>JBAMCD010000121.1:2527987-3791980 GCA_037075365.1 Drosophila emarginata
TCCGCCACTGTAACTGTCACTGGCGTTTGACAAACTGTAAAACATAAGAAGGCAGAATCAACGACCATAACAACGACGGCAATAGAGAGCAAACAGAGCATATCGTGAGCATCACGTCCGCGTCAATATGCAGCAGAGTCAAGAGACGTCAAGGTCTAGGTCGAACTTTAGCCAAGATGTTTACAAAAAGGGTAGTCAGAGGAGAGGTAACCGGAGACGAAGATGGAGAGTGGTTACCACCGGCAGAGTCGTTGACAGCGTTTAACGTTAATTTATATTGTGCAGAGTGTCTTATTGTTGTTTTTTGGTTATTCATATTGATAATGGAATGGGTGTTGATAGTGGTTTCTCTCTCTTTTATATCTTTCATTGGCTTTAATGCGTGTTTTATTATTATTATTATTATGCATATTATAATTATACTTGCTACGTTTTGCTCGCCATATATAATTTGCTTTTATCGATCGAATGTCAAATGTTGAAACTGGGTTTTGTTTTTTTGTTATAATTTAAATGCATATTGTATTTTGTTTTTAATGACACTTTGTCGAGCAAATAATTAATATGTATTTTATTTTATGTAAGGCTACATCCAATTTAGTCGAATTTATTTGACACCCCGTGTTTGGACATAAATTATCGATTTAATACTGATGCCTATGTCTTGTCTAGTCTTGAGCATAAATTTACTTAGAAGTTGCTTGCATAAAGAAGAAGATACATACAAACATACATACATACAGATATATAAATATATGTATGTATTATACATACATATTTATGTATCTGAAACCTGTGTCATTAAATGCTGGCAATCTGCCTGCACTTCAGGGCCACCTTCGTTGCTTACTTAAAGCCTCCGAGGCGTCTTCACCTCAAACCAAAACTTATGCAGACAAAAAAAGAAGAAGAAGCAAAAAAAAAACATAGTAATATTAAACATTGTGTGTTTTTATAGGCGTATAAATTGTTGGATAAAATAACCATAGCAAAATATTGCAAAAACCAAACAAAAAATGTATATATATAAAAGAATTTAGTGCCATGTTTAGTAGCACATTAATGTTGTCATAAAAACCAATACCATGTTTACTATGGGACATTTGTGTCATAAATTCTAAATGCTATGTCTATGGGAAAATTCAACTTATTTAGAATTCGTTTCCCATGAACATTCTATATAATGAGACAGTATCATCATTGCAAACCCACTTTTAAAGTTTTGAACATAAAATAGTTAGTCAAAGCCTATGAAACTTATGAAGAACTTAAAATCTATTAATAATTTAAAAGTAAAAGGTAAAAGATTTTAAATTTAAATATATTTATCATAATTTTGCATCTAAGAACTTAATTTATTACATTTTGCAATGGTTATATTTTGGGTAGTTTCACTTTCAAAAGTGTTCTAGCGCATTAAAAGCAAGAAATTTAATTCTAAAATAATTTATCATAAACAATTCACAGTCATAATTTGTATAACTATTTTGATATTTACATATATCCTTCGTGTGCTTTTCCTTTTTCCTTTTTACTATGAGAACAGAGAGTTCTGGCCATAAACAAACTAAACACAATCTGACTAACTATCTAATAGAGAAAGTTTTTTTGTTATATTTTTTGATGAAAGGCAACTGTGTATAAATAATAAATATAAAAGTTTCTAGAAAATATACTGTTAGTGAAAGTGGTTCTATTAGATCCATGCCAAAAAATTAAGTTATACAGCAAATGTTTTAATTTTGCGAAAACGATAACTTTAAATTTATTATTCAAAAGAAGAAAATGGTAAACAATTTTAACTTTTGTTTGCATTCAAATGCATTTACCAATCATTTTCAAATTAATGGCTACTAATAATACCGAAGATTCATTGAAAAATAGAAAAAATAAATGTGCAAATCATCTTTCATTGCACACACACACACACACACACACACACACAAAGACGTACACACCTTAGCAAATAGACCAATGAGTTTAGTCAAAAATAAATTTGAATAAACTTAGGTTTGTCGCCTAAGTCATTTGTTTTATCTACCATTTGCTGCTGTTGTTGCTGCCGGGGCACACTGAACTTGAGAACTGTTGGCCACACTTAGCAATGGCATTAAATTATATATGTATACATAGTTATGTATATATACAAACCTGTACATAGGCATACATATATATTAATGTATACATACTTATAGTAATTGCAACATTATTAACAAATTGCGCGAGGCAATCTAAGAGACAAGAGGTAACAACAACAACAACGACAGCAATGGCAACATTGGGCAAGTTGTCTTGTCTGGACAACAACAACATTTATTAAAAGCATTTTAGCGTTGCTGTTGTTGTTGTTGTTATTGATGATTACATATTTTAGCTGTCGCTTGGTACACAAGTAGCTTGTGGTTTTTGTTGTCGCTTTTGTTATCTCAGTGGCTGCAAAATGATTGATCATAAGCAATGGAAGTAATCGTTGATCAGGTGGAAGGCGACAACCACGAAGGGATCTCAGTCACAGACGCAAGTTGCAGCCACAAGACTGTTGTTGTCATTGATCAAAATTATATATTTATACATATATATAACAGAGGGAGAGAGAGAGAGAGAGAGAGAGACTGTGGGGCATACCAAATTGATAACATGTATTACATAAAGCTAAATAATGCGTGAGCTGCCTGCTTGCTCGTCCGTTCGGATTGATGTCTACATTAAGATAACATTTGATTAACGCTTAATTGATGAAAATTACGCCAGAGGGTCAACCAAGTCGCCAAGTTGCGCCTAATGATAATGCCGAGAAATTAAATGTAGCTAGTCACAGAAGGACAAGTATCGAAGGCGAATGATAATGGTTTATACCATTAATGATGCAAAAATTGGGCCAAGAGTGAGATAGAGAGACAGACAGACAGACAAACGGAAGCACATATACATACATACATATATGCGACAATATATATGTATAATTTAATTATTATAATTAATTTATATCACTCGCAATCGGTGAGTCGGCAGCGTTCTGGTTTCTCGCTTAATTTTTAACAAATGATCACATTATTTAACCATTACCCACGCCATCATTTACCTGCCACTGCCACACACACACACACACACACACTATCTGCCCCCACTGACTGACTCTCACTACTCCTTCCCTTCCCCCTCTGTCTCTGACTGAATTATGAGTTACAAATTGCGCGAAACAATAACCACAAGGTCGTGTCCCGTTGACATCTTGACTTGCGCTGCGACTGCGTGTGGGAAAAGATGCCTGGAAACGCCAACAACAACAACAACAACAATAACGACAAAAGAGCAACACCTCTCAAGAGCCTGCGTCTTGGTTGAAAAGTCTGCAATTCAATTCTTTTGTTGATGATTATCACAAAGGTTGCGTAAGCAGGCAGCTAAAGAATACTCGTAAATAGTTTTTCTGTCTGATGGTATCATCAATCTTTGCCAGGGCTGGATTATAAGGTGCAAAAAATTGTCCAAGCCTATTTAAACTATTATAAAGAAAGTTCGTTTCAAAAGAATCTTCATTTTGTTTTTACTTTCTATCAAAGAATGTAAAAAATAACATTTAACTTGATCATATTTATTTATATAGATTTTAATCTTGTTTTTCTATATAACCAATTTAATTGTTATAAAAACAAAGACAAGGAAAACTAATATAAAACAAATATTTTATTTTAATGGTAAAATAAGATTGTACTAATATTTAAATATATTAGTTGCAACTAGAAGAATTAAAGAGAAAACCAGTTAGATAAAACAAAACATTGGTAGATAAAATATCTCAAAAAATATTTTAAATTTTTTGGTTCCATTTGGTTTTGCCCCTATATGCTTTGAACCGCCCCCGGACTAACAACATATATGCAAATTAATAATATATATTTCTGTTTTATTATTTGTATGTTGAAAATTCTAATGAAATTCAACAGCGGCTACCATTCATGTTATTAAAAATGTTTATATTATGTTTATTCTCAACTCATTTTTTTGAAAAACATAATTCTAATAGGTGTGAGTAAGTGTGCGTGTGTGTGCGTATTAAGAACTATAATACAAATTATTTGTCCGCTAACTAATTGCTTATAAATAAACCTGTTAACAATTCTATAAATACTCAATCGCATACAACCAAATATTTGTACAAAAAAAAAAATCAAAATGAATTTTAAACAAAACATAAAGATTTTAATATTTATTTAGTCATCAATTTTCATTGTCAGACACCCACAGAGTATGGCAAATGTTTTCCGTTTTATAATTCGATTAAATTGCAAATTTTCAATAGATTTTAAAGATTTTGTGGGTGTGTACACTGAGAGAAATTTTTTGATAATATTTAATTAAGCTGTAACTTCATCTGCATAAAGATTTAGATGGATCCATAGATCAAATGCATTTCAAAATGTTTCCACCTCCGTTTCTGGGGGATTGCACCATGAAACTGCAAATTTTCTGGGTTAACATTCACAGCAGCAAAACAGAAATAAAAACCAATTGACAGACACACAGCATTGGCCACTTTAATGACCAGGTAGCAACACATTGCCAGTCAAGTTGTTAGCAGATTTTTCTGCTGCCGATGATGTTGCTGCTGTTGGTGTAATTTAATGCGCTGGCTCACGGACTTTAAAGCACGACCACGACACACAGCTTGGATGGCACGTAGATGTTTCTATAGCTGGTGTTGGTTTTAATTTATGTGGCAAAGCATGCGTTGACACCCATTACCAATTGATTTTAACCCGGTTTTTTTTTTTTTTATTTATTTGTATTTTTCCTTTACAGCCAAATCGTTGTTATGCCCCAGAGATCTGTTGCCGTATGCCTTCAACCACTCTAACCGAAGACGGTTATATCTTTAATTTGCCTGAAAAGAATTTCCCTCTGCCAACCAATCCAACAGTGCCTGCTGCTCCACGCACCACTCAACCGCAGCCAACTTATCGCCCACAGCCAACAACTTTACCACCTCCGACACGACCAACCAACGAATATCTGCCACCTCAGACCACACGTCGTCCAGTATATCAGCCACCCCAGACTACTCGTCGCCCTGTTTACCAGCCACAGCCACAGCCGACTCCACCTCAACCCCGTCCAACCCAGCAACCCATCCGTCCTCAGCCAAGGCCACAGCCGACACAACCACAACCACGCCCACAGCCTCAGCCACAACCCTTGCCCACCCGTCGTCCAACCAATGAGTACTTGCCACCAGTATCTGTAAATGAGATTCCTCATAGGGAGCGTCCCACACAGCCACCACGCTATGAACCCGATCGTGTGCCACAACCCTCAAACGAGAAGCCTGTATATCGTGGCGAAGATTTGCTGTCACCACAGATATTCCCAACTCCCCAGTCCGTCGATATACCGAAACATTATGCCAAGTGCGCCTCTGCTCTGGTCTGCACCCCTGAGAATTATTGCAATGCCATCGGTGTCCTTAGTGATACTCCCGTTGAATTGAGTCCTATGGAGGCCGCCTTCCGTGTCCCACTCACCGATTGTCTGCAGCCCGATAATGGAGCACCCGGCAAGTGTTGTCGCGATCCCAACTATGTGGACCCATGGCCCGTTAATCTAGCTGGCGTTTGCGCTACTCGCAACAAGCGGTAAGTTTTAATCTACTGGAAAATGTAAGGATTTCCATATAACGAATGAATTTTTCCTTACAGTACCAAGCCCACAGGAATTAAGGAATTCGATACTAACTTTGCTGAAATTCCATGGCAGGCAATGATTTTGCGTGAATCCAGCAAGACTCTGCTCTGTGGTGGTGCCATCATTGGTGATGAATTTGTATTGACCACTGCCGGTTGTGTCGATGGGTAAGTTTCCAAAGGATTCTAGAATCAATAGTTTTTACTTAGCTTCTCCTTTTTAGTATTCCTGTTAATGATGTGCGTATCAAGGCTGGCGAATGGGAATTGGGAAGCACCAATGAGCCATTACCCTTCCAGTTGACCGGAGCCCAGTCTATTACTGTGCATCCAGCTTACGATCCAGCCACTAAAACCAATGACATGGCCATCATTCGTCTGCAAAAACGTTTCGAGTTCGCCACCCATATTCAACCGATTTGCATCAGTGACGAGGATCCCAAACCATCGGAACAATGTGTCACCACTGGCTGGGGTAAACAGGCATTGTCAAGTGAGTAGAAAACTATATAGTAAATCTGTATAATTGGGTTAAACTAATCCTCTTTGTTATGCAGTTCACGAGGAGGGAGCCATTATGCATGTGACAGAGACATCGCCACAAGCACGCAGCGATTGTGGCGCCGATGGTACTGGCGTTTGTAGTGCCACCAAGTTCGATTCCTGCGAATTTGATGTGGGCAGTGCGCTAGCCTGCGGCAGTGGTTCCAATGTTCGACTAAAGGGTGTCTTCAGTGCTGAGAATAACTGCGGTGAGGGTCAAACGGTGCGCTTCTCCAAGCCGGACATTAAATGGATTAACACGGCATTTGCTGATAGGAACAAGCCCCTGCTTTTGAAACGCTTCTAGATCTATCATCCGATCCTGAAGTACATATATATATATATGGAATGAGTAACCCAAGTGTAGAAGACGAAGAAGCACGTTTTTAGTTGAACTATTTTTTAATTTAGCCAACGTATCACTTTGCTGTTATTCATAGTCCCAACATGCCACTCCCACTAAATAGATATATATTTATTCAAAGTCACAACAATACCCCTAATTCCTACACATTTTTGTGGGAATTTTCGAAAAAAATCCAAGCAATTCAGCTTCATTTCAAATTAATCTAACTTGAATAGGTACAGAAATTGTTGTATAAAAGAAGAGAAAGAAAGAAAAGAAAAAAAAACAAATGCTTAATCATAAGTCTTAGGTTCTTAAAACGAGCTCAAGAATTGCCAATAGTAGGAGAACGCAATCTACTTATCCCCCAAATGAACCACAACGATCCCTTGACCCCAGAAGCCAATTCCCAAAATCTATTGAATATTGAGATTATATAAATATTTTGTTCAATTTTCTACTCTATATAGCTTAAGTCCTTGCACAGCCACACCTATATACACACTCCACATATATACACGCACACACACACTCACACAAACACCTCTGCACCACATCTCAGATGCAGCATCTACACATACATTTACTGTTATTTAAAGCTTTTCCTATATCGTAAATCGTAATATGTTAATATGTAATACAAGCACTAAGCATGTTGTATAAAGTGTCTACGCGTCTAAATTTAGTTTCTAATTTAATTTTTAAATAAAGAAAAATTATTTAGATAAATCAATGGTTTTTTATTTGATTGTACAATGAATTGTGGTATGTATATCGTAAAATGAGGTTTGTGATAAAATGATATCGTAAACCAAAAAATAGAATTTCATGGCATACTTTTAGGCACCAATCCGTTTTAAATTACTAACAGTAATTCTATTTTTTTTCAAAAAGCTGTAAATTATATATAGTAAAATTAAACGTTGAAAAAAGTCTTTTAGAAAAAAAAGCACAATAGTTTGAAATAAGAATATCGAGAAGGAAAAATATTAAGATGCAGTGCACCTTCCCATCCACTATAACGGGCTTTAAAACCACCTCTAAAAAGTGACTAAGTAATCAGACGGGCTACGAAAGTTTCTCTACAATTTCAGCCAGCTCCAAGAAAAATTGTTAAATAATAAAAATTCCAGCTGCATTCATTCAGTCAATTATTTTAGATGGATATATAGTTTTTCTTGGCATTAAGAATTAAAATTTACTACTGCATATTAATTATTCTTCAAAAATTTTAATTATTAAAATATATTGAAAATAACCAAATCGAAAATATCTATCAGAACTTGTGGATTCAAAAAAAAACTTGTATAAGATTGCAGTCAATTAGTATTAATCTTGTTATTTCTCCATTGGAATTTTGATCAGTTTTTTACGTTTTATAACTTTTGCTTTAGTTTCACCCAAATTCTTTTGTGCAGTTCATCAAATTGCAACAACATATCTGAATAGTCGAGTTTAACTATTTCTACAAGCTACCTTAACATAAAAGTTTCCACATTTTACAGCACTAGACAATTTAAATCTAACTAAGCGCGCAAAAAAAATTGGTTTAGAAGTGTAAAAAGTTGCTGTCTTAATGTTTAATTTTTGCTACAACTTATTTAAATCTATACTAACAAGAACAGAACAAATTGTTGCTAACTTTTTTATAAATGCATATTTCTCTTGTATTTTCTTTGATAAAAATTGATAAAATATATAATGCATAGCATATTGTTTAATAAAGATATATAATAATAAGTGCACAGCTGTGATGTTTCATCGTGATTATATTTGAATGCGAATCCCTCTGTTGTTGTTTTACAATTTACCGACCTCGTGTAAGTAGGCGCCCAACAATTTTGTCTGGAAAGAAAAAAAAATAAAATAAAAAATTTCATTTTTAACATTTAATCATTACTTACACCTTCGATATAATTGTAAATATCGATTTTCTCATTCTGAGAATGAGCACCATCGTCGCATGCACCCACAGGCACTAGGATGACATTCTTTCCAGTAGCTTCCTGCAAAGTAAGTGTCACAGGTATGGAGCCACCCTCACGAGTCATATCGGGTTCAACATGGAAGACATGTTTAACGGCACGTTTGGCCGCTTCATAATGTGGATGATTGGGATCTTCAGTCCATGGTTTGCCAGCAGATAACATGAGAATCTACACAAAAAATTACCTTGTTTAAAATGTGTCAAGAGAGTGGATTATATTGAATTTACCTTCATCTTGTTTGGCGAGCCACGCTCTGCCCATATATCATTGATATATTTGATAACACATTCCTCAATGTGTTTTGGATCCTGATCGGGTACTAAACGAATTGAGAACTTGCCAATCACTTTTTTGGGGATGACAGTCTTTGCTCCAGGTTCATAGAAAGCGCCTTCAATGCCATGGATGGACAAGCTAGGATACCGCCATCTAGCCTGCAGTAGCCTAGTCTTGTCTCCGTTATGGGGCAGGTGGTCAACGCCAACGTCTTTCCTAAAGATTTTTCAAATATTGTTTTAGATAGATTGCTGTAATTTATGATCAGCAGCTAGCGATTAGATTAACTAACTTGTACTCGGCCACTTCGAAGTCAATATTCTTGTAGATAGCCTCTTCGTTATTCAATTGAGGGGCAACCTTTAAAAAAAAACCAAAGCATTAGCAACAGCAATTGGATTAAAAATAAAATATTTTAAAATAATAAACTTACATCTCTATTGACACCAGGTATCAAAATGTTTGTATCCTTGTCGACCAATTTGCTTAAAAGGTAGCAGAGATCAGGCATGGCCTCATGCACTGTGCCGCCAAAGACGCCACTGTGCAGATCCTTGGAAGCGCACTCAACCTCAACCTGAAAATAGGCCAGACCACGCAGACCATAGGTGAGGCAGGGACGCTTCTTGCCCAGCCAATAGTTGTCTGATATGCACACATAGTCAACATCACCAAGGAAATCATTCTTGCGAGCCATCAGCAATTCATCAAGCCCTTCGCTGCCGCTCTCCTCCATGCCCTCAAATACAAATTTAACATTGAGTGACAGAGGAATGTTCAGCTTTTGATATGCTTCGATGGCTTGTATCCAACACAGGACAGGTCCTTTGTCATCGGACGCACCGCGTCCAAACAATTTGCCATCGATTTCAGTCAGGACAAAGGGATCTGTATTCCAACCATCCTCTTTCAGAGCTGGCTGCACATCCAAATGGCCATAGACCAGGACAGTCTTCTTACTTGGATCCTTTCCCAAAGTACCTAGCAAGAGTTTTGGCAAGGGAATCACTTCACCACTTGGTAGGCTTTGTTTGCCCAAATCCACGAGTTCTATTTCAGTGCCCAAAGCCTTCAGTTTGTCTGCTGTCCAGTTAACCATACGATCAATTTCCCCTCGTTTATCCGGCCAAGCCGATACTGATTGGATGGCCACAGCGGTTTTTAGGGTTTCAATGTAATCGCGTTTCTTTTCATCCACAAACCTAAAATAAAAGATTACAGTGAGATAAGAACTTTGGGTTTTACTTATCCGAGATATGGAACGTGTGAAACTGATTAAAAGGAACCGCATGTCATACACAATTTAATTTGCTCTAAAAAAAAAACTAGTAGAATCATGCATTTGTGGTTTTTGGATGGGACAGACAATAAGCATATAAGTGACCACATAATTTAAGTTTTTCCAACAAAGAAAGCAGATAGGGGGGCACAGGGCGGAGCGGATAATAAACCGCTCCTACATAAGTGTCCAGCAGAAATCCATGATAAAATGCAAATCACCTTTGTCTGTCTGTATGTGAGTGTGTGTGCAATGTATGTGTGCATTCATACACTTGCACATTTTTATCTATGTGAGCGTGCACTAATAAGAAAAATAATATAGAGGTTTATTAATGTATGTATTTCTTGTTGCTACGAAGACAAATATACTCTTCTTAGACCATTTTATACCAATAAGAAAATTATAATAAAAACTTTGTATTACTAATTGATCTCCCTTTACCATTTTTCGTCTCATCAAACACAAAAAATAAGTCAGGTAAGAATATATAATCTTAAATAAGGAAACTAAAATATAATTATCAATTGAGATTTATGACAATATACAAGGATATAACTGTAAACCTTTTCCCTACATATATATATATATATTATCTATATCTATCTATATATAATAGATTATTTAAGTCGATACAATTTTAAATGGCGTTACAAGTTATATGAGAAAATCAAAGTAGTCATTATTATTAGAAAGGGTATACAAATATGCTTTACAAGATGGACGTGCGAATTTCTAATTTCTCCTAGCCCCAGCCTTATCTTGTTCATTCTTTGTCGCTGTAAAACTTTCATGTTGTCGACGAGGGCGTTTCTATTATCAAATCCAAGCAATAAAACCAGCAATAAGTGACAAACAAGAGGAGATAACTTATCATCCTGCATCCGCATCCCACCCGCACACACACAGAGGCACATAAACTCACACATAATACTTTCACTTACGCAAAAAGCTGCTGCAGTTCCTTGGGTAGCGGTATCTCTGCCATCTTATTATTGAAATTAATCGGCGCACTGGACAACTTAGCTGGGAACAAGTCAGAACGATCACTAAATAGTAATTGTAAAGACACCGCTTAAATATAAAATTGCGCCCGATGTTTTTTCTGGAATTGGTTTTCGCGCTAGCGCTTTTTGCGGAATTTACTAAAAAAAATACTAACTACAAGTGTGACCGACTATCAAAAGCCGGTAAAGTTAACAGACTCTAAAATAAGTTAACAGAGTTCAAAATGAGTTGACAGAGTCGAAAATCAGCTAACAGACTCAAGAATGAGTGAACACACTCCCAAACGAGACGGTTATTAGCGACTAATGTTAACTGACTGTGATGGATGGACCAGGGATGGATTTCTGTTACTTATTGTTAAAAGGGTATACTAGGCGGAATGGTGAGTCGAAGTTTAGTCTGATTGTTTTTTTTAATGATTAGATCTTGAAAAAATTAATACATAAATAGTCATAAAGAAAAAATCGTGATCGAGCAATACAAAGATTCTGCGAGTTAGTTCCTTTATTTTAAGAAATTGTTAGAAAATTATTACCAGCGCTCGTGACAGTCAACAGATTTAACAATGGGCAATATGAATATATATATAATATAGAATGTATATGAAATATATCCAAATACGTGAATACATATTCATAAGAGCAAACTTACATAAACTTACTAGGACTGTCAAATGTAAAGAAAATGTAACGATGCCACATATAAAAAAAAATGCAATGAAAATTTGGCAAAATATGAATTTTCATTTGAAAACTACTACATCGTAGCAGAAAACCCTGAAAAGCTGTGAAAAGTACACACCTAAAAATTTGCCAGAAAAATTTATGTTAGGTCTGGGCTCCTTTTTCGCAATAAAGTTTTTCCCCTACACAGCAATGGGCATAACGCATGGACAACCAATATACTCGCATCAAGGGTATCACAACAGTGATTTAACATTGCCTTTATATACATGTAGATTCATATTGTTTTTGTGTGTGTGCGAATGAAGTTGCTCGCGTCAACTTTGTTTTTCTTATAATTTGTTATAAACTTTTGCTGGAAACTAATTGGGTGAGCCGTGGCCCAAATGCACCAGGCCTTCAAGGAGCAGGAGCCCCAGTGTATTTGCCTTGTAAGGTTACCTTAAACCATTTCAGCGACTAAAATAGAACAGATTGCGTGTATTGTCATAGTCATGTTTTGTGTTGCTTCTTTTCCGACTCCCGTTCCCGTTTGTGTCGTTGTGCCGGATTATAAATAGTTATGGTTGCAAATGTCTGTGTGTATGTGTGTGTGCCGGAGTTGATTTCAGTTCCAACTTGGCATGGGAATTAGACATGGAGTGCCGAGAACCAAAAACAAAAGCAGTTGTCCGGACTAGCTTTCACCTCGCCGAAGTCTATATACCCTTGCAAGTCAAATATCTAATACCTCTTTGGAATAAAGTAAAAGCTTTAGCTTAAGAAGGATTGTGGTTAATATCAGCTTATTGGCTTAACGACTACGCCATCTATTTCTCCTATTGGATATTGTATGTGGAATAGATATTTTAATAGAAAATTGAAATAAATGAAATTGGTTAGATTGATTGCCATTTATATATTTATCCAGAATATTAACAACAATGTCGATTTCTTAAAAAATCAATGTGCCTTTTATGCAAGAGTAGAAGACAACATCGTAGAGAACGGCGAAGAGCTAGCAAAGCGGAACTGGAAATTTAGATGACAGTGCCGTTAGAGCAACCGATCAAGGCAACAACAAGAACAATAGCAAGCAAATATGGCGCAGATTTAGTTTGCCGTTGTTGTTTTTATTGCTATTTGCTGCTGCTAATGTCTAATTGCCCTCGAGACTCGATCACAGTCACAGTTAATCATTTGTCCAAAAAAAGACAGAAGGGGAAAAACAGCTGCAGTCGGCGCTGTTTTGCATAAATGGCAAATTATTAGCCATCGCCCCAATCGCAAAGTAATGTAAACCAGCCCGCCCGCGCCTCTCCACAGTTTCACCACTTTGTTTTGTTTCTCATTTTTTTTTTGTTTGCGATTAAAAAATAAATTACTGCATTTCTCTTTGCCTCCACACAAAACAAAAAAGCAAAAAGAAAAAACAGAAAGCAAGTCAGTCAGCGGCAATAGTAGGCGTCAATTTGTTACTTGGGCTTGGGGGATTTGGACGGCATCATGTCATCCGGATACCAGCAATCAGAATCCAAGTTACATATGTACACATATCATTTCCTTTCAACTTTTCAAATCTCATTTAGATCTAGCAGTTAAAAATTAGTCTACACACAAGTGTGAGCTAAGGCAAAACATATATATATATATAATATATTTTGAAATAACTCACGGGGAAAACTCTCATGGATCGCAGCTTGGATTCCATTGGCAGCTGTTCACTCGATGTAGATGCCGACTCATCCGACATATCAGGTATCCCCCTTGTCCAAACCTAACCTCACTGCGAGGTGGCCGTTTCTTATTTGATTGCTTTTTTGTGATGATTGCTTTCGTTCCATGTTCTCGTTTCCGTTGTCGTTCATTTGCATCTTAACCTGATTAATGTGTTCGAATCTAATTTATTTATTGGCCCATTTTTCAGATACCAGTGGTAGCCTGAACTTTCCAACGCCACTCTCTGTGAAGGACATAACGCGAGAATTTACTGCCAATATACGTGAGCGTTGTACGCTCCGCTCACCGCAGCAACCACAGCATACGACAACAGCCTACGTGGATCCTGTTACGGGGCAAGTGCGCATGGTGCTGTCACCCCCCGCCGCCACTACCGTCGATGTGGACGTGGATGTGGATGTCGATGCTGATGTCGATGTGGAAGCAGATGTTGCTGACCACGCTATAGCCGTTGTAGAGAAGAAACCCAGTTATCTGAATTTGGCCTGCTGTGTAAACGGCTACTCTAATTTAACCACCTACGATTCAAAGATACGCCAGGATATCAACAAATCGCGGGAAGTCTCTCCCATCCGTCCCTCTACCAGTAGTCTGCAGTATTGCAAGCGTCACAACTCGCTGGCTGCCCCACAGCTAGTTGTTGGCGCAATGCCACTCACAAAGCAGCCGCCCTGTACGGGTTCGTTGGTTGAGGCCAACAACAACAACAACAACAACTGTAAAAGCAATATTAAAAGCAATGGTCATGTCATGGAGAATGGCAAACATGGAAATGGGTCTACCACTGGCACCACCAGCTTCATTCAGCAGCGTGTAGAACGTCTGTATGGTCCCGGTGCTTTGGCCCAAGGCTTCTACAGCCCGAAAAAACATGGTCAACATAGTTTATCGCCATTTAGGCAACAAAAACATCTCGAGGTGGTATCACCGCAGACTACCGAACTGGCGCGCAAGTTTAAACAATTATCGCCGAGTAGAGATTATGGAGAGTTTCGAAAAAAGCTTGAGGACAACTGCTCTCGAACGGATCAAGAAAAAGAGCGAGAAAAAGATCAATCAACAGTAGCAGCAGCAGGAGCAGAAACAGTTAAAAACGGTGATGTAGATTTGCCTGTTTTTAGGCACTTAAGTCACGAGTTTCGGGCTCAATTACCGTCAGTGTCCCCCAAACGGAATGTGCCTCGTATGTCACCCCCACCAGAGGTAGAATCGGTTTCTTTTTCCGTGGATGTGGTCGATCATAAACCGATACAAATGTCCCAATTAAGTTCGGAGGAGTATATTGGTACTACAAAGATATCGGCATCTGGTGATGCTGTTGCTGATGCTTCTCTTGATCCATCTCATGCCGAAAAGGATGGTAACTATTTCCTACGCATTCTTAAAGAAGAGCAAGCTCGTCTGCTTAATCTGGCAGCTATTGCAGAAAAGTATACCGATGCCTTGGAAGTGAGTCCAACCAAAATGTCAGTTAAAGACTTGACTAACCAATGTCCATATCTCTTACAGAATAACCCTGATATAAGTGAAGATACATTTGGACTGTTGCGATCAGCATCTGGAAAGGCCCGCTTGTTGGTCTCACAGAAAATGAAGCAGTTTGAAGGTAATTAACGATATGGATAAAGTGAAAGGCACCTCAGTTCGATCTACAATTTGTTCCAACTGCTGGTTATTCGTAAACGTTTGTTACCAATTTATTAAGGATTCTTTATACATCAGAAGCGTGAAAATAACAACCAATTGGAATAACATAATCTTTTTACGTTCAATAAGTGTGTCAATATCAATATATTTATTTGTCTGCTTTAATTCGTTTTATTCAGACACTATTAATCCATCTATATAGAGCCGTTAATACAATGAGGTGGACATTAATGGCGCATCCAAATCTGAATAGGCCATCTTTGGTTTTTGTTTATTTTTTTTTTCAATTCATTGACATTTTGTGAAAATAAAGATCCAGAAAAAAAAGAAATTAAGAAAGATTGAGATAAATGTAAATAGTAACGTAGATCGGATCTGAGCTGTCAGGTAGTACTTAAATCCATTCTCAAATTGTTATTAACATTAGTTGGCTCAATTGGTCATTAAATTTTTTATCGCCAGGTCTTTGTCATAACAATTTAAATCGCTCGCCGGAAGATGCCTTTCCAACTACCGTAGATGACTTGCAAGGTTTTTGGGACATGGTTTACCTACAGGTGGATCAAGTCGATTCCATATTCGCTGGTATTGAGCGGTTGAAAAGCAATGAATGGAAGGTGAGTAATGCAATATGAAAATAGATAGGAACCTGTTGATAATTAACACTTTTATTTTAATCATTAACAGCGACTTGTTGAGGAACCTAAAGCTGATACAGCGCCAACACCCAAATCGTTAAAGACTGTCAATTCAATATCAAAAGCCAAATCTCCTGGAACAACCAATAATGCAAGTGCAAGTTTAAGTAGCTCCAAAACGGCAGCTGCCAATTCGGCGGCTGCAATGAAACGTGAAGCCCAAAGGAAACAGTTAATGGAGATGAAACGGCAGCGCCGTGTGGCAATGGCAGCAGCTAATAAGAATCAAACAGATTGTGAGGGCGCTACCCAGTTGCAGGAATCAATCGGTGACAGTAGTACTATTAACAAAGGGCTCAACAATTGCAGCTGAATTGTGCTGAACTGGAAATATCAAAACCCATGCTCTCTAGTTATACATATATTTTATTTTAATTAACACACTACTTACATACACTTTCAACAGAACACACACACACATAGTCGTACACTCATACATACAAAAATATGCTTAGAAATTCCTAGTTGAATTAATCCTTAACTAGTCGCAAACAACAAAAAAACAAATACACACTGATTGGAGAGCTTTTAATAGCAATTGCATAATGCAAAATGTCGCAATATGTCACAACTAGGAAAAATCCAGCATCGTCTAAAGAGTAGCTAAACGCACTATAAATGTGTGTGTATGTCATAGATAGCGCGATACGCCGTAAATTATTTCACTATAAAAAAAAAAAAAACGAAAAACCAAAAAAAAAAATTGCATCATAATAAACAATGAAACAAAGTGTTTGCCTTATATGGGTGTATTTTCGCTCGTTAAATAAGTTTGCTGTGCACTCTTAAACAAATTGTTTGTAATTACATTATTACATTTATAAAAGACATTTATTCTCGTGTAATAGAAATTTAAGTACAACAATCACAGAAACACCAACTAACAATTTTTGTATTACAACAATCGATCTTTATGTATTTAGTTATTTTTGTGAAGGAAATCTAAATTCTAATATACAAAAAGAAAAACCCCATTTACTTTTGGCATATTAACAAATGCATGATGTCATGAGATTTTTTATTCTCTAAGTTAAAACAAAATCTCACTCAATTAATTTATAATGTTTTGTAATAAATTATTTTTCACTTATACTGCAATTAATATCGATTTGTCATTTAATTTTCTCTGAAATACTTTTTTAAATGTAAGTGCAAGGCTAAGAAACACATGCTCAAGTAATTGCTTCCAGGTAATATAAAAACTTACCTTATCGAAGTATTTTTAGGAATGTTGCAATCTAACAGTTGGAATGATCGATGCACTTTGGAGTTAAAAAGCTATTGACTTATTTATTATTTTTTTTTTTTATTACAGACTTTTCTGTTTTCATATATCCACTAACAAATAAAATGGTTGAATCACGTATTATTTTGAATGCAGATAAACATTTTTTAAAAATAATGTGGAGTAGAGGAACGGCGATGACGTGAAGGTTCGTTCTGGCCATTTTGGACTGGGAGAGTGTACTCTTATACAGCTGCCAACCATCTGATAGGACAACAAAATATTTCGGAACAAATGATGCAAAATCAATATAACTTTTTATATAAATTTCCTCGATTTTACACTCACAAGTCCACAGATAAATTACGGCGGCACAGTTAAATTTAGTTACAATGAATCTTAATCAAAAGTGTTCTTTAAGTATTCGATATGAAATCCTAGTTTAGAGAATTACTAGGTCTTAGATAATTGTTCTTACCTGTAATGGTTATTCGTTGTACTGCCTAGAACCAATTTTAAATTGAAGGGAAAAATTTGAATGTTTACATTGTATTTCATTATCTTATTGATTACGATATTAGGTAAGTCGTCAACACTTCTAGACTTAACATGACGAAGTCTGTATACCCTTTTAATTTGACTATTGGGCAATTCAGTGCTATAAATCGTTATGTGTTATAATTGAAATCCGTCTTAGAGTTCTAAGATATAAGAATACGAACCTGAATCCTTCTATACAGTTAGTTCGGAATTTTGTTTGATATTTGTATGACTAAAGCCATTCGAATTTATTGTAATTTAAAATGATCAAAAAAACAACTACAAAGAACATATAAAAACCAATTTTAATAAGAGCTTTGTCGTTATTAACTTGTGCATCTCAAATATATGTTATTACTATTATTTTTTAATTACTTACAGAATGTGTAAAACAGATCCATTACAACGCAGTTGAGAAGATATTACTTTTGAACTGAATCACCAATCGAAGTAACCAAAAACTGTAAATTTTAGGCATTCTTTAAAAATGAATTTTTAGATGGATATTAGATAAAAATTCTTAAGCATTTCGTTTTTGTTTTAATAATTTTTATTTGGCTTCTATGGTACGACTTATGGTTTAAACTATTTGTAAGTACAAATCTCTCTGTTATATACTTTGCTTCAATTGCGTTTCATTGCTCATAACTTGATCTTTGTGTTGGGTTTTTTTGTTGTTATTTTCAGCGTTTTGCGAAGCAAATAGTAATACTACGATATATGTACTATTTTATATAGATCGTTTCTCGTTAAACTAAATTCATCTCTAACTATAAAATCTGGGCAATAAATATTAAATTTATATGTATATTAATACATACATATGTATATAGATATAGATATATATATATAAAGATATATATATATATAGTCTATGTAATGTGTATGCTATGTATATAATATTAACAATATCCGTGTGTCTAGGCAAATACATATGCTATAAGGTTCCAGTACATATTTACAAATGAACGATAGAATTATAGAAACAACTTGGAGGTGAAGGTAAGGTGGTGGTGCAATGCAGGAAGATACCTGCTAACGAAAGCCATCAAGGTAATTCAGGAGCTCTCTGAAACCCATTATTGTAGTTGTGGGCAAAGTGCTGGCATTTTGGCTAGGAAGCAGCTACAAAAATACATAATATATGCGCATTTCAACAGCTATCAGCTTGTCTAACAACATTCTCTAGACATAATATCTCTATACGTATTATTTTGTTTGCGTCCAAACGCTAAGTGAGTGACATGGAGTAGTCTGATTCAGTATATCCTTCTAAACACCACTAGCTAATCGTTGCGGCAATTCAATTGAACCGCAAGAGAGCTCCGTTCGGGACAGGAGAAATTGTCGCCGATATTATGGAGCTGCAGTCCAAAGGCGGATGTGTTATGATTCTCCCTGAGCATCTGTTAGTCCAAACTATGCGGCGGAGTGCTATTAGGCCCGCCCATAATAAATGATGTGGGGCTATGCACCGAAATGCTATCCAGGTCCAGAGTGCCATCTCCCTTTTCCAGTAGTCCACCATCCTGTTTCATCATCATCCTGCGCCATTTTGCCCTTGCATTCTGAAACCAAACCTATGTAAAACCAAACAAAAAAAAAAGGCATTAATAAGTAACAATCATCATTGGATAGATAAGTGTAACGATCAACTCACCTGTAGGACTCTCTTTGGTAAACCAGTTTTCTGTGACAACTGTTTTAGATCCTTGGCATCGGGATTATGATTGATGGCAAAATAGGACTTCATGGTGCGCAACTGATGATGCTTGAACGAGGTACGCATACGTTTGGTACGCGACGAAGCACTCATATGAGAACCGCGCCCAAAGTCCACATATTCCGTGTTGAGATCTATAAAGTGTATAAGAATTTTTGTATAGTCTTTTACACCGCATCCCGAATTTTATGGCGAACGCACATAAAAGCTGCTGCTGATGCTGATGATGATTGGCGCCATCGCCCATGTCCATGTCCAGATAGTGGCTATAAAGGCCACGACCACGACAAGAACAGCATGCTGCTGCTTTTATGGCTTGACTTTGGCATTTACAATCGTTGTAGTGTAGTGTACGTGTACCCACCTATATTCGTTGTGAACGCCTCAATATCCTTGGGTTTACGTTTGCGCGGTCTTCCCTTTTGACGCGCCGGCTGTGGCAGTCCGGTGATGACATGTGATGTGGGCACAAATATGCCCGTAGGAACAATACTTCGACTTGGATCCGAATGTGGACTTGATGAGTCGTTGTGCGGTGAACCAAATTGTGTGCTATATGGATATGTGGCACTCATGCTTGATGAGGCGGCATCTCCCTCCCTTGCGATGCTATAGTGGGTTCTATTCATATAATAAGAAATTCAATTTAGTATTTAGCATTAATTGAAATTCAAATTAAATTTACCTGCAATAAATAAGGGCATCGATTATACCATACTGATCGCCTTTCGTTAGGGGGGTATGGCAGACCGTGCAGCAGAAACAGTTGACATGAAAGACCAAATTCCGAGCACGCATCACTAGCTCATTGGAGCTAATGGAGGCCAAACAGCGTGAGCATCGACGAGTACCGAAAAAACTGCAAAATCGAGGGAAAAAAAAGAATCCAAATAAATCCAACACATAATGTCAAATACAATCAATAAATTTATGTATAGTAGTTAAATTCCACCCAAACAACTACTTCTATATATGTATGTATGTACATATAAACAATTATATAGGATGATGATCGAAAAATGAATCCAAAATACATACAATATTTGTGTCGGCTAGTCTCACTAAATTATAATTTCTCAAGTAATAATATGTTTGGCAGGAAGCTTGAGTAATAGTAATCATGGGTAACCCAGACACAGACACAGACAGAGAGACAGAGATTTGGGATCTTCGATCAGAGGAAGAGCTATAACAATGAGTGGCCTGGCAAACGCCTACTCATCGTCATCGTCAGCTTCATGTTCATCCTCATCATTATCATCATCATCATCATCGTCATCTTTGGCTACTGTTTTCACTTTCGCAAATGACAGATCAAAGATAACCAACATTGGCCCCCATAATCATTGGGGAGTTGCTGGTTTCGTGCCAAAAATGATGAGCCTGCATTGAGACTATAGACTATGGAGTAACAGGGGGAGCGCATCCAAAGAAAAAGAAGCAAAAAAAAAAAAAAAAAAAGAAATAAGAAAAAAGGAAATGAAACATCAAATGCACGAGACACGCGATTTCTTTGACATTAATCAAAATAATTGGCGCATTTCACTTCAACTTCAACTTCGCTCAACAGACTCATTCTCACATTTTGACTAGGCAGGCGGCAGCTCCTGCCTCGGGCAGACACCAAAACAATTCCATATAAATTTATCATATTCATATATAGAGCGCACTTCAAGATCTCATTCCTAGTCGCCACACCTCCCAATTCCCTCTGATCCCTCTGATCAGTGTGTGTTCATTTTGTTGGAAAATTTGTTGGGATGAGGCGCTGAGATTTTTGTCACATTGCCTTGTCTCACATCTTGTCGTTACACAAGGCAACGACGACGGCGGCAAACTCTCACCCGATCTTTCACTTGGATCGGCTCCAGTCTATGTTCCCGTTCCCGTTGCCATCTCCTTTACCGCCTACTTCATACCCTTCTCCCTCCATTCTATGTTTTCTGGTTTTTGTTTTTTGGAGATACAAGTATGTACCTTGCGCTGCTCAAGACGTAAGCCCCATAAATAATATTAAACATGGATGCAAGCAGCGTCAACATCATGCGACGCTGGGCCCTGCTACCAACTCATAAAACTCTGCAGACTTTATTTCATGGGCCCAGTCGCCGCCGTTGCCGTCGCCGTCGCGGATACCGCCGCTGACACGCCCCCTTGCGCACAAGAATCAGAGACCAGAGAACAGGGAAGAGAGGAAGAGAAAAATGAATTATGATTATTGCCATGTAAAAGAGCAGGCAAAATGTCAAAGTGACAACGCCTAATATATGATTATGTTTTCGACGCTCGAAATCTGATACTCTCACACACTAACACACTCATACAGTCATATTTGTGAACGTGGACCCGCTCCCAATTCCGCTCTTAGCATTCAAAATCATCTCCCAGCCTCAGCCTCAACCTCCCAGCTTAACCGCAATGTCAGCTTTTGTGATGTATCTACATGGATATGGATGTGGATGTGGATGTTTTGGCTTCTGGCGTTCCTGAGCTGGCCGCAGTGCGACTACCAATTCCTTGGTTAACCACATCGCATCGGTTCGTTCAGTATCCTGCACTTGTTTAGACGTTCTCATGTCCGTGTCACCGAAAACTGTGTAAAGTAGGCGTAACCCACTCAGATTGCCACACATCTGAATGGAATGTAGATGGAGGGTGGAAGAGGTGTGAGTGACACACAGAATGTGAGAGTATGTGAGGATATGCAGATGCCTTTTGTCTGATATGGATCATGGTCTAGTCGTGTCCTGTCTACCCGAAACTGTCTCATATTTAATGTTGCAGCAAAAAGTCAAGTTTTTTGCCTCTGATTACGCAAATAGATAAGTTGAAGTCTGCGTTTGAAATGATAACGATAACAGCAGCAGCACCATCGAAATCGTGGTTAAGTGGCACACACAGCGTTCCACTCTGCTCGGGCCACTCGCGGCCACTCGATGGCCTGATCTCGATGGGTAGAAAAACCTGAACAAAGTGAGACAGAGAGGTATAGAGAGGAATTTGATTGTAGTATGTTTGGAAGGCGGAAAGCATATGTATGTATGTACATATATATGCACGGCAAGGAGGAGCACTATACACAGTGAAGTGTAAACCGACGTGTGGCGCGGCAGTAACAGAAACAGGGACGACGGCGGCCACGTTTTGTAACGTGAGAGCATTTGTAACGCGTTGAGGGGATTGAGCTGCTCTGCTCTGCGTTAAGGCTGAAGTTTCAAGTGCCACCCGCTGGCTCTGGCTCTTCCGATTACATATGTATATGTATAATACAAAAACAACATGAATAACAACAACAACAACAACGAGTCTGCAACGGATTTCCCAGCAGCACCAATCCCCACCCCAAACAAACCCACTCCACCAACCCCGTTTACTGCAATTTGCAAAAAAATCGCTGCCGGATTTCGTGAGAGTTTCGCTTCAAGCTGTCCCTCAGCCTGCATCTTTGCCCCTGCCCCGATAAGGACATCCCATGGTGATAATTCGATTCTAGGCCCTAGGTCTGCGTCTCTGCCTAAACGTATACAATAATTATTTGCATTTTTTTTAGTGTTATGTGTTGTGTTTTGGTTTTGTTATGACTCTCACAACCTTATTGGATAAATCTCGCAACCAAAAGATTTGAATTTTTTTACGTGTTAAATGCACTGGAAAATTAGTTGGGATTGTTGTCTCTTCGATGAATATTTAAGATGATGTTTTGATGCAGCTGTAACCCTAACAAAAGAAATGCCTTTGACCGCTGCCAAAATAACAATATAAAAAACAAAGAAAACAAAACCATTATCTGACCGCTCTCAATAGTTACATTTAAAATTTACATATTTAAACGTTCTTTAATGGGAGTTTTCCGGCTTCCAAGAAAATGCTCAGTGAAATTGTGTATATAATTTTATAGTCAAGCTGATTAGATTAGCGCCCCCATTGTTAGTTAGCTGCTGGAACGAAGCTTGATGACTCTTCTTAGCCACAACTCATCCTATGCCAACTTCTTTAATACCTTCCTCTCCATCCCTATTTCAGTTCTCCCTCTTTGTCTGTCGTATCATTTCGGCGTAAAATGATTTTTTAAGATGCCCATTAAACATTTTAATTATCGCGTTGCCGCTGTGAGTAGTTTTTTTTTTTTTTTTATTTTTTTTATATTTGTTCATCTACCTTTCCACACCCATATTCTCCTCTTATGCCAAACTGCAAGTGTCCAAGCGGTAACAGTGAAGTTAAACCATTGCCCAGCCAACCGAGGGGCCCTAGGCCCATATATATACAAAGAGTCTTAGCCCTTCTTTTTTAGCGTCAACCATCTTACAATGGTTCAAACTGCCCCATAGAGTGACTATAAAATGTTGAAATTGACTTTCAAAAATATTAGTATCTAAGGGTTTTTGTAATTGAAATTTATTTTTTTTCACATTTTGCTATTTAGAAACTCTGATATTTCTGATTACATGATTACTCAATTTGGCCCATTGTCGGATGCGATTGCGGCGCTACACGAGTCTGCTGACAAGTGCTCATAAAATATAAATACTGCGTTTTTTTTTTCTCAGACGTTTTTTTTTTTTTCTTTTTTTTTGTTCTGTGCATGTTTTCAACATCAACCTGAACTTTTGCTCAATCTTTTGACGACGCCAACACACAGAATGTGGTCGAAGCTGAAGCTGGAGCTGGAACTGCGAGGTGCCAGTGCCTACTGTTTTTTTTTTTTTTTTTGTTGTTTGTAAGATGTTTTTGGGGGCGGCCCTGGGCTAGAACATAAAAATCCATGAGATTGAATCGTTAAACTGCATGGCCTGGGCTGTTTTCAGTTGTCTGTCGGTTTTAGTTTTTTTTTGTGGGTTTTCAATAGCGCTGGGCCTTGTTTTTTTTTTGTTTTTTATTTTTTCTTAAGTTATTTTTCAGTGCGCTGTTTTCTTAATGAATTCTTTAGCTCTTTTCTGAGATTCCAGAAATTTTGGGGTTCGTTTTCATTTCTATCTCTATCTGTGGTAAGAAATTATTTTATTGCATAACGCGCGATTTCAGAGTGGTCGTAAATTCGTTGCTCGAGTCTCCTGCTCGTTGGCCACAATTAAATGGACGCGCTTGGCTGACTTTCAAAACTGTAAACATTTTATGCCAAACTTTTTTTTTTTCTTTTCTTTCTTTTTATTCCACTTGCCTACTTCTGGTCACTGGATGCGTCCCCTTGCTCATTGGATAAGAAAGGAGAGAGAGAGAGAGAGAGAGAGAGAGGGAGAGAGGGGCCCCCAGTTGTTGATTAAGACATTTCCCTCAGATCGGATCCGTAGAGTTTCACATACACACACACACACACACAGAGAGACATGGCACACACTTTCTATGATAACGAAGCCAATCAGCAGCTGAATTCTCATTTCTCTTCACTTTTTGAATGAGGACCAACATGGTCCAATATAAAGATTAAACTTATGACACTGGGTCCGCTTCGAAATACAGTTTATGGCTACACAAGAAGCTTTATTCTCTTTACCTCTACCACTACCATTGGCTCTGTCCCTGTCTCTGTCTTTATGTCCTTTATGTCTGTCAGTCTTCATTTGCCTGATAAATCCAACTGGCCTTATCCGTTATTGCCATCAGTATAACATCATCGTGATAGATAAGCACTTGCTGCTTGGACTTTTATGACACTGTCCACGACGTGGCCACGAAATATGCAGAAATGAGGTGACAGCGTACAATTTTTATTTCTTCTCCTTTGGCCGTCCGTCGTGGATTTCAGTCTGTCTCTCGGTCTGTCTGTTTGTCGGTAGGGGAACAAGAATTACAGAGCAAAACAGGTACATACGATGGTGCATGATTGTAAAATTGTCAATGACAAAGAGAGTGAGGTAAGGAAAGGGTAAAAGCGGCAATCGGTTACCAACACAGAGAGAGAGAGAGGGAGCTTACCATGCAACTGCAACAGCAGCAACGGTGTCGTATAATCCACAACAATCCAATTATTTGCTTTGAGAGCTTAAAACCTAAACAACGAAATTATGAACGGGTCTCGGACACGATGGCGATGGCTGAAAAGCGGCCACAGCGGAACCTGACGATGCTAACGGAGGCGGTGGCGATGCCAAACATGTGTTTTGATGACGAGATTAGTAAGAGACAAAAAGTGAATATATCTATATACATATATATACATATATGTATGTATATGTATTTGGTGGATATGCATGTATTATTCGGTCAACTGGTAGCTCAGGTGAACATATGTTTTAGAGCTTATCGGATATTTTGTCCCCAGGCAAATTGGCATCTTAAACACTTAGCGTTCCGTTGACTGCCAATTACCAATGCTTTCAACTGAAGGTCATTCAAATTTAATTGTGACTTATAAAGTTACAGATGGAGAGCAATTATACAATAGTTGAATGGAACTTACATCTGTCAAAAACAGCTAAATTATCAGAAATATACACAACCGTTTAGAACACCTTAGTATAATCTTTTCGAATTTTAATAATTTCAAAAGTAGAAAGGAAAATAATTTAAAATTAAATTTAGGAGAAAGTTTAACCCTTTTTTTACACTACTTTTTTAAAGTACCAAAAACAGATATCGATTACAAAAACTATGTGTATTTAAAATTTTTAAATATTTTTTTAACAGAAGCTCAAAATTTAAGATTCTTGCCGATTAGTACATTTAGTAGTAACTTTTAAAAATTCACTAAATAAATTTTTGGCATTAGTTAAGTTAGATTTATTTAAATTGATTTATATTATTCGGAAAGTCTTTTAATCTGTTGTCGGGGAGTGTATTTTTATTTGTCCTCTCAATTACTTAAAATGGTGCTCCAAACACAAGTTCTTATAGGAAAACCATAGTTAAAATTTGTATAATCTTTAACCATTTTATCCATAAGATTATAATTTAAAAATTTACTTTATCTACTAGATAAAATCAACATAAAAGGCAAATGCCATATACTTATATCGTCATCGTTTTTATTTTTTGTACGTTTAGGTCATCGCTCGTCATACGACAACGACCGATTTCAAATTCGTATATAAAATCATTCCGAGATTTTTCTAACAATTGTATTTATTTTTTAACAAAATAAAATTATAAATCAATTGTTTTATTCACTTTTTAATATTAAAACTTAAGTTTTCATAGACTTCGAAAACAGCAAAAATAAAGAAATAAAATTCTTGATTCGATTCGACAAACGATTAAGTTATATTTAATTATAAAATCTAAAGATAATTCAAAAAAATAAAATACATTTTTTTATTGGAATACTATAATGGAACCCGTTTTAAATTATTTTCGAATAGAACAAATTTATAAGGCAAAAAGATAATTAAATGTTTTTTTTTCAAAAAGCTCCTGTGCTTCTATTTTTATACTGGCTACTTAGTATCTATTCTACATTTGGTTTTAAGTACTCTTTTGTCCTTTGTTTTGATTAAAATAATATATTTACATTTTGCGGTAAAGAAAATTCTTTAGAATTTTTTTTAAATGTAGAAACTATAGTTGGTTGAAAGTGAATTTTTTTTTAGATCCATTTGCGTTAATCACATAAAGTCTAATTAAAAGTCGCTTTCAGAAAGTATCTCAAAGTTTGTTTATTATTTTTTTCTTTGTTGGACTTGTTACTTGGCAATTGATGAGCTTTGCATGCAATTCAATTCAGGCGTATATTAAAGATATACATATATATATATATCTTTTCCATAAAAAGCATGGGAAAACATATGTTTCACTTGTATGCGATATTTTATTTAAATTTTTTTTTTTCATGTTTTTGTTGCCACCGTGTTTGCCGTGTTGGTGTTGGAATAAAAAATGCTTCGCTTTTCAATTTGACAAAACATGAATTTATTTCATTGAATGCGTTGATGTTGGTTCATTGGAGTCCCGGTGCCCGGTCCCTGTTTCGATACTCCATAACCATTCTCATCCCCATTTTCATTTTCATTTCCATTCCCATTCCCATTTCAACTTGCGACCCGAAACACCCACAAGATTTACATACAGTTAACGGTGCATAGGGCATAAATTTACTCCGGCTCCCGACTTGGCGTTGTCATATATTTGACATGTGCAATATAAATCAAGTGAAAATGTGGATGGTATACAAGAGAGATGGAGAGAGGAAGAGAGACAGAGACAGAGAGAGAGAGAGAGAGAGAGTGGAAAGGGAACAAAAGAGGGGCCTATGGCCACGGGTTTCGATGTGATTGATAATGCCAAAGCCGCCGGAATGAAACGAAATGAAACATTACGGCGGAATGGATTGTGTATGACATGACATGGCGGTCGCCAAGCGCATCCCCATGCCCCCAAGCTGACAGATCCAGAACAGATCCGACCCAACTCTGTGTATGTCTGTGTGCGAGTGAGAGTGGAAGCGGAGCGAAGCGGTTGCGCCACAAATACACACACACATACAGAACGAGAGATACACAGATACTCAAACGACCCCAGGGCCAGCCGCAGACTCCGTTTTTGACTCCGACGGCAACTGCAACTGCAACCAGCAACCAGCAACACGGAATCCGACTACGATGATGCATATATTTTGAAATATGGAGCGGTAATAAATGTCACAAGAATCATTTGAGAGGAAATACGAGTGACGAGCGTGACTTGCAATGAATTTATGGTACGCCGAGCAGAAGGCAAAGTTGAGAATTTTTGTAGTTTATCGTTGGACCGCATAAATGATAAACTTTCTGATTTACGTAGTGTCTAGATGGCAGGTGTTTCACTTGATCCCTCAACGCCTTCATCTCTTCGAAAAGTTTATAAACAAATTTGTTGAGGGACAATTGTAGAAAATGCCAGTGGATCTGTATATTTGGTTATAATTATAACCTGTTTTCCGTTTCCATTTTGTCGATGCGCTATTCTTGCGTGTTTTGTTAAGGCGCGTGAAATTGCATTGCTCTTCAGCAGCTTCCTATTTCCACACAAAAGTGCCATGGTGTGGAATGGTTGGATAGATGGGGGAAAAGGCGGGGGAAAAATCGGAGCACCCACCCAAGCAAAAGAGTGTCAACCAGGCTTCAGCCTCATTCAGCTACATCTTGGCATGGCAATTGTGGTCTAAGTCTTAGGGTAGCGTGCGCCGAGGTGAGTGAGCGTTCTTGAGAATGCAGCGGAATGCAAGCAGCAGAACACACGCAGCCCCATTCAGCCAGGCGGAGGAGGTATATATTTTTGGTATGGGTATGGGTATGGGCATGGCATTGGAATTGGTGTTTTTTTTTTGTTTGTGTTGGTGGTATCTCCGTTGCGGTCTGCTTCGCGTCGTCACCGTCATTCGCTTAGCCTTCGCACAGTGGTGCAAAACAATGACGGTCTTTTGGCGGCTTTAGGAAAAGCTGCATGCATAAATATTTCATTTGCGTGTTTGGAAATCATTTTCTAGTCAATGTCTTGGCATGGTTTTATCTGATTCATCAGACTTAGGTCTATGCCCATGTGCCCTATCCCATACCTACAATTTCTATGTATTGCTAACCAAAACCCTTGCTAAAAATTACTTCCCAGAAGTCGTCTCTGTCTATGCTACACTTGTATTAAATTTGCTCAGCCAGCGTCCGTCATTGGCACTCCGATTGCGACCTGCGACTTACCTATAATAATCGTTTTTGCAATAAATGTTGCCATCACGTGAGTAACATGAGGATTCCCGTTCCAGCGGTTGCCGACATGCATGGCACTGCAAGCAGCTGGCGTGCCAGCGTTTTTCCACAGCGGAGAGGTAGAAACGATCCTGCAATGAAGTCGGTATAAATTCCATAAATGACAGATTGCATATAAATTCATATAGCGGATACTAATGGTTCCGACAAAGAGTTTATGATTAAATATGAACATATATAGCTACAGGTGATATTTTATTCTTCAATTTTATTATAATAATAATGAGATAGTAAGATAAAAAAGAAACAAAATCTTGTAAATTAGTGAGTCTTTTCGATTACAATTCGAAACTGATTCAATATTTAAATGACTAACATTTGCAGCCTCAAATGTAATTAAAGCTATGATTTAACGATCTTCTTTAACTCTTATATAAATCTAGGGATATTTTTCGAATCCCATTAATCGCTTCTATTACTTAATAGCCTTTTTTTCTTTATATTTTTAATTATTAGCTTTTGTGTATATCAATGGGGGATAACTGCCAACACATCTGTTTTTATCGATCTTACCTAAAAAGTGAAAAATTTTATTTTTTATAGGCAGTAAAGTGGAAGATCATGTTTTCTGTCTATCTCACTTTTTTTATTAATAAAATTTTGCCAAAATTTCAATACTATGAAGTTATTTAAATGAATGCCTCTATTACTTTTTGATTTCTATAATGCAAATAAATATCTTAATCAATATGGCTGAAGCTACTTTTAAACAAGACTTCTAAACCAGTTTAAATCAAATACTCCATTTTGATGGCAAAAAGAATTTTCGGAAAGGAAAACCTTTTACAAGCTTTATTAACTGAAAATTAATAAAAATTTACCAATACTAAGTGAAAGTTAACTGACTCATTGTACGTTATTATAAATATATATTTGGGAAATAGATATGTATTATTCAGTATTATTATTTTTTTAACTCGTTTATGCTTACTTAAATCATTAAATTTAAAAAAAGGAATCGCTGGTTATCTCATAACCTAAAAGATAATTTATTACTCAAAGGATATCTTAAAAGTTTTATATTATAGTTACAATCAGTTATCTGTTTTAGCAGCAAAATAAAGATATTGTTTTCATAAATCAATAGTTAAAAAATGTAAATTGAAATGAGATATTTAAAATATGTGTAATAATAAATTATTACGACTAGTGGCTGTCATTAAGGCATTTTAGTTAATGAAAAAGTTTTCTGAACAACAATAAGTCATAAAAATATTTGTTTAACTTCTTCTTCTCAGATTAAAGATAAAAATTTACCGGATTTCACCAAAATGCTTTAAAGCTAATTTTATTTATGCGACTTGCTTTTTTTTGCCTGCATTTTAATGTTTTATCAAAATTTTATCCCTATAATATGCATCTATCTCATATAAGTAATTATATATGTATTTAGTCCATAAAAGTTAGATATTTTTTTCTTTTTTGGAAACTAAATAGTTAAGACAATTTTATTATGCAGTTTTATGACATAGTAGCAAAGTAAAAAGGAAACTAAACTTTATCTATTTAAAGTGTTAGAGATTTTAGCACATTTAGTAATGGATTTTAGAGATATATGTAAAAAGCTATTTATTTGAAAATGGCTTTTTATATACATATATATATACTATATATAATATTGGACTATTTGTCGATATGACTAACTCTCATTTTGTTGAAAATTAAAAATGTTTATTTCTGTGTTTTCTTTCCAACTTAAAAAAATTGTTTGATTGCAATTTTTCTAGAATTATTTTAAATATAAATTGAAAATTTATTATATAGTAACTTCATTTTTGATTGAACTGAATTCAAAAATGTCTTATCACTTAATATTCCATATTATTTCTTTGTGAACTATTTAATCTTTTTTTCCGAGTATTAGACAATCATTATACACTTGCAAAGTGTATATTAATTTTGGTCAGAAGTTTGCAACGCATAGAAGGAAGCATCTCCGACTATATAAAGTATATATATTCTTGATCAGCAAGATGAGCTGAGTTGATATAGCCTTGTCCGTCTGTCCGTCCGTCCGTCCGTCCGTCTGTCCGTCTGTCCGTCTGTCCGTCTGTCCGTCTGTCCGTCTGTCTGGATCAACGCAATCTCCTCCGAGACCCTTGGAGCTACAGAGCTGAAATTTTGCACCTAGGCTTCTTTTTGCTGCAGGCATTGTATATCTCGGAATCATCCCGATCGGATGACTATATCATATAGCTGCCATAGGAACGATCGGTCAGGAATAAGGTTTAACATCAATAACTCAGTTGTTTCTTAATCGAATGTCACTAAATTTGGTGTTTGTAAGTTTTATATAATCCCCAACATATATACCAAGTTTCATCAGAATCGGTTGACTATATCATATAGCTCCCATAGGAACGATCGGCCAAGAATAGGGTTTAACATCAATAACTCTGTTGTTTTTCAATCGAATGTCACTAAATTTGGTATTTATGAGTTTTATATAATCCTCAACACATATACCAAATTTCATCAGAATCGGTCGACTATATCATACAGCTCCCATAGGAACGATCAGTCAAAAATTTAGTTTTTGATCAATAACTTCGGTGTTTTTGAAGCAATCGTCACGAAATTTGTTATTTGACAATTTTATATAAAAAGAAATATATCTTTTAAGTTTTATCAGAATCGGTCGACTATATGCTATAGCTGTCATAGGAACAATCCGGGAAAAAAAAATTTGTTTTTTTTTTTTATGACACGGACATCAAATTTATATTTGATGGGTTTTATATACTTCCTTATGATTCCGGCAAATTATATATAAATCAAAAAGATAGTTTGCAAGGGTATACGAACTTCGGCACGGCCGAAGTTAGCCCATCCTTCTAGTTTTTAATATGATTTTTAATATAATACATCTTTCAATATAGGTTTAATAAACAAAAAAAAAATACTTGAAAACTTTGGAAGATTATATGTTTCATTGCATTTTAAGTAGAATAAAATTATATCATTTCTGGTAATAATTTAATTATTTTAATTCCTAAAGATCTTTCCTGCTATTGTTAATTGTTTCTAGGCAAACTAATGAATTTTGTATGAGCAATTTTTATAGAGAAATTTAATATTCGTATATATAAATGTATATTTTTCAATGGGAAACTACTAAAAATATTTTCAATTAACAAAAAAACCATTTTAAACAATGATTTTTAATATGATTCTCGGTTCTTCTATTATAATTTTTTAAAATTCATAAATGAATTACCTGGATTTGTCGCCCACATCCGGCGCAATCATCCAAACATCGGGTTATTTTACTATCGTTGGTGGACTCGGGACTGCTTGGTGGTCCATACGGCTCCGTTTTGAATGATATGCCCGATGTGGTCTCATCGCTGACTTCAGTGCAATCCGTGCGACTGCGGCTAATTGAAAATTTGGCCGTGGAGTCTTCAAATGTGGCGCGATCGGCGGTTTCATAGCTATCACAAAAATTATATATATATATTTATTATAGATATAAGATCGATTTAAATTTAATTATACCTTCTAAATGACTCGCTGCTGCCGTATGCATTGCCAAATGGCTTTGTACTATGATCACAAATATCTGGACACGAGGATGAGGAGCATGTGCGAAACAATGGGTGATTGTTATTTGCACCTGCAGCACTGCCACATTGATTGCTCCCTTGATGTGCTACAGGTGGTGTTGGACTTTTCTCCCTTGCGCCGGGCCCAAGAAATCTTGCGCTCTGCTGCTGCAAATTTCAAAAAAAAAAAAAAATAAAAGAAGAAAACAATAAATTTATGCATATGTTAATAGGCAAAAAAAAAACAAAAAAATAATTGCAGAGTTTTGGAGGAGTTATTAGATGATAAACAATAACAAATGACAAAAGAAGATTATGCCTCATTGCTGTCTCACTCAACTTTAAAATAATTTTCGACTTTTACGAAATGATGCATTAAATTTTCAATGGCGATGGCGGCACAGCCAAAGTCAAAGTTGATTTCAATTAAGGAAACTGAGAAACTTTTCGCGTTTTTCCAAGAAAACGTTGCGCGACATTTGAGACACTCTAACATATGAGGGAAACCTAAACGACAGAACAGGTCTTACTATATACAAATGTACATATATATATATATCAGTGCCAGGCCAGAACAAACGATGCTCATGATGATGCAGATGCAGATGATGATGATGATGCAGATGATGATGATGATGCAGATGATGATGATGGCAGTGCATTCATTGAAAAACACCATATTTCTCTTGTACCTACTGATGCTGTCGGAGTGGAGCAAAGGACAGGGACTGGGACAGAGACAGGGACAGACATCATGTCGCACATTGCCAAGTAAAAGATTTTTTTTTTTTTCATACAGGCAATTCTGTTGTGCTTACGTCTCGCCTCGCCACGAATCATCGATGCTCCAGTTTACTTATTTTTGATTAATTAGTTGAAAATAGATTGCAACTGTGCGTCTATCTCCATCTACCTCGGTCTCTGTATCTGTCTCTGTCTGTGTGTGAGTTAGAAGGATGACAGGTTTTCCTTGCATCGAATAAAACTTCACTTTATTTTACTTTAGCCGATTTTTATGAAATTTTACAAAACATTTTGTCATGTATGTACATATTTGCTTGTATTTGCTTGGGAACACGTTGTTACCTTTAGGGGAACAACAACATGAGATGCCTCCATGCCCAAAAAAAAAAAAAAAATAAAGTAAAACGAAAAACATTTATACATTTTGAGTTGTGCATTTCTGGCTGCCATCTTGGTTCAAGATTTCGCCATTTTGTTTAACTTTTTAGGCCTGAATCACTACATAATAGTAACTGCTATCTACAAATGTCCATTGACAAGCCATAACTACATATCTTACAAATGCGTTCCCATTACTCAACCAACAAGCTCAACAAATGTTGTTACTCCAAAAAAAAAAAAAAAACAACTACAACTACAACTTGCAGACACCTCCAGATATGCCTTTGAACCAATGTGCCTTTGAACAAATGTAAGCACATGTAAACTAAATAACAACAATATGCAAAACACTTTAAATTAATAAGTTTAAGTAGACATGCTAGATCGTTTAATATTAACACATCGACATATACAATATACAAATATTTGGAATAAATGTCTAAATAGAAGCCATATTATTTTTTACTTAGCAAATAACCAATTTACCATATCTATGGCCAATCTCAGCTAGGTTATTATATAACAAAATTTAGCATTTAATTTAACAGTCCCTAAATAGTCAAAGTGTGAGTTTGAGTTATTGAAACACGTTAATGGAAGGCAATTAAAATTGGATGAGTTTAAACGGTTTGTCTTACAAATTGCTTTTTACATGTCCATTGTCTATTAAAAGTTGTGTTTAACATTTCTTTCACTACACAATAATAATTTTAAACATTCCACATTTTTAGAGTGTGCAAATTTAGTTGATTTGTGATAATGGCATTTTAATTTCTATATAAAGTAATTGGCATTGATTTATAACAAAAGGTTTATATTAGTTAGATCTATTCATTCCACTTATAAGAAGTGTATTCTTGAAACTCCAATTTTAAAATACTGAAAGATATCACAAATGAGATTGCTCTATTTCTTTTTCTGGGATCAAATAAATAAATAAATGTAAATACAAGAAAGTCTTTTATATATCTATCTATGTACATATTCACTCCATTTTGACTATAGTTAGATTTTGTCTTAATTAAAAATAAGAATTCGAACTGCATTAAAAAATATATTTTTGCTTTAGAACACATTGTTCTTTTTGATGCTATAAATATTTAAAAATTGATTTTATATATTTTGGCTAGATCTCATAAGAGAAAATTAGACGAGCAGTTTTTAGGCAACACATCCTTTTTTAACCTTCTTTAAAAAAGACTGCAATTCCATTTTAGATAATTTTTAGTTTCTAGTTTAGTTTTCTAGTTTTTGTCATTTTTGAACTTAAGACATTATCGGGAACTGTTTAAGTAAATTTTTATAGTTTATTGCTATTTGCAATAGTGGACAGCTATTTCAATTAACCATATTAGGTATCATTATTAGTCTGTTGTATATCATGCTGCTCGTAGAGTTCAATTTTATCCACAAAATAAGACTTGAAGAACAATTTTATAAATATATTTTCACATTTATCCACTTCTTATAAAAAAAAAACTGCTTATAAGGACACTTTTGAAACGTCTAACATAATATCCGACTGCCCATTTTTCAAATCAATGTACTTTGGTAAAGGCTTAAAGAAAGCCGTTTTTATTATGAATAAAGTATACGAAATCGATTTTCGGTCATATTAAACCATAGTAAAAAATACAATGCATTAAAAAAATGAATTTCGTTAAAAAAATTTTAAACCGAAATTAAACTTATTTATTTCAATTTTGTGATAACATTTCAAATTCAAAAGAAATCTTCTTTTTAAACAATAATAAGAAAATGCAAATAAATAATATTCTCTAACTTTATCATTTAGGAATAAGTTTAACAATTTTGTTCGTTATTACTCATAGATAAATATAGCCTTTATAGGAAATTTTTAAATCTGTTCTATACTTAATTTTCGGAAAGACCATACAAAAAAAGGTAAATATTTATTTTGGAAACTTAAAAAACAATTTAATATTCAAGTTTCACATTATTTAATTTGATTGATGGTCTAAATACTTGCGACTACTAAGTTGCAGAATAAGAAGAACTGATCGGCTATGTATTATGAAAAATATTAGTCAGGAACAAAGTATTAGTATTAATTATTAAAAACATGTGTTAAATCACAGTCTTTTGAAGTATTTAAACTGAAAAATAAAATTTGATACTTCAAATGTTCAGGTCCACCATTGAGTATTACTTCATTACTTAGTTTTTATATCATCTTTTAAATGTGTCATATAATCGATACACATAATAAAGCTAGTAATCTTTTATTATATTGTCCTAGTTTTATTAAATTTCTTCCAAATTTGGAAACAATAAGCAAAAAAAAAAGAATTCAAGAGGCATAAGTAATATTTGAACTATGTATAGTCGATAGTCTGATCAATTATTACTAGAAAACACACTGTTCTCCAACCCGAATTCAATATCTTATCGAAAACGATGCCGTAAATGAAATTAAACTATGATTTTCTAATAATTTCCATCTTTTGCGGAATCTTTCATTCTATTACAATATCATTCGATAAAGAGGTATTCGGTCGAGAAAGTTTCTTCTGTGCTCAATCACTGATTTTTCCAATAAATATAGTATAATTATAAATGCAAATTGAATATAATTCAATGAAAAATAGTTTCAAAATTGGAAAAATTTGAAATAAATAAAAGTTGTAAATTTTTCTGCTAAACATTGATATTTGCTAAAAAAAGGGGTAATTTCACTACTTTTTTGACGGAGCACTACATACATACGTTCGGATATAGTAAATATTTTGATTGATAACAAAACAAAAGTGTTAATACAAATTTAAAAAAAAAAGAAAACAAATAAAGAAAAGAAACTTGAATTGACAGATAAGAGGGTCTCGAATAAAGATCACATTCTCTCTGACACAGTCATTGTTGGTTGATAGTCTACCCTCGGACAGTTCGAATGGAAAGCTCATCTGATCTGTCCTATCATCATCACACCAAATGATTGCACTGGTAATCACACAAAATTCCCCATAGTACAAGTTGTCTCTGAATTACTAAATAATATGTGGATTCAAAATGCACAAGGGGGTTTCTTATCGGCACGGCAGTGGCCTTTGCTGTCGCCGTTGTCTCCGTCCGTTTTTTTTTTCTTTCTTTCTTCTATTTTTTTTCGTATATTTTTATTTTACTGTTGTCTGTTGGGCTAGCTGTGTGCTTGGTTGGCTAGCTTTTTGGTCTGGCATTGATAACATTGGTAACCCGGTTTCGAGATAAATCACAAATTAATCAGCACTCTATGGACCTGATGCTGAGTCAAGTGTACCAACGATCAACTGACAATGAGTTGAAATGAAATGTTTCATAAATTTGTCAGGCATAATCGTAGGGGATGATGTCTTGCTTATCGCTTTTGCCCCTTATTGAACTCCAACTTTAACTCCAACTCCATTCGATTTTTAGCTTCTAAATGAACTTACCCAATGCATCACAGGGCGCTCCTCGGTGCAGACGCCCATGTGCGTCTTTTGGAATGACACGAGGTCTATTTCCAAGGATGATTTCTTTCTCGCGTTGTATGTTCGTTGCTTTTTATCCGTTTAACGTAATCTGTTTTTCTTTTTTATTTCGTTTTTTGTTGTGTGGCAGTGGAAAGGCGATGGCGGTATATTGGTCCTAGATAATCCTGACACTTGTCACATATAATACGTATACGTATGTATGTATGTATGTATAATGATTGTTATTATTATTGTGGTTATGTTTCGTTGCTGCCGCTTGGACCTGCCAGAGACAGCTTTATTTATGATCGAGTTGGCGAAAACACTTTGAACGTTGTCGATTTATGGGCTTAAGATTTTATGTGCACTTTTATTGGCATGTTGGCATCTTCTTCAATTCTCTGGTCGATGACGACGATGACTGCGTTTATTTTATGCACGCATGTGTGTGTGTATATATGTATGTATATTTCTTATTGTATTGGTTATTTCACTAAATATGAATTTAGATTTCGATTACTTTTATTTTAGATTCAAGGTAATTTAAGGAACATTAGGGTCACACACGAGCACAATCACACGAAAAAACACACACACACACACACACACAGGCAGGCAAAGGCAAAGATATATCGGCCAACAGACACATAAACACACACACAAACACACACACACTTGACTCTGTGTCAGGTAGGTAGGAGGCGGTAGGTTCCTGACCGCACAGATGTCCAACACGGACTACGAATGCGATCGCGACGGCGACTGAGACACCGGTTGCAATGTCAGCGACAGACAGAGTTCCAAATTAATTTATGACATTAATTTACGAGACAGCGCGAGAATGGCACTCGAAATCCAAATTGAGTGGTAGTAGTGGTCGTTTGAGGACACATCGGATCGGGTCTGTGAGTTCCAACGGCAGCCCAAGATGTGTGCTACTGATAAGGCATTAGTAAGGCGGATGCGCCTCGACTCTTTTACTGTTTATTGCCGACCGATCCACCGATCGTAGTTAAATATCTTCTTTTTCGGTCTTTTTTTTTTTTTTTGTTACTTTTGTTTTTATTTTATAAATTGATAACTAAATAAGCAGCTGCACGTAGGTCAGTGCGAAAACCCGACGGCGGAGGCTTATGGCCTTATGGTGCAATGTGGTAGTGGTTTATGCCCGCGGCAAATTGGCACTGAGATTTATCTCATCGAATGTTAAGCTATGGCTTTTTCGTTACCGTTTCCCCAGCTTTTCCACGTGTGAACTACAATCATTCATACGTAGTAACGAGCTTTATTTCGTTTTTGGTTTTTTTTTTGCTTTTTGCTTTGCCGTGGCTTCAACGGCCACGCGACGACATAAAACTCGACTTCGCTTAAAGTCTCAGACTCGAATCGAAAAACCCGTAACCGTAAATACCGAAATATACCGGAGCTCTCGCGTGCACACAACCAGTCGGCGTAGCTGCGTAACTGGGAATGTTTGTTCAGAACGTTCAAAATGTTCGAAATCCCTCCCTGGGCTCTGGCTCTCGTCGCTTGTTGTTCGTTTTTGTATCTTTGTGTGTGTGTCTGTGCTCGTGTATCGGTGTTGATAGTCTTGTATTGGTATTAGTATTGTTGGTGTTGGTGCTGGTACTGGGGGTTCATATTGCTTACTCTTTTACTCTCACTGCCTGCTATTGAGGCAAATGGCGGCGCTCTCAGCTGATTTGTGTGTATGCTAGTATGTCGCTCTCTTTCTTACCCAAGTGGGCGTGGTGTTGTTGTCGCTCTACGCCGCATTTCTCTTCCCCATTCTCTTCTCCCACCCTCTCACCAATATCCTTATCACGTTTACAGTATTTCGGGGGAGCACGATGGACCCCATGACAGGGAATTTTGTGTGTGTGCTCGCAAAAGATGCTGGCTGGGTTGCCTGATACATAAGAGTAAGAAGACTTTTGCCTTGTCGCTGCTGTTTCTTCTCTTCTTGTTGTTAATTCTGTTGTTGTTATTGTTGTTACTACTGCCGCTGCCGCTGATGCTGCTGCTGCCGTTGCTGCTACTTTTAGGGTTGGGGCCTTTGGCTCTATATGGCGGCGGGCGGTGGCTGGCTGGAACTTCGACAGGGTTTTGGGTCCCTTTTACTAGCAGCGGCTCCTGCTGCTCCTGCTGTAAAAGGCAAAAAAGTTTTTAAGAAAATCGAGCAGGTCTTATTTATTTAGATTTTTGCTTTAGAGCATTTTACGATTTTTTTTCTCATTCTTCTTTTGGTTTTTTTTTTAATTTGTGTATTTCTTTTCCTTTTTTATTTTTGTTCTTTTTTGTTCTGCTGCTTGGCCTTAAAGTTGTATTTTTTTTTGTTGCTGTTGTCGATTTCTTTTTTGCTTCTACTGCCACTTTTGCATTCTTGTTGTTGTTGTTGCTTTGATGGCTTATGAAACACAAGCAACCCCAGACAGTGGGTGGAGGGATCGGTATGGATGGGTTTTTTGGCAGTAAGTATCGGATTCGCATTGTCAGCTTTTCGTATTTAGTATACATTTCCTAAGATACAAAAGAATTTGCAATCAGTGGTGGATTTTAAGGGGGAGGCGGATTTTTTCTTCTGATTGTGCTAAGACTTTCTCATTTGCATTAATATTATTTTATTTATTTTATTTATTAAAATTATTATTACACAATTAATAATTTTTAAAACTCTGCCTAAAGACTTGTGGTTACAAGTCCGCCCCTGTAAATAGAGTACACATATATTGGAAATATTTAAATACTTGTGTAAAAAGTTGATTTTTATTATTCCTTAAAATAAATTGTTTGCCAAACAGTTCAAATTTAAGGGATATTAAGGTGCTTTTAAATTTCTATAAATTGTTTCTCAAGATGACTGTTTTTATTATTAATTTTTTTTCTTTATATTGTATATTTAATTTGATATTCCAATTACGGCTAACAATCCGAATCTTTGCCTGCAATTATTCAAATCAATGCGCTCTCTATTCATATTTCCATATGGAATTCATATGTACATGTTCCTCTATATATGTTTGCCTGGGAACGTTATTGTCATCGGCAACGTCATCGATGTCGTTGTCGTTGTCCTCGATGGTAATGTCGAAGGAAAATAAAACGGAGAAGGATCAATTAAAAGAATTGATAGATGCTCTCAAGTTGACAATGTGATTTTTATGCCACAATGGCTCTGTTGGAGACCGAAGCTCAGTTTTGGGGGGCTGTATGTTCTCCTACAGATACCTATGGGGCCGATGTTGTTCTTATTGTTGTTGTTGTTGCTGCTGTTTGTGATGTTGTTGCCATTGCTTTTGCTGTTGCTGACATCGTTGTCGATGGCTGTCATTGAGTTTCGCATTTCAGAATAAAAATTCAAAAGTGCTGGCTGTGTTCTACGTTTGAGTTGCGGGTTCCACCTGCTTGTCGTACCTTTATGTCTCTGTCTTTGTCTGTATATATGTGCTTGTGTGTGTGTGTGTGTGTGTGTATGTGTGTGTGGCATGTTTATACATCAACGCGTATATAACAAACAAACATATAGAGCAAAAGAGGAGACGAGCGAAAGGTCCAAAGTGCTGCTTGAAAAAAAACTTTCAGCTCGTTCCCATTTGCTATATGCCTGCAATTGTGAATAACAAAAACAACTACAACAACAACAACAAACGCATATAGAGGAGCATAAAAACAACAATGTGCTGAAATCTTTTGCAAGTTGTTGCTGCCGTTGCCAGTTGCCCATGGAAGCTCCAAGCCTTCTGTTTTTCTTTTCTTTTAGATACTCGTACTTGCATTTGCTTTTTACATTTTTCTTGTTTCTCGAAAGTGTTGAATGTCTGCGGAAAGTTACAAAGGTGGTGTCGCTGCCGTTACTGGGCTCCTCCACCCCCTACCGTGCTTGGGTTCTTCACCACGATGCCAACATTCATCCTACTATCCCTATATATGTATATATGTACCTCATCTCTGCCGTTACCAATCTCTTTCAACCTCTTGCCAGTCGACCCTGCCGCCATTGCCGCCGACTCTGAATCTGACTGGCCCCGGGGCACACTCTTGAACATTTTCTGTGCCTTATTCCATGTACTGCAAGTTTTCAGTTTTTTTATTTCTTTGTTATCGTCTTTGTTAGGGTATGTGGGGGTAGATTACCACTTTGAAGTAATATGTCTTATTAGTAAATATGGGAAAAAATGAAGATTCAAAGGATATTACGTACATACTAAAAATTACAGTTGATCTATCCTATAATAAACTTATATAATAATATAATAAAAATATAAGTTATCCGCATTTATTTTTTATTTATCTGTTAGTATAATTTTTACATATTCAAGTATTTCTTTGGTCCCGTGTGAATTCATTATAGGAAAGTTTACGTAAAATACCTGCTTAAAAGTGTATAAAAATTTAAAATGAATTATATAGTCTATTAAATAGTCATAATTTTATCAATTTGTAGTCACAAATTTTAACTATTTACCCCGTTCATTTATTTAAAAATGATTTACATTTGTTCTTTTTTGAAATAGGTAAATTTTAGGAGGCTAAAGTGGATTTCTAGAACTAAAATAAAACTAGAACGAACCACGAAAATTGATTTAAAATTTAAAACAAACTAAGAATAAATCAAAAAAAAGTTTTAAAGTTGTTCAATATTTGGTTTCTTAGGTCTGCCATATTTTAAAATATGAAATATATATTAAGTATAAAATAAAATATATACATTTATTAACCGATCTATTTATTTATATCTGTTAGAGTTTCTTTTACAGAATATACAACAGTTGGAGGGCTACCAATTCATAGAAAGGTTCCACTTTAATTTAAAATTTATGCAGGGTATCTCCTAGTCTACTTACTGATCTAAGCAATTGATGTGTTTTCTTTTCTTTTTTTTTTTTTGGTGTCTGTTTAGGGCCGAGCATTCTGGCATTCGGTAGCAGCTGCTATGGCAGTTTCCTGGCACGTTTTGTATTGGGTGTGGCTGGCTGGCTGGATGCATCCACATCCACATCCACCCACACACGATGCACACCAAGACCGAGAGACTTGAGTTTGCTTGTCTTTTGCCGTTGAATTTGCCATTTCAACTTTTTTTTTTTTTTTTTGTGTGTGAGAGTTTTTTTTTATCGTGTTTTTTTTTTGTTTTTGTAGCATTTGCTCTCCCGTTGGGTATTTCGGTTTGTAGTGTTTTCTAAAAGGATTCGAAATGAGGGCTTTGGCTTTGGTTTTTGCGTGGAAAGTTTTTGTTGCAAAAGAAGGGGACGGAGAGGGACAGGGATAGGGACTCTGCTTCTGTTCCTACTCCAGCTGACGTACTTTGAGTTTGCAGTGCCAAAGCGCAGCACTTGTGTAACAAGCAAATATATCTACATATATAAGTAAATGTATGTGAATATGTATACACACTCCGACGAATGGAAACGTAATATCGGATTTTCGTATTTACGTAACTGCGGTTCCTGCCACACACACACACACACACACACACACACATACAGCAAAGTCACAGAGTCAGAAGAGGCAGCCAAAGAGTCGCCGTTGCTGTAGCCGTCGCAGTAGTTTTTGTTGCTGTTCTGTGTACTTTGGAACACCAAAAGGTTGCTTTTGTAGGGCACACCCACACAACACACACACACACAGTGACATACAGAGAGGCACTCACACTTGGCCTGAGCTGTGTGATCCTTCGTCCTGCTGCTGCTGTTGCCCGTCCTCATTCTGTTACGCACACAAAGCAGCAGCAACAACAAACAAAACAGCACACCGCACTCGAAGTGAAACGTAAACTTTGACAACCATGCCGATTCGAAGCCAGAGTCTCCTACCATTCACTCTTTTCCCTCCCTCCACCCCCAACCCTTTCCCGTAGCCATCCCTTTCATTCTCCAAGAGCCTCCTTGCCTCTTGCCTACCGATGCCAAAGGCAGCCCGCAGGCTTCTTCCTATGCAAGCAAAAGGGGAATAAAACTGCGACTGGTGCCATGAGCAGGAGATGGAGCTAACCATTGCTTGGGGTTGTGTTGTTGCTTTTTTCTTCTTCTTTTTTTTTTTTTGATTTTTTTTTTTTTTTTTTTACCAAGTTTCAAAGCAAAATGGTTTTTATGTTTCTTTATGTGGGCGCTGGCAAAAAGGATTTTCCAACGCACGACCCATGTTGAGTCTACTACCCCACTTCCTCCATAAAAGTTAAATAGACAGAAAATTGTGTACAATTTTCTGAGCTGGGATTTTTCAATTCGTTGCCTAGCATCATTGACTGAAAGGCAAAGAGCGTGTGTTTTTGAGCCTGTATACGATGAAAGGCGCCACCGTCGCCATCGACAAAAAAAAAAAGAAATAAAAAAAGTGAAGAAGAAAAACCCCCCCATCAGGGAAGATTCATGTTGCAAAGGCGTTTGCCAACTGAAGTTGAAATGATGAAATGGTATGTGTGTGTGTGTGTGTGGAGGGTGTGTGTGTGTGTGTAGTGGGGGCGATGTATTTCTATTGATGACTAAGAATATGGGGGTGGATGTGAATGGTTACTGGGACTAAAATTGGGTTTTCGTCATCGCCATTTGCTATCGATGGGCGGTGCCAAATGAATTTTGCTGCTTATTTTCTACGAATTAATTACTTGTTCAGAAATTCTCTTCAATCTGCATATTAACTTATCATTTCAATTTATTCAAGTTATCATAAAATTTCATTAATAAATGATGAATTTACAATTAATAATTTGTACATAGAAAATTGATAATTTTAAATGCAAAATGGTTTCAAATTTCAAATTGGTCATTATACAAAATTGTAGGTTTTTTTTTTTATTTATATAATTGCAAGAGATCTAGTTTCTGCCAATGTTTTACATTTCATTTACATGGTCAAATTAAAGTGAATAAAATTAATTATAGATTAGTCATAAAGTAAAATAGAATATCTGATAGATTTCGTTTGTATTGCTTACACATTTATTAATGTTTATATATTTTCTTTAATTTCCTTCAATTTATTTTCACAATAATTCTGTTTTCATTTTTTGCTTACATTCTTTACGCAAAATTTAACAATAACTTAGAAAGAGGTATTTAATAAGTATGATTTATATTTGTCAATGGAAGGCTTTAAAGTGAAACTGAAAATAAATTTCTACCTTTAAGAATTTAAATGGTCATAAATAAAGGTCACAATACTGCCAAGGGATATTTTTGGAGCAATTAATTTGACCTCACTTGATGATTTGAAACATGCCCCACAAATACAATAGACTTAGACTTAACTTAGACTGCAACTTAAATTTAGTGTTGTTCATATTTATATAATATTAATTTCATTTATTGCACTCTAATTTAATATGTATTGTATATATTTATTAAGAATTCAAGCTAAAAAGCTTTTAATATTCAGATATTTAGTATTTGTGCTTGTGTGTTAAGTATAAGGTTACTAAAAACCTAAAAAGAATACCTAATCTTAACCTTAAATAAGTAATAATTTTTGAATACTGAAAACTACTGCAATGACCCAACAATTACTAAGTACTAAATACTACTGAAATGAAACAGCTTGAGTATCTTTATCGATTTCTGAAATTATAACTTCAGTCGTCCAAATCTGACAGCAGCCGTTTATTTTGTAAATATATTAAACAGAAAGTCGTATAACACTGTAAAGGAATATTTTTCATATTTTTACGTTTATTTATTTAAATTTACATAATCATAATAAGACTAAGAATAACTTTCATAATCTATCAGTAAGACTTAAAAAAGTGGTATCTGATGTAGCCCTAATGAATTACTAAAGAATTAAATACGACTTCTATTCGATTGTCAATGTAAACAAATTTTTGATGTTTCGAATATCTTTAAGTTAAGATTCAGATAAGAAATATTTTTGTAAGCAATATATGTATATACATGAGCCGACTTTTTTATGGATTGAATGAAATAACCGCTACTATTTTTCTATTAAATATATTTTATAGAAATTTTCAAGCTATTCAAAATTAAATAAACTTTCAAAATTAAACAAAACTAAGTAGAGATACACATACAAAAATAAAAATGTCATGTAATTTGAATAATTTGTTTCCATAGTTGCTTAGTTTGTTAACAAAAATATAATAAATTAATAATAATAACCATCAATAGAAGCAAAAATTTTTAGTTCTTAATAAGCTTCGAAGTTGTAATTCAGTTGAAAAGTTTTTCACGGAATGGTTAAGGTAATAAACTAAAAAGTTTTAAAATATGATTCATAGTCTGTTTTGGGAATAATTTTGTAGTAACTTATAGAAGCATACATAAAATTATTAAAGGGAATTTATTAAAATAGATATTTATATAATTAACGAAAAGCAAGAAAAACAATTTCATGGCAGTTCTATTTTACAAAAGAGAAATTTAATTAACTTAATTTTTAATAGTACAAAAGCCTTAAAAGCATATCTGTTTATAATTTAAATTAAATTAAAAATTTGTAAACTAGTAAAATATAAAATAGTATTTTACTTTTCAAAATATTTTCGCTTAAACTGATCCGACATAAGATATAAATTGCAGCACATGGATATTTCTATCTATAAATAAAATGTTTTTTTTTTTCAATTTTATTTTCATACATTTTTAAATTAAATTAGCCAATTTGTAGTAGCATTCCCGTCCCTTTTTTTATTCTTACTAGATCAGTTAGCAAAAGTGATATGTTGCTTAAGTACTTAGCAACTAGACAGAGTAGTAAATACAATCAAAGGGCATCAAAGAATGTCCAGGCAACAAGCCGACTCTGTGCTTTTTAAGCCCATGTAAGCGGCTCATTGATCAACAAAAGAGTGATACGATAACTCAATTTCCCCCTTACCCTTAACCAACCCCCTTCCCACAACACCAACTATCGGCATCATCAAGTCGAGTCGAGCTCATTAATTCAGTGGCAACCGATGAGATGTGCGGAATCTCTGGCCTAACCGAGATCTGTGTGAATTTTCATGGAACGCGTGCTGGACATTTTGGTTGGACGTTTTTCCTTTTTTTTTTTTCTTTTTTTAATAGTCAAAATAACGGCATTGTATGCTATGAAACAAGAGGGCGTGGCATGGGCATGGGCCAAAAGGTTGCCCTTCCAATGCCCGCTGTCTCTGTCGCTTACTCGTGCGTGTAACGCATCTGAAGAGATTTGTAAACAAATTAAAGGCGTGCACGTGTCAGCCTCGTTAAACTGCCACTGGGAGCGAGTAGGTTTGTTCCATGGATCTGGGCTTTTGGCTTGATATGGATGCGTGTGTACCACATTGTCTGATACCAACTACAATGCCGCATCCGCAACGCATTGTTGCACAACGAGCTTTGCGGTGGGTGATGAGGCGGGACACATTTGCCTGGATTCTGTCCCATGGCCGATTGTCCTGTGTGTGTGTGTGTGTGCGTGTGTGTGTATATATGATGCACGAGTTCATCATTTGTATTTGCATTTTACACTCATAAGCGTATCGTAATTATCAGTTTCATAATCAGTGGCCTGCTGCTGCCTACATTGGGAGTGGAGAGTCAAAGTCGAGTTGTTGCATGTATTCTTAAGCCGTTGTTGTTTGTGGTTTTAACTTTTGCCTGGCACATGCCACCAACTGAGTCGGTTGATGACATCAAATTAGAGCGTGCTGGGGCAAACAGAGTCGAGTGTTTTCAATTCAAATTGAATGCATTAATGCAATGCATATGCCACACTGTCTGCCAGGATAACACTGAATGCTTGTGTCTGCACTTCAGAGGATTGTGTTTTCTCCAGACAAAAAGAAACACTCTTTTGTATAAAGGAAATTCTAATAAAAATTCATAAATTCTTAAGAGAAAGCACACTTCCTTTTGTTTAAAGAAAAACCTAATAAAAATTCATAATCACTTATTATATGAAATTGTTGTTAAAATGATATAAATATATTTAATTATGAATTATTTATTTACTTTGTTTTTACTTTTCATTGATTTAATCGTATTTTTAATATTTTAAGCAATGATTTTAGAACTTCCTATTAATTTTTCGACTTTAGCGAACTTTGCTTTTAACTGGTTGAGAATTCTAAGCTTGTGCTGCTCTTTTAGTGATTATTTTGGATCATTAACTTTAAATGTCTTTGTATTAATATACTATTAAATATTTCCAAATGTTACTATTAATTTTAATTATTTTTAAATTTACTATTATTAAATATTTTCAAATTTTCTATGTAAATATTATATTTCTTAAAGATCAATACTTAAATGATTTATTTAAATAAAAAATGGAAAAATTTGAATAAATTATACGGAGATAAATTGAATGAAACGGTGCATTATGAAATAAAATTTTTAGAAAAGGTTTTGGAAGAAATTCAGGAAAAAGGTTATGGAAGAAATCCGGGAAAAAGGTTGTGGAAGAAATTTAGGAAAAAGGTTACAAAAAAAAATCGTTAAAATACGAAAAAAAATTAATGAAAGTCTGTGCAAGAAATCCAGAATAAGGGTAACAAAATCGTTAATAAACTTAAAATAAAATATAGTAAGAATAAAATTAAATTGAAATTACCAAAATGAATATAAAAGTTAACACTTTGTATAACGTAATAGTACTGGAAATTTTGATATTAATAATACTACAAAAATGAAAAGTGATTTCAGATTTTTTTTTTGTTTTTGTGTGTGTAATCCAATAAACAACTCATCATTCATGCTAAAAATCGAGTGATTATCGATCATAAAATAAAATGTACCGATATGGCAATAGTTAGTTGATAGATAATGATCAAAGTATTTCACACCTAATACCGAACAGAAGAGTGTTAATATTTTTGGTAAATCAAATGTGTGTACAAAAATAAAGGCCTCCGCCTCCGTCTCCGTCTCTGTGGATGGGATCATTGAATTGGCCGCCGCTTCACTACCAAGTTGCATGCTGCGTTGGCGTTTCACCTACACGTACCACCCATGTATGAACAGCGAATGAACAAAGGAATGAAAGAAAGACGCCATTGGCAAACAATCGAAACGAATTGTCGGGGCCACTGGTAGAACTACAAAAACAAAAAAAAACAAAAAAAAAATATCTCACCTACGCCTTAACTTCGATGAAGTCTCCCCGCCATAAACAATGATGCATGCCTTTGTACATATGGATACATTGGTGGTACAAACAGAAAGGTCGGTCGGCTTCCATAGTACGCATATATATATATATGGTGGCATATCTTCGATTTATATGCCAAAATCATTAGCAGGTCAATCTTAAATACTTTTTTATGAACTCACAGTTAAATAAAAGTCAACCAAGCAGGGAACAAGCGACCAACAGCCGACAAGGAGATGGGGGGAAAAAAGGTTCCACTAGATGGAGTAGTAGTGGGACAAATATTCCCAGTCCCATTTTTAAGACTAAGGCATCAAGTATTTTTTACAAAGAACAATGTCAACATATCGCTTCCGTTTGTCAGCAAATATGCCAAAGGGGATTGCCATGAAACTGGGCCAGCCAAGCGACGCCAAAATGATAAAAATTACCACTTAATTGGATCGGTCTCAAACAGAATCAAGGAGACAGAGGCAACCACCCAAGACCCAAAGACGAAAGATCTCACTCTCTCTCTCTCTCTCTCTCTCTCTCTCGCTCTCTGCTAAGACGCACATTTGGTTCCCTTCATATCCCTTTGGAAAACACGATAAGAATCTAATTTATGGCTACGCCTATTTCGTGTGATCTTCACATTGGAATATAAACTGGTGCCACAGGTAGATACAAAACGAAAGCCTTGGGTTATGGCCAAAAATGTTTTAACAAAATATTTTCACATTGGTGATTAATAAATGCTCCTTTGGCCAACGCTACCGAATTTCGCATTTCCTGTCGTTCATACGAATCTTTTTGCAATTCTTTACAAAAGGACCATCTACTATAATTTGTCAGTCAATTTAACTATATTACTTAGTTGTATAATTTAAAGGAACGCTAATGCATTAGTAAACTACGTGACGGCATTTCTTTTCAAAAAACGAAAAAAAAAAGAAGCCAAATCAATCCCACGACAACATGGCAATAATACTTATACATACATATACATATATTCGGTCAGGGGATAGGAAGTGCTCTGAAAGAAGTAAGACTGAGAACTGAGTTTAAATCAAAGCCGGCAATGATCATGCAAAAATTTCATTTCTCGAATTCGAACAATCAATAAAAATGTTGACGATTTAATTTTTACGCTGACGCATGCAGAGAGACCCAAACAATCAGATGATGAACAAAACTTGAAACTGGTTTGTGGACACTAAGACCAGTAGCCAAGCGGAAGAAGGCACAGCTTCAGGTAACTATACATAAACCCCCCCCCTCACCACCCCCTTCACTACCAATTTTCAGTTCAAATTCAAGCTACAAAGTAACTTAATTTACACCGGCAACAGCAATGCGACAACACCCTGAACAATTGTTGCTGCTGTTGTTCGACTGAGCCTGACGTGCTCATGACGTGGTCACAATTATTATTTCTATTTCCTACAGTTAGTATACACATACACACACATACACATACACACACACACACCAAAACCCCCCCCATTGTTGCTGATCATTGTCCGCGACTTTTTATTCACACTTTCTTTTGGGCCTTCTGTTGTTTATTGTGATTTACTTTTCTTTGCAACCGCTTTATCGCCCGTAATCATAACAAAGTTGCTACAACAAATACAAATACATACATATATATATATAACAATGATAGCGAGAGTTGTTATATACATATATATATATATATATATTTATTTTGTGGTTGGCAGCTGTTTGGCTCCCATACCCAAACCATCTAGAAAGTAACTTGTCCAGTGAATCTCAAAACTTTAATCAAATTAAAGTGTCACTCTAAGCCAACTAATTATGAGTTGTTTACATTAAACAAACTCAACTTCTAAAGAGGTTGACAGCAAATAAACCTAAAAATAAAATATAAATAAAAAAAAATGTAAATTTCTCACACCCCAAAAGCCAAAACCCCTCCCCACCCACACACACACACACAGAGAGAATTCCTATGTAACCTCACCCTCTCTTATTATGAACCACTCATTGAGACATCAAAAATGGTTTGACGAAAAGCGAGTATGACGTTTATTTAATTCGGAGTAATGATTTCATCGCGCGCCGTGTAATCGATAAGCATCGCATATGTATATGTATATATATATATATGCAGGGTATACAGTGTGGAGAGGGTGTGAGGGGTAAAAAGAACTTGGCCTGCACACACTTGAGATAATCGCCTTAGGGTTGTTTTGGCAGCGGGTGTACGTATATACGGTAGTACCGGTTACTTGCCTACCATAAACGATCCTGTAATTTCAAATGGGCGCGCGTTCGCTTTCACGATTGTCCTTTATGTGGAAGGAGCTGCAACAAGGGCCACGACCAGGACAAAAGGCCATTGTTGTATTCACGTCGATTATTATCGCGGCAATGAGCAAAACTATTGCCGACACATGTATCCGTTTATTTGTCATGACTTTTTCCCCTTACCAACCGACCGACCGACCGACCGACCGACCCTTCGATGTAGTACCAGTTCTCTGAGCCTTAAAGTTATCATGTTATCCACCCTCTAGGACCAAGCTTTGACATATTGTCTGCTAATCAGTTCCGCCGCAAAAGGTTTTACTCGAACCTGATGAAAATCCTTTAGCGTTCCCCCCGGAATAGACTAAACGAGCAATCGCAGGGAACAACATGCCGCATAATTTCAATTAGGGTTGTTTGGTCTCTCTCTCTCTCTTACAAATTTGAACTTTAACCCAACCACCCACCCACCAACCCCAATCCCATGAAATGGCTTGGGCGTCCTCGACACGCTTTAGATTTGGAACGCATTAGTGCAGTCATAACTCAATTCAACGCTATGTTCCCAATGGACAAAGATTTCTGAACTCGTCGATTTTTCCGTAATGAAGCAAATCAAGTGTTGACCGCTTCATTAATATTATGGAAAATTGTAAACAAAAAGCCACTCCATGACATTCTTGTCTTGTAGGGTTGAATTAAATCAAGTAACCATTTGCTAGCATATGTCTCTCTTATATAAAATTTTCAATATATCCTGGCAATGGCAACGGCAACGTGTGCAGCAATCATTTTTTATGACAGAAACTGCAAGAAATATGACCCAAGCCTTGGGGACACATAAAATCTGTTGTTGCTGTGGCTGCTACACATATACATGGATCTCGTGCCATAAGGACAAAAGAGTCAATCTACTACGCGACAATTGCATTGCCAATCGTCATCAACAGCAGCATCATGGACATCATGTTTTACAACATAACACAGCAGCCATAGTCAAGTCAAAGTCACAAATTGGGACCCAGGGGATCAAATTATTATAAAAAACAGGGAAAAAAAGAAGCACGAAAGAAAACGGCCGCACTTAGGAACTATAAACCATGACCAAGGCTAGAATGAATGAGCCACATACATACATACATATGTATGTATATACCAATTGTACATATAAACTTTCTTACATATGAACAACATCATAGACATGACAGGAATCTTAGCAAAGGGGTTACCTTCTACTTTAAAGCCACAAATTTAGAGCATTAAGTTATTAAATTTAGCAATTTATAAGGAAAACAATTAATTTTTTATGTATTTAAAAAATAAATATTTATTAGAACCATATAATTGGTAAATGTCTATTTAATCGGCTTATATGCAAAATCAAATGAAAAGCAAAGTCAGAAATTTACCTTTTAGACCAATGGAAAGATATATTACTTTTATTAGATATATATAAAAAGTCTTTAAGTATTAAGAAAATACTTCGTTTTATCATTCTGTTCTTTGATTCCTTTTCTCTTCCCTTACCTACGTCCTTTTTGCTCAAACAAACATGACTATAAATTATATGAATATATAGCTATTTATTTCTATCCCTATTATGTTCTTGATGTTCTAAGGCAGTTTAAGAAAAATTGGCAAACTTCTTTGGTGACATAAAACAGCGAAATATTTGTGCGAAATAAAATATTTCACTATCATCTACATTTGAGACAAATTTTTTTTACCATGATTAATAAACAAATGAGCAAATATTTTTCATCTGAACCATTAATTTTCGAGATTATTTTGCTTTTTATTATGTTTAATTTTGTGATTGAATAAATCCAACTGACTTTATCGATATTGTTTAAAGTAATTCAAGTTTTTTCATCTACTAAATTAAACTTGATAATTTTTTGAAATATATTTAATAAAGTTCTTATAGATTATCAATGATTTATATACCAATCCTTACAGAAATTTACAATAACCACTGAGGGTCTACTTATAGTCGCATAATTCTAAGTACTTGATTTCAAAATTTCTAAGAGTTTTAGAAATATGATCAATAGTTTTCATAAACTCAATCTATTTTAATCAAATTTTTTTTATTCATATACATATGTACATATATGTAAATGTCCTACTGTAACTGTATAAAAAAGCTAAGGAAATAAATAAGTTATACAAATTAAAACTCTTTTTCAATTTGGTGGGTTTTATTGGAAATATACATATATTATATTTATTTATATAGCGTTAAGCAAATTTAAGATTGTTTTAAAAGTTTCTATATGATATGACCGTATTTAATTATTATGTTATTTATTTTGACCAAAGTAATTAATAGGCATATAATAATGAATAAATTTAAAAATATTCAACAGAGGTTAGTATAAGATCTAAATCTAAACTTGAGCGCAAAAGGCTGACAGGTAGGGTTCCTATAAATTTCATGATCACGAATATTTACAGGATATATGTACATATATAGTTGGAGATGCTTCCTTCTATGATTTCCTAACTTCTACTTTGCAGGGGTATTAAAGTAAAAAACGGTCCGAATCTAACTCCCATCAAATTTATATTTTGCCTGCAATAATTTGACTATAATTAAAATTAAAATTTTTTTATATAACAACTTAACTAAAAGCATTAAAATGGGGATAAATGACCTAAACAAAAATAAACTGTATGTTAATAAATAAAAACAAAAATTGTTATAAAAAAGAAAAAATTTCTTTTAATATGATGTCTTTAAAAGACCCTGAATTTGCCCCTGAAAATAGTTTAAATTTACATAATTAAAAACAATGAAATATTTTAATACCAGAAATATGAGCATTTTCAGGCTTAAATCCAATCTTTAAACTCCCTCATTTTACATTTTTGGTTTTATTCGTATTCAAGAGAGAAATATGAACTGATTAAAAATTTTTAAAGGCAATAAGAATGTATAAAATATGATTTAATCCAAATTCTCAAATTTCAAAGAGAAGAGCAACTTAACATGAGTTAAGGGTAAAGTTAACATTTGTGCCAGTGAGTTAACATTATGTAAAATTGGCAAACGAAACAGAATGCTTGATAACATTTAAATTAAAATTAAAATATGACCGTTAAATCTATTTGTACCCCCCACACTTCAAAAACCGCTCCTGTCTGCTGTCTATTGATATGGTATACAAAACAAAATAGATAAAAACGAACAAAAAATCAAACTTAAATGTCGGTCATAGAAAGTAATTCTAGATGATGCATACTTCTCAGCCCCCAACTCACCCTCCCACTCCCCACCACACACACACACACACATACACACACAGTCATTGGACGAAGCGTGTTTTATTGAAACAAATTTTAACTTATTGCTACTGAGAATTTACGTCATTAAAAATAAATATGTTTGCGATTTGACTGGGCCAGGGAATGGGGTGGAGTGGGATGGGATGGGGTGGGGTGGAGTGGGCGTGGGATTGGACACGACTGAGAACGACTGCTGCGGCATTTCAGATTACCCAAGTGGTGTCAAATGACACGGTTTGCGTGCTTTAATCCGTGGAAATACCTGCGGCGGTACTGGCAACCCTGTCAAGGCTATTATACGGTCACATGCTGCGTCTCCGCCTCAGACCTTTTTTTGGTGGGGGGAGGGGGAGTGGTGATGATTTCGATTCTAAGCCAGAACCAGCAACTTGTGCGAAAATTTATAAAAGTCAAAATCTATCTTTTGAGCAAACAGAAGCTTTCTGTTAAGAGCTCGAATTCAGGTGGGTAGAGCTAAGCCCAGCGGGTGGCCCAGCGGGTTGCCTCCATGGGTGGTTGGGTGAGTGAGTGGTTTGTTTGGTTGGTTCGTGCTCGCAGTAGCAAATGGGTGAGTGGGTGAATATGGATATCGGATGGGGTGATGGTGGGATGAGTATTGGTGTTTGCTTGCACAAAGCATTGGGATATTTTAGCCTGACTGACACCGAGCGACGCATGTGCATAGTGTCTATATATATATATATATATGTATATATATTTCTGTGTGTGTGTGTGTGGGTTTTGCGTGTGTATTCATGCAGTTGTCGGTGCTTGATTATGTAAAATCCCGTGCACGTGCTCAAAGCAAAGATTTTTCCAATCCGAACAAGCCGCACGTGTACCACCGCAACCACTCCACTCCACTCCATCCATCCGCACATCACCATTAACCGAACTCGAACCTGGCATGAGTCTGTTTTGTTTGCCGTGTGGCGTTTATTCTATTACACAAGTCTATTACGACAATTCGCAGTAAGAAACGTGCACACGTCAAGTCAAAGAAAAGTCCTTGCCAAAGAGCCCAACCCAACCCAACAGAGCTCAGCTCAGTTCAGCCTATCCCAGCGGAGGGAGCGAGCAAATTTTTCTATTAGGCAGTCATTAGAGCAGAAGGAGCAGCCGAAGCTGCCGCTATTCCGAGTGGGCCCTGTACGGTTGGCTTACCCATAAACCCAAGAGAAGTTGGATGAGTACTGCAAATGGAATATGGTACTGGTACTGGGGCCTTTACCTCGTTCTTACCTCACCCGTATTCGTCTCCATATTGCCATGTCGCCGTGTCGAAAGTGTGTGTAATAAAGCGAAACGCTCCCACAAATTGAGCCACGCTACTTGAACCCTCAATTATGTGGCCATTGCTGCCTTAGAGTCTGCTACTGCTGGTTCTGCTTTTGCTTGTGCCTCTCCAGCATCAACTTTGTAAGCGAGTGCAACATATGTCTGTGTTTGCTTCATGGCATTTGCTGCCGATTTGCACGGTATAATTGGAGAAGCTGCCTTTGCGTTGCTTGGTGCTTATCATTGCTCTGTTTGGCAGCTGATTAAATTAAAATAAATCATTTAAAAAGGCGTCTGTGCCGAATGGGGTCAGCCTTCCCTCTCTCTCTCTCTCTCTCCCACTCCCTTTACACACTCATTCACTTTGCCTGTCGTTGTAGTGCCATGTGACAGGTGTAGGATAAGGCAGCCAAGTGCATGGTAGAACCGCTTCAAAAGAATTGCGCGTAAATCTCTACCCATATCATTTCCATTCCCATACTCATCCCCATCCCCATCTCCATGTTTAATGATTACGCGCACTGGTTTGTAGTCAGCCCTCATTCTCGTAAATAGACGTATCTGTAAAGTGACCTCAGCTGACAGCAAAAGGATAATCCAATGAACAAATAACAATGCATCCTGACCAGACCTGCATTTTTATCCATTCTCGGGGAAAAAAGAATTCGAAGCGAAAATCAAAAATGGCCGTTAGCAAAGCTTTCGGCAGTTAATGTGGCCCAAAACGATACTCGGGTTTCGTTTGTCAATTTTTGATTCTGTTCTGCTCCTTGTTTATTTGCCCGTATGATTTGGGGGATTTGGTTGCAATGTAACCAATTGTGACGACAAGCCAATGTGGCAACCATGGCAAATAATACGCCAACAACGACCATCGTATCCATGTCCTGCATCATTTCCTGAATAGTCACCCCATTTTGCTGTCAAATGTTTGATTCATCACAAGAAACCCAAAAGTTTACAGAAATCTGAGAGTTGGTTGAATGATTTAAAATTCATCTCATATATAAGCATTGTTAGTGCCCTTACATCAAAAAAGCCTTGTTTAAAAAGGAAGGGCAAAACTTTTGGCTATTAAAAATGAAATGTTCTCATAAGTGAAATGGAAAAAGGGACCCAAAATTTTTGGTAAAAGATCAACCAAATATATATGAATAAAATTTAAGACTTTTTAGGCACTAAAACCAACAAAACATTTCTTTCAAATTTAATAAATAAGGATAAAGTTTATTCTCCTTTAGTTGAAGCATTTATTCTGAAATAATATTCCATTAATTAATAATAATTATAAAATTTGATTAAAAAAGCTCTAAGAATGTTTGCTTATTACAATTAAAGTTTAGACTAAGTTTTAATATTAATGAATGCTAAAATACTGCAATCCAGCGGAAACTACGAAAGATAAAACTCCAAAACTATAAATTGAGAATTAAGTAAGCGATTTGTAAAAATCCAAATAGATATACATATATAAGCTGGTTTATAATCTTGAAGCAGTCAAACTGATTAAAGATATTTTTAATTTTAATTTTCTGTCTGTCTGAGTGGCATAATATTTTATGCATTATATCATTTTTAAATAATATAGAACAGAGTTGAGTTGAGTGAGAGAGAACAGTTTATTTCAATGGACATATGTATGTATTTTGCAATATATATTTTATATATGTACATATATATATTTTTACTTGACAATTAAATAAGATTATAATGTATAATGAAGCAAGCAAGTCGTCCCTGCCGACATTGAGTATACCCTGTACCAAGTAAAAGAACTCCATAAAGTCAAAAACGATCAAAATCGCCATCAATTTATAAAAAAAATTCTCTTAGCATGCACTGCTTGCCATGCAGCAACACTGCACTGCTTGCCATGCAGCAACAGCGAACGCATGCTATCTCGCTCACACGTAACAGCCCATTTTGCATCCATCTCCGATAATTATAGTCCGATTTTGACAAAATTTGGTCAAGAGGTGCATTTTGGCCATATAAATGTGCGTGCCAAATAAGAATACGATATCTTTAATATTGCTCTAGTTATAGGTTTTTCCCGAATTGCGGGGGCGGAAGTGGGCGTGGCAAAAATTTGAAATAAACTTGAGTTGCTTATACAATAGACGGATGTTGACACCAAATTTGGTCGCTCTAGCTCTTATAGTCTCTGAGATCTCGGTGTTCATACGGACGGACGGACGGACGGACGGACAGACGGACATGTCTCAATCGACTTCGCTATTGATACTGATCAAGAATATATATACTTTATGGGGTCGGAAAATTCTCCTTCTGCCTGTTACATACATTTTAGCGACTTTAATATACCCTTTTACCCTATGGGTACAGGGTATAAAAAGTATATATACTAAGAAGTGTTCAATATTTACATAAATTGTCTTTGACAAAAATAAAAAAAAATATATAAAATTCAATTAAAGTGTAGGTTTCAAAATCTTTTTAAGATATTGCTTATATTTTCTTGGTTGATTTCCCTTGCTGGGAATGATATAGTTATAAGAAGACAAATAGATTAAATTGTAATTTTAAAGTTATATCTTTTTCACGGAACTATAAATGAATTGTTTCATGTTGTTTTAATGCTCATAACTTAATACCGAAATAATGTAATTTTCCATTGACTTACTTTACAATTAACTTAAGTAATACATAAATAAACTGACAATTGCAATCTTGGTTATTAGATGTAAATATTGTAGATTATCAATTTTAGTTTTTTGGATTTCCATTGTTTTTTAAAATTTTTATCTAGGGATTTAGCAAATTATCTGTACTGTTTTGAAAAAGAATCTTATATACCAGTAAAGAATGACCGTTTTATGAATCACTTACTCCTTTTAAAAGAAAAGTTAAAGTTATAATTATTTATTACTCTTCCTTCAATCAAAAAAAAAAAATAAGTTTAAATTATAATTGTTTATTCCATTTAAAGGTGCCTCAATGGAAGAATATTTAAATATTCTACTATGAACACAACTAAAACTAAACAAAAAGATACTTATCAATTCTATGTTATTTAGAGCTTAAATCTTGGGATATTCTATAATAAACATTTGCCTTCTCTTTACATTTTCTAACTTCATAAAATAACTTTATTCCTCTATTTATGCTGTATCCCTTATCTAAGCAATTACTGAAAAGTTTCGGTAAAGTGTTCCTTTAGGTATATTATAAATTATCTTAATGTTTAAAATACCAAATTAAGCGACCTAAAAAAAAAAAAAAGCTTCAAGGACCATTGTCTGTCTTATTCACAACAAAATTACAGTTGGGTTTCATATTGCTTTTTCGGGCATTTTACGTGGCGTATGCGCAATGTCTCGATTGCCACATCCCAGATGCTTCTTCATTGATTTTCCACGTACTTTGAAGGCGGTGAAGTGGATGACTATGTTCAGCAAACCTAAAAGCTGAAATTCCAAGTTATAAACGGAAAATGGCTGCCAAAAAAAGAAAAACCCAAGAAGAAGGAAAGTAAAATACCCTTACTCACCCTTCTTTTGATATTGTAGAGAGGGGGAAAAACTATGTTCTGTTCGAGGAAAAGCTATGCCTTACTGCTGCTGTTGTTGTTGTTGTTTTTGTTGCGCAAAAACGAAACATAAACAGCAACAGCAGCAACATCAAGTGGAAAGGCAATGTTGCAGCCAGAGTCAATGTCTGAGCCATAGTACGCAGACTTCTCGTGACTGTGACGGTGGCGGGAGTTGTCGTCGTCGTCGTCGCCGTCGTTGTCGTTGTCGTTGTTATTGCTACTGTCGCAGTTGCCGTCGTTGTCGGTCACCACGCCCCCATTATATGCGATTGGTCCTTGCGGCATGTAGAAAAGAATAAGCATAAGAATTTGCGTGTGAAAAAATGATCGGAATATGAGAGCGAGCATGCGACACGTTTGATGAGAATGAGAAGGATGAGGAGGCAGAGAAGGTAGAGAGTGCTGGCGAGGGGTAAGGAGGAGTGGAATTTGAGGACGACGTGTGAAGTACGCGTGCGAATGGCAGCAGTTTCGTTCATAGCCCGAAGGGGGGCGGCAGCAAAGAACGTTTCTTTTTTTTCCTTTTTTTTTTTTTTGTATGGGGTGTCATATGATGAGAGGGAAAGGAACCAACTCGGCGCTCGGCTACAAAAAGTAACTAATGGCAAGAAGCAAAGGTGGCGTGCGCATCGATTAAAATGGCAGTCCCTCTTGCCATCTCCAACCTCCCCCATTTTCATCTCTTTTTTTTTTTTTTTTTTGAAAGGAGCAAGCAGCCTTTGCTTTTGTTCACCGGTCGTCGTCGTCGGCGACACAATTGTGCAATGGCATAGCCCCAGCTCCAGACTCGAGACTCGAGCTATAGCAATCCCCCGTACCCGACCTCAGTTGAGACCTCTAGCTCCCATTCATGTGCAGCCATTGTTCTTCTGTCCGTGTGCCTTACTGGGAATTTTGTTCATTGTTGGCTACCTGCACTTCAATTCCATGAAATCTGAAGTATTTACATTTATTTGAGAGCTTTTCGCCTGAGGTTGGGTGGAAGGTCATTGATTATGGAAACGAATGCTCAAAAATATATATATATATATATATCTATATATATATGTAGGTATACCTAAAGTGGGTATGGCAACATTTCTATATAACATTGTACTTTGTATTACTATTGGCAAAATGAAAAGAAAAAAAAAAAAAAAAAAAAAACAAATAAGAAGGAAAATCTTGAATAAATTCAAGCACAGATTTTAACTACAATTTAAATGTTGAATCGCTCGGAGCACGCGATTAAAACGACGAATGGGAAATGAAAAGTAATTTGCAATTTAAATGGTAAGAAAAGATAAAAAAAAAAATTAAAATAAACACATTGTAGCGCATGTGCAGGAGCTAGAGAGTGTTAAATGTAAGTATTGTAGAGATACAAAATAAATCCGTAGCCGTAGCCGTAACCGTAAATCACTCCCCACACGGGCCGAAACAAATTCATTGCGTTTTACACAAGTGTCAACGCGGCTTGATAACTAAATGAAACAAAAAGTGTGACTAATTGAATTGAGTCCGGAAGCACACGCATACAGTGAAGCTTGCCGTAAGATTAACCATAACAATTGGAAAATATTTTAAAGTTTTTCATCATCTATATATGTATTTTACGGCAAATTTAATGTGGAAAAAGTGTTTCAATTACTTAAGTAGTAATTCTCATTTTAAATATTTTTGATTCATTTTCTTTTCTTTTATTTAAATTAAAAATATTGTAAAATATTAAATTAATTTATTGAATATTTTAGTCTATAGTTAATAATTAGATCCTGTTTTTATATATTAAGCTTTAACAAAATGCGTTAAAATAAAATAAAAATATTGTAAAGTATTGGATTGATTTATTGGACATTTTTAACTATAATCAATAAAAATCTTTTTATGAGATAATATTTAATAAAATGCGTTTACTTGAGACTGAAAGTAAATTAAATTAAAAATATTGGATAAACTTATTGAACATTTTTGTCTATAATTCAATAATTGGATCTTCTTTTTATGGATTAAAATTCATTAAAATGCATTTACTTGAATTCGAAGAACTTAATGATGAAACAATATTGAAAATATTCAAAGTTTGACATACATTTTTTTCTACATTCAATTATTATTTTTATTTGGATTTTTTATGAAAATTACATTTTATACTTAATTATTCGATAAGTTTCTATAAAATACTTTAACCAAAAAAAAGAAACATTTGCAAAAATAAAAAATGAAGACAAAAAATTTAATTGCAAGTATAATAAATCAACAGTCTCTCAAAAAAATAAAAATAAATTTAACTTTCATGAAAAATACGCAACGCCTTTTTTTTTTTTGAGAAAATATTTTTGTATTAACTATATAAAGGATACTAGATTTTCCATCAGGTCTACATGATATGGGATCTCTTCCAGGCATCCACAGACTTTTATAGTTTAAGTTTTCTTTATTTTAATTTTGGGGTTAATTCTTTAAGTTATAAACTTTTCAAACACTTTGCAAATTGTGGTATACATTTACATTAATGGCATGTAGAATATGTTAAATTGCTGCCTTAATTGGAGGTATCACTGTGGAATAGTGGACATTGGCCCGCCCCTTTACGTGCAGAGTCGGTACGGTAGTGTAAATGCTTGCGCCTTAATTACAAACACATGTCTGACTAAATTGCCACCGATTAAGCTGCCTGACCAGCCAACACCACACACCACACACCACACAACATACAACACACAACACTAACCGCAAACAGAGGCATGGCGGATGATTCTTTTTTGCATATGTATCTGTGTGTGTGTGTGTAACGGTCACTTGTTACATTTTGAATTTTTGTTTTCGTTTTGTCTTTATTTCTTATTTGTTTTGTTTTGTTTTCTTTTTTGTGTTTTTAAGGATCTGCAATTACTTGCAGCAAACTGACACTTTCGCCCAAGTTGAAAAGTGAAATTTCAGCAACAGCAAACGGTAAAATAAGCAGCAGCAACAGCAGTAGCAGCAGCGGCAGCAGCATCGACTGCGGCAGCGACAGCGAAAGCATCAGCCATTGAGCTAATTCCCAGTCACCTTCATTATATCTTCACCTTGCCTTCTCCTCTGTTCTATGTTTTGTTGAGAGTCGAAAGTTGTTGTTGTTTCTGTTACTCTGTAAATGTGATTGCCGGCGTCCCTTTTAGTAACGGGACCAGTTCTTCTTGTTGTTGTTGTTGTTGTTTTGTATTACAGTTGTTATTGCTGCTCCATTTTGGTGCATTATTGTTGTTGTTGTTGCTGCTGCTGATGTTGTTGTTTTTAATTAATTTTGAATACATTTACCGAAGAAATGCGCATGCCTGTGACCTTGAACAATTAGGCTCGTCGGTGTCGTTGGTCTGGGATATATCCAATGGATGTTGTTGTTCCATATACCTACATGCCAGAGAATATGGGTGTATGTCTGTATGTGTGTGTGTGCGGTTGTTTGGGTGTGCGTGTGTTTGCAAATGCGAGTAATTAACACTTGAAATTTCAAGAGCATTAGTCAACGTTATCTCTCTCTCTCTCTCACCCACATTCTCTCGTTCTCTTACTCACACTCTTTCTCACTCTATCTGTCGCTTTCTTACTTATACTATCTCACTCTCTCTCTCTCTCTCTCTCGCTGGGAGTGTGTGCGTCTGAGTGGCTGCACTTGAAATGAAATGCAAAAGTCAATTGAAAAGGCCAGACCAGGCCAGACCAGACCAGACCTACCTAGGATACCACCAACAACAGTCAGTTTATAGTTCAATGAACTTTACGGGATCGATAGTGCATGTGTGTGTGTGTGCGTGTGTGTGTGTTAAGGATTTAAAATGGCCACAGCAAAAATATTTATTTATGGCAAATTGAAATATTCATTGGTAAAGGCACTCATCGTACTTATCATTAAATGGTATGGCCAAAAACTGTTTATTCAATTGAAAATTCTACGAAAAATTTAAATAAACTCGAAACTCGATCTGGCATTGTATGCCAAATATTGCAAGTTATGAATAAAACATTTGCAAATGGGTAAAATAAATTCCAGCCAAACAAACAAACGACAAGGAAAATACAAAGGAATTGCAAATGGAAATGGAAATCACAACAACAGCAACAACAATAGTAACAACAACTTCAACGACAACTACAGCGACAACAGCAACAACAAAACGTACAAACATCGATGTTAACGCAATTGAATCGCATATCGAATATGGTCGAGTATCAACCTCTCTTTCTCTCTTTTACTCACTCCCCCTCTCACTCTTTCACCTCCATGGGATGCGTTGCGTGGTGGGGGCCAAGGCAAACAATGGTCGCTGATGCTGCAGATGCTGGATGCTGCTGACATGGTTGGGCCAGCGGCAACCCATACATGCTTAACTCTTGTGTGCTTCCATAACGATTCATACTACACACACACACACAGCTTACACACACACACACATACACACACTTACAGCATAAAACCAATTTCCGCGCACAGGCGCAATGCAAAAGAAATGGCGGCTCTCGACAGCAGCAGCAGCAGGACAGCAGCCTTATACATATATATTTTTTTTTTTCTTTTCATTTTATTTCTTTTTTTTTTTCTTTTTTGCCTCACATCTCTTCTTGGCTCCCATTGCACAGCAAACACATAACTTACGTCTAACTCATGATATTTGACAGACGAGCCGAGCCACAAAACGCAGCTGCTGTCAAACGCACAAAATGCTAAACTAAAACAACTAAAAAAAAAAAGAGAAACACACACAAAAACAACTGACAACAACTGGAAATAAATACATATATAAATAAATAATATAATTTTTTCAATGCACTGAGCAAAAACTCAACTAAAAATTCAACTTTATGGAATTAAAGGCATAAAAAAAGTTTTATACAAAATGAGAAAAATTGTAAATAAGTATTTAATTATTTAAATTTGTATAGTGTTAGCACAATATTAAAGTATTATAAATTTAACAATATTATGAAACAATTGAAACTCTTTAATCTTCATACTGCATAATAAAAATACATAAAACAAAACACATTTGCCAGTTAAATTTATGGTGAAAATTTCTAATAAATTTATCTACAAAAATCTATGTAAAAATCAACATTTATGAAAAAAATTGTTAAAATTATTCCATGTTTAGTTTTGATACATTAATCCATCGAAATCTTATTGAAATTGAAAATGGATAAACTTCCTCATAATGAAACTATTGGTTACTAATATCTAATAGTTCCAATTTTAGGAAAACTTACAAAATAATGAAGTAATTAAGAAAATTGTTAATTAAATGCACAAAGTAAATTAAAAATAATAATTAGTTTGATGGGAAATTAATAATAAACCATCAAATGAAAGTTGTACATTTTTTTTATTAATTTGCTGCAATGTTTTATTTCCTACTTAAATATAATTACTGGTACTAAAATAGATAGTAAAGCTTAATAGTTGTAAAACTGTTAAATCCATTTTCGATTATGCCGATCAATCGTCCTGATTATGTATATATATATATATATATATAATAATTAAATGTGCATCCTCAATAAAGTCCGAAATTATTCAGTGTAGACTAGAATTTCCATAATTGTCCAATAAATAAAAATAAATAGAATTCAATGAATGGAAATGCAAGAACTTAGGCAATCATTATAGCTTTCATACTATATCTATTACATAGCATCTTGATACTGATCAATATTTATATTAATATAATATCTTGGTAAAATTATATTCCAATTGCCCAATTTGCATTATAAGTACTCAAACCGATTTTAAATTAGATCATTATGCTAATTGTAAAAATATTTAACATTTGAAAAGTTAAAACTATTTGTGAATGTGTAGTAAAGTGTTAAGTCTTGAGTTGAACATTTAAAGACTATGTTTTTCTTCATTTTTTTAAAAGGCACCTAATAGATAACAAATTCCAAAACGCATGATAAATATAATATAATAGAAATTATTGGAACAAATGGAAAATTAATAATTTAGTTATAGTAAGTGGATTACTTTCTTATTCTTTGTTAAGAATATACTGATTTCGGTAAAAAATTTTCCAAAGTTGATAAAACAATGCATTTCGGTTCATATACATATTTGATTTTGGAAGGCAAACTACGAAAAAGTTTATAGTTATATATAGTACAGTGCAATCCCAATAATTTGTTCTCCACTAAATAGGAATTTCCAGTAATTTCAAACAAATTGATGGTTCCTTGCAAAAACATTGTGATAAAAAGTTTCTCGATTAATCAAAAGATCCTGGAAATAAAAAAAAATGTTTTACATTTCAACTTTAAATTACTTCGGTTATATTTATATAAAAACCGCTAAAACCTGTTAAATATATATGTGAATATAAATAGAATATAGGAATATATATGTATAATAGAATAAAAGAATATGAATAGAAAGAATATAAATATATCTAAAAACACAAATAATTCTTTTTTAGGGAAAAGAATTAACTAATAAATTTTTATATGTAACTAAAAATTTAATAGAAATCTGTCAATATTGTGTATACCAGTGTCGATAATATAAGCTTATAAGTTTAAGAGTAGTAGAAAAAATCATTAGTTATGTTAGTTATATAGATGAAAGTAGAAGAAATTTGTTCAGTAAGCTATATTACAAAATGATTTTTTTACCCCTCTCCTTTTCTTTCTTAAAGTATTACTTCACCGGGGTAATGGAATGTAATACTTCTTATTTTTATTATAGAAAAGTCTATTTTTGCTTTTGGATTCTTATATTATGGTAATGTAAAATTGCATTTAAATTCTTTAAACTAAAATAAGTCATTCTTGTTAAGTATAAAAGTGCTAATTGCCCAAATCTTAAAATGAAGAATCTGCCCTATTTATAGTGGATTTTTCAATCTGCTTCCGACTATATACTATATCAAAAATTTCCTTTGATATGCCTATGTAAGCCAAAATTTTCGTTTTAATCTACGAATTATGCTAATGCTGAAAGGAAACTAAATTGAAAATTTGATTGCCAAGTTGCCAGTTGTAGTTATTTAGCTCTTGGCTATGTTCTATCCCGAGTCCATGTCTATGATAATGCTACGTTGCCGACAATAGCAAAATGTCTGCGTTACGGCGTGACTACAATAATACTTAAAGGAATAGCAATAACAACAACAGGAGGAGAAGAAGGAGGAGGAGGAGCACCACCAGGAAGAGCAGCAACCAAAGTCGAAACCAAAACCAAGAACAAAGAACAACAGTGCACTGTAAGAAAAGAAAAGAAGTGAGAGGATTAAATGTGTCCAAAGGTCTTGGAGCTTAAGCCTCTTAACAAAACATATATATATATATAAATATATATATATACATATATATATACCAACTACTAGTATTGGTTTAGTATGCCACTACTTATATAAGTTTCTTTGACTCAAAGGAAATAAATTGCTGGTTGTTATATAATTCTTAGAGTCTTTCTGCAACTGTAGGGATTGCTTATGTCGCATTTCACGGGAATTGAATTGAAACATTGAACAGAACTTGGTAGTACAATTCAATACACAACAATGCCACCGAGCAACACAAGAACAACAGCAATGGGGCAACATTCAGCATTGACAGCAACTGCAATCGTCGTTGCGAATATTCGCGGTGAGCAGAAATGTTGCCCAATGTCCGCTAGTCGATTTGTATGGCATTCGAAATGTTAACTGCCATCCAAGCAGCTCCTCCAGCAGCAGCAGCAACAGCACCAACAACAGCAACAGCAACAGCAACAACTACAACAATGGTCCACATCAAAGTAGCAACATGAATCCTACGCAAACGCAGCCAATCTTTAAAGGCTTCAGATGAAATAGCAGCAGGCAGACAAGAAACGAAGGAGAATAACAACGATGGAAGGTAAAAAGGAAGGCGTCTGGTGTGCGGTTAAAGGAATATTGCTGCCAGCTTGGGGCAGGTGCTGAATGCAGCGTACCAATTGGATGCCAACGACAGCGACGTCGTCTGCAAGGCACACAGCAAAGATATCAAATGTATTGATAAGCCAGCTGAAAACCTTGGCCACATCGTCCAACTCGGACTCTTTTTTTTTTTTTTTGTTTTTTTATTCCACTGAAAAGTGCAGAAACAACGGTCATGGAGGAGGATGTCAGCGGGGTCGGGATTCGAGACAGAGTAGAGTTGTGGTAGCAGCTTTGACGTTCGGTGGCCATTATGTTGCTGCTCCTTGGGGACTCGAATGCAACAACAATCGCAACAACAACAGCAACAACATCGTCGATGGACGATTGACGATGGTTGCTGCTCAGGTAGATAAATTCGTAATACAACTGAAATGTCCGATGCTGGCTGGCTGCAGCTTCTTGGATCTCAACTTAAGACTGAGACAGAGACTCAGAAACTCAGTTGGGGTCTCTGTCTCTTGTCTGTTCTGGTCTGTAGCCCCATTGTCCATAGTCCATCTTGTCCATTGAAGTTTCGACATGTTGCACTGGCAGTGCCGCATTTTCGTTTTACCATCGTTACGCTGCTTCCAGAGCATTTTGTATTGTTTTGTGTTTGCGGCTTATCCAGTGCTTTCAACGCCTTGCGATCAGTTTTCTTTTTTTCTTTTTGATTCTCCTTCCATTTGCTGTGGCAACACCAACAACAGCAACATCAACGGCAGCATAATTCATGTTTCACGCCGTTTTTCAAAGGGGAATGCGGGAGGGCAACAGACAAATCCAAAATGGCAGCTTCAGTTCCAGCAGCTGTGCAATTATTGACTTGGAGCCTAATCAAAGGTTACCTTACGCAAAAGAAAATCCCCCCCAAAAAAAATTACATGGCATCACTGCAGAAATATTTGATTTGTGTGATTTCCAAATGATTTTCCTGACATTGATAATAGTTCATTGATTTTACATTTCATACATTTGCATTGTGTAATTTGTAAAGCGATTGAATACAAAAGTTGTCCAGGTTATTCAGATGTCTGTGAACTTGAGATCCCAGGTTCCGAATGGGTCTATGTGTGGGCTTACATTCATGTATGCAAATAAACATATTTATGTGTGTTATTTTGGTATTTGCTCATTACTTGAAGAGTTCGCTTCCGTTTGGCCTCTGCATTAATATTTGCACAGTTCTTGAGGACATTGTCCTTATTGAGAAGTAGCTGCCACGCCAAATCGTGCAACAACTGCAATAGAAAAAACAAACATTAAGATGTAAAAAAAAAAGGAAACACAAGTGTCCACATACAATTGCAACTTCCTTTCAAGGCACTTGCAACACGGTGAAGGGAGACTGAGATTTCAACAGGACGTAAAATCCTTCTTCTTTAATTTCGTAGACAGGTGCATGAAATGTTTAAGCGGATTTTAAACAACAATTTCAATATTTAAAAGTTCATTTTAAGGACTTGTTTCGAGAACTTCTCTTTTTTTTCTCTGTTTATTGTGGACTCTTAGAATACTTTTCTCACGCTTTAACTAGTTGAGAATTACAAAAAAAAAATTAAGAAAAAAAGGAGAGATAAACGTGTAAACAACCTCGATTGTTGCAAATTGTTATAACAATTTAATTTTACTTTGATAATTTAAATATATATTTTTTATATAATTTATATAAAATATAACACTTCAATTTTGTTAAGCTTAATATAATATTTACTTCAATATTTCATTATATGGAAAGACTAACTGCTGTGTAATTTTTTTAAAAAATCTATTTAGATTTAAATTTATGTAATCACATCTCAGTTAATATTTCCATAATAGATAATTCTGAATACAAAATATATTTTTTATGATCTCTATTTTATTGAGTGTACAAAAGGTCTTGTCTTACCAAAAGAATTATCAAAAGAAAAGGATTAATTGGAAGCCGCAGTGGATTATAAATGGCTTAATACCTTTTCAGGCATGTTCAAAAATAAATTTTCACAATTTGGTAAACATTAATTGAAATTGAATTTTTAATGGCAAAATTATTAAATAATTATTTATCTATTATCTATATAAATTTATTTATTTATAGCTTTTATTTATTTATTATTTATTATCTACATAAATTTTATTTTAACATTAATAGTTTCTCTTATAAAGATGTAACGAACATGGAATAATAAAAATTAAATACATGTTTTTTTATATGATTAATCAAACAGAATTTTCTTAAGTTTAAACAAAAATCATCTATTAAAAGGAGTTCAAAAAGGCATATTCATTGGTGGTAATTATACTAAAAAATTTACTATTATAATGTATAATAAGATTAACTAAAAGTTGTTAATATCTCCCATGGAGATAAATTCATCAGAAAATCTTTAAAGAACTTAAAAGGAGATACATTTTTGAATAATAAAATTTGGTATCTTAACTTTAAAACTCTGTTAAAGTTACTTAAGTCGTAGAAAATTTATTTGCTCTATATAGTCTGAAAGGGTTATTGCCAAAAGCAACACCTGAAAGGTGTTAACACTTTCTCAAACATTTATTCCCAATTTATTTCCTACACGAACATTGAACCTTTTTTCTTATCAAAGATTAAAGAAATGTTTACTAAACATAGACCTTAATAACAATTGATTGCACCTGCAAAAGCGTCAGACTTATCAATTCTCAAGTTCTATTGCAGCGGGTGATAAATGTTGTTTCGGCAGCAACAGAGACAACAGCAACAGCAACTGCAGAAAAAACAAAGTCAGAAGCCATTGAATAAAGCGACCAATGTCGAATTGAAATCGTTGTTCTGTTAGAATGGAATTTCGACCCAATTAGGAAATTTTTCAATAAGCAACTTCAAATATTGGTTGCTGCTGCTGCTGATGTTGCTGTTGTCCTTTCTGCTGAAAAATGCAAAACCTTCAATGGTCAAGGATACCAAGACAAATGCAAGAAACCAGCAAACGATACATAAAATATATTGTTATGTCTGCGGTGAGAAAACTAATTGACGATGACAGCAGTCGGGGACGACGGCAGCAGCAACGGCCAATAATCGGCATCGAATGTCGCTTGCTGCTGTTAGGACCATCATGGGGCATACCTCTTCCCCTACGTGCTGCCTCTGGCTGGGTAAGTGGCCTTCGTAGATTTCTATTTGGGAGAGAGAGGCGAAAGAAAAAAAAACAAAACCCCAATCCCAATCGTTTAAATTTATTTATACGTCCGATGCGGAGATGGGGATATAAAAGGTGCCGCCAATGCAACAGCAGCAGCAACATTTACAGCAATAACAACAACAACAACAGCAATCACAATCATTTTGTATTGCATGAAATTATTGATTTGTTATTTGGAGAATAGTTTGCCGATGCTGTTGGCTTGTTAAAATGTTCGAGTTGCCGTGCTTTACGCTGATTGCTTAACTTAATAATTGTATCTTAATTTTGTTGCAGTTGTTTTAATGCCAAATTGCAAATTGCTGCTAGCGCTATTACCAAAGAATGCAAGAAAAATGCACTTTTCAATTGGCATTGTAACAAGTCAAAACAACTCAATATGAGGAATAAATTAATTATGCATTTAAAATTTTAAATTAATTAATTAGTTGGAATAATTTTAATGCATTAACACAGCGATAAAGTACATCATTTGTTAGCAGGTGGTAAATAATTTCAATAAATTAGTTCATTTTTTTAAATTGCAAACTGTTCATATCAACAACTATGTTAAATCCATGATCCATGATATATAGGATCCGACTGTTTAGTTTAAGCAACTGTTAAAACTAAATGCTTAAAAGTCGAGTGCGGGGAAGGCAAGAAGAACGCTCAAGCGACAAATTAACAGCTTAGTTTCATCGTTTGATTAATTACTTAATATTAAACTAAACTTTTGCATTCGCTATTGCTAGTAATATAAAATTAAGATTAGTAGGGAAATTAAAATTGATATGAACAAATTAAACGAATTCTTAAATATCTATAACCTTAACTATAAGCCATAATCAATTATTGAAAACAAATTCCAATAAAGTAAAATAGAATGAGAAAACTTTTTAGACACAAAATTGTATATTTTAATTTCATAATTTTATTTTCAACAACCATGCTTAATTATATTCTCCGTTGCTAACCTAATGCCATTAAATGTCTTGTTTTATTTGTTATTTTCAAAGCAGGCTTAAAACTCTTTTTTTTAATACATTTACGTCGTTATAATATATAGAGTGAAATATTTCCGGATTTATTACAAAGAAAAATTTATAAAACTTGAACAAATCATGGTTCGTTATAGGGCTAAAAATTAAGACAAACCAAATGTTATTCCCAAAAACTTTTGTAGTACTTTTGCCATTAACCATAACGAACTATTTAAATTTTCGCGGTGGGTATTGTCTATCGATGTTCAGAAAATAGAGCTGAGCTATATTTAAAACACACAGAATCACGCGTGACGCTTTGAGCTGGCGACCTCTGTGAGGTTGAGTGGCGCCATCTATTTGAAATATTTCAAACCGTTTCAAAATAGTATAATTTTGTTATTTTCAACACTCAACTGGTATAATTTAAAAAATCGGTTACAAAGACGAACAAAGATATTTCTAAAATCAAACTGAGAAAATTCTTTGCCTCTAAACTAAAATCACCATTTAGATCTAATTTTGTATACTATATTTAAATTTTTTTAATAAAATATATGGTTAATTAACCTAATAAAACCTAAATGATTTCAAATAGGTATTTGGTAATCTATTAAATTACTCGTACTTACCGTTTTTTTCTAAATAATATTTCTTGAAATGTGAACTAAATAACTATAACTTTTTTTTATAAAATCTACTAAATGTTGCCGCTGTTCAACTAATTATAATTAAATAAATCCATTCTATAAACCCTTTTTCGACGACTCCCTTCGTCTAGTTTGAAAGCTGTCGCACAATAGACAACCGCTTTAAGTCAAATGAATATTAATTACTAATTAATTAGTTTTTAATAGTTTTTACAATAAGTAACGTCTTTATTTGATTTTAGTTTTTTGCACACTTTGTTGCTTACTAAAATAATATATAAATACATAAAACCTACAAAAAAAAAATGAAAAACGAAATGAAAAACCTGACAACTGTTTTATGTATTTTATGTATTCCGTTTTCTTTTTGATCTGTTTGTGGTTTCATTTGATTTTCATAATGTTCTTAACTATGTAGTTGTAACTGACCCTATTAATTTTTTTTCTTTTGGGCCATTAAATATTGGTATTGATTACAATTTGTTTTAATGCTGGTTCGATTAACGCTTAAACGACAGGATTTGGCTTAAAACTAGGGGACAAATACAAAGGTTATCACTTGAGTAAGTCTAACAAGCTACTCGTTTTTTTTTTTTAATCTTTTCTTTTCGACTAACTGCTAAGGATAATACACTAAATATATATGTATGTAGATGTATATATGCGTTATAAATGAGAAGGTATATATGTGTGTGTGTATATATATTTCTAGAGTTCCATTAGTTTTAGTGTTTACTATTTTGTATATTTCCCTTTTTCTTTAATTACTATAACTAGAGTTGGCTGAAAGATTCAACGATTTGGCAAATAGTTCACAACTTTTATGTGAAACTCCTGGGGCCATAGAATAGACTGTTATTATATATATGTATATATATATTGTTTAGATCCTATTATACATCTATATATATATTGTACTCACTAGGGCTACAGTTTAGTGTTTAAAACTATAAGTTTTCTAAGCCACAAGAAACTTTTTCTTAGTGTATAAAAATGCATGGCACCCATGGGGGAACAGAGTTCGTTGAGCAAGTTTCCTTAGTTAATGACTATGACTACATCTACACTTTGATTTTTAATATTTTTTTTCGATTTCAATTTTCTTTTGTTTTTTCTTTTCGATTTACTTCATTGTGTCGTTCGAACATTTTTCAAATAAAAGGCAACTCATGAACATTTTTGAACGATTGAATCCGCCCCTCTCTGTTTGGATTCTCCTAAAACTAAATCTCATTTCCTTGTATTAGCACCCACTCCCTTCCTTCCGTCTCACTCTCTACTTATATCCACAGTGGACCAATGGTCTCTACTATAATGTCCAAGACATCCTGTCGTCCCATCTCTTTGAGCGTTAACAGCAGCGCCATTATTGTATGCGATACTGAGCTGGAACTTATACCGGGTGAACTATTGGTGCGGCATTCCCATAAGTTGAGGATTTGTTCGGTGGGCGATGGCTTGGTAGCAAAGTAGGCAATATACCGATCTGTGCTTAATTTTTTGGCCAGCAGCCGCCAGTCACGTTCATCGGCACGAGGCGGATCGAGAGCAGCACAAATTAATCGCTTGGTGGCATGTGGCAATTGGACAAAATCAATGACACAACTCTCATTCACATAATTCCCCTGGCGATCTATAGAGATGGTCGTATTGGTAGTAGAAGCTAGCTCCACCTCCTCCCCAGTGTCACAGGTGGGTTGAGCCGGAACACTGAATGTATAGCAATCCAATCCCTCTTCACTGCCCTGACCAAAGTCCACGCAGAGAGTATGCTGATCCTGACGCCGTAAAATGAATTCGCAATGCAACAGATTGTTACTCAGAATGTGCTGATAAGGAATGGCATGTTCATATGGAGCAGATGTCTCCACATCCGCGCAACGTACACGAATATTCAAATTCAAACAGTTGAGCACAAAGGGAAAAACTTCGCTTTCGCCTAGGAAACTGCCACCCAGTTTACTCTCTACATTTGCGCAAATATCCTTGCTATTGGGAAAGTCCTTTACCACATAGATACGGAGACTACAATTGGCACTATTGGGCGGTGTGTGTTGGCTAAATGCCAATAATTTCATTTTAATGGCAGGCTGCTGAATACGCGGTTCGGCCACAATGGCAAAGTGACCCAACTGCTCCGTCATGATGTACACATGCGTCGGTTCCAATTGCACAAACATGGGCGTATTGATGGTCTCCTCGCCCACAGAAACAGCTCGACGCCAGCTCACGTTCAGCTCATCGTGTTCGTTGTCCGCATGATAGATGTGAACATGCCATTGTTCCGGGGCAATCAAGCAGTGGGGAATCTTTAGGATTACCGGCTTAACAAAACTATAATTACGCGGAGCAGTGTGGACCACACTGCTGCATAGAATGGAACTTTCGGTGGCACAGGTAACACGACTACTCTCATCACTCAATAGGGACAATGAAACATGCTTCTTCAAGTGCTTTGCAATGGCCATTTCCGGTACAAAGAGCAACAGTTCTCCATTGTAGAGACGCAGTTGACCACCATTGCTCCCGAGGAGCTCATAACTAATGCTTTTGGATGCATTTAATATGGAGAGCTTAGCATTCATATCGAATGTTGAATTGGCTGTGAAAAAAAATTAAAATCAAATTATAAATCTAAATATTTATTATTAATAATCTAAAGAATTACTTACAAGTATCCGCAGTGGATGATTCTCCCGTCTCTGAGAGATAATCAGCGCTTAAATCATCAATTGGATTTGTATAACTGCAAAAACAAGAATATTCCAGTTTAGTTTGGTGTTATTTCAATAACTATAGTATACTTTAAGGAGCATTTTTAACACTTACTTGGCCGCCAGATTTGGTACATCATAATGATGCTCTGTAACACCAACACAACCCATGCCGACACCCACACCCACTCCCACCAAATGCTCTCCTGGCATATAACGATGTCCGGGATTGACATAATCATAGCCCAGATTATTTGCCTCAATGTGCATGCGCATCTCTTTCTTTTCTACCACGCCTGGCATATAATCCGCATCCATAACTGTAAATCCGAAAGAACAAGAGGAAACATTCAATTTCTGTTCACCGGAAGCCAGCATCAAATCGCTGTCGCAACTCACCTGATCGGGCCATATTGTAGTGAGGATTTGCCCGTATGCCACGTCGAGCACAACAGATGAGAGCCGTGCCAAAGGCAAAGCAAACGGCCGTGATGAAGGCCAGACCCAAGTAGAGTGTCCAATCGAAATCTGCAATCAAAATGACAGCATTAGCTCTGGAAAACTCTGCATTTTCTTTTTAATATACAAAAATAGTTTACACGGTAGCAAGAGAGAATAATGCTTTTGCATATATTAAGATTGAATTTCTGATTTGAAAAATATGTTTTTAAGTTTTTAAATGTTTATAATTATAATAGAAAAAGATTTTACAGTTTAAAAGCAAAATAGTAATATAAAAAATCTATTTTTTAAGTGTTAAACTTTTGCATAATTTTACTTAAATTCAGTTTCAAAATTCAATTTTTGAGAACGTACAGAAAAAATTTCAGTTTAGATAATTTGAGCTGATAGTAATTTAACCTCAAAATAAGAAAACATTTTCGAAATAAAAATTTATTACTTGTGCTTTTATCTATCAATTTTAAATAAATATAACTAAATATTTAATTTGATTAGAAGAACTTTAATAAGCTTCAGCCAAAAATCTAATTTTTAATGTTTAAATCATAAGTAATTAAAACCAATAAAAAAAAAATCAAAAATAGTTAAAGCATTGCAAAAAATATTGAAAACATTTGATCCCATTAAAATCTATTGATTTCTGCCATAAATCAAAATATAAAATAATTTAAATTGGATTTAAACAATCATAAAACAATTTAGTTGAGGAAACTTTAACTATTTTTTGTTAAATTCAAAATAATATTTAGAAATGGAATTTTATATTATTTCATTGATTATGAAATTAAATTTATTGTTTATTATCTGCGGGCAGAAAAATATAAGCAAACAAAAAAAATTTTTGTTTATTGAACATTTGATTCAAACTCATGATTAGAAACACAATATTTATTTTTGTTTTTTTGAGTTCATTATTCAACGGTTTGTTTTCACTGACTTTTGCTTTTTTTTTTTGGGTTTCTGTTGCCTTTTTCTTGTTATTATTTACTTTGCTTATCTCGTCTTATTTCTTCATTTCTTTTTGTTTTGCAATTCAGCAATAAAAATTCTTAGCTCAAAGTTAAAAGAAGTTTCAAAATATACAAAGTTTTGATTCGAACTTCAACAACAAAAATCAAAATACATGACAATTGACATTAACCAATAACTTTTATTAACTGAATAATATTAGTTTCAAAATTTGAAATTTTTTTTCATGGTAACTTCGAGGTTGCCATTCACTAATTAAATTAATTAAACAATTCGTTCTTTCTACATAAATTTAGTTATTAATCAATTGATTCGTTAATTGAACGACTTTTTTATGCTATTTTGAATATGACTTTTACATATGTTGCTAAAAGAATGATTAGATTAATGTTGAGCAAACTTATTGATGGAGAAAAAACTTTAAATAAATTTAATTTATAATAAAACATAAATAAATAAAAACAAGTATGAAATTGGTTTGCAAAATTCTAAAAGATTTTTTATGTAATGCACTCAGAAAAAAAACTCAAGAAGTTGAAGAATATTTTTGTGTATTGCACTCAGAAACAAAGGACTAAAATATTCATTTAAAAACGTATTTTTTAAGGGTCTGTAATATTTATAACTTTTTAAATATTCTTATTTTTTCACTCTTGCCATTAAAATGGTCTTTTTTTATGATTTACGTACAATCATAATTAATTTCTTCATCTTTAAATAAAACTAAATTATTAAAAACTATTATTAAATGGTTGTTCAATTACATCTTCTTCCAATTTTTTTCTGGCTGTAAAATGTTTTTTTTTTTTATTTTTAAATCCATTAAGATAAAATATCTGAAAATTGAGTTTGCTTTTCTTAGGAATTCTATGTAATTTTGTGTCCTAAATACAACTGAACTTGTTGAATATACTTTAGCATGTTCTTTAATATTTGCCATTTAATTAATTTTATCAATAAATGTTTTTCAACTTATTTGACCCACGGCAATGGGTAACTCTTAGTTGGAGCTGTCAGTTAGACTTTTTAATACCGCCCCCTTTTGGTGTCCGCCAGCATTTTAAGCTGAGCCCAGCCCAAGACGTTGCCCCCAACATGCCAATCTCCAATCTTTGTCTTTTGTATTAAAAAAAAAGAAGAGGAATAAGAATAAATCTGTTCTGCGTAAATCCGCCACCCTCAGCTATTCAGAATAATATGGATATGGATGTGGATATAGTTGTGGAGCAGTCGTCCACACATTCGCAAAAGTTGAGTCAACCAAAAAGTATACCGAAAGCAAACGCGGTCGCATCCTTACCCATAACCATTGCCACATCGCCATCAATCCAGAGCAACCATGCGTATCCGTATCTGCTGTTGCTTTTTACTCTGTGTATGTCTGTATTTAATGTTTTATGTTTGTATGCTCATCCTCCCCCGCCCCCCACACCAATTTCATTCCCTCGACCAATTCTTTGCCTGCTCCCCCGTCATCTGTCTCTCTCTCTCTCTCTATATAGCTACGTCTATTTCGCATTATTGTACGATGCTGGGCCCCCCCGTCGCCAGCCAGTCATCGACTACCCACACCAGTCCGAGATTTGCTGACTGCCATTGTTGCTCTGGCTGTTTCCGTTGCTGTGATTGTTGTCGTCATTGTTGCTGGCGCTGGCGGTGACTGGTTTGGCGAAAAGGAATCGCTGCAGCGAAAGGAATTACTCTGTATATATTATGATGATTATTATACACCCAGCGAGAGAGAGAGTTGGAGTTGGAGCTAAAACTGTACAAGTAGCTATATCTGTATGTATATATATATATATACCGTGGTAGAGGACGCATTATACAATGTATGAAATGAGCAATTATATTCGTTGTAAATCAGCGGCAGCATCGGAAACAGAATTTCTTCATCCCCCAAAAAACAGGATTGGGGATCCTTCCTTGGGCTTTCGTTTTGCCATTCGCTTTTGTGCATTTTGCATGCTGATTTTTCTTCTATTTTCTGTTTCATTTTTAGACTCCTGCATGGGACATCAAAAGCGTATTTGTCATGCTAAGAGATTAGAGATTGGTATGGGGGTACTGCCATGGCTTTTGGTTTTGGTTATGGAGTGGCAGGACACCACAACAATGGCCACATGATGATGTAGAAGCTTCATCCAACTGTTGCCCACAGACCCAACAGTTAAAAAGGGCAGGTATTGGGCATCCCGTTGGGAGCAGGCAAAAGAAATGTAATAAAATGGAAAATAAGCTCCAATGTGTCACTCTTCATTCGGTTGACCGAAAAAACTTTTCAACACCAATCAAACACAAAAAATAAGTAAAGAGAGAGAGAGAGAGAGAGAAGGAGTCCGAGACCAACCTGCGAAATAGGCGGAAATGATGTACAAACGAGTAAGGAGTAAAAAAGGAGTGGGGAGAGGTAGCTCCTTGAGCTTGATCCTTTCAATTACACACTGTGACAGTCATATAATTGATCCCCATGGACCGCACACAAAGTACAAACCCAGAAACTATATTTGAGTTGGGTCAATCTCAACCACTCTTCACCCCTATTAAAAATCGAATCAAACAGCAACAATGACACATCGAAAGCTTTAAGGATAAATGGGCGGGGGGTTGGTGGGGTTGGTATTGTATTTGGGATGCGGGTGTTGCCGTCTTTGCCACATGCCTAATTATCTGGCAAAAGTATACACAAAGCAGACCTTTGGTTGGGGGGACTGAAAAATCTATGCGATTGATTTTGGTGGCGCTTCGATTGGCTTGGGGATGTCAGAGAAAAAAAGAAAAGGGATACACCAAAGGACCCAGCGGCCTTACCCTCTGGTACTCTGGTACTGGGGTGTTTTTTCTATACAATACATTTATATATAGATGTGTTTTTTTTTGTCTCCTTTTACTTGAGAAAGGGAAGCCGTGCACAAACAAAATGCACTTGGTTAATTTCCCATTGTGACAATCAGCGCTGAGTGCTCAGCTTTTGTGTGACGATGGAGTTGGGATCTGGTTTTGTGTCTTGTGCCCACTGCGATTGTTATTGTTGTCTAACTGTCTACTTTGTTTCTGCCCTCCTGCCAGATATCTTTCCAGCCATCCTGCCAGTCGTTGTCATAAACATACACACACACACACACAGAAACTTACCATCCTTGCCAATCTGACACTGTTCTCCACGGCATTCGGCCGTTTGTATGTCTTTTCCGGCGCACAATGATTTGCCATATCCTGGTCCGGCATCAGCAGGAGCATCGATGCCAATGGCAGTGCCTATTCCAATGTTGCCACTGCCACTACTGAGTGCTGCCGCTCCCCCCACACCGTGTAAATCGTCGGCTTCATCTGCCGCATCAGTGGACTGGGTTAGGCACTTTCTGCGACGCACTTGTATGCATTCCATGGAACAGATGCTCCAATCGCTCCATGCTGACCAACGGGCAACTGTAAGTAGCAGAGAAGGAAGCAAAATAGGTGGCTATTTAGAAATCAAAAGTCATATTAACATGATTTAGCACACATTCCCGACAGCGGCATACCCACACGCCATATATCAACCGACAGACGGCGACAGGGACGGGTGGGCCATAAATAGGGATTGGGGAAGGTTTTGGGTCTGGAAACCGCGATTGGCCTTGCAATTATGGTAACGTTTGCTTTAAAGTGGTCTAAGGGGAGCCTTAGGGCATTGGATATTTCCCACCATTTTCTCCCCCTCTCACTATAACCTTTCGACGCCCATGTTGATTTTTGTTATGGTAGAGGGGGAATGTAAAGGAACGTGGGTGAGTAAAAGTGATTGTCATTTTAATGCTTTTTCTATTTTCGCATTTTTCCTGCCATTTCAATTTTCTCTATTCTTTAGATATATATTTCTTTTCGTTTGCATTAAGGGAAGAAGAACGGAAAGTCCGAAAACTAAACAGAAAGCCCAAAATGTAAATGCTGTTGTTGTCTCTATATATATAGACTTATACATATATATGTACATAAATATATATATATATATATCGGCATTTGTCACTTCCTGTTTTTGGGGAACACACACACACACACACAACATAAAACCACCCCCAATAAGGCTTGAACACGACATCAGTTCGCTTTGGCATTTAGTTGGAATTGCCCATTCCAGTAAACGCATCCTCCTCCATAGTCATCCACATGCTCATCGGCATCCCGGTTATAGTTAAGGGTCGTCCTTTAACCCAGACCAGACTGTTGATTGAATGAATCAGAGAGCGTAAATCGTGGTAAGTGATTTTTAAGTTGTTATCATCCACAATGACGTCACTTTTTGTGTGTGTTCCCCCACAACAAAAAAAAAAAAAAAGAAAAAGGAAGTGTAAGTAAGTCACTGTAGTTTAGGCATAAACCGTAGCGGATGGATGACTCTATGGTTGGTTGGATGCTGCCTTTGGCTCAGTTTAACATGATTGTTTATTGAATTGTAAAGCCAAGGGGATTGAATGGACCCCAACACTAGCTGAAATTTAACTGCTGATGGCTCGTTAAGCATTCAAGTTTAACTGCATGAACACAATGTCATATTGGATACCAAAAAAAGAAACCATATACAACCCCCAACCCAAACCCCATCCAACCGTTGTGGAAGGATTCCGTTTTTTTTTTTTATCTTTTTGTAAAAAAATGCACATTGTCAGGGTTTTCGTTTCAACTTACTGCGCTTACTCGACGAAATGTCAAATCCATCAGTGCTCACAATTTGAGTGTCCTCTGTTGTTGTCAGGCAACATCATTGTAATCACGGGGCGTCCGGACAGGAGCAGTAGCAGTAAGAGTAGGCGTGGCACGGCCATAAGGTTGACACGGTTCCATGGGGATGAAAAGTCATAAGAAGAAAGAAGAAAAAAAAAAACGAAACCGAAGCGAAATTTAAAATTAATTTTATGACACACTTTTCATAGAAAAAAAGAAAAAAAATCGGTCCAGACCGCCCCCCCTTTGCCACCTTCACCACCCACAGCAACCCCACTTGAATGTATTGCCATTGCTTCTTCAGAAGACCCTTCCAGTGCCCCGCAAACAATTCGTTTCCATTTTGCCGTGCTTGTCTGTCAACAATTGCTCATTGCTGTGCCTATAGCCCGCTGTGCGCCTGGCCGACTATATGGAGTATCCGTATCTATATATATATGTATATGTATTTGTATATGTGTGTGCACTACAATACAATGCAATACAATAAATTTACATGAATAAAAGTGAAGAGTCTCAAACACATGCCGCCCGTGCGTCTGTCAATCCCGATTCCACATCCATTCCCTTTTTTTTTTTTTTTTCCTTGCGTGAATGCCTTTGTCACCATTTAGTCAGTGGCCTGCCAGCGGCGGCAAACCAGTCCCCAGTCGGTCCAATCTATCCCATCCATCTATGTGTAGTATGCATGTGGAGATATCTGTCGTCGGTCCTGAGCAACCGAATGCGTGTTTAAAATGAAATACTCAGCACTCACTCAAATATGTATTATGCCATTTGAAGGAAGGGAAGCTTGATGACTTTGCCGCTAGGTTTGCAACCGCCAAAAGGAATATTCTCAGTTTCTTTGTATTTCTTCTATTGTATAGAGAAATCTTTGGTTGAAAGTTAATAAGAATTTTTGTTTACTTTAGGCATTCGATTTACTTCCAGCAATCAATTGAAATCCTTGAAAAGGGTATAGAAGCTTCGGCATAAGCATTAAAAGATTTCTCTTACTCTACCTCTCCCCACCTCCCCAGCGGGCTTATTTCTTTTTTTGGAAAGCCCCTTGAACTTTTCGTTTGTGCAATGCTTTTGTGCCTTCAACCGACCTTTCTGGCCCTGCACTGCTGATGTTGGGTGTGAAAAATGTGCCTTATTGGGGTGAGGTTGGGAGATGGGAGAATGAGGGGGAATCTGGGGACCGGGACGCAGGTGGCGCCCAGACTGCTGGCCAGGCCGCAAATGGCATTTAAATTGACAATTTCGTTGTTGGGGCTTCAATTACGGCCACACTTTAAAATTATATACAAAATGGGCACCCTTAATCCGAGTTGGTCCCCCCCATACAAAGAATATCGTGGGGCGCCACCGCTAAAACGCGTGGATGAACACCTTCGTGTTTCATTTTCTTCTTTTTTTTTTTGCTTTTGTTGGTCATACCTGGACATGCAGCACAGTCGGCCGACTTTTGGATCTGGGGGCCTGAACATTGGCCGCCACCGTTCAAGGGCATTGGATTGGTGCAGGCTCGCGAACGTTTTCGTCCCTGACTTGGCTTTCCCGCGCATTTGCATTCGCGCCAAGGACTCCAGGCGCTCCAGCCACCGTTCACTGATGTGGAAGAGGGAGAGAGAAAAAGGGGAAAGTTTGCTTTATAGATGGAAATATGTAGCAGAGGGTTAACCATACTGACCATAGACAATCAGGACTGCTGAATCCGAGACACGCTTGCCAGAAATATTCTCGGCACTGCAACTGTAGTTAGCCATATGTTGAAGGGCAACCTGGCGAAAGGTGAGAGTGCCGCCAGCTATACTGATCCCTGAATCGTTGTCCGATACGATGGCATTATTTTTATGCCAGGTGAGTTTTGGTTCGGGAAAACCTGCCGGTGGTTCACAATGCAATTCCGCTCTACTGCCCAGCTCAAGGCGTAACGAAGTGGGTGACTGGCTAAAGGACTTGCGAATATCTAAAGGGTAAAAATAAATGGGTTATTCATTGTGTTTAACAAATAGTTACCCCTAAACAAACTATAGAATATTTCTCAAAAGTAACGTATCATAATACCCTTTGTTGTCTTACACGAACCCCTTTTTAGCGCTTACCCTTTGGGCAAGTGCACCTTAGACTTAATTTGTTAGTAGTTCAATTACTTACATGCAATGTGCACTGTGGCCGCTTGACTTTTGACAACACCACGCGAGGACCAAGCGTGGCACTCACACTTGAAGGGTCCCTTGCCGAAATACTCATCGACCAGATCACGATGTATCGTTGCCGTAACCTCCTCCATATGAACTCCGGTATGAGGATCCACATGCTTATCATGCGTCGATGGCGGAGGCTGAGAGCTGCCGCTGCACTTGAAGATCACCTGCAAGGAATGCGATGCCTTGCATTTAAGAACCGCCGGACGATTCTTGACCACAAAAACACTTTCCGGCTCACTAAGGAATATGGGCAAAGTATTACTAGCTTCTGCTGTATTGAGTTTGCCGCCATTGAACTCCTCGAGCAGTGTTCCAGTAGCAGTGCCGGACGAGGATAAAGAACTCAATCCTAGCTTGGAACTATCATCCTCGCTGCTATTACCAAGTGATTCAATGTTTATTCTCTGCGGAGCACTATCCTCGGTGACTAGGGTATTGGAGAAGGGTGCCAATGCTGTCAGTGGATCAATCACATCCTCCTCCAAAGAGGCAGACAAACTGCCATAATCCGTTTGCGGCAACTCTCGGGCCAATACCAATGATAGCCATATTAGTTGTAGGTTAACTATAAGTATAATCACATTTCCGGCTCTATTATTAATCACCGACAACGACGACATGCTAGTTCCTATATTGTAATTGTAGTAGTTCTTCTTCTTTGCCGCTCTTCACTTGGCTCGTCGTTAATATTTCGTTGTCAGTTTTTTTTTTTTCCTTTTTTCTTATCGTTGGCTTTGTCTTCTTGTCCAGGACTTCCTGTGCAACTGCTGCACAAGCACCTGCCTCTCTAGTGTTTGTTGTTGTTGTTGCGGTTGAAGGTGCTGATGCGGCATTAGCATTAGCTGCACATTCGCTTTGTTGTCGTAGCAAATGCGATCTAAGAAGTAAGATAAGAAATTCCTTTTAGTGACTTCTTAGTGGCATGCAATTTGTGCACTCGACAATAAGTAAATGCCATAAAATAGCTATTTTGTCAAGCTACCGAAAAGTGTCCATGAATTGACTAAAGTGTTCATATCTTAGACATGACACACACACACACACACACACACCCTCCAAATACCACACCCACAATACCCGTCCAGTAGTGCATTAATAATCATCATCAAGTCAGGCAAAAACTGATTTGTTCTTTAGCATTAAAAGACACTTTGCAATGACTTGATAATATCCTATAAATAATGTTTATACAATGTGATTTCAACATAACCAATATGCCTGGCAATTGTAGGGCATTATAATAATGACCACAAGTTACAAAATTTCTTATTAAGTATGCAAGTCATGCGTCAGTTTCTACGAATCGTTGGTACCTAATCGAAATATTAATAACAGGTATACCCCATAAGTATGCCTGACTGCAGTTCTATCTACCTCTCTCTCTCTCTCTCTCTCTCACTCTCTCTCTTCCTCTCATTCTATCTCTATCTATTCTAGGCAGGACGTTGCGGGTATTTAATACGAAGGTAAGGGACGTGGGGTTTGTGGGAACCATACCTTTTGTCTTTTCAAGTTATTAGCTGTTTGCTAGAGGGGGAAAGAGAGGGATAGAGTAATGCCAACATTATAACAATCTGGCTTCGACTTCAGTTTTGAAACGGGCCTCCGCCTTTGAGTTTATGTGTTTGTCTTTGTAATTATGTATTAATCATGCATAAGTTTAAACTTCAAAAACCCCTTTCCCTTCGCCATTCCGCCTTCTTAGTACCCATTCCCTTTACTCACGACCAAGGAGCACTTAAACAACTTATATAGCCACCGACGATGATGATTATGATGACGACGACGTCCATTAAAAGGCGCATAAAGTAAAAGTCGATATGTAAATTTTACGGAAACGCTGATATGTGAAATGTGATTATGATTAAAGAAAGAGGGCCCCCACGTCGGCTCCCACTATCCCCAACTGCTTACTGACTTACGCCCAATGGTAATCAAATGCTGGGGCGGTAATAAAATATCGAGTATAATAAGAAATTAAAACCAAATAATATATTACTTCATTATCATTATTCTCATCAGCATCATGTCTTCGTCATCGTCATCCTCATGTCGTCAATTCTTTTGGTTTAAGCGCCTTTTATGCGTAATTCAATTGGATTTACAGGGTGCTTGTGGACACTTGAGTGTCTGTCAATATTTTGTTCCAGTATCGCTCTCTCTCTCTGTGTGTGTGTAAGAGCCATATAACTGACCAGATTATAATAGTATTCCCTATGGAAATGTACACACACTCACTTACACACACAGTTATTTTGTTTTGTGTGCATTCAATTATGGCCAGGATATTGAAGTTGGTTTTTGTTTTCGATTTGTCTAGACTTTTGTTTGACATGGCTTGGCTATTGAACTGGAATTGTTGGAGCCAAACACTATTTGCTAGGCTGCTTAACGAAATTACATTTTTGCCTGTGGCCACATAAGCATTAGGAATCGATATGTAAGTGTATATCGAATTAGAAGAAAATCAGCTCATATTCACAGATATTGTAGCAATTTACAGTGGAACGATAATCCATTATTAAGTGGCTAAAATTATTAAAAAGAAATCGTATCTTTTATTGCATTTAAATAGTTTGAAATTGAATTAATTGGCAATAAATTTAAATTGCTTGTTATTGTCACTTCAAATCCATAATTCCCTTACTCTAGTTAATTAAGATTACTATTTTAATTGCATTCGGATTTCACATTTTAAATAAATTTGTAAAAAATTTCGAATTTTTATGGTAATTGTTTAATCTCCCACATTTCCAAATCCTGAATGCAAAAGTTTAAATCAAAATTTTCGTTAAAAATATGGTTAAAATCTACTTTGATTCTCTCTGCATCTTAATTTATCATTCTTAGGGAAGTCCTTTTAGTTTTAGTTCTATAAAATCATTCAAAAGTAGTAAAGTAATGTTAAATTACTTAAATTAGAATTCGAAATTAATCTTCGACTCTCCAATAGGAGCTTTAGGACGTAGTACTTCTAGTTCGATAAAATTTTTAATATATTTTAAAAGTGTTGAAATTCCAATTAAATAAAAAAAATGTAAAACAACCCAAATTTTTCTGAATCTATAACACTCATTCGGAACTCTATTACGTTTGAGTTTAAATTGGATTCAATATACATAAATATATATAGTATATATTAGAGGTCTGCATATGCTAATAATAAATTGAATAAATGAGATTACTTTTTTAGATTCGCATTTTTTAACTCAATAATTTGCAATCATTTCCAATGAGTGTGCAAGTTACTGTCTAACCTATTACTCATAAGTATTCGAATACATATTGTATTTGTACTATATTTAGTCAAAAATATTCCTATATATTCACATGAAGCAAATTCGGAATGTATTCAAGTAGAGATCTATTATGTATAAAATGCATCTTTCAAACAAAAAGCTTTAAAACTAAGAAATCAGATATTACATAATTGGATCCGCTGTTCAAGAAACATTGATATGAAGGTCTTTTATTTATTATATATTTTACATTATGATCTTATATAAATATGTTTTTTATATATCTCAACTATAGATCTTTTAAATATTATATATCTTATCTATAGATTTTATATATGTAGATACCTCAAAACTGCCTCATTATCATCTCTTTTGTTTCAAAATGAACATAGTTTTAGCCAAATTATAATATTTATAATTTAATATTGCCTTTTTTATTACTATCAAATACATAATTTGAATTCCGTTTGAGTGGTTTCTTTTTTCAAAGAAATATGTTTGATCCATTTTTGGTTATCTATAAAAATTATAATAATTTCCTGATTACTTTTTAAACGACATGAAACCCACAGTGCTTGTGTGATTTTAAAATAGTCCAAGGAAATGATAATGTTATTGCTTATCTGCTTATTTTACCTTTATTCCACCTTACACAATAAATAACCTAAAGACATCTTTTCAGCATCAGTTAAGGTGGAAAGTGTGTGTTTCTTATGTTGTTGCTGCATTGTCAGAAGGCAAAGATTAATCAATATGTGGGACACATAAAATTCACAGAGAGATAGAGAGAGAGAGAGGGAAAGAGAAAGAGGAACGTCTTATCAGCATCGTTTGGGATCAATGTTTGCATTTTACATTTTAATAGATTTTTAATGAAGAGAAGTAGGCCAAATGGATTGTGCAAAGGTCTTATCAGCATCATTTCATTGTGTGTGCACTTCATAATCGAATGGATTCTATATTTATTGAATGCAGAGTCAGACGACAAATGAAAATAAAAAAAAAGGAAAAAAAACTTTTGCATTGATTTTGGCACGCAAGCAAAATAACACGAACGTAGTGTGACACAGACGCAGGACTGTTGCGAGTGACGAAGTGCGGGAGTGACGGAGTGCGGCAGTGACTGACTGACTGCCTGCCTGACTGCCTGACTGACTGTTTGTCGCTCACGCACAGAGGCTTAAGATTTATAGTCAGATACGCGAGATTGCGTGTGCATGTAATCATCTTATTTTTGTATGTAGTTGTTGTGGAAGGAGCAGAAGTTCCGCTCAACTTTTTGATGATTTCTCAACTTTGGTGGCGGAAAGATGTGACGATGGAAGGGAAGAGAAGCTGCTCTGGCACTTGCTTCCTAACTTGTATGCATGAATGAATGAAAGATTGCGTGGGATAATCGGCGTCGCATTCAATTTAATTTCACAACTATTGCGGCAAAGACAGATGTAGAAGAAGAAGAAAAGAGAGAGAGAGGGAAGCCCTTCCTGTGCTAAGCAAAAAAAAAAAAAACGAAGAACTTCCAAAGAGAAGACTTCATCTTGCGGGGGCCAAATCAAACTGTATAACAGGGAGGCACATGGAGTGTAGGAGTGAAGAATAAAGAGGGGAAGAAGTGGGGGGAGTACGCACATTCAGACAATACAAGGGAACACACAAAACAAGTGAGCATTCTATAAAATAATTGATGACTGACTGACTCAGTCGCTTGGCAGCAATAATTTTTATACTTCTAGAGCACTCACGCACACTCTTCAGGCACACACATACACACACATACTCGCGTTTCTCGAGCACTAAAATCAAATGCCACTCGAAACGTTGCGGCAGTTACTACGCGACTATGACTACCATGCCCTGCCCTTCCTTGCCCTAAAATGCTTTTGGATGGGATGAAGTGGCGGAGGCAGATGCCTTTGCTTCAATTGCGTGTGACTTTTGCTCTGCTGCTGCCTCCTTCTTTTCCTTGTTTGTAGTTATGGTGTATTGTACAATCTCTGGAACATCTGTAGCACAAATGAAATCTTTAGAGCTCTAGGGACCGTGCTGTTCCTACTGCTTGGTTACTGTGGCAATCGCTGTCGCATCTGTATTTCACATGTTGCGCATTTTGCCCACACACTCGGCAAAGCAAAAAAAAAAAAAAAGAAGAAAAAAAAAATCTCTACTCTCAATAGAGACAGCTATTGTGAGTTCTCCTTAATTTCTTTTTCTCGGTCGGGTATTTTTTTTTCTTTTTTTTTTGGTTGTTGTCTTGTAATCAAACAATTAAAGATGATTTTAATTAATCTATTTATAAGCGACGTTATGTTTGGTTTGCTTCAAGCAATCCTCCCTCATAACTGTTCAAAAATTAAATATGACATGGAAGCAGTAGGGGATGAGGGATGGGAGGGTTGACAACATCGGTTGGAAAAACTCTACGGGACAGAGGAACATCTTTAAATTAATTAAGCATAATTGTAGTGAAATTGGAAACAAAAGTTTTAGACATGAATTATGACAGAGATACACACACACAGACATAGATACAAATACCCATGTAACTACAAGATACAATATTATATATACATATGTATCTGTAGATAGTGACCGAGGCCAGCATATGCATGCAATAAGAAAATTATTTATTATGCCATCAGTTAAATAAGTAGCACAAACTGAACAACTGATGATGGCTCTTATCATTTGTATCTGATTAGGGAAACTTCTAACAAATGATGACCACCAGCAGGAGGAGGGAACAAACAGCAAATGAGCATCTGTTAAATGTGGAAACTGAAAGTTATTTTGGCAATTTCTGGAATGGGTATGAAAGGCTAATTTATTTACTTTGGCCAAAAGTGGATCGATGATGGCCAAGTGATATAAACAAATGGAAGCAGATGCTCTTCAGCATAACTTTCTAAAGAAAGACTTAAATTTTCTTTAAGGATTAGACATGGAAAATGCCTTTATACTGACAACTTATCAATGCCCAAGCCAACAATTTATGATATTTCTTTTTCTTAATGCCCAACAGCTACCTACTTTCATCTTTCAACAAAGCACAATGTATATGAATAGGCGGGTATCGATGATCGAACATCTAATCCAATGTTAAGTCTCGTCCCATGAACCCTAAAATGCCCTTCTTCTACCGACGAGGTACCTACATACATACATACATATGTATGTGTGGAAGGGCAGGCGGCTTAGACTCACAGGTCTTGCTAGATCACTGGAATGACAATTAATCACCACAGGAGTCAAAGATGTTCTCTTGATATAAGTTCTCATTCCTTTACTCTACGTTCCCATGCCAATAGACGCTGTCCTAGAACCAAATGAAATCGAATTGAAAAACATTCTAAAAACCCCTGTTTGCTCAACTAGAGGAACGAACAGCTGTAGGATTTGGGAAATAAAAATGTTGCTGTTGCACAACCCCTAAAAATTATGACTGTCTGGGAGTGTGAGAGCGTATGACTAGGACATTGGAAAGGGTAACGACTCCGTGTAAATTGTTAAAATAAAAAAAGAAAGAAAGGAATAAAAAAAACCAAAGTGTGAGTTCAATCATTACGTGCATTTGTCAAGGCCTGAGAATTATTTTGAATGTCGCTGCTGGTCGGTATCTGCCCGTCCTTAGCCTTGCCGTGCCGTGCCTGTCAGTCAGTCAGTCATTCAGTCAGTCATTCATTCAGTTAGCTAGTCAGTCAGTCATTCAGACGGGGATCATTATATGCCAATTGGCGATTGTTTGTTACCCACTCTCTTCACTTTGCCTCAATTCTCTTATTTTTTTTCTATTTCTTAGAGGGTTGGTAATTGCAATTTGAATTTGAATAACGGTTACATGCCCAAATAATAACTGTAATTGCGGCATGTAGATCGCTGTTGTAGCTGCTGCTGCTGCATCTTTTATCAATGAATTGAGTGCTGCACACTCATCATGAGGGCCGCTGCCAGACCCTCTCTCCCTCCTCCCCCCACACACAGACACGTGAAAGCTAGCTGACAAGAACAACACAAAATATACATATACAAATAAAAACATATTGAGCCAAAGCAATCATAAAATAAAAATAAAATACATGATGGCAATGGCGTTCAAAAGGGCACGCTTTTCATAATAAACATTAGCGAGCGGACCCCGATACCCGGCACGTTAGTCCCCGGACCGGATCGGCCCGGGCATGGTTCGGAACCCGGTCCTCCTTCGCGGTCACATGGTTCCGCTCTGCTCGGTTCTGCTATTTGTTTGTTGTTTGTGAATTGGTCGTCTTTAGTTACACTTGAATACGTTTTGTATTTTTGAAGTTGTCGCTGGTACGTAGAAAACCTGTGCTCAGGGCTGGAATAAGGTAAAGGTCGAAGTAATCCCCTTCATATTAGCTTTAAAATAAATCCTTGAGATTATTTATGAGTTATGATCAAAAGAAATATTATAGATCGTATACAGTTTTATGATCACTCTCTCTCATAACCGAAGATTTATGGCTAAAGAAAAGCATTTGTCCAAAGAACTAAATATAATTTTTTTAAGAAGTTGAGTAAGCAAATTCTTTGATCTGGAAAATTTTGTTTCTACAAAAAGATGAAGTATCAACAATATAGGAGACAACTTAAGGCTTTCAGACGAATATATTGATAATTATAGAAAGGAAATTACTAACAGAACCATTCAATAAGAAGAAGCTAAGAACTAAGCTAAAAGTCGTAAAAAATAAAAAAAAAAAATTCGAAAATCTTATAAGGAAAATCTGTAAAATATAATTTCACGTAGATGTCAAAAATTTAGTTTAGTTACAGTTCATAACCAGAGAATAAAATTTAGCTAAAGAAGCGTTTAAAAATAAGATACACAGTCATAATCCGAAGTTCTTTGAACCGAATAGAGTTTTTTTCTAAAAGGTTATATAAGATACAATTTGAAACTACTAATCGAAAATGTATCTCTAGCTATTAAACTTTTGGCTTAGAAAACAGAACTATAGAGAAATAATGATTTAAAGTTCTATGATCAAAATTAATTTCTTTACTGATTGCTATACATAATTTCTACAATATAACATTTGGTGCTACTAATTTTAAAATATCTTTGTTAATTCATTTTAATTTTTTAAAAAGGAAAATTGTCAAAAAAAAACCGAAGCAATCTTATTCTGAAGAAACAATTATTAAGTAATTAGTAATCTTTATATTTTCCTAAATTGTTGAACCTGTTTGCAAGTCCGCTCCTGTCTTTCCTGTGTGAACACGAGCGTGGAGTGGGTTTCAGTTTATATATTATTTTTTTTCATCCATGCCCCCGCTACTTCTTCTTACTCTAGCTCGGCCTCTGCTACTGCACTTTACCCACTTCAATGCACTTTGCTGAGCGCCTTTAAAAATAGAATTGCAATTGCATACTTAGAGGCGCAGGAAGGAGCTAATACCGCAGTGTCCCCTTTTATTTTATTTTTTTTTGTTGTATTTTTTGTCATGTCTTGTCCAAGCAGGAGTCTTATTATAGTTAAGCATCGCAAAGGCTACTTACGTCTTCTTTTGTTGCTATCGTTGTTGCTGTTGGTTGTGCGACGACCAAAGGAGTGCTCCTTCTTCCTTCGGATCCAGTTTCAGTTACATGCACCCTCCGTAACGTATCCTTTCTGGCCTCGGTCTATTCTATTTAGGTGTGTGTGGCTTTGTGTGTGTGTGTGTATGTTTAGGACATCTGTAACCCTATCACCATTTACTTTTAGTCTTTTAGTTTTTTGTTTGGCCTGCGTACATTGTGCCCTGCATGTCAATATTTCATAGTTCCCATCTGCATTTATAGGAGCGTGCGTGTATGTATGTGTGTGTATCTGTATCTATGTATCTACTTTCATTTAATTGAGCACTTCACATAATGTTGCACAAGGCAGGAACACCACCGAATATCCTGCTGGTGCCTCTCTCACACATCTCACACACACTATCACAACAACACAAAAATCTTCATTATCATCAACCGTTTTTTCTATTGTTGTCGATTGGAACAGATATTCACACGCTTTAGGTATTCTTGTATCTCCCGCATATAATACTCCGATGACACGATCTCAACTTTGGCGCGTTCAAATTTCAATACGTTCAACATTTGATAATAAAAATCGCGCCGACCGCTAACACAACCGTCTACTATAAAGACTTATTTGGTTCTGTTGGGCACTTAAATGTTTCGCCGCGCTTTCAAATGAATTCGCTCCTCATTTGTGAGTCCGAATGCAAGTCGAAGAGAGCCACAGCATCCCCAGGAGTATGTTTTACTGTTGCTGCTGTTGTTGTTGTTGTTGTTGTTTTTGACGCTGGCAGCATATGGATGGCAGGAAGTGGGGAGCAGCACACAGAACTTGCTCTCCATCGTTGGATTCAATGTATCTCTTTGGGCCTATTTTGTATCTTTTTCCTGTATGTAATTCTAATTTTAGACATGAAATTCCTTAGATGCTTTCATATTTTCGTTTGATGATTTATTGACTGCAGCAGCAATTAAAGACCTTTTATTTCACTTTTTATCAACTTCTTCTCATTGACATTGACGACGATGACTTAGGCGGCTGCTGTTTGTGTGTTTTATTTATATTTTTGTTGTGCGCGCACCCACACATATACCATCTCGAGCACATACACACGCCTGACTTACTATACGCACGCTCCCACACACACACGCACACACACCTACATACCTACAGGAGACTTTTCGTCTGATGGGAAGCTGCTGCTGCATTTATATTTAAGCGCAATTTTCTTTCCTTTTTTTTTTTTTTTTGTTGGTAGGAACTAGTTTTATGTTCTATTTATTTATTTTTATATTTCACTTACTAATGGTTACTATTATTTTTTTTTTATTGTCTTTGATTTAGTTTTACTAGTTGTGCCCGTTTGGAATCTTGCTCTGGAGCAAGCGCTAAACTGAAACCAACTCCAGAAATTCCAACTCTCGCGCTCTTTATGTTGGAGCAAGTGTGACCGGTTATACTTGAAACAGGGATGCGAACCATTTGAATCTCCTTTCAATTCAGAATTTCTTTTAATTAATGAATCAAGTTTACAATTTAATTCAGTGAGATGTGCCATTAATTCTAATTCAGTTTACAACAGCAGTTTACAAAAATTAAACAAATTAATTTCTAAGAATTTTACATACAATTAACAAATAAATAATTAATTAGTCGAATGATTCAATCAAAACACATGTCCGTCCATCGTTACGTTTATGTGAATGAATTTGATGAATGAACAACTTCCGGAGTATAAAAATATATGTATACGTATCTAAGTCTTTATACCCTGTACCCGTGGGATAAAACGGGAGCATTCGCCACTTTGATTGTCGTCTTGAAGAGCGGATTCAATCTGAGTCTCTGTCCCCAGTGCTTTACAGATCCTCCCTCGCTCCATAGAAAAATCCTTCGCCTTGAAGGTATTGGGAATAACGAATGAATTGAAAAATAACAAATTAAAAACAAACAATTCATTAAGTGATTCAACAAATGTATTATTCTATAATATTCAACAATTTTTTTCAAATGTTTAATATTTAAATAAATATTAAAATTATATAAATATTTAATTTATATTTACCAAATTAAAAGGGTTTTAATATAAATAGTATGTGTTACCTACGTTTAAAAGCTGTCATTAAGAAATTACTAAAAATTTTATTTCAAATATTTTCAAGGCCATAAATGAAAATTTATTTTTTTACCTTTGCAGAGGGTACAATATATGTGTAATAAAATTTTTTCGGATGATTGTATGTCTGATTCTGTTTCTTCACACGATGTAGACCTTGAATTTCAGCTATATCTTTGAAACTAAGTCGATAAGCTTTTTTTATGTCTATGGCAAGTTTAAAAATTGTCTTAGTCGAAAACCAAAGTTAGTTTCTTTGATCTTTTTTATGAATTAACCAAGGATTCTGATTGAATTGTTTAAAATGTCATGCAAACATACATACAAACGATCGTATGATCTAATTTAAATACTCTTAGTATCTTTAAAGAATGGTTTAACTATTTTTACTGTTGACAAACTCAGTTAAACAGTTTTGTTTATTGCTCCGAAAGTTGTGTTATCTTTCCGAAAATTTGGTAAATCCGTTAAGCCGCATTTTTTGAATATTACCGCTCTTGATTAATTGTTCGGAATGTTTGGTGCTGCCATCCATACATATTTCTTATACTTTGTTCTAAAATAAACAGATGGCGCCAATATACGAATACAAGCGGTTAACAGAATGCCAGTCAAACGGTACGTTAACCGCTAACAGCCGCCTTTTAATCGGTTAACAGAACGATTGTACTGTTAACCGATACTGTTAACCGCAATGGGCAATGCTAGCTATTTACTGGCGGTATTTTCATTGGTTTGAAAAAAACCTGATTTCATTCAGCTGGCTTCCCTTGTCGGTGTCGCGTCGATCGTTGTTAGTGTCGCTGGAATATAACGCGATCAAATTAGTGTTTTGCTTTTGAGTTTCGGTCGGGCCTAGGCGTTAAGCTCAAAACGTTAACCACAACAAAATTGAAGTAAAATTCAAGCCAAAGTGCTGATATTGCAAAAAAAATAAGGAAAAAAAAGTAACAAAAAAGAGAAAACGTAAATTCTGCAATTACACAATATATTTGCGGCATTTTGCATGCGCGCGTTAGTGTGATCGTTAACTATCATTATATTATCATTACAAGGGCGATCAGTGTGCTATTGAAATTCAATTTTGGCCTTTTGATGCTGGCCAATACGAAAAGTCTGAGTGTTGTTTATTGTGTGCGATAAATACATATATATATATATATATATATATATATATATATGTGTATACATATATAATTGTGCGATCGTCAGCTCGGTTTCTGTCAATGTTTTTGTTGTTGTCGGCCTCGTCTCCGACCCCATCCTACTACCCTGCCCAGCCACAAGTATTGGGTCGAAACAAAACGGCTAAATACTAAAAAACAAACGCGATCGCAGCTTTATTTATATTACTTCGTAAAATTGTTGGTTGATTTTATTTGCTTTTGTCGTTGCGCAAAAAATAAAAAAAAAAAGCAAAAGAAAAATAAAACAATAATCAAAAAGAAACAAAACGCAAACAGATTTCTGTCGAAAAAATTACAATTCCTCGAATTTCGCTTGGCCATTTGGGGTGCAAGTCTGGCTCTAAAATGATGGGTGAATAGTATTGTGCCCTCGGTGCATTGCCCCACCCACAGTCGCCCGCCCATACAACTTCGCGCAAAAGAATATAAACAGAAAAATTTCTATCTGTACGGAATATCGATAATTATTTATACAGTTTTTTGTGTTAATAAAAATAAGCAAAATGAAAATGCATAAACGTGTTATGGATACGTTGTCTAAAGGAACGGCATCGGGATCAATATGTTTGGGATTGATGATGATCATAGCCCTGCTATGTCTTGTTGATGGAACCAAAGCCTCCATTTCATCAAATGCCGGCTATGTTGATAATGGCGATATGAAAGGTAAGTTCAAGAAAATAAAAAATAATATAAAACAGTATGCCAATTTAAGCTATCACTACAATGCGATGAGACATCACCTTTTAGAGCACGTAAACTGAAAGTAGATAAAAACAAAAAATAGACTTGAAGAGAACCCAAAAACCAAGATAACCGACTGACAGTGAAATCTTATATCTTTGATAAAAAAAGAAAAGATTTTTCATTCAATTCATTCAGTTCATTTCGAGGGAGGAAGTGTATCTTGGGCATCTGTTGCTGTTGGGTATCGTTCTGTTTGTTGTTTTGGGCCCTTTTGTGAACAGGTTTCCGACATATATAACAGCGTGATTTCGATTTCCCATGGTTCGCAAACAAGGAGCAATGTTTTCTACCTGTTTACTTTTACCTGTGCGTGCTCTCTTGTATCTGTGTGTGACTCAGGTAGCGGATCACTATACCATTAAGCATCTCTCTCGCTCTATGGATAAATATGAATGAAGTACAGATTGCTCGTTAAAAAGGACAACAAAACGAAGAGAACGGGGGTGGAAGGAAAGCATAAAGACAACAACAGCTATTCAAATTGTTTTTTTTTCTTTTGCTTCATCTTCTTCATTTTCTTTATTTTTTCTGCCCCATTCGATTGTCTTCTGCTCCACCAAATTCAAACCTTCAACCATCCGCCCATCCTCCTGCTGCCTCTTTAATGTTGTTGCAAAAACCAGTTTGGGCTCTTTACTTGCTGTTGCTTTTGTTGTATGTTGTCTGTCTTTTTTTAATGTCTTTCTTGCAAATACAAACCCACATGCATGTGTTCTCTCTCTCTCTCGCTCTCTCTCTCTCTCTCTCTGTCTCTGTCTCTGTCTTTGTATCGGTGTCTGTGTCTCTGCTAGCAAGACTTCCTACCACCTGTCCCCTGTCTTGCCAACATTATACGCATCTGAACCGTGAGATTTTATTTCATGCAAAAAAGTAGAAGTACTTGTAAGCCAAGTTGCAGGTGTTTTTTTTTTTTTTTTTGTTGTTTTGCACATGAAAACTAATCAACAAAACCAAAACCAAAACTAAAAAAAAAAAAAAACAACAAGGAAATCAAGTTGTAAATTTTTTAATTTATATTTTTTGCTTGGCTAAATTGCAATTTTTGTTATTATCAATTTCTAATAAAACATTTATGAATAATGCACAATATCTGCAAAATTTGATAATAGTAAATAATCAAAAAAATAAAAGAAAAAAAAATAAACCAAAGAACCTTATCATTTTACAGTCGAAATTCCCTTTAGTGAATTTTTATATTATGAAGTTCTCCTTATCAAAAAAAACTATAAATTTTTTGTACTTTTTTTTAATATTTTAATGTATATATCATAATTTCATTATATGTAATGAAAATTTTTATTCATTATAGGCAAGTTTGTCTGTATAGATAACACTGAAAAGTTGAAAATAAATATTGAAATTGATATTGTAGACAACCATAATTAAATGACGCATAATTCAGATAAGAATATTATATATATTTTGCCAAATGCCGTTAAGTGGTTTTCCAATGAAAAATTACTTGAAACAGGAGCCAATCCTAAGTGGCCAGCAAAGGATCTAGCGGCACTTAGGACAACTCGAGTTCAGTTGAGTGTCGGGTCCTTTTTTCCAAAAAGAAAAAAAAGAAAGAAACAAAATCATGACTGACTTTGAGCAGGTAAAGAAGGACATCGCCCACGTCTCAAGTTCGTACTCGAGACGGCTTTCTTCTTACAAGGCCTAAAACAATATCTAAAAGTATTAAATTTCATAAGGACATGCCATATTTTTTTTCCCTCCTTCTTCGTCTTTTTTTTTTTTTTTGAGTTATATTTTTCAAGCGGATGCACAAAAAGTTCCCATATGCAAGTCCTTTAAGAGCAACGGTATCGATATATATTCCTTAGCTGGAAAAACACTTCAAAATGCATGCATGTCTCTAATTATGAAGAGATAGAGAGAGAGACAGAGAGAGGTGGGTGGAGAAGGGGAAGTGGCTCTTACTCAAGAGCCACCAGCAGGAAAGCATCATTTGTTCTTAATATATATTACTTTATCTTTTCCAATATTCTTTTCCCGTACATTTCTTTTTCATTCTTCTGTTGTTTTTTTTTTCGGGGTGCAAATCACACAGAGCACTTCTTCTTCTTCTTCTTGTTCAGTGTACTTAGTTGTGGAGGTCGAGGTCTTTAGTATAATCATAAATAATAATCAATTTCCTGTATCCAAAATGTTTCCCATCGCACACACAACACTCTGACTCAATTTTTTTGTTTTTTCCTTCTGCCATATGCAACTGCAAGTTTTCCTTTTTGGTGAGAAAATGGAAATGAAAACTGACAGCACAATGAGAGGAGAAGATCAACTGGAGGTGGAGGGGTGTAGGTGGCGGCATGTAAGGGGAGCCGAACTGATTGTTTAACATTTATTTATTGTTTCTGTTTTTGAACATTTGCGCACATTTGTTTGCCTTATTTGCATTTATTTCTTTTACTCGTTTTTGTTTGGATATTTTCTTTTTTTATTATTTTGGGGTCGCCAATCAGACAACGTTTCGCTCTCCCGTTCAATTGGGGCTGAGATCTGTGGATGCCTTCGTATAGACATCGGCTGTTGCCGAATGGGGGGAGGTTAAGTGTTGGCCCAATCAACGGCATGCCAGCTTGCCCCCATTTGTTGCATAATGACGCATGCGTCGTTGCTTTAGTTTAGTTTTGTTTGCTTTATGACTTGGCCAAATAATGCGCCAGTTGTAGCCAGCTGTTGCATGTTGAGATTCTTGGCCACCCATCCGCATATTCTGTCTTTGATCAAGATGTGGGGAGGAGGGGGTCTACGAACACTCATCGAAAGGATGATGCACCATATGTTGCTATGGTAAGCTGAGCCCGGGCATCGGATTACCCTTTTTAAGCTGCTCGAAGCAATGCAAATCCAAGCCGGACAACATTTTTTCTTTTTTTTTTTTGCCTTGTTATTTGCTTTTGTCATTGGGCCGGAAAACGTCAAAACGCTTGAGATCATAATAAGGCTCTGGGGTCGCATATTCTCAAAGGTCAACGTTGTTCTCTTGTCTGGCAATGATCTTGCATAATTACCAAGCGACGCGTCCACCAAGAAAATTAAAAACTGAATATGACAAAAAAAGCAAAAAGAAAGAAAAATATGAAAAGAAAAAGTGTAAAAGCAAAAGAATTATAAAATGGACAATGGTCCACCACATGGCCTATGCCCAACTTGGAAGCTTAGGAAACTGACTGAGAGCGAGAGCAAGATCGAGAGTTAACCCTTTGATGACAGCGGGGTCATTTATGATAGCAAATGTGAATCATTGACAGTTTTTTATTTTTTCATTTTTATGGAACGCCGCATGCATCACTCGACATGCCCATCAATTTGGGAACGGGTAACCGCGCCCCACTTGCGCTTTCGCTTACAAAATCATTTCAAATTCAATACTCAAGAATACAAATGCCATTAAACTAGGCTTGGGATCGACTTGAAAATACCCTGTACTAAAAATGGAAGTAATTTTAAATAAAAGATTAAAGCTTAAAAATGTTTTTATATAAAAATTAATCGCATTTCTGAATTAGCAAACTGAAGCCAAAAGGGAAATAAAATAAATTAAATAGAAAATAAAATTCTAGTTTGAAGTAAAATTAATTCAAATAGGAAAAATGTATTTATAAAAAAAAAAATTTTTGTCATTTATAATTTTTATTAATGGGTTTAAATATATTTAAAAATACACTTTATTTTTGAGGTTAAATATAAAGCACAAAATCTAATTTTTCCTTTACAGTTTTAAACATAAAATTCAAAATAGCATTTATTGTTAAAATTTTATTAAATATATTTTTTAAAGTAAAAAAATAAACTAAAAATTAATATTCTTTTTGAAGAAAAAGTAAACTAAAAATTAATTTTCTTTCTGAAAAAAATATTAAACAAAAAAAAATTGAATTTCCAATACAACACAAAAAAGTTTACTGTATAAAAAACTTAAAATTATTTATAACTTTATTTTTGGGATAAAATATAAAAAGAAAATGTTGTGTTTTAAAGTTAAATATAAAATATAGTAAATTTACTTTTCTCAAGTTTAAAACATAAAACTCAAAGTACCATTTACTACATAAACTATATATTAAATAAAATAACAATTAAAATGAAACCTTCAAAAATAAAAAAATGCAAAACATATTAAAATTGGCTATATATAGTTATTATACAATTTTATAGATATTTATTTAAAGATTGATCTTGATCAAGAATCTCCTTTTGGTTTATATGTTGTACATTATATTTTTCTTGTTGAATATACCCTTTAATTTCTTTTCGGTGATGGGTATAAAAGTCAAACGATGACGAAAGTATTCAGTTTTGAGTTCAGTTTGGGGAGCAAAGCTATAGGAAAAATTGGAATGTTTCGAAGGCAAAAAGCGTTTGTGTTAATTAAAAACAATTAAGGCGGCAGGCGGCATCGGGGTCGAATTGAAAGAGCAACAGTATATCTATATGATATATATAGTAAAGTTGATCAGGAGTTTTGTGGCTCTCACACTCACCACTCTGGGCCATAGCTAGAGAAAGGTTCCCGAGTCAAAATATGGAAAAAGAAAAAAAAAAATAAAAATGTGGGTCGGCATTGGCCGTTGAATTTGCTGTAGGGCCGCCTCTCGTTTTCATATATATTAATTGCGGTTAATTGGGATTAACAGCTGCGCCAAAATGCCGCACTCGCACTGTACTTGCAACACTATGTTGCACTCCAAAATGGGGAACGTATGTACATACAAAGAAGATGCCAAAAGAGTAAAAAGATGAGGGACCAAAAAGGGAAATGAAGCTTGGCCTAAAAATAATGTATCGTATCGTATGGTATCGTTGAACTGGTTCTCTCAGTTGCTTACCCTATGACGACAGCCGGTTCCATTTCCTGCCCCCAGAGTGTTGGCCAAAGTGATGACAAAACATTTTTTTTGCCCACCAATCCTCTAAACAGCCCACTAGTATAGCGAGTCCGCCTCATCCGGTGACCATCCGGTGTCTATTAACTGGTTCTCTATACCAACTTTACAGGATTGCAAACACACGCACACAGTTCCAACTATTATGCTGGAAAATCTGTTAAAAATAAAAAAAAAAAAAAAAGAAAAGCAAATCGTTATGGTTCGCTACCGAGGCTGACATTATATTTTTCCTGCCTGGAATTTCCGCCGCCGCCGCCGCGTTAATTACAATGATGGACTAGCGACAGGCGCAATCATTTTGTACCTGTGGACCAAACCATCCGATAAGCTAGATACATATATATATATATATATATATATACTATATACACATGGTTGGTTGAAATTGCTCAGAGAAGTGTGTGAAGAGGGAGGGGGGTAATTGTTTTGGCTGTGTGCGTATGCAACTGCGGCTAACACATAAGAATGATGCAGCGGAAGTAATTTGAGGTAGTGATGATGCAGCAGCCGAGTCCACGGGGTTAATAGACACACACACACACACACACACACTCGGACTGTGTGGCACACTGGGGTTAATGGCTATCTATCATTTGACTTGCCGCCAAGTGTTAAAAGTCGAACTCTAATATTCTGAGAAGTCATTAGCTCAATGTTGACACGGAACTTTCTTTCGTTAAGCCTAGCTTAAAATCTCTGACTGCACCCAAGCCCATAAGCCACATCTCTCTAATAAAAAACCCTCTGTGTCTGTGTCGTAATTCAATGTAAAACTCACACACACACACACACACACACACACACACATACAAAAAGCATAAATGTGTTTTCAATTTTCAAATGACGTTTCGGTGAGATGTCTGAGCCAGATAAATTGGGTGGGACTCGATCCCATATGGATTGCCTTTGCCTTTGTGTAGTTTTTTTTCTTTTCTTTTTTTTCGTCTTGTGTAACTATGTGAGAAATGATGGGATTCCTCTCTACAAATGCAGTCATATCTTTTCATATGATTTACAAATCGGGTCAAAGTAGCAATATCTGTGAGAGGTTAAGATGATTGGTAAATGATTTCAAAGTGTTTCCATCTGTTTACAGAAATATAGAAAAACATATTTATAATTAAAACATTGAGCATAAGTTTGGCAATTTGCAGATAAGGAAATATTTTTAAATATAAAAATATGTTACATATAACCTATATATGTATATATTTGTATATATGTATACATATATATATTCTTTATCAGCATGACGGACACAGTCCGTTTCTACGTGTTTCTTTATCGCAATGCCAAAGTTCAATTTTTTTTTTTTTCCAACAACTAAATACTACGTAATAATTTTTATAAACAATCTATGAAAACATATTTAATCATAATCTGTCGTCTGTATTATATATACAAATATATACGTAAAAATTTGTTTTTTAGATTAAAATTATTTAAGTAGTATTTTTTACAGATTTTACATTTTACAACAATGAGATCATAATTTGTTAGCTACAGTCAGGAAATTTCTATTGAATTTTACTATATTCCAAGTAATTTTTATGATTTATAAACAATTAGATAATAAAACTTTATCTACTGTTTTTATTGTAAAATAAAAAAGATAATTTTGTTTCTAACAAGTCCTAAATTATAACCAGGATTATATTTAATCCTTAATATTTATCTGTACCAAGTTTTTAGAATAAAGAACTATTAAATATTTTCACTTGGTTCTCTTTTGTATATTCTAATTCCCAAAAAGATTTTAGAATTATTCCCAGAAATTTGATCAAGTTACTTATTTTTATTTTTCTTCAAATTTTTTAATTTTTATTTTTTTCTTTGAATGAGGGTAACAAAAGCTTTTGATAAAAATAATGAAATAAGTTGACGAATAGCAATTTGATATATAACCCATATCGAGTATATATGTATACATATAATACATAAAAAAAATACCTAAATATCAGAAGCTTATACGCTTAAACTTATAAGAATTTGTTTTTTCTTGAGATTGTTTCATATATTTTGGAATCCATATTTAGTAAATATTTCATTCTTTAATTTCGATAGTAATAATCATAATTTTTTATTAGACTATGATTTCATAAATTATTATATTTTCTTAAGCTTATATGAATAATGCAATATTAGTTGAAATTAATTGTTAAATTTCATAATTATAAATTTCATTTATATTTTTTCATTAATTATTATACATTAAAAATAGTTTACCTAGTTTCTATGGAGTTCTTCTTCAATTATCATAATATTAGAGTCGACTTCCGATAACTCAAAATTTGCAATTTTTGGAATGATCTGTTCTAGAAATTTCAGCAGTTTTTGATTTACCGGGAATTTTATTTATCACATAGTTTTTCAGTGTATCAACAATAACTAAGATTTTCTATTTACGAAGAGACGAAATTTCGAGATTCTATTGTACTATTATATAATAATATTATACAATAATATCTGCTCCAATAATTGCTGTATTATTGAGTATAAAAATCAAAGTTACCGATTGATTTTTCTTTGTTTCAGTCTGAAAACATAATATTCACTCCCTTTTATAAAAATTAAATTTTTACCATTATTATTTCTGGTTCTTTTCCATTCTACGTTTAATGTAGATCTATTATCTCCGATATTGTTTCAATGATCTCATTTTAAATGAAATTTAAATAAATTTCTATTAAAATCAATTTCTGGCCATATCCCAAATTTATTTATGCTCCAACATTTCCTCTAATAAAAATGAAATTTATCTATCAAATTGCCTTGCCTTGCTACCAATCGATTGTGAGCGTTATACGAATACAAATGAATACGAATATGAATTTATTCAAAAATACCAAAAACCAAAAATAAAAATCAGTTTTGCTAATGTAAATGTGATAATTATTTTACATTTTTTTTTTTGTACTTGCATGAACCAAATACAAAACGCACAGACCAAAGACCAAAGTCAGGGAGTGTCCAATGATCCAATGAAAATTTTATATACATAATGTATGCCTGTTTCTTGGTGTGTACGTATGTGTGTGTGTGCGCCAACCAATATTTTACTCAATAAAAATACAAATTGAGAAATTGTCATGGCAATCACGTAGCAATAATACAACGACAGCAACGGAGCACCCAATTGGCATTGACTGCAGTCCAGAGTTCTTCTTGGAACATCTTTCAGTTGTAGTTGCAGTTGTTGCAGTTGTTGTTGTTGGTAGTGCACTATGTTTTTACAAGCTGTACTTACATATTGAATACAACTACAATAACAACAAAATACCACTAAATCCGTGTATGTTCATTATATGTCTCCCCTTGTCTCTCTCTCTCTGTCTCTCCGTTTGGGGCTCACCTTTTCTCGACCTTTGTGTTGACTTGTGCTGATTGCAGCGTTAAAATAGCTCCAACAATAACAACAACAACAACAGTGACAACAACAACATCATGTACACATGTAGACACATCATCATCATCATATATATATATATATATATATATATATACCATATACCATAACCCAAATAACTAGCGAACAACTATAGAAATTACAACAAATATTTTGTTAGGCTCAGCACGTTTTGGAGGTGTCTTTTTTTTTTGGGTTTTTTCTTTATTTTTGAAAAACTCAGCAGAACTTGAAACTAAAGTGAACCGAAACCGAACGGATCTAGAGGCGTCACCATATATATGTATATATATATTATGGATAAAGAATAATTTCTTACGGCATTCATTTTTACATTACAAAGGAAAAAGAAGCGAACTAAAACCAATGTATATAGATACATATGTATCCCAAGATGAATTGTGCCAAAGACTTGGTAAGATTATGGCCAACAACACCATGGCTAAAGTCGTTCATTGAATTTTGATGAACACCCGCTGACTTGAGACCTTTTTTTTTGCTTAGAAACTGAAACAGCAACAGAAACCGGTACTGGGCACAGCTTCGTCAAAAGATTGAAGAAGACAGGCGGACAGTCGAACGGAGGGACGGACGGAGGGTCGGTCTGTTTGTTACCCACATTGCTCCGGAAGTAATTAATGGTTTTTGTTTGGCCACATAAAACAGAATCTATGCATTAGACTATGATGATGAGTGTTGAGAGTTTTGCGACCAAGATGTGGGGTGGCGATGGCCACCAAAAACTTTCACCAATGTGACCATGTTAATGGTTAAGAGATTTGACCGAATTGGCACATGGAAAACGTTATTTTAACGTTTCTCATCTCATCCCAACTCATCTTGTTTTGCTCAAAAGAAAAAAAAAAAAAAAAGAAACCTCCATTCGTTCATGTCGTTCCATGGCATATTCCAATATGGTGTGTCGACCAGGACAAAAATGGTCACAGCAAAAGAAGATGGAGATGAAAATCAGGAGGGGGACGGGTGGAAAACTTGCGACATAATTGATCAACAGCATCCTACTGACCATAGATGGGTGTGGGTTTATGGCATGAAGAAGCTCCTTGCATGGGCAAAACCACATTGAGTTGAGTACCCTTCGTCTTGCTTTTTAATTAAACCGAGTTGAAGAGACCGTCCGGGACAAAAAGTCATATTGCCTTGTTTGTAAGTGCACTGTAATATGTGCCACGAGCCTCCGTCACCCCGCTCCCCATCCATTCTCATTCCCATGTCCGCATCATCATCATCCGCAGAGTTAACGATCCGCTGAAGTTAGTTCTTTTTTTTTTTTTTGGTTTTTTTTTTTTGATTGATATCGCTAGACTCAATACTTGGTAGGTTGGGTCAATGTGCCAGCCCCGGACAGTGGTCACCCTGCTATAATATTATTTTTTCATATCAGCTCGGATCGCTCATGTGGCAAGCTCTCGCAGTTATATATACATATGTACATACATATATATAATTTTTTTTTTTTTTTTTCATTAATTGCCAACGTTTCATATTTTATTTCCAGCATTATTTTTCTTCTCTTGCTGGTTTTTTAATTTGTTTTTCAATTATATTTGTTTTTTTTTTTTTTTGTTTTGTGGCTGAGTTTTATTTATTATTTTTTTGTTTGGTTTTTTCCCTCTCATTTTTAGTTTTTTTTTTTTGGTTGGTTTTTCTCTCTCATTTTGTAGTTTTTTTTGTTTTATTTTTTTTTTTTCATTGGAATCGGGCACGCTTGTTGTCGCCATAGTCGTCCATGTTGTTGAAATATCGCTGGGACAGCATTTGCGGATCATATAAACAGTGCAGATCAGCGGTTTTATGATTGAATGTTTTCCACGGGCTACGTTGATAACATTTGACATGGAGCTCCTTGATAATGTGCAGCAATTTGAGGCGTGCTTTTTGGTTTGCCTTGGCTTATCTGTCCATTTTGGACTTTGGATGCCTGTTCGAATGCACTAATCCTGACCAGAATCGGTATGGCCAGATGTTTGCATAACTAATTAATGAGAGCAAAAGTGTTAATTATATAAATTGAATGGGAGATCAAATTGCATAGATCCCCCACTTCTTTTCTCTGTCTCTCCCTATCTTTATCTCTGTCTTTTTGGATCTATCTATATAGAGCATTTCATTTTCTATATTGTTGGGGGGCGGTCTTCTGCTTTTTATGACCCATCAAATCTTTTTAACAAACATCCGCCCAAAATAACTGTATAAGTATATCACTAGACACTTCTTTTTATGGCATATCAAATCAACTTGAGCCACGATTTTCGAAATCACAACTTAACACTTAATTAGCATACGGTTCCTTTGACTATTTTTATATATGATTTATTACTGTTATTAATATTGTATCTTTCATCTTTAATTATTTAAGTTCACCTTAGTCCATATTTATCACTTTTAAATTATGGTCAGGGGTTGGAGGAAAGAGGTAACTTTAGGCATTTGCATATGCCATCTCACAGCGGATGTTGGAAATTGTGGGAATTGTAAAAAAAAAACAAATCATTCAAATTGTAATTTGAACAAAAATTGAATTTCATTATCATGGGAGTTAATTTTTACACCGACGAATCGATTGATCTTAAGCTTTAAATTAAAAAGATGACTGGTAAACTACCCAGTATTTAATGGGAATATATGACTATGGGAAAATATAGAAACTTATCAAATAAGCTTCATTTTATTTTATTAAAATATATTATAAATAAGTAGACAATTAAAATATCAAGACAATTATTGAGAACGAAGTTTCTTACACTGATATAGTACTTGATCATGGGTAAATCACTCAAAGGTAGAACTCTTTTCTTTCTTAAGTTGTAATTCTTAACTAGTTTTGGCATTGAAGAAGTGATATAGCATTGCAATACCAAAATTCTAAAGCAAATTCTAAAATTAAAAGAAATTAATCATTCTTAAATTAGCTACACATATAATATTTTGGCATATTAGGAATTAATTTTTAATCTAAAGATATCCCAAAAATGTCAATTTATTAAATATTTATCTAAGGTTTTATAGCCTGGGTAAAATTTTATTTATTTAAGTCGGTAAAATGTATGTAACAGACAGAAGAAAATATTTCCGACACCATATAATGCCTATATATATTCTTATTCAGTATCAGTAAGAGCTATTTAATCTTAAATTTATGGTTACTTCTAGGTACTATATGAAGTATTCCTCCTTGGTACAGGATATACTCAAAATTATTAGGAACGATGTGCTCGGCTTCCTTTTTTTTTACATCTAAATTATTAAATGTATATTTATTTAAAGAGTTCAATATTTCTGTTTCAAAAATAGACGTAGAAACCGTAGACGATTTTATACCAATATTCTTTGCCATAATTCGCTAGAATTCTAGAAGGGTAACTGGAATTGCATCATCTGGAATACAATTATATAGCCAAAGCAAAAACTTTACTTTCTGTTCTCAAATTATAGGGTATTGCAAGTCTTTAGAGATTGTATTACTGCTCAACTTGAAGTGCTTTTTAATTATATAGCATTAAACTCTAGAAACTTCCAAAAATAAAAAAAAGAAACAATATGTTGTTCCCATTCTATTTCACATTCCATGCCAATCCATTCTTATGATTCATCATCATCGTCAGGTCGTATACCTAATTGACCTTAGCATGTCCAACAAAAATTGGCACGAAGAAAAAAAAGAAAAAAAAAAAGAGGCGAAAATCATCTGCGAAACGCGGCTGACTAACCCACAATTAGTTGTCGGCCACATGTTCATGTCAGATCTGGGCCTATAGGTTTACTTTCCTCTCCTCTCTCTCTCTCTCTCTATTTTGCCAGATGTCATTCACAAATGCAATTGCAATTGGGTTTTTGGGCTATATGATAAAAAGTGAGTGGGGGCAAAACTAGAAGATGGAGAGCCAGAAGTGAAGAAAATAAGAATGTGCCGCATGTGGCACTCGAATGACTCGATGGGCAACATCATTTGAGCCTGGCATAATTTTCTTTGTTGTTTTTATTTTTCCTCTGTTGATGTTGTTGTTGTTGTTGTTGTTGTTGGTTTTCAAGCGATCTTTTTCTGTTTATATTTTGCCTCAGTGTCGTGAGAATTTTTCGCGTTTGGTCGCACATCGTGTGAAATTGAATTAAGTTTTGGGGCGGGGAATCTTGGAGTCTGGTGTCTTGGGAAGCGAAAGTGTTGTTACAGAAGTCTGCAAAAGTTGCTCAAGCTGTGAAAGCTCTAACTAATCTTAACTGTAAATTACAATCGAATTTGAAAGCAAAAGAAAAAAAAAAACACCAAAAGCTACAACTAAAAATTTCAACCAACTTTTAAAGTAACTCTGACTAATAATTAATAAATTATTTGTTCTTTCTCATTGCAGGTGAGTCTCTAAGCCCATCGTCTCCAACTCCAACTTTGCCTTCAATTGGCATGTAATTTTATATCTAATTTGATAATTAAAGGTATGTTTAACAATTAGGCAGGTGTGCGTCCCACTTTAAGCACTCGTGACGAAGTTTTTACTAAAAACAAAAAAAAAAAAAAAAACACGCGCTATTTTAATTGTTGCCCAAAAACAAAACTAAAACCAAAACCAAATCTAAAAAAAAAAACGACTACAAAGTAGAAGAATCAGAATTGGAAATTTATGCTGCATTCAACTTCAAAATGCAACTGCAACAAGCGTAACGGTGGCACAATTGTGTTTGTGTTTGAATTTGGACCCAGATTGTCGTGGCAACAAGAGAATGAGAGAAAAAGATAGATAGATATATGTATATATATATATATATAGAAGCAGAGACCATGGTTATGCTTGAAGAACTATGCAACAGATACCCTCCACCCGCTCTCGGCATTCCCCTTAACTAACAGAAGGGGAGAAGTTGCTACTTTTTTTTTTGGTGGTGGCGACATCGACACGCATGCGCTTTGACAAAAGGCCCTTCTCCTGACCCCTCCCCACCCTGCCCTCGGTAGCCCCTAGTCGTACTACCTTACTAGCCAACTCCATCCCTAGGCCAAAAACAAAACAAAACACAAAGCACTGCTCGAAATAAAGTTGAAAACTTTACGCTTAGTTGGCCATCGGTTGGAGTGTTCTCTGACTCTCGGAGGCGATTCATGTGACTGAGCATGCGCCAACGCCAACGCAAAAGGAGTTCGTGTAGGTGGGTGGAGACAGAGAGAGAGAGGAGAGGAGAGGAGAGGTGGACTGTTTTCCGATCCGAAACAATAGTGCAACAAACACAAGGGTTAATGTTAGTGGCACTTTAATATTTGCCATTATTTATTCGGAACTGGAACACGTTTTCAAAACCAAAAACAAAACAATGCCTCACACTGTCCCAAATGATTCGAGTTTGTTTTAACTATTCACATACTTATTAACCACCACCACCAACAAACAACATCGGTTGTAAAAACATTTTATATATATGCATATATATATATATGTACATATAGGAACAATAAGAATTCCACAGACGCATATGTTGGACAATCGTTTTTCATTGTATTATAAAACAGTCACCGGACCACTAGAAAAGAGACGGACTGAAGTTAGGCCAACTTTATTAGTTAATAAAACCGGTAAAACTAATTCCCAATTAGTTTTAATAATAATATTGTGGATTCCTGAAAAGTTACTGGGATGTCAACAACTTTTGCTGATTAATTTCATAGTGAGAAATATGAATGGATATAGAATAGAAGTTTAATATTATCAATTGAGTGAAATTAGCTTAAAACTAAATATTAGAAAAAAGAACACTAAAATAAGGCATATTTATACAAAATCCTTATTTGGCTTTAAAAATATAAGATTAACAGATATCCATATATATTCTTATTATTTCAATACCATCTGTCTCTGATCCTGTGGCCTCTTACAAAGATTTCAAACAAATTTACTAATGAGAATTATATTTCCTTTGAACATTTACTATGCATGGAAAGTCAAGTTCAAAAAAAATATTTGGGAAAAAGTTTGAATACAATTTTTATAATTGTTTTCGAATTTTGTGGATTTTAAATAAGACTTTTGGATTAATACTTAAACTAATTATTTTTTGTTAAACTTTTAAATTTTTCTTTCTTTTATTTTGATATATTTTTTATTTATTTTTGTAAGTCTTATCAACTGTTAATTAGTTTTGAAATTTTATTCACTTTTGTTAATTTTAAAAGTGAAAAAGTTAAATTACTTTGATCTTATTTCCATTTATTAATTATAAATGTTTGATTAGATTAAATAATATAACAACCTCTGGTGCGTTTTTTCATATTGATGATTTTTTTTATTTATTCACTTTTGTTAACTTTATTTTACTTTTACTTTATTTCTTTTTATTAGTTTTTACTCCCTATTAATTCAATTTGTTCATATACTTTATAAAATTTGTGAAACTTTTATAAATCATTTTTGTTTTATTCTTTTTTATTAATTTCTTAAATTTTTATTTGCTTCTTTTTTTGTAATTTTTATTCATTATTTATTCTTATACCTGTTTTCTTATACTTATACTCGTATAAGCTCATAATTTCATGGCGAAGCTCTTAGCATATTGCGGCGAAATTCGGTTTGTGTCTTTGCTATTCACTTGTTCTTGTTGCATACACTCAGGCTGAAATGTTTTTGTAGCATAGAATCGGGTTTCAATTTACTGTGGCCTGCATTCAGTCTGCGCTTATCCGGATAGCATGTTTTTGGGCTGCAACCAGAAATTAACGCTTTTGATCCCACAAAGTATATATATTCTTGATCAGAATAACTGGTCGAGTTTGTTTGATGGTGTTGTAATTACAAAAAGCGCTTTTGGGTTGCCACAGGATAAAATGTCCTTTTGTCCTTTAGTTTTGCTTATAATTTTTGAAAATTGCATTTAACTTTCAAAATTTTTTATTTATTCCCATAAATGTGCAAAAGCATAAAGGGTATAAAAACTTCGACTTGACTCAAGATTGGATGCTGAGTAATTTTCTTTGGAAATTGGTACTTACCCATACAAACACACACACACGCACGCACGCAAACAAACACAAGACGGTAAGATCAGATTGTGTCCGTGTGAGTTGTTTTCTTGTTACTCCGCTGCGCGTTCTCGCGCTCTCGATTTCAGCTTGAAGCTTTTGTGGCAACGGCCAAAATCAAACCGGTTTAACGGTTTAAAATAAAAAAGAGTCGCCTTGGGAGATACCCTCTAAAAAGGGGAAAAAGTTAAATAGAAAGTTGAAGTATTGCCTACTTTGTAGCCCGAATTATTGGATATTATTAAAGCTTTCTCAAAATGTTTTATGTTGCATTTTAAATTAAAAATTAACTTAAGACAAATTTTGTATTTAATTTGTGAAGAAATATAAATATTTTAAGAATAAGCAAATTAAAAGAAATCTGCGAAGGCATATATGTATAGTCAGAACAGATAGGATTATAATTTATTATATACCAATTTACATATCTCTTGCGGAATCTCGATAACTCAAATATTCCCATTTAATTTATCGATTATAGGGTATTTATTTCTTGAACACAAATCAAAATCCATAAAGTAATACCAACAAAAATAAGTTTTTTGTTGTATTTTTATTTGTTTTTGTATTTTTTTTTTTTTTGTACATTTTCATTGGAATTTTGAATGTGGTATTTGTGTTTTCATTTAATTATAAAGCTTTGTTTTCGAATTAATAATCGACAAGTGTGCAAAATCCAATAACAAATCTTAATAGATGACTAAGATAAACGTTTAAACGCTGGCTAAAAGACACACACACAGAGACAGACAGACAGAGATTAAACTTGTCTAAGCAGGGTTAATCCGATTTCTAATACTAATAGAAATGACCTCAAATGACTGGATATATTGACCTTGCAATGGGATAAAAAGGGGAAGGAAGAGTGCAAAAAAACCTCATGAATCCTTACATTTCTGGAATGCGGCTGTGGTTGTTGGCTTTTGCTTTTGGCCTGGCTTTGACTGTGATGCTGTCAACCTCAGCGTGATCGTGGCGCTGGTATTGACTGTGTCGCCGCACGTACAACAAGCAACTTACATAGCCGCCGATTAGCCAGGGCCCAAAAGGTAAAAGAATAAGTAGTAGAAGAAGAAGAAGACCACAAAGAAGAAGGTACAAAAAAAAAAAGAAAAGTAAAGCTGGATGGATGGACCCCAAAGCCAAAGAAACAAAATCCAAAATGAGCTATCTGACTGTGGAAATCTTTCACTTGGTCGTGGCTTTTAAGGGCCTTTCAGCTTCAACTTGGGCTCCAGCTCTCCATTTATCGCAAATGCATTGTGGCAGCCTTGTTCTTCTTCTTCTTCGTACTCCATCTCCTTTAGATTCTTCTTTGTTTTATGCTTCATGGCTAATGGCAAACTTCTACAGGTTGCTTGTGTTTCCAACATGTTTTCGATGGGTATGACCATGTATTGGGGGTACCAGAACAGGCCAACTCGGGTTTCTCTTGGACACGTGTGCGTTGCTAAAACGTCCGCTTTGGCCACATCCACAGCCACCTCTCCTTATCTGACCAAAGGTGGCATTCACTTCTCTTATTTTTTGTTTTTTTTCTTATTCTGATGGTGCCTTATGCTTGGATTAAATTTAGCAAATCGAAGCCATCCGCTAATTGAACAGAATGTTGCCGGGCTTAGGGATTTATTTTCTTACTCCTGCTGTAGACCAAGTTGATGGTGGTTAGGCACCGATCAAGGGTGGGCGATCTACTTTTGGGCAACTTTAGCGTTGCCAGATATTCAGACATGGCAAGTCTCTTTTTAATGGATAAACTGAAGTAAGTGCTGGGATCAACATTCCAAGTTGTTCCCTTTTTTCTTTTAAGTGCTTTTTGCACTTGGGATTTCTTTTTAACTCCAAATTATAATCAATTTAAAGTTTATCTTAAGTACAATTTATTACAATTATTATTATAATTGTATCAATTTTCGATTGTCTTTCGTAAGGGTTACAATTCGAGTAATTGGATCAGTCAGGGTTCCCAGGGGACATCAGGGACATCAGTCTCTTGGGTCTGAACATTTAGAACAGAAATAGTTTTGATAACAATTTACACAATACAAATTAATCTATATCCAATTGGATTTACAAACCAAATGCAACATATTTTATTTCAATATTTTTAAAATATGTAATTAAGAAAACTATTCATAAGCCAACTTGAACATGTCCTACAAGACAAAATACTGTCACTTATAAACTTCAAGAAAAACTTAAACATATATATACACATTCAAAAACGCAATTCATATAATTTTCCTTCCTTTTTCTTTGGTAACGGCTCATTTTGAATATTATTGACTTAACCATAAAAAATGCTGAACAAAGTCTGCATAAGTTGACTTTTTCTGTATGTATTTATAAACTAAAAATAAAATATTCCCTGTTATTTGGCGACACATAAAAGTTAACTCTCTAAAAAGCCACAGAGAAATATATGTATGTACATATATACATATGTATATAATGAGAGAAATAATATAGCGACATCGTCCCAAGAAACTCGCTCATATTTCACACTTCACGACAAAGCGATTAAAGACGCCAAACAATCTGTTATTGGACTTGTTGCAATTATGTTTACAAAGACATTAAAAGAGGAAAAAAAAAACCAAAAAATAAAAATAAAAAACCAAAAATAAAAAAATACACACGCCAGGCAGAGAGCTTTAAACTCGAAGTCGAGAGGCAATATTTTTTTTTATTTTTATTTTTTGAGTCTCGATCTGGACGTGAGTCGTGCATAAAGAAACAACATCGAAGGCGGACGACAGCAACAATCAATAAGAAAAAGAAGAAAAAAAAAACCCAGGAGAATACGAAATCCCCCTTATTGTAAATCGAGATTAAGACCCAATGATACTCTGTATTAGGTTGAAACAGAGAAAAGGGAGAAAATGTCGAAAAAAAGACCTTGTCCATTTTGGAAAACCCAAGACCAAAAGTTTCTTAAGCATATCCTGTACGCAGGTTTGGTGTTCAAAGGAACTGCAAAAGGGTTTAATAAAATAGAGATCAATACTTTAAAAGATTTTTTGACCTTAGGCTTCTACGGTTTAAAGTTTAGAAAGATCAAGAAAAAACCTTTTTACCTATTAAACTATTTAAGGCACAAATTTCCAACAACTTCAATATACCCTTTCACTTTATGGTTATAGGGTCTTTAACAAATGACGAAATAAACCGGAGTTGAGGGCAATCGCATCGGGTTCTTCAGCATAAGCTTCATCTGCATGTTTTTTGGGGTTAAAGTTAACAAGAAAACTTCTGTTTCGGTTTTCCCCCTCTTTTTGCTTTTTTGGTTTAGCCCTTTGCCAATTAGCTCAGCTGTCAAATTGAAATGTACGGAATGTCTGGCCATTCCATTTTGGCATAAGCGAGTCGAGAGTCAAAGCCTAGACAAATGTGCCCCATCATCTTGGCAATTAGCTTTGATTCTAAGCAGCTTTTTTTTTTATTTTTTATTTGTCTTCTGACCATGTGACAAGCTGAATGCTGATGAAGCAAATCGTTGATCGATCTATCACCTGGAGAGAGGTAGTCAGGGCATAATCAAAGGGCCAAAAGCAATCCAATTATGCGGCTTTAGGTGTTACAGCAGGGACAGGGCCAAAAAAAAAAAAAACCACATTGACACGCGCTGAAAAGTTCGCCAAAGAGTTTGTTGGTTGTATAAATGTAAATTTTCAAATGGAATAAAATTTATGGCGCCTTTTAGCCAAATGGAATTCGTTGCGCTCTCAAGAGGTACAGACACTCTTTTGAAACTCTTCACAATATACTCGAGGAGCGTCTCCTGATCTTTTGTTACTGTTAATCTGCGAGATACACTCAAGAGTCTCACATGGTCTCTCAGTATCTCAGTCAAGCGCAAAGTCATCGATGTTACCGATGATCATGATGAGGCAACCTGTAGAGTTAGAGCCAAAATCATAAACAGGGATCGGCTCAAGGGGTCGGTGTTTAGGCTTTCTTTTGAAAACTAAACCCTAGAGCCATGTGCTGTAGTTCGAGGTCGGCGGTCGGTGTCGGGGGTCGGGTATCGAAGATCGTGTATAAAGAAACATTTCTCTTCACATGGCATTTTGTATGCTTCATCAAATATCTTTGTGTGTTCTTACACCTTCGATAGCTCGTTTACCTGCATCATGAAGTGGCTATGGCAATATGGTTTTGGATGCTTCTTGGATCTTGTCAGTTGCATGTTCTTCGATTTTGACAGATGATTCTGGTGGGGTTTTGATTGAGGTCTGTGCTATAGACAGGCAGGCTATTAATATGTTTGATTACAGACATCAATTTCAAGCGAACCGAGCAAACGATTCTCAAATGTTTTAAGAAATCGAACCAAATCTGTGTGAACGGCGCTTTAACATGACTTTTAGAGAGTTGAAGCAAACACAAAATAAAAAAAAAAAAGCGATGGAAAAGCGATATTCAATTTAAAACGTATTTTCATGGTTTACTGCTAAGATGAGACAATGCAACGCCTCTTCACCATGCCTCGCCTTGGCTCTTCAGACGCAGCGTGAGATTTCGATTTTAAGATTTTCGTTTCGGTTGCGCTTTTCAAGTGCCATCTTTTGTGTTCGCCAGAGATTTAGTTTGAAAAGGTCAAATGAACACTTTTTACCTGGTAGACATTTTGGTCCTGCTCCTGTTGCCTGCTGGCGTAAAAACCCCGATTTCTTGTGGGTTGGGAACAGGTGAAGATTGTCTCTCTCTCTCTCAATCCCCCTCTCTCTCTATCTCTATTTCTTCGAGATGTTGTTGATGCTAAACAAAATGTTGACAACGCTTGAACAAAAAAATCATTTCCAAAAGACAAAGCCAAAGCGCCGTCGCATAGCCCACGCAGAGATCGGAGTAAGGCGGTGATCTTGTGCGCTTATAAGGTAACACAGCACAACACAGATACACTTTCATTTACACACACAGACGCGCACACACACACACACACATCTAAACTGCCACACAAACAGGCTTAGGTGAGAAAGACAGAGAGAGAGAGAGAGAGAGAGCGAGTGCGAGTGCGAATGCGAGAGAGGCAGCTCAACAAGTGAGAGAGCGCATTTTATTTTTCTTACCTGAGTCGAATTCGCCGCATGCAAAATGCCAAGAGATCTTAACCAAAACCTGAAGTACCTGAACTCCGCTCACATAGACCTTTTAATGCTCTGCCCAGGTGGCAATGGATAACTCAGGGATTACATATGGAACATGGAAATATTGAAGTATACATCTGCCGATAAATATTAAATAACTCTCTCTGCCTCAGTTGACAATAAAAATCACTTTCCAAATGGAAATTAACACATGATTTATGATATAGAACTATTAATAATATTTTAAATTTCATAACTCAATATTTAGGATTTTTAAAACATCTGCTTAATATTAAAGATTTTCTAAAAATCTGCTTAATATTAAAGATTTATTTAAATATTTGTTATAAGCTGTTGGAAGAAAGAGTAAAAACGGCATTCACGTTTAAATGCTAATCGAAAATCTTATTACTCCAATTTTTAAAGGGACTTTCGAATGACTGCGTGCAACTTTAACTTTAAAAGTTTAAATTTCATTAAAATAAACTTAAAAAACTCAAAAACCACTGGATTCAAATAGTTAATTTTTTTTAGACTTATTTGGGCATGGAAAAAATAACTGTACGGAATATTTTTATATTATTATCAGTCAAATTTATCGGATAAAAATCATTTGTATAATAATTATTTTACAAAACAACTTACTTCTTATTAAAATTTTAGATGTTTTTTACTTTGCCTAAATAACTTTTATTTTTGATTCACGTATTATTAAATTAATTATTTTCGATTTTTTATATAATTCTCAAAAATAACATTTATTTTTGATTTTTCTAATAAAATTTTAGATGTTTTTTGCTTCTCCTAAACAAGTTCTATTTTTGATTCACGTTTTAATATATGTAATAATTTTTGATTTTTTAAATATTTCTCAAAGATATCTTTTATTTTTGATTTTTCTTTCATTATTGTATCTGATATTTTATTGCTATAAATTTTATATCTTCCAAATGTATACAAATATTATTATATTTATTTAAAAAAGTCTTAAGTATATAATAATTTTAACTAATATAAATAATATTAAACTTCGTAAAGTCATTAAAAATCAGCTTAGATGTGATGAATTTTCTTTTTACCAATATATGTATATTGACGAACTATTTCAAAATGATTGAAAAATCTTTATATAATTTGTCAATATATTAAAATAATTAAAAATCATAATTCTTTCTTTAAGATAAAAAATCATATAATTTATGAATGTATTTTTTAAAATATGTTCGAAATTCTGTGTATATGTTCTTATCTTAATAATTATGCAATTATTTTTATTTAAATTCACATTACAAATAATTGATAGCCGTAACATAATTGCATTTTGTTAAGACTTAGTGATATATATTTTGTTGATCTGTGTTCGATATATGATATATTTGAATCCATTTTGTTGATCAAAATAAATGTCAGATCGGTGAGTAAAATGCTGATATATAGGGCATTTAAAAAAGAGTCTCAGTTTTCACTTTATGCTGACTTTTTAAGTAAAAATTTACCTTACCTTTACCTGTACAGACTGAATGTCTGTGTGTGTGTGTATGTGTGTGTTTCTTGTTGTAGATGTAGTTGTATTTGTTGTTGTAGATCATTGTGCAGCTGTGCCCCTACGAAAGGTACTTTTATTTCTTCTTGTTGCTGTTGCTTTTGTTATTGTTGTGTTTTTAGCCTGATCCCCGCTTGAGATTTTACTCACCTACCATTTACCTGTATTCTTGGACTATTACACTCTCCCTCTCTCTCTCTCTCTGTTTCTCTGTTTCTTTTTGCTCTCTTGCTCTCTTTTCTTTTTGGTTTGGTTTGGTGTGTTGCTGCTCAACGCTTTGGTTGTTGGTGGTGAACGCTTCAGTCTCGAATATAACGTTATGCTGCAAATATCGCTTTGCCTTCGAACGTCTTTCTGTTAATTTCTGTGCTAATCAAATGTCCCAATACGTGAATCAATATATATATAAATATATAGGCTCCTGACTGCCAATTTTTGAGTGTCTGTTTGTCTATTTAGCAAGTGGCCGATGATAGAAAACGAGTGTTTGAATATTTTGTGATTTCATTGCTAATTGGCTGAAAGCAGTTCCATTTTATCGTAGTGGTTCCAAAAAAAAAAAAATATGTTCAAGTGTTTGTGCAAAATAAAGGCAATATCAGCAACAACAACAACAACAACAACAATTGCTTAGAGCAATTAAAGCTGCGCCTGCGCCCAATCCTAACCTCAAAAGTTGTAGTCTTCGACAGCAGCAACAGCAACAGCAGCAAAAAAAAAAAAAATAAAAGCCTTCATTCGTAATGTGAAACTGGTTTCTCACTCACACATACACACACACACACTCACACAGACACACACACACACACACTGAGACAGAATCGTCAACTCACAGATACGCAAATTGCAGCATACCACATCAAAACGCAGCGAAAGAGCCAAATAAATATATGAAAAGTTTTGATTTTTGGCACGCAAAGCTGACAAAGCAATTTCAAGCTGAAAGTTAAAGTTAAAAAACAAAAAAAAAAATACATACATATATATATGTATATATAAAATATTAATAGCCAACTTGGACGGCCAAGATTCGAGCGAAAAACAAAACAAAATATAAAAAAAAGTGTGTGTTTGTGTGTGTGTATTTCGACAACCAAGAAAAATAAAAAAAAAATAAAAAAACCAGCGACCCTATGACGTCACCGATCATAAAACGGACTGCGACTTGATTTGCATTAATAGCAATGCTTAGATTTAAATTATTTCGGAGACGCCACAGTCTGGGCTTGCCCCTGCTACTGCTGCTAATTGTTGCCCACTGTCTTAGCCTATGCATTTGGCCAGCCTTAGCGGCGGCCAAAGAACGAGATCGAGAACGTCTACCCCGGCAGCAGGGTAAAATAGATCGTTATACCAATAGGCCAAGAAACGGCGTCAATCGCAATGAAAGACGCGGCAACGGCAATGGTGGTAATGGCGGTAATCTTGGCCCAAGTGGTATCACTCTTGCCAATGGACGTGAGGATCATATCAAGCATCCGGAATTTGTGAAGGGCAAAAGTAAGTCTTTTGTCTTTTTTCTCTTGTCTAGTTATCTATCTGTCTTCGTCAAAATATATTTACCTGTGTATATGATAAATATATGCAATTGCATCCAAATCCATCACACTCGGTGTTTATGTAGATTTGCGTGCCCATATATCAAAAACAAGACCCAAATATGGCCGCCATATCAGTAGTTTTAGCTCTCAGTTTGTGGCATATCTATGCTTTATATATATATATATATTCATTTTTTTTTTTTTTTGGTCGAGTTTATCTTATCGGCGTACGTGTGCATGGTGCTTGTTTGCTCTGCTTTGGCTACAATGCAACATGTTTTCCATTATTTTTCTTCTTTTTCTTTTTTTTTTTTTGGTTTTCGGCTGCATTTTGTATTTATACTTGGGGTTCACCCAGTACTAACCAATGGGGTATGATCAGCCACCCATTGGGAAAATTTACCATATTTAAATAACAACATAATATACCAAAAAGTAACTAAATTAAAGTTTTATAATAGTCAGATTCAAAATTATTATTCATTATCATTAAATTTTAATAAAATATCTTAGTTTTAATTCCTACTTTTCAGTGTTAACAAGTTATCTTAATAGTAAAGATTGTTTTGGATTTTTAATAGTTACCATAATTATAATTATTATATTTTTAAATAGTTAATATTTTCAATATAAAAAGTTCTCTTTATTTTACGTTATTTAATTTTTATTTTTGTTAAAACATCATGTTGAAAATTCCTTGAATATCTTAAAAAGAGTTTTTTATTTATTAAAGAAAACTTAAAAGTAATTTTATTTTCTTAGTAAAACTCAGGTAGTGCAAATAATTACAATTTTTGTTTTTATCAATTTAAAAAACCATTTATTTTGAACAGTCGAACTTATTTATATATAAAGAAAGGGCTATATAAATATAATAAAGTCACACTTTTCTCTATATAATGAAGTTCTACTTAAATGTATTAATTTGTTTCTAAATATATAAATCATCATTTCTATTTATTGAAGTTTTTATATAACTTCTTTCTAGTATTCATTATAGAGAAGCTCGCCTGTAGTAGCTTTAAAAATTCGAGAAATGCAACAAAAATTTTCACTCTACGTGATCATTGCAAATTTTCCATATTTTACAAATATGTACATATATGATATTTTCTATTTTGCAGAAAAACTTTACTTTAAATTTTTTGTTGACATTTTAAATGGCGATTAAAATGTCTATTTCAAATTAATAATAAATGGAGATTAAAAAGTCAATTTTAAATTAATAATAATAACACTTTTATATATTTCTTATTCACTTGTATAATATTGTTCACTTTGCTTATTTTTTTGATTTGAGTTTTTGATATTTCGGTTTCCAAAATAATTTCATAGAGCAATATATCTTGTTAAATGTTGGTCATAAAATTCAAATAATTCACTTGTTTTTTAACAACTAAAAAGTGACTTTAAAAACAAAACTCATTGTTTTTAAATCTCTTCCTTTTTTTGGAATATACATACAATTCTACTGGGTATCATATAGTCAAGAACTCTCCAAATAATTTGATTATGTTGCTTACTTATGTATTTTCTACCTGCTTTACTTACTGCCTCTGCACCGCTGCTGGCTCTTTGGCTGGAGCTACACCTGGCCGTCTGGCCTCTTCTGACTTTTTCTTCACCTATTGACTTGGCGCTGGCCGCATTCTGTATGTATTATCGCCCCCCGGGTCCGGGAGTTATCAACAAATACGCACACACACACACAGATGGAGTGTGTTTATCTTACATTTCGTAATATCAATCTGACAAGCTACCAAAAAAAAAAACCGTTTTATTTAAGAGGATCAATCTTTTCCAACATCAGCAAAATTTATATGTTATGGCACAATTTCCAAAAAAAGTAAGAAAGGAAAATGGCGAATAAAATTTAATTTGTTGACACGGCAAATTTTCACTCTGAAATTAATAAGAAGTGTGTATGTTTGCACAACCCTTAGGCAGAGAAGAATATTTTTAACCAAAAAAAAAATAAAGTTAATGAAAAATATTATCCGCTTGTACATACATTTTGTTTGTACAATACTTTGAGGCAAATGTTTGCATTTGGCAGACAAATAAAAAAAAAAGATGGAAAAAATTAGCTTTTTTTTTTTTTTCTTTGCCATCGACATTCAGTGATCTTGTAGACTGCAAATTAATAAATGTGCGATGAAGGGGTAAAATTTGTGCAAATATTGATACAGAGCCCGCTCTACGCTAATGTTTTGCCCGGATATGAAAAATTTACTATATTAGATAAGAAATCGTTTGCGACCAAACTACGGATAGTCCCCTATGAAAACTGTTCCTTTGGGTTATTTTGATTTTAATTTAACAACAACAACAACAATAATAACAACAAGAGCATTTGCACAATACCATTTTCTTTCATTTCTGTTGAAATGTTGTTTGGGCTTTTTCATTATTTTTATGATCAGAAAAATGTAAGCACAGCTGCGACAAATATGCAAATATGGCAATGCCTTTGGTTCAGATACTCGACTATATGCACGTGCATAGCAAAATGTATGGATAATAATTTCTAGAGGGGCGTACACAATGACATAGAGGGGGAGAGATAGAGAATGGCGTTAGGGGAAGAGAGGAGGGGGTTTTGTTGTTGTTGTTGTTGTGAGCAACAGGCGGGCCATAACAATTACAACTATTGTTGGCGGGTTTCATTTTTCGCTTGAAAGCAAAGTAAAACTTTCGCATTAACTAAACGCGAACTATATATGTATGTATGTATGTATGTATGTATGTATATATATATGTATATATGTGCTTACAGATGTTTACTCCATAACGTTGAACCCTATCCATTTAGCAAATATATACATATTTATATATATTCACAAAAACTATGTTTATATTGTTTCTTTAAAAAAAAAGAATTTAAATGCAAAATTTTAATAAAATTCAAGCTAGTTTTTTGATACTTTTTTAAGTGATCCAGTAGTTAGAAAAGGTTCCAATCTACGTTCATATGTATGTATATCCAGCTATTAAATTTTTTTTGAATATATATTCATATAATACATATTGTCTTATGAATGTAGAATACTTTCTGAAAGTTCTTTTATAAAATGCTTTATTGTATTTAAGTTTTAAGTAACAGCTGCAATAATCTTAGTTATTCCCAACACATAAAATTTTAACAACCTTAACTAATTGCATGTGTTAACTTATTTTAGTTAACTCTTTTTTGCTGATTGTTTGGTGAAAATTTCCCATATAAGATATTTGTAGTAATTACATTTATTTTTTATGTAGGTTTTTTCAATTTAAAATTATTTTATATAACTGATGATTTTTTTATAGTAAACAAACAAAATTTTTGGCTCTCTGTATTATTGTAATATTTTCGGTATGGGAATTTTAATAATTTAAGTATATATTTTTTATAGATATTTTTCCATAATATTTATCTAGTAATGTGGACTTAGTTTGACCATAGACCAATGAGCTAAAATGATTGTATTTGTACTTTAAAGTATTGTTGACATTTTTTGTTTATTTGTTTAACTTTTTCATATTTCTTAAGGCTAACAACAACAACATGTTTTGAAATATATTTTGATTGTTGTGCTTCCCAAGGATATTTTAGACTAAAGTTTGTTTCTGATATTTTGAGAGGTTTAAAAATACCAATAGATAATATATAAATAATTCATATTTATGGAATAATGGAAATACATATCTATAAATCCTATCAAATAAAATTAATATTTTCCCATAAATAGGAATAGATGAAATTAATATTTTGAACCTCTCACATATGTTAATACTTTTAGAATTACCTTAAGGATAATATGGTTAATATAGTAAATAAAGAGAAGGAGTGTAGAAGATGTAGAAAATATCTTTGAATGATTCAATTCGTTACAGATAATTATAACTTTTTTTATATTATAAAATTAATTGAACTATGCTTAGGAATAATAGTTATATTTTATGTTATAGAATTTATTATATTTTATACTATTTATTATTATTATATTTTTCAAAAGAACTCGTTTTTTCAGCAACAAATTTCTTTAACTTTTTTAAGTAAATCTTTCTATTTAAAATTATCAAGTAGAACACTCGTCATATACTTCTCTTTGCTTATGAAAGAAAGATTATATATAATTTTGTACTTTAACTATATATTATTTATGAAATCTGATACAATCTTTTTTGGATATGGGTTGCCTGGCCTATTATTTACATTTTGTTTTTACATATTCCTTTCCATTTTAAGCCAATTTTCGTGCCTAGACCAAGATTTTTTCTTTTTTTGTGAGTAGTTGTTGTGTGTATGTACATCTCACGTACGTATGTGTGTGTGTGTGTGTGTATGTGTGCGTGTAAACGCTGGAAAAACCGCATTCCATAGTGCGCTTTAAAGCGACTAGCTTGTTTGTGTCCCCCACCTCAGCCCCATCTCCCTGATCCAGGTAAAAGAGGCAGGCACAGAGTCCAACATCCAGCATCCAGTCTCTCTCTCTCTCTTTCTCTCTCTCTTTCTCTCTCTGTTTCTTTTTCCCCTAACATCTTGTAGCTACTCCTCTGGCCTACGAATGGGGTGTAAGCTCTAGCTAATTACAGCGTCAGGCACGCGCTGTTGTTGCCTTTGTATATTATTACATACATACACACAAACACACATACAAAGTATAGCTTGCATATGTGTATGTATTTGTGTATTAAATCTCATCTACTTTGCATAGATACTTTGACTTCTATAACTTGGTTTTTTTCTTTTTTGATAAAGTCATTATAGAAATAAATAATAACCAGAGAATGATTCCGTGTCTGAATTAAATTGCAACTTGTTGAACTTTAAGGCTCTCAGTAATAAAAATAATGTTGCATTTATTTTTTAATCTTCATCATATAAGAAAAAGAAATACTGGTTTTCTAAACTACACACACACACACACACAGAATGAGAGAACGAACGAGAGAGAGAGCCTGAAAGAGAAGCTGTTGCGTCTGCGCACCTTTATACCACTATCCCCCCACTCTCCACTCCCCCCCTTCTACCAGTATTAGCTAGTTTGTTGATTGTTTTCCAAAGATTTACTTATTTCTTTTTTTATGACAATTTTCCCTTATGAACTTTTCACTCTCTCTCTCTCTATCTTTTTGAATGCTTCTCTCTTTCTGTTGTTTGTGGGCGTTTTTATTTGAATCTTTGGAAGCTTCCGCGCAGCCTCCTGCCCACGTTTTTTTTTTATTTCTCTATATACCATATTGTATATATATACATATCATATACATATATCTATTTAAATTCTATGCCTAAAAATAGTTGCAAAATAATACATATTTTCAAAGCCAAACCAAAAATGGCGCCAGGGTGTGCTCATTATTCACAAATAGAAAAAATAAAGCTTGAAATTGCAGTTGAAATGGTTTAAAAAAAGAGAGGAAAGATGAGGAGAGCAGAGGCAGACTGGACAAGAGATTTTGTATGTATATAAATGCAGTGAAAACTCTTTTGAGTGAACAACGAGCGACAAAGAGAAATATTTCGATGGGAGGATATCATTTTTCTTATATTATTTTTAAGGATTTTAAATCGTTTAAAAAAAGTACATAAGTAAGGAAGATTTATTTTTTCATTTATATATATCACAGTAAAAAGGAAGAAGATTTACTGAATTTAACATGATATACGATATCTTAATAAACACAATATCTTAATATATACAATCAAGCTTTTTACATTCGAAACACATTATTAAAAAGAAACAGGAATTCAATAGAAACTTCTGCAAATTTTTAATAGGGGGATACTCAATTCTTTTTTATGGTTTTGAAATCACAATATTACTTTTCCCGTGTTTAAGTACAAGTAGAGGTTTTCGTTGAAAATTCCGCATACTGGTAAGAGAGGTTCTGAAAAATATAAGAAAAAGACAATCGCCTAGAAATAGTCCTCTAAAGAGAGCTGTCCATTATGTATGTTTTCACTGTATATATGTATATGTAGAGATATATGTACATATGCTTTATACCTGTAAAGCTTATCTAATCCTCAGCATTGTTTGGCCTGTACTGGTCTCATCAGCATGTTGTTGTCGTGCCTCACGACCTGCGCCCAATTGTTGTTTTGCACAAACTTAAATGAACGCGCTTCGAACACGAAAGACAGAAAAATAAAAAGAAGAAATAAAGCGAAAGAAGGAAGAGGAGAGACCCCATAAGACCCATAAGCCAAGAGGCTGTTGCATCTCTACACTGAGAGAAATCAAGCATATACAAGAAATAAATTTCAATGCATTTGTAAATTGAAATTATGTATAAAAAAAAAATAATAATTATTTAGTAGGATATTTCTCTCAGTATATTTGAAAGGCCAGTCAGTCGATGGTTTGGGCGATTGTCGGTACTTTGTTGTTGCTGATGTTGTTGTTGTTATTGTTTGTTGTCTGTCCCTGTCCCTGGCAAATTTGTTGAAGATGCGCTTTGTGCTTGCAGCATAACGTCCCCCAACCCCCCATCACAACCTTTACAGCGTGACGCCACGACACAGAGAGCATAGAACACACTACAACAACAACAAACACAAACAACATACATACACACACACACAACACACATACAGCAGCATTAACACGAAAGAAAGTTGCCGCGCCAGCATTCTGCACAATAGCAACAACAACAAAGAATTGCAAAATCTGCGCACGTAAGCTCCAACTCTAGTTAGTCTACAATCTATATATGTATATATATATATATATATATATATATATATATATATATCTATACAATCGGTTGGTCAGTGTAATGAGCTGCGTGTTTGCAATGGCTGCTGCCGCAAATGAATTTATTAAGCTTGGCTTTTACACAATTTCATTGTAAATGGACGCGTGCCGAGACTGAAATTGTCGCAAAACAGTTATGAATTATTTATGCCTTTATGCACACATACACAGACACACACACACACACACACACTTATACATTTAGACTGAGTGCAATTGGTGGAGTATTACTGACAATCTACGACACCTTGCATCTGCATAAGTAGACTTTCACCATATAACAACGGTTGAATGTACTTGCCTGTTCAACAATTATTTATCAACCCTCCCCCCACCATCTCCTTCTGCTTGTGCTCCTCCTCTTCTACCTACTACTCTCATCATCGATTTGGGAATGAAAAAAAAATAAATAAGAAAAAAAAAGATGAAACAGAAAAAAAAAACGATATACAAAGCCTTGCTTAATGCCCTTTTAAATCTTTTGTTATATTACAACAACAACAACTAAATCTATGCTGTTGTTGCCGCTGGCAAAGGTACAAAAAAACAAAAAACAAAAAAAAAATTGTTGCTCGAAGAACAACGAACAAGCAAACGAAACAACAAAAAAAAAAAAAAGACAGCCCAATCCAGATGGTCTTTGGGTTTTCGGTTTCGGGCCATGAGTTAAAAATCTTTTCCACGAAATGAAAATACATACAAGCAAGCCAGTCAGCCAGCCTTGCTAAGAGACAGCGAGAGAGGGGTAAGGGTAGAGTGACAGAGAGAGAGAGAGAGGGAGGGGGGCAGGCAGCACAACAAAAACTGTTAAATGCCCAGAACCGGCCGAGCGAGTCTTGAGAGTTGAGTTTGCCTGCAGCGTGCGCAGAGCAAAGAAAACGCAGAGAGAACGTCAAGAACGGTTTTGCGTCTAGTCGTAATACCAAAACTTCAAAAAAAAAAAAAACAACAAGAAATACTCTAAACCAAAGTTCTTTTGGATTTTTCCAGTTGCAACAGGGAAAATGTTAGAATCGATTATGCAGTAATTTAAGGGAGAAGACGATGAAAGATGAAAAAGATTTGCTAGAGGAGAAAGAAGTAGGGAAAACTATATATATATATATATATGTACATATATATTTAGAAAGTCAGCAAAACGCAAAGAGTTTGGAATGCGGTTGGGCTATTAATCAGCAGATGTTGGGGTCACGGGGTACAATGAGGTAGATGAGGCTGAGGCTGAGGGGCAAGTCGAAATGTCTATTGAGTTGTGTGTTGATGGCTAGCATACAATCGATAAACAAATACAAAGAGTTGTTTCATGTATACATATATATCTGAGTCTGTGCCTTTGCAACTGTATGTGTCTGTGTGTCTGTCTGTGTCTGTGTATAAGTGCTGATTAATCTTGATGCTGAAGTTCGTTGCCTAAGTCTTTTGTTTTAATGAGCACATCATGAATTATGACTTTGATTTGTGCCATGTGAGTCTTTGTTGCGCTCATTAGCCCCGCCACACTTAGCCTAAGGATTACAAATTAGTCTCGACACACCATACACACACATACATACACACTCACTACTATAAAAAAGGAGCAACGCGGGCGTGTCGCAGGCAAAGAAAAATCGCATATGCCTCGCAAAAGTTTCTTTAGAATTGACGTTGCAAGATGCTGTCGTGGCTTAAGTTTCAGTCTCTAAAAAAAAAAAAAAAAAAACATGAAAAACCTCTGGCTGATAAATTGTGCGCGATAAAGCCGCAAAGCCCAATGGCTTGAGAAGGGTTCGTGATGTGCCGAATGGCCAACACAGTATGAGAAATGTGCAGCGGGATATGGAGACAAAGACAAAAACAGGACAGACATAATACTGAAAGAGGAGATACTGCCCAGCGGCAGCCTCTCACTCTCTTGGCATTCTCAAACAAAGCTTAAGAATTTGTACGAAATATTTTTGCCCCCATCGATTTGCCTCAACCATATATATACACAGTTCCCAGTTCTCAGATCCCAAGTCCCAGTCCCAGTCTCAGCCTCACCTTCTTAATGATGCTCGAAGCCTGAAGGAATGCACGAGACGCATAACTTTGACCATTTAACTTTTCCCCATCCTCTCGCTCTCTCTCTCTCTCTCTCTCTCTGGCGACAATAATATTTCTTTTTTTTTTTTGGATTTTTATTTTTGTTCATTCTCTTTAATAATTATGTGGGATTTCTTTTTTTTTATTTAAAGGTTTTTTGTTTTCGAAAGAAATCAATAAAATGCCGCCCATATTTATGGCCCAAACAATTTTCTGTGCCTTGTTTTTTTTTTCCATCTTCTTCTTTGTCAGTTGATAATTAGCTGGGGGTTAAGGTGGGTGCATCTATGTAGGCTGCAACTAGGTGGGCATAGGGTATATACATGGCACACTTTTGCATCGGCAGCCCACACACATGTTAGTGACGGGAAGGGTGAAGGAGAGGTGCAACCCACGTAGGCCCTTTTATTATTAACATAGAATCTAAAATGAAATGTATCTATCTATCGATGAAGTTGTTGAAGATGTTCAAGCTAAAACAGGTCGCTGACTAATGATAACACAGACTTTGTGTTAACTCCTCTCTCCCTCTACTTCATCCGCCTTGCCCGTCTCTGACTGAGACTTAGTCGCTGACTCTGAAATTATGCGTGGGCTGCTAATTATGGAAAACGCCAACTGAAAGCATTGCCAATGCGCCCACTTGTTATTGCTTCCGAGAGAGCAACGACAACAACAACAATAGCAACAATAAATATACAACATATATATAGACATATATATATATATATATAAAAGATTTCTCAAAGCTATTTCCGTTTATAAATCGAATTGGAATTAATTTCAAAGATATAAGTCAACAACACCTACCTGATTTTTTTTATATATAATATATATATATAATTAGACACTGTCCCTACTTTCCTTATTAATCATTATAATTTTGTTTTTTTTTTACAGTTTGCATTGGCACTAAATCACGACTTTCGGTACCCTCGAATCGGGATCATCATTATAGAAATTTACGCGATCGGTATACTAATTGCACCTATGTTGATGGTAATCTAGAGTTGACTTGGCTACAGGATCCAAATTTGGATCTCAGTTTTTTGGATAATATACGTGAAGTCACCGGCTATATACTCATCAGTCATGTGGATGTCACAAAAGTGGTATTCCCAAAGTAAGTTAATCATTGAATTTAAAGATAAATAAGAGAATCTAGCTAAAAAATCTTGAAATCTCTGTCTTTCTGCAGACTACAAATTATACGCGGTCGCACACTTTTTAGCCTGACTGTGGATGAGGAAAAATATGCCCTCTTTACAACCTACTCGAAAATGAACACCCTAGAGATGCCCGAATTGAGAGATATATTACAGGGCTGGGTTGGTTTCTTTAACAATTACAATCTGTGTTACATGCAGACAATCGACTGGCAAGAGATTCTATCTGGCGGCCATTATAACTATACGTACGACTTTCGGGCTCCGGAACGTGAGTGTCCCAAATGTCATGAGTCGTGCAAGCAGGGTTGTTGGGGCGAAGGCATTCACAATTGCCAGCAGTTTAGCAAGAACCATTGTGCTCCACAGTGTGCCAATGGTCGTTGCTATGGCAATAAGCCGCGTGAATGCTGTCATCTCTTCTGTGCCGGCGGTTGCACAGGTCCAACCCAAAAGGATTGCATTGCATGTAAAAATTTCTTTGACGATGGCGTCTGTAAGGAGGAGTGTCCACCAATGCGCAAATATAATCCAGCCACATATGTACTAGAAGCTAATCCGGATGGCAAATATGCTTACGGAGCAACATGTGTTAAAGAGTGTCCCGGTCATTTGTTAAAGGATAATGGAGCCTGTGTCAGAAGCTGTCCATCTGATAAAATGGCCAAAGAGGGCGAATGTGTTCCCTGTAATGGTCCATGTCCAAAGACCTGTTCTGGGGTAGCTGTCCTCCATTCGGGCAACATTGAATCTTTCCACAATTGCACAGTAATCGATGGTAATCTACGTATATTAGATCAGACATTCTCGGGTTTCCAGGACATCTATACAAATTATACGATGGGTCCCCGTTATATACCCCTGCATCCTGATCGTCTGGAGGTATTTTCCACTGTAAAAGAGATAACTGGTTACTTGAATATCGAAGGAGTGCATCCTGATTTTAAGAACTTATCATGTTTCCGCAATTTGGAGATTATTCATGGACGTCAGCTAATGGAGAGCTTATTTGCGGCCCTGTCGATAGTGAAATCATCTTTGTCCAGTCTGGAGATGCGTAACCTGAAAAGGATAAGCTCGGGCAGTGTGGTCATACAGCACAATGCCAAACTCTGCTATGTGAGCAACATTCGCTGGTCGGCCATACAGAAATCCAATGATCAGAAACAATGGATCAATGAGAATCTCAATACCCTGGAATGCCGTAAGTAGAAAAGCCTAAGAAGTTTGAAATTGAAATCTAATTGTTATTAATTTTACAATGATTACAGGCAAAGCGGGTCAAGTGTGTTCCGATCAATGTAATGATGATGGTTGCTGGGGAGCGGGTTCGGATCAGTGTTTGAACTGTAAGAATTTCAACTATAATGGAACATGCATAGCCGATTGTCGCAATATAACCAAGTAAGTCTCTGGTTCTTCTTTTCCATTTGCTTTTGCTAAGCATTATTTACTTTTTCTAGTGCCTACCAATTCGACTCGAAAACTTGTAAAAAATGTCATCCAGAGTGCCGCACATGCTCGGGTCCCGGGGCAGAGCACTGCGATGAGTGTGTTCATGTCCGAGATGAACAACATTGTGTCACAGTCTGTCCTGAGGAGAAGTACAGCGACTATGGCACTTGCCGTAAATGTCACGATACCTGTGAAGGATGCACTGGACCCAAAGACACCATTGGACCTGGTGGGTGTAAAACCTGTAATCTGGCCATTATTAATAGCGATACATCGGTGGAGCGTTGCTTAAAGAGAGACGACAAATGCCCTGCTGGCTACTATTGGGAGTATGTCCATCCTCAAGAGCACGGCTCATTGAAACCTTTGGCAGGAAAGGCTATCTGCCGGAAATGTCATCCACGCTGCGAACTCTGCACGAATTATGGTTTCCATGAGCAGGTTTGCTCCAAGTGTGTGGGCTATAAACGACGAGAGCAATGTGAGGACGAATGTCCAACTGATCATTATGCGGATGAGGAAAAGCGAGAGTGCTTTGAATGTCATTCGGAGTGTAAGGGCTGCACTGGACCCAGTTCGGAAGATTGTATTTCTTGTCGCAACTTTAAGCTCTTTGGCGAGGGGGACATTGGTCCGTATGAGAACTCTACGACTTTCAATTGTACCTCCAAATGTCCAAGTGAAGTGCCTCATGTCAACTACCAGTCCCTGAACATTGGACCTTACTGCGTATCGAGTCCACCGCGAAGCTCTAAACTGAGTGGTGGTCTAGACATTAACATTATTGTGATCATCATTATGGCCATACTTGTGCCCATCATTTGCATTCTGACCGTCGTTACGTACCTTTGTCGACAAAAGCAAAAGGCCAAGAAGGAAACGGTTAAGATGACCATGGCTTTGTCTGGCTGTGAGGATTCCGAACCACTGCGACCATCAAACATCGGTGCAAATCTCTGTAAGTTGCGCATAGTCAAGGATGCGGAGCTACGGAAAGGAGGTGTCTTGGGCATGGGTGCCTTTGGTCGTGTCTTCAAAGGTGTCTGGGTTCCAGAAGGTGAGAATGTAAAGATACCTGTCGCAATCAAGGAGTTACTTAAGTCTTCGGGAGCTGAATCCAGCGAGGAGTTCCTGAGAGAGGCCTACATAATGGCGTCTGTGGAACATGGCAATCTGCTTAAACTTCTTGCCGTCTGCATGTCCTCCCAAATGATGTTAATTACACAGCTTATGCCATTGGGTTGCCTGTTGGACTATGTGCGAAATAATCGGGATAAGATTGGATCAAAAGCTCTACTCAATTGGTCCACTCAAATCGCAAAGGGCATGTCCTATCTGGAGGAGAAACGTTTGGTACATCGAGATCTGGCTGCTCGCAATGTCCTAGTACAGACTCCATCGTTGGTGAAAATCACAGACTTTGGTTTGGCCAAATTGTTGAGCAGTGATTCCAATGAATATAAGGCAGCTGGTGGTAAAATGCCCATTAAATGGTTAGCCTTGGAATGCATAAGAAATCGTGTATTTACCAGTAAATCCGATGTATGGGCTTTTGGTGTTACCATATGGGAGCTTTTGACTTTTGGCCAGCGTCCCCATGAGAATATACCAGCGAAAGATATACCTGATCTCATCGAAGTGGGTTTGAAATTGGATCAACCGGAAATCTGTTCATTGGACATCTATTGCACTCTTTTGTCCTGCTGGCACTTGGATGCAGCTATGCGTCCAACGTTTAAGCAATTGACGACTGTATTTGCCGAGTTTGCACGAGATCCGGGACGTTATTTGGTCATACCCGGCGACAAGTTTACCCGCCTTCCAGCCTATACCAGCCAAGACGAAAAGGATCTCATTAGAAAACTGGCGCCCACAACAGAAGGCGCCGAGGCCATGGTGGAGGCGGATGATTACTTGCAACCCAAGGTAGCTCCTGGACCCAGTCATCGTACAGATGGCACTGATGAAATACCAAAATTGAATCGTTATTGCAAGGATCCAAGTAATAAAAATCAAAATGGAGGTGTCGGTGGCGACGATGAAACTGATTCAAGTGCCCGTGAAGTGGGTGTGGGTAATCTACGTTTGGACTTACCCGTCGACGAGGATGACTACCTGATGCCAACCGGTCAGGGTGCCGGACCCAATAACAATAATAACAGCCAAAATCCAAATAACAATGTGGCTACTGCGGGAGCAGCTACTGCCGGCTACATGGATCTCATTGGAGTGCCTGTTAGTGTAGATAATCCAGAGTATCTGCTAAATGCCCAAACTTTGGGTGCCGTAGAGGGTCCCATACCCACACAAACAATTGGAATACCCGTAATGATAGGTGTTCCTGGGACAATGGATGTAAAGGTCCCAATACCGGGAAGTGAACCCACCAGCTCCGATCATGAATATTACAATGATACACAGCGAGAGTTGCAGCCACTTCATAGGAATCGAAACACTGAGACAAGGGTATAACCTAATCCCATTGAGTCTAGAGTCTCACTGCCAGAGAAAGAGAGTGAGAGAAATAATAGAAAATCTTGCCACATCCACCCAAGTGCCTTTTGAAGCCTCGTGAAGTGAATGATATCATAGATAGAAACCATTCGCCTGTACAAACTTCCCCACATTAGGATACATTTATTTGTATATTATATATATAATTTTTTTTTTGTTAGATTGTGTACATTTTACTATCCGATATTACTTTCTAGAGTACTTAGTCCCCCGGTCTATCCCATTCTAACCATTAGTTGAGTAGTAGTTGTAGTCAGCGGGGATAATGCCCCTGCACTTTGTATGTAGATTGTACGATGTATGTAATTTCGAAAACAAAACACCGATAGTGCATTTCTAGAATCCTCCGTCAGCAGGGAACACTTTAATGGAAATTCCTTACCGACTCATCTATTGGTTTGGACCATTAGTTTCTGCGGAGGACCCAACACTAAGTTACATTTTAAACTGCAAAAACTAAAATAAAACAAAAAAAAAACTACTTTTACTTTTAAATTTAGGCCTTAGCTATCTAGTTTTCCAACTGTGATATAATTTTTAAGACAATATTTAAGAAATTTTTACAAAATGAACAAATAGAAGCCAACTTTCAATTAACATAACTTATACAATTTTAGGCATAATTATTTTTCCATATCCCATTCGAAAACAAAAGCAATCCCGAGAGTGCCATGCCACACCATTTAAATAGATTTTTATGTTTGTTTTGGCACCACAAAATGATTTATGAAAAATGCCTAGACTAAATAATAATGATAATGATGATCAAAGATATTTAAGTAAATGTGTTTTCATTTACCTACTACTGCTAAAACTATATTGTATATTAAATGTATGTTTGTTTGTATTTACGACTTAAACGCATTATCGAAATATGTAACATAACTTAATATACATTTAGTATATTTACTATATAAAATGTATACATATAAATAAAGATCTATCGATTTTAAAACAAATTTATGAAATGAAGTTTTGGAAATCAATTTTAAAGTTTAATTTAATTAATTAAAGACGTTATATAAATCAGTTGCATTTAAAACTAAATACTAGACAGCTCGGAGATCAAAGTTTATTTTATTTTCTAGGACTTGACCACATAAAGTTTGGTGATTTGTAACTTCAGTCCGAAGGAACTTTAATTTGACACCACTTTAGTCAAATTTAGCTCGATTTCGAGAAACTATATCTCTATTTGCTTCTTGGAATCGCATTTTTCAATTCGCGTAAAAATCTGGAAAACAATTTTTTGAAACGATTTCTGGAATTTCTAACAATTTAACCACTGTCAAAATTAGCAAAAAAGACTGGTTGAAACCTTTTTTGTATTGTATTTAGTTTAGATGACGTGTTTTATTTTGATTGGCTTACAAATACCGAAAACCAATTTTCATTATTTTAATATCACAAGGTTTAAATTTAGTCCAAATTATAACTTCGTTCTATTTTTATGCTCTGACAGAGAAACTGTTAAAACGTATCTTTTGAAATTTAGCGCCCGCAATGACGTTAATTTTAACATTGCTCGTAAATGATTCTGCTAAGTTAACAGATGTTGTCAGTTGGTGGCTAACGGCTTTTTAAATATTTGTTCTGAAAACATTACCCAGCGTTTAGGAATTATATAAAGTTTAATGTTTTCATTTCATATTTTCTTTATTATTTTTAAATATTCAATTAAGACAATTTTAATGGATTTCCTATAGTGTGCGTGGGCAAGGGTTTAAACTGTTTGTTTTTCTTTATCGTTGGATATTATTATTCCCATTATAATTTGTATGGATGTAGACTATTTAGATATATGCATATTGAAAAGTTATTTCATAGTTTACATTCATAAAAGTTCAATTACATCAATTATTTGCTACAAACCTATTGCTGGTGAGTTTATTATTAATTCTTTTATAGTTCTTCATGTGTGTTTATAAGTTATGCTTGAGGCTGGCTAATTTGTTTTATTTATTTATTTTTTTGTTTGATTTCTTTTATTAATACGTAGGTGTAAATTTAAATTTAATTAAATAACTCAAACTAAATACGAAACTTAGGACATAAACGAATTCAGTGCTGGGCTCTGGGCTACGGTTTTCGAAAATGCACAGAAAACTTAATTGATAAATATTAAATAACATTTGGATTCGAAACTTGCATTTTGCGAAATAGACAAACAGTTGCTCAGAGCAGACCTAGCTGGGGGAATACACGACGGTTGGAGGACCAGCCTATCACATTGGAACACGACGCGCCAGCAAATACTCGGAAAACTGTTGTCCCCCCACACTCGCCTCAATGGTGAAACCGGCATTCAAGAGACGCGTCAGCACCTGGACCGAGTTCAGCTTGCAATATCCATTGAGTGGAAAACGTATGATTTGTCCCCAATCGCCTTGATTCCAGGACACACCGCTGCGGCTAGATTGTGTTGCCTGACTGGCCTCCGGAAAGAGCTCATCGAGCAGTGCCCGTTCCGCCGATAGCATAATGCGTTCACCCAAATCAGGCGAAATATGCAGGGCCACGACCTCGTAATTGCACTCTGATGCAGCGCTAGTCCGCGGGCTTGTCTTGATATGACGCGCAGGTGGTGTTGGTGTGGGTGGCGCCACCAAATAGTTACCATTGCGTACACGATCCTTGCGCATGCTCTCCAATTGCTTAATCATGGCTAAGGGTAATAACAAAGAATAAAACCAAAACAACAAAAAAACAAATTTATTTTTCACTTACGCTCCACTTCATAGTAGCGTGCCTCCTCCAGGAGCAGCTCTAGATCAGGAAAATCTTCGGCAATTAGAAGTCTTGAGTTTCTCATAAAATTTAAAATGTGACGGAACATTCCACCATCACGATCGATGAAATAGTGTTGCTTTAATGAATCAAGCACAATCGGTATTTGGCCATTAAAGAGTTTTGCCAACTTTGATTCGGGATACTTGGTAAGCGTCTCCAATGAGCTGGTATAAATAGTTCCACCCACATCGATATGCACAGGCGCAGTATACCGGGAGGCAGCTGCCACACATGGTATACCCGTAATGGGTTTGTGGTTGCCATGCAAATAGGAACTGGCCCCGGCTGAAGCAGCTGATGCTGCAGCCGCTGCTGCCGCTGCCACTGCTGCTCCGGGCAATCCTAAAGGTGTTGCTGTGGAACTGGCGGGTGGCGTGGGCGAAGAAGAATTTGAGATCGTTGGCGAGACGGTGGGTGAAGCGCTGCATACAAATATAACCATTGGCAAATATGTAAAACAAAACATGCAAAAAAAAGAGGAAAAACTATTTTCAATACCTGATTTTAATGTCGCTTCTGGCATAAATGCGACCGGTGGATGACAAGTCGCGTGGCTCCAGGCCCTTTGCATCTCTTTCGCGCTCTCGATCCATATCGCATTTTTTCCTGCAAATAATAAAAAAAAGGCAATTAATACAGATTAGCTAATATAACCATTAACTTATATAAGCCAGCCAAAAGCATGAGAACCAATTTGTCGAAATTGACTTTGACTCTTGGTTACAACAAACGTGACAACAAAAATGCCGCGACCCGGAAGGGATGAGGTTTCGAAATGAGGCAAACGATATCGCTTACAGCTCCACAGGGTAACATTAAAAATCACCCAACCATCTCGCACACAGGCATTTTGTAAATATATCTATATATAAATATATATGTACATATATATTGTATATATTCCATATGGGCATAGTCTTTGCTTCTCAGCTGATTGTGTGGGAATATTTGGTTTTCATTGCGTTTAAACTCACTTATGCCCATGCCTGCCTCAAGGGGCCAGTCTCAGTTGCCAGTCTGAGTCTCTCCTCTTTCTCCTCCTCCTCCTCCTCCTCTACATCTCTGTGTACATATCTGTTTCGCTGTCTACTGAGCTTCAGTCGTGGACAAGACTAATCGCCAAAAACGTAGTCGACTGCAGTTAATGTTGCATCGACATCGGCATGGCCAAAACTATAGCTATAATGCCTCGAGTGTTGCAACTCGATTTTCACACGAAAATCACGTTGATTCGAGCATCGTTATGGCCATGGTACATATATACCGCGAACGCTAATTATGAAGTGTCAGCTGCAATGCGTATACCAAAGAACGTATACGCAATTCGTCCAATGTTAAAACGAAGTCAACAAAAAAAATGTCAGAAAATTTGATGAGCACAGTTTGGCTTAACAACCTTTTGATTTAGGTTCTGAGTTCTGTATGCTCTTCAAATGTCTTACCTACACAAATTAATAAAACTCAATCAAGTTGTTCCCAACGAGTTAACCATTTGACAAATGTGCAAAGTTCTTTGGCGCATTAGCCCTTCGGCTAAGTTCTCAGTTGCAAAAATTTGTACTTTACTCTGGGTATTTTAGTAGTGTCGTGGGTTTTGTAAATCGAATATCTAAATATAGCCATATAATCTCATACAGTGTTGTTATACACTTTCAATAAATAATATCTGGTAACTGTTAACTTTGTGGTAAAGTTTGTTGGGTAATAAGAAAATACATTTTTATTGAAAAAATTTCTTATATATTCTATTAATGGCAAACTGATATGTTTCAATAATCATAAGGTTTCTGAAATCTGAATCTAGTGTGTATACATATATGCCAGAAAAACAAAAAACTTGACGAAACGGAAACTAACTTTCCTTGTTACTTATATAATTTAAATATAGGAAATTATTTTTTACTTATAAATCAATGATTGAGTATTTATTATATTAATGTAATTATTAAGATATTTATTTAATTTATATTAATTTAAATGAGTGGGAATACAATCTTTGTTGGAACATTGACTACTTGTTCAACATTGATAACATTAGCAACATTAAAAACTTTAACAGCCCTCACTATTGGTGTAACGTCTTTCTTATATCATTCGACTTACTGTAATATTGCCACATCGTAAACTTCACGATACCGGGATGCCACATCACTGAACATCTGCCTAAAATCAACATTGGACATAAGACTAGAACCGTTAGCATGACTAAATAATAAAATTTCCCTGGTAACATTTAAATTATTTAAATTATTGAAAATATTGAATTAAATTATTGAATTATAAAGGGAGTCAATCGTACAATACAATAATGGAGTTAATCTCAAATTATCTAACATCTCCCGATATCTCAAAAGTAAATTAACTAATATCAACTGCATGAGGAATACGAGTTTAGTAAATTTACTGTTGACTTTAAAATAATGTTAAATATTCGAAAAATCAATTATTTTCTGGGATATACATTGAAATGTTATCTTTGCATGATCGAAGTCAATCGGTACTACTTATTAATCATATACCTTATACATTTCCTGTCCTTAAGAGTATCAATTCTTCGCTATTTGATTTCCGTAAGCATTATTGAAGCTTTCAGATTACTAAACAAGTTTGCTTTTTTAAAATGTTTGAAACCCTTGGGCCATTTGACTGGGGCTGGGTAATTACGATTTGATTAACTTTAACTACATGAACATTCAAATACATACGAATGAGAGAATGTCGACGAAAAATAAAAAAAATGCCACAGAGACCAGAGACGTAGTCGTAAAATAGGGTTAGCAATGCAAAAAAAAAAGAAGAAAATCCTAAAAAAAAAATTGAAAGAAATAAAGAGAAAAAAAGCTTGCACAAAATAAATGCCTGGAAGGTATTCTCATGAGCAAGCTTGAGAGTAGGAGATGCGGTAAGGAAAAGGTGTGTTATATGTGGATGGAGGATTGGGTATAGAACTTTTATTAATTTACAGCAATTATCAGGCATGAGTAATGCGTTCAATCAAACCATATAAACGATGGTTTAATGGTGCAGTTTCACAATTTACCATATCTATCTATGTCTCTCTTCCTTTCTTTCTCTATGTATGCTATCTCTTTCATCCTGGCCACAAAACAATTCAATTTCAATTGCTTTGCGGCCCACTTGAGCAGGTGCAGCAACAACAGTATGGCACACGCCCACACTCCCATATCTACATACTAGCACACACACACACACACATATATATATATATATATACACAGGTACTCCCCAATGCTAACGGTATTGTATATAACACAAGCACTGCAGTTTGCATCCTATTCTAGGCCATTATAGCCTTAGGTTGTATCTTTTCTATGCCGTCTAGGCTGAGAAGGATGAAGGAGCAACAAGAATTCAGGAACGGCAGTAGGAGTTGTTCGCAGCGCCTTTGGTTACACTTGAGTTTATCATGAATTTTGAAGAGTTGCCATGTTGTTGTGTTTTCTCCAAAAACCCACCCACATCCACCCAACGCCTACTGTCATCTACTAACTCTCATTCCACATTATACTCATCCTGGCATTTTCGAATTTTCAGTTTGGCCATTGTCATTAACTCTTAACTCTTGATATTGCATTCAAAATTCTGCATATACATTTTGAGTTTTGTCTGTTTCATTCCTTCTAATGATGAGCGAGCGAGAGAGATAGATAAAGATAGAAATAGAGCAATAGATGGTTTAGAAAGACATAGAAGGAGGCTTATTAGTTTGGCATTGTTTGAGATTGTGATTTTGAGGCTGGGCCTTATCAGGTTGCTGCATGGCTTCTGGCTAAATCATTTTCCTCAAAAAAAAAAGGACCCAGAAGTGGCCGTTGGCACATGCTCAATCTTCACCAAAAAAAAAAAATAAAAATAAAAAAATAACCCTTGCCCTCATCCTATCCACCATCTCAACCCATGACACCACAAACCAACTACAGGACCATCTACCAAAATAGTACAAAAGCGAAAACAAAAGCCAAGAAATGAGCTCTAGAGCTAGAGAGTTCGCATACATACACTCACCTAGCAAAAAAGGATGTGGCAAGGATTGGGGTTGGAGATGAGGGCGGTGAAGCTTGAGGATGAGTCAGAACAGCAGACGTTGACGACTGCGACGTTGACGACGACGACGACTACGACCACGACTACTACGACGACGACGACGACGACGCTGACTATGTAACCCTACAAAATGTCCTGCGGCCAGCCAACCTTCCGCACACAAAGGCCAGACCCAGTCCCAATTCTCCGCCCCAGACAACCGTGAGTGTCCTGGCTGGTTGGGCAATATATAAGTGGAAGCGAGATAGCTATATGAAAAAGGGCAAAAGCTGACTAAGCCCCCGGCGATCGTTTGGAATTAGTGCGGAAATCATGGATGGATACGAAACGAAACCAAGCAAGCAGTAAGCTGAGTTGCTCTTGCTCAATATACAGTGAACTCACAATAAAATGGACCATTTGAAATGATCTTTAAGTTAAAGTGTTTAGAGGGAAAATTAAGAGAAAATTAAAAGGAATGAATAACTGAGTTGAAGTAAAGGAAATATTTAAATTTTTATTTGCAATTGTAGAACAATAATTAGGATCACTGTACTTGTGTAAGGTGCTTGTTGCTGGGTATTGAAACTTGGGGTCTTTCTGACTCTCTCTCTCACTCTTACTCTTCCTTTCTCTCTCTTTCTGGTTAGTATGGGCTTGGTAAGACTCCTCTAGGGCTTTCCTTGCTCGTACATATGAGTCCATGTAGATGTATGTGTTTATGTATCTGTGTGTGTGTGTGTGTGTTGGTGCCTCCTCATTCATTTATCCTTGCAATGCTGAAGGCAATAGGAGCAGCAACAGCAACAACAACAACAACAACAACAAAAGAGCATGCTGGTAACCACAACGGCAAGGATTCTCCACATTGAGACTGAGCCAGGACACACGGAATGAGTGTTGCCCAATCGGGTAAGGTAATGGCAAGGCAAGGCGTAAACTGTACAATTGGTAAGGTAGGTAAAACATGAAGAAAAGGTGGCAGGAAGCAGGGTTGAGTGGTAGTGCTAGAGGGAGATCGGGATTCTGTGTCCGTTTTGGCTTTGGCTTACCTTACCTTACCCCTATCCCATATCTATTTCTATTTCCATTCCATTCCATGAATAAGTGTGAGTGTTTGTGTGTGTGTGTGTGTGGATTGCCTGCATTTAAAGATATCATACACCTAAGTTGCTGCCCCAACCCCAGGCAGCGCACAACAAACCAGAAAACAACAACAAGAACAACAGGAAAAAAAAGAAAAGAGAAGAACAAAAAAAAAAAAAAAAAGAATAAGCAAAATGAAAGTTTTCGAGGCAAAACCTTATCTCAATTTTAAAACGCCGCAAGTCAAAGCTCAGTCTCTGTCTCAGTTGGCGTCGACGTCGCTGCACAGAGAATTCTCCTCAAAAAGTTAATACGAAAACATTGAGAATGTTGGCATTAAAGTTATGCCCAAAGATATGCGTTCTACATATGTGAGTGTGTGTGTGTATGTGTGTGCGTGGGTGTTTTGAAAAGATTTATCAAACTGCAACAGTTGCAACATGGCGGGGCAAACGAGATTAGGTAGTAAGAAAGTGCAAAAGAGAGGGAAGAATGCATGCAAGAGAATGAGAGACAAGGAGAAATCGTGGGAAGGGCTTTCCAATTAGGCAAAGGATAAAAAATGAGATGGCCAACTCCCAGGGAACTGGCAGCATGTGTATGTGTATGAGTGTGTGTATGTGTGTGTGTATGTGTGTGTGTGCATAGCCAAGACAAACATAAAGAGAGAAATCACAAAATGTCCGTGGGCCAAGTTAAGAAGAATTCAATGCCTCAAGTGCTGGACAGGCATCTGCTTCTTGCATTGCTCTAACAGTCTGCCGCATCCCCCTGCCTCTCCTTCACGCTGGCTCGCTCTCTCTCTCTCTCTCTCTTGCTTCTCCTTGACTTGTTTTCGTTTCGCAGTTGGCCAAAATCAAAACGCTGATGAGCAGGCAAATGAAAAAGTTTCGCTTTTTTTTCTATTTTTTTTTTTCTCCTTCTTTTTGGACAAAGTAAAACACAAAAAGCCAAAAACTAGGAACCAGCTCACACACACATAGAGAGAGAAAGAGAACGAACTTCTGCGTCGTCTTTTGCCAAAGGGTCTACAAAATGCTGGAACTGCGGCATATGGGAAATCAGTCCTCGCTTTTGGTCCTTCACTCTAGCTACGAAAATTGCTAGCCAAAGTTGCAGAATGTGTGCGCCCTAGCAAATTGTACAAATATATGCGATATATACATATATATATATATACATATACATATGAGTGTATGTAAGTGTATGTGTGTGTGGGAGTCTGACAAAGTTGAGTGAGTAGAGTCCTAGAGTCCTGGAGTGCTGGAGAGTATGCTGAAGCAGATATTAAAACGCTGCAAGGCTTTCAAAAATAAACTTTGAAAAATTTATTAGAAAATATTAAATAAAAACGACGATTGCGCTGCATATGGCGTAACAACTGAAGGAATATGAGAGGATATGTACTTATATATATATATATATATACATATGTATGTGAAGGTATGTGTATTGAAGTGAAATTTTGGGAGTTTTGTGGAAGGCGGAGAAGTTTGTAGGCAAACGTATGCAGAACAAACATTACTTTTACTCCAAACAACACACACACTCACTCCAAGAAACAGACAGAACATATAGATAAATATAGAAATATACATACAGATATATGCATATATATACATATATACATATTTGTATATTGTTTTATTTCCTTGCAAATCTAAAATTGAATTGTAAGTCAAATGCGCAAAGGATCATCGTTGAACAGATAACAGAAAACATTCGCAAATACTATAGGAGCAATTATATATATACATATATTTATTCAGATACACTGAGGTTAGATTTTGATTTTAAATTGTTCAAGTTAAGGTTTTATATTTTTCCAAATTGTATTTTAATGTTTAGAATATTTAAGTGTTAAAGGGAAACGTTGGACTCTAAACTGATCAAAAAGATAAACAAATTATTTAAATTTGAAAGAAATTCACTGGAGAAAAAAAAATGATAATGGAATAGAAATAAGGTATGTTTTCTAAAGCTATCCCCAAGATCTTTTCTATCAGATTTCTTGAAATTTGTTTTTTAAGAATATCAAAAGATGTATAATTCTTTTTATTATAAGAATAATAACAAAATAACCCATTATATACATAAAGTATATAATGGACGAAATTCTCAGTTTTAGGCTCAGATGTATAATATAATCGAAGGCAAATATTATCTATACAGTCTAAGTTTAAATTTTATGAGATAGTCCAAGTGTTGAATTGGAATTGAATTGGTTTTGGATTGGAAATTAAAATATATTTTGCCCAAATGAAATTCTGTCAATGTTTGTAATTGGCTATAAAATTTAGTGTAAATAATAAAACATACAAAATGATCAGATTTTCTTAAGGTATTTTTCAGTGGTTGTTAATATCTTAAATTATTAAAAGATTAATCTAAATTGATTGCTCGTTAAATTAAAAATATTATCTAGCCTGTTTTGGATACCTCGGAAAGCTGATTCAACCTCTCTATATAGAAAAAAAACAATAGGAAAATTACTACCAGCATTGTAATTTAATAGCCCAAGGAGCGATTTTAGAGGTCAATATTTTAGAAGCGAAATTTTATAGGATTTTTTATTATCATGGTTGTATTTAATACGAAAAATTTTAAAAACTTTAGTAAGATAACCACAATTTATTACAGTTACCAATATTTTTAAGGGCTGCAAAAACTTGTGTATTGATAGAACATGAATAAATTTCTACGACACAGAATGAATAGACTAATTTGTTGATGAATAAAATTAGGATTAACGTTTAGATTTGGGTTTTTCTAAATTTATAGACAACTCTTCTTAAGACAATTTTTTCAAATTCTGTTTTCCAAATAAGCAAACTATTCTTTGTTTCAACAATAATAATTAGAAACCAAAATATATATACCAAATATATTTATTTACAAAATATATCAAAATTGTATGAAAACTATTTGAGCTTCAAGTGCATTTTTGTATATTAAAGTTTATAATATGACTGTATTTTTAATTGAAATATTTTATTCACTTTTCTTTCTGTGTAACGCATATTTACATACATGAAAAGAACAAAACACAACAAAAAAAAAATTGGTCTGTGAATGAAATTGTTGAACCTGCTGCTTAATCAGCCGTACATAATAATTAACAGGGAGTATTTCCATTTGAGCAGAGCTCAAACAGCATCTCTACATAGAACCACAAGGAGAAGTGCATTGAAGGTCTTTCTATCTCCCTCTCCCTCTCTCTCTCTCTCTCTCTGTTTCCCTCTTTGGTGCTATTCTTACTGCAACTGACAGGCAATGCCAATGCCAATTCGTATTTCCTAATTGGTGCAATTTGCGTGTGCATATTGCAGTCAGCCAACCGACAACAACAGCTACAATACACACCAAAAGCAACAATAACAACCACAACATACAAAACTACAACAGCAGGAACAGCAATAACAACAGCAACAGTAACAACAACAACAACAACAAAATGCAACACAAAAGCAGGTGCAGCACCGCAGAAACCAAGTAAATGTGGCATGATTATAATGAAAGGCATATTCGACTCTCGACAATTTGCTGCATTTGCTTGAATCTAAAATAAATAATTGCACTATTAAAAGTATATAAAAATGTCATTAATGACAACATATTATATAACAAATATATTTTTCTAAGACTTCGTGTTGCGTTTATATTTAAAAGCAATTTGTTTTGCATTAGTAAAAGCAAAGAGATATAATAAATGGATTTTTAAAAGTCTTTTAATTAAAGAGGCATTAATAATACCAATTAAAACTAGATCTTTGATTTACTTATTGAAATTCAATTTGATTAATCGGATTAACATTATACATAGAATATCCTATATACATAAGAATATAGCTAGGCTTTCAATAATCATCACAATCAGTTTACAGCAATTTTAACTAATTTTTATAATTTTATTTAATACCTTTTTATCATCTTGAGCAAATAATTCAAAATAAATTGAAATCAAAGCTATGTAAATATTATGTATAATAATAACCTTACATTTATTTCTTCTCATTTTTTCTCATTTTTAGTTTATTGTTTACGTTAAAAAATGTTTTATTATACAATAACCAAAACAGAGCAATTTGATTGAACTGTAAAATTAGTTTAATATTTTTGGAACATTGGATCTAAGATTAGAATAAATTAAATACAGCTTATATATTTCTTTCATAAAACTGAAAAAATATATTCATACATAATACAGATTTTAGATATACTTTGCGTATTTATTTAAATAAATGTAGGAGAAAGACATTTAAAAAACAACTTAAGTAAATGAGAAGTCAAAAAAACCCTTTAAACCCATTAAATTTTTTTGGTAAATGTCTTTCTCTTAAATACGTTTGCCATTTTAAATTTTAAAAATTGCTATTTTGCATTGCTATGCAGAGCAAATTATTTTAATTCTAAACTGTCTTTTTATTGATATTTTTAATTTTCAATTTCAAAAAAAAAAATAAATCCAATTTTATTGAAAATTAAAAACTTGTTTTTTATGTCAATATTCAAAATATATTTTTTGTTATTATTGACAATATTTAATATTTAAAAAAATTGATTGAAAATAAGAAATTTTTTCATTTGAAAATTCAAATTGCAAAATTGTTTTCATGTTTATTCCAAATATAAATATTTTTCTTCAAATTCATAATGAAAAATAATTTCTAATTTAATTGATATTAATATAAAAAAAAACTTTCCAATTTTATGGTGAATATGAACTTTATCTTATTGAAATTCGAATTGAAAATGTTTCCTGTTTTTATTGTGATTATAAATCTTTCTTTGTCATGTATAAAATAGAAAAAATTGATGAAAAATTGTTAATAATCATTTTCTTTTTCATATTATTGAAAAGCGAATTTTAGACATTTTCTAACAACATTTTTCTTGTACTACTTTAGCAACTTTTTTTTGGGGTCTTTATAGATTAGATTTAGTTTTAAATCTATTATAGAATAATTTCAAACGTATCATTTACGATTGTCTATGACAAACAAAAATTTTATGCAATATTTCATATATGTATTTATTTAGTTTAAAAGATTTTAGATATATTTTTAAGATTTGCAATGGGTTGCCATTACATTTAAATTGAGATTGGAACAATTATTGAAGCAAATTTAATGTGTATGCTATTTAGAGGGTATAAAATGTTCCATTTGCAATATATTTTATTTGTTACCAGAACCAAGCGGTTGAGTGGCAAATTGCCATAGCAATGGCATTCTGTTGATGCTGGTAATGATGCCGAATTGCAGCCTTAATTAACACACAGCGCGTTAAGCGCTTTTGTGATCGAGCACAGACTCTGTGAATGGAATCAAATGAGTGAGAGGGGGGTTGGGGCACCACCACGGATAAGGAGGCATCAAGGAAGATGCGAAATATTTTGGATGGAGGAGGACTTTCTGGTTGCCAGAAGCAACCAAAAGCAACAACCATTCAAATGCACCAGCTTTTGACTACTCAAACGTAATGGAAATCACTTTTTGGTTGTTCCCCAATGCACAGGTGCAAGTAGCTGAAGCCTAAAACGCAGAATGAAAACAAATTAGCTGCTGTGGCACGTGTGCGAATAGTGGCACAAACAAACAAGATTGCTTTACCCCACCGCCACCGCCGCCGCCGCCGCCTTCTTGCTTTCCACAAAAACACAAAACAAACAAAACAAAACAAGCAACAACACAAAAAAGAAACGCCATGGAAAGAAAACAATGGCAAAGCAAAGTAAAAAGCAAAGGCAAATGGCAAAAGCAAAACCAAAAACCAGTTGCTTCGATTCAAGAATGAGACAACGAGAGATAGAGGGGCAAAGAGAGAGAGAGAGAGAGAGAGGGAGAGGCTGTCGCGACAAGCGAAGGTCGCTGGCAGGGCACCCGCCCCCTTCAGTTCCCTCCAATGGACTCCTCTTGGACATTTCGCCTTGCCTCGTCCTTCTTTTGTTTGGCTTTTATTTGAATACGATTTTCGACTGCAGTCTCGCTTTTGAACTTTGCCTCCTAACTTGGCTCCGATTCTGCTCGCTTCTCATAGCTTGTCGATTCGCTGAATATTTTGTGCCTTTTGTGTCTGTGTGTGCCTGTGTGTGTGTGCGAGTGTGTTGTTGGTACTGGCCTTGGGGTCATTTTGGCCGCTTAGTTTTTTGGACCTGGCCGGTCACAATCGCACCACCATCGTATTTAATAGCCTTTAAGGTAGAAAAAATAATGCGACTCGTTCTCGTCGTAGTCGCCGTCGTCGTCGTCGTCGTCGTCGTCTGCACACATAACTCAGCCCTGGGCTAAGGTTGCCCAAAAATGCCTGTGGACTTTGTATGATTTTTTTTTACTTCTTTTTTGTTTTTTTGTACTTTTCGTACTTTTGTTTATTTCTCCTTTGGTGCGGGTACACTGGGAGTAGCAGCACTTGAGGCACATCACATTTTTTTTTTTTTTTTTAAACAGTCTTCGTTTATGGCGCACAATTTCTGACTTGGCATGTGGGAGAGACGAAAATCAGTTGCCTCTGGCACTTTTTTTGGCCAACAAAACAACAACAACAATAACACAAGAGCGGCAACAAGAGAAAGAGGTTTTGTGGCATGCAACTTGGATGGTTACCAGCTCTCTGCTGCTGCTCATATTCTGTTATATTTGGTTTCGTTGTTGTTGGGTGAAAATTCGTTTACAACAGAATCTTTTTTGAACTAATTTTGATTTTTTTGTTCCCCCTCTCTCTCTCTGTCAATCTCTTATTCTTTTTTTTGATATGGTTTTTTGTTCAATTCACTTACCGTTTGGGGCAAGAGGAATCCACCGTCAACGGTGATCGTTGATCCAATGCAACAAATGGAGTTCTGTGAAAAGGAAATGAAATTTTTTGAATTTGTTAAATTATTAACTGATCTCTACTAACTTTCTCTAAAATATAGAAAATAATTGTAAAATGCCAGAGGCACCCGCATAAAAAAAAACAAACTTTCCAAACAAAATAGTTTTTAAAAAATTTGTAAAAATATTTATTAAGTTATAGAAATGGAACTTACAAAAAGGTTGGAATATTTAGGAAATGCACTTTAACTGTTTTTTCTCTTACAACGCACGCGGTAGACAATTAATTAATTAATAAATTGTTTTTAATGTTTTATTAATTGCTATTTTGCTTGCTTCCGTTGTGCCTCTTTGTGTAGTTGATATTCATACAATAAACTGCACAATATTTAAATGTTTACTTCCGTTTCCGGTGTGATAAAAGTGTTGCCTACTTTCAGCCGCCACACATACATTCGCGTTTTATATTAAATGTTTGCTCAATATTTTTTTTTCTACTTTTTTTTGTAATAGATAATGGCGCACAATTGAATTGTTTACTTTGCGTATTGTATTAAATGTTTTATTAACAGCACAATTTAATTGTTTACTATCATTTGTCTTCTTTCATGCGCACACATGTGCATTCGTCAACAGCTGAAATACAACTGGAAAAATATATTTGTTAAAGTTCAAATCCATTTGAGTTACTGTTAAAATGCAGATCGAACATCGAACATCATGCTCATACCAATATGTTTGGGTTTGCTGTGGAACAGGTTTGAGCAGAACAATAGCAGAGCCGAAGCCACAGGACCATTTACGCCATTTTACGAAGACTAAAGCCGGCGACCTTGAGATATATGTATGTATGTATGTATGTATGTATGCAGATTTTGTAGATTTGTATTTGTGTCGGTGTTTGTGACTCTGTGTGAATGTGTGTGTATGCTGTGGCGTGTGAACGTGTGTTAATTTCAATTGTCTATTTCCGGCTGTGGCTGTTGTTCTTATTGTAACTGTAAATATACATATATACAGATTAGAGGGTTAAAGTGCATTTAATTTACAATTGGAAAAAAAGAGAAGGGTGTACATATATGTATTTAGATATCTAAGATCGATCGCTTAACTTTATCTTCTTTTTGTATTGTAAATGTCAAAGCCAGTTTTTGTTGCTATTGCTGCTGGTGATAAACCCCTCCCAGTTACAGTAAGATTCGATGTATTTTTGCGATTGTCTGTCTATATATATGTATATCTATGATGGGTGTATGTATGTATGTATGTGTGTGTGTGTGTGGGTATGTGTGTGTTTGTGTTAATGACAAAGCATAGAACGCTGAGGGCCCCCTGGCCAAACGAAATGAAACTTTGTGCGGCAACAGAGCTACAGCTTCCCAAAAGCAAAATCAGCCAGCCAGAGAGACAGAGACAGACAAAAAGCGGGAGAGAGAAAGAAAGAGAGATAGAGACACTTTGAAGCAGTGTAGAAGATGAACGGGGCAACAGCGGAACAGCAATGCCTCAGGGAATCAAAGGCGACTGCGACTGCGACGACGACGACGACGAAACGAAGGCAGCTGAAATATTTTGCTGCCCTTGGGGCATGCAAAGAAAAACTTGTGATAAATATGCCCCAGGCACAGTTTCAAAACATATATAGAGTAAGAATGAGATAGAGACAATAAGAGAGACAGGGAAACAGGGATGAAAATAAAGCAAAAAAAAAAGAAGAAAGAGTAAAGAAATGCGAATACAAGTACAGTAAGGATTGCATTTAGATACTGCTGTAATTAAAATATGTGAGAATTTTAAAACCACCAACCACCCACCTGGGTAAGTCGTTCCACCAAACCACTCACCCTCCCCACACACTCCTCCTCCTATATATGTACATATATAACCACTCTCTCGCCATCACTCTCACACATATATTTATGTATGTATGTCGCATTCGCATCATTTTTCATTGGCAATTGTTTCACTTTGCCAACGGCTATATTAATTTTCGTACATACTTCATATTATTTTGCTATTTGCATACAAGTTGGCCCCCATTGTGACAGCAGCAACTATATACACTTGAGAAAAACAAAAAAGAAATCCGCAGTTTTCTTTTTTTACTTAGATATAGAAAAAAGTATCAAAATGGATATACCATTTAAAAGGGAATATTTTCTATTTTCTATTCTATTTTCTATTTTTAATTTGTTTCTTAAAATTTTTAATTTTTCTAGGTTTTTATAATAGTTGCAAAATAAGAATGTTTATTTAATCTAAAAGTAATTTATTAATGTAAAGATAATTTCTTACTACTTCATTTATTTTCAAATAATATATTGCTTTTAAATGTTTTTAGATTTCTTTTAATTTCAAGAACCATCAATTTTTTTTGAATATTAGTTATATTATTTACAAATTTGATGCTGTCGGGCATTAAAACAATTTAATTGTGCTCAAATATTAATTTCAAAATACTTCTGTTGCAAATATTTTCTAGAAATTATTTCTATTAAAGCATTATTTTTGTATTTTTTTAATACTTTCTATTAACCATTATTTTTGGATTTTTTTAATGGCTCGATGACTGTCTTTAAAATTTGAGATCTAAACAAGAAAAAATGTTTTCGTAAAAATGCAAATTAAGCACTTTAAAATATTTTCTAAAATAAATAAGTGACATTGTTAGGATTAAATGATCTACCATTTATCAAGAAAAGGTACCCAAAAACCATATAAAATCAAGACTTTAGAATATTTGCTACAATTTATAACTATTCTCTGCACTTACATAGATTGAAAAAACCAATAATTATGCGTGTGCGTTTTGATTTTTTGTCAAGTGTAAATACATATATATATATACACACTCATACATATGTACATGCTTAAACACATATTTGTATGGATATGTATGTATGTATGTATGAGATCGTGAATCTCTTACTCTCTCGCCAGTGACATTTCAATTTTTCATATTCTACGACGAGTTGTTGGAAATTGTTGCAATTTTATCGCTCATTTCACTCATTCTGAATGGTAGAGTGATGGTGGGGTATAGGCTGAGGGGATGTGGTTGGAGGAGTAGGGCGGTTAGGTAAAGGACTTTTATTGTTTCGAGTGAATGAGTCGTTCCGGGGTATGCCTTTTATTTTGATGTCGCTTTGGGTTTTTGCCATTTTAAATATTTTTTTAATCACAAGCTCACGCACACACACACGTACCAAACACACACACTAACGCACCCACACACGCATACATAGTCAGGTTCACTCATACATACATATGGCAATATTTCAAGCCAATTTGCTGCAGTTAGCCGCCAGCGGACTGGCAACAAAATAATTCGACAAAATGTGTGCGGCGCGCTTTATGCTTTATGTTTGGTTAGCTTCAGGGCAACGATGGTGGGTTGGGGGTAACATGGGGGGGAGGAGGTAGTGGGGGAGGGGATTGCCAATGGGGGTGTATGCTGATGGGTATGAGTTGCAAGGTGGTCAGAGGGATATATATACATATATATATATATATATACATATCAATATGTATGAAAGTCAACCCACATTCACATGAGTTTTTCCCACAATATTTCGTTCTTTCGTTTTCTGTTTCTTGTAATGAGGTAAGTAATTCTGGATGCCATTTAAAAAAAATATACAGGGATACCTTTTCTTTTGCTCTCCCTTCCCCACACCCACGTACAATTTATTGTATATTTATTCACGTAAATATATATAGTTTTTTTCATGGGTTTGTGCATTTGCATGTTAATCAATATGAGTCCATGTATTTGTGGGCAAACAAACACAAAATGCCAATCCATATGCTGAGAATTTCCGCAATATACATATATTGTATTTTACTTCTTTTTTTTTTTTGTTGTTCCGTTCAGCCATCATCATTATTATTATTATTATTTACCACCACATATGTATGTATGTACGTTTTGTGTGTATATTTTAAATATTTTTTATTATTAACAACGTTCAACGCAACAAAAAAATAAAAAAAAGAAAGAAAGAAAAAAAAAGAAGGCTCATAAAATTCACAATGCCTGCCTTTAGGCCTTTTACTTAATGATGCCATTTTTGCGCCGCCAACTGAAATTCGCGTTAAATTTTTTAACACACGACTGAGCTGCAGCAACAAATACAACACCCATTCCCATACATACATACATACAATATATACATATATATACATACTATATATACATCATATTTATGACCATATCGACTTATTTCACTTACATTTGAATGTTAATGATGCTGATGGGCCACATATGCATCTACAAATCGTGGTTATCAATCTGAACAATTTGTTCTAAATCAAATTGTATAAATTAGTAATAAATTACTAGAATATTTTTGATTAGATAGCATACTACAAAACTTTGAGTTTTCAAAAGATTTCAAAATGGTAAATCATTAAAGAAGACCACAATGAGGAACTTTTCTTTTTATTAAAATTGAAGATCGGCAGATGCAATAATGAATTTTTAACAAAATTTAAGTTGTGTCAATTAAAGTATTCAATCATTGCCTAATAACTAAATTTTCTTAGGAATTTTCATGGCACTTCTTGTATTAGAGATAATTTAAAAAACCTTTTTAAAACCTTTCTCGATTTAACTCATATTAACTTACAATTTAGAATGGAAACTTAAGGAAAACTAACTTCTTATTTAAAAATTAACTATTGTCATATAAATAAAAATGTTAACTATATGTATATATATTTTAAAACTAATAAACCCTTAACTCTTCTACACTAAGAAAAATATTCAGTAATCGATTCAATCTAAGTCGGCTATCTCTAGTTCCCCAGAAATACTTGTGTCTGTTAAGATACCCTATTTTACGGTATGGTTAATACGCTAATAAATAAAAATTAGCTTTTAAGAAAATCTCTAGGCCAATTTCCAATAGTTCTTAATCACTGTCAATGATAATTTTAGTAAATAATATACTTTAAACTAGAGAGAAAGGAATTCTCCCAAATTATTAAAATTTTTAAAATTTTGCTATTGATCACATAATATGAAGTCCCAAAATCCGGGACGCAGATTAGTTTTCCAGATTATAATGTAAAAATAAAGATGAAGATTTTCATGTTTGGCGAAAATCAGACTAAACTGGGTTCTTCTGAACTTGAGGTTCAATCGAAGAATTTGTGTTAACATTATGGAGAAACCCACAGTCACAAAGATTATTTACCAATTTTGGTTTCTAGTTTTAAAAAAGAAATGCTTATATTTATTTAAATTATAATCCAAAAAAACATCAATAAACAAACACCTGGTAAAAAATATGTCATCATTAAACTAATGATTTCGAAATAAGGAAACTATATATACATATATACTATGCGTCGCAAAGTCGGACTATACATAATTGAAAAATTATGTAATAAGTCGGCTGTACAGATTTGATAGGGTCGATTATTAGAAATTTAAATATTATATATTAGAAATTATAGCAAATATGTATATAAGTATACATTATAAATATACACCAGTACAACTGTCTTAAAAGTCCACCGAAGAAAGCAATTTTAACCCTTTAAAGCTTATTTATGTTGTAACAATTGTATCTTGATCAGCATCAATAGCTAAGTTGATTGAGATACGTTCGTCCATCCTTATAATAGATCTACTGTAGAACTTTTATAGATCTTAAGAAACTTAAAAGTTAAATAGATCTTCAAAAATCGCAAAGGTCCTTGAAAATATCTATAGATAATCTTTAATAATCTTCTAAGCCTTAGAATGCACTTTCTGTTCAGATAACCTTAAAGGAACTTTTAAAGACTTTGTTTTTCTAGGTCGACCGTCAACCATTTAATATAATTGATATATTGAAAACAATAACTGATGGACTGGCATTCTATGCACTTAGAAAAACCAGAACTTTATAGACTCTAACATTTTATATAGTTTTCGTAATGAAAAAATATGCATATTAAACAATTTAATAGCCTCAAAATAATAAAATTAAAAATTCTTGCTTTCTGAGTTAAAAAAATAAATACTAAACAACAAGTTTCGGTTTTTGATATTTGAAATTCAAGTTATATTTTAATTGTAACGACTTTTTCTCCAGTGTGCAGTAATTATAATATTTCGTTGATGATTGAGCAAAGTTTCTGTTGCTGCTATGATAAACCCATCCGCTGGTGCAATCCAACTGCAATTGCGGACATCCTTCTGTCGTTAACAATGCGTGACATTTATCATTAACTGAACTGCATATATGCGGCTAACTTTTGAAAAAAAAATATATATACATACATACATATATTGTCCGGGACTGTACATAACCATTTACATACATATGTATACAAATGTGTGTGTGCATAATTTTTAATGATTTACAAACTAGCCTCTAGCTTGAAAACTGACAGTTGATATCATCCAAAGACAGGCGGAATGAGGGAAAAATAATGCAAAAAAAAAAAGAGGAACAGAGAAAAAAAAAAAAGCTGAAATCGCCGCCAGTTATGAATAAGAGACGAAAAGATGAAGGAAGACCAGTTTTGTATTCTTTATTTCCAGGTTTTCGGGGTGGATAGAATGAAAGAAAGAAAGAAAGATGAGCATGTGCGCGAGAGAACGGAAAAGGATTGCTCCGAACATGCAACTAAGAATGGTGGAAGACATAGAACTAAAAGAAGAAGAACTCTGAAGAGACAACAAAAATGTGGAAGTTAAAAATAAGTTAACTAAAATTTTGCCTAAGGGCCTCTGTGTTGCATTTTGCATATAATGAGGGTGCCCATATGGCGGAGCGGTTTGTGAGCTTTGCTTCTGGTTACTCGGTTGATTCCCCTTGTCACCTGGCCGCAATTTTGGAGACAATTACAAAGGACAAAACGTTAACTGTGATTGTGGCCATAAACATATACTCATACATACATATGTACATATATATTCATACATGCGTCGTAGACATAATTATAGGATGGTCAAAGCAATTTTTGTTATTTTTAAATTATGTTTTATACACTGCAATTTGGTAATTTGATGGCAGCTGTGGCAACAGTTGGCCCACTGCATCTACTTTGTCCCGTCCCATCCACACACGAGGCAAACACTTGTCCAAACAGACACATAAACGCCCACCCACCCACAAACCACAAACATACATACACACGTACATACATATGTGTACGAGTGCAACAAGTTAAGTGTACAACAAAACAAAACAAAAAAAAAATGGACGAAAAAAAATATAACTCTATGTTATTCACCTGCTACCCTTCCGTTTTGGTGGACACTAAAAACAAGACTAAAGTGAGAGGGCCTAAACATTTGCGGGGGTGTTAACATTAAACATGTTGCAGGCAAACATGTTTCATCCGTTATCAGTTGGAACGTAAACACAACCAATACAGTGGTTCCAAACTGTTGCAGCAATAAAAAATATGAATTTCTGTTAAAGAACATAAAAAATGTAAATTCAACATTTTTGCGTAATAAAAATAAATTGATGGTCACATTTTTTTAAGTGTTCTAAATTGTTGCAGAAAAATTTACAATTTTCGGTTTCTTTATGTTAGAAAAATGAAACACAAGAAATATTTTAAAATTTTGCTCAATAAGTTTTCTTATATTTTGTTATTCCAACAATGTGTTTGTTTAAATAATCTAATTTTAATTCAAATATCTTTTGAAAATTGCTGCAGTAATAATAAATTAAAAATATAGTTCAAAAACATGCAAAATGTTTAATAATTTTGAAAAATATTGTTACATTTCTGTTAACTGTTGTTTAATTAATACAGGTGTTTTTTTGTTATTCCAAAAATGTTGATTAACAAGTTTATTATGTAGATTTTATTTATTTATATCTTTATCTACTCAAAATTGTAGAAAGAAAAATTAATTTGCGTTTAAAAAATGTTTTTTTTTAATGGTAACATTTCTTTTAAGTGTTGATTAATTAATAATTTTGTTATTCCGACAATGTTAGTTAACAGGTTTAGTATGCAAATTTTATTTATACTTAAACTAACTTTATTTTTAAACTAACAACAACTTTGTTGAGTCTTAGACAACTTTCTTATAATAACATAATTTTGTTGTGCTAAACACTAGAAGATTATTAATTTGAAAGCACTGTGCAAGCCACAAGACGACAGCAAACTAAGTATCCATATCCGCAACTGAGAGCTAAAAACTCGTCAGACAACCAAACGGGAACTCTTCCCGCTCTGCTCTCAGTTCACCCCTCCCTGCTTGACTCTATCACCTTCCACTGCCTGACTGCCTGGCTGCCTGCCTGCCTGCGTTTGCCCATGGGGCAGTCGCTTGTAATTATAATATTTCAACCCAAATGTGACCTAAGGCCATGCGCCAATGATGGATTTCAACTCTCTGCTGCTCTGCCTCTGTCGCTGCCTTAGCATATAATATGGTCGAGGTGTGCCGCTGTTCCGAATATCGTTATTGTTGTTGTTGTTGTTGTCGCTGCTGTCGATGTTGTTGTTGTTGTTGTTAGCTGTGCAATTTGTTGCCTGCAGGTACAGCGGATTGGCCTCTAGTCATACATGTGAATAAAATTACATTCACTATTTTATATGTATATATACTTATACATACATACATATAAACTATATATGTACAGAAATATTTCTATATATGTATGTGAAAATTATATATACATATATATATATATATATATATATATAGATAGATATATATAAGTATCTGGATAGAGAAAAGACGTATGTAGGTAGAAATAATTGAATTGGTACCATCAGCTAAATCACTGTGAACCGGCAGAGTCAGGGCAATAACAAGATTAGATCATAGTTGGACCATAGAAGAAGAGGAAGAAAAAGTGGAAGAGGAAGAAGTGGATGCCATAGAAGAAGCAGAAGCAGAAATATGGCCGTTGGCCATCTCACAATGGAAAAGGGTAAAACATAAACGAAGCACTGCCACTGACAATCCACAATCTACTAACCAAAGTCTCCACCATCATAACCACCAACACCTCCCGTACAATCCCCTCCCATCCCCTCCTTACCTTTCGTAGCACCTTCTTCATATCCATTCCTCTTACCATTTGTATTTATGCCAGCTGAACATTAATCAAACCAAACAACCAAATAACTTATGGCCATGGCTAATAGAGACATTGCCAGTTGTTTAGTTGGGAAGGCGTTTGATGGCTTTAGCTAGCCAAAACCAAAACCAAAACTGAAACTGAAACTTTTCTCTCTATCTCTTTGGTGGTTAATCGCAAATGAGTTGTATATTTATTAGTATTTATGTACATATGTGTGTATGTACGGATGTAGTTATACAAATAGCTGGACTATCATTTTAAGCATTTGCTAGAGATTGGCCAACCGACAGGGTCATAACTTAAATAAATGGCTGGATATGTTATATCTTTTGGCAAAATTATTAGAGCTCTCTATTCCAAAAGACATCTAGAAGGACATGTGTACATAAGTTGGGTGTGTCGGTCGATATTGAAAATAAATTAAAAAACTACTAGTTCTTGTTAATAATCTACATCAAAGAATATCAAAGAATATTTTTCAATTAATGAAATGATTTGCTACCAAAGGAAAACGATCAGATTTGATCAGCTGCATTTTTCAGAGCAGTCCTTTGTGGCAGACTTAGTCAGATGAACAAGAGACATTGGACAAATCCGTAAAACATCAACTTCATAAGGCTCAAATTTAAACAAATTTTGTTTGATATATCTAGTTATATACATACATACATATATATTTTTTTACAATCACTTCTTTCAATAAGCATAAAAATCTGAAAAACTAAGTTTTGACACGATTTTCAAATTTTTTATGATGTAACTAACAACTCAAAGTTTTTAAAAATCTGCTCAATATTTTTTTTTTTTTGCTTTTGTAAAGCTTTCTAAAATTGGCTAAAGAACTTCGAGCTGAAAATAATTATGTGTTTCGTCAAGGATATCTAACAAATTCTGCAAAGGAACCTCAACTTCAGAAAATTTAAAAATCAGTATAATTATAGCCGATTTTGAGTTGAAATATTATATTAGTTTAGTTTCATTTGGAAACTAAATTGTGAGAGCTCTTTTAGTAAAATCCCAAATTTTTAACTAAAATAACTTAAAATTTTCCTTGTATACAAATTTTCTACTCTTATAACATATGAGTTCCGTTTCTGTTTCATCCCATTTCATTTCGTTTCGTTACTTTAGCAATGGGCAATTGAAAATCATTGAATTCTGTGAACGGCTTTTGCAATTTAATTCACTTATGCATATACATATATGTATATTTGTGTGTAATCTTGTAATTAAATTGACATTAATTAAACTTATGCCACCTGCTGCTGATGCTGCAGTTTCTGCTGTAGTTTGCCGTTGACGTTGCCGTTGCCGTTGCTCAAGTGCTGCTCATTAAGCAATTAAGGGATAATTACCAGCGAAGTTGCCTTTTTGCAATTTTCATGCGCAAAGTGTTAAAATCACTTAATAGGCAGCTCATATAGGTCCATGCCCATGGTATTCTTGCTGTTGTTGTTGTTGTTGGCAACCACCGCCAACATTTTCACCTGTATATATGTATGTATGTATGTGTGAGTGTGAATGTGTGTCTGAGTATGTATGTTTGTGTACGCACGCGGCTGTTTGTTTAAGTGTAGCGTTAAACGGGCAACTGACAAGCAGGCAACCACGAAACAGGCACACCTGTATGCTCGTTTGTATGTTTGAGTGTGTGTGTGTGTGTGTGTATAATGTTATGCCAACAACAACAACAACAATAACAGCAACAACTAGACATTGCCCATGAGTGAATCGGTGGAGCATAAGCCTCACATAAATGCAGTTAAAAGCGAACTTACATACATACATATGTACAGACACACTGACACTTTGGCAGACAACTAACCAAACAGGAGCCAAAGGACCGCCAACAGCTACCAACAGCCAACGCCAGTCAGTCATTCAGTCAGTAAAGCAATTTACAGACATATGTTGCACTCTCAACCACACACACACACACACACACACACACACATACGCATACGCATACACACACGAAAGGTCGATGAGAAGTGTTTGGGAGGGGGTTTGGGGCACTGGTTGAATTTTGTACGTAAAAATCGTACAGTTGCATTTTAGACACTTGTCTACGAATACGGTAAATGATTTTCCTTTACATCTATATTCGGTTAAAATTAATTGCAATTAATCCTATTATGAATAAATTATTTAAATATTTTAAAGTGGGTCAAGTTGGACACTTAAATTAATTAAAAGGAAAAAGCATTGAATAATTACCAGAAATTTTTAAAGTGATCCAAGTACAGTTGTGCTTACATCGAATTTGCAATTATTTGTGGAAGTATGAAATAATAATAACAATATAACACAGTGATTTACGTTTTATTTTATTTATTATTAATAATATTTCATTATAATGTTTATTGTTTATGTTTATTTAGTCATACACATCAAGTCCCATTCAAATTGATGGATGGCAGATAAAAGACAGATTTCACAGTTATCGATATCAGCGATAAAAATTGCCATCGTTTTTAATCAAGCAAAATCATACTTCGGAACCTTTGGACAATTTTTTTACTTTTATATTCATTAATATGCTTCAGTTTCAAAAAACTTTTGCAATTTATTTATATGCATATAACCATACGGCCGAACTTCCTTATAATGAATTCGCACGGGATCAGACAACAATTTCATTATATATAAATTATGATATATTAACTAAAAATCGATTGAGGGAGCTGTGTCGTTGAGACTTATTAATTTTACAGGGAATTTCATAAAATAGAAGTTCACCAAAGGAAAGTTCAACTAAATTTAATTGTTATAGTTAATAGCAAGGGCATTCGAGTAACTTAAAAGAACAGCAACTTTCTAGGGAAAACTTTTATTTCTTATGAGGTGGAGAATATTCAAGGACCTACAAAACAGTTTGCTATAAAATTTGTAAATATTTTTATTAATAATAAATCTATTTTACAATACTATTAGCATTTCAACCTCAAGCGGAATTTACTTTACAGAAGTCACTACATAATCAGTTCCAATATAGCAGCCCTTGATATAGATTTCCTTGTCAATACTGAAATAGAATTACTTTTAACATATCTAAAGTTAGATATTTCGAATACAATTCGCTTTTGAACAGTTAAAGAAGAATATGCTATAATGAATTTATTTACCAATTTTATTTTACTCTTTTACCTTCAGAGTATTTTAGCAATAAACGTTGAAATCTGTCCTCGTTATAAATCGTCACTTACTGTTGAGCCATGTTATGCCATAATTAAACATTTTAATCTCAATGAGCCTAAGGGTGAAAATATAAGGGAACTGATCGTTTTTGGCCATAATGGTTTGCGGGATCGTCTGGCCAATCGGATGAATGTATGCGATATGATTACCATGATTTGGGATAGAGGTTTAGCTGAGAAAGCCAATTGTTATCACACAGATTGCATCATTTACGAAGAGATGTCATGTAAAATAAAATTAAAATATGAAAATATCTTATACGCTTCAAGGACAACTCAAGGCAATAATAGTCATATTGGACGGAATATATATCTTTGGCCAAACTTTGAGTTGGGAAACTTTATAGAAAGGGCCATAAACAATTGGTACAAGGATCATATGTTACTAAAGCCACCCAATCAAATCAACATTGACAAGCATTTGTATTACGAGCTCCATAATAAGGATAATAATAGATTTAGCCATATAATTAATCCACCTACATACCGTTTGGGCTGCTCCCTTGCCAAGTAAGTTTTAAATATTTATCGATAATATTTTGCACTATTAGAATCGTAAGAAAGCATATAAAACTAGTCAAATTTAAATTTAATATCTGAACCAGTACAAAATATAGTTTTTCCATGCTATATATTTGTGGTTTCCATAGTTTCCATAGCATAGATTAAGTCGACCGATTCTTCTAAAACTTAAAAGAGATATTTCTGTTTATACTAAATTTACAAATCCCAAGTTTTGTAACAATCGCTTTTAAAACATAATAAATAATGAGTTAAGACCGATTATATCTGTTGCAGTTTTATGATACACTTAACCAATTTCGTAAAAATTTAGGAAAATTATTAAGAAGTACAAACTAAGTTTAAAATGTCATTAGCTTAAGAATCATAAATACATTTATTTTTCGGACCAATGGGGACCTTATTATATAGGCAACCGATACTTGGTAGATATATGTATTTAGAACTCCTATAGACAAAATTATTTGATATGCGCTTGAAAAAACAAAGTTATTAATGTTGAGTCATATTTTCGACCGCAGCTATATAAAATAGTCAACCGATTGGGACGATTCAAAGGGTTTAAGGGTCTTTAAAGATTGATCCAGACAAACTGACAGACGGATTATGGATAGGGCTATATAAACTCAGATCTGATGTGTATATTCTTTATGTAGTTAAAAATGATCCTTGCTGAGCGTTGCAGACTTCTAAAAAAAAATAATTTATTATTATTATTAATTTATTTGCAAATGCATTAGAAAGACGTATCAGAATGATGAGCTTTTGTTTTTGGTAATAAAATCGAAAGAAAATAAATACTATTTAATATTTAATCATATTTTATTAATTTATAAATATAATTTATAAATAAATATTCAAGATTGTTATACAGTTCTTCTAGTTTATTAATTAAACAAAAATTCATTGTTCAAGTTCATTCAATTCAATTTAATTATTATTCAATTGTCAATTCTGGTTATCTATTTTTTATATGTAATGCCCATTTCTTGATTTTAATAGATTATCACCTGGGTTAAGCATAATATGCTACTATCTTCCCTTTATAGCTACACATAATGGATCAATATATATGCGTATCCGTCCCACTGAGTACCAGTGTCCGTTTAATTTTCCCGTACGTGATAAATTATTTTCAAATCTTTGCAAATATGCGGAATATCAATAAAATATAATCCCAATAATCAGCTTAAATGTATTAATGTAATTCTCAGTTTGTTTGCGCAAAAGTGTGCCAACTAAATGGTTTTTTCTTTTTTTTCTTTTCTTTTTATAGTTGCTCATACTTATTGGTATTATGCCTTGGCACCACCTGGCATGTGAATGTGACCCTTATCATTTCCATGGGTCTCGGTCTCCTGAACCAACATCCCAAAGCGAACACTTTTGCCTCAAACCAAATGCAAAAAGGCCACATAAATTCCTGTTTCTTGTTTTTGGTTTTGGATTTTGTGGACCCGGTCCGGTTCGGGCTGGGTTTTTGTGGTGGACCTCTTGTCTTTTGTGGTATAACCATGGCGTGAGTTGAAGATGGAAAAGAGATGGTCATAAACGGATTGCCTTGAGGTGATTTTCTGAAACTTGTTGTTGTTGCACACTTTTCAAAAATGCCTGTCAATGCGTGACATTTCATATTTAAGTTATAATCTGCATGCATTACTTTTTGGGGATCATACAAAGAGATGAGGGGCGGGAGAGGAGAGAACAGAGAAAGAGAGGGAGAGGCATATATAAATGGGAAAACAAAAAGAGATAGATAGTTAAAAAGTAAAGGATAGAGAGAGAGAAAGAGAGAGAGAGAAAGATAGTTATGTAGAAAATTTAATGGCATACAAAATTAACTGGAGGCTAATTTTCAATAAAACTGACAGCAATCTAAATATGTATGTGCATGTGTGCGTGTGTGTGTGTGTGTGTGTGTGGATGTGTATTTGTGTGAGGCACACACTAACTAAATTGCAATGAAATGAGACATAAACAAATACAAGCAAACAAATGACTGTTTTAGAAATTAAACAAAAACTTAATAAATACCTGGAAGCAATAAAGTTGCAATTAATAACGGGGTTTTCCACTCACACACATACACACGCACACACATACAACTCTAACTCCCACACTGTTGTATCATTCCTTCAAATCCGATCTCTCTCGCTCTTTTTTGTATTTGTCTCTTTCTATCTATCTGTTGCTATTTACCAAGAGCTTGCAACATGTTGCAATGCAGTTCCATGCCTTATCAGTATCGACAACTCACCCCTTCTAACCTAACCAACCTCCATACCCCCTCCCCATCCGCTACACAACAATTCCGTTCTATTCCTACCATTGCAGAGAGTTCTGCCGGGAGGCTTCTACGTAAACACAACGAATTTCAAATCCAAATCCGAATCCACGTCCTCATCATCGACACGAACATGTTGCGACGAGATGAAGATTACCCCAAGGCAATATACAACGAACCTCCTGTATCTGAGAGAGTTTTTTGGGGTTTTGTTGGTCTCCTTCTCATCTTCCTCTGCCTCCAGTTGCTCCATGGTCCGCCTCCTCCTGGTGCTGCTGCTGCTGCTGCTGCTGCTGCTCCTCAACCTTCTACCTCCAGTTCCACCTTGGCCTGGGGACATTCGCTTGTAATTATAATATTTCATCCCAAAAGTGGCTTCCAGGCATCAGTCAGTTTCGTTTGCGGTATGTGGTAAGGGATAGCAAGGGAAATGAAAAGAAGGGCAGTGGCAGGGAGTGTGGTAGCAGCCGGAGGTTGTGGCAAAACGTAGACGGAGAATTGGCAACAATGCAGCAACAGCAGCGCAGCGCCAACAATGATGAATTTTTGAACTCATCATATACATATATAGCAGGGAATACAGTGAAAACTGCCAACTGAATCTCAATGTCCAAGTATGCTCATTGACGGCTAGAGATGATAACGTGACACGATCACGACAAATTGTACATATGTACATATATCCTGCACCTATCCCACTCAACACATAAGCCAAAAAATTACAAAAAATTCCTTTTTAATGATTTATGTACAAGTCTAAAAACAAATTGTTTAAAATGTTTTATGTCTGAAAAATATCTGGCAAACAAAAATAGCTTAAATTAATTTCAAAAAATACAATTTTCACAAAGAAAGAAATAAAAAATATTGAGGAATATATTACACAATCTTCTCGAGATTCTTATTCAATTAAATTATTTAATTATTCTATAAAAAAATGCTTTAAATAATCGTTTATATCAATGCATTTTCCCAAAAGTTACGATGCTTTTTTCCGAAATTGAGATTTGAATGCAGAATTTTGAAAAGTCGTTATGTCTCACAATTCTGCAATAAATTTGAAACTAAAAACGCTCAAGAGAAAAAAAGATGCTGCAATTTTATTTACCATTCTATGCCTAAAATAAAGAACAATAAAATATGATTTTTAAAACTTTCTTATACTTTAAAAGTTGGTCAGGATTACTTTGTATATTTCTTAGATTATTTCCTTAATATTTCAATAATCTTAGCTTGATCGTGTATTTTTTTTCAATTTTTTTTTATATAATTTTTACGCTTTTTGTGTATATTTTTTTTATGATAAATTTTTTTCATTTAACTTAAAATGACGCCAAGAAAGCTTTACCATCCAGCCGTATTCCTATAACCCTGACAAGCCCTAAGGGTTCAATTCTAAAAAACGGAGAATATATGTAATTCCATTTCAATCCAATGGTTTTTTTTTTTTATAATTCGATCTGGTATCTTTGATTAAGAAAGCCAAAGTTAAAGATTAAATATCTTGTCTGAAATAACTACACATTATGTACTCAGATTTTGGGAATGACAAAATTATTCCATGATTCAGTCAATAAAAAGGCATTAAGATATTATACATATATAATATATAATATACATAAACATTTATTCATTTTATTCCTTCAACATTCAGTTCACTAATTTTTAGTCTAAAATCTCAAAATCCAAACAAAATGTTCCTAAAAGTATGCCATAAAATTTCATACTAACCCATCCCTAGTGCTGTTAAATGACCCCAAGGATTTTCATTTCGTTTTTGTGTGTTTGCCTTTTAAATAGGTAATAGGTATGTATGTATGTATGCATGTATGTAAGTATTGGTATAGGCCAACCCGGAATCCCCCGTTCAAATTAGCCTTCAATGGCCTGACCGTAATAAGCCGTCACACACCAAATGCTTTTGGGGAAGGCGATGGAATAACGCTGACACTTAAAAATGAAATGCAATTCGGCCGGATCTCGAACCGTGGCCTCGGTCTCTGCCTCTTCCACTGGCTGTGCCACCACTGTCTCTGTTTCTGTCTGGTGTCCATGTCACTGCAAACGGTATTAAGTGCAATCCAAAAGAGCTTGACAGAAAACAACGGATTTGGTATACCCGATACCCGATCCCCCGGTATCCCCAAATGAATGGTCAAGCGTTTGCATTTTGGGTTTTTGTTTGGCATTGTGATAAATTGAGCCACTCGCCCGCCAGCCACAATCATATTGAATGCTAAAATATAATGCTCATCTGGTGAATATAGCTAGCCAACCATAGCTGTTCCTCTCACTTCGGAACTTGCCCCCGTCCCCAATTTTTGCAACCGATTGCCTTGGTTCTGGTACTGTTGCTCCAGCTCTACTCATATTACCACATCGTTTGCGGCGACATTTAATTAAAATTTCTTTCTACTGATACGTTTGGTTGGGGCCAAAAGTTTTGGTTCGCGTTTATCGGCTGCAATTTAGTGGCTTGAAGATAACTCTTGTCGCTTAATAGGCAAATGCATTCCCCTCTTTGGGAGCCATAAAACGACGCTTAATGACCAATTGGTGGGCCAGGACGAGAACCGAAATCCAGACCTCAGTCTGGGTTCTCTGGCTCTCACTTGGCTTATCAGGTTGCTGGCTCTAGCCATAATTGTGGCTGCAATATGGTCTGTAGCAAAAACTGTTTGCCAATGATATTACACATACGCCACATAGGCTGCATTTTAATTTCCCGTTTCATGGGTTGGGTTGGGGGAGGGTTTTACTTTCCTTACAGCTTCTGGTAAACCAAAACGGAAACCGGAAACTAGTCTATGCCTCCGACGCATTTCTCTCTGCCATTTTATTGGTAGCTAAAGGGATTTCCTGAAAGGGAATTCTCTGACTGCAATCGTATGTACCTCTTATACAAATTTGTTGTAGAACTTTTCTTCCTTTTTCTTTTTTTTTTTTTTGGAATAGTTGAAATGTATGTGCTATATGTATATTCTCCGCAAACAAATTATATGCTTCAATAAGCAAAAAGCGGGGCATATGTCAAAAGTCTAAAGCAGTTTAGGCACAAAATTTAATTAACATTCAAATGAAACAAACGAACTTCCCACACTATGTGACTAGATGGGTGTGTGTGTGTGTGTGGGTGTGTGTATGTGCAATGAATTTGAAAGCGTTATTCATGTAGAAATTTATGCAACTGTCAGTAGCACACACAACAAATTCATATTCCAAAAATGCAGTTTGTTCTTGTCTCGAGTAAGTCAGCTAAATAAATTGCCATTTCGCATAAATGATTGAACATGAGTCAATTTTTATTTTTCCATCTTTTATTTCAACTGCCTTTAATTAGAGACAATCATAACTTGATTTAAACAGAGACAGAGAATTCCTACATCTATGTGTGTTTGTGGCTGGAAGGACTGTCGAGTCGAAGTCAAGTCCAAAGTGCCCGCAAGGTCTACTTCTTGCCTCAAATAGCTGCAAGTGATGGCCGAGCAAAGGAGCCACCAAAATGGGCAGCAGCAAAAAACAAAAAAAAAAAAAACGAAATAAAGAAAAAATAAAAACTGCATTTTAGTTGCTCCCTACTAAATAGCCAAAAGCTAAAAATTACTACAGAGAAAGAAAATTTCTAATATTTCCTGGTGAATTCCTTTACATTAATCTCCTTCTAAAAAATAGTTAAACTCAAGGCAAATAATAGTTTAGGACATCCAACTATGTTCCTTTATTTTCTAAACAGGAAATATGTTCTCCAATTTCACTCATAATGTAGTGAATAATATTTAATTGGCTCTTAACTAATAAGATTGCCTCTTCCGCTTCTCGACATGTAGTTTCTAATTGGGCCGTGACTGAATTATAATCATTGGAATCTTTATCTAAGGTTTCCAGCAATTTAACCATATTTTGCATATTTTCCACACGGCTTTTTGTTTCGTCAATTGCCACTCTGTTCAAAAGTATTTTCACCTGATCAAAATTGACGGTATACCCAACAGAAGATAGGAAATCTTCCACAATAATTTGGTTAAGTTCATCTGGTAATGTTGGGAGTATAGAAAGACATAGTAACCGACTCTCTAAGCTGTTGATCGTGTCCAAAATGGACTCAACCTCGTCCTGGTCATCCTCACCAGAAGAATCTGTATCACCAGTATTTTCGATCTAAAATTAAAGTTTCAAAATGCAATTGATGAACTTTCAAGTACTCTTACCTCAATCTCTTCATCATCCACGATTGGATTCTGGCTGGTATCCATATTATTCTCCGAAGTGCTGTTTTCCATTTTTAAATTTTTGTTCTTTCAAAATCAAAAGTTAGTTTAGAGAGAGAAAAAATGTATTCTACTCTTAACGAAATATCATTCTGATATGATTCTACATATCCATGCGTAGGTATATATAGCATTTTTAATTGAATTTTGTTGACATTGGCAACTAGATGAAATAGTAAGGGCATTCTCGTAAAAACTAAATAGGTGTTATATGCAGAAACGCCCTTATTTTTTTATTATATTATAGTCAAAGCAATTGTTTTAAAACCCGATAAATTATTGTAACATTGGGTTTTTTCAAATTTATAATGCAATGGTTTTTAAAATTGTTATCTACTCATTTATATAAATTTGCAATAAAATAAAAGTTTTGTAAAGTTAGACAATATACTATAAATGCTGTTTTCTAACATTGTCAACTTGTCGAATTTCACTAAATTTCACTTCTATTTTATGGAAGTTATATGAATTAATTTTGTGATTTTCGATTGGACTATTGAGGAAATTATAGTTCCAATATGGCCTAGATCTTTTCGGCTATGTTCGGTAACGAAAGAAAAATATTTTTGCAATAAATATTTTGGCAATAAGATAAAACCCTTTAAATAGTTATAAACGTGAGAATAAATGAGGAAACTATAAACTACTTAACATTATTAATCATGTTTTGCTTTATGGTAATTACTTGAATGGAAATTCCGAGAAAAAAACCTTTTGCCATAAAAATAAATAGACCAGACAATTCGTAGTTATCTTTTTCGAATCAATTCTAATGAATATTAACAAAAATAATTGAAAGGAGATAAAAGAGGAATGAACTCTACTTATATGTACATACATACATATGTACACATACAAATGCAATATGTACATATGTATTTAACCAGTTGTGCAAGTTTTTTCATTCGTTTTGTCAGTGATTTAATTTAAATTATATTTTTGGTTATTTTCAGTGTAAAAGTATTTATGTACAAAGGCTTATATACCGAATGAGAACCACCAAGGAGAACCAAGGAGACGCAAATGCTGGCAATGACTGTACGAAAAAGCGTCGCTATGTTAAAAAAAAAAATATATACATATATATATGCCCCTGGGGCAGAAGTAGCAGCGGCAGCATCAGTCGTACGCTTCGCTTTACTAATGTTGCCCCAGGACCTAGTCGTCGCTTTGATGAGCGAGACAACAGCAGCAACAGCAAAGGATGATGAGTGGATGAGAACAAGCGAGAGAGAGAGAGAGAGAAAGAGTAAGCGCAAAGGATCGTGGAATGGGTAGCAGTACAACGGAAATGGCCTAAGGATTTGCGCTTGCGCAATTGTAAAATCCTAACAAACTATTCCGAATATTGCTTAAAGCAATCTATGATATTTTACTTACAATCTAACTCATAAGGGCATTACACAAATGTTATAATATATTTTATTATTGTTATAAGAATGCCATATAAATGCAGACGAAGTCCAAAAACGGGCTCAAATTTCGTTCAATTAGATAACAATAATACATTTGTGGCCCAGAGGTAGGTGACTATTCGAAATTTATATTTAAATATATATATATATATATATATATAAATATATTTAAAATGATATACTATTCCAGCATATCTTCGGTGTATTCAAGCAAGATAAAGATTACACCTGACGGACAACGGAATGTGAAAAGTGTTAGTACCATTAAGGAACGCCATTTGAGGGCTGACCCAGAATTGCCAACACTAGAAGAACGCGCCACAATGTCAAACAATAAAAATCTGTACACGTTATCCCAACAATTGGCGGAAGTTAATGAAGATGACTATGGCGATGGTAAACTCAAACAGAAGAGGACTAATCCCAATGACAAATACAAGGACAAATTCCATACCAAACATTGTGCTGATACAGATAGAGATAGTGACAAATGTCACGATAGTAAAAAACTCAAAAGAAAACAGTTGAAAAGGCGCAAAAGTCGTGGATCATCTCTACATGAGGTTTTAACCCATGATAATGTTAGTAACTACATCAAGAAACAAGTCAGATTAATGACGCTAAAACGCTATGCCGAGGACCATGAATGTAATTGCGGAAATCCGAAAAAGATGGAACAGCCTATAATCGAAAAACATGAAAATATATCCACTGTTGGTAATCAAGTTTCCGAAACACCAGTTACACCCCGTACCAAGGTAATGTCCTTATTTCGTTTACAATTATCACATTTAAAAATCAAATAGTTTTAACCTCTCAGACAACTTGGCGTCAAGTGAAAATGTTCATGGACAAAGGAACTGATCCAATAGAAGAAACTGAATTTGATCAGCCGGTTAATTTAAAATTTAAGAACTTGGCCAACAAAAAGATATCAGGTTCGACATATGGCAAAATATTACACAAAATCGGTAAGTTACTGTTAGAAAGATATTCTAGACTTGAGAAAGTAAAATGTGTTGGCGGAACTGAAATGATTTCGGTATTGGATTAATCTCTGCTCTGACCACATAAATTAAAGTATATATTCACTAATCTTCACTTTACACATTGAATTCGATTAATCACGCAACTGTAGTATTAAAAGAACTTTTAAACTTAAATGTTAATGTCTTGCCCATTAGAGACTATGTTAATGTTAACATTTATGTTTACATGACTATGTTAATGTTAACGATTTATGTTAAATCTTGGTTCTCTTAGAGACTTAGCTGTAGAATTCGTATTAATACCACGATTATTTTTTAAGCAATTGTAATAAATCATATAATTCACAGTTTTACGCATTTAATTATTTAAACCAAAGGGCTTACCTTTGGGTTTTCCCGAAAACAAACTTACTTTCTGAATGCCTTGTCTTAGGGACATATTCTATTTATAATTCAAGCTTCCATTTCTCCTCTCTATAGATAATTTTCACATTTATACTCTGCTTCTACATCTGGCACTCTTTGTTTATCTGATGTATATTCTGTTTATTGATATTAGCCAATATGTGAATGAGGAACAACGATATTTGGCAAAAATGCGATCATCAAACCTACCGCTTAAATTTTTCTACTATCTAATGCATTTGCTAAATGTAAACTTATGTTAGGGACAAAAATTAAAACACAATATAAAAGAGAAAGATTTATATTTCAAAGTTTTTAATCCGATATACTCGTATTTCTTATTTGAATAATAATAAAATTGATATATGTATATGTTTTATATTTACCCCTACACAAATTGTAAAATATTTATAAATGAATATTATTCGGGCATAAGTGTTGAAATAAACGAATGCGCTCGAACGCCTCCGTATAACACTAACACCTGCCACGCCCACCGTTTGCCAAATGAAAAATAAACACTAAGCTTTTATTGTTGTTATATGTTGTATATATGTATGTATATAGTGTACTACATAGCACACGGAAAAATCGCCAACAAAAACAAAGAACTAACCATAATAAAAACGGCACAGAGACACACGAAAATAAACGCGGCAAATTGTAAAGTGTTAGAAATAATAAATTATTTCTGTTATTCTAAATGGGTATTAGAAATTGTTCACATGTGTTCATGAATAAATTTAGTTCGTTTATGGCCATGTTGAGCTGAATATTATATATACCATTGATACTAAGTTTCACATAGATCCCTTAAAATTCAAATCTTTGAGAATTAAACATTTTTCTAATTACAAAAGATTCTTTCATCGACAAGACTTTGGTTCAAAAGTTCCTCTAGTCTGCTTCGGAGTTAATTATTTATTTACTTGATTTTCAATTTGATGGTTAACTTTTCCATATTTGTCTTAATTTTTATGTCCTTGGTATTATATATATTATATATATACTGATTTCAGTTATACTATTTATTTATCAAACATTTTAATTTTAAACTATCTAATTTTCATCAGAAAAATTTTTTGAAAAATTTTGTAATAGTCTAAGCAATTCAAAAATTAATGTCTAAATTTAATTTTTAATTATGCTCCAAAAGTTGATTAAAAATTGATTATCTATTTACTTACAAAAATATATAAATCTTAAAAAAACCGGATGCACAAAGAAATTAGTGTAGAATTCCAATTATCCAAATCAATTGGGGCCAGAACCTATTAGAGAGTAAAAACTACATATTTTGAGAAATAAATTATAAATTTAAATAAATTAAAATAATTAACTCTTTAATAATAAACTTACAACTATAATTCAAGTTAACATAATTATTTAAATATCTCAATAATTTAAACTTAAAATATGTTTAAACTTCAAAAAACTTAAATATTAGGAAAAGAATTGTTCAGTTTAAATATGCATTTCTAAAATTAACCGAATTTCAACCCAAAAGATAATATATACATAATATATAAGGTATATTTACATTTAATAATATAAATAAAATTACAAATAACTTTTTGGAATCGGGTTTGTTTATTGTATATTTGTTTAATGAACCCTTCTTTCGTTCTTGACTTTCGATGGCATTGATGTCATTATTATACTTATTGAATTAAACTAATTGAAGAGTATAGTAATATTGATATCCCATGCACATTCTCCTGTTTAACGAGACAGATGTTAGTTACAAAGACCTCTTTGTCCTTTTAAATTTCAATTGTTGTAAGCGAGTAACTCTGATAGCAGCCCTCGTGAAGGCTCTTTCACACAAGTAACTGTGTATCACTCTGTTTGTGTATGCGTGTGAGTGTGTGTGTGTGTACGTTTATTGTTATCACAACAACATCATCTAAATTATCATGGCCATAGGCGACAACAACAACAACAGCAGAACCAAAAACAACAACTATAGCAACAGTTTACAACGTAAACACAAGACGAACAATGCGACTGAGACGCGTCTGAAGACGCCAAACATGAACATTTTTACTAATAAATTGCTAAAGGCCGATTTCTTTTTATACCCTGTAGGGTAACCACAACATAAGACATATTCAGATCTCTACTATATAAATTAATTGCTAACCCATAAAATATAATATATATATACATTTAAATTGGTTATCTTAAAACAAGTTTAAAATTAACTCTCTATATGTGTTAGGGATTTTTGAAAGAAACAAATATATATATAATAAAAGAAATCCATGCTTCAAAAAATTAGTTTCTACAGAATATATAATTCTTAAATATCCGATGTTAGCTGGAGTTTGAATATCCTTAGATACCCAATAAATTTACAGGATGTTTAAATAACCTAACAGAGGTTGTTATAAAGTTTTTTTTTTCAATTATTGTGAAGCAATAAAGGAAGCAATCGCACCCTATAAGTATATTTATTAAATAAGTATTTATATTTTGTTTGTCGGTCTACAAGAACACTGAAATCTTCGAGAGTTTCCTGATAAGCTAGAAAAACCAAAATTTGGAATATAAAGTAAACAGGTCAGATTTGTTTTTAATTTCAAAAATGTGATATTAATTATTAATCAATCAATTTCGATTTTATTTAAATCTGATTTGTTTAGTTATATTTTTTATTAGTTATAAAGCCAACTAATTTGTTCATTATTCCTTTCCACAAAAAAATAAACATAAAATAACACTTTAACAATATATTGAAAAATTCAACTTTTGTATTTAATTTTTAATGTTAACAATGCAACTTAACAACAAATTTATAACTTTATTTTTCTTTAATTTCAAAAAGCTTCCCTTTAATTGACACTGTTGTGAATATAGAATATCAAATACTTAAAATTAATACAAGAAAATTATAAACAATTTCAAATTTTAAATTCCCGAAATTTAAATGACTTCTCAATTGAACTGACATTAAAATGGGCTTAATTATGGCATTAGGCTATGAATGAAACATAATTTAAATTACTTTTTGTTAAATATCTTCATTAACTAAATCGTGATTTGTTTATACGTTTTAACCAAGATGAGCCGATCAAACGATCAATTATTGAAATTGTTTTCTCTAGTTTTAGTTACCTACAAACATACATACATATATATGTAGCTATTTGCTTGAAGGTTAGCTACACCAAAGGCATTCTCACATATACGAAATGTGGGAATTTTTTTTTTGTGGCTCACACACACACACACACACACACACACACACACACATACTGACAAATTGAAACCTATCTTCTTTTCGAGCAACAATGCGGCAAATTCGCCTGCGGCTATCCTTTAGTACGACGCTCATTTATTTCACAGTCGTGGACAAGATAATCGCCAATGTCCGCTTAGAGGGAGGCAAGGCAAGGGAAGGGAAGACAAGGGCAAGGCAAAAACAAAAGGGACAAGACAAAACGAAAAGACAACGACAAAGGCAAAGCCAAAGCCAAATACAAAAATGAAGCGAAAATGCTTAGGCCTCGAGTCAAAAACTTTGACTTGTTGGTATAGCTTGAGGAAATGTATTTCAATAATTTTCACACGAAAATCGTTTGGTAAATGAAGTTGTTGTTGTTGTTGTTATTTTCTTTTCTTTCTCCCCACCCCCTCTTCATTTATGTAGATATTTTGTATGTCTTAAGACTTAATTTATGTTGGTCTGTCAGTCAGTCAAAGCTCAACTAGCAGTAGCAACATGCAACTAGCCTTACACACACACACACACGCACACACACATGCATCTTTACCTATGTCTGTCCGGCACTCTTCTCTCCTCTTCTCCAGTTATCTTTTTCATAGGAATGAAACAGACATTAAATGAAACTGAAACTGTCATAACGTCAGTGTCTCGTCTTCACTCTGGTAGTGGAGCACCTTTGGCGCTCTTTCGACTTCATTTGGGTATCACAGTCGTTGGAATCGTTGTCGTCGCTGTTGCTGTCGCAGTCGTAGTCGCTGGCGTTGGCGTTGTCATGGGCAACATTGGAGCCCAGCAACTCCTGGGGCCCTGTTTCGCTTGTAATTATAATATTCCAGCCAACCCAAAATGTAGCCTATGGGCAAAAGCACAAGCACAGGAAGATGGAACGGCGTCATGCGGAACTGGAACTGGAGAATGGTGGTAGAATGTTGCTCGACTACGACAAACCAAAACGATGATGATGATCATCATGATGATGATGATGATGCTGATGACGTTGCCCGCAGACTTTGCGGATGACCTCGAGCGCCACAAATGCTGATTACGTAGTCGTAGTCGCCACTACCACTCTCCCACCCCCTCCCTTTCTCATATCAACTCAAAGTGAAACCTTTCTTTCCAACTCTATGTGTAGGCGTATCGTATGCATAGCATAGCTTGGGGGTCAGCCCCCCCCCTTTTCCCCCATATACTGTATAACCATTCCGGGGTATACATTTACATAGCTTCAGGAATTTCAATTTATTTCATTGTCCTCTTTTATATATTATCGTATTTGCAATTTTGATTGCGATTGCAGTTTGCCACTTTCTGACCAAAATTGATGAAAAAAATATATAAAAAAAAAAAGAAAACAATTTATTATCATCGCTGATTGACAAAATCAGAGAATGTGCTCACCCATACAATACACCCAATGCATATATATATATATATATATATACATGAATCGAAAAGATTAAAAATTTCTTTTTAATTGCATAACAGAATCCAGCTTGGGGGAGATTTATATCATATAATTTTATTATTATTATTTGTTTGCTAAAATATTTATGATAACTTGATATTAAAAGTAAATAAACATAAATAAGACAGAAACAGAGACTGACTCTGACTCTGACTCCAATGCAAGCAAAACAACAAATGTCAGCTCAATTGTCTAGCCCCAAGGGTTCCAATCTGATTTTTATATACTCATATTTATATATTCATATCTATTTAACAACAATTGCAACGATTTTGATAAATTATTTGACTGACTGTTTATACCCTTTACCAATAAAGAGTATAATGGTTTTCTAAATCATTGTATAAAATGTTAAATTTTTATAGTTACCTAGAAACATATATCTTTTGGATCAGCTTTAATTTATTCTATATTATTTCTATCTGAAATAAAAATATTTTTTGGATCAGCATTGATATTGTAATCTATGGAATGGTGTTGAGGCCATCTGATTCCAGTTTTAAACTAATTTAAAAATATGTTAAAACATTTTTTGTATAAAAAGTTTTCTATATAATAACCTTGGAGAGACCAAAACTGATTTACGTCTTAGTTCTTATCATTGTCTATATAATTTTGCATTCAAAAAACAGAAAACTTCTGCAATCTTTCAATAAATTAAAAAAGAACAAAATATATATTGAACTTAATTAATAGAATAACCTGTTCGATCTGAAAAGACAAGAGAGAAGAATATCTATGTCCAAAACAGTCTAATATTGGATATAACAAAGTGGAACAGCAAAAAACATAATGAAAAAATTATAATTTTAAAAAATTATCTAATAAGAAAATTTTTATAACAGAAATAAGATCTTGCACATTTCCTCTTCTAACTTTATTTAAGATCTAGTCAAAAATCAATATTATCTTTCTCTGGCCTCTTCTCTTTTACATTTATTTAACTAAAAATAAGTTAAATTTAGGAGTTATACAGGGTAATCTTTGAGTCGGCGATCTATCTGTCTATACAATATATTTTATCATGGCTAGCGGAGAGAATAAAAGTCATAAAATCAATGGCCAAATTGCATTATGTCTTTGCACCAACAACAAAAATAAAAAATTTGAATGATATGTGTGGAAGTGGACTTGGCCTAGAGCAGTAAAACTGTATGCAGACATTTTTAAATCCACAAAATGCAAGTCATCATCAAAATGCATTATGCCAAAGATGCATTGTGAAAAGAAAGAGAAGAATTTAAAATTGCATTTTCTGGTTTTCCTTTTTGGGATATTAATTACAAGGCTCATCAAGAACAACAGCAGCAACATCCTGACCATGATGATGATGATGATAATAACAATGATGATGATGTTGGGAGGCCTTGTGAAAATTGGTACTCGTTTATTGTCTTGTCTCTTCAGCTTCATCATGGAAATGAAATACAGCACCTTCATTAAGAGAGAGAGAGAGAGATAAACACTGCCCAAATGTCATGTTCAATTTCTGAATATATCTTTCAAATTTTCAAATTGCAAACTTGTCCATCGTCGAACAATAAGAACAATTGCTTGCCATGGCTAAAACATAAAACCAAAACAAAAAAAAAAATAAAATACAAAACACATCAAAAATGATGGAAATATTCAAATAGGCAAAAATATGTTGCAAATAAATACATTGAAATAGACTTTAGCAGAACTAGAACCCAAAAAATAAAATAAAGGGAAACGGAAATGGTAGAAATGTATTGTTACCCAGAAAGTGTATTTATTTTTGGCCAGAAGCTTGCAGCACACACAAAATAAGACACAAGGCAAAATATCAGTTTCGTTTTTCAAAACTTATTAATATAGTAAAGTAAACTAACATTGATTGATGTACGAAACATAAACCTAATATTTTTAGCATATCCAAATATCAAACAGTTATTTATAATAAGTATTATAAATGAATTCTCATTAGTTAATGTGTTATCATTTTTGTAAATTTTTATAATCCAACTTGTGCAAAAAACTGAGTACATATAAAAGATACATTTAATTTAATTCTGCTATATTATTCGCTAAATATTTTTATCTCAAATATTCACTTATTAATTGAATTAAATATTAATTCACAATATTAAATTAAATAATGACTTTGGGCTGATAGAATTTATTTTTCCATTTCCGTATGAAGAAAATATTTTGGAAAAATATTATATAATATTATGATTCTTATCCTACTTTGAGTTTGTTTTAGAAAAATAAGTAATACATGGAGAATTGCTTAATTGTTGGTCATCTACCGTTATCTTCCAAAAGAATTAAACAATTTTTCTAGTTCTTGTTTGAAAAAGGACTCTAGTAAGTCTATCTAATCTTTTAGAAAATTAAAACAGTTAAAATATCAAAATTCGTAAAAATTTTTAATAGTTCTAAAATATTTAAAGTATTCCTTATTGACCTACATAAGGAAGTTTTTACTCCTTGAGAGCATTTGATAATATTATTTTGAAGAAATTCTCATATATATATACTTATGACTATTTATTAGAATGCATTTTTTCAAATTCAAATATTTAAATTATTTTTATTCTGAAACACTGCGTTCTTATCCCATTTGCAGTTTGTGTATTAGAGAGAATTTCAGCTACTCTAAGCAAATAGTTAGCCGATAACAATAAATCAGCTAAAAGACTCTTGACCAAATATGAAAACGAAAATAACAACAAAAAGAAAAAAAAGGTTAAGCACAAATTGCAAACAATAAATAACCGAAAAATTGTAAATAAAGTTGCTGTTGCTGTTGCACAAATATTTCATAAAGTAACGAATCGGGCTTAAGGCTAAAAAGCAGATGCCAAAACGAGCAACGGTAAGACATGGACAGCGAGTAACCGAGGCGAGGCCGAAAAGTATTTGTGGCCAACTTAATACAAATATACATTCACTCACACACACACACACACACACACACACACTCACTACACATGCTAACTGCAGTTGAGTCCAGCACTTGGTAGTTCTCCCCCTGTAACCTCCCTCTCTTTCCAACCATATCCACTGCGTTGGCGGTTATCGTATCGAAAAACCAAAAAGTAAAAGGGCCTAAAGCGAATATTGCAAGCAGCGCCAAAGATAACCGCAGCAAGTGAGGAGACGGCTGCGGCAACTTAACATTTTGCTTGGCAAACAAAACAAATTTCATACTTAGCCCAATGCTTAAACTCTCTTCAATTGGCTAAAAGCGCTTTTCACTGTGCTATCTAAATGTGCCACAATTATGGTTATTATTTGGCCTTGCTGGTCGCGGTCCGTTCCTTTTTTTTTTCTTGTAACTTACCATTTATTTGCATATGCAAAAAGAATCTAGGGGGTCTATTAGATATATATATACATATATATGTATATATCTGTTAGCGGATAGATGCAACTGCGGGAGCATTTCATAATAGAAACTTGTTTGGCCAAATAAATAAGTGTAAGGCTAGTAAGACATCTTTCCAAGGTAATGTTGATAAATGAGCGTTTTATGGGCCGAAACTGGTAACTGAATACGAATGGGCTGTACCTGTCAAGAGTGCAAAAAGGAAAATAAATAGGCAAAAGTATATATATTTATAATATAGTTTATCAAATGAAGTATCCAAGGTGTTAATATCGGAAATAAAAAAATTAATTACCATTGAGAGAAGAAATAGAAGAGACATGTGGCCAATGACTTAACCCAGAACTTAATAGTCTAAAAATTTCCTAATAAATTTTACACAAATCTTTAATAGAAACCTTAATTACAAAACATTAAAGTATGTTTTGAAAATTAAAACAGATTTTTTATTTCTTTTAATTGAATCGTTATAGTTGTAAGCAATATACAATATATATTATACAAAATATATATTTTGGTATACGAACACACTTTTGGTATTTTTAAATAGAGATACAAAAATATAAAATCTGGTCAACCTCAGAAAAGTAACCAAGAAAAGTAAAATTAAGAATTTTAGATTACAACAACGTTTGCTAGCAGTTTCATTGAAGGAAAACTATGCAGCATTTAGCTGATAATTTATTTATAGAAGCCTAAATGCAGTTTAGTAAATTCTTTTCCGATTTGACACTATCAATCCTAGTTTTATCGAAGCTTTCTTAGCTGTAACTTGTTGACCAATTTAATATTTGCAATTATGAAATATATTTTTTAACCAATGAGTACCAAGGAATCATAGCTAATTATTGGAAGGAATTAATTTTTTCGGCTTAGTTTTCGTTACTTTTGAGAAATCATAACTGCAATTCGATCTAAAAACAATCAAATTTTATTTTTATTTTATTTTGTCTTACATATATATTTTTATAACTAGACGTTGATGAATATAATACGATCTTTAAAACAAATTTCTGGTACACGCTATTATTATTTTTTCGATCACTTTTGGATTAATTAATTAATTTTTGGGTAAAAATCAAAACAAATACTTTAATGCTTAGCTAAAGTGGTAAATTTTATCCCAAAAGCAGTTTAAATATTTCCAAAATTAAACTTTTATATATTAATACAAGCCCTTTGCATCTGTTTCGATTTTTCTTTTTTTTTCGATTATTGGATTTCAATATAAGGTTTATAATTTTAGAACTGTTTTAAAATCATCTCCTTAGCTCATTATAGCCCAATGTATATATTTTGTTTGAACTCATAAAGCTACTAAAAAATATTTTATGGTATAAATGTTTAGATTAATATTTACATATTTATATGATAACATATTTGTTTTAATTAATTTTAAGTTGTAGAAGGTGGTATATGTTCGAAAACTTAAGGAATTTAATTATTTTTTAGTTATTTTCTGGGGTTGGATTGTTGAATGATTATTCATCATTGTATGTATTTGTCTCCACGCCGAAGGCCTTAGCCGGCAGCTCGTTAGTCAAAGGTTAATATTAATTTTAATCATATCCAACTTAAATATAAATTATTAAATAACACTAACATCAATATCAATATTAACAAATATGATTTAAGATGTTTTTTTGCTACTAGAGGATCTCAGATAGTTTACAAATTTATATCGTTAATTTTATACTAGCTACTTGATTTTTCATATCCCAAAAGTAAGATCACTGATATTGACTATTATTGAAAATCTGAAAGGACAATCAATGACAATTAAAAACCACTTTAACAATTACATATATATATAATACTAACAAGTTTAATGAAATTCTTTTATATTAACTACTTGTACTAAACTTGCATTGTTTCCAGCACTTTTACTAAAGATTTGTCAACCTTAAGGACTTTGACACAGTCACTGCTGGTCAAGAAGTCAAGGGAAAGTTGCATTATTCTTAGAACATGAACTGAATCTTGTCTTATATACCTGATACACCCTATATATAGAATATATACGAATGCATGTACATGCTTATAAAGACTTGGCGGTCATATAAGAACACCATGAATTGAGGCAACAACAAAGGCAACTACCTCTGACAACAGACGGTGGAATAAGAGCTGAGTGAGTCCGCAGAAGGAAAAGATGCCGCAGCAGCAGCAGCAGCAATGGCAACAGCAGCAACAACAACAAATTGGAATATATGGCTGGCAGGCATAACGGTGTTCATAATAATGATGCCGTGGTCTCTCTCACTGAAAAGAAGCATGACTATGACTGAGAAGAGGCCAGGACCAGGACGAGAACCAGAACCAGGACCGTGGCAAGGACAACATGGCCGCAACATAATGAAAACGAAGGGAATTTCACTGTTCGCGAACAACATAGTAAAGAGATGGCGAATTGGTAGAAAGAATATGAGAGGATGGAAGCGGTAACGGGAGGCTCAGGCAAGGGAACGCACGAAACCGCAAAAAATGGCCGACGGCCATTGCATGTTCTCAAGTGCTTCCGGCTGAGAGGTTGCCTACCAGACCAACCAGAGAATGAGAAAGAGAATGTGAACGAGAATGAGAATGGAAGTGGCAGCAGGAGGGGTAAAGGGAGCGGGAGCGGGAACAGGACCGAAAGCTATGAGCTACCTACCAATATTGTCATGTGGTTTTCTTTTGGTTACAAGAGGGGGAAGATGAAGAAGTTGGCTGACTGCTGGTGCGGTGAATGGGAATGTGAATGTGGCGAAAACTCCTGGCCATTGAACGTCATGGGGACGGAAATGAGTCAAGCGTGACATTTGCTGCTCCGCTGCTTGGCTGTTTCTTTGCTCTTGCTCTTTATCCTTTCCTCTCGTGTGTGTGTGTGTGTGTGAGTGTGAGTGTGAGTGTGAGTGTGTGTGACGCCCTTAGGCTAGTCAAAAGGAAACTTCTCGTATAACGCAAATTAAAAAAATCCCTCAGCCAGATGTCAAGTAACGGTGAAAAAAACTAGCATTGCAATAGCTAAAAGTATGCTACAGTTTATTTCTTTTCTTATTTCTTTCTCTGTAAGCCAATTTTTAATTAGCTTCACATATGACAGTTAAACTTTAAGAAGTAAGTGAGAGAGAAGAGAAGAAATATTGGAAATTAATACAAAATATAAGAAATACTCTAAAGTAAACGCATTTCTCTCACTCCCTGCGTTTGTACCCTCCTCTTTTCTACTTCCCAATGACCTAAATGCCCGGCCCTAATGCCAGAGGCAACATTTCAACATCAAAACAAATGCATAACAAAAGGTGTATAGAATACACACACATACATACACACATACTAATACATATATAGGGGTAGCAGGAGCAAATGAAACATATATCATGAATATTTTGATCAAAATTGCCGCTGTTGGTCGCTCTTTTGGGCCACATCCTCCACATGCTTCATCCACCCATCTCTTTTTGTTTGCCCTTTCCCCTTTAGGAACACAATCAACCTTTGGCAGCGGCTCGCGTTTTTGACATGCCAGAGGCAAAATATCGATGTAAAGAATTAAAAACATAGGTACATGCGTAGGAGTGGGCAATTGGAGGTGTGGCCTAAGCACTGAGAGAGAGAAACAGGCAGATACAATAAAACATGCAAATATGTGCCCAAGGACATTGCAACAACAACAACAGCAACAATAACAAGAAGAAGGACAGCAGACACCGTCAAAACAGAGCGGCAAAGAACGCAGCCCAAACATCAAACACACACAACATACACACACACACACACACAAATACATAAACAGCGGAGGGTCCTTTTGGTGGCGGCATGACCGCAGGTGCACATCCATATATGTATGTATGTATATATGTTTGTATGCATGAGTGTATTATGTGTGTGTGTGTGTGTGTGTGTGTGCGAAAGATACCAAAGGGTATAAAGTTTATTTAGCTTTAGTCGAAATTAAAGGCCTTTGTATATTAAGCAACTACAAGCATGAAACACACACACACACACACACTCACATATATATGGACGCACACACCCAACAAACACATACATAAATGCAGTGAGATAACCACTACACACCCACACCCACACACACACACACACCGTTCATAAAATATGCCCGAAGCCATTCAGCAAAAACCTCTAAATATACCGAAAAATGAAATTTACACAAAATACAGTAAAAAAAAAGGAAAAGAAACAAAAAAAAGAAAAGAATATGAAACGGAATTCGTTTCAAATGTAGAGAAGGCCGCTCAGGATGCCGCAGGATCCTGCCGCGTACCTCAAAAACCGAAAGCTGTAAACTTTGACCCGTGTATGTGTGTGTGTGTGTGTGTATGAGTACTCCGCTCTTTGTCCCTGCCTGGTTATGAAAATACTTCGACTGTATTTTGATTTCATCAAAAAACGCTTTTGTCCACATTACCAAAACAGGACATTTATGTGCAACAATCAAAAATATAACACAGGATATAAAAAAAGGGGAATTCGTTTGTTCAAGCTCGTAAACTGTTAAATTGCTCTTAAAATAAACATGTCAGAGATATTTAAAAGCAAAAAAAGGAAGGCATACAATTCCAATTGATGAGCAATATATATACATATATAAATATATGTATATATACATATATTTATTCCATATAAATATATAAATATATGTATATATACATATATAGATATATGTATATACACCTAGACCTCGCTTTGCGTCGTTTCGGTTTGCGTTTTTTTCGAAGTTGCGTCGCTGATCAATTAACACTAATTTTCATTGTGCGTCGTTGGATTTCGATGTTGCGTTGCGGAAGAGTCGTTAATCTTTTTTGGAATACTTATTTTTTTCAAAAGGTGGCAGCACTTTTCGTTCTAATTGCGCTATACTATCAAAACTGGGGAATTCCCATTTTGTTGTTTCGTCTCATTTTGCCATTTGCTTGCCCACCTTTTATGTAGTGTATCGCATTTCAATTAGTGAGTTGTGCTTTTTAAAAGAGATCAATAAATTTTTTCGTGTAGTTTCTGATTATAAAAAAGGTAAATAGTTTTCTTTTTTAAAGAAAGCCGACGTACGTCAACAGATACTCAAGCCTCATCCGATTGTGATTAATTCTAATTTGTTTGTCATTATTAGTTAGTTGAATGTATTATTTTGTTTTAACTGAATTAGTTTCTTTTTGTTTTTTATATCTATAAAATGAAATAAAATGATATATGATTTTGTTTTCTTTTTTTAAATTATTGCTTTGTTAAACTCAAATACTTAAAAAATGTAAGATATTCGCAACCTTAGAACCTATCCTCGATCTTTATATGGTTTGCTATAGAAAAACTTAATTCAGTTTGCGTCGTTTCGATTTGCGTCGTATTTTTTTGGAACGTATCCCCGACGCAAAGCGAGGTCTAGGTGTATACATATATAGATATATGTACTTTTTTATGGAATTTTATAGAAAGACATTTAGAGACAAAATGACTTAAATATTCTCTGTTGGCCATATTAAAGACCGATTCATCTCAATACCCTGAAGCGTCAATATTAATATTTTTATTTTATTTAAATAGTAAAAGGGCACAAAAGGCGTAGCAAAAGGGAATGGTGTATATATACATAGTATACAGCAGTTTATTGGAACCATTAAAGTATGAAAAGGGATAAATCTTAATATCTTTTAGACTATTTTAACGGAGATATTACTCAATATATGTAAGGAATATATGTAATATAAGTCAATTTCTATTAACATTTTTAAAATGATAGCTATCTGAGCCAATTAACTAACTGATTTGTCATAAAGATAACGTATTTCTTGATGCGAAAAGAAGAGACGAGTATTTTATAGCCTGGCTGAATATGAATTACCTTAAAAAGCATCGAAATAGTTGACACAATTGACTCTGAATCTAAAGCATTAGAAACTGATTATCAGTAAAATTGGCTAATCTACTTAACTGTATTAACTATAGCTACTCCGATATTGCTTACAACTATGCGAAAAACGATTTCAAGTTAAGCTATGTTATGTTTACCAGCAAAATATTGTTTTCAAATATGAAATTAAGAAGAGTTTTCGCCTTGAAAAAACATTGGTTTTATTGAGATTCCTTTGAATCTCGCAATCGCAATCACAAATAACTTTTTTTGAATTAATATAATGTCACTTTCTCCCCCATTTCGTTTATAAAAATTTGTTGTTGTCAGTAGGAAATAATCAAAGTTTATTTATTATGTTCAAAAAAGTGTTTAAATTACTATAAAAAAGTAGAAAAAACAATAAAATACTTTTAGAATCAGTAAAAAACGCAAACATATCCTTTATGAAAATAGTAATTTTTATTTTAATGTTTAATCATTTTTACTAGAGTATTATTTGATTGTGAATTACTACAACTTTACGACACCAAGTTAGAAACAAAATAGATTTATCATTGATTTAATTTTATAAAGTATTCCAAAACGGAAATTTACCCATATATTACATCCAATACAATACTTTAATAAATGCATTCTTGATAATAATGATTAAATAATCTCACTATCAAATGATCTTAGTATTAGGAAAATATCCTTAAATAGTCCAAACATATATACATAGGCATCAAACCAAAAAAATTTGTTGTTTATAAGTATAAGAACTTTAGAAATTAATAATTATTTTGTTTAAAATTATATGGGGTCTATGAAAACATGCGATTTAAGGATTCTGTAATTTATATGAACAAATATTGAAAATCTTAAACAAAGATTTTTTAGTCGATACTTTAAAATAAAAATATTGAATAAGAATCATTTTAAAGTTAAAGTTTTATACTTTATACTATTTATTTAAAGTTAAAGTTTTATACCCGCATAGTTTTTTAAGTTATTTGTAAATATTTATGTCTAGATCCTGTCTACGCCCATGAATTATTGAAATACTCATTCCCTCATGCATTTATGCAATTGTGCAACTCAGCTGCAAAATGTCACTGCAAATGTATATAAAAACTGATGACTTGGGACGATGTGTCTGATATTCTGATCCACAATCCATTCTCCATTACCATCACCGTCACCGTCACCGTCACCGTACGTCCGTCACCATTACCATACCCCTGCCCTTTGGCATTCAGTCTCTTCAATCTTACTACCAATGCCAGCCCATGTCCCAATGGTACAATTTTTTCTGCTATTTGACTTTTCTGCGGCTATATAGATATATCCCACATGCATATAGTATAAAAATGCACGAGAATTGTATATTTAAATGCCGTTACACTGATTGAGAAAAGCCATATCGGCTGGGTGAGGTAAAAAAACAAAAAATTTAAAGAAGAATGACAGGACTGCATGTCGTATGAGTAATGTAACAATGCAATTTGGCAATGCATCGAGCAATAACAAGAAAAAAAATTCTGTTTTTTTTATAGTTGTAAAATGTGAGAAAACTGAAAAATAAATATAACACAATATGCAATATACATAAATATATATACATGCATATGTACATACATATTTATATGTAAGTTATACACACCTGTGTTCCCAACAAAATAAACGCAACCAAATTTATGTTGGCGAATTGCAAATATTGCAGTAAAATAAATGAAAAAGGAACGTATTTCAATATATAATTGAATTCAAGTTTACTTTGTCAAGTTACTTCCATCGTAGTAAGAAAATATATAGTAAAGTCGTTAAAGTGTGTGTAAGTTGCAGAACGGAGCAATTGAATTTAATATATGTATGTATTTTGTTCTTCAGATGTTGTGAATATTCATAAAAATATCCTAAAAATATGCTAAATATACACAATAAAGACAAAATTTGTATTCGAGCCTGTTTTTTCAATTTGTATTAAAAGTTATTATATATTAGTATTAAAAGTGTCGTTGTGGACAAAAACTAGAAGTGGAAAAAAGAGAATTAAAACCTTTCATTGAAGTGGCCTCAAACCCGCTAACAAGAATATGTGGCAAAACACAATAAGATCAATTAAAACACATTAAAAACTAATAATTAATTTTTAATTAATATCGTTAAATTACTTCTATAATATAGATTATAAAACATTTTATAAATTTGTTGATTAATATAATCTAATAATATTTTTTTTTTTTTAATATTTTTCATTTTTTTATCAATGAGAGGAAAAAATACTATTATAGTGTTGCATACTTCTCGGGATGACATGTTTTTTGTGTATTTGTATGAGTCAACATCGGACAAGTTGGCCATTCACAGAGAATAGGTTAACCATTCGATTTTGAATGGCCCACTTGGTAGATATTAAGTCACATCTTTTGCTACATTCTTTATTTAAAATATAATATTTTAAAGGTCATTAGTGATAAACTCATGCACTTGTTGACTAACACTAGCATTTAACAGAACACTACTTTTTAACAGAAAATTAGGATTTAACATAACAAAAATAACATAGAAACGGATTCAATTTAAACCAATTGAATCAATCAAGGGGAACGATACACAATAAAGAAAAAATTAAAAATTGAAGTCAAAATTATATTCTACATAAATAAATACATACTTAAATAAATATATGTATATACTATATTACCTATATTACCCCAAAAAAATTAATAAGTTTAAACCTGCGTTATTCCACCTTATTTGTGGCTTGCCCACGTTAATAATTGCTTCACAGGAGAGCCAATTTTTTTATTAGCACCACAGAATTACAATGAATTTTTATTGTATTGACGTACAGCTGGTCGGACTTAAGCTAAAACTAATTGAGACAAGAAAAATGTTTGATTGAGCTACTCTAAAGAAGATTTTAATTAAAACAGATTTTTGACTGATAGTTTCCATGGAAGATACAAAATACCTTTAAGTGATTATTTTTTGATTTATATTTTAGTTTACATTTTAGTAAAATCTCAAATTCGTAAATTCAAAAAATCATTACAATTTGGTGATTCTTTTTTTTAAAATTACTTTCTGGAACGTCAAATGATTAATTTGGTTAATGAAAAAATTCGCTTATATGTACAATACAAACAAAGCTTAGAATTGGCTATAAAACTATAGTAATAAAAACACAGGAAAAAAAATACCTCTGTTTTTTCAAAAACACTTCGTGAATTTTTCATCAAAAATGCTGAATAAAAATTTATTTTGATTTTATTACAACATTGCCATACATAAATAATTGTATAGAATGTTGGAACTGGGCATGCATAACTATAGTCACCTACCAACCCTTTCCACCCCACTCCGCGTAACCCTTTTTGGTATACGGTTCACGCTTGCTGCTTGCATTTCTAATGCTTTGTCGCTAACTGCCCAGCGATTTGCATATTTTTAGGCGTCACGTTTTGGGTTTTAGTATTTTTTTTACATTAAAGCGAACGCTTAGACATATGCACATATATATATGTTATATGTATGTATGTATATATATACATACATGCATGTTCATGTAAATACACATACAAATACAATTATATATGTATGCAGAATGTGTGTGCATCCCAATGTTTGTGTATGTACAAATACCTATATATGTATATATAGATACCGATATATAATTGTATATATAGTCTCACATTTCTGGCCAGCTAATCTGCATTTAAATGGAATTTTTAATTATTTTCCTAGTCGGGTCCAGTCGGGTTTAGTCCATTCCGGTACGGTACCGGTCGGTATCCTTTGACAATCACAGCGATATTTGGTGAGCAAGAGAGAGCATGATGCGGGGAAGGGAAGCTAGGAGGGAAACGCTCGCGCTTGCGGCAAAAGCAAACGCGCCAACGTCCTAACCGCCTTCCTGGCAATAAAATGCAGTTCGAATTTAAATAAAACTTAACAAGGCCCGTGCATATATACACAAAGTTGAATAGGCGACTCCAACTCATCGTTTCTCACCGCCATGCCGTCCACCTAACAGCCGCCCAGCGCATTTTAAATTGCCAATCAAAATGTGGAGCATAAAATATATCAGCCAGAAATGGGGGGGGGGTTATGGAAATAGGAATGATGGGGTGGTCTAGGTATAGGGTACCGCAGCACCTACCAATTTTTGCCATCAACGGCTAAGCAAATAAGAATATTAATGGTTTTTTCCAGCCATTGCGCAATATTTTACCATGTATAATACACCTGAGCGAGTTTTCGATTAGAACGGTACTAAAACCCATCACTGTATGACTAGTATGTATGTGTGTGTTAGTAAATGATTGTGGTATGTGTATGTGTGTGTGTGGGTGTATGTGGATTGCATAAAATTAAAATTGGCGACATTTTACAAATTGCATTTTATTTATGCCAATGAAAAATTGTAATTAACATGTTAATTAATAGTTAGCCGCGAGCTTTGCTTTGTTTTATTAAAAAAAAATATATATACATAAATGCAATATATATAACAGTATATATTATACATATATACATAGTATATACCTATATGCATATTCTGCATCATTTTAGGCTTGCTATTTTAATATTAATTAGCTTCTTTTTTTTGTCGAAAAAATACACACTGACACATACACAAACAAACAAGTCAGAAAAGTTGCAATTACAATGTAAATGATAATGAATTCTGGAGTTGTTTACCACATAAGAATTATATGAACAGCAATACTCATACGCCATGTGTGACCTACCAATGAAAAAAAAGATATACATTTATGTATACATTTGTATATAGCACGCTTTGAGATATTAACAATTTTTTAAATTACTTTAAATTGAATTTAAAATTACTTTCATCTCAGATTTTTATTCTTATATTCTGTTGTTTTATTTTTCCCTTACAAAAATAGATTGGGGGTTATAGATTTCCCCTCTCTTATCTGAGTGGCTATTTTAAAGACTACTTTATATAAAAATAAAATCCTGAACAATCCAAAAATTACCGAATATGCCAAAAGATCTTGACAAACCTATAAGTAAACTTTAGAAATATGTACAGTGGTGGCCACAAGTAAAACCCACTACGATTAATTGAATTAATCAGTGTTGATAAATGACGTAAATGCCGATGAACTTTTACTTACTTTTCTTGTAGGATTTTACTTGACAAGGAAATTGTCCCGTACAATGAAAAATCCTAGCGGGCTTTACTTGTGTTCACCACTGTATATATATTTATAATATGTATATAATCTTGTCAAAACAAAATTAACGTATAATATTGATTAAAATTGTACTTTCCTTGTTATCACAATTCGAGGCGCTGTCCCGTCTAATGCCTCCACAATTTTTTCATAGCAATCATTGGAAAAAACAAAACAAAAAATAGAACTGTTCTCTTTAAAAATGACTCATCGTCAGATAATAATATGGATGAGCTAATTTAAGTAAAAGAGATTGATTCGAATACAAGATTTGAAATTTAAACAATGTACTTAGAAATATTCTTAGAAGAAATAAATTCAAACAGGTGTTCAATTAACATAAATATAGTTTTTTGGTTTGTTTCCATAATGGTCCAAATATTTTACCAATTGTTTTTTATTATGCAAAATTTGTGTCCTTTTTTGTTGTCATTGTGATCATGTTTGTTAACATTACTGTTACACTGTTCTGTAAATGCCAGTGTTGGTAAGCATCTTGTCTTGCCAGAGTAATGTTATTAAAGATCTTAATACGATGCAATAATTTAAATTGACCTTCCTTTGTTTATTAACAAATTTAAAATGTTTCATATAAATTTAAGAAATTAGTAATCTTAATCGTTGTTTAGATATTTAACAAGAACAACTTTTAGTTATAAAAATTAAGTTATTGTATAAAAATTCATGCTTTTCGTGAAGTAAACTTCTCGAACATTATTTCGGCTTAAATATATTCTAGGCAAAACAACTGTGCTTAGAAGGGTAGCAACTTCAATTTAAGTTCTTTAAAGTTTTTCTAAGTAGAATTTTCAAACAGTGTATTAATTCTCAGTGTATGTAAGGTAATCTGCTTATCCTTGGCTAACTATTTATTCTGGTCACTTACTTTTAATCCACTGGAAAAGCATTTTATCTATTAAATATAAACGTGGGTCATGGCGAGACAACATGTAGTTATTTTTGAATCTAGTACGATGGAAAACATTATGTATTATAATGACGGTGCTAACAAATCCGGAAGTTGCTTGTTCTGGACTGTCTATGGAATTCGGCTTACTTATGGTTTCCATCAGGTTAGGGCATTCTTGTACTATAAATATGAATACGATGATTTGGCCATTGGCGTTCTGCTTGGAAATTCGTTCGGTCTTGGTCTTGTTGTTCTTGGCAACGACAACGATATGAAGTGCAAGACTTTGCTTACCTGTCTTTGGTAGGGGCTCGAGTTCTGGCCAGCATTTGAGCCAACATCAACAGGCAGAGCAGTTACACTACTAACCACCCATATTGGACTGGCCACAACCACCCAAGGCTAGAGAACGGAAATTAAAAAGAGGGAAAAAAGAAAACACTGCACAGGAACCTCTAAACCGTAGTCGTAAACGTAAATGTAACGGTAACCACGTTGAGATTCAACTGGAGAATGGGCTTGAGTTTTGCCTTAGCCTTGCCTGCGCCTGCAACAGGATACCAGCTAGCACATTACAATGAATCCTGCGGCAGGAATTCAAACAAAACTTACATGCACAGAAAGGAAGAAGCGCACATGAATGGGAAAACACGATATCATTGCAGGCATCACTATCATCATCATCATCTTTATCATCAGGCAGCATCATCATTGTGACTTCTTTCTTGGTGCTCGGTGCTGATGGGTGACTCAAAACCTGAGCCAGATGACGGAATAACGACACCGTTGCCGCACTGGATGCAAAGAAGACAAAAGACTGTGACCCAACCACCCCAAAAAAACCCTCAAATCCGTCGTCATATGGTGTTGCCATAAGAAATGTTTCATGTTAGTTTCTCAGTAGTTGCATCACCTTTCAACTCTTGACATCCTGATGCCGAGTTATCTCTGTGTATATGTAAAATCTTGTAAGAAAAACAATGACTAGATTGGCAAATGACTTTAAGTCGATGGAATAATAAAATAAAACTGCACTTCACTAGAGAGAAAACCAATTCTTACAGTAGTCAGCAGGTTTGCGATAAAATTTAAAATACTAAATAACATGAATAAATTTTTCATTGAATAAAATATATTTTGGCTAGATATGACTTAAGTTTGATATTAAAAAAACTGATTTAAATTTTATCTAGCATAATCGAGAATCATTCACGAAAAATTCAACGTTTTAACGCAACGCCTTAACTAGTTGAGAATTACAACTAAAAAAGCTAAGAAATTAATAGCAAGTTTACATTACTGGAGTAAATTTCGGTGTATATCTTCAGCACACTAGAAATAGGTTCTAAAACATTAGAAATAAATTCGGTTAATCCACTGATGGCATTTTTCAGCGCCTTAACCAGTTGAGGATTACAACAAAATGAAGTTAAGAAAAGTATTGAACTCTCATATCACTAAAGTAAATTTTAGAGTATATATTTATCACGTCTAAAATAGGTTCTTGAAATTTCCTAATCATATGTACGAACTTAAGAACTATTTTTCCTATTTTAAGAAAATGCAATCGAACAGTGATTTAAATCCTTGTGGTTGGGGTCATCTTGATGTTTTCACATTTACAATATAAATGAATGCGCACATAGTACATCTGCATATAATTGTAAACCATCTTTTGGTAAGGTTGAAAAGCAATTACAATTTCATTTAAATTTTTTGCTCTTCGTAAACATTTAATTTCCAATTTTAATTTGCTTCAATGCATTGGAACATACAGAGGCCACCAATCGACATCGACATCGACATCGACACAATATCATCTTGTTGCCCCGTCTACCTACCTTTCCACGCTGTTGCTACTTCAGCGTCAGTTCCTCTTTCTGCTGCTTGCGCTACTCAAAGGTCCTCCTGGGCGGCTCATGCATGGAACTTCGTTTCTCATTTACATTAAATAAATATTGTACAATTGTATTGAGAGAGTGCCAACCAAGAGGCAAGAGGCCTGGTCGGAGGCAAAGGTGAAATGAGCTTCAACTGGTTGCACAAACCGAAAACTTTCACGTACCCAGCATCATCTTCCCGAGAAGGCTTTGACTTTGCTCTTGAAGTCCAGGGTAAATATTCCTCAAAATATGAACACACATCCACACACACACGCAAAAAATCTCAAACCAAAAACATAAAAAAAAAATAACAAATAAAGAAACCGAAAATAAAAAAAATAGAGAAGTAAAAGAGAAGGGGGAGAGAAAAAAAAAATAGAACGAAAATTGCAATTTCAATGAATAAAATTGAAATTGAAACATTTTTAGACCGATGCCATAAAGAATTCTTTATGGAAAATGCATGTTGCACGTGTATTTCAAATGTACAAACAATATGCATATAGTAGATACATATATTGAAATTTGCCAACAATCAAAATATTTCCGAGCAAAATATAGAAACTCAAATCCTAACACCCTTTTACCCACAATCTGACCCATCACAATCACAATCTCTCCCTCTCTATATATCTATCTCTTTTGCACTAAAATGAATATTTTTGTGCACTAATAGATTTTCTTATAGCATGAAAATTTGCATAAAGTTTTGTATGAAATTAATTTTTTGCAATGTTTTTGCAGTTGGTCACACACAGAGAGAAAGAGACACACAGACAGAATGACTGACAGATAGACTGACTCACTGACAGTCAACCTTTTTAATGGCCAACCTGATCCTGCGACTTGTGACTGTCGCTATCCTGTCTTTCTGTCTGTTTGTGTGTTTATAATTTACTTTACTTCTCTTTTCTGACAAAAGGATTTTAAAACAATTATTTTAATGTTTTTCCCACACACACACACACAGGCAGACACACACTCACACACACTACGTCAAATTGAGTTTTAAATGACTTTTCCATTTTTGGCTTTTAAATGCAATTTTTCTCTTCATTTAACATTTTGCCATTGTATACCGTATTATTATCAGGCCCGACAAAACGAAAACTTTATTTAATCAAATATACAAAATACACATGTAAATAAATACAAAATAAATACATATATTTATATATACATATATTGAAAGAATCATTGGGGGAAAAAAGCGTTTTTGTTATTTCGAAATTAGCACCAGAAATGTAAATGTATGTACAATTTTTTTTAAACAATAATTGGCTTTTGGCTAAAATAAAGACAACAAAAAAAAAATAAATAACAACAATAATAACAACAAGGAACATAAATACAAGCATTTCAAGCGTTAAATAAAATATACAAAACGAATTCGATTCTATGCAAATTTGATTTTCTATTAAATTGCAATGAAATGTCTAATAAACGAAAGGCATATTTTAAAAAATTGTTAAGAATAATTGTAATTGGAAATCGATAGAGCTAAAGAGAAATAACAATGATCTTTCATTTATGACTGATTGATAATTTGATTTAGTTATTTATACTGTAATTTATTTATATAATTAAGCAACTGAAGTAAATAACATTTCTTTTACAAGCATGTGTGAATAGCTTTAGTAAGAGGAAACAGAACTTAGTATATAATTTAGTTCTTTTAATTAATTTTTTAAAGGAACCGTCTTTATTTAATTATTTAAAGTTGTAGTAATTCAATTAGAACTTTTTAGGAATACAATAACGCGTTGATCATGTAAAAATATTTAAGTACAACGCTTCTAAAAATGATATACAGGAAAATTTTTCTAATTGAAAACAAAAGTTCTATTTGCCTAACATTTTTGTTCCAAGTTGTTAAAAAAAATAAGTTATTAAATCTTATTTCTTCTTTTAATATCTGGGGAATAGATCTTAGAAGATAAGTTAAATTTTGAAATTTCAGACCAATTTTTTAAACCATTTCTGTAACATCGAAATCACTGGCTTTGTTTAATCAATCGAAAACGTAAAAATTCTATTTCAGTTTTTTTTACTGTTTTCCTAAAACTTCAGTTTTAGTATAAAAAAGTAGTGAAAAAATTTATTCACATTTTAATTTTGGAAAAAAATTAAATATAATAATTAAAATTAAATAAATTTTCTCCTCGATCTATATAAGACCTAAAGTATAAAAAGAGCGATGACTGCCTAGGGTTAAACTTTCAAAAGTAATTTTTATATAGTGGCGTTACAAATTAAGCTATATCTTCGAAAATTAATCGGGCTAGCTTCAAATTTTACAAAGAAACTACTGAACTATACTTAGATTACGAAAATCATTCGACTTCTTTTACATTTTTAACTGCGTAAACCTTAAAGAGTTAAATATTAAGATCTTCCGTTTCAATACAGGAAATATCATAATGTTAGCCAGATCTATTTCATTATATTATATATATCGATATCTAAAGTTTAACAGAGATTATATTCCATTTTAAAATGAACTTAATAATTTTTTTTAAATAGTTAAATAAAACTTAAAATAATGTTTAAAGATATTCTTTAAATGCATTCTTAATTCATTTTTCAAGTTATTTCGTTTCTAATTATTTCTCAAATATGATAAATGACGGCATTAATTATAGTCGAGAAAATACAATACTTTTGTCTGGTCTATCTTATCCTCTTTCTGATGGTTGCTAATCAGACAAAACAATGCAAAGTAAAGCGAAAACTTCAGGCTTCTCGAATAATATCAAGATAAAGCAAGTCATTAACATATCGCTCCAATGAAAATGCAAATGCAACAGAAATTACGGGACAAGTCTTGTGTTTTTTTTTCTCTACTCCCGGCTGCTCCGAATCCCAGTCTGACTCCGACTCTGACTCTTATATCCTACTTCCTACCTGGCTGACCGCATATCTAGTGGCTCATTAAAATGCGCTGCCATCTTGCGAAAGTGAAAAATTACCCAGGGAATTTAGAAAATAAAAGAAAGAAAAAGGAAAAACAGAAAGGAAAACGTAAAAACTTCTGCGGGCCATATATAGAGGAGACAGGAAGAGCGAAAGATACATAGAGATAAAAAGATAGAGAGACACAGCAAAGGACAAGGACTGCTAACCGAAAAGGTGTTGCCGTTAAGTGGCTACCAATGTTGTTTTTATTGTTGCTTTTCTTGGCTGGTATACATACATACATACATACATATATTTATACCTTAACGCATTGTTAGCACTTCATAAAACTAAAATCTCATGAATATTATGAGCTTATCTTTGCTTCGCCACAACTGAATTGTACAGATTTGCAATGCCATGGACACTACGCAACGTACACTTGCCACCTACCAAGTGGGGCAACTGGCCTTAGGTTATTGCCACAACTTAACCAGCTTGAGTGTATATCCTCATTCTCATATATTCGCGATTTAAGTATAATTACAGCCTGAAAAAAATCAACAATGTTAAGGGCGAAACTTAATTGTCAGTAAGTGTTGCTTAATGCCTATTATCTGCACTCACGCCTCTTCTTCTCCTCTCTGCCTCTCGTATCAGACCGATGCTGGCCCCCATGGCCCCTGTCAGCCGCATAACCGAAACTTAATTGTTAGCTTACCGAAACTTTTTAACGCGTTATTTAACCCCTTTTTACGTTTTGTTGCTAATTAAAAAACTTTTCGTTGAATCGAGCAAAGCAAAAAAAAAAAGAAAAATAAGAAAAGAATGCTGCTAAAGACATGGAAGACGCTTCTGCTCTTTGGTTGTTTACACAAAAGCAATCATACGCCATGTTATACATTGAGTTCGTCCTTGTTGTATCGTCACTGTCAACAATACGACATCAGCTCGAAGAAACTCATCTCTCTACCTCCCTCTCCTACCTCTGCTATGGTATGAGGGGAATGGCGATGAGATGCAGATATAGCATCAAAAGCCAGATCTTCTTCTTGCTCCTTGACGTTTCTGTTGAAGTTTCATTAATTAGATAAAAGTTTATTCTCCCGTACATTGTTAATGACGCAAGAAACGAGCTGCAAATTATTTGCGCACAACAAAAAAAAACTTCAGCGAAACCAAAAAACAAAATTGAAAAAAAAAAAAGAAATATTAACAATACTCTGAAAAAGTTTCTCTCCAATTAGAAAACTGTGAAAAACTGTTTCGCCTGCTGGTAGGAAAGAATATCCTGAAAGGGTTTTGATATGCAAAAATGTCCTAAATTGGTGACTTTCTAAAAAAATTTCACATCTCAGAAGATAGGCAAAAAATAAAAGGTAATGACAATTGGACTAGCAATATTATATTTATAATATATTAACTACATTTCAAAGTTTCAAGACACGGAAGGGTAAATTTTCAACAAATTCTTCACTAGTTTATTTAGCCATATTTAACGGTCTGTTCGTCCATCTGTTTGGACAATCTCCTTCGAGCGTATTTAAATTAGAGAGCTGATAGAACGACTACATCCTAAAGCTCTTAGTAAAATAAACGATCGATAATTGAGTTTTAACTTAGTATACTTTCACCAAGATTTATTAGAATCGGTTGACTATCATATTCATAGCTGTCCAAGGAATGATCTGTCCAAAAAGGATGTCGTATCCAAAGATTTTTGTTCTCAAACTACTTGCACTAAATGTTCTTTTTATACACTTGCAAAGTGTATATTAATTTTGGTCAGAAGTTTGCAACGCATAGAAGGAAGCATCTCCGACTATATAAAGTATATATATTCTTGATCAGCATGATGAGCTGAGTTGATATAGCCTTGTCCGTCTGTCCGTCCGTCCGTCCGTCCGTCCGTCCGTCCGTCTGTCCGTCTGTCCGTCTGTCTGGATCAACGCAATCTCCTCCGAGACCCTTGGAGCTACAGAGCTGAAATTTTGCACCTAGGCTTCTTTTTGCTGCAGGCATTGTATATCTCGGAATTATCCCGATCGGATGACTATATCATATAGCTCCCATAGCAATGATCGGTCAGGAATAAGGTTTAACATCAATAACTCAGTTGTTTCTTAATCGAATGTCACTAAATTTGGTGTTTGTGAGTTTTATATAATACCCAACATATATACCAAGTTTCATCAGAATCGGTCGACTATATCATATAGCTCCCATAGGAACGATCGGCCAAGAATAGGGTTTAACATCAATAACTCTGTTGTTTTTCAATCGAATGTCACAAAATTTGGTATTTATGAGTTTTATATAATCCTCAACACATATACCAAATTTCATCAGAATCGGTCGACTATATCATACAGCTACCATAGGAACGATCAGTCAAAAATTTAGTTTTTGATCAATAACTTCGATGTTTTTGAAGCAATCGTCACGAAATTTGTTATTTGACAATTTTATATAAAAAGAAAAAGAAATATATCTTTTAAGTTTTATCAGAATCGGTCGACTATATGCTATAGCTGTCATAGGAACAATCGGGGAAAAAAAATTTGTTTTAATTTTTTATGACACGGACATCAAATTTATATTTGATGGGTTTTATATACTTCCTTATGATTCCGGCAAGTTATATATAAATCAAAAAGATAGTTTGCAAGGGTATACGAACTTCGGCACGGCCGAAGTTAGCCCATCCTTCTAGTTATTAATTACTGTTGGTCTCTAAAAATCACAATCCTTGCTTGATTTTAAGATCAATATAATGTTTATTTAAATTATTATACTATTGATCTAGTATTTATGGTTTATAGTGATAAAAGACTTTCTGAAATCATCAAAAAGATACCTAAACCAGCGTGTTATTCAAAAGATCAACATCGATTCAATTCAACTTCAAATTAGTCGAACTTTGTCCAATTTTGAAAAATTGCATTAATATTTATTCAGAATAGAATCGCACATTTTAACTAGCTTATAAATCCGGAAAACAATTTTTCGCAAAAAAGTTTTTTGACGCATCAATGTGATGATCTCGTTGGTCATTTCAATTATCTTCTTTACTTCAATGACAATATGAATAAGAATATGAAAATATGAAAATGAAAGGAAACTGAACATATACGTATGAAAGGAATAAGAAAATGATAGAAAAACATAATTATGAGTATAAATGTAAATACGATTAGAAAAACGAATAAAAATACAAATAGAAAAACGTTTTATTGAAGTCCTATTCCTATAGTTCCTGAAATTAAAAGTTTCTGGATATTCTGAGCGCTTAGTTAGCATTGTAAAAGTGGATTTAGATTTATAAATTAAACAACAAAAAACGTAAAACACTCAAAATAAACCAGCTCAAAAACTTGATCGGAAAAACCTAATTGTAATTAAAATTGTATAAAGATGATTAAACAAATGTATAACAATTACATTTTATTTTCTAAATTTTAGAAGCACGCGATAATATTATTTTAATGAAATCATGAAACTGTAGCAAACCTGATTGGGCATTCGATCGAGTGCTAAGTATCTTTATACTTTATTATTCAACAGAAATTCGATCAAACCGAAAAAAGGTTTTGGTTAAATTTCGAACATTTTCAGTCTATTGAAAGAGCGTAATTTTAAAAGTTGTGCGGATGTGTATTAACCACCAGAGGCAATTCCGGAACGGCAAAATAAAAAAGGAAGCCCGTGTCTAGCTACTTATTATGGGTGAAAAATAAAAAGGAAAAAAAAATTGATTAGCTTTAATTGAAATGCCAGTCTAATTTTTTACTCTTATACAAGAATGAAATATAAAGAAACCTGCCGTAAAACTAAGCCTCATCAACAACAAATATGCCAATGTAGAAAATAATTAACCCTTTTCACCCCAACCCAATTAAGAAGAAGGTAAAAGCAAAAACGAAGAACCGGAAACACCCCATGAAGAAGCTTCAATCAAATTGTAACACAACAGGAAAAAAAAAAAAACATGGCCCAAAGAACCACATCAAGTCGATAAAAACAACAAGAAAGGGAAAAGAAAAAGTTACAAACCTGTACAGATATATATGGAATAAGTATGTATATATATATATAGTATGTTTTGTAGGTGGAAAAAGCGGAAGATGAATTTTTAATTTGTTGCTGTTGCTTCCCGTTTTAATTGTTGTTGACAGACAACGACTGACTGACAGCGTAATTTACAATCCTTTTTGCCCTGCAACTTGGTCTCAGAGTTAGGGTAAAAATTTTAATTAAAGAAATTGCGGTTAATCCCGTTAACGGAGCAGGGTAAAAACCAAAAAATATATATATAAATAAAAAAGAGAAAAAAACAAAACTCACGCACACACACACACACATACAAACAGACAGTATATAACCAAGATGATGATGGAACAATGGCCTAAAGGCATTTTCAGTATATGTATTGTATGTTCCCAACAACGAAACAAATTTTTGTTTCATTTCGTTAAGGTTTTTCTTTTATTTTGCCTAATTGTAAAAATTGTATTTCAACTCTTCTAGGCATAATGTAATTCAAATGCTCGACAAGATTACGCGTGTGCTCGAAAACCGAGCACAAATTTTAACACCTTCAACATTTGCATGTTGGTAATGGAATTATTACCATGGTTAGAGAGAATATGGAACAGGGGACGGACGTCTGGTGGTGGCTAGTGTGCGGTCCCATATTTGTCAAAGAAAATTTAGGTAATTGCATTTTCTGCTATTTGAACTTCAATTTGCATAAAAATTGAAGACTGACAAAAGAGATAGACCTGATTGCTGTATACTGAAATTTTCGTGATACATTGTATACTCCATTAAATTCAAATATTGAACCAAAAATTCAAGTTAAAATTAGCATAAACTTTATTTAACATTCACTTTATTAATTTTTAGTAATGTACTTTACTTATTTTTTCTTTTGAAGAGGAGAAATTTCTGAATTTAACTACAAAAATGTTTTTAAAATGCCAAATATTGTCAATTCATTCTAATTTGGCAATCAGTTTAAACTATATAATTATAATTTTGAAAGAAATTCTTCATAAATGAATATTCAAATTAGTTGAAGAATGCCTGAAACAATATTTAAAAAATACGATTAGCAACCATCAAGATATCTTCATAAAATTGTCGTAACCCAGATGTTATTTATTGCTTCGAAAAAAATATTTTAACATTATTTTCTTAATTTATTTAAATTTTTAACAAAGTCGTTTTATTTTAAATTTAAATTGAATTTCACAACAATGCCGATTGGATTATATTATCAGCAAAGACATTTTCCGGAGAATAGAGAAGTCATTTTGTGGCAATGTACTTACATTATTCCCTTTATGTAATTCATAATTAAATTAAAAATAAATTATCCGTGCGAAATACTTGGCGGAAAGTTAAAGGGGGATGTTCGTTCTGAGTGTTTTCACTGTAATTCTTTCATTCCGTTTGGCGTTTCATTTCCCTCTATTGAACGTTTAAATTCATTTTTCTTACTTTGAAAACTTGTTTCGTTTTACGATGTTTTAATATTGAATAATATTGCTGTGTATCGATAAAGTTTTTAATAAGACAACACAAAATTAAAGTTGATCGGGAAACTTTTATGTAATTGCTTAACATTTTTCCACCCTCCCCTTCCCTTTACCGATGCTCAAACTGTTGGCACACATTGTATATTTCCTGGCCATGTTAAAGGACAACATGAGCTCGTTCGCATAAGAAATTAACTTAAAAAGTCATTTGGCAGACAGAGGAGCAAACGCAGAAAGTGGCGAATGTGTGAGAAGGTGGGGGTGCCAGCGACTCCAAAAGGAGAGGAAGAAAAAGGATTAATTGCATGAAAAGCTCTGCCATGAAGCTTCTACAGTCGCTGCCTGGTGGCTTCTCGGAACTCGCATGACAACCAACCAAGCATGCCACGTAGTGAATATCCTGGCTTTTCTATAAGCCATTGACTTGTGCGCATATCCTTTGGCCCAGGACGACCCGCATGCAGCATGCATCATCATCTACGTTGGGAGTATTTTTTAATAGTGTTTCGTGTGCCTCTCGGCATTAATTTATGCCACAAAATCATTTTCTTTTATACTCCACACATGAAAAATAAAAATTAAACGTGAAAAATATGAAAAGGAAATAATAAAAAGAAAAAAAAGAAAGTAAATGCATCGGCGCAAGGAGTGAAAGGAGTGAAGTATACGAGCAGAGATGCAAATTGCGTTGCATGACCCCAGGCCACAGAGATGCGACGCAATTGGAGGAGCATGAAAACAAAAAAAAAAAAAAACACAAAAAACAAGTAAAACAAAAAAAGAAAAAGTGCCAAGTTTGACATGAAATATGAGCGTATCTCAAACATTTATTAGTTTCGCTCTTTGAAAACGAAGGAGAGAGCGAGAGTGCGGGTAAAAATGAAATAAAAATCGACGATTAGCTCATATTACTCAAAGGCAGGCAACAGCAGCCAAAACAAAAACGAAATTGAAAACAAAAAACGTAAACAAGAAAACACATAAATAATTTATTATATGACATGCCCGATGGATGGGTGGATGAGCCGTTGATAAGACCTCACACAAAATACCTATGAAAACCCACACTCATACAATATTTATTATGGGGTTTTTTTCTATACCCTCTAAACCCCTCCTAGTTTCAGAAAAGTATACTGAACATAGGTAGAAAGTGTAATTTTTAATAGTTTATTAATCAATAATCATCATCATTATATCAATCTTATGGAGCTATAAAAATATAATAAAATACTATGATTATTTGTAAGATTAACTGAATAATTAAATATATATGTATTAAATCCATTTTTGATAGATAGAGTTTCATTTGTTGGATTGTTGATGTATTAATAGATTTGCGCAATTTTAAATAATGAAATGTTTACAGAGAAACAAGACGAGTTGCCAGATAGCTTACATGCCTTATATAAATGATACTCTTATCAAAGAAATATCGATATTCAAATGTATTTTCAATGTTAAAATGTTATGATTTAGAATGATATTAAGGAGAAATAAACTTACATACATCGATATCAACGAAATTATAGATTCCAAAATTTATTTTTGGATCCAAAACTATTCAGAAAAACATTTCATATTTTATCTTTACACATTTAAAGCCTTTATTTTTTTATATACAATAACCCAAATAACTAACAAGATGTAACTACAGCCAAACTTTTCTATAATGGACTTTTATATAATGAATTTATTTCAAAAACTTAGCTTTGTCATATAATAGGTTTAACAAAGCTTTATATAGAAGATAAACTTAATATATATTAAGCAGCTATGTATGTACACATAATCTACTTCTACCACTATGTGACAAAAGTAATTTAATCAGCGGAAAGAATTTTAATTAAAAACCTGTGGAATTTACAATTAGTGTACCTAATTATCATAATTTTATTTTAAAAACAGGGAATCTGTAAGTCAACACCTTTCTAAAATTTATTTTTTGTTTGGGGTTTTTGCAATTGTTATCCAAATTATTTTTAGTTGAAATAAGCCCCAGTAAAAGAGAAATATATATCCCCCAGTCAGTTACAAAAAAAGAAAACAAAAACAAATAAATAAATAACTTATGCAATCTAAGACGCAGTTGAAGTGATTTTTTTCCAGACCCGGCATACTTAGTATACTTGAGATGGGAACTGGAGGTGATGAACTATATAGACAATTCCCAAGGCCGTCGTCGTTTTCACTGGCATTGATGGAGGTCAAAAAGCAAATTAAAATTAAGGAATTGCATGACGACAATGACCATGGACTGTACTAACTACCATATAGTAGATATACTATAGATATGTATATATTATGATGCATGTGCGATGCGATACAGATTTGAGTGGGTTAGCTGATTATAATCTAGACTCTCGGTTTCAGACTATTAAAAGATCTCACTACTATGATTCAATTAAAGCGAAACACTCTTGGTGAAACTTAATAACTAATCATCTGTTAAAAAAAAGTCGAAACTAAGTTTATATGCTCTTTTAAACCGATTGATTTTTCGAGTTCTTAAGAAACTGATGAGACTTGAGACTCATTACCTTCAAAATAAATCAAAAAATTTATTTTATCGTAATTTTTTTATTATTCAGCCTAGTCAAAAGTCAATACCATATCTTAAACAAGTCGGAATCGAAATTCAAATTCTTTAAATGTGTGTCCAAAAATATGTAAAAATTTCTACGAATTCGAAAATAATTTCTGTGCTATGAATGTTAATTAAAAAGTTTATATTCTTAGAAGTAAATAAGATATTCGTTTTTTTTTTATCATACACAAAATGTGTTAAACGATGATTATAATTATTTAATTACTAATTGATTACCTTATTTTTGACTGTAAATATTAAAATGTCTGAAACTAATAAAACTCAATAATTCAACTTAGAGTACGGTTTAAATGGTCAAATTAAATATGTGAATACAAAAGTTGCATTATTCTTCACCGGTTATTTCGACAGCGACTATACCGATCCGACCAATCCGTAAACATGTAACTCGTACTCATCTTAAAAGCTAAACTATCAAGTTTCATACCTATAGCTTAAAAATTATTATTTAAAAGCTGCAAAGAAACAAACAGACGGAAAGACATGTTTAGATGGTCTCGGCTATTGTTGCTCATTTTTGTACAGACAGTCAAAACTTTAATACTCGTAGATAATAACAAATTGGTCAATAATTATTGAACTAAACGATAAACCAAATGGTTAATTATTAAAATTAAAAATATAATTAGAATTAGGAGTTATAAGCTGAAAAACATACAAATTATCAAATTTTATTTTGTATGGATTGTTCCGTTAGAAGATTTTCAGTATAGTCGCTATCAATTTAATAAATGATTAAAACAAGATATAATCAACTAATCAATTATTGTTATTAATGATTATTGCTTAAACCAGATATTCAGAGTCAAACATTGACCTTTTCGTACGTGACATGAATCAAACGCATTTAATTTCATAGCCATCTTGAAGTATTGATTTCATGTTTATTCAAGCTAATTTTTTAATATAAGCAACTTTAATTTTATAAGTTTACTTATCAGAATTCTAAGTAGGTTAGTTCTGACATGGATACATATAATGGTAAATTTGTTAAAATGGATAAAAGATATACTTAATATAATTTAATTTAGATATCTAATTACTATCTTATATTTTCTTTTTAATATAATATTGGAAAAAAATGATTATTAAATTGACTGCAAAAAATCGCAAATCAGTTACAACACGTGACAAAAAAAAGTAATTTAAGTAACGAAAATAATTTCAATTAAAAACTTATGGCATTTATAATTACTGCATCTAATTTTCAAAGTTTGTTTTTGTTTGGGGTTTGCAAAGTATAATTCCGAAAGTTGAATACGACAGCTTCCAAAAATTAGTACTCTTCTCCTTTGTTAGAGTATTAAAAAACTGCTTAGCTAGTTAATGCTGTTCATTCAGTAGCCGATTGTCTAAAAATGCCTTGCAATACGAAATTCATTCAACTCAATAGCGAAAAATAGCCTGCCCACGCGTCTTTACCTCCCCGCTGGCTTAACAACTGACTATAAATAATGCGATGGAAATAAAGTATTTAGCAATGAACAACTAAACTATGTCTAAAATACTAGAATGTAAATGTGATACTAAGAACAACTAATGAATATGGATGGCGTGCGGCAAGGCCGTTTATTTTTGAATACTTTTCAAATTGGAAAAGATTTTTTTTTTTTCATTTTGTTTGTTTTAGTCCGTGGCGTTTTTTCAAAACATAGTCCAAAGAACAAACTAATGGACGATCAGAAAAAAATAAAGAAATTTCTTGTCAGCTTGATCCAATTGAACTTGACATTGAAACCATCAGAGCAGAGTGTGAAAGAGAGAGGTGGTAGAGGGGATGTGGGATTTATTTGCGTTCTTTCTGCAGAGTTTCACTGGAACACTTCCCGCACACAACTGTACGACAATAGCTGGGACTATGGACGACACGTGACGAATCAGCGGGAGAGGGATCCGCTCTCGTCGGTGATAATGATAAGACTATATATTTCTGACCTGAACAGACAACCTCTCAAAAGTTTTATAATAAAATACTATATATACATACATATGTACATATGTATGCATATACACACACATATGATTCAGAGTTTTCAATACTTACATAATTCATAATCTATTATTCCATGTCATGTGACTAAAGACAATATAAATTGGAATCAGTTTAAAAATATTTACAATGCGTTTTTCCAAAAAATTTTAATTTCTTTTCATTCTTGTAGACTTAAGCATATTTAGTAGATATAATTAAATAAATACATGTAATTCAGTTTGTTGTGTTTGTTTGTTTGGTGTGTGCGTGTGTGTGTTTGTGTGTGTGTGTGTGTGTGTGTGTGTGTAAAGTGTTGTTGTGTAAAGTTATTATCTATATCAAAACACAGCAGACTTGTCCATTCTCACAGTCGGTACCGGGTCGCTGTAGCCTCTGGTTGCACTTGTTCATGCAGACGCCCAAATGTTCCGTGCACGGCGCTGGTCTAACCGGCACTGGAATGGGCAATGGATGGTTGGATTGGATAGGTAACAACACAGGTGAGAGTTAGTATGCGAAAATGTGCAAGTAATACCAATTAGATAGGATTAGGAAACATGTTTGCATTTTTTTCTTTATATATATATATTATTTGAATTTCTTTTTTTCTTTTTATTTTGTGAATGTTGTCAAATATGTCTTAGAGAAGGAGAGGTTGGGGTTTAACTGGTTGAGAAGCATTAACCATGAGGTTTAGCCATTTTCTTAAATAGCATCATTTGTTTTATTACTTACGTTCATAGCAACATTCCACACCCAAATGGGTACTGCTGGGACATAGACCTTTATTGGTAGTGGGTTCTGTACAATCATTTGAGTGAACACAAAGTCCTCCAAGCAATACGCACTGGCGATCATTCGGATAGACACGAACACCCTGTAGCACTATAGAAGAAGAATCATCAGTAAAAGAAGATGAACCATATACATAGGTTTTTTTTTCACTCAAATAAATATAAAACTTACTATAATATTCGGGACTAGAATTATCATTCACTTCATTCGTTTCAATATCGGCACAAACTATCTGAACGGCCGCCAGCCAGAGGCAAAGGCCAACCAAACAATTTTTCAAAGACATATTTTTTTTTTTCCTTTTTTTTAGTTTTATTTTGTTGTGTGTGTATGTGGGCGTGTGTGTATATGGGTATTTATTTTTTTATATAGTTGTATCTTCCACTCTATAGCACGGTTCGTCTATCACTGAGCACATCTAATTACGCTACAGATGCTTTTCAACGAAAGCGTTTTGCACAACTGGACGAACAATCAGCGATATATTTTTACTAAATGCGGGCTCCGACTTCTCCGTCTCCGTCTCCGTCACGGCGTCGCTCAGTTCAAATTGAAGAGCGTGAGAGCGTTCAAAATATTAATATTGATGGTACGAGAGTATTTGCACAGCAGCAGCAGCAGCAACAGCAATAGCAGCAGCAACAGCAGCAACTTCAAATTGAACAGCAACAGCGGCAACATAATTCATTTGATCTGTTCACGCGCATGATACTCACGCGCTCTGAAAAGCATGCCAATCACTTTAATGAATGGATTCCAATCAAAAAATAACAAAACAGAATAATAACATATTCAAGTAATATTTATGGGATCTTTTGTTTAAGTCTCTCGGCTGCAGCATTTGGTCTTTTAACCGCATTTATCGAGGCATAACGTGATTTAACTGCATATAAAGCAAATGATCTGGTTTCGGTCTCGCCCCTTATCAGCTTCATTTCTTCTTTCTCTCTTTCTCCCTCTCTCTCTCTCTCTCTCTCTTTCAACTTCTCATTCTCCCGCTCTGGGTGTTTTTTTTTTTTGGAGGCGCCTCTCGGTATTAATATAAAATCATTGATTTCTATTCTATTTCTTTTTGAATTTCTTATTTGTTTTTTTTTTTTCAATATTTTAGCAATAAATGCTTAATAATTCATAAATACATTACGTATACGCCGTGTGGCGCTGATTGAAGGAAACAGATGTTAATCTTACCCCCATTTATTATTTTGTAAACAATTGTATTTAGATCAAAGACAACAATGGTCGAAATGTGTTGACCATGACATGCTATTTGGTATATCCAAACCATACATTTCAAAAGTTTCACTAGTTATTTATGACATTCAATGTTCTATATCTGTATGTTTGATCTGTAATTGAGTTATCGTATATCAAGTGCATTTATCGTTAAACCTTTATATGGAAAATTTACACAATAATAAACTTAATCAACTTCTCATACTTAATAAAAACAAATATCAGAGAACTTTACCTTAAAAGTGAACTACTGTTTGCTTTAGTTTAACCTAAAAATAAATATTAAAGTTGTTTGTTTAGTATGAATCAGTCAAATAAGAATCAATATAGCACTTTAAATCGATTGTTTTGGCGATGATATATATAAAATAGAGTTTAGATCTTATTCATATATAGAAACTACAATACGAAATATTTTTAAAACTCTTTAACGATTAACTAACGATAAATTGTATAAATATTCTTTCTCCCCCTCTCTATCCAAAGTAAGTATTTGCCTCGATATTCCTAAATACTTCTACATACTTTTTCTGTACATATATTTTTTTATCAATACGAAAATTAATTTGCTTTCCAGAAAAAGATAAAAAAAAGGGAGAGTTAAGAGGAACTCTAATGTAAAGTATTCTAAGTCTATTTTTTGATGTGGCATTTTCTTTAATTACTAATTGAACTTAAATCTGTGCCTAAGAAGTTCATATATTTAAGCAGAAATCATAAAAAAATTTGCCTTAAATTAAATTAAAAATTTGGTATACAGGCACTTCGTATACTTGCTCAGTTTTACAGCTGGAACTTTTAAACAGCTTCAAATTACAATAATTATTTCTTTTCAAAGGTTATTCAAACACTGCGCACAATTTTTCCTAAATCCGTTAATGTTCAAATCAGTATTCAATCGTGTTTTACACTGCATACCTTGGAGCATAAATGAAAGCCATCCATCTGTTGCTACAAAAAGCTTTTCTGTCAAAGCTCAAGCTTCCTTTAGTTGGTTGCAGTCTCAGATAATTTCAGATAATTTAAATTCTGCCGTTAATAATTCAAAATTTGCAAGTAATAACAAATAAAATTAAAATTTTTTAGACCAGAAAGAAAAGTCAGGAGCACATGTTTTGTAAATATATTGTTCGGATTTTCAATAATTTAAGTTCTTGTCAGCAGAAAAGTGAGAATTCCTTTGAAAACAAAAATTGAAGTTTATAAAATCTGTTAGCAGTCATAAAAATAGCAAATTTCTTTGTAAATAAGCAACGTCACTTAACTGAGTGACGAAAACAACGTCACTCTATTTAGTAATCGATGTAACATCACCAGGATTGCTTGGATATGATTCACCCCATATCTGGGTCAGTAAAGGCATAATATGTAAGAGAAAAGAGTTGTTAAATTTAAATTAAATTTAACCACTGTATGGTATTTGTACCTTAACTTACATAATCGATTTAGTGGCGCCTCAGAGATTCGCAAAACTGATTATGGATACGAATTATTGCCCTTGAATTAATTAGTCATTATTATTACTTAGAATTTTGCATAGGAATAAATTGCAAAGCAGTCCAAATAGAATCAAGTAGAATTCAATGTTATGAGTAATAGTCAACTTCCTCACTTGTGAATATTATTAATGCATTTCTCACGAAATTTATAATATAGAAATCTATTGTAAAGAACAAATAATATTTATTTACTTAGACATCTATATATATATATATATTTTAAACAGTTAAACTGCCCGATTGTGTGTAGTATTTTTTTTTTTATTATTTTCATTAATTTGGGGTCAGTCTTCTTAGTGTCTACAACTAATTGACATATCAGTTAAATACTTGGCATTAGAAACTTAACGAAAAAAAGGGGTAAAATACAAAATACATTTCACACTGCACACACACTTTTCGCCTGGAAAAATGGCGCCATTTATCAGGTGTGTACAGTAAATATCACAGAGACGTAGTTTTTTTCTTTTTTTTGAATTGCTTATCGGGATTTTTTAATGCGCTGCTTTTTGCACTTCATTGACCGTAAACACATTACAGGTAGGTGCAATTATTGTGGGCGTCGTGGAACCCTCATTGGTCTTATTCTCCCCATGGAATGGTATCACAAAGACGCTCGTCTTGGCCGCATGTTGCATCTTGATCACCGTATCATAGCTGGGCGGTGCAAATTCACTATAAGATGGTGAAGGAGTTGGTGGTGGTATTCCCTCATTTGTTGTACCACTGGGATGGCTGCGTACATCTCGACATCGACGATCCGAAAATGCCATTAGCATAAAAAAGGCAGCTAAAGCCAAAAATGTTGCCACATACCACACAATGGTAATAACATCCATGGCTGTCTGTGAGAGTTCGTTCGAAGGCGTTCCAACGACGTCTAAAAAAAAATAAGGGAATAACAATCCGATTAAATACTGTATAAATGTCTATAAAATATGGCTGGAACCAACCCAATTGTTAAATGTCAACTGCCGAATGGTTGAGAACACTGAAAGCAAATTATTCCCCATTACAGGTTGGCTACCATAAAAAAAAAATTATATGATATCGTCACTTATGGGTTTATGATTACCATTATTTGCACACTTTGTGACGAAATATGGGTTTCTGTCGTGTCATCGAACTACGCTAATGCTTCAATTCGATACGGATTTACCACTTAGGTGGGTGCCATAATATAGTTGGCTTGACTTAATTAACTTCCATGATTTGTAAATAATTACAAAAGCTTTACAATGCGAAGTTCCTAATACAGTTTCTAGCTGTATCTAATTGAAGGTCTGTTCTAACCAAAGAAAATTAAACTTTTAACAAATGACACTTTACAGTTTACAAAATAAATTATATAGTATATAAAAAGTATCCTTTTCGAGTACACTCCTTTGGAGTTGTAGCTATTATGTAACAGAAATTTATGGCCACACTAACAGAAGTTTCTACACTTACAGAGTGATATAATTTATTAACATTCTTCCGTTACATCTAGTTCTAATTTAAAATTTAACTTGCTTTAATTTAAATTAAACTTACTATTTTTGTAGACAACTATCCTGGTATGATTATCAATTGAATCTGTAAACACTTCGGTCTCCGTTGATGTATTATTGTTCGTTCCAGTCGTATTGAATGGCAGTTGTCGTGTGAGAACGTTCTCCAAAGTGAGTAAATAGGATTGGGAGTGTGCACTCGGCGCAAAGACATTGCAAACTGGAAAAATAAAGAGCGGCATATAGAAATGTTACACTAGGTGATTTACCGGTAATAATAATACTGATAACACGCAAAAAATCAAAGTAAAACTGCCCCTAACAGATAACTTATCTATAAATATGTACATACAACATAATATCAATTTATATTTATAAAACTAAAGCTAACAATGTGTTCAAGATACACCCATTCTTTTGCACTCGTTTACTATCTGATAAATATAAGTAAACGCTCCCAATTTCTATATATAGATGGTAATGTCAAACAAGCCAAACCAATATAAAATTAATCGTTTTCAAGCACCTGGCGACAATTAACCAATTTATTTTGTAAACCTAACCCACTTATATGATAAGATTTTAAATACCTAAACTTGTCGTCAGTTTGTCTGCAAAATTTCCATCAATGTCAAGTGAATTGAAGTGGTTAAATAAACAAGGCCCTTTAGAATATTTTAATCATCTTACCAACATGATAAAAAAATTTTTGCTATATGTTATAAACAAGTAATTTAGATATGGTCTTCTCGGGATAACGCAATGGACTTGACTATTGATACAAATTAATCATGGAGGAAATTTATTTCTATAGGAAGACTAGCACACGGCACGAAATGAAAATTTAGTTTATTATCATGTTTTATGATAACTCAAATAATAATGATGATGTCACTGACAGATTTATCAATTTCACAACAAAATTTTCAATCAAAGAGGTATAGAGGGAATACAAATAAATTTGTTAACCTAGGTTCCACATATCACAGCTAACTAAAATACGTTCAAATTTTGCGGAATCTTTTTCATTTCTTATCATAGAAATTTCCACAGGCAACCCGTGATTGTCGAGACAAAATTAATCTCAATTAAAGATGAAAACGAAATATTTAATTCTCTTAATTTGCATCAGCTACGTCACAAACACAAAGTGTGAATTATTAAGCAAGATCGAGAAGCTAAAAACAGGCAAACTGATAAGACATCAAGTTGGATGGCCTACAAAATGCATATAAGTATGTATATGTATTTCATTGATATTGTATTTCTATATATGCACACACCCAGCTCTAGTTCCAGTTCAAAATCGAACAAATAGAAAAACAATTAAATTGTAATTAGCCGCTAATGGAAAACGTGCCTAAGTCAACGTCAACAAACACTTGTGCAAATTCAAATGATGAGAACGGGTGCGTTGCCTTTTTGTCTTTGGACACATGTTCGAGTTAAACTTTTAACATTTATGCATAAATAACAATCAATATTCAATAAGAAAAAAAATCTATTTCTACATTGTAACAAAAGCAACGACTTGCAGCTACCCTCTACAAGAATTTATCGAACAATCTAGATATAAAGACTCTATTCCAAGGTCGTTAACCTTCAAATTACGAATTCAAAACAATTAACGAGCTTTCTCTTCACACATTTAAGGTAGAGGGAAGTTGACCAAATAAGATATATACAATATATATGTATATACATATATGTGTATATATTTTCAAAGAGGTAATGAATGGTATAATAAATTTTGAAGTCAAGATTAATGCGACAAGTTCAAAATTCTTAATTGCCTCAAATTACAAAGCAAAGTTTTCAACAAAGTAGAAATTTTGTGTTCACAAAAATGTATAAGGAATTGTTAAGGTTTAAACTATTTAATTGATAATCCAGAATTTAGTAGTTATAGTCCAGATATTTGTGATAAAACACTAAACGAAGAAGGCATTTTTTCAATTTAAGACTAAAACAAAAGTGAGCTCAAATTAAAATTTGCCTAACAATTTTTATCTTCAATTAAAGCATTTGGATGACATGTTTGAAAGAAATATTATAATGATTAGAATTAAGATCTCAAAAATCTGCAAATACAACTCCGGAAATAGGGAGATACATATATCCATACTGGTTAAACCTATTTGGAATATAATCAAAGACTTTCTCTAATATTTACATTTTGAATGTTATTTTTGATGTACTCTGTTAGCAGAGTATACAAATGGAGGTATCACATGCTTTTCATATTTAATGATTAAATTTGATTGTATACTCGGAATTAGCATTAACTGTATTTTGATTTAATCTATTATATTAGCAAATACCAAATGCCACGCGCCAATCAATTTTATTTTTGTATTATGTATTTGAATTGGGTTTTGCCATGCCAAGTTAACCAGTTTGATCAATTGTTAGGAAATTGCAATCGAGTTCAATTAAACAAGTTGAATAGATAAATGTCACTAGGTAAAAATTAAGATATATAATAAAAATATACATTCTAGTATCACATGTTCACAGGTGAAGGCTATATTGTGGTTGGCTTTATTTTAATCTCGAGAGATGACAATCATACAGACAACCATATAGACATCATTAAATTGTTTATGAACAATCTTAACTTGTCATTTCGATAAGATATACAGATGTACATATGACCCTCTATATAACAATTTACGGTCCATACGAAAAACAAAAAGATAAGATTAACGTGGTATAGAAATCTTTCTTATAAACAAATTATTATACTAATTCTACCTACATTGAATATTATTCAGCTTTGCGCATAAGGATTTCCGTTTCCGTTTTTTTTAATAAATGAATGAATCACAGCTTAGCATTTGTTTAAAACACTGATTTGGGGAATACCACTTAACTTTGATGATTAACATAAAATCTTTGCTTAGAATTTTTATATTGAATTTCAGAACCCTGCCTAAATGTAAGGCAATGTGCAAAGTAACTTATTGACTGTATTGTTTATATAATATGAAATTCTCATGACAGTTGTCTTACCTATCATAATCACTGGAATTGTATACTCGTACGTCGTCATTTTTGTTGTCGGTATTGTTTATTTGCAAACAATCAATAAATAGAAATTAATATATCTGTATAGTATAGATCAAATCTTGGCTTTTATATTAATTCCAATACAATTTCACATCCACTTTAAATCACTTCACACAAGCGAAAATTAAACAGGGGGCCACGCCAGCCACCGAATTGATCTTTCAGGTTCAAGTTTGTATCGCAGACTGAATGTGTTGGCGTCGTTACCTACAACTTTTAGCATTGACTGAAGCCGGAGCTGGAGCTGGCGCTGGCTCTGGTGTTGTTGGTGCGTTTCTGAATAGTATGTAGTATATGAATCACGCGGCTCCGCAGCAGGCTCGTCGCTTTCAGCGGTTTTTGCGGGCCGCGTTTATGCAAGAAAAAAAAAGGTAATTTTACACAAATTGTGTTTGCCTTTTCGATTTGTCTATAGTATATATATATATATATGCATATATATGTACATATATACTATATAATGTTAGTTAGCGTATCGTAGCTAATTGTTGCCATTGTCGCTGATAGTGTGATAGGCCCCCCAAAACCCAACCAGTAAAAATGAGAGACAAACCAAGAAATTTAGCCACTTATAATTACATATGATATCTTTCAGTATATGTATATACTCTTGGTATATATATATACTCACCTTTAAGATACACATGATATGCATGTGCGTATATATACTACAGATATATGTTGTTTCTTTATATTACAGTTTTAAAAATAAACCAAAAAAGTGGACGAAATCGCAATACATTTTTTTTTTATTATGGGCGTGGTTGGGACCAGGTGTTAATTCATTTCATGAATTTAACAATCCTGACCATCATTCAGATTTCATATTTCTAGTCACTCTCTAAAAATTTCTGTTGATTTTAGTAATTAGTTTAACGTTGACATATTTGTGTTGGGGCCTCCCGTTATCTTGTCTGAGAAATTGACAATTATGATTAGGAATCCAAATGTATTGCCCTGAACTTGATCTTTTGTTGTCTTTGTTGCTACCCTACTGCGCACACACACACACACAGTCATACAAAATATCGGCATTAAAATTAACACTTGCTTGTTATATGTAGCCTTATAATTTATCTTATTTAGTCTAGTTACCCACGAAAAAGTAAATTTACTAATTGCTTTGGTCTCTGAACTTTTTCAAGGCAATGTCACTGCGTCAATGATAATCGGAACCTGTTTTCTATCCAGTCAACGACCAAAGAGTGACCCAAAGTAAGCTATTTTCAATGTAAACACACGTGCCGCAGCCCAATGTCTGCTCAATTGATTCTCCAATGAATAATCATTACAAATTGTTACTAACTGTGATGCAATATTTCATAAACGTCAATAAACTTCCATTACTCATAACAAATTTAAAAAGAAAGATCTAAGAATGACGTACTATTATCATACAAATTGTAGATATGTCTGATCCAGACCAGATTTTCGTCACGGGCAATTGATTAGAGCCATTTTTGATTAAAGACCAACTCGGGGGTAACAGGTTTGTAAAAGCACGCGTTGATTCATCCATTGTTGGTGTGTGCGGGTGTGTGTCGCCAAATGATGAAATCTATATACTCTCTAACAAGTAAAGCTTAAAAAGTATATAGCCATTGTGATAAGGTTTAAATAAAATATGTAATAAATAAAAGCTCTAATTTGTGTTAGTTTAGATAATTCTGTAAATAGTTGACTTTTTCTTTTTTTTTGGTTTAACATTATATTTTGGTTTAATAAATATATTAATTACATACGTATAAGAGTATTCGACATTTGTTTGTTTCATATTTGGAATGCATACTGTAGGAATTTTATACGATTAACACTTGTGTTTAAACAATTGACAATGTGTTTTGTTTTATTTTTTCCAACTACTTTACAGATATACAAAAAGCGTGCCTGCCTGTCTACTAGAAAGCCATTGAGCTAATCTAGAATTAAACATCTTAACATTATAAATATTCACTGCTATCTACTAATACAGAAGATGAGTACATTGATAATTTCATTTGTTTGTTCACTTAATAATAATTGTATTTTGTTTCGGTTTTTATCTTAATTAGGTAAATAATTGATACATTTTCATTAATTATGTGAGATTTCAACAGTGAATTGAGACTTTCTATACATTATAGATTCAATATTGGACAAAAATGCCACTGCAACAGGTTTTTAGTTTACGTACAAATAAAATGAGTTGATAGAAAATAATACAAAGAAAAATGTGCAAAAAAAGAACACTGTATATACAAAAATAATAAAAATAAAAGAGTATTCATTGATGTTGGCCTAAACAGGTAAAGTAAGAAACTAAAAAAATCAGTCTAACATTATATAAAAGCATTGAAGTATTTACATGGAACACATTTTTCTAATACAATTAACTATTTGGAGGGGGCAGTGTAGATAAATAACAAGAGTTTTAGTTGTGCTAACCTAAACTGGCACAAAGTGGAGCAAACAATTGATCGATCGAGATGGCTTAGTCTTTTATCTATCTGGAAATAGGGATTCATAGCTGGGTGGCAAATCTTTTGGTGTGGTTGACTGGTGTTGTTCTGGTTCACTTGTAACAACTCCCACATCATCGTAGGAGGGTGCGCTTGGTAACTCAATAGTTGGCACATCGGACTGGAATGTATACATACATTAAATTTCTTTTTTTTGGTATTTATATGTAATATTTTGAGTTGACTCACCCTTGCTCTGCGTTGATTAAAGCGCGCCGCTGACGCTTCGTGGGCACGCTGCTGAACAGTAATGCAATTCCAGTATTTCCAACAAATCCACACACAAAAACCCACTCCCAGCATTGTAAAGATAAGCGACGTTATAGCCGATAAGGCAACATTCGTGGTATCCATCTCCTCTGCAGTTATTACATCGTGAAAGCAAGTTCCTTCATCCCGACAAGGATATAAGCAATTTGTAATGTTGTCACGCACAAAGTGCCTCGAAATGCAAGAGTATGGATCATTTTGGTTACACAAAAAGTCACCATTGAACTGACACTCTGAATGAGCCGTGAGAACCATTCGCAACTCGAGCGGATCTTCCAAAATATGCCGATCTCTCTCAATATAAATATTGACATTAACATCGCGGTCCCGTTGATCAAAGATCAAACGGCCAGCAGGACCATCAATGGAAATGTCAGTGCAGATCTTCTCACTTGGCGGACGGTTGCCATTTGAAAATTGTATATAATCGATGCACTTATTTGAAACAGGATCCTTTCGAAACTTTAGCTTGGTGATAATTGTATAAATACCACGCGGAGGACGCTCATTGGTCACCACACGAAATTGGCAGTTGTATTTGATCTTGTTAGCTGCATGACCTAATGGCAGTGTTAAATTCCATGTTTGTGACACAATGGAACCAGAATATTCGTCAAACTCCAGGCGGAGAGTAGGATCGCCACGAAACGGTTTAGCAAGCGTATAAAGCAAATTATCTGAACAGAGTGTGTCCTGCAATCGAACTGGGGTGAAATAAAGAAAACGAAACTGTTACTGTTATAGATGGATTTATATTTGGGTCAAACTCACCATTTTTGTAGCCCAATAATCCAGGAAAATTAACTACTGCCACTAGAAGCCACAAGTCTGCCCACATTGCACCTGGCATTTATATTTTCAGGACACAAATTAAACTGAAACTGCTGCGGTTCAATTTACTGCGTTTTGTTAATAATTTGTCGTGTTTTCTATGACTTTGTATCACAATTCACTTTATTAGATTATTATTATTTATTATTATTATTCTTAAATTTATTTTTATTTATTTTTTTTTTCGTTTAAACCATTGCTCTATTCTGAGTCTGTTAAATAACAGTACCAAAAATAATGTAACAGTTCAAGTGTGACCAACTGAACTAAATATTTTCGTTTTCTGTGTAACCGTGGTTTACTGAAAATCCTGCGTGCGTGATTGTTGCGTTCCATAGACGATTGATTGTTCAAGTTCACCTCAACTCAACTATCGATATATGCGGAAATTTAAACATTAAATACAGATAAGCTCTCTACACTTAAATGGTTTTATATATACCCAACTACTATCTTTTACAAATATGAAGCTCATTTCCTTTTGTAGCATAATAACAATGAAAGCTAAAAGCTTAGCAAATATTAATGATAAGACGAAACAAGAGAAAACAAACACAAGAACTAATTCCAATTTTAATATGTTGACAATAGCTCAAATACTAACTATGAACAAGCAAATACTGTTGTGATAACGACATTTAAAATTGCGACTTTATTTGCGTACCATCCCAAATCAAATACAATCTGAAAACTTCAGTAAAATATTTATATTCTATAACAGATTTTCAACGATTTTCAAAGACAACTTAATTGAAAATATAACAAAATAACGCTTTTTTTATTTCATCAAGTTATTGCACAAATTACTAACTAAAGTTAGGGGTTTGATTATTTAGCTTACTGAAGGCACTTTACACTCTCAGGCGAGATTGGAATTGGGATTTTCTAGGTACTACTAAATCAACAAAAAACCACATTTGTACTTAAAGTTAGGACAAACAACAGACTACAACTTGGCAGACTCGGTCTCAATAGTGTAGATCGTATTTTTCGCGAACGGCGATTAGTTCGTCAAAGAATAATAAAACCAATGTCGAGTGCGGAGCAATTCTCAAATAGTTGGCCCAAAAGCCCTTATACATACCATAAACGCCCTCCGATTTAAGGATCTTCAGACAACAGTCTGTCCAGCCTTTGTAAAGCAATCCTCGACCCTGAGCATCAACGCCCTGATTGTACAGGCGTGTGGTAATCACATCCGGTGGCGTTATCGCCACAGACATTATGGATCCCGCAATAAGACCAGCGCAAAAAGAATTGCAACTCGGTTGTGTGACTAGATCATATTCTTGTAGCAAAGATTTGGTCTTGCCAAATGTTGCTATCTGGGCTCCCGAGCCCACAGCTGCGCGTGGCAACGCTGCCACCGAACCGCGCCATAGGCCAAAAATGCCATTCTTTCGCCAAATTTGCCGCAATGCATCCGACATGGACGAGTGCTCATGCTGAAAGCCCACAGCTATTTGTTTAGCTGCCTGCGATTGAAGCTGCGTCTTGATCTGAAAGAGATTATAATAACAATGTGAGTGTGACATTGAATTTTCATGTGTAATCTTATCGGCAGCAGGCTCAATTTCCACATGTTACGATGAGCAATGATAATTTCGGCGATTTATGTAACAGGCTGCCTACCAAGAAAAACGGGCTGGAGCAGTAGCAGCCCACAACACCGCCTATGGCACCCCACATTAGACCTAAGCTATAGGAAATTTCGCCTTGCTTGTTGTGCATCCAACGCTTCTCCACAGCCGTTGAGTAAATGCTCAGCCTATTTAAAGACCAAAAAAATTCCATAAATCATCTTTTCTAAAGAGAATAATCAAACTTACCGAAAGGAATTTATAATAAACTGGAAGCACAGGGCGGGCGCCAATCCCTTCTGTAAGCCCAACATTCCATCATTTCTGGCCACCGTTATAAACGCGGAAACTATTCCCTTGTATGGCTCAACATATGTGCCACGGGCAGCTAGTTCCCCTTGCAACTGAATACGCGTCTTGATCACTTCAATAGGATTTGTGAAAAAAGTAGCTCCCACTGAGGCAAAGCCTCCCAGGACAAAGTCAGATGTAGCCATTTAAACTAGTTGAAGAAGTTACTAGTTAATACGAAGATTAAGATAAGATGAATAAAGAGACTTGTTCGCGGCTACAAGGTTTCGTTGTGACGCGCTTGAGTATTTCATAATTGCCCGCAGAGATTACAAAACAACATATCTATTATAGTTGTGACCGGCCCGCTTGCTTCTCCATGAAGTAATCCAATGAAATAAATAAATGGTTAATGATATCTTCGTCCAGATGGAAGTTACTATCGATAGCATAAAAACCATATGATACTTGCATTGGTTTATGCATTAGCTGCTGCATTGCAAAACTAACACGTTTCGTTCACGTGAGCGTGAGTGAAAAAGACTAACATTCGATTCAATTATCGATATATTGCATGTATCAACTCATTGCAGCGTACTGCGTAATTATAGAATTAACAATTCAAACCAACCTCTTGAGTATTCCTCGTTAACATAGCTAAACATGATAGCCATTAATGAGATTTCATATTTTAAAAACTAAACCTAAACAATCAACTTTAATACAGTTAAATTTTAAATTTCCCGGCAATTTATCGATATTCAAAAACGACGTTATGAATGGTGTCCAACGACAAACACTGTGTGCTATAGCAACTGTTATTAGTTTTGAATATCACTACCATAGGTACACTTAGCATGCTTCAGATAGCTACATCGGATTTTGTTTTGGGTGGCGTAGCTGCCATGGGCGCGGTGGTTATCACAAATCCACTTGAGGTAATCAAAACACGGATACAACTGCAGGGAGAGCTAGCCGCCCGTGGATCCTATGTGACACCCTATAAAGGCGTTCTCCAGGCAATGGTCACTGTGGTCCGAAAAGAGGGTATATTAAGTTTGGAGAAAGGATTATCGCCCGCATTGTGCTTTCAGTTTATTATAAATTCATTCCGGTAAGTTAGCAATTTGAACTTGATGGAAGTTATTTTTGTGAATTGAGTATTAACGTATTAGGTTGAGCATCTATACCCATGCTGTGGAACGTCGATGGGTTCATGATAAGAATGGCAATATCTCTTATGGACTGGGATTAATTTGGGGTGCAATTGGTGGCGTTGTGGGCTCCTATTGCTCCAGTCCATTTTTCATGGTAAACCTATTATATAAATCAATTGTAAAATTAGTGTTTGGCCAGACTGTCTATGACAGATAAGATTCCGTTTGGAGATAACACGTCTGTAGAAACTTTAACTACTTGCTCTTCCAGATTAAAACGCAGCTGCAATCTCAAGCGGCCAAGGAAATAGCCGTTGGCTATCAACATCCTCACACTTCCATGAGGAATGCAATCATTAGTATTTATAATAAAAATGGAATTTTTGGTCTATGGAGGGGATCCTTGGCCTCCGTTTGGCGGGCGACAGTGGCATCTTCTGTCCAAATAGCTACCTTTGGCAAGGCAAAAGCATTGCTTTATGAAAACAATATAGTGACCCAGCCCACTTGTTTATCTTTCTGTTCTGGATTAGCGGCGGGGTCCTTTGTTTCGGTGGCCATAACACCATTGGATGTGATCACCACTCGCTTATATAATCAGGGTGTCGATATTCAAGGTAAAGGTCTCTATTACAAAGGCTGGATGGACTGTTTCGTAAAGATTCTAAAATCTGAGGGCGTCTATGGCATGTATAAGGGCTTCTGGGCAATTTATTTGCGAAGTGCGCCATACTCTACGTTGGTTTTGTTGTTTTTTGATGAGCTCGTTGCTCTACGTGAAAAATATGGCTTACAAAAGTAAAGTACAATTGTAAATTAATGGACTTTAAATAAATATTGTTTACGTATTAAAAAAGATGTATTTTTTTTTAACGAATTCAAGTAAATTTGTCTTTATGGATATTTTAAGTATAAAGGGACTTCATATATTTAATTTTCAAAACAGCTTTGGTAGCCCAGTATAAATTTGAAATTTAACGGTTTATAAGAGAATAAGAAATTTCAAAATTAATATGTAAATTTAATTTACTATGTAAAATTTTATTATCTTAAAAGGGTAATCCCATAATACCTAATTTGTTTACGTAGTTTTTATAATTAAATAACAACACTGAACATATTTTTCTGACCGCACGTACCGACTATTTTTAAAAGTGTAAAAAATACCTGAGTCTTGGTATTTTATTTTTTTGGTATTTCTCAGCAGACACAACAGAGGCCAAACACAAACACAATAAGAACAACAAACAACAACGACAACGTTAACTAGCTTGACCGATTACGACTGGAATCTTGATCTACAAATATTCATTAAAATGGTGGACATTAACTTGGAATGTGTGCATTTAATAGAACCTCACGCTCATGCCAATAGAAACAGCAACAAAGAGCCACAGCAACTCAAGAATTCCTATCTTGAGGCAGTGCGCATTCTTTTGGTGTTGCTGGAAAATGTACTGAGTCAGCCGACAAATGGGAAGTTTCGCACTATAAAGCTAGAGAATAAGACAATTAAGGAGAAACTATTGTCCCTGCCCGGTTGTGAACAGCTATTGGAGGCGATAGGATTTAGACGACAGATAAACTCCAATTCCTTTGTGCTACCCGCGGATGTCTCATTACCACAAATTCAAAAGTATCGAGACGTACTAAGTGAAAGGCGAGCGGCTTGGATGAGTGATAGTGCCATGGCCAGTCCAGTGAAATCAACTCCCAAGACCACTGCCACTGTAGTCGGCACACCTTCACCTTTGTTTATCCAGCCATCAGTGCCCTACCGTCAACGTATTAGCTTTCCACGAGTCCTTGTTGGTATCCAAATAGATTTCCATGTTCTTTAACATCCATTCTTTAAAAAAAAATGATTTCGTTTGTTTATAGAAAACTCCCAATCGCTTTCTGCAATCCTTGGAACTCTACTCGGATGCTGTGATGCAGTACGAGGATGAGCTACTATTGGCCGCTGGTCGCAGTCTAATTCCAGTAGATGATCTGACCTGCAAAGCCAGTGAAAAATTGATAGCCATGCAGGAGTTGATTGCAACGGGCGAGTGCCAAGAACGAGAACCTTGCATACGGGATTTGTTGCTGGTAGAGTTGGTCAATTGGTTTAATTCCGACTTCTTTGGATGGGTCAATAATTTGCCCTGCCAGGTGTGCGGTAGCGAGGAGAGTAATCTACGTCGTACGCAAACGGAAGGCGATGTACGAGTCGAGGTGACCGTTTGCTGTGGCCAAGAGACCAAATTCTATCGCTATAACGACATCTCCCAGTTGTTGGTGTCGCGGAAGGGGCGTTGCGGCGAATTCGCCAATTGTTTTACATTCCTATGTCGTTGTCTGGACTATGATGCCCGATTGGTGCACTCACATTTCGATCATGTATGGACAGAAGTATATTCAGAGACGCAAATGCGCTGGTTGCATATTGATCCCTCTGACAATGTGGTGGACTCGCCCCTTATGTATCAACATGGATGGAAGAGAAGTATTGACTATGTATTTGCCTATTCCCGGGACGATGCTCAGGATGTGACCTGGCGTTACACAAACAATCATAAACAAATACTTCAACTTCGTCAATTGTGCAATGAAAAGGAGCTGATCGAAACTCTGGACAAGATCCGGGAGAAACGACAACGTTCTGTAAGCATGCAACGTAAAAAGTTCCTAAGTCAGCGAAATATGTTTGAGGTCATTGCTATGACCCTGGAACGGTATGTTCTATATATATCTACATACACATATATACATATAAATATATTCCTAATGATGCTTTGAATTGCGCAGTAAGCCAACTGAATCCGAGCTAAAAGGCAGAAGCTCCGGCAGCTTGACCTGGCGTCAATCGCGTGGGGAACATTCATTCTCGGACGTGAGTCATTCGATTAAATTGCCATCTGTCATATAATTCCAATTGATTGATATAATGTATATTTTTAATTACAGATTTTTGTATTTGAACTGAACCAGACGGAAATTGAGAAATGTCAGATAAATTTGCGTTATAGTTGCGCCAGTGATAATTATGAACGCTATACCAAAGGTGAATCCTAGTTAATACCAAATTATCCTGTTGAATTTAATTTGGTTTTCTTGTTTAGATGGTGCCCAAGTTAAATTACTAAACACCTACAAGACCTGGCAGAGTGCTCAATTTTCTTCGAAAAATATTTATCGTAAGGTGGAACGCGATTGGAAAATGGCTTATTTGGCACGTCTGGGTAAGTCCTTAAAGGATTTAGTGGCATTATAGCTATAACCGTATTATATTCATTTCTTTTAAGAGGATACCGATAGTGCTGAGATCATATGGAAATTTGATTTTTCGAAAACCAATCTAAAGGTTAAATCATACAAGTTAGTATTTGATACAAAAACTTTTGGCGAAGGCAAAATTGATGTCCAAGTTAAATGTAAGGATGGCCAATCAACCAATATAGAGAACGCCAAAGAATTTGAAATTGTGGCTAAGCTAAGTGGAGGCAAAGGCGATGTGGCCTGGCAACATACCCAATTATTTAGACAAAGTCTAAATTCTCGAGAATATCCATTCGACTTGCAAGTGCAATTGCATTAAATTCCAATTAATTTATTGTAAATACGTAAAACAATGAAAAACATAAAGCCTGTCAAATTGACTAAGATCAAGAAATGATACATATATTTATATGTAAATCAAACTGTGAACAATCTACATACATATAATAGATTCTTTCAACTAAATATATTTACAATATATACCTCAAACAGAATATGAATATAAATCTATATAAAGCTTTATTTCTATATACAGCTAAATGTATATGTACAAATATATTTTGCCTACTCGCTATTGACCAGCTCGAACCATTGCCTCATGGCTTCACTTAACACCAATGGCAATTGATTCAGGTCTCTGACAATGACATAATAGGGAAATGGAAAACTGTCCAGATACGAATTGATATTGACTGAACCATCAGTATTCACCTCCACATGTTGAATGTCAAGTATTGAGTTCTAAAAGTAAAATAAAAGCGGTCAATCCATCAATTATATTTAAAATTATATATATTACCTTATTATCCGGATTATCTATGATAATATAGACAAGGAAGATGCGCTGCAATCGTGCCAATTTAATTGAATTTTTCACCTTTTGACTGCCCTCGCTGAATATGTTTCGGCCATCACTCAATATGAGCAATAGATTCTCGAACAAACCATTATCCCCACCCAAGCCGCTCTCCTCCGAATTAACAGTCCGTATAAAATCCAGAAGGCCGGCAATTTTCGTTTTATCCTGGGCAAAATTTAAGGCACTAACCAAACGTGGTCCATCAAATTGTTCCGTATGATTGAGTATTATGTTGGGAGACTCCCCAAAAGATACTATACTCAACCGTCCACTTTCCAGCAGTGTTAGAGCTTGCGATACCAATGAGATGGCCTCCAGGGTAAGTGTCTTTGAATTATTATGATGCATCGATTTAGAATCATCAATGGCAATGGTGATTTTGTAGTCCCGCTGGGCAGGTTTTGTGCGTCGCAACCAAATCTTATCTTTGCGGAATTGTGAGGCAATGTATGGAATAATCTTCTTCATATTGATGCGACGACCAGTGCGATAATCACCCTTGAGGCGAGTGCATTTCGTGGGCTCCAATATAAGACGTAACTGTTCGCAAAGTTCTCGAGCATTTTGGGTCATTCGATTTGAAATGCCTTGCCAGCTATCATAGTCCTCGTGCTGGGGTAATGTCTGCAACATGAATGGTTTAATTAGAGAAGGACTAACGATATTTCCAATATACTTACAGTAGTTCCTGTAGCCAATTGTTGCTGATACATTTGACGCAATTCCATTTGTTCGGCTGTGGTTAGATCCTGGGCATTTGTACTCTTGTCCAATAACAGTTCCAAACTAGAATTAAATATTCGATTAGGCGGCGATCCTATTATGCTTTTATATCATATACTTACTTGCTGTGGGCAGTGGTCTCCGCATTTCGTGGCACCGTCATTGTGGGCACTATTTCACCCTCAATCTCCATTCCTTCGGGTGTATCAACATGTTCCTTGGATTTCTCTGTTTTTGAGGGTTTGTCCGATTTTTGTTCTGTTTTCTCTGAGCTAAGTTGCTCTAGCTGGGACTCATCTTCAGGATTCGCAGCTGGTTCTTCATCTTCTGCCATCAGTTCATCAGCATTTTCAGTTTCTGGTTTATCATCCTCTTTTAGTTCATCTTCTTGATGCTGAATTTTCTTCGATTGCTCTTCGGTAGCATTATCCAAGGTGGTCTTATCGCTGTTCTTTGGATCCTTAACATGTTGATACTCTTCTGCTTCGGTGGCATCCGGTTGTTCAGGCTCTTGTTGATCGGAAGCATCCGGTTCTTTGTCCTCTGGTTGTTTCATTTGGTCAATTGTTTTCAGTTGTTTCAATTTATTTTTCTCGGCTTCACCTGGTTAAGAAATAAGCAAAAATTAAGTTTCTACGAATGATGGATAGCTTTCTTGTAGTTATTACCGAGAGATCGCTCTTCATTTGTTCGTCCCTGTTTGCGCTTCTCTTGGGTCTGTTTCTCATTTTTACGATCTTCAGGGGAAACGGTTTCCTTGGTCTCAGCAATGCCTTGATGGCCACCTTCATTCTCCTGCAATGGTTTAGAGATTGTTGGATCAACTAGTTTTGTATATGTTTAGGTAACTTACTTCATTCTCGGCCTGGCCAACTCCATCCTTTTCTTCGCCCGTGTCCTGTTCGTCTAGTTTTTGATCCTGTTTAATATCTTCGTTCTCCTGCTGCTGCTGCACTTGATCGGGTGAGCTATTCTTTTCGGTTTCTGGCACAGACTGAACATTCTCCTCTTTGCTGGATTTATCCTTTGATTGGGCAAACTGTTCCGGTTTTTCTTCGCGCTTTTCCTGATCTTCCTCTTGTTGCTGCTGTTCCTCTTCATCTTCCAAATCGCCACGTCGTTGTGTTTCGGACTCTTCGGGTTCAGGTTCATCGGCAGATGGTTCTTCGACTTCTTCATCCTGACCGCTTGGGGTTACATCTTTGCCCGCCTCTCCTTCCTCCTCAGAGTCACTTTGATCAGACTGAGGTTGCTCGGTTTCCTGTTCCTTAGGCTCATCCTCTGGCATTTCGGTATCTTGCATGTTTTCTTTCATTGTGTCAATATCGAAAGGATTATCGTCATTTGGCTGTTGCTCTTCGTCCTCGTGACCCTCGTCCAAATTATTCATTTCACCCAAATCCATTTCTTCGGGCTCGGGTGGCTCTTCGAGCTCATTATGCATGGCATTAGTTTGCTCGTCGTCCATTTCTGGTTCCTTCATATCATCGATATCCTTGGCCTGGTCTTTGCGCTTGTCTTCCGAGTTGGGCTCATTGGTGGCGTCGAGACCCTCATTGTCTTGGTCATCCTTTCCATCTTCCTTGGCTGCCTCATTTTTCGTCTCCAAATCATTATGAGTGTCCTTTTCATCTTTACTACCCTTGCCCTGATCCTCTTCATCCATTTCTTGATCCTCTTCCTCTTCGGGTTTCTCCTCATCATCGCCCCAGATCTGGTCATCTAGTTTCTCAGCTCCTTCCTCAGTCTCACCCATTTCCTTGTTCAGTTCCTCCTCCTCCTCGGATTCACCACTATCATCCTCCTCGTTCTCGGGCTTCTCAATGTCCTGCATCTTGGCATCGAAATCATCATTCATTTCAATGCCCTTTTCTTCCTTGCAATCGGGTTCCTGTTTATCAGCATCATCTTTACGGTCCTCGGGCCGTTTGGCATCATCCAACTGATCCTCTGACTCAATCTTATCAGAAGCATCATTCTCTCCAGTGCCATCTTCAAGACCGAAACCCTCACCGTTCTTTGAGTCCTGTTTGGCTTGACCTTCATCCTCATCCTGCATAAGATCAGGAGGCACACAGAAACCTTTGCTACCAATTTCCACAAAAACGGTTAATATAATGGACAACATTTTGGCGGAGACCTTGTGGGTGCTCAATTGTTGGAGCAGCAAATAATCAGCCAATAGCTGATACTGCTCAAGGATTGGCAAGAGGGCAACTAACCGATGCAGGCACGATAATTTTTCCTGTTGCTCTGGTAGATCGGCATGTTTGAGTACTAGTAAAACATTGGACAATTTAGACAAGATTCGTGGCATATTCATTAGTTGCCAATCTGAGTTCAATTCCTTTGTCAAATGCTGCTTAAGATGTTGATCCTGCACGCTATCACTTGATTCGGTATCCTTTTCCTCACCGTTCTGTTTCTCATCCTCTTCGGGTTTGGCCACTTTGCCATGTTGCTTGTAAATCTTCTCCAGAGCCATTAATACTCCGTGTGCTATGTTGGACATTTCAGTATCCACATTCGCCAAATCAATGTCCTCATTGGAAGTGGATAATTTAATCTGGTTTGGCTTAAGCTGCTCCAGAAGCTCCAAAAGTGGCCGAGCTAATGGCAAGTACTCATCGGAGCCTATGCGAAGATGAGTCAACGCCTTCTCCATGCTGGCCAAGATTTGCTTATATCCTTTCTGATAATCTTCGATTTGCTGACTGGACGGGAATTCCAGATTAGAACGATTCACTTCACCAAGTTGCATTTGGCTGGATTTCAAAATTTGATCACAGATGTCCAATAATTCCGTTTGGGCCAATGGTAAAGTATCTTTTAGGGCCACATTGCTTTCCCTCTCCCGCTCTTGGACAGATGGTGGAGCACATTTTAACAGCAATTGCCACTGCCTAAAGACATAATAAATATGGCAAAGATTTTGCTTCAATTCACGGCACAAATCCGCTTGACCTGAGAAATCCAAGGAATTTATGGATGATCTGGATTTTTCTTCTTTTGGTGCAACGATTTCGGCTATTTGATGGATCTGAGTCAGAGATTGTCGCAACTCATAGAGCTGTCTGGTGCTATTGGATAAATGCTGACGCTGCTGTTGGACCAGAAGGAACAAATCGATAGCAAAGCCCTTGATGCGCTCAATATTGGGAGGACCCAATTCCGAAAGTGGAGTCAACATGATATTCTGTAAGAGCTTCAATTTGAACACACTCTTCATATAATATAGATCCAAGTTTTCATTCAGTTGCAGGGCATTTGGATGCAGTCGTGGCAACATGGCTTTAATGGAAAACGGTGGCAATTGAAAGTCTACCAGATCGGCGGGACGCAAGGATAACTCCATTAATCCCGTTTTGTAGTTAACACCCAGACGGTTAAGAGTCTTGAAGAGATCAGTGAGAGCTTTACGTTTTTGTTGGAGTATTTGTTTCGCCTCCACTTTTTGTTGGGCTCGCTCCTTGGTTCGATCCACGTTGAGATTACGCAAATGCTCACAGCGTTCCAGTTGAGAGGCCAATAGTTCATCCAAGGCATTAATTAATTCACCATAGGGAACATTTGCCAAAGTCTCCTTGACTATATTTCGAGCAGTCTTAAAGTGCTTGCCGAGGCGCTGTAGGAGAACATTATTATCTCCATTGGTAGGAGGTGGATATTTCTGGATAAGCTTCTCGCTGGCCACAAAATGCTGACGATCCATTTGGATATATTTCATCTTATTGTAATGCCTTAGACTTTTGCCACCCTTGTCGCTGCCAAAATTATAGTCCCGGGCTGTGGCATCTTTGGGTTGGAATACCTCTGCACTGATCTTCTGCTGCAAGACCAAACGATACTCTTTAAGGAACTTGTTAAGATTTCGATGCACACTGGCCACATTATTCCGCATGCTAAAGTAACTTAAATCCTTATTGTAGCTTTGTATTTTGACAAAGTCTCGGAGTTTCTTTTCAATTGGAGCACGTCGTGTCTTTAAAGTATCATTAACATCGTTGGCAAATTGGCTAAAATAAAGCTGCAAATTGTTTAGGGCCGATATCAATGGGGCCATTTCCTTAATTTTGCCCGCTCTGTCCACATTGTGGAGATACATTTCAAAGCTATGGAGCAATTGTAGACGTATATGGAAGTCGCCGTAGCTGGAGGATTCAACAAATTGTCGTAATATGCTAATTATTTGTGGTAAATCCACCTTACGCTCTTCACCCAAATCTTGCTCATCCAGCAATTGTTCTTGGCCGAAACGTTGCTCCGTGTATTTGATGTCGGTAAAGGATTGATTGAGTTGTTTTTGATGCATAAATTGCTGTAGAAGATTGTAGATGAAGAACCAATAGCGATAGGCCTGTTGCTCCACCATTTCCTGTTGTCCGTTGAGGGAGTTACGCCAATGTTGCAATTCTAGTTTGGTCCAACGTTGAACAAATTCGGCCACTTCGATTTCTTCGGGTACAAGATTGTTATTTTTATGGGCCACTTCGTTCCATAGGGCCAACTTTTGGCGTAACAATTGGAAGCCTGTATTAAAACGGACCACCGATGCATGGGCAGGCAATTGACGTATACGGAAAATGACAAGTTTAATGTCGGCTAATCCCGCATGCTCGGGATACAGCTCCAATTGTTCCAACACACGCTTCTCTATGCGATCCATGACACCGAGGCAATCTTGTAATTCACTTATATTACTATCCTTGTAGTAGTCGAAGGTTTTGGTCTTTTGTTGATTCACCTCCAAATCCAGGTCATCCAATTGTCGCTGTTGCAAGGCTAAGGCAAAGGATAAACCATTTAGGGATACCGCATCCATGTTGGGACCTAAAGCTGCTTTATAGTGGCCATGCAATTGGGCAAAGACCTTTAGACGCGCCCGATAGGGTTGTAGCAATTGCAAATCTCCACCAGATTTGGACTTTAATTGCTCTTTATAGTAGACGGAAGTGTACTTGGTCATTAGCTCAATGAAACTGTGTGCCAAAAACGCATAATCCTCTTCTGATACTATCTGGGCTGTTTGTTTGGCCTTTGCACTCTTCTTGTCCAGTTTCAGAACTTGCTCCAAAGAGGGCTGGGATACGGCAAATTCAGCAAAATCTTCTTCCACATTGGTAGGGAAATTTTGTTCTATTTCCTTTAGTTCGGTTAGTTCCTCATCTTCGATTCCACCCTTAGTTTTTGTCACATACAAACTCTCCGCCTCGGCACGCTCCTTACAGCGACGTTCCTCCTCCTTCTCCCAGATTTGATTGCAAATTGCTAGGGCATCATCATAGGTAGCAAAACTAGATTCATCTATGGATAATGCTATGGTTATGGAGTTGCTCAATTCACTCAATTTCACCTTGAGAAGGCGGAAATATTCATGTTCACTGTGCGTCAGTTGGGAGAGTAACCCATAGAGATGGGGGCTACGGATGGTCAGTGATGAAGTGGGAAATTCCACAATTTCGGTTAGAGTTTTATGTAGTTTCTCCGATTCGTTTATGCTCCCGCCAGCCTGATGAAGGCGTGTGAAGAGCACCTTCACTTGCTCCAGTCCGTAACGCATCTGATTAACAGCACATTTCAGGGGCAAAACAAAATCCTGATAGTAGGCATCATAACGAGATAGTGTATGATGGACAAACCGTTGGGCATTGGCCAACCAAAGTTCCACTTTATTTAATGTCTCCAAGCTGGTCTTAAGCTGCGACTTATTTGCCACTTGTGGACCAAGGAATGCCTGCCATTCCAAGCGTAGGGACTTGATCAGCTTGTGAACCATTGAACAATCGCCATTAGAATGTAAAAAGTGGGTTAAATCCTGCACTAGATTGGCATACAAACATTGCTCTGGACGCAGAGCCACTTTCTGGGAGAGCTGTTGTTGACGTTGTCGCGCCGCGAAAAGATTAGCTTGAAGCTGATCGTAAATCTCATGACCAAAATGCTTATATTTCATTATTATCTTCATAAGATCATAGACAGTGATCAAATGGGTTAGACAATCAATATCTTCGGCAACGTATTGATTCTTTAGACGATTCTTCTCAACGGGATCAATAAGAGGAGCATGGCTAAGAACACTTAACTCTAGGACCCCAACTAAGGTATTAATTAGAGCCGAATCAAAGCAAGTCTCCAATGAATCATCCTCTGGATTTGAAAGCTTCTCTAGCAATTCTTTGAGTTCACTTAGACAGTTCTGGTAGCCCACTAAAATGGTTTCCTTTTGATTTTGCTGTTTGGCCACCAATTCCAACTCTTTAATCAATTGATTGGCATTCTCCTTGGCTATACGATTATGGCTCCAATCCTTGCTATGTTGGATATTGGTTAAATGGGAATTCTGCCAAATCAATTGCCTTGTCTGCTGCAAGGAGGAACGCCAATCTCTTAGCTCATTGAGAGGGACTGATAGCAATTGTCCATTGGGATGGCAAATGAGTGCTAGCAAATGATTAACCAATCCGGGACCCTGATATTTATAGCGACTATCAAGTTCTGTTTCCAAAGTTCCATTTACACAATCGAGACGAGTTGATAAGTTTTCCATTTGGTAGCATTGAAGAGCATTTCTATATAGTCGTTGATATGAACGTAAGCCTTTGTATAAGCCTCTCAGTTCCAAGGGTAAGTCCTCCAAATTGGCCAATTCATGCCAAAGATTAAGAATGGCCGTATGACTGGAACTATCCAGAGTGTGAAGGCATTGCCAGAGTTGTCCATTTGTGGTGATAAGTTGTTCGGCGTACAAAGGATTCACTTGTTGATTAAAGTTTCCTTTCGTTGTATTGTTCAAGACGCGTTCCATGTAATATTCCCTCAATGCGGCCAATTGCAAATGATGAGACTTAATTTTATTTGATTCTGGATGAACATAATCCTCACTCTCCTCGGCATTAGTTATAAGGGTTTTTAGGCTACTTAAATCCACTTCTATATCCACAGAATTGTTATCTTTATGTAACTCTTCTTTTAGTAACAATTGCAGATTCTGCAAGGACTTTTGCAATGATTCCTCATACGATACGCAGCTAAGATCCAATTCAAATGATTTTAATTGCAATCTGGCGGTATGGACCCTCAAAAAAGCTCGCCATTTGTGTGCTTCATCGGATTGGAGAGCTAACCATTTGTGTGACCAAAGAGATGATTCCATGCTACCATATTTAGGCACTACACCAAGCAACTGTTGCAGTTGCTCCAACTGGTTATGCATTTCGACTTGATCTATGCAATAATATGGCTGAAATTGTGTGAATTGCTTGGCATAGATTTTACTGGTGACATTCAAAGGACGCCTTGTCTCCACTACATATCGTTGCATGTTGTCTAGAAGTGTTTGGATTTTGGGTTTCAATTTAATTTCACTTAGCAAATGTTTATTTAGCCATTGGAAATGTAATACCAGTTTATGCATCAGTGGGACATACAGTTCATTGTTCTGTTGAAGCAGCTTTTGTTGTGATGAAGACACCAGACGATTAAACCAAAGATATTTGGTCACAAACTCAGCATACAAAGGTAAATCCAATTGTTTAACAAATTCCAATTGTTGCAGCAAGTTCTCATTCAAATTGTGCAGAAAGCTGGCAAAATTTGTTAAGAATTCATTACTATATTTCTCGGTAATATTTTTACTTTGCAGAGCCTGTGAATATTGTAAGGCATCCAAATTTTGTAGCTTGGTTAAAGGTCGTCTGGGTATATCATGTAGTAAAAGACGGGCCAGCAATGACAAACTGATGGATAATTCATTGAAATTCAGACTTTTCCTATTTAAGGCATAATCACGAAGGCGGGGAAACAGTTTGCGGTTCCATGGCAAATTGCTAAGAGAATCACTGGGCTGGTGTTGCTGCAAGCAATCATACAGGCATTGGGAAAAGTTTTGTTGTTCTACATTAAGCCAGGGTTTCATGTATTGATATCTCATATCCAAATCCTTAATTGAACTTGCTTCATATAGCATCAATATAAAGTATTTACTTAGTTTTGGTATATCAATTTCGTGCAAATTAAGTTCCTTTATCTGGTAAAATAGACGACCAAGTTGCTCCTGATAATCTGTTCCATTTTGGAGTAATATTCTCAATGCGGCCGCCTGTAACCTAATTAATGTTAATGAAGTGAGATTATCCGTGGACAGTATAACATCATCCAGATGATTTTCTTCCTTTCCATTATATTTTGCATCATATTTATCCGTCTCAGCCAAGACAATTTCACGTAATTTGTTTTGATAATAGGGCAGACCATAACCCATTAGATCTGTGCTGGCAGCATATACATAAACCTCCATGGCAGCCACATATATGGCCCGTTTCAGATCGTATCCAATGCTTTTGTAGGCGGCACTTAGAAAGGCGCATTGTATGAGATGAGAAATGGAATAACCATTGAATCCCTCAGTCAATTCACAAATATTCCCATGGATCTCTAATATGCAATCGATAGCTTCTGGATTAAACACTCCTTGACCATAAACAAAAGCGCGCATGTCATCCACACTGTAAGAATCTCGATTAAGGGATAATTCTACACAGCGATTCCGCATGGCTCGTGATAATTCACCATTTTTGGGATCGATGGTGAGAAATGCTCGGAAATTCCTCGATTTGTGGACCACTTCAGCGCTATCCTGGGCGCTGATACCTTTTTCGGCTATTAGCAAACTGCCATTGGGCTCAAAGACAGGATTTAAACGATCCAAAACGGCTGAGGAGCAGAGATTAACATGCTCCAACAGAATATATTGACCGCACTTTAAAGCGGTGACAATACGCGAGTCCACCCACTCGAATGATCCTCCAGTGTTAAGTGATTCCGCGGATTTAATATACGATTGTAGCCGTTTTAGTTGTTGTGTTTGATGCTGTAACAATTGAGAAAAGTTTTCCTTGCGGCAACTAATTGGCGTCTCCTCCAACTTGGCAATGATATGATTAAGAGTATTCAGACGTTGACTAAAGAGAGCCAATTCATCTGCCACAGAATGTTGATGGGATTCTAATGTAATGAAAGTTAAGTAATGATATATATATTCGATAATAAATAGGATGGACTCACCAGTTGTATTTCTGGACACCTGTTTATATATGCTCCATTTGCTCCACAAATGTTCAACAAATATGTTTTCTGTCTTTTGGAGAAATGCTTTTTGTACTGTTGAGAAAACAAGTATCTCCACTTGCTTGTAAATGACCTCCAAGTGCCGATTGAGATCAATCTATATGAGATACAAAGATGAATATTCAGCTGAACATAGAATTTTATTGAGTTTCTTACCTGTTGGAAACTACCTGTTACCGAGTCATCAATGGTATCCGTCTGACAGACATGATTGCTAAGACTGCAAAGGGCATCAATCAATTTGGTTTTTCCACTATCTCCACCGCCACATAAGAGAAGAGGCTTCTCCATGTGTACAGTTTCTACACATTGTTTAAGCAATTGCCGTTGAGTATCCAATAAAAGAGGTGCTTGTGCCTGCTTATCCTCTGGGGCTTCCTCCTGAACTGCTTGTTCTCTTTCAAGTACAACATCATTGAGATAGATTTTATCCTCTGTCCAATAGAGAGCCACATCTTCAGATAAATCATTTAATTGCTCCGCATTACATTGGAAGACACTAGCAAAGGCATTGCGTATAAAGATTTTATCCTGATCGCAACGCATTCGCTGATAGTAGACCAATTGCATTCTCTCGTACAGTGTGAGTAAGAAATTTTGAAAAGCTTTTGTAAAATTCTTATTATTCGACTGAATGTAACCAGTCTGAGGATTATGTAAGAGATCACACCATCTTAATATATCACGCAGATTAAATTCAAATGGTCCGCCTCTATAACCAAATTCCATGGTGGCCACACCACGATCCAACAACTCCGAAAAGTTGACTAAACGTTTAGCAAGATCAAAAGTTGTTGTCGAACTTGTATCACTCTCCTTTCCAGTATAAATGTCAAAAATATTGCCTGTAATCAACTCCCGTTCCTTCTTTAAGAGATTTCCAAAATGTTGTTTTAGTTCCTCAAAATAATCTCCATACTTGACGTTCACCACATGAAGCAGATCCTCGGTAGTCAATTTACGTAAATATACCTTATTGAAACGGTTGAGAAAGGATTGTGGCAATCCTTTGCGTCCACCACCTTGTTTGAGAGGATTCTGGCAGGCAAAGATACGGGTGGAGCCATCTAAATGGAAACTCTTGTTCAATTCCGGTATATAGACCTCACCACGATGATCTAGCACAGCATTGAGACCCTCCAAAACGGATTGAGGTGCCAGATTCAGTTCATCCAGCAGAATCCAAGTGTTTTGGGTTTTAAGGGCTGCCAATAGGGGACCATCTCGCCATATAAAACTTCCAATTTGATGATCGCTTTTACTGTCTTCTAGAAGATTATCTTCAGCTGGTAGATCGGTGCCAAATAGATCAGCCAGATCGGTATGCTCACACAGATTAATTCGCACAATCTGATACCCAATGGCAGCCGCTATGCTTTCCACAATGGAAGTCTTGCCCACACCAGGAGGACCCTCTAATAGGACTGGTTTTTGTAAAGAAAGAGCCGATAACAAACGGAATAGATTCTGTTTTGTTGTGGGAGCATCGAAAAAGAAATCCATTTTGCCAGGCGACAAACGATTCTGATTGATGGGTATAAAGAAGGGACTTAAGCCAAAGTTGTCCTCATCTAATTGTACTTGAGTGCCACGCTTTTTGCCCACTTCTTCTAGAGTAAATGGTTCCTTGAGTATAACAAAAGCCTGTCGAATGGCCTCTTTAGTAATCTTTGCTTTCAGTTCCTCAATCATTGATTGGGATTCGTGCGGGAGCATTTCCAAAGCGTCTAAAAATATTGTCTCCAATCCAAAGATGGCTTGTTCAGCAAAACTGAGATGACTATTAATGACCATATAGTTGGCCCAGGCCAATATATCACGAACGGAAAAACGGAATTTTTCATTACTCTGACGTATAAAGAGAACAATTTCCACAAGAAATTCAGCTACTTGATGGGTGTCCTTTGCATAATTAGATGATTTTTGTTCCTGGCGTTGCATGCAATTGTAGGCAATCTCAACGAGATCCTCCTTATTGTCCGATGGCAGACACCAGATCTCGGTAAAGCGATTACGTAAAGCTGGCGACAGTTCCTTTTTGCCAAAATCTCCACCTGGATTCATTGTAGCCAGAAATTGGAATCCTGCCTTGGCTTTTACTAGAAAATCCGGATTGAGATCTAACTCTGACACGCCGCCTTTCTCGGCTAGCAATACACTGCGCTCTGGCTCCAAAATGCAATTGAGTCGTTCCAAAACAGAATCTTCGGCTAGAGAGATTTCATCTGCCATGAAATAGGAACCTTCTTGCATGGCATAGATTAGAGGACCATCTGCCCATTCGAACAGCTGGCTAGTATTTGTCAATTGGCCACGACATGGACGCAATCCACCAAGAAAATCAGCTCCCTCCGTATGCATATGACAATTGAGGATTCGTAGTTGGGTACCCGCAATGCTGGCCAACAGCTGGCACACTGTTGTCTTACCACAACCAGTGGGTCCCACGAGCAACACAGGTTCATCGAATTCCAAGGCTTTGGCTGTGAGGACTGCCATGCGGGTCATATTCCTTGTCCAGACAATATCCGAACGCATTTTAAAGTTCCTTATGGCGTCGAGGATGCGACGACTTACCTGAGAACTGACTCGATCCGTTTGAATATCAAAGAGCAGCTCCATGTCCAAGCGTTTACGGAAATTACCAAAGAGTGTCTCCTCAATCAAATGGAGCTCGTCGGATGTTCTTACTTTAGAGGATAATACGAGATAACCTTCCTCTACCAGATGCTGATTCCAATCATATTTTGGATCCTCCAACAGGGATTTATCTGCATGTGTATAACGATTACCCCAGCGGAAGAGATCACGCAATGTGAAAACTTGTTTTGATGTATTCTTTCGATGCTTCTGCAATTGGGACATACATTGAACCATTTTCCGGGCATAGGACATAGGTATGAGGCATCGTTTCTCCAATATTGTTTCCAACTCATTACGTGGAATATCCGCAAAATGCAATTCAATGAAACGATTTTTAAAGGCACGTGACAGGGTTTTACGTCCTCCATAGAGTCCGGGAGGATTCTGTGTGGCAAAGAGCATGAAATTGGGATGAGCCTTAACAAGAGTCTGTGTCTCGGCTATATAGAGCTCCCGATTGTCATCTAAGACGCGATTAAGTGCCTCCAAAATGTCAGTAGAGGCCAGATTCAATTCATCCAAAATTATCCAATAGCCATGACGCATTGCCTGGACCAGAACTCCCTCTTTAAAGGTTAGTTTACCATTCAAATCAGCTGCATATGTGCCAATATATTCCTGTAGATCTGTGTGCTCATGATTATTGATCCTCAAACAGCGATTACCCGAACGACGAGCCACATAATCAATCAAACTGGTTTTACCAGCACTTGTGGGTCCCTGGAGTAGAATAGGCAACTTTCCAATCGATATGATACGGGCCAAATCTTTTAGATTCTTGCTAACACTCTCGGTTAAGATGTAATGCGAACAAGATTGCATTTCTAAGCTGCCACGTTGTATCCAATAGCCCTCGAATTGCAAATAGTTCTCACCAAGGCAGGGCAAATCTTTGCTTAGCACTGCTTTGGCATTATTTAGCAACGCATCTCTTATCAATAGAAGCACCAACTGATGTGATTCAGGATCCAGTTGGGTTAGAAAACTCAAACAGAAGCTCTCATACAAATTTCGTTCAATGGATCCGCATAAATTTCTGGCGCAGATGCTTAAACTGCGACACAAGGTACGCAGCGAGTAGACAGGACGATTCCCTAGGCCATCATTTAGCTGCAGTGCCGACAATCGACGCAAGGATTTGTATAGCTGAACTATGCTGTGCACAGATTTTCGTTGTATTCCCGTATTGGCCAGATAATCGCCCACCAGAAGACTTAAATCAGCATCTGTTGTCAACTCATCCACAAAGAATTCGGTAAAACGATTGCGTATACCAACAGGCAAATCCTTTTTGCCAATATCCGTATTTGGATTCATGCAAGCAAAGATTCTAAAGTCAGGATGACGTTTCACAGGAGTAAAATCACCACGTTCTAGTAATACAACCGAACCCTCTGGTTCCAGTATGGTGGAGAGACATTCTAAAGTTTCAGCAGAAGCCAAATTGATTTCATCCAATAGTACCCAATCGCCATTACTGATGCAATTTACCAACGAACCGGGAATAAAGGCAAAAGAGATGTTAATCCTTTTCTCCATTTGCGTATAAAGTTTCTGGACTTTATCCCTCAACGTCTCCCAACGTGGCAGCAGAATGGCCTGAACCTTTTGCTCCTTAAAAATAGTTTTGCATATATTCAGCATGGAACGTATGATGACGTTGTGGCGACCATTATTAAAGTGAGTGGCAAAGATTTGCAAAAATTGTGCATTTTTCTCGGCATCAAATGTCTCACAAAGTAAATGCTCAAATTCATAGCGCAGTGGTGCCAAAACATAGTTCAGTTCTACAGGTTTAAATCCGCCAACCAAATCGGAGACATCCGATTGATTATTCATATTAATTACAATCAATTTGTGTTCGGTTCGTTCGGCCAGATATTGTACCGAGGATGTTTTACCCACTCCCGTTTCTCCTACTAGGAGAACAGGCTCCGAATGGCTAACACAGACGGCAATTCTTTCCAAGATGCAGCTGGCCAGACGAGTAAACGAAAAGGTGGCCCGCTTAGCTCTAATGGGTTTGGCCAAAGCTTTCTTTGCCTGTAGGCTTAATTTTTGTCTCTTTGCATCAACTGCACCGTCTCGGATTTGCTCGTCATAATTCTCATCTGTCTTGACCTGCAGCAGAGAGGCACGTCCAATCCTTATGTGTTCCTGTCCAAATTCAATTTCTGGTTTATATTCATTGGCAAAATGCTCGCAACGAGAACGTATTATTCCCAATTTGGCACCAATACTGGTGATTAGCAAAACCTTCTCCTTGCTCTGGGGAAGATATGAGCAAAATACATCGACAGCATTTTTAAAAACAAAGTATGCGCATTCCGAACTTGTCACCGAGAATTGTGAATTTGAACGTTGACACAATTTCACTAGATCTCTAGTTGAAACTAAACGTCCAGAATTGGCACTTGTTGTCGATGACAGAGACACTTGCTCAAAAGGTAAAGCCACATATTGCTCAGTGGTATCTGCTCTATCAACTGTTTCCTGTTGACGCAGATTATCAGCAGCCATGTGATTGCCACTGGAAAATGTGAGAAACACATCCACTATGCGATTTGCCACAGTCGCCAACTCGGGATAATTGGTGCTAACCACTTTACATAACTCATTCCGTGATAGTGGCATAACGTTGATGGTATACAAATATTTATCCAAAAGGGAGTAAAGTGATTTTCCGCTATTGTAACTCGCAGATTTGTTCGTTCTAGAAATAGAAGATTGGATAAGTTTAAAGATGAGCCTTTCTAGTGGGAATCAAACTCTTACCGCACAGTTACAAATAATTGAAAACCAGGTTCAATTTTAACTGAATCACGAAATCCGGGCACACTTAAGCAATTCCTTTCCAAGAGACTACTTAATATGGTATAAGTATCCTGTGTGGCTGCATCCAAATCCTCTAGCAGCAACCAGTAGCCATGCATCACAGCCTATATTAGAAGAAAATTCCGAAGGTTTAACATCTGATAAGCAATAATGAGGATTATTAGTCTATGTCTTACCTGAGTCAGCACTCCTGGCAGCCAAACGAATTCACCTGGAACATCTGTACAGCGATATTGGCCTAGCAACATTTTACTATCGGTTTGATCGCCCAATTGTATGCGAAGAAAACCATTTCTTTGTTGCTCCATTGCATCACCCATAACTAGCAAATCCTCTAGATTAACAGGCTGTTCATCTTCAATTAGTTTTCTTTTTTTGCCCTCCGTTTTGGACTTTAATTTTGATTTCTTTTTTGGTATTAATAGTTCATTCTCTTGCTCTGCCTTTTTACGATTCTCAATTTCTTTGGGCTTGGGGCATATCCGACCAGTTTTCCGTGCCAAATACTCTATTAATGTGGTCTTCCCACAGCCTACAGGACCGGATAAGCAAATGGGTTTTGCTGCCGCTATACCCAAGGCAATGCTACGTAGATTAACCATTGTTGAGTCCACTTTCACAATGTGATCATAACATCCATCTGAGTGGGCATAAAATTCCTCGTTTTTCTCATTGAAAATGGGCAAGAGAACCCCCTCAATGTTCGTTACATGTCCATAACTGGCTAGCTTTAAGCTTATTGTTTGGCTGTCGATAGTTTGTAGTTCCTCCAATTCGGTTAATTCGGGTATATGCCGATCTTTCTCTATCTCAGCCTGGAACTGCAATTGATCTGATGTGGGGATCTGGTTATTGATTTGCTGGAGTTGTGTAGAGCTCATATTGGTTAACATGGCCATAATATGATTAATATAGAGCTGCTTAAGTGGTGAATTCGTCTGAACATTGTTAGCTATAAAGCTAGACCAGTCAAAGAGTTCTCGAAAATAAACAGCGTCACATCGTAGCAATTGATAGCAACATTTGATGAGCTGCAATTCGGTCCACTCAATGGAATTATCCTTTGTCTGTTTAAATTTCTTAATGGGCCCCCCATTTAAATTGGAATGGCTATTGAAGTCCTCCGACTCGAATGGAGCCGGCTTATTGTTAAAATAACTTTTGGCAAACCTTTAGGAACAAAACAAAATTTTAATTCTTTTTTTTTTTTAATTAATAATTAACATACCTTTGTGCCTCCTTGGAGTAGGCCATTAATTTGGCCAAAGCAAAGCATTCTAATTGGTATTGTGAGCTCCGTTGGCCATCACAGCGCAAAGACATGGTGAGCAACAGCAACAGGTGTTCTTCGAAACATCTAGCCAAAGGCAATGTGTAGGTTGGATTCACCAAATTATCACTAAGAATCTTAAACAAACGCTCCACATCTTGCTCTGAGTATCGCTGAAATATGGACACGTTCAGTTTGTCTCCCAAATATTTGTTTGTTTGTTCTTACCTGTTGTTTGAGCAACTTTTGCAAGTTATTGACAAACGCATGGTTTTCAGACTTCTCTTTTACCCTGGCAGTTAAGTGTAATATTTTCTGCACACTTTGGCGCAGCTTGTTAATATTTACTTCCATTGTCCACCCTTCTAAATTAATTTCAAACTAAACGCCTCCCACAAAATTTTGAAACACGTGCGTTCGCCGTTAACAGAGCGATGCAATAGAGATGGGCAAATATTGTGACTATGATGTGACTATGATGAGTACCAGAGATGGCACTTTCAGATAAGTGATCACTTTTTTGTAGAAAATATTAAAATCCAAATTAAGGAGAGTTGTTTTGGAAACGTTTTGTTTCTTTTTTTACTGTTTTTAGAAAATCTATATCAAAATAAAATGTTTAAGAAGATTTCGCATTTAGTAAAAACATGAGGATTTATAAACATCTTCAAATTAATAAAATTGTAATATTAATTTCTTTTCTTATCAAAAGTTACTTAATTTAATAATAAAACACTTGTTCTATAAAGGTAGGTTGTGTGCGGAACAATCAATAAAATTTTTATATTTTACAAACTCGCAAACAAGGCGTCTTAAAAGATGCCACCCCCTGGACCTTCCATTCAGACAAGATCTGGACTGGTGATTCATGCAGAGGCGCTGAAAGCTGCTATCATTTATAACCGACCAATGAAAATAATGAAACTTTTGAAATTTTGACAATCACTTGTCAAACTTATTATAACACATAATTGTACTCACTTCAGGTCAATGTTAATCTCCTTATACAATTTGCTTATTGTCCTCATTGGACAGATTGCAAATAAATAATGCAAAAAAAAAAAAAATGTTACAAACTTGTATAAATAAGTTTTTTTTCTATAAAAATGGATAATTCCCTTGATATAATTTACCACCTCAACCGTAACGTTTTTATGTGCTTAGGAGAGAAGTGTGTTGGCATGATTGAAATGAAAACTGTGATTGGAGCCAGATTTCTGAGCATATATTTGTGCCTGTTTTGATCTCTACTGTTATCATTTTTAACAGAGCTATCGTAACAAACAACCGCGTTGTGTTTATCGTCTATCGGAAGTTTTTGTCCAAGTTTAAACCATTGATTTAAAAGCACTTTAAGGAATTTACGCAGACATGTATTCCAATTACAAAATTTTGAATCTATCAATAAGACCTATTCCAGAGAGTAATAAGAACTCATTTCCCACCATAGGGAAGCCAAATTTCTGTGGTGGTTTCAGAGTGTCTCCGGAAGGTTTTTATGAGTTCGAACGGGATAGAAGCAAAATGGTGTACAATCAAATACTGCTGCCTCCAACTCATCGTTTCCCGTTACGCCTGACCAGTGCAGAGCCTTTGCCAAAGGAATTGAAATCAGCCAACTATACCCTAAATAACCTACTATTTTTCATTAAAAACACCAAGGAACACTGGCTGAAGGCGGGAAATCAGCGAGTGGAAGTTAATATCGATGTAGTATGCTCACGTGATGTCCTCCAAATGTTCATGTGTGCACCCTACGAAATGCAAAATAACTGGAGTGTGACTGTCACAAGATATAGGAACACTATGTACATCTCTCGTATAAATAATACCAAGCAGGATCCTTACGATAGAAAACATATGATACAAATTATGCAAGAGTCTTGGATGAAACATCTAAAGAAACATTGTCTTACAGGTAGGTGATTGAAGTCCAAATCGAACTTCCATTAGTCATAAAGCTATTCCAAAACCTAGGTGTTCCAGAAGAGAAGGGAGAATGCCATGGCGTCTTTGTAACGGATATTGGTGGCTTAAAGGTGGTTTTCAATGCTCCTGTGATAACCGAGGCTAATCCAACAGCGTAAGTTGTAAATTGTGAAAACTATCAACTTTTTCATAATAATATTTATCTTTAGAAAAGGCTTTGTTTGGGCGGATTTGCAATTGCGTATGGATAAAATGAGTCGAGCGGAGTGGACGGAGCATAAAAAAGATGATGTCATTAAATGGTGGACCAATTGTTTTCTGGTGGGGATTGAAAATATATTTATAGCTAGTCGGGATGATGAAGCCGTTGTTCATAATATTCAAAAGAGCTCCGTGCGCGATTTGTATAAGGATTGCGTAAGTTTAAATATATGTATGATTAACCTCAATCAATAATTTGACGTTTCGTTTAGGATCCTCATTGGAATCCTTGCGCTTGTGGTAATTCCATGGTTCAAATTTTGAATGCCATTAAGCAAATAACATCCGAATTGGATTGTCCAAGTACGGTGATCTTATTTGAATTCGAGGCCAATCAAGGACAAATAATCTATCGCACTTTGCACGGACGGAATCCATATACCTTTGTGGGAGATTGGTATCGTAATATGCTAAATGAATATTCCGTGGATTTTGCTAAACACATGCAACCGAATATGACAATGAAGAACTAAATTGTTTTAATTTTTATTGCGACTTTCACATTTAAAATTAATAATTTCACAATTTTAGAAGAAAAAAGTCAGATCCCAGATCTTGCGTACTTCATCACTATTAAATATAATTTAATACAATTTTATCGCTTTTTAGTTTTGGAGAATGCATTCGATTTTACAAAAATATGGAAATGCTAGTAGTTACAAGTGAGGAGGTGTACAAGTAGAACTAGTTTTTTTTTTATTTATATTGAGAGGCCTACAGTTCGGTTTTCTTGGGCTTGCCACTGCGATCGAAGCCCTTCAGTTCTGCGGTAGCCTCCTTGGCAATGTACTTGATGAAGTCATCCAACTCCCGGCCACCATTATAGCTAATTGGCTTATTCTTGGAATCCTTGGGCAGCCAGAAAAGTGTGGGGAAACCGCGTACATTGAACTCTGGTGGCACATCATTGGCGGTGGCATCCATTTTAACAATAGCCACATCCTCATTGATCAATTTTTCGGCCAATTCCTCATAAATGGGAGTTAGTTTCTTGCAATGTCCGCACCATGGAGCATAGAACTCAACCAGTGTATCCTTGTCGTTGTTGATAACAACATCATCAAAGTTCAGGGCTACGGCTACCTTAACTGGTGCATCGTTGGATTCGGGCACAGGTTCGCTCTTAATGAAAGGTTCCAGCTCATTGCCCAGCAATTTCTCCACAAAGTCTTGAAGATTTTCAACAGAGAATTCCTCTTTCAAGGCGAATTTGAGATTCTTGGCATCACGAGCCAAAATGACTGGCTTATCGCCAACAAAATCATAGCCATATTCATTCAATTCATGTTGGAAATCATCCTTGGAACTAATGGCAAAGTTAAGCTGACCAACAAATTCCTTGGCTACCTTGAGAACACGATTGCGCCAATAGTTAGTACCCTTGGGATTCTTCTGGTAGTCTACACCGTAGTAGGCTGTAACCAAGGGATTCTGGAAATCACGAGCCGTATCCTGGGTACGATGACCAACCAAACCGTGGCTAAATTAAAACAAAATTTTAATAATTAAAATTAATTTGAGATGTCATTTACTTACAAGTTATCCTTGATGAAAGTAGTCAGATCCGATTCGCTGCTACCCTCAAACTTAACGCTGGATGATTCAAATTTGTTGTTTAAATGGGGGGCACGGATAAGCACAATCTTATCGCTAATAATATGGAAAATTCAAACATAGACAAAAGAGAAACAAATTTATTAACAGGATCCATTGAAAGAAAATATATATATGAAATGAAAAATATGAATATGGATATGGAGATCAATTCCCTCCCTCCCATTGGCAACCTCTTTGCTGCTGTTCATGTCGGTCACTTACGTTTCGCCTTGCTTCTTCAGTACAGCCTCATCACTGCTGTGACCAAAGCGATATTTCTCGCGATTCTTGTCGGCAAACTTCAGGAACACCTTGCCCAGTTTAGAGTCAATATCTTCAAAGTAACCAAAAATAGTTGTATCCTTGGTATCAAGGAATTTAGCCAGTTCCTCAACAGAGCGCACATTTTTGGAAGCTGGACCAACTTGAGCGCGCATGTATTTGACAAGACCATTGGCTTCACGTGGTCCATTGTAGTCCTGGGATACCTCATCCTGACGGAAGATCTTTAATGTGGGATAACCGCTAACGGAAAACTTGCCGCAGGTCTCTTTACCCGCCTCAGTACAATCGACTTTGGCAAATTTAATTGGAGGATCATCATCCTTAACCAGTTCAGCGGCCTTGGCATATTCGGGCTTCAGACGCTTGCAATGGCCGCACCTAAAAATATGTTTTGGTAATGTGGACACGTCAGAACATGGAAAAAACAATATTGTCGAAATAGTTGGAATGTTTAATATTTTCATGTTTCTTGGAACGAACGAACAACAATTATAGTTTTTTTAAACTTATCAGTTTCTCTTTCCTTTTCTTTTATATTCTTATCAGAACTCTAGTATACAAAAGGCTAATTAAGTGACTTGTTATGTTCTTTATGCTGACTGATAACATTTTTATTGGGGGGATTTGTGAAATAGTTCAGAAATGGCTTGTTGGCTGAAGCCATCACATACATACATACATACATATGTATATATTTTTTTCTTTGCTCGTCTGTCTTTCTGCCGGCCGGCAAGCCAATTTATCTCTCTTTGTCTAGCTGTTTTCACCGCTCACTCTACCTCCCTCACTCACATACACACATGCCATTAACCCTTTTATTAAAATGGCTGCCGACCTGTCATTTGTTCATTTTGCTTTTCCTGAAGGTAATTCATTTGCCTTATGTATATTCCTATTTACGCTGACGTGTCTTTCCAATTCGAATTGTAATTACAGGCCATTTTAACTACAATGCAGAAGCTGATTAACATGCACGCTAATGCAAAACCACACCCACCCTTCTCTACTATAACTACCTTCCCCCCTTTAACCAACATCATACATACATACATATGCCAAAGACACTTACCACGGGGCATAGAACATAACCAATGTAGTCTCATGCTGTTTCAAAGTTGACACAAAATTATCATCACCAAGTTCCAGCACATCCTGTTCAGCTCCAAATGTAGTTGTAAAATAACCAAAAATTAACACGGCTGCTGCTAAACGCCACATTTTAGCAGATCTTTTTGTATTATATTTACACGAAATAATAACACAATATAAAATACAGTTTACAAGACACTTGCCGCCTCGCCTCTAAATTTCGATCGACTGACTCCGACAAAACCTTAAAGCCTACTCTTGTGTACTTCCGAATTTAAAAGTAAAAAATTCTTCTTTAGAGCCACGTCGCCGCTTTCGTAGTGTTGCCGGTAGAGGTGGCAGCCCGTCGATGTCACTATCGATACTATCGAGTAAATTTTCTTATTGGACTCTCTTATTAAATGTATATAATTTTCATAACAAAGTCAGGAATTAAATATACACGGATAATTCATGGATCTGTTTAATGTTTCAAGGAAAACTGACCTTTCTCAAATTTAGAAGTCCTTTGGACGATTTTAAGTTACTTATAAAATTGTATTCTCCAATTTGTAAATTGAATAACATACATACATACATAGTTATTATTTCACATTGATAAATAATTGTGTAGAAACCAGTATTTTTAAATACTAAAAGATAGTGTGTCCGTATACTTAAACCGGCTTCTTTATAGTGTGACCACGCTACGGCATTATATCATTTCCGGTTCATGGTCGAGGAGCGAAGAGCGGCCAGCGAATTCACAAAAAAACAGCCGAGGCTTCCTGCATCGTGACTCGCCGAACACTCGTTCACTTTGTTCAAGTCTGTCGCCGGATTCGCATAGACTCTGTGATTTCTCATTCAATTTATTCGAGAGTAAGTTTAAATATCAAAGTGTAATACATATAGAAAATTACAATTAAATATGTGCAAAGAAGTAGCAGCAAAAGTGCAATTAAACAAAAACAGTTTTATAAACAAATCTGCAATTTGGACTAAAATATAATAATTGTGTGTGAAATGGCAGTTAACCTCTCTTTGGAAGTGAAAGGCGAAGCCCGAAATGAGGGCGAAAAAGGCAAACACGTGGCAAATGTGAAACAGTTTTTTTTTTATTCCTTCTATTGAAGTTGCATTTAGTTGATTCATTTGGACAAATTAATTGTTTTTTCTTTTGACGATGAGTCATTTTTAATTCGACAATATGGTGTAATTACCGTTGCCACGCCCACAACCTGTCTATTTGTAGGTGTCGTGGCATAGATTTTCTTCCTTGATTAGCTGCTTAACTTCAACTATTTGTATTTCTTTGTTTAATATAAAATTAAATGATTTGATTGAGTAGAACATGTGCCGCAAACGTGTTAATTTTTTTCTGCAATTTTTCCGCTTTCTCTATCTCTTCTAATGCATAGAATTTCAAAATGGCCGACTCCATGAGAAATGGAAATGAAATGGTGTGACTCAAATCACCTTTCGCCATATAGCAACAACTATAGAAAAGAAAGAAAAAAAAAAATTAAAAGCTGTTGCGAAATTTTCAACATGTTGGCATTTTTTCCCCCTTTTGTTATCTCTAGCCTGATTTGGGCTTGTTCCAAGATGGCTTCCACACTCACTCTGTGTGTGCACTTTAGTTCTTGATCATTCGGTTTTTCTTTTTCAGCTCTTGTGATCGTTTGTCTTTGTTCCCCTCACATTTGCCATCTAGCTTACTCTCTTTTGTCTGTGACCAGCCATAGGAATTCGTTGCCGGCCGCCACACACATACACAGACATACGTACATATATATATGCAGATTAAATTTTTGCTAGAATTTTCGTTGCACATATTTAATGATTCTTATATCCCCCTCCATTCTCCTCTCGATTTACCATGATGATTACTATTCAGTTCTGCTACTGAAGAATTTTGACGACAAAACAAATACCAAATCGCTGAAAAATCGAGCAAATTTTTTTTTTTTTTTTTTTTTTTTTGCACGTTTCATTCTCAGTGTTCCACATGTTGAAAAGTTAGTTTCCCCTTCAACTCTTGTCGTGCCATGCGGCGGCTGCTGGTTAACCTAACCTCACTTTAGGCACGTTTTGTTTCTGCCGACAAGATTGAGGTTAGGTTTCCCTCCCTCTTTTTCCTGTTTTTTTTTGTCCGTGTGGCACGCAAACAAAAGTTAAAAGTACAAGATGACTTGTTCGTGATTGATTTTTGCCCTTTTGATGATTATTAATTAGTTTTTTTTTTTTTATGTCCCATTAAAAAGGAGAATGTAATTTACTGCTTAACTTTTTGCTTGCGTTATTTAAATTGCTAACAAAGTTTTGTTTACCCATCTGTTTCTTCCCAAAAAAAAAAAACGAAAACCTCCATTACCACCACCTGCTGCACGTTGTCCAACACAAAACCAACACCAATAAAAACAACCCACACATTCGAAAAACGCTGTGCTCAGCTCTTCTTTTAAACCACCATGGGCAAGGAAAAGATTCACATTAACATTGTCGTCATTGGACACGTCGACTCTGGCAAGTCCACCACCACCGGTCACTTGATCTACAAGTGCGGTGGTATCGACAAGCGTACCATTGAGAAGTTCGAGAAGGAAGCTCAGGAAATGGGCAAAGGTTCCTTCAAGTACGCATGGGTTTTGGATAAATTGAAGGCCGAGCGTGAGCGTGGTATTACCATCGATATCGCTTTGTGGAAGTTTGAGACTGCCAAGTACTACGTCACCATCATTGACGCCCCTGGCCACAGAGATTTCATCAAGAACATGATCACTGGTACCTCCCAGGCTGATTGCGCTGTGTTGATTGTTGCTGCCGGTACTGGCGAGTTCGAAGCTGGTATCTCCAAGAACGGTCAGACCCGTGAGCACGCCCTGCTTGCTTTCACTTTGGGTGTCAAGCAACTGATTGTTGGTGTCAACAAGATGGATTCGTCTGAGCCACCATACAGCGAGAGCCGTTATGAGGAAATCAAGAAGGAAGTCTCCTCCTACATCAAGAAGATCGGTTACAACCCAGCCGCTGTTGCCTTCGTGCCCATCTCTGGATGGCACGGCGACAACATGTTGGAACCATCAACCAACATGAACTGGTTCAAGGGATGGAAGGTGGAGCGCAAGGAGGGTAATGCCGATGGCAAGACTCTGATCGATGCTCTCGACGCCATTCTGCCCCCATCTCGTCCCACCGAGAAGGCCCTGCGTCTGCCCCTCCAGGATGTCTACAAAATTGGCGGTATTGGAACAGTACCCGTCGGTCGTGTTGAGACCGGTGTCTTGAAGCCTGGCTGCGTTGTTGTCTTTGCCCCAGCTAACATCACCACTGAGGTTAAGTCCGTGGAAATGCACCACGAAGCCCTCACCGAGGCTGTTCCCGGTGACAACGTTGGTTTCAACGTTAAGAACGTGTCCGTCAAGGAATTGCGTCGTGGCTACGTTGCCGGTGACTCCAAGGCCAGCCCCCCCAAGGGTGCTGCCGATTTCACAGCCCAGGTTATCGTGTTGAACCATCCCGGTCAAATCGCCAACGGCTATACCCCAGTGTTGGATTGCCACACTGCTCACATCGCTTGCAAATTCGCTGAGATCAAGGAGAAGGTCGATCGTCGTTCCGGCAAGACCACCGAGGAGAACCCCAAGTTCATCAAGTCTGGTGATGCCGCCATTGTCAACTTGGTCCCATCCAAGCCTCTGTGCGTTGAATCCTTCCAGGAGTTCCCCCCATTGGGTCGTTTCGCTGTGCGTGACATGAGACAGACTGTCGCTGTGGGTGTCATCAAGGCTGTCAACTTCAAGGATGCCTCCGGTGGCAAGGTCACCAAGGCTGCCGAGAAGGCCACCAAGGGCAAGAAGTAGCTGGTTTCCAACAATAACAACAATAATACATCAAACACCAACAACAACAACATGATGATGCAGCCACTAATAACACTCAACAACAATCAGCAAAACAAAAGTAGTTTAGCAGCAGCTAAAGCAATAAAAACACCAACACCAGCCAAAATGAAAGATAAGATGAAGTTGCAGCAAAAGCAAAAATTTAATTTCTTCCATCGTAAAGAGTTTCGTAGGATACGAATGCTATTAGTTCGATTAATTGGATCGATGATGGGATGAGTTGTCGTCTGGAGGATCACTGATGGATTTGTATACACAAGAAAAGAAACAACCCGCGCTCACTTGCCTCCTATCGTACCACACACTCAAAACTGTACAACACTACTCGTCCTTGTCCTCCCGCCCCTTTTAGTTTACTATATATGATATTATAATGAATTGGACACAATTTTGTTTGTTGTTATAGTATTGTATCTAGACATTGAAGCATAAAGCGTTTCCTAGCATTTATATAACCAAATTTTGTTTTTGTATTTTTGATTTGCAAACTTTATCTTACATTTTATATTAACATTATTGCACCCAACATCCAACTACTACTACTACTTTGTATACAATGAAAAAAGATTATAGAAGCGATAACTTTATTTACATAAAAAAGAAAAAATAAACAAAAACTATCATTTTTGTATTTGATTTATGATTTCTTTATTTTGGGTTTTTGTCTTTTGTTTTTGGTTTTCCAGCATTATTATTACACCTCCAACTTTTGTCCCTCGACACCCATTAACTGCCGCAGAGTACAAAAACCAAGTTTGATTACAATTGATATCTTGAATGAGTTACTACAACCTTATTATATACCTCAAATAGTTTAAATAAAAGCCGACAATTTGCAACTTAAAAATTGTTTAATTTGCTTACGACTTGGGAGCGATAAAAAAAGGTGGCCGAATCTACATAAAGGGATTGGAAATATAGAATGCAATTTTGGTAAACCATACAGGAAAGGCTTAAGGTATGCGCTTTGTGATGGATCGACCAGCCCGAGGATGTCTTCACTTTTGAAAGAGTCAAAAAAGGAATTATTCTATAATGATGCATTTTCTAAATTGCAGATAAATTATATATTAAATGTTCGGTGGAATAAGTACAGCTAACTTTTATGCATCTTCAGTGTGCTTTTGGCCCTTTATTTAATAAACAGCAAATTATACAACATCCACAGTAACTTTTATTCATTGAAGTTGAAAATGGGATCTATAATTCATTTTATGGAACGGTATGGATCTTAATTAATTCATTTTATGAAACGGTGGGAAGCCGAAACATCAAGGATGTAACTAAGGATGACCGAATAAAGTCTAGGATCTTAATTAGGCTGACAGTGGCAACAAGATAATTGTACAATTTTTGGAGCTGTGATCCCCTCTCGCAACGACCATGTAAAGAAAACCGAAATTAAACGGAAAACGTTAAATATCTTCCTTTTTTTTTTAAACAAATGAAAAACGAGAATAATTAAATTTTATTTGAGCAAAGTATGATAAATGTTTGGCTCCTGCTGTATACATGTATGTATGTATGCATTTAGCCACTCATTTATGCTTTAATTATTTACATAAAGGGAGAGTCATCTACCTAGATATATGTATGTAAATATATCATAAAGAAGGAATTGGTGAACATTATAGTTAACAAGCGAAGCTAAATATATTAGAATAGCATCTGGATTAATCTATCGTAGACAAGGAGAGTATCATTTTGGTTTTGCTTGTTGCAATCTGTAATTAACAGAGTAGATATTTATATCTAACTTCATAAAATATCAGATAAAACCCAATATTTCTTCATAAAACTGTGATTTCTGAAGGATAAGAACAATAGCTTTAAAAGTGTATTTAAAACTATTATGCCGAAAATTTTGACAGTACAGGTACATAATGGTAAAATTGGTTAAAAAACAACTTTAGATATACATAATTATGAAAACTAGTTACTAAAAGTTTACAAATCAAAAGATTTTATTTATATTATAACTTATTATTATTATTTTAAATATATTAGAAAAAATTTCAATATCAACAAATTGCATATATAATTTTTTTAAGCATTGGATAAAAGTTTTAATATGATATAATTAAGACTTTAATAGTCAGTGTCCTAAAGATAAAACCAGATATTTGATTACTCTGAGATTATATATATATATTGTTTTAAAAATTTTTATCTTACTGGGCTAAGTATACTATAACATTAAGATAGATATTTCGTCTACTTGTTTAATACCAATGGCGGATCTCTAAAGCATGTGTGAAGTTTTCGAGACGACGATGGTGGACTATTGTCCACTGGTGGAGGATCATCGTATTTAATGCCAGCGGGCGTAACAATGGCACTCTTCATAAGATATTTTCCAAACTTTTGTATCTGCATAGCCGTAACGCTATCAAGAACCCAAATGACTGACAAATAGACACGATCATCCTCAACACGACGTTTATCGCCAATAATATATTTGGCCTTGAAACGATTGTCGGTTAATTTAGCCCCGCCCAGCATCAATAGCTCCTTCACATTATTGAATTGTAGTGGTTGACAATGTGACGATACATAAAAGCTTTCCATGTAACGGAAAAGCTCACAACGATAATCTTTTCCAAACGCTTGACGTTCAGTACGGCAAATCTGAGATGAGATTAAAATTAGATAAAAGACTCATAACTGGATACAACTGCATCAAACCCAAACTCACCTCAATGGCTCGGGAGAATGTTTTCATTTCGTAGGGCTCTTCGTCAACCCATTTGCCAGCCCGCATTGATTCCAATATCCAATTATAATTGACAATCCAAACGCCGCGCATTAGGCCACGCAGGAGATTAAGGGTGCGACGAGGATCTAGGCTAACCAAATGAGTTGTTCGTTTGGTCACCGTGGGATCCAGACGCATTCCATGCAATTTGCGTATGGCCTAAATGTGACAAAGTTTCTTGTCATTACAATTATAAGTTAATGTTTATTTCAAGTGAGTGTGGGGGGTATATATGGGAAATGATTTTACAAATTTAAAAAAACTATATCTAAAGAATGACAATTTTACAAAAAATATCGAATCTAAGACTAAAGTCTAAAGAAACACTACAGAAAGAAACACTTAAACTTATTTCAAATAGAAGGAATATTAAAAAATGTTAAAAACAATTTTTAAACTTGTCCTATATGGGACTTATAGCTACATCAACATAAAGGGTTTTAACAAAACTTAAATCCAAATAAGAAAAGAGTATTAAAAATATGAATAATAACTATTAAATCTTGTGTCTCACAATCTATGTAACCCTTTTTGGTCTACGGTTCTACAGGGGCAGAGACATTGGTTGGATTACCAACCTTGTTTATGACATTAATCTGTTCTGTATGCATATTTGTATGAACCAGAGTCCGTATCGCTCGTTGACGTCGCCTAACAGTTGATACTTTTCCATCTCTGCTTGTTGATGGCGTAGTCCTGAGAGAGGTAGAATCGTTTAAAGTGCCATCAGTATCAACGTCCAGCGAAGAGGCTTTTGGTGTAACGAAGACATCCACTTGATTCGTGGCTACTTCTGCAGATGCTTCTTCGCTTGGCAATGGTTCGGTAACTGCTGCTGATAAAATATCATTTTTCGATGATTCTACTGCTGGTGCTGTATGCGCGACACTTGGATCACAATTTGTAGTCTTTTTTGATGGATTTGACGGGGTATCATTTTTATCCGATCCCGCCAGTGTGCGACGACGTTTTATCGCAGAGCTAGTGTGAATTTTCGTGACAGATTTTTGAGATGAGATGCTATGTCGTGATTTTCGATTTGATTTAGGTGGTGAGACAATAACCTCTTCGTTTGGTGTGAAGAGTAGCCGTCTCTTTGGCTCTGTAGGTGTTGATATGCCTTGCACCGCCTGCGGTGCCTGCGCCTGCCCTATGACAGGTAATGGTGATTGCACATTGTGACATTCACCCAATTCCGCCTCATTTGCCATAGCGAGTGAACGCCGCTGACATGAACGATTAATTCTATCAATGCCCTCATTAATCACATGCATGTCCAAACTAAAAATTGTCCGACGACGATTAATATCTAAATTGCTGCTGCTGCTGCGTCTACTACCTGGAAGACGTGTCGAACTGAATAAAGGCTCCTCATCGCTATATTGGGATGTTTGTGTGGTTACATTGATTTGCGATCTTTGATGGAACATAGTTATTTCCATTTGATCATTGTCTCTCAGTTCAGTGCTGGATGTTGTTACACTGCGAGTGCTAAGTTGCATTTGGCTAATTTCCATCAGTTTTGGAGTATATGTTGTCTGACGTCGGTTATGAGTGGCAACTGGAGTGCTTAGATCGCTTATATTTCGAGATTCTAGGCATGTAACATCTGTGTGCGCCTCTTCCAGAATAGGATTAAATGTGGATTTCTTTGCCGTATCCTTTAAAGTAGTTGCTGCTTGATGCCAAGAGCTACGACGTCGTCCAAGATTGGTCAATGACTCTTTGTTCATGTCTGCTTCCAGGGGAACACTAGCTGGTAGATGTAAAGAGCTTCGACGTCGGGTTGTCATTGGTTGTGACTCTTCCTCAATGGACAAATTTGATGCTTTTGATTTCAATTCCTTGGCTCTTGAACTTGAACGTCTTCGTGTTGACGTTGGAGGCGTTTCCTCTGACTCTTCGTGAATTGATTGGAAACCAGGATTCTTTGACAATTCCAATGGGGAATTCTTTGATATCAAATGAAGGGAAGAGCGACGGCGTGTCATTCTCGGCTCTGATGACGGCTCTGTTAATGCTATCTCTCTTTGACGCAGCTCTCCAGCTACACTGTGGCTACGCCGGCGACTCACGTTATTTGAGGATGGAGTTGATACAGGAGATGGCTCTACGGTACTGCGTCGTGGTCTTTTTGTTGCTCCTACGACTAGTTCATCTCCATTAGCTCTTTCCTCATTAAAACTTAAACTTTTTTGAGATGGACGTTTATCGTCCACTAAAGAGTCAATAGCATCACCGCTGCCATTGGTATCCGTTTTGCCATCACCTGGTTGTAGACGGCAAGGGGTAAAGCTGCCATTGCTGATTCTGTAAAGGATAAAATGAAATTCAATAAGTGGTCAACGATAATTTAAAAATGATAAAATACTTGCCTATTTAGCAATTTGGTAGCTGGTGATTCGTGAGCTTCATCATCCTGACTGGCACCAAGTTGTTTCTTCTGATTCAAAACCTTAAGGAAACGTGTAATGTCACTCTGCAGGATAAAATATAACATTTAGATTTTGGTTTTGAAGGAATGGAATATAGATACACTCACTTTTGGAGTGGATATTGGTGTGCCCGATGCCGAATCTTTGTCCTTTGAGGTGGGTGTGCCCTGTCGCTTGCGTGGCCTTTTATTTAACTCCGAATCTGGTTGTATACAACGCACACGCTGTAAATGATATCAGACACAAGTGGTACAACATGCTATTATTATTGTTGTTATGTCGAAAGGTGGTTGAGAATGCAGCAGCGCGATTCTACAGCTTGTCAGTCACATTGGGCTAAAAAACACTGTTTTATTTGTTTATAACTACGTGATATGGTAACCGTTGATGCTGCTGCCTAGCTTGATTGTTTATATTTAACAAAGCTCTTATCTCACGAAAGACACTCTCTCTTATTCTCTCTTTCCCTCTCTTTTTTTCTTTTAAATATCAATGAAAGTTATATACTACTAGTATAATAAACTTACAACAATCAAATTTGCATCTATTACTATCATCTTCTATTTCACAAATATTTCTTACAATTTTATTTAAATAAGTATTACAGCCCGCCAAAGATTGGTCACACTGTTTGAACTAGCACTATAGAGCACTGTTTCATTGACAGTTTATTCTAGTTCTGTCTCTTTCTATCTCGACGCCTGCGTCGTCTCTATGCCGCAGAAGAGAAGCCGCAGCAGAAGGGGAGCCGCATCTGCCTTATAAAAATTGCTTCGTGCAGGGCCAACAACCCAGTCAGTTTACGGCTCATACAATGGAAGAAGGTGCCGCGTTCAATTCAAGACAAAAATAATTAAAAACTTAAGTAAACGAACAGTATTACGCATTCCAAAATTGTGAACTATTTTATAATTCCGAATATTAACCATTGAGTTTCCTAGACAGAAGCGATAAGAAGCTACAACTACAGTAAAGCAAATGGCAACAAGTGTTTTCGATTGAATTGAATTTTTGGCGACAAAAAGAGACGACGACAACGGAGAAAGAAAGTCTCTTTGATTTGTTTGTTTTTGTTTAAATTACTACGACGAGAGACTGCCCGCCCCTCCCCACGAAGCCCCACCGTCTACTACACACAGATCAGATAGAGGGGGACGTGTAATTGGAGTTGAATCTCGATTAATTTTCCAAGCAAACAGACATATAGAACGTGGCACTTTTTCTGGCTGGCGGTTGTTGCTTCTGCTGAATCTAAACAAAACTTGTTTCCCAGACGTCTCAGTTAGAAGCGGGACAAGGCCATCCAATAATAATAATAATAACAATAACACAACAATTGCAAGATGATTCCTGGTTATGGACCTGTAACACAAGCTCTGTTGGGCACACTTTTAACATGGGGTCTCACCGCTGCCGGAGCTGCCCTTGTCATTTTTGTGCGAGGCACACAGCGACGTTCATTGGATGCCGCCTTGGGTTTTGCAGCTGGCGTCATGATAGCCGCTTCGTTCTGGTCATTGCTCACACCGGCCATTAAAATGGCTGAAAGTTCTCAATTGTATGGAGTTTATGCATTTGTGCCGGTAGCTGGAGGATTTCTATTGGGCTCTATATTTGTGTATGGTTGTGATAAGCTAATGTCATACCTAGGACTGAATAGCACGAATATGATGATCCAGATGACACAGACAAATAAGGATAAGGCGGACATAGCCATCGATGATATGAAACGGCACAATGGAACAGGAGCGGTAACAATCTCAAAGAGTCTCGACAGTTTCTCCGATTGTTTGAGTGTTCAACATAGTGGAGAACCACGACGCCGTAAGAAGGGTAGCATCAGTGAAGTGGAACAGTGCACGTACACAACCAGCGAGGAGCAGCAACGTGCCGAAGAAGCCCTTTCCCAATGGAAACGTATCATGTTACTGGTGGTGGCCATTACGGTACACAATATACCCGAGGGATTGGCAGTGGGTGTGAGTTTTGGTGCAGTGGGAACCACAGATAACTCTACAACATTCGAGAGTGCTCGCAATTTGGCTATTGGCATTGGTATACAGAATTTCCCTGAAGGATTAGCTGTCAGTTTGCCCCTACATGCTGCTGGCTTTAGTGTGATGCGTGCCCTGTGGTATGGCCAATTGTCGGGCATGGTGGAACCTATTTTTGGCGTTTTGGGAGCTGTTGCTGTAACATTTGCTAATCTCATATTACCCTATGCCTTGTCCTTTGCTGCTGGAGCAATGATCTATATAGTGGCTGATGATATATTGCCAGAGGCTCATGCCAGTGGCAATGGCACAATAGCCACGTGGGGCACAGTGTCTGGTTTCCTGATAATGATGTGCCTCGAAGTGGCATTAGGCTAATCCCTAATTGTTTGTACTTAAATGCGCGCATTTCTACCAACTGTATATAGCAAACTGGCTTCTTTTAATCGTAAATATATATAAATTAATTTTATGCTCGTATATAGGTATATATGTATATGTAGATATATATATATATATATGTGTATATCTATAATATGCTCCAATCTCAACCAAGGTCGGGCTACGTCGTACGAATCGCGTTTAAAAATGCCTTTTAGCTCAGAGCCCCTTTAAGTATATATGTAAATGTTTGTATGTATTTTATATCAACCCAAGATTTGTAATTTTTCTAGAGAATTATGTTAATTACAAGAATATAATAATATGGTTTCTTTAAACGAATTGTAAACAGATATATATATATATATGTGTATATATACAATAAACGCTTGTGAAATAGGTTTTAAGTTGTCAGCGGCAGTGGCGTCCAGTTTTTGTCGTCTGTCTAACATTTTAAGTAATAAAATAATAATTGTGTAATAAATACATACTGAGAAAGCATTTCCATCACATTTGGACATTATAGATATACAACTTTGGAGAACAACAACTTCCTCATGATTCTCTGATAAGCAAAAATAACAACAATAACAAACAAAAACAGAAAATTTATTTACAATCATCAAGATTTCATAAGAAATGGTTTTTTAAACCAATTTTTCTTTCATTCCCTTAAAGGAAGTTGGCTAATCTCTTAGTGATAACTTTAAAAATCAGAAGCTTTGGTTTAATCATAGCTTCAAAATTAACTATACAAAATACATATATGAAATTTAATGTTTGTAAGTGACTCATTAAACCACCCTCGCCTTCGCTTACTTTAAGCAAATTAAATTAGATAACAAAATGTTTTTCTTTCTTTGACTTTCGTCAAATCATTTACGATAAGATTCTCTGCCCTGCCATGTCTTTCTGTCTATTTTACTACCATTTTTTTTTTTTTGCATAGTATTCCTTCAACAGGGCAAAATTACTTTGGTTACGTGCTATTTTAGACAGTTGTTCCTACTCAGTTGCCTTGGGCTTTAAGTCATCATGTTTTAAGTACAAAGTCAGTGATATGCATATATAACTCTTAACAATCGGTGGTGCCGGTTTTTTTGTTTAGGCTTTTCCGTTCCCGTCCATTCACATCTTATCTCAGTCATCAGTGTAAGTGGTGCTGCTATCAGACACTACTGACTGGGCCAAGTAGTTCCTATCTAATGATAATCAATTTGCCTTATACTTTTTGGTTCTTAATGTTTTTATGTTAGCAATAAAACATACAAAATATCGACAAGTATTTTAAGCTCTACTAATACCAATAATTATACTTGTATATATTTATTGATAATAGGTTTTTGTACCTCATCAAGTGGAGTTAGTTAAATAAACCAATTAAATACAAAAATAAAAGTGCAAAATTCATAACAAATATTTAGAAACGTTTGCAAAAGATATGAGGTTTTCGTGTTTCTAATCTTTCAATACAATTGAGGAGGATTAGAGATTGTGGATAATTAAAAACAAATTCAAAGAAATCTTGAAATGTGATTTGCAAAAGAACTTTTCATAGAAAAGATTACATTTGTGATAATGGATAATTTACTTTATGTATATTTTTACTTTACGTATATTTTTACTACTAATTGATAGCTTTACTATTATTAGCCAACAATTGTAATTAAGGATGCTTCACGAGACTCAAGAAGGTGCTTTTGCATCCTCTAACTCTGGTTTATCTTAAATTTGTAGTTTGGCCATATTTTAAAGATGGGTAAAAAGATTATCTCTTTAGTATCTGAACAGGGCGGACTAGTAGGTTGTATATTGGTAGGCAAATGGCAGACCAACAACAGATCTAGCAACAAATTAAAATACATACAGCCAAAGTGGCCTAAATATCAGTAGTTTCCTGTCTTTAACACTTCCAACATATGTAAAGCTAATTCTTTAACATAAAAGTCTAGCAATAAAATTTAAAGAATTCAAGAATAAGAAGTTTATAAAACTCACAAACCCCGATCGTTCCTAGGAGAGCTATATGATATAGTCAGTAATGCATATACAAATTTTGCAAGAGTGTTATAACACTGTTTTCGTTATAATATACTCACCGAGATTTTACCATACAATTCTGGATATTCATATTTATGCAGATTACTAATTGGAAATGACTCGGGCTCGCAGAGCCTTCGTTGTACCTTACATGCCTCAATCCATAATATAGATACAACTGGAATATTCCATTCGCAAGCCTTTTTATATGTGGAAAGCAGACCATCTTTAAAGACCACATGTGTAGTATTACTGTGGAAGGATACAGAATAATAATTGTGATTATATAATTTCGTTTTATTCGTTTTAGGTATTCATATTTTTTTAAGCTCACCGTATAAACCGATCATTGACTTGGGCTCCCATTTTTGATATGATTGTCTTTACACCCTCCGAGCGATTATCATTACCTGTACGGACCTCAACAAAAACAATAACGTTTTTGAGTATATCGTGCAAGGTTGGAGGTGGTTTGGGATTTCTTTCGTCTGCTGTAATGATGGACTGTTCGGCCAATGGCACATCAAAGGTGTGGTAAGCGGCAGCTTTAGAGGGACTCCTAAAAAATAAAGGGACTGGTGTTTCTGGGGATGGATTAACTTAATGTCAATCTTTGTTCTTACTTTAAAGCGCGGAGAGCACGCACTCGGAGAGCAGCGCTGGGACTATTAAGATCACGTTGCAGACGTATTAAGTGAGGATCGTGTTGTTGCTGATTAGGTGTTACTGTTGTCGCATCGATTGCGACCGGTCTGGCTTTTGTTGATGTTGGTGTCGATATGGGATCCACTGCCACAACAGGATTCTCTTTTTGCGATTGCAATTCTGCGACTGCTCGACTTGGAAAACGTGAAATCGATTCGTTTGAAGAGCGTACGTCTAAGAATTTGTCCTCACATCCTTCTTGGTTGTCTACAAACAATCAAGTTGTACAAGAATTTTAGAGTTTTGTATAGAATAACGCACTGTTTTGGGTTTCTGCGCTCCACATTGCCCCTTTACAATATATTTTATATGGTATTAGATTATTCCTGAGGTATTACTATGAATTTTGCTTATAGATTATCCAAATTAAAAAGGTAAATATATCATTTATTTCTAAATAAAACTCCAAAGCCAACCTGAAACATTAATTGCTGAACTATGCTGCGTGATTTTCAAATTCAAATCTGGGTGCTCTCCCAACGGTCGACGATTTGCACTTGGAGCCCCAGCTTGGCTATGGACATGTTGATTTTTCCTTGCTGCGGTTGCCACAAAACTTTCGTAAGTCTTTGTCTTCCATGAAGGTTGGCGTTGCAAAAACTTGTCCATAGTTTAATCAATTAGCTGCACCTTTCTTTCTTTATTGCACAATTCGGCGCGGAAAAGTTAAACAAAATGCTGTAAGACAAAGATGCAACAACCAACAGTGTGACCGTTTGTGAAGAATAATAAAATACCAACAGCGATCGCCACATTAGGGTAATTATGTAGCCCTTTAGTGTCTCTGCGCTAGTTCCATTTTTGGTATTTAATTTGTTTTAAATAGAATTGAATATTCAAAAAACAACAGTGATATAATAATAAATAAGCTGTATCAGTATTATTATTAACAACATGTCACTATTATTTGAGTTTGGATATTAAAAAACAATTAAGATGTCGATTTACGATATTTGACAAATTAAAATTGAAGGCCCACAAAGGAAATCGTAAATATAGTTCAAAAATAATCATAGACAGACTTTTAAAATATTGGTCATTAGTTAATAAAAGTTTAATCTGTAAACTGACTAATCGCATCTGGAAACCGTATTAACTGAGACAAATCGTTGAAATATTTTCCAAGCTTTTCCAAATAAGACGGCCTAACTTTATAACTCAACGGTTTTTCAGAGCTAAGAAGATTTAAATACAATTTTTATAAAAATTCATAAATTTAATGCACATTTGAAATTTTCGTATATTTTAAAATGTATTATATATATTTTCAAATTGTAGTAATCGAACTTATTTACATATGAAATGTATGTACAGCAAATAAAAACACAAAATAGAGTAAATTTAACTTGTCTAAGTTTAGTAAAAAATGATTCACTTTATGACATATTAATTCCCCCTGGTAAGTTTTCCGTCTTCTCCTCCTTCTCCCCCTTCGTGGTCGTATGCATGTTTTGCTCTAGGACATTCGCTCAGTCTTAAACGATGATTTAAAAAGAAAACTATGGCAAAATTTTTAATGAATTATTACAAATTGGCATAATCTCATTAAAATCGCTGTATATTAAAATTATAATTACGATTAATGCATAGAAAAATGGCTGCAATATACATTGAAAATGCATTCCACATATTCGTATTTGTAGACCTTTGACTAAACAATCATTAAAAACTAAGGCTAGACGATGAATAAATTACTTTGCCGTGTCACCAACAAATCAGGTCATTCTATGGATGAAAGAAAAGCATACTAATAAATACTTGTTGTCATTTTAATTGGAGGAGATTTAGTTACCATGTGCACTGATTAGACTACGTGAATCCCAAAGGGATAGCTGTGACTGGGAGAGACGATGCTGGGAGGGATACAGCTTATAGGGGAAATACGAATGATGAAATGCGGCTATGGGTATGGGCTGGGCGGGCTGCAGGAATTGTTGTTGATGCTGATGTTGATGCAGATGCTGGGCAGAGATTTTACGGGAAATTTTCGATTCCTTTTTGCTAGCCTTGTTCACACTGCTGGCTGAGGGGCAATTCGGTTGCTTCGAGGACTTGATGAAGTTGGGAATGCGTGCCAGTAGTCCGCAATAATAGGGATCATCTTGTTTCTTGCGCTGCTGTTGCTGTTGCTTTTGCATCTTCTTGTCCATGACTAAGCTAGCCTCATAGTCCGGCTAAAAAGTGAGAGAGAGAGATTATAAACTGGATATATTAATTGTAGTACAATTTAACTAACCTTGGGCACATATGGACTCTCATTGAGAAAAGCGGCACTAAAAAGACTCCGTCTTCCCTTGCTTGAGGAATTACTTGAATTTTGTGAATTCTGTGAATTTTGTGAATCATCGGAGGCTGCTGGTGTGGGATATATGAGACCCACTTGACTCTCTATAGTTGAGTAAGGATCCTCGCTGCTTTGTGTCAATGGCACACGCATGCCCAGAGCATCCAAAGACTTGGGCAATGATTGGAGGCGACTCTTTAACATATCCATGGCCACAACATTTACCACCAATATCCATACTGGTGTATTGATTAGATTATTGTTTGACTTTACCAGTGACACGGCAGACAGACACTGTCTCTCCAAACGTCCACGTTCTGGATAGTTTCGTGCAAACTCTCGATTAATATTTGTCTGAAATTTCTTCATATCGAACAGTTTGGCTGTAATTCCCGCCGATGTTAAAGACATTTGTGGCATTTGCATTATGTCGGCACCAATCACAGTCTCCTCATTACCATGCGATGTGCTATTCACAAAGATGCTGCTCTTGCCATAACGTTTAATGAATATATTACCAATGTCATCCATTTTGATTTTAAAACCATCGCCAATTGATTTTTTAATCACCTTCGTTTCCGAATCGCGCATGGGATTTTCAAAACCATTCAGACCAATTCTGCAATAGGATCAAAAATTAATAAAGATTCCTTTAAAGATGGTTCAGTGGTTGGACTTACCGCACACCATCGAAGCCATGCTTGGAACCATTAATGGTTATCACAGAGGAACGGGCATAAGCCTTAGCCACCCGACGATTCTTCTCAAATACAATTATCTTGGCCCAAATTTCATCATCGATCTGCTCCCATTTGGTCAAAACTTCGTTAATGTGATCCTGTAAAGAAAAATTATAAATTTAAGTTAGAGAAATTGAATAGAACTCAGCTATAAAATAAAGTTTCTTTATGTATGATCATAAAATGTTTCATTTCAAACTTGATTTGATTATATAAAAAAAGTATTTCTCTTAAGTTTAAACAATATTTAGTTAGATATATTTCTAAAACAAATATTTAACAACCATAAATTATTGCGTTAATAATTGAGACTGATTGAATAACAAAGTTTCAATTCTTAACGTTTTAAATTCTTCAAATATTTAATAGTTTGGTCTTTGTTTTCATAAAAAATATTTCTATATTCTTGATTTTGTTTTAAATAAAACATAAACCATATTAAACTATTTAAAGCTAGTGCTTTGTTCAAAAATATCTTCTAAATATTGAATTCTAAAACTTTTATGACCTAAAAATAATAATTTTCTATGAATTGATCTTTTTACGTATTTTTGAAGGAATCCATTTTTTATTTTTTATTTTCTTCGAATTCAATATATATTATAATCGATATAAAGTTTAAGGTTTTAAATTATAGCGAAATGCTATCTATAGTAAACATATAAATATTTATGCTATATATAAAATACTTACTCTAAACAATTTTTCACGATCATGCCAAACATCTTCCTCTTGCTCTTGGCCAATGGCATCCAAATTGTCCAAGGAACGTGATATGATCTTGCGGCGTGAAATCATCTTGTTCTGTTCTAAAGTGTAAAAGAGAGAAGAAAAAGTTTTACGAAAATTATTATATGAAATAATTGCGACAGACAAAGTCTATACCAAATAGAATGGAATTAAGTTCTCGACATTTGATTTGATCTAAACAAACTAAATTACACCTTCGGATGAAGTGGTATGGAGTGGATTGGATTGGAGTGGAGCGAGAGACAGACGGATTAATCCCCCTCCTCCTTACTCTCTATTGGTGATGAGATTATTAAGCAATCAGTCCAATCAATCTGCAAAAAGCCAATGAACTTGCCCAAAAAATGAAGCAGCAACGAGACATAAATTATTGCCGTATCCACAACTGCCTACGCAATAATCGAAATTACAATTGACCAATGTCACCTTGTCCGATTGTTGGAATAAACTATATATACTATTCGTAATTTTATATGTACGTATGTATATCATTTTGCATTTTTTCAATGCATTGCATTTCAATTGGCATGGCTAGTTGGGTTTTTTTTTCCGTTTTGTATTATCTTCTGTTAACAGCAGTTTCAAAGTCAACGTTTTGTGACAAAATCAAGTAGCAAATGGCATTTATACCACTTGGCATGTCAGGTGTATCTCGTTTAGACGTGATTGGCATACAATTTACTTGGCCAAATACAATATTTACTGCGATTCATCGATATATAGATATACAAAATACCTGAAAATGTGTGTCAACCTAACTCTCCTACCAAACAATTGGCAATGAAAGTGAGTCTTCATTTGACAATTTGTTTAGTGGTAGGGGTAGGGATGGGGCTAGTTGGAGGAGTCACCCCAAAATGAATACATTTCTAAGCAGTTTTTAGGTCTAATTAAGGTCACATCGTGTGGTGTAATATTAATTTAAAGAGAGGCAATGGTGGGGGTGGGGGTAATACATGCCAACGTTCGTGCTCTAATTTAAATGTTTCTTCAATTACCCGGAATTATCGTTCATGAGTAACCTAAGAAGCAATTCTCACATTTCATTGAACCTACCGCCCTGAACTTTCTATTTGTGTCTCAAAAGTGGTGTAAAGCGTTGGCGGGTTTCTTAATTAGCCAGCAGTCAGTATGGCCATAAAAAACACACAACGAAAAAAAAAAAAATTAAAGAATAAAACTTGATCAATGTCACGCTCAGACTTGGCAATGGACAACAGAAACACAGCAACTGCTTTGATAGAATTCTGATTCTATGCTGACCTTTTTTTCTTTTAATTTTAATTTTGAATATATTTTGTCTATAGCAACGCCCACAAGGCTTAGGGGCAATTTAGTTAGTCAGCAGACAAACTACGCAAATTATTTTAAAGTTTATTGAAACCGCAAAAACAAAAAAGTCGACAATAAAAGTCAATTTGGATGTGCCAGCTGTAAATTTTTTTCTGTTTTTTGGCAAAGACAAAGACAGAAAGTTGGAGAGAGAATTAAGATTAATAGTTTTATTTTGAATAGGGATATGTCTATTTATCAATAAAGCCGGAAGAGAAAGATTGGACACGCGATCGAAAACACACTTGACGAATGTCAGAGATTCCTTTGTTTCCTGGTCTTAAACAGCTTTCTACATTTCCCTTTTAATTATGGTGACTTGCAACTTCTAACTTATTATGTTTTTGCAAATTTTAATAAGATATTAAGAAGGGTTTTTTTGAATTTGTTTTTTTCCAGTGGATGATTTCAAAACGACTAAATTTCTAACCAAGTAATTATTTTTACTTGTATAAAAACAAAGGCTTTAAAAAATAAGAAAACCTTTTATACTAAAGATTTTTTTGTATTATGTAATATACATTTTTTATAGATATATAAGACATACATATCATTTTGGATTCGATGATTATTTAGAAGATAAACCAAACTTATGTTCAAAGATCCTGTGTATATGATAAAATAAAATAAAACAAAACATTACACAACACTTTTTTATATTTCTTCCTAACACTACTACACATAAATCAATGCTTAAAAATTACCTTTAAACTGTTTGTCCCTATACTTCCATAAATCCTTTCTTTCACAATAAGCAAATTCGATTTTTTGTTTTTAAATTAAATAAACAATATGTGTGTTTAATATAACTATTACAAAACAAGTTTGGAACATGTTCACTATGTGTTTGATGGCCGTGATAAAACTCGTGACAATTGGCTTAAAGATTACTTTAAGAAGCTAAGAAGTTGAACGATTTAAAGAAACATAGTCGTGTCATAAATAATTTATAATATTTTTTCTATTATTGTGAAAAAATTTAAATATACATAGGTAAAGAAAATCTAGTCGTTTTTTTTGGCTTACAGATTATTTTAAGTACTTGAGGACCTTAAGTTCTGTCTTGTAAAATTGTTAGAGTCATTTATAATTGAGATTTTCATAAGCTTGGTTAACAATATTCTTATTTTTATAATAAAAATTCTACGTAAATATATATCTATGTAGATGTTGGCCCAAAAAGCTACCTTATTATGACATTTCCAGGTGGGCATTGTCTTACCAAGCCCCCTTTAAGACAAACAAACAAACATACATACATACATACATATGTACATATATCTGCACATACCTACTTTTGTATAAATTTTTGTTTATATGATTTTATGTAGTCTTACATATGTATATGTGTAAGTGTGTTTGTATGTCTGCATATATGTATCACTGCATTGTATGTAGACCATCTACATATATGACACTTGGTTTTTCATGATGTTGCGTGCCCGGTTTTCCATCTGCTACCAATTTTTTTCACTGTCTTTCATCTAACAATATGTAATTTTAATTTTCCATTTCATTTTTTTTTCTTACTACTTTGCTCACATGATATAAATAAGTAACTAAGCAAAGAGCCAAGTCATAATCACAACACAAGTGACTTTTTTTCTTTCATTTTTTTTTTTGTTTTGTTTTGTTGGTGTTTCTTTGTTTGTTGTGCAAACAATTAATTTTTTGGTATCTTTTTATGACTGGAAGTCAACCGAAATGAAATTAAATGAAATGAAATTAAATCACATCGTCGCCGTTGTCGTGGTCGTCGCCGTAGTCGGTAGCCAATTGAAAAGAAATTTTCAACTCAACACCAGACAATGGCCATTAAAATTTTTGTGATTTTTTTTTTTTTGCATCTTGTTTAATATAATATCATATTATATATATTTATAATAATGCCGTCGTCGATGTAATTGATGAGACTCTGGCAATAAAACCCAAGTACACGGCTTAGAATGTCGTATAAAGTTACCAAAAAAAATTGAAATGAAATGATATGTACGTAAACTTGTTTTAGCATTAAGCCGGACATGTAACGTATGGTTGAAATATATATATATATATGTGATTGTTCAGTTGAGTTCATATTGTGGACACTTTCAAGGTTGTTGCCGTTACTGGTGCTGCTGCTAGGCCAAGAATTGAATTGAACCCAGAATGTTGGCAGCTGCACCAAGAGATTTGGGTGTGGGTCTCTTTTGAGGTTGACACGCGCTCCACTGACATTGTTGGTATCGTATGTATTGTACTTTTTTTTTTTTTTGAAAGGCGCCCAAATGCAACTAGTTTGTCTCCACTGTGTGTGGCACATGGCAGTTGCGCAATTTGCGGAATGATTCATAAACCAATTAAGCAACTACCGAACTATATCAACAAACAACAAAAGCCAAAGACACGAACTACACACAGTGGTCAGACGAACCACAACAAGAGTAAGTTAAGCGGCTTAGTTTAAAGTCCAAGAGTGACTTCCTTTTGCGCAGGAACATAAAATGAACGGCCTTGAGTTGGCATGTTTTAAAGGAGAATGGAGGAGAACTCACTCACTCACTCACTCACTTACTCACGCACAGAACAGTTTTGTGTTTACTGGTTTAAAAATAAAATTCTAACCTTGAAGCGGACTCTGTGGGCTTACATAATTAATTGCAATCGACGAACTAAGGGGCATGGTTACCGCCTTTGGCATGCGGAAAACTTGCTGCCCTAGCAAAGCAAAAAAAAAAAAAAATGAAAAATAAAAACGAAAGACTTAAGACACGAACTGGTTGGTTGGCTGGCTGTCAGAGTGGCAAACTTCAATCGGCAGCGGTCACTGTAGCATCTCAATTAACACTTGATGCACTTTGACAATGCCACACTTAAAAAAGTTACCGATAATTCAATATTTACCTTTCATCATTTACTAGAAAATAAATAAATTTTCGTCATGTAATAAATGTTTAGTTACGTTGCCAATGGAAAAGGCCAAATAGTTAATTAAATTTATTAATGTTCTTAATTTTTGTTGTTGTATTGCTGATATGCTTTTTGTATGCGATCATCGTCAAAAAATAACAACAAATTGATTCTCAGATTTTGGGTGAAAAGAACAGACATGAAATGAAATGCTATGCGTATATATTATACAATATATACAAATATACATATATACATATATACAAATGTATGCTTGTATAAAATAACAGACAAAGAACGACAACGAAAAGCAAAAAAAAAAAGGCAGAGAAGGTTTTTTTTTTTGTATTTTGCTATTGACGTAGGAGCTTCGCAACAAAACTTAATCACATCTCTTTAAAATAGAAGATGAAACATTCTCAAATAATCATTTCGGAAATTGGAATGCTGTGCATGTGTAAAGGTGAGAATGGTGTGACCTCCATGTGGTCTATGATATATTTGTATGCTTCATTAAAAGTACGTAAAAAAAGAGTTAGAAGAAGTAGTGTTCTTTTTGGCCCTAATGAGTCATGAATGATACGTGACGGTCCGAGTTTAGAAATGTAACTAATATCTATCACTTTAATCTTTACACTGAACACCATTTTTATAAATAGATTCTAAATGGCCTCAGCACTTTTTGTCTGGTTTGGGGAATAAAGAAAAGTAAATCTTATAGTAGGTACAAATATTTAAATTATATCGTATTCATAATTTTAAATCTTGATAAACCAGAAATTGAATTAAAGGAACTTGTTCTCTTTGTGTTCTATAAAATCTATGCTAATATTAGTTTTGTTCTAGTTCTACCAATAAATATTATACATATGAAATCAATTTTTTTTGCTAAATTTATTTGAGTGACTTTGACTGACATTCGTACTACGTGGCGTATGAGCAATGCATTTAGTTTATTGGAAATGTGTTTTTTACAAGTTTTTCTTTGTCATTTTTAAACGTTTTTTCTCAATTCAGGTTTTATCTCCCTTTTTTACCTTTCGTTCATAAAATCTTAGTATATATATTAAAAATTTAGTGCTTTTGGATCTACTTTTGCTGATCTTTGATTAGTTTTGCTTTCGTGTCATTTTATGCATTCGGTATGTGCAATGCAATGAATGAGATTTGCTAGCTGTCACTTTGATGTGCATGTCGAGCTGATTACATCATCATCGTCAGCAGCAACAGTAACAGCAGCAGCAGCAGCAGCAGCAATAGCAATAGCAATAGCAACGGCAGCAACAACATCATCATCAATGGCAGAGTGGTAAGAGTTTGCGGTTTAAAAATCGGCACACGAAAATTATAAATTCCGATTTGGTTTTTGTTTTTTTTTTTTTTTTCACTTGCATTTTCTTTCCATTTTGGCTTTCATAATATTTTCACTTATTTTTCTCGCTTCTTCTTGCTGTTTTTGGTGTTGTCTTCTTCTCCCTGCCGCTGTTGCAACGGGTGTTGAGAATTTCAATTCTCACCAGGAAGGCGTAAAAAAAGAAAGAAAAAGTACAAAAAAGAGTAAAAAAAAAAGAGTTGCACACGAAATGCCTTCAAATTTGACTTCCGCTTTTATTTTTTCTCCATTTTTTTTTTTGTTTTGTATTTTTGATTTGCTATTGTTGTTGTGCCTATTGAGTGATTATTATTATTATTTTTATAACCATCATTGTTTATTACTGTTTAAATTACTTGCAGAAAAAATTATTATGATTTTGTGTTGTTCAGTTTTTCGCTTTTGTTAAGCCTTGGAATAAAAGACAAGAATCTGAAGAGGTTTTTGTTGTTGTTTTTTTTTTTTTTTTTTGTCTAGCTAATTAAATATTGCTCGTGTTTGTGCTTAGAATTTTTCTGACAGCAAATCATTTCAATTAGTCATTTACTCAATCAATTTGGTTATGTTAATTTGCAAATTTTGTAGTCAAATTGCTGACATTGCAATTGATATTTCTATGCTTTAAATGAATCACAAAATAACACACAATTACATCATATATACATACATATATGTATAAGCATAAATGTGTCCAATCAATACCAAATAAAAGATCTTTTAACAAAGGGCATGGCTCTTGGCTCTTAATTGAGACTTCATTATCAAATTTAATTTCAATTCAATAGCAGTTAATTTCAAATTGAATTAATTCAATTATATAATGGAGTGGAAAATCAGTTAACCAAAAAAATAGGAAAAAAAAATAGAACTCTAGGCAATAAGCAATAAGCCAATTCAGGGGCAAAAGTCTTAAGTCTCAACGAGTTTTGTCATTGACTAACTATTTAAATAATCAAAATGTAGGCCAAGTTCTGTTAATTAAGGCGCTTTCGCTAGCCATGCAAATGAGCCGTCAACTGAAAGGAGTTAATGCCACAACACAGTTGTGGCAAATAAACAACAAAAAATTTGCATGAGAAGCAACAGCAACAACAGACGCAGCTAGGTTTGGCTCTTTTTTTTTTTTAACATAAGCCAATGAACCCCTTCTTTGGGGGATTCTCAGATATTACGTTATATGGCATAAACGGCATAGATCATTTTGATATAAAGGTTGAGCCGCCATCTCAATGATTTTATTACTCATCTTCTTTCAGTTCTTTTTTTTTTGTCTTATATGCGTTTCAGTTGTTTCTTCTTGTTTAAGATTAAATCGGTCATAAAATATCTTTGCTTCAAGGCAACAAAAGTGTCACTTTGTGGTTAATGAAAATACCTATAGCTACATGTATGTATACAAAAAAAAAAATATGAAATTATATTAAATTGAAATGCTAATCGGCGTGTAAATTAAGCACACGCATAAGTAAAACGGGTTTTTACCATAACACCACAAGGTTGACCAAAAGTCAGACGGTCAAAAGAAGCAACAATAATACGAATTTCCTTTTGTATAATATGATTGCAGTTTAATGCGTTTGAGTTAGTTAGAGGCTTAGTTTCTAACACACTGTGAGCCAAGAACCTTTTGTGTCTATTGTGCTAAACAAAAGACTTAAGCAACGAACTTGAATTCGCTGTAATTTACATGAAAAATTTATAAAGACCTGATACCATACGCCATATGCCAACAGTTTATTTAGGTTTTACGGTTTTTATTTCACACTCATGGACAACTAGTTGCTGCATATACATATATCACATATATGTATGTATAATAAAATCGTATATATAGTATACATATATAGTATGGAGCTTTTCGCTAATTAAAAATACTCGAATATCTTTGAAATCATTCGATAATTTAACTGCCAATCAATTCATACATATTAATACCAAGTGTAGATGACTTTTAATTAGCAAATGGATCGACTGAACAATCAAATTAATGTATAAACTTAAATGCCAAGGTCGTTATTAAGACTTACCCTTAAAGTAAATACAATTTATCCGTTTAAAAACTTCTACTGCTGCCACAATCAATAAATGTTTATTTCTTTTTTTTACTTTGATATTCTTCAATTTCAAGTAAATTCTATTGTGGTTTATATAGAGAGTTATCTATGTATATATAAATATATATATTTGTTTCGTATTTTCTTTTGGCACAACACTCGCGACGCTGACAACGACGACTAACGACGGCTGCTGTGGCTATTCTTTAACTATTTCTTCTCTAGCGTTTATTTTTTTAGTTAGTAAGAATTAAAATTTTTTTTTTGTTTACTTAACACCTTTTAAAAAGGTTAGTTATTTGAGGGGGTTAATACCGAGAAAGCGCGCTCGAGAACCGTTCGCCTCAAGCTGCGTTTTTCAACTGGCCCAAGTAACGGTGAGCCAGGCCAAAAGACAGCCACAAGCCAGCAGGCATCAGACACGAGCCACGACCAAAATTTCAAAACACGAAGACCTGGCCAAAAAGGTACGAACAAACGGGCTTAAACGTACATCTGAATTCGTATTGAATCTCAGTTGCCAAGCAACATTGAAGCTTTCAGGTTGACTCGGCTCTCCCTCTCTCTGAGGGAAGATTCTCTATGTTGTATATATAAATTTTAATTCCAAGTTCCTTTAGCATAAATTATATGGCTATAAATAGTTTAGGGTTAGTTTCAATTGCTCAGCAAAAAATATATAAAATGATAAACAAAAATTTCTATATCAACAATTTGTTCTTCGGGGCGTGTGAATTAGTTCTTTTTATTATAATAATAATAATTTTTTTTTTGCGGATATTCATTGGGTATTTCCCCCTCAATACGGTTTTTGTCTAGCAACAAACAAGATTCTTTATTTGGTCATCCATTTGATTAAGCCAACTTTGAGCGACATAATTCAGTGTGGTTTCCATTATGGCAAATTGTCTTATATGGCTAGCGGGGGGTAATGTTAAATGCAATTTATTTGCTAAATATTTAAAATTGAAAATGTTTCTTATTTTTTTTTTGGTGTGTTCGCTAGATAAATGATTCATCTATGCATATAAAGTATGCATGAATGGGAGGTGTGGCAAATCTATTGTTGAACTATAAAAATCAATTAACATTTTCAGCACAATTTGGGCAGAACAGCTAAAGACAGTTGTAAATATACTCGATGAAGTATTACATAACAGAACTTTTTTATATATATATATATTAGTACTATATATGTACATACATATATAAATGATCTGATGTTTGATTTATGAATGAAAAAATTGTACTAGTAAATATCTAGTAAAGGCTCCAAATTCGGTTTAACATTTTAATTATTTTATTTTTACGATTTCAATTCCATTTGGTATTGTCATTAAACATTTTATTAAATTTATATATAGTTACCTTTAAAGCTAAGCACGTGCGCTCTGATTAACTACGTATCTGCATATATTATGTTTATTATATCGAAAACTAAAATAAATTAAACTAAAGCTCAACTAAAACTATACTAAAACAAAGCTTTAACTCTATAAAGCTATGAATTGGAAGAAAAATTCATTTTATATCTATATCATTACCAGTTTGAATATTTTAAAAGTTCGATAACTTGAGAACGGCCTTAGCAGTTAGTTTATGTTTTTGTGTTTAATTATAAAGTATAGTGAAGATATTTACTAATAGAATAGGGAGAAAACAATAGTAAATATATAACTATATCTATTACTAATGCTTCGATGTGCATACGATCAATTTGTTTTTCTACATTAATATGTATATACAAAAGAAATCCATGCTTAAATGAAAATCATAAATGTTAAAAATATTATATTCTGAAAATTATAAAATTTGTAAGTTCCTTTGTTTATTTATTTTTTATTTTTATTTTTGAAAAGAAGCTTTAATAAAACACATTAAAGCTAATAATATTATAACTAATTATTAGAGTATAATATCTAAAGTATAATATTTAGTTAAATATGTTTTAGTAGATGGCATTGTTCAGAGTAATTATAGATTCTGTTAATATTGTCCTTTGATACAGTAGAAAAGTCCGATACTCCCTAGATTTTGGCAACTGCCTAAAATATTTAGCTTCGATATGTATTACCTACATAAATGTTAAAATTATTTATAATTTTAAAGGAGTGAAATTTAATTATTATTTTTAAATTGTAAGACTTTTTATGTTTAATGGAAAAGTGTTCTAATGTGACTTCTTTGCATTTAAAGTATTTAAAAATATAAATGGACTAAAGCGGAACCCACAAAGTTTTGAAATCATAAAGTTCCAGTTAAAATAAATACATATATTGTTAAAAATTATATATGTATATAGACGATGTAGACCAGCAGAACTGAATTGCATGTACATAAATGAAGGCCACAAGAGTCTTTAATAATAAAACTATGTTCTTAAATAATAAACCACAAATTGGTTTTTTGGCAGTTTATTTTAGCCAAGGACAGTTTAAATATGTTGCTTTCAGATGCGATTTAATTTTAAAAGTAATAACTAGAACGTTAAATTTATCTATTCATCAGAAGATCAAATTTAATATATTGAATGAATGCTTTGTTTTCATGTCAGTTACATTTCTATATTCCACTTGCTGAGCTAAGTTCAGAAGAATGTGAATAACTATAGTTTATTTTTCGCATTATAAATAGAAATTTTCAAGTGTCCGGCTGTCATAATCACAATAATCATCGATATTCAATCAAAGGCAAAGTCAAAGCAAATACAGAATAAAACACTTCAATGTGGTAATAATTGCTCAAGAATGCTACTATCCATACCCATAGTCATCTATATATGTATGAAGGTACATAACTTTATATATATATACATATACATATCTGGCCCAACCAACAAAATGTTGTAATCCAAATATAATTTTCAGTTTCATGCTGCTGCTGGGTAATTTTCGTTTTTCGTTTTTTTATTTTTGTTATTGTTTCTTGCTATTTCAATTAAAAATGGCAACAAACAGTTAAGAGCTCAGGTGAATGGTTTAGCACTGAACAACAACAATAAAAAAATTGTCTATGTACATAAAGCAAATTGTTTTGGCCATAGCAGACCAAAGAACGACCTTGCTACATAAAAACAGAAACCAACAATAACAACGCAAGAAACGCAACCACAAACAAAAGCATGAGGAAAAATTTGAATAAAAACGGCTGGAAAAATGTGCAATTTACTATTGTAAAAATATTACAGGCACTAAAAAGATACTGAATGGAAGATTTAATGTAGATTTGGTTTAAAGAGAAAGAAAACTATCAAATGAATATATTTTTAATTTTCAAACATTTAGATTTAAGTTGTAGGTGGTTGTCAAAATTTTATTGGCGCTATTAACCCCAACTTAGCCGTATTGAAATTCAGGAAAATTAATACTATCTCTGAATGTTTTTGAAAATTCCTCTTTGAATTGCCATTAAACCTGTGAAAACTCATATAATTGTTACTTTTTTTCAAATATCAAATCAAATCTAATTTTAAATCATTCAAATCAATGTTTAGTGCTTAAATGTTTGAAAAATAAATGTACTAGTATGGAAATATATCTAAATAAAATTTATGTAGATCTTTCTGAAATCGGCATAAGGATGGCCAACTTAGAGTTTTGTTTCATTTTAATTTATTTATTAATTCATTTATATACAAATTTTGTCGTAAATAGCATGCCAAGTGTTGTTTGGATTCGGATCATCCAAATTGTTATTCAATTCTAACTTTCCCTTCTAACAATCCTTGAAACATTAAATCAAAATTCAACAAGTAACACATTTAAAAAATAAGTAACAACTATAAATTAAAAAGTATCGATTAAATTAAATGAAGTAGAGCATAATTACAATTTTTGAGTGTGGGACAACGCTTCTTAATCCTTTTAATGACCGATAGTAACCGACTATAAAGTGGCTTAGAGTAATTGCCAATTGGAAAAGTCAAAACAAAAAGTCAAAAAAATAAAAAAAAAACAATTAATTTTTGCAAATCACAAACAAAAAAAACATAAGATCATTAAAATCTCAATTGCACAATTGTAATGCCAAAAAGCTGTAGTCCTAGGGGAAAATTCAATTATAGGATTAATTACATCGAAATCATATAATTTGAAACAATAAATTGGTTTTTCCGTAATTTCTGTACCAAAATTTTTATAACATATTTTAATTACAATTGTAGTTTTTATGACTTAAAAGACTTGCGATTTTTTGCCATTGTGAATAAAATATTGCAATGAAATGTAAACTTATATTCCAACTGATTTCAGACTAATACACCACATTAAATAAATTAGAAAGGTAGCTTGAAAAACGAATAAATACATTTAAGACAAATGATTTCTTACCAAAAATTAATATACCTTTTTCTGTAAGGATTTTCTAATAATTCTTTGGTCTTCGATAATTTTCTGTAGTGTTCTTAGTAATTCTATTTAAAAGATGAAGTAAACCATTTAATATTTTACATTTTCTTTCATATCGGTTAATTGAATACATATCAGTTTAAACATATCTTGCTATTTAACTAACGCCCCGATAATTTCGGTTCTATTGTTAGGTGTTTTTTTTTTTTCTGTTGGTTTGCAAACTAGGCGAAACGATTTATGTTTAATTATTTTTAACAAGTGAACATCATAATAATGAATTGTTCATCAAGATGATGGGCGCCAGCCATCCAGCGAGTGTCTTCTTCAGCAGCATTATTATTGTTGTTGCTGTTGTTGGTATTATTCTTTGTTGTACAAACAATTTCCGCATAGCACCATCAACAAAGAATAACAACAATTTAGCTAGCGGTGATCGGTCTTGTATTTATATATAGTTATATCTCTATATATTTACTTATATTGTAGTTGCTCGTGTTGTTGCTTGTTTTGTTTGTTTTGCGATTTAAATCGCAATTGTTAATTCGTGCTGACACAAAAAAAAAATACAAGAAACACAGAGAAAAATGTTATAAAATTCATAATACACAAATTCTACAAGTGGTCAGAGTGTGGGCTGCCTCTACGTATGATTGATAAGTTTTTGTGCCCTTTGATCTTAAAAATGAATGAATACTATGATTCAGCAACAGCTGTGACGTAATTAGATATTATAAATTTGGAAATTGGTTTAATACCAAGATATATATACCCTTACAAATAATTGTTTTGTTTTTGTTATGTTATATAATCATTTAAGTATGGGCAAACTTATCTAAAAAATCTTTGAAAATTTTGAAGATTGATTATGCAATCATATCTAATATATATAATATATATATAATATATAAGACAAAGTCTTACGATTCTATATAAATCAAACTCATAAATAAAAAATTATAAATATGTAAAATTTTGATTAATAATATTAGTAAGTGAAAAAAAAGAGATTTAAAGTTAGAAAAATAAAAGATAAAAGACAGATAGTTGGGTTAGGCAAAAGAAACGCTGAAATGTAAGTAAAGAATGATTAAATTACAAATAAAAGTAATGAAATATATAGATAAAATATAGGTAGATAGATAACTGAAAGATAAAAATATGGTTATATCTGTTGAGATCGATGAACAAATTGAGAAATGTTTCGGCCAGGTCAACGCAATATGGCAGGTTCAAATTGTATACCTTCATTCCATTGATTTACATCTGCCAGATTAAGAATTACCATTAAATGACTCAGCTTATGAAGAATATATATATGTACTTATTACAACCTCAAATGCTGCATTTTGACCGAAAATAAATATACCCTTTTCAACCGAGAGTATGAAAAATGTATCAATCGAAGTGTCAACGACTCGAAAGTAAAGGTTATATTCAGCCCAAAAAAAAAAAAAAATATGGAAGACCTTCAGCAAGGAATTTCACAATCAATCTGCTGATTTGATCGTGGTTTCGGGTTTTCTGGTTTCTTTTCTTGTTTCTTTTGTTTTTCTGGTTGTTTCTTTTTTTGGCATGCAAGCGATGTCATGCAATTTCACAGCCATCAAAATTCCCTATGTACATACGTGCCTAAATATTCACACACCGAAAATACAACAAAATAGCCAAATTCAAAATCGAAACAGTAGCAAATGGTTTTCATGAGTTGTCAGTTTATTTGCTGACCAATCCGATTGGTGGGAAAAATAAAGAGTTCAACTTTGTTTCTTAACGAAGGGTGTTGTAGGGTGGGGTCGGGGGTGTTCTCTCTGTTAATTGAACTGCTTTCAAAGTTGTTTCTGCTATTTCCGCAATGTTTGTCTGCGTGTGCTTAAAAAAAAAAAATAAACCTAAAGTCCAAAACCTTGAAGCTTGGGAAACTTTTGAAAGATAAATCATAATTATTTCGATTCTTAAAGGTGCCATCAGGTGCGGTTCTAAATCACATATATGGAAGTGTGCCACATTGTAACTTGTATTGATCTAATAATATTCTTGGGATAATAGCTCTAATTTTGATTTCTCAAGAATTAGACTTTAATTTAGTAAAGGAGTTGTAAATAGTTTTAAAGTTCTTTCAGTTGTTTCATATAATGTCATGCCTAGAGAACTTTTAGAGAAGTATATAGAGAAGCTAGTTTCACTAATAAAAACTATAAAGAAAACGGTTAGTATTTTCCTACTATCAGAAGTTTTATATTAACTAAACTTCTCTTCTTAATTCTACAATTTCGAATCAAACACAGTCATTATTTTATAATTAATTATATTAACCGACAATACATAAAATTCATATTTTGGAATACTTAGATCAATTTATTTTGTATCAAAACTAAATCGAGAAAAGTTTATCAAAAAAATTCTCTTTTATATTTTAGTCGCTAATGGACTATATGTATTTTGTTTATATTAGCACCATTTATATTAAATTTAAAAATATTTCAAAAATGTAAATTTTACATCTATGATTTTGGAATTGTAGAATTGTTTCTTTCATGAATAACTATTTATTTGTTTCTATTTTTTATATTGATTTTATGTGATATATTTGAAGATACAAATTCATTATTTTCCTTGTAAAGAAAACTAAGAAAAAAACATTTTTAAAATATTTTTCCATATTTTTTAATCGTATTAATCTAAGGCCCCTAATTTTAATTCAAAACATGCCTCTTGCAACTGTTTCCTATTTGATTCCTTTTTCTATTCCTTTTAATACATAATATAATCTTTAAAACTAAGTTTTCATATGGTTTCATATTTCGAAAGTTGTGAATGTAGTTGGGCCCACCCTCACCGCTTTAATGCGGCCCTGTTAATTTACGTATGTTTGATTCCATGTAAGCCCATTGTGGTCATAATTTAATAACCAATTTGTTTTATTTTTTTTTTTAGGTGTAAAAGGTGTTTTCTTTTCTTGTCTAAAAAGATGACGATTCGAATGTACTAAAACAAGAACTATGCTAATTATTGTGTGAAGTGTGAGGTAATTGAGATTATTAATTAGCCGACAAGTGGCTGTCCACAATTCTAATGCCATGGCCTTGGTTTATGATGCGGATGAATCAGAAAATATTTCAGACATTTCACACAATGCGATGGCTATCAGCAATGCAGTGTTTGGTGTGAGGTTGCTGCGGGCCAAGCTTGTTCGATGATATCAGTAGAGCTGACAGTCGACACATTCATTTCACACGGACTGCAACGTGCAGCATCAGCAACAGCATCGGTAACACGCTGACTTGCAACATGGCCAACAAGCTTGTAATTAAGTGCCACAGAGCGAAATAAACCAGTAGAGGCGCCATTAGAAAGAAAGACAGTAACAAGTGTAACATGTGCAACAAGTGGCACAATTCCATAATCGTAACTGGCAACTTGCACTTTTCTTTTGCCTTCGGGTATTAGAACCAGACTATCTAGACCATTAGCCTAGCCCAAGCCTAAAGCCAAACTCCAATTCCAAAGTCTCTGTCTCTGGCTCTGGTTGGCAAGACAAAGCATGACAACCAGAAGAGTAATTGCCAACATTATTCATGGCTCAAGGCCATGCTGATGTTGGTAGCAAATGAATTTCGTTTTCAGCACCTACCGAAAAGGAATAAGAATCAACAAACTTGTGTAGACGATTGGGACAACATGGATGTGAATGTGAATGTGGACGTGGATATGCGCTTCTCTTTGTCTAGAAGATGAATGGCCTCCAGTTTGGTTGCTGCTGCTGTTCTTGTTTCTTTCTGATAGCCAACTTATGGCGGCTTATTAATCAAACTGGCTAGAAAATTAGCACAGCTACAAGAAGAAAAAATAAAACTGCACTTTGCAGTCGTTGTTGGCGAAAATTTGCTATGTAAATTTAATTATTATAAATGTCAGCTTTAAATATGCCATTAAGACATATATATATATATATATATAAATATATTTATGCAAAATCTGTCTGACATCTAGCATAGCTAATGATGGAGATTAATCTAAATCAATTGGAAGGGAGTTGTTTATGCAAAAACTCTCATAAAACTTGTAAAAAATTTAGTCACAAAATTTAATCAAAGGCGATGCAAAATAAATGATTAAACTAATTTGCATTTGAAAATAGTTTATCAATTTAAATCTTTTTAGATATTTGATATAATAAATTGAATTTTTGATTAATTTTAATGATCAAATTATGTTGTTTAACTAAAGAAAATGTGACATTATTTAAAATTGAAAACTGGTAAAGATCTAACAATATGTTTATATTAAAAAATTATATAAGGACGTATTTTTGATTTTTTATTATATATTTTAGTTTTATTAACTTACAAATGGGTAAATTTATTTATATACAAATACTTAGATAAGTGTTTAAAATAAGTTACCCAATTTAAAGCAATATCCCATTTGGTAGAATCTAAGATTTTTAGTTTCACTTAATAAATAAATTAAAAGCATTGTTGCTCTTTTGAATACTTTGTATATTTTTAAATTTGATTTTTATTCAAATTGAATAAAAGTAATTTTTTTGTATTATTCTTATAAATTTTACCACATTTTGTTGAGAATTTTGCCATTTTTTAATTATTTTGTATTTTTTAAAAAAGTTATATAAGTTTTTTTTCCCATTCTATGACCAACTAATTAACTCACTTGGAATTTGTATAATATAGTCAAAAAGCCGTTTCCTAGTTTTCAACTTAATCTTATCTTATATGGTATATAATATGTCTTATAGAGAATTGGCTCTAATAATGTAAACTAATGCGTAATTAAGGCAATTAAGTTGTCGTTGGTTCAAGACTTCAAGATACATATAGAAATACTTGAGTTGAAAATCAAGTCAAATGTACAAGTCAACGAGTGAGTAACAAACACCACAAGTCATTTTAAATAAACTAATTAATGTTCCAAGATTAAATCGAGAGATTAAACTAATTGCAGTTTCAACGCATTGCGATTGCCATCGCCACTAGATTGGTATAAAATTCAAGAATTGTATCCGATGCGGGCGGCGTCTAGTAAGACCAACTACTGGATAGTAGCTACTACTAGCTCGTATGATTTATATTAAGTCACATACTTTAAACCATTAGAGAAGCGACTTTTTCATGGATCTGGACATGGATCGGAGTCTGTAGTCGGTAGTTGGTCTCAGCGTGGGCGCCTCTTTCTGGCCACTGATTAATGTGCCCACTTGGTGGCAGAAAGCGAAAACGCGATAAGACATTGGGAGATGGGCAGGGCAGGGCACTAGGCTGGTTGGCTACTGTACATGGAGACATACAATTTATGGCACTCAAAGGCAAATAGTCGAAACATGGAGAGTAAATCAATTATATGCATAAAAATGTCATACAATTTGTGACAATTACAAGACGAAGGCGATAAACTATATTGGCCAAGAGCAAAGACCACAATGGAAGTTAAAGAAAAAAAAAAATGGAAAATTATGATGCCAGGACTTTAGTTGAACTCCTGCACAGGAGCTCTATAAATAGTTGGAGGTGAGTGATTATGGCAAATGTTATCGAACAGGACCTCGTTGCCATTAAGTTTTAGCTTTATTTATAGACAAATGATTTATGGCCGAGACATCTTTCGATGAGAATTGGCATCAGACTTTTTGGGTATAGAATTTTATATATGTATTTTTTTTCGTCACGAGAGCTATGGTAAACACGTTCTATGCTCGTGGTAATCTGCATACTGGTAGTTAAATCAGATCTATATTATATATACTTAGTTCATACTAATAAGCCATACACGTTTAAATGGTATGTAAGTCGGCCCAAGTTGCCATATCAGTATGCAAATGTTATTGGACCGGCTAACAGCCTTGAATACATACATATATAGTATATAAAATATTATTATAAGTATTATAAGAGTTAGCATATACAAACGTAAATATCAGTATGAAAATCAGCGACAAAAAGTTTTTTTTGTTTAATTTGATGACTTCTACAGCAGCAACATCACCCCAACAGCAGCAGCCAAAATATTTCAATATCTAATACCCTGTAAACGTTGAGGTAGATAGTGTTTATAAAGGTTAACAAAATGTCTGTGGAGAGAGAGAGAAAGCAAAAGCAATTGCTTTTATTAAGTACATACTTATATAATTGCTAAGTATTGAGAAGTAAATCGATTAAAATTCTTGTCCCATAAACGAATCTGTTGTCTTCTCTATATATTAACTGTCTATCAATTTAATTTTCTTTCTGTTTTTATATCTACATGTTTATTCTTTTAATTGTCCAATTTTCAATCATCTGGATATATAACCACTCCCCCCAATCTCTTCATTCGGTCATCCGAATAAACAACTCTTGAAGAGCTTGGGAATTATGAAAAAGATAGACCCAACCCATTTGTAGACTATAAATAAGAAGAATAGAGAGGAGACAGCGACCGATAGGTCTGTTATCGAAGGAATCCTTTTTGCTAACATTTTCTTTTACGTTCTGTTACTTAAACATGAACTGGAATCACAGGGTATCTAATAGTGCCTTAACTCGTTTGTAATGTATCGTTTATATCTAGTTCTTATTGTAACCTGTTTTCTTTTAATTTTTTTTTTTTTTTTGGTTTCTAAGTTTTATTGCTTACGTCAAGGGGCCAATGATATCAATCTTTATAGTCCATGCGAATCCATAGAAACCGAAAGGTCCAGCTGACGATTTGGGGATGGGTCTGATGTTGGATGTGGGTAAATATGCTGGCTAGATGTGTGTGTACAACAGCTGAAAATAAAAGTGATTTGTTTTGCGGTTTTAAATTAAATCTTATTAATTAATTTTGTATTTGTTGTCTGCTGTGACGAACAACCTTAGCATAAACTTGTTTTGAACAAAAACTGTCTGATCTATGTGAAACTATATTCAATTTAATTGTTATTAATTTGTTACCCCTTAATGACACAATTAAACAAAATGCAAATATCTACAAAAATGAGGGAGGCAGAGAAAAATAAAATAAATATTAAGCCCACGCCTAATTTTTTATTTTTTTTTTACTTTAGGCTGTTGACAAAGTGTTGAGCCATCTGATCGGACATGATTGAGCATTGTCCATCAAATCCAAATCTAAAATCGGAACAAACATTCTGAATCTGAACACTTATGTGGGCGTGTAAGCATATACATATATGTTTAATAGTATATATTCAAACTGCTTTAGTTCCAGTTAAATACAAAAAAAGCAATTAGTGCGATTTCCTATTTGGTTAATTTGTGCATTTGCCAAACCAACTGTACATATAGATATACATATACATATATATAAAGATTTGCCAAACAAAAAAAACAATAAGAAAAAAAACAAACTTGAGCCAAATTTAGCCAAAACCAAATGGGTTAGATTCGGTATAATAGGGAAGCCGAAAAGTTTATACTCTTAATTAAAAACACATATAAAAATTTATTATTTGTATAATGTTTCAATTTTTGTTTCATTTTTTAGACTCGAAAGCACTTTACCAAAATTACGGTAACTAAAACTATGAAATTTATATATTTCTTGATACATTAAAAGCTATATTTTCCAAATTTTATGATAGTTTTGATTTGTGAGGTGAATTAATTAATATATAAAAAAATAAATTAATTATAATTAATTTCTATTGAGTAATTATAAGATGGCAAAAGACAGCTAAAGTAGTGAAGTCATTGCAGCAACTGACTTCACCTAAGCAGTAACTTAGCAGCAACTGACTTCGCCTTCTTCAATTTGTTTTTAGGAAGCAGAAAAATAACAATCAATTGTCTTCTTTTTTCACTAAAAGTATTAACTTTTACTCCTAATTACTTTATTTTTTTAATTGATTTGGTTTCAATCTTCATTCAATCAGTTTATCAGTTACTATAGTTTTCTCTTTCTATTTGTCTTACAAACTGTTCTCAAATTTACCATTTCTCTCGTTTTCTTTTTTAAACTTACCTAATTCAAATCATTCAATTTTATTTAAATTCAATTTAATTTTATTTAAATATAAATAAATAAATTTATAATTAACAAGTAATTAAGTTGCTGCGTCGCCATTAGTTTTAATTGATCCTAAAACCTAAACCTTTTTCAGTTTGTGTTTAAACGAAATCATATAAAACTTAATTTAAAATTCTACTTACCAATTATTTCCAACGGTATTTACAAGCTTATGGCTTAAATTTAGATACCCGTTTATCTTTTGTAGTATACGTCAGTCAAGCCAAAACGGAAGATTAATGAAACTCGAGTACATATCTGTAGTCCAATGTTAACCCACCTAGGCGTCAAAAAAGAAAGAGCAAAAAAAAATATATATGTATATATCTGCATTTTACTTCCGCCAGTGATTGGTATATCTGAATACACTCATTCACTCATCCGTGTACATATGAATAGTTTAATTGATTTTCTGCACGACACTCGAATGGGACATTAATTGAGCTCGTAGGCTCAAAACAAATGTTAAGTTGATTTGTCTAAGAGATTTATGTATATATGTATATATAGTATTAATGAAACAATCGAAACAAAGGATTAAATATGAAATATTTAATTGATATTTATTGCCCTCGGGGTTCTCGCATTTGTTTCTAATTGAATTAACAAAAGAATTATGTTTAAGCTGCACTCGGCATTTAGACAAACAATTTGCATAAATGCTTAATCGATCATTATCGATTATTATTATTATTATCATTAATGGTGACTCGATGGCATAATGTTTTAATGCTTAATTTCACTTTTCTTCAGAACGCACATAGAAGCGGTTTCACTTTTCGGTATCATGTATAGAGAGAACAAGTTTTTGTTGTTTGATTTGTTTCAAGATTATGACATAACTCCACTATATAATAATATATCTACCCTACCCTGCCAGCCTTACATCCGGTTCGACAAAAAAAAAAAAAAACAAAAACACAAAATGTATTTTGCATTTGAACAAAACGCTCAACACAAATAATTATTAAATTTTATGCTGTTAGTGTGTGTTAAACTAGTTTTACTTTTTTGAAACATGAAACGTGTAGAAAAACTTGAGAGACAGAACTTTTTAAAGGTGCTAAATGAATATATATATGTATATATAAAATCCAGTTTGTTTTTTAATTTATATTTTTCACAGAGTATTACAGAAGATCAGAGTTCAAAGAGTTCAATGCACGAATCGTTAGGAGATTATGTGTTTCAAACACAATTTCATACTCGTATTAAATATGATTGGATGAAAGAAATTAAATTTTTATATTATTTATAAACTGGTTCATTTAATTTGCATATTAACTGAAATTATTTCAGAATTTACCGTTATGTATTTATCTGGCAAAAAAATTCAATACAACAAATTGAAAAGGAAAAAAAAAGTTGAAATTGAAAACAAGTTAAACCAGATCAATTAATATGGATATATTAAAAAGTATTTCGAGAAAGATGTTCTAGCCAAAAAGAAGCAAAAACGATAAATAAATATAAATGGCAATGATTACACTGCGGGTGGTATCGATTTAAAGATACCCCATACCAAGGAGGAATCAGGGCTAAAGAGAAGTTTTAGTATTTACTTAAATATTCTGTTAAAAAATATTCTTTCTGTCTGTTGGCTAAAATTTCATTCAATTTAATTTAATTTATGTTTTATTTGGGCAAAAACGATTTTGTAAAAGTTCTTTAAGTTTAAAGATCTATTTTTAAAATACCTAAATTATTTAAAGTCTAAAAAGCAGAGCAAATGGGACTTCTATATAGGCTTTTTGTTGACCTACAGATCTATATATATCTATAGATAGATTATTCTTATAAACCATATATAGATAGGGACAATATTCTTAGTTTATATATATTTTTTTCTATTTTTATATATTTTTTTTATTTTTATCTGATTTATTCGTATTCAACTTGATTTCTTGAAAGTCTCTTCTCAATTTCTTTAATAATTTAACGCGATTTTCTTACAACTTGTTTTTTCAAAGATAGTGTAATCTGTTTCGATTTCTTTTAAACTCTTTCTACGATTAATTAGTTAGTGGTTTTATTTATTTTTTAATTATTTTAATTTTTTATACTGTATTTAATAATTGAGTTTGATTGATATTTTATTAAAAAATCAAAACTTGGACTTGAGTGAGCAACAAAAAAAAAATCATTTATTTTTTAACTTGACTAAAATATCTAAAAAGCACAAACTAAAAGAATTCTCTTCAATTTTTTTGTTCTTAATAATCCATTGTTAAGTTCTGTTCACCGCGAAATACTTTTTTTTTATAGACGCCTATTGAAACTTGATGTTCGAAAATATATTAATATGAGCCATTATACCATTATATTTTTCAAATGATAATTTCATACAGTTTTGAAAGTATCTAGTAATAAACCACATAGAAATAAATGCATTTTTATTAACCAGTTCTTCAATAAAAATACATAAAAAATGTTACGAATTCGATCGATCTACACATATCTAAATTTAATGATTTTTAATTTTTATCTGCAATAGAATTTCAGGTCTTAAAATCATCCGTTAAAAATGACTTCCATCAACATTCTTCAATGGGTTAACAGGGTATCAAAATGTTATAAAATGTTGCTTTTTACCTGGTAACCGCAATAAAATGTAAAAAAAAAAACTTTTAGGTATATTTATAACAGAAAAAAAAAAATGAAATAAATTGTTGTACGGGTTCTTCTTTCTGGAATTTCCACTGACTGACTGCTGACTGCTAGCAATGTCATCTTATGACCTTGCCAATGTTTTTATGTTGTGACGTCACAAGTTATTGATATTTCATAGGGAAAAGAAGATCATAATGATGAACTTGTTCTTCGGCATGATGCTGGTAGATAACTTTAGCTATGACTCATTGAAAATAATTTCATTTTCATCAACAATGATGCAGAAATTTTCAAGGATATATTGTACGCAGTGTAGCCCACTCATACCATAGATTCTCCAAGTCGTTTAAGTTGTTTATGTGAAGTCTGTATCCCAGCAAATCTAGAATGGGTGGACATGAGGCGGTGAGGCGGGGTAGCTCGTTTACATAGTTGATGGGATTTGTGGCCTGGTCTTTGAGTTGGCGTTGTCATTTTCTTGTTAAACAAAATGGTCAGTGTCCATACAGAAAGTGAAACTGAAATCGAAGCGAAACGAAACGAATTGAAATTGTGCTCCAGCTAGTGGGGAAAATAGAGCAATAAGTTTTGGGTTGGTAAGGCACCAGGTACCCGATATCTGAATAGGACTAACCAATGGTAACATACAAAAAAAAAAAAAAAGAAGGGATGGGGGAGGGGAGATTCGTTGACAACGATAGCGGGCTGGGACAAAGTTATTAAAGGCGTGAGAGACCGTGACACTGTCGGCATGGTGCATTATTTTATTTTCAATTTAATGATGGCTAGTAAGCTCTTGTCGCCAGTCTGATTGGCCATCATTTGTTGCACTTAAAAAAAAAAAAATAAAAAAACAAAATAAAACCAAATTAAAATTGACCAACTAACAATAAAGAGATCTCAATGCAAACAGGTATCTAAATAATTTAAAAACTTAAATGTCAAATGGCTAAATGTGAGAATTTACCTCAGCTCAACTATATGAATTATTTATTGGAATAGTTGTTCTTGCTAAAACTTTTATTAATTGATTTTTTTGGATTTCTTGCAGTGTAGAAATCTGAGACAAGGAGACAAACAAATTTGAGTTTGTCTGGGATATATATACATAGTATAGCTCTAGTTCTTTTTAAGCACAAAGTCCTCTCATTGTCAGTCAATTGTTGGGGGTGTTGTATTGCTGTTGTTGTTGTTGTCCATATCTGTTGCGTGTTGCTGGTGACGCTGACGATGACGATGACGTCGACATTTGCAGATGGAGGCGTTGCCTTTATTTTTTTTTTCTTCTTTTTACAATCACCAAAAGTGATCGCGATTGTTGCCGCCGCAAGCTGCCGAAAGAGAAACATAAAATAAGAAAAAACACAAAAAAAAGACAACAACAACAACAAGCAACTAACAAGGCTACAAAACAAAGTTGAAGGTCGGAGTGGCCAACAGCAGCAGCAGCAGCAGCAGCAGCCAACAACAGCCCAGCACGTAGCCAGTTCTCATGTTGTTGTTATTGTTGTTGTTGTTGTTGTTAGTGTTGCTGGTGACTGATCAACCCAAAAGAGCAAACCATATCGATATCGTTGCCGTCTTTTAGACCACATGTAATAAGTAACAAACGCCGCACGACATACAACATTGCTCTCTCTCACTCACTCACTCACAATCTGTCTCTGTCTCTGTTACTCTGTGGCTTATCGCCACAAATTGAAGTAGTTGCATTGTCTATAAATTCCTAAAATCGTTGCTCTTGGTCTACGTGGGTTGCGGCCACTTTGACTCCTTTACTCTGATTTTGAATTTTCATTCTGTCAATGCGTATGCAAAAGAATGCATGTAAATGTAATTAATACAAATACAAATACCATTTTCATGGCAACAAATCACCCAACTAACTAATGAGATCAACTCTCAATGTCTAAAAGAAAAATCAGACATTTTCCTCTTCCTGGCCAGCTGCAGTGGGTTTTTCTGTAAACGGATTCACTTACTTGCACTTAAGTGAAACTTGGATATTGTTGACGGTTCCGGCAAACAAGCAGCCATTTGAAGAGCTTAATTAACCGCCGACATTGACAATGAAATGGAAAACAACAATCAATGGTATCAATGGATACCCCTCACCCCCTGCCCCTTTATACATAGAACAAACACTTTCTGACCGGCAAAACTCGTTAGAGAGACTTCTCTTGTCCTCTCTATGGCTATCGTCACGCATGCATCGCAAATTTATTTGTCAATCAGGTAAAAAGTATGAAGCCAGTCAGACTATAAAATACACATAATTGCATTTGCTTCTACTTCAGGGATTAGTGCTAGCTGATAAGGAGCAACTTCAACTTCAACATCAACTTTACTTCCATTTTTTTTTTTTTTTGTTTTTCTTTCAAGATTTGGCATAGTCTTGTAATAAATTGAATTCACCTTTTGTGTCTGTTTGTGTTTGCTTTAAGTTAACAACAGAGCAACTGAGAAAAATAAATAGAGAGAGAGAAAGAGAGAGGGGGAAAGAGGAGTCGGAAATCCCTTTTTCTTAGCATATTCTAAGACCCACACACAAACGCATTTGGTACTAGCAACTCGCATGTAACTGGTCAGTTTTATAAGCCAACAATTGGCATAAATATCACTTGGTTATCCCTCTTGCCTTTGCCCTTCCATTTGGGTCTTGGGTCTTGCCCTTTTTGGTAGTAGCAGGAATGGCAGGAGAAAAGCGGCAGCTTGATAAATTTCATACAACTTGGTCTAACATTCTTACTATTGCCCTTAGCCATGATTGAGTTAACTTCATTTGTTTGGCCAAGACACGTGCTCCTTCTACTTCTCTTCAGTGACTTCCTATGGAATTTATTTTATTGCCTCTTAGCCAAACATGTCAGTTATGTTTGCGAAAGTACATATCATCAGGCACTGGACATGCGTGTAGGTTTTCACTACCAACAACAACAGCAACAACAGCAACATCAGCAACAACTGCAACAGTAACAACAACAACAACAACAACTACATAACACACTGGAAGCAACCTCCATAGACAGCCAATGAAACTCAAATACATTTAAAGATAGATTCTGGGATACATACAAACATACACACAAGATACCCTACATGGACACTTTTGTTGCTGCTGCAAACAAATTTATGGCAAATTTTTATTGTAAAATCTTGAAAGTGTCGAAATTTGCACAGAGTAAGAGAGATGGAATGAACGGAAAACCGCGGGCGTCGTGTCTAGGGTCTCTCCACCATTGGACATAACGAGAACGAAGAACATTCGTTCTTGTTGTGAGGTCAAGACCGACCATTCTACACATATAGATATATATATATACAGACATACAAACCTACCATTGACCATTGGTTAGGTAGGAGGAAAGACTTTGACTTGCACTTCGTGTACTTGATAATGTGGTTATTTAAAGCCCTCGTTGCACAACTGGCGGGTTTTCCTTAAGTGAGTGCAATAAATGTTACCATCTGGGTGGTTACATTGGTTTAAGGACATTTGGGAGCATTTGAAAATTCATTAAGCGCTATTATGAGGGAATTGTAAGGTAATTTTTACAGTTTAATGAATGATTTGAGAACTATCTAATATTCTTTCTATTTTATTTGAAGTTAAGATATGTTATCTCTTAGTTATAGCTTCATATTTAGTTAGTGTCAGAAGATTATTGTCTCTAAATACCTTGTTAAAATATTTTACTTTCAAACACTTTTGCAGATTTGTGTAGATTGAAGACTTTTTATAATTATAGCAATATATCGTTTTTACTTCCTTTAAAATTTATATTTATTTTTTTTTTTCAGTTTAGAGACTTTTGTAGCTTTTTATGAAGACTTTGTTCTAATTTTCCCCCTAAAAATCTTCAAAACTTCATCATCAAAAAGATTTCTAAAATCTTATTGTTTTTAAAAAAAATTTAATCTTTATGTTAATATTTTAAAAAACTAAAAGAAATTTTTAAAAAAATATTGTAGATTTTAAAAAAAAATTGTAATTTTCAAAACTTTTAACAAATTTGTTTCAATTTAAAGACCAAATTATTTATAAATTGACAAAATTTTTATTTGCGAACAATTTTCAAAGTTTAATCAATTTATCAATATCATTGAATCAAAAAAAATGTCAAAAATCTTTTTAGGATCTTAATATCTTCAAAAATCTTAGTTTTGAAAATTATTTAAGGAGTTTAAAAATTAAAAATCATATTATCCTTTCAAATAAAAGACTTCAAAAATCTTATAAAAAATAAAAAAAAAACTAAAAGTTCTATAAAAAGTTTAAAAATATTTTCCCATTTTCAAAAAAAGTTAAAATTATGGAGCTTATTGAGAATAAGAAAGTTAAAATTGTTTTTGGAATTTAAAGAGATTTTTGAAGTCTTTATGTAAAATTGATAAGAATTTAAAAGTTATTGAAAACGATTCAAAAAATTGATAGGAATTTTAAAGTTATTTAAAAACGATTCAAGAAATATCGCCAATTTATTGGTTTTAAATGAACAACCTGTTTTATTTCTTTGCAGCTTCGAAGGAAGATCTTTTCCCATAATTTTTAAACTTTTCTGATATTACAGAACGAAAGTCAGAATAACCCAGAATAATGTCATAAGTGTTTCGAAAAATTTAATTTATTTATTAACGAGCACTTAACGTTTCCATTAGATAAGTAAAGTGTTTTTTTTTTTTTTTTTGTTTGAGCTGCCACAGATTTTTGTAATTTGTTGCATTGGCTGCATCCACATATGGAAGGAATGTATGATGGCTTCTGTTGGCGCGTGCTAAAGCTGTCATAGCATGTCAAACACTTGGCTGATCCCAATGAGTTCCACATTTACAAGCAAACTCCTCCACACTAAGATATTGCAAATTGACATTTCTGACAGTGTTGACCCACTTTTTGGACACAACTCTACACGATTGGTGGAGGGCGCCTTAAGTACATTTGTATTTCTGATCAAGTTTCTTAAAAAGGATTTTCAGATCGATCCACGACTGACTGACTGGCTGACTGTGATATTGAACTTTATTTTACATGAAACTTGTTGCTGTCGCTTGATATGCTAATTGAGTTTTTGCAGTACCGATGTTGACCACTTTGTAGTCAAGTTAAGTCAAGTGTGAATGAGGCGAAAACGGGGGCGGAGGCGCGGGCGTAGGCGTATGTGCATGGACGTGGGCGTGTTGACATTTTAAATGTCATTTTGATTTTGAAGTATGGTGACAGGTCGACTATGTTTAAAATATTAATAATTACAACGCCGTTGTAATTCTAAAATACTAAATGCGGATATCAAAATGCAACTGAACTGGATATGGTACGATGCAGGCGAGAACAGGTGCATGGAAGTCTAACCCACACGAAGGCAGTCATCTTGGGCCTTATCTTGGGTAATATATTCATGTACGTGCCAAGGCAGATTTGGTAGGCAGGTTACACGTGTTCCTCTCAATACTCAGTGCTGCGGGCAGCCGTGTCCTTTAGTCTCTTTGGGCATTGAGAACAGAACAACAGCGATCCCATCGATGTATGTAGAAGAGTAATGTAGATTCGCGAGAAAACCATAAGCAACTTGAGTAGCTGAAAAATATCTCTATGAGCCATTTAATTGATTTATTAAACAGTATCCACAAACATTATTTATGATGTGAAGACGGAGGAATAAACAAGGCAAAAGTAACAAGAGGAGAAAAGAAAGAATGAGAGAGATGAAGTTTTAGTTCTTTTGCTGATTGGTTTTGAAATGGGAAAATTAGAACAAGTGGCACTTGAACGTTTGCCTGTAACTGGGCAAAAATCAACAATGAAAACATTTTGCTGGCATCCACATAGTTATCCATATATACATACATACATATGTATATATAACCACATCCTCTAAATCGTTTCGTGTTGCACCGCTCTGAGCCGCGTCAGCAATAAATTAAAGGCAATTTTAGTCAAATAAAATGTTAACGGTGTTTGGCCAAGGCAACGGAGCATGAGGTCTATGTTGGCCTGGCCTGGCTTTGCCCTTTTTCAACTTGAGATATGATGGACAATGTTGTTGCTGTGCTTCTTTCTCTCTCCATAAACATTATGTCCCGCCTGTCTCTATCGTTTGACTCCGACACGGGCGTCCGAATCTAACTTCAACAGCAACAACAACAACAACTCTAACTCTAACTTAAAAGTCTAACTCTATGGCTTAAGAACTTTATCTGCCGGTGCCGGCCTTTTGGTATTTGTCACGTTCATCCATTTTGAGAGGACCACGTTCATGTTTAGTCGTCGGTTGTCCTACTTGTTGCCGCAAACCCATTTTGACAATGCGACACTGTACCGTTATTTATGAGCCATGCTCAATTATTTTGGCATTGGTATTGGTATTAGTATCGATACATGGCATTGGGCAGTGGGCATTGGGTTTTTAGGATTGTCGTCTTGTGGCGCCCGCATCATTGACTTTGCCCATATGGACACAGGTTTAGCAATTGCTTAATCAAGAAAAACTTCTCCTCTCAAGGAGTCCGGTACAATCCGATCGGTCAGTCGTACAATTAAGTCACATTTACCCCGTTATGGCAGCAAGGTCAGTTTCGGTTAACATCTTAGGCCAAATTACGTTTACCCACCTTATGGAATGTGCTGCATCATCATGGCAAAATCTATATTAACCATGGGGTTTCCTTCACAACAACACAAAAAATAGTTACAAAAAAAAATGGGAAAAAAAAAATTAGAACAAATTGTTCATGATCTAAGCAGAACCGGCGGGTTCATTGTCATCATTGTAATCCTAAATGGGTCTATGTAAATGTCTATGATTCGGCATGCGGTGGTTCGACCTGGTTTTTGCAATTACAAATACATATAAATATATGAATATATATATGTATATTGAAGTTCTTTGGGAAACCCATTCTAACCGCAGTTGGGCCTTTTTTTTTGAATCCCCACACACATACACACACACACACATACATAATTATGGCTCATTTGTGATTTTTTTTCTTCTTAATCTTTTCGAATGAGAACGATTGTGTGAATCATCTTTTTATCGATCGAATAAAAGATGAGATGTGTTTCCAGTATCGGGTGAAAGTTCTTAAGTGTTTAAACAGCGATAAATATTTTAACAAGGTCGATAAGCAAGTTCCAATTTTATATACTTACATATGTAGGATATGTACATATAATAAATGTAACTAATTTGGAGGTCAATTGAGTTATTAATAAATGTTGTAGTCAGGTGAGTCGATATGAAATTAATCTAATTGTAAGATGAACAAAATGACCTATATCGGGCTTACAAAAAGGGTTTAATAGTTAACCAATTTAGCTAAAAAAGCTTTAAAATTATATTAATATTCTCCGGTTTTAGGGCAAAAATTACATTGATGGATATTAAAATAATATTAGTAGTTTATTCATATTAAATCTTCAGATCTCTAAGCCTTTTAAAAATAAAAATGTATCTGATACTTCCTATAAATAGTTTTTAACTAAATCTCAATCGATCATAAAATATAAGACTTAGCTAATTAATTATAGATCTTCATTGATATCAGACGAGAATTTACTAATAAAGTAGATGTTCAACATTCTAAATTAAAAAAAAAAAATCTGGTTTGCGATGAGGGAAAAAATTATGGATAGAATTATTATTTGGATAGAACTACAATAAGATTTCGAAAAATAATACAACTTTAAGGAAATATAAAAGAACAAATTTGAAAGAAATATAACAAAATTTTAAAAAGTTATATAAAAATTTTAATGAAATGTAATTCTAAAGACTACCAAATGTACTCAAATTTAAGGAAAAATTTTAAAGTTTTTGAGCAATAAATTTAAAAGTTATATTTTTCTTTTTAAAGTGAAAGTATATTTAATAATTTTAATTACTTAATGTTTTTTTAAAGTTACATCTTTGGAAAATAGTTTAAACTTAAATACCATTTATATAGATTTAATTAGAAAAATGTTCATAAATTTGTTCATTGTTTTGGTTAAGACCATTTCTAAAGAAAAAAAATTTCTGGTTACGTGTCAGATGCCTTGGCCATAGCAAATCTGCCAAATCAGCGCCTCTGACGCATGAACGTCCTTGGGGCAATCGCACAGAAAATTCACAACGAGACAATGGAAATTAAATCATTATTAACAACAAAAAAAAAATTGAAAAAAACTAAAGAAAAAAATGGTAAAAAATGGGTTTCAACTATAACAAAGCAAATAGCAAAAAGTGCAACAAGTTGGACAAGCTGCCAACAGTCGATGCCAAGTGTAGCATAAAAGCGGACACCTAACAGAAAACTAAACAATTACTAATTTTATATACACATAAATACATATATAAGAATATATATATATTCATAGTTTTTTTCTCTGCTATTATTTTGCGCATGACTAACCAAATGCAATTTGAGATTCCATTCTTTTTGATTTCATTTCATATTTTGTATACCATATTTTGTATACCTTTGGCTGTTGTTCCACTTGGTGGCAGATTTAGCGGCAGAGGGTGCGGAATGTTGCAATAAAAATCGCATTAAACTTTGGCAAAATGAAACAAAAATCGACAGTAATCGTAAATTTGTAATCCGTTGCAAGAACATGTGTTTACAGCGGAGTTTTTTTTTTTTTTTTGGATTGGTTTCTTGGAGATCCACTTGGCTGCAAGTTGGACTGTTGGCGGTCATGATGTTAATTGAATCGTTATTAAACGGTCCGGACTTAAAAATAATCTGACATACTTTTTATTTTAAGAATTTTTGCATTCTTCTGTCTTAGAAAGCGACAGCAGCGTCGATTGGAATGAAAGCGAAATGGTACGAATGTCAGACCTCAGATCAGATCAACCTGAAAAATCTTTTCAATTGCATTTTAAGAGAGAAGAAGAAACAGAGGGAAAGTAATTTAAATATTAAAATTATAATTGTTCTTAATTAAATTAAAATATTTTACAGTTAAAGAGAATTAAACCCAACAAAGGGAGAACTTTGTTTTTTTTTTCTTTATAATGTAAATGTAAACATTATAAAAGTAATATTGCCAAATTAAATATATCGTATGTTTCTAGATATGCGAAAGTCAAACAAGATGAGCATATACACAATTATATCCCTTAGTTCTTAAATATATACCAAAAACTAAAAATCGTAATTATTTTAAATTGTTTTTTAGTTAATTTTTTGACGGTTTTTTGGTTTTTGATTATTTATTTATTGTTTTTTACATCACGTTTATTTTCCCATCTAGTGGTCACACCCGGCGTATGCGCTATAATTGACCAAAAAGCATAAAAAAAAGTTTATTTTAACAATTTGAAAACCATTCACTTTGTTACACCAATCCATTTAAAGTTACAAAATTTACAGATATGCTTATCTATCGAAATGACTGCCAAGTCATTGTCATTTGAAAGTTTCAAGTACTAATAAATGGTGGATCTACCAATAAGCCGAACTAACTGATCTATGCCGAAATTTTTTCTCCCATGGCAATGTCAATCGTTAAGTATTTTATTTACAATAATTAGCACTCAACTAAAATAAGTGAATTACCTTGGTTTTATTAATTTCTACAACAAAAATTGACAAAAAATAAATTAATAAATCTTGAAAATTATCTCTAATAAAATATGTATAACTAAACTTGAACCGCTTAAATAATTTTCAAAGATTCACATAGATTTTTTCTGGATTTACTTCCTTAATTGTTTAATAACCCAAAAAAAATAAATATAGGAGCAAGTGCATCATCATTAAATGCATTTGCCTATAATCTAAAAATGGTATAAATTTATTTTTCGCCTAAAACTATGCAATGCCTTAACTTGTGCATAGGCAGACAGCAATCAACAGTAAATTTTACGAATGCAAACAATTAAAAAATTTAACCAAACAAAAAGAAGTAGTTGAGAAGGAAGAAGACGTATAAATATGTTAAGCCACTGCATTGACTGACTTAAGAGAGTTCAAATAAAAGCTGTAGAAAAGCTCACCTAAGACTAGCTTTAGGTTAATTTACTCAAACAACTCTCACTTTTCATTAACAGCTCTTGCATATGCAAGAAAGAGAGAGAGAGACTAAGTGGGGGATAGAGAGAGAGCTTTGATCTACTGTGTGTGGTATAGCAAGGCAAAGCTTTAGTTACCGTTTGCAGTGAGCGTTAAATATTTATCCAGCTCGTTTTACCTGTTTGTATTATAGGGGCCGCCTCTTAGCCTTATCGATTTGATATTAATAATTTGCGCAATTTTGCAATGCAATTTGAAGTTGGGCAGAGCCGTTGCCAAGTAAGAATTTTATAATTTACCTGCTAATTAAATTGCCAGGCAAAGGCGGACAACTAACTTTTGATTATACATATATCATGCATATTTATAATACATATACGATATCTACATATGTACATACATACATATATACAATATGCCTTGAACTTTTCTTAGCTTTCTAAGCTTCGTCCAATTGACAGTTGCGTCGACATGAGCTGACGGCGTGCCATGAAACTACATGCAGCGACATGTTGTGACATATTGTTTGACTTTTAATTGACAGACATTGATAATGGCAGGTCAGCGATATAGTACATACATATGTATGTATGTACATATATATTCTACCCACGCTTTCTACCTTGTGGTAATTTGAAGGCACTGCAAGGCGGTTCCCGCACAAAAGCGACTTTGACATTAGCCCCTAATTAATCATACGCCACATTGGAGAAGTCTTTCACATGTACAAAAAAAAAAACAACAAGAGGCATACGAATTCTTTCATAATTCTTAAGAAGCTCTTTTGTCAGGAAAGGATCAAAGGCATCGCTGGGCGGGTTCATCATGTGTAAGACATCCAGGCATATGTATCACTTAAGCTCAAGGTCATAAGCCAAGATTTATGAGCTGAGTGACACCCGCATTCACTTGGCCGGGCCAGCGAAGATTTTAAACTGGTTTTTTTGTTAGCCATTAAAGTTGTACATATTTGTGGTCGAGTCGAGTTGGTCCGCTTATCTGCATTAATTATCAATATACTATATAAACATACATACATACATAAGTATATGTATACCAATACTTATATATAGATTAAAACTTGATTAATTTAAACTAACATCAATAAAAGAAGCGAATCTGTTTTAGTTTGGCTCCATTTATCTTCATTAGGTACAATGTGCAGCAAAAACAAACGGCAAAGTGTGCTGCAAGTCGCTCTAATTAGCTAATTTGTCTGCTCAAGAGAAGACTAGTAGTCTATGAATGACTTTGACTTTCGTTGCAAAAAATAAATAAAATAAAACAAACCGAAACACAAAAAGTGAAACAGAAGAAAAAATTAACAAAAATCACACGACTCTCACGCATTGGTCCATCAATTTGGACCATTTTTAGGCTTATACGACCGCCCGGTAAAAACCTTGACTTGGCATAAATTAGCCACAGCAGCAGCTGAACCAACGCAGTTTTTATTTCTATTTATTTTTTCTGATTTATATTTTTTTTTTTCTTTTTGGCAATTTTCACATGGCAGATTACGCCATCGCATATAAATTAGACGACTGTTTAGTTAGCACATTGAAGACTGGCCAACAGTCCAACACCAGCCAAAAATCCTCAACCAATCTTGGCCTAATCATGCTTTGAAATCAAGCGTAGCAAATTGGAGCAGTTCCAAACACAAGTGCGCGAACGCTCGCGCTTACTTAGTCGGGCTAGAAGCGAAAGCAACCAAAAACAAAGAAAAAACTAATCCATTAGTTTGAGCGACTGCAGAAATACCCGTTATGTTAGCAAAGGATATACTGAAATTATAAATAAAATTAAAAGAAATTAATTAATTGACTAAAAAACAAAGAAAAAATCAAAGAGTAACTGTCAAAGAAAAACCGAAATAAGAAATCTAAATGTAAACAATTTTGGTAAGATATGTATATATGATAAAATATAATAATATCAGAAATAACATTATCGATTATTGAAGTATCGAAGCAATAGCAGGAACCTAAATACATAATAAGAACAATAACCGATACACATATTAATAAAACTAAATAGAGCCAAAACCCAAAAAAATCCAATAACCGAAACAATTTAATAAGAAATAGTCAACGAACGAACCAGTCTTTGTTTCAACAGAGATTAATTAATCAGTGACAATTAATAACCTTAAGCAAGTACAGATATCGAAATTTATGAATAATATAATAAAACATAATTAAAAACTAAAAACTAAAACTAAAATTCAGTAATCCGAAACAATAAACTAAACATAACATATTAATCGAATGCCAGACAAATATGCAAACACTGAAATAAATAATACAAGAACTAACAACAATTGTTAAAACTATTATTAAAAGTAGAAACAAAAAATGAAACGGTTAAATTAAGAATAAAATAAAATAATCAGTAGGAGGAACAATTAACAACGAAACACGCGGAACTGAAACATTGTCTTACAATTAGTAATGGGGAACCGTGAAAACGGGATAAATTCCAAATCCAATAAAAAACATTTATTTTAAAATTAAAGAGACTCTTCTTTTAGCAAGTGCAACGAAACCTTTAAACAACGTTAAACGTTAATTGTTAAAAATGAAGAGCCAAAGTATTTAGCATTAATCTTTATAAATCTAGTTTCGGTTATTTTTGACTTAGATTTCTCGTTTAAAAATATTAGTAAATGCAATTATAGATTAAGCAACTTTAAGGAGAATAAAATAAATGGAATAAAAACTGTTTAAGTATGTATTTATTAAAAGTTAAACCGTTCTAACTATATCAGGACGATCGCGATCAACTAAGATAAGTTAATTTTAACTAGCTTGCAATATACCCCATTTTGGCTATAATTAATGGGTATAAAAAGTTGTAAAATTGTTAAAATTGTAGTTAACCGCAAACGAGGAGAAGAGAAGGCAGCTGCTGCTATTGCTGCTGGTGCTGGAAATGCTGAAATTGGAACTAGATCTGGACATGGACATGGACAGCTTTGGCACATTGCGCAAAAATAACTGAACAAGGCGGCAAGCCACAAGGCGATAAGCTTCAACCATATTTCCTTTAGTAAACCATTCACTTATGGATACCTCATAACCACACAATGGCCACAAAAAGCAAAAGGAAAATCGATGCCGACAAACAATATGGCAAAAACACAAAATAAAAAAAGATATATACAAAAAAAAAGATACAAAAACCAAGCCAAATTCAAGTTGATTAAACAAAATTATTTGACTTTCGGTTATAAAAAGGGGTCTGGGGGCTGCCTAACTGTGAACTATAAGATCAAAGGGGCTATGCAGGTTAAATTTGATATAAATTGATTGTGCTAGAGTCAGAGACCGACTCTAAGGTCGCCTATATAAACAAAAACATAGTTATAAATGTTTGTACATACAGATAAGTATATATATATATATGTATATAGTGTTGGCGCCTTCACTTTCTAATTAGCTGAGCTTTGTAGATCAGGGAGCTCGTTTGGTCTAATTTACAGCACGTCCAAAAGTGGCAAAACAGCTGCCCAAATCGTCGGTCTGCTTAAGCAAATTTACAGCAGCAGTTGCAGTTAAAATTGAAGTTTGAATTTGTAGTTGAAGTTAGAGTTTGGGTCTCGTAGACTCAATTTCAAATTAAATTTGTATTCAAATAGACCGCAGACTCCAAACTCTAACTCCTGCTGCTGCAGCGTACTACTCAACTACTCAACTCAACTGGGCAATGACAAGCAAATTAACCGCAAAACCTAAGCTCGATGTTGCACCACCAATTGGACGCACGGACGCGAATAGACGGACAATCAGTACGCGCGAGCGCGCGCCCATAACCAACTGTCTTCGGCAAGTGAGTGTGGCTGCCACTGCCACTGTTGTTGGTGTAGTGTTGTTGTTGTTGCCATTGCTAGTTAACTTGGCAGCAGCCCAACCTATATTCTCTTTGACTTATAATTTTCCACATACTATAACCTTGAGCAAATATACAAATGAATTTATCTATCTCCATATGTAGCCAGAGAATCCATTGTTTAGGCCTTTTATATACCCTTTAACCAAAAGTGTATAACCTTTATAGTCTACATATTCGTAATCAACATCGACGAGTCATTTTTGTAATATCTTGCATTAACACCTTGCTTTTTCTGATCTTATTCAAACAACAATCCCGATAATTTTCTTTTTTAATAAATTACAAGGTTTTTAATTAATTGTCAAGCTCTTAATAAGAAAGTTTTTTTAAGCTACACCCAGGAGTAAATTTGGAAAGAAACAAATTATGTTAAATTAAATTATAGTTTATATGTATGTACATTTGTTGTAGTATATAATCTTTATAATTCTGCAAACTAAATATAATAAGTTTTAAGGATTCGATACATGTTTCCAAATATATCCCTTCCTATATTCTTGCAGGGAATATATATAATTAATTATATATTATTTTAGATTTAAAAAATATAATTATCAATATATTCAATTTAAATATTTCTATATTTATGAGTCTTATATCCAAATAAATTCAGTTTGCAATCAGATTGTATAAAGAAATACTATATTTTATCTTACAATCTATTTTTTAATTTTTAATTGCATAGATTTAAAATGGATATATTTTTATTCACTTTATGCATAAAAACTTTTTATATTGTAACCCTTTCATTACGTTCATTTTAATACGATCATTATAAATATAATCTTGACATAAATCCGTATTATAATTGGTTTTGCATTGAGGAGCTTGATATTTATATACTTCATAACAAAGCTTTTAATAATTTTAAAACAGATTAATATGATTTTATTTATGTTAGTATTGATATATATACATAGAATAAAAAAGAATATAGTATAATAAGAGTTTGCATGTATAAGAGAAATTAAATAGAAATTGGATAGATATATTCATTCCATTGACTCTATCGGTTGATTGATGAAAAATTTAGAAAAACTCTGTCACATAAAAATTTAAAATATTTTGTTTAAAATTTAAAATATTTCATTCTAAAGTTTATAATATAAATTGTGTGTGCTTATAGATTAATCTAAAGCTGCAGAGGGAGACGGCTTTCACTGATTCTAGTTTATTTATTTAATTAATTCTTAATTTTTCTGAATAAAAAATCGGAATTTTAATATAATTTTTGTGTTGAAATTATGGTATTTGATAGTCGGCTCTTACTCCTATAGTTTAATGTTTTCAGTAATTGCTTTCAATAATTTGGTATTTAGATCAAAGGGTCACCTCACCCTCAGATTACCCTATACCCGCTGCCTTCTAATAAGTTTTCGATTGCTTTACAATTGGAAATCAAACTGCATTATAATAATTAAAAGCCCATATTTGGTCGATTATGTTCAAGTCAAATTGGCAAATTAATTGGCCATACACATTTTGCTTCGAATTCTTTTTTCTTATTTTTTTTTGTGTGGATTGTTAAATTTTGTTTTTATGGCTGCAGCTGTGTGGTAGCTGCTATTTCATGTATATATGTATATATATATATATATGTCTTTTGTCTTTATAACGTTTTTTTTTTTTGTGTTTTGTGGTTGCCCGCCCGCACTTTGTGGAGTACTGTATAACAATTTGTAGTAACTGGCGCCGTTGCCGCTTTTAATTGCACTCAGGCCAGGTCAACTTAAGGCTCAACTGCTCGACTTTTTTTTTTCGTTTGGTTTTTGCTGTTTTTTTTTCTCTTTTTTTTTGGTTGTGTAATGACCGCAAACCTTTCACTTGCAACCCAAGTCAGCAAACAAAAAGCCCAGACTCATTTGGCCGTAATTTATTTTGTTTGGCTCGTTGAAATTAGTTCAAGAAAAATGCAAAGTAATAAAACGCCCACTGACCGAATAATAGAAGTCCAACACTTGACTTCCCAGCCAGCCATCAGATTGTGCAATTAGTCGGCCAAAATGCATATAGAGAAAGGCATCCATACAAAAATCTACAAAAAACAAAAAAGAAAAAAGCCAGCACGAGCTATATAATCCCCTCTCCCACCATAATTTACCTCCCCCTAAACAGTATCCATTTTCCCATCTCGAATGGCGGTTTGAATCTATTGAAAATCACTTAACAAGCGCAAACTGTCAGCAACCAGTTGGCGGCTTTTATAATGAATTGTTTCGAGCGCATTGTTTCAAATTACATACATGATATCATTTTGCCGTGTACACGCGACAAAGCGTAGGTCAGATAAATAGCGGCACTGCTATATATATACATATATACGTATGTATATATAGGGTCACTTAGACCCCCAAAAACGGTAGCCAACGAACCAGCAAACCAAGAGAGAAAAAATATGTTCACTTGCTTCAAACAGGAACTGTATTTTTTTTTGGTCACAACTTGTCTAATTGTTTTTTAGAGCATATAAACAAGGCAAATATTCAAAATAATTTATTATTATTCATACATATGTATATGTGAGTCCTATAAATGGAATTTGCTGTTATTTTTAAAGCCATTGTCTTAGACCCATACATATAGTATAAGTACAGCTGCTTAACTAAATGAATCTTGGCTATAATAATTTTTAAGTGCTTTTTGGTTTGGGTACAGCCAGTTATTCTCATGTTAAAGGAATGTTTCAAAAAGTCGTATAACTGATTGATTTTTAATAGAAATTTAGATATATAATAAAATAGATACTTAATTAGGTAATCGTCTTGAGATTAATGCGGATTTTTGTGTTAAAAAAGTTCACAGACAAAAAAGTTTTACAAGCTAAACATGTTTTTATTTTATGTCCATTTTTATTATATTTTATTATATTTGCTCAAAAAAATGTCTTAAAAAATGTTAAAAAAACATGCAAGTTAACTTTGACTACCTTAAAGAATTGGTTCAATGTTTGAAGATGTAAATAAAGAGGCTGATAAGTGCACAACAAAAAGCTAATTAATTAATGGCAAAATAGCAGAATTTGCATTTTTTCTACATATTTACTATATGATAATGCATATTTAATCAGTTATAATTGTTGTTACGAAATACGATTACTGCACTTAATCCGATATCGACTGACAGCTCATACATATATATTACAATTGAATATTTAATCACTTTGAAATTAAACAGATTAAAGTAATTCCATTTTTTTTTAAATTTATATTTATATACTTAGACCTTTAAATAGTTTGATTAAATCACAACCTTGATGAATTAATTCTTTAACACTATTTCATAATTTTGGTGGCAATATTTTTTGGATGCTGTTGGGCCAAGATGCAGTAGCTTGTCAAAGGTCATGTCAGGGGAAAGTGTCTGACCATCATTTTTTTTTTTTGGTATCTTCGGAGAAAACGGGTTTCCTGCTATTGTTGTTGTTTTTGTGTGGTTGTGGCATGCAACAAAAAAAAAAGGCAAAGAAAAAACAGATGCTTCATTCACATGGCACCAAATGACCTACATGCATTTGCCAGCGCCCAGTTCAGTTCCAGGCAAAAACACCAAACAGCAACAGCAACAACAACAACAGAAAGAAAAAAGGTTTTTACGCAATCAAAAGACTTGGCCAGCTATTTAGTTGTTTTATTTTTTTCTCTTTCCAATGCTAACCTTCGCATTGAGCCATTGACTGAAATGTGTTTCGGAGAAAAAGGAAAAAAAATAGCGCACAATCATTTCATTAAATGATTTAATTAAGCTAAACAAGTGAGCATATATTTGCTTTACCATCGCTCCCTTACCCCCTTCTACAACCATTTCAATCGATTCGAGTACTTTTCGAGTGTGTGACATATTGGCGTCAAGTTCAGAGGCAGAAATAGTTAAAGAGGGTGAAGCTGGTAACAAAAGGCGACCAAATGGCGCTGATCGCGCGACATTGATTATAGAATGCCAACAACCACTTGAGCCATTAGAGGATTATAGACCGAAACCATATATCAAATTATTTCTTATTATTTTGTATAACTTCGATCGATTTAATTTGATTTTTGCACATGAAGTGGTTCCGCTTTGATCAAAGAATTATTTTGCCAAAAGAAAAGAAGAATGAATGAAAAAAAAAACACACACACACAACCAAGGGAATTGGCAACTGAGAAAAAATATAGCGGGTCAATGTTAACCAACAGCTAACCATAAACATCATCAGTAAGATTTTGATGATCATGTCTTGGACTTGAACTTTGTCTGTTTTTCTTGTGGCTTTATTAAAGCGAGTCAAGGCTTCTTCTACATAGTTTACAGACAAAAAAAACAATAACAAAAACAATAACATCAATATGTTTGTAATCGGATTTTCAACTAATCAAGTTTGTCTCTTATTAAAGTCTTTTGTTTTTCTATAACTTTACTTTTAATTACATACATACATATATGTATGTATCTTTCTTTCTTTGCATCATTTCTTGTATATGGCAAAATTATCAACGCTCAACTGGACGTCCAATATAATGCTTGTTGATCTAATCGAGATCGAGGTGCGCCATTTGAACTTGACTTTAATTGGCTTTCAATAAAACAATTATGTCTTTCTACCACATATTTCTATACAAAACAAAACAAAAATCTTTCACTTTTCATTAACGCGACCAATTTGCCTCAAGTTATGTAACCCCCCCGGCCCCCCACTCCAAATTAGACATACCAAACCAACAAATATTTGTGGCTTATTGTAAATGCCAAACATGTTAAAAGTTTCGCAGGGCAAAATTTATTACGAGTTATAGCAAGTGCAAAAGACACATTCAGTTCATTTGTGGCATATTAAAATTTGTTAAGCCATTACCAGTGAAACTAAACTAAAATGCAATCATTTGGCTTTTACCATTTTCGAAAAAAAAAAAATATTTTGTATGCTGGAAATGCTCCACCCGCTTTAACAGTAGACAATTTGACCAGGTTTATGATGCCATCACGAGAGCATGCCTCATAATTTGATAATGGCATCAATTAAACTTCATCTAGGTAGTCGTCTCTACTTTGCTGTTTTTTCTTTATTGTTGTTGCCATAATTAGCACCCAACTAAATGCTTATAAAGTGGGCAACAAACGAAACTTCTTACAGTTGAAATTGTTGTTTTTTTTTTTTTTTGTTATGTTGCCCAGTGTATGTATGTATGTGCAAACAGTGTCATTAGTTTGTGAGCTATGAAAAAATTCACATCAAAATAAATATATTATATACATACATATATACATATATATACAAATAAAAGAAATGAAGTCATTTTATTTAAACAAATTAAATGCCAATGTATGCGTGTGAGACTGTGTGTCTGTGTGTGAAAGATCTAGTCTGTATGTGCCTTGTTTATTGATAAACAAAAGACTTAGGCAACGAACTTGGCTGAAGTTTGCTGCAGCAAACGCAACTAAATTCAGGAGCGGACTTAGAATTAATCCGCAAGTAACAGAAAGACTAAACATAAAGCTGTCATAGAAAAACATCAAGAAAAAAATGTATATAATATTTTTATTCCGAATAGGAGCCAAAGTAGTAGTTAATAATTTAACTAAATAGAAACTGCTTAAAACTCCAGACGATATAATGACTAACATAAAAAATATTGAGTACATTACCTCTTTTTTTAAAGCATAAATTAGGTAACATTTTTCCAAAGAAACTCAATTTTGCAATGCCTTAACTCAGTCATGATTTGAACGATTTTAACAAACCACATTAATCTGATGGCTTCTAGGAATTTTATATTTTAATTGTCATTTAAATATAAAACAAGTTTCTTTTTTTTTTTTTAAATATGTCTAATATTTACTGATGATTTGGCATTAACATAGTCAAAAAAATGTTCATAAGTTTGTGATGTCATTTGATAACAAGGAAATTGGCAAAACAATTAGACTACGTTTAATAAATCGTTAATATTAAGGTTTTTGACCGAGTTAAAGCCATTTGTTTTACGTTTTTTTTATCTTAGCTTAATGATATGTTATCCTGAATCATTTAGAGATCAGCTTCCAGTTTTTAATTAAACATATAAAATAATGACTAAAGTTAATCTAGTCGTATTCATTCCATTTTTATTTATAATCTTTTTTAATTAATTTATTTAAAAATTTTTTGACAACATTTTGAAATCCTCTGTACGACTGTCTCATTGTTATACTATACAAAAACCTGTATAGATACAGTATATTGCTAAATATAATATTTATAAGAAATCATTACTTTGTTGGCTAAAAGTTTCTGAAGCATATTTATAAAATTTTTACACCATTTTAGTCAAATCCGTCACTGTCTAAGTTCATAACTTTTCGCGATGTGATTTTTTTGACATTCCCAGCATTGTTGCTCTTGTTGCTACTGCTGATAATGTTGCTGCTGTTTGTGATGATGAAGATGAACATGTTGGAAATGAAAATGAAATAAAAATTAAGTTGTATGATGCGTCAATCATAAGACTTCATCATCCACATCCACATAGAACAAACCAACTAACTAACTAACCAGCTAACAAACAAACAAACAAATAAGAAAATTTCATTACCTTAATCCCATGGCAATAAGTCAGTGGAGAATCTATCTTAGTCTTAGTTTCAGTTTCGAATTCAGTTTCATTTTCATCTTGTCTGTTGGCAGGTCTGACTGAACTTTTGATTTTGCAATTATATTATTTTTTTTTTTTTTTTTTATAGTCAAAGTCGAACGGGTATGTTGTTGGTGCTCATGCATGTTCTTTTGCCATTTTTTATGCAAATTTCTTTTGATTTATTTAATTACAACAATAGAGCGAAAAATTGCTCATAAGATTTCTTTTAATTGCCTGTCACACATATCAAATGAGTGGTGCTCTGATTTATGTCTGAGACAAACTGAATTTCAAATTAAAACTCTGTTGCACTTGTCGGCCAAGTTGTTATTAGTTAGTTAGTTGGTTGGCTATAGGATGGGTGGGTGTTGTGACATTTTAATCTGACCTTCGCAAAATCATTTAAATTAATTGCATATATATAAAAAGAACCGTTATATTAATACATATCTCATCATTCAGGTTTTGTCGGCAAGCTAATGCTAATAACGAAATAAGATAAATAAAACAAAGAGAATAAAATTAATTTGTCAACGAGCTGATTGAACTAATTTTATTTGTATTAAATGTTAAATACTCTTGCAAAGTTACATTATTCCGATCTATCGTTAAATTCTATTGAAATTAAAAATTTACAAGTTTGACTTTGGTAAATAATAACTGGCCATTCCTACAAATAATTGTAAAGTGGTAACAAATAATAAATCTGTAACTGAAATCAACTTTGAATACGAAATTGAATACGTCGGTTAATAGCTTTATACATAGAAGTCAATACTCATTAAAATAATTCCCCTCTTTCCGATCTTGTTCTTCGCTTCATAATTAAACATATATTCATAAGAAAACTTCGGCTAAATATTTAATATTTATATAATACAGGCCTGCAATATGAATAATTTTTCCACATTTTTGGATTGATTTTATTTAGCATTTTTCCAAAAAAAGAATTTAAGTCAAACATACTATAAGAAAATATATATCTTCGCTGATACTCTACAATGCAAAATTCTGGCATGCAATACTAATAATAATATATGAATCTTTTTGTTTTGGGTTATTCAAAAGAAATTTTTCTGATGTTGATGATGTAATTTTATATCGAAGAAAGCTTAAATGAAATTTATTAGAGAGCTTCGACGACTTGGAATGCAGAGATTGATGTTAGGAATATGTAAATTATTCAAAGATTTAAAACCTTTCATTATGCGACTATTTCTATATACAAATTTGCGTACAATGTCAAAGGTCTAAGACAAAAAGAGATGCAGCAAAAATAAAAAAAAGAGTTACCATATGGTTTACTCTTAAATGGCAGAAAAAAAGCTTTCGTTTATGCTCTCAGCAAGCTTCTTGTTGTTATGGCCAAGCCAAGTTTAGCCATGAAGCAAAAGAAAAAGAAAAAAAACCGAAAACCCGACACGAATGTAACCGAACTTACGGTAAGGCCAACCAGCTGAAGCCAGGCCCAAACCTTACCTTAACAGCTCAGCTCATGTCTTGGCCGTTGCCCGAGTCAGTCGAGTCGCGAAAGTCGTTGAGTGCGTTTGTTGCCAGTTTTTGTTGCCAGTTGGCATTTTTTTGGTGAAGGAAAAGCTGCTGCTGCTGCGGGGCAACCAAAAAATAAAAATTAAAAAAAAAAAAAAACAGCTAACAAACAACAACAAAATCTTTCAAGTGAACAGTGGCCAAGAGCAAAATAAACAAAAACCGATAGAAAGAAAAGAAAAGAAAAAACGTAAAGAAATATCATCATATTTGGCTTTTTATTGGAATCTCATCGTCAGCTTCTTCTCCCCCATTATCATCATCATCATCTTCAGCTTCATCTTCGTCATCATTTGTTATGCAATTGAAGTGCGTCTATGAAATCAAAAGTTTGAAGAAAGCAAACGGTTTTCCTCTCTGCTTTTTGCTTCCTTTTTTTGCCAATAATTAATTGAAATTAACACACAACATTTTTTGGAAAATATTTGTGAAAACGGTAAAAGAAAAAATAAAAAAACCAAAATAAAGTTAAACGGACGCAAACAGAAATAAAATGCCAAATAAATTTATTATGGCAAACTCGTTTCCAAAAAAGTGAAATTCAAACCAGCAAAGTGAAAAGCAAAGAAAAAGATCGAAAGAAATTGCAACAACAATAACAAACAACTCGAGCAAACAACTTTAACTGCAACAATTACTAAATCAATACAATAAAATAATAATAATAATATTAGAAAATCATTGTTACAGCATTAAAAAAAAATAAAAAAAGAAAAAAACAAAAAGTAATAGAGAGGGAGAGAGAGTGAGAAAGAGAAAAGAAACGCAACATTGTCTGTCTTCGTCTCCAACTCTCCGACTACGTAATCATTGGGAAAATATCAGCTGAATTTTGCAACAATTTCAACACCAACTGCAACAACTACAACAGCAACAAAAACAACAACTGCAAAAGTAATTGAGCAAAAGGTGAGTACTACTAACTAGAAAGGGTTGCAGATGATGAGGAATGGGGGATGGGGGGAAGGAAACACGCATCACATGGATAAAAAAAAAAATCAACCCAAAACGCAGCTGCAGCTGCTGCTACAGGGCGTATGCGTAATATTAGTATGTACTTTTGCATAAAGTTGAATTTTTTATGTAGTTACAAGACTATCTCATCGTCTTCTTCTTCTTTATCGTCTTTGTCTTCTTCTTCCTCCTCCTCTTCTCCTCCTGTATTGTAGTGCACTTCCTGTTAAGTGTTTCAGTTTCTCTTGTTTTAAATACAAAATAATATGCTGTCAGAAACGTAGCTCGAATTTGACTTTGAGTTTAAGTTTCTTCACTCTCAAGGTTGCCATCAAAGACGTAGTCTAGTTTGAAAATTGGGGACTATAAAATAAATTAAAAATATATATTGATTAAAGATTTTTATTTGTAAAGAAGAGTTATTATGTATATCCGAATTTTTGACTGTGAGATGGGATAAAACTAATGGTGAACTTAAACATTTTATCTAGTTTAAATTTGTATAATTTTATAAAACATTTAAATATATTTTTTATCTTAATTTGGTAAATAAAGAATAAAGAATTTATACTAGAAATATTTTATGCCCTTAGACAATTTTATAAATAATAATAATAAAATTTAATTTATTAATGAATAAAAATTATTCCCTTAATCTGGTAATGATTGTAAAATGCGATTAAATTAATTTAAAACTTTCAAAACTTTTATAGTTTTTCTGTTGTGAATATTACAAAATGTATTTCAATTTCTTTAAGTTATCTGACAAATCATTTACTTTTTTATTTTACAATTATAAAAACATAACTATGTAGGTCTGATATAACTAAGCAACTGAGGTCTTCGGCTATATACACACATGATAAATATTTAATTAGTAGGAAAGTAGGAATATTTTATGCCCTCATAACTGATAAATTTGAAAAGTAAATGTAAAAACCCAACCATTAATTAATAACCTATCTTATTTTTCAATTCCTTAAATATCTTTCCGTATATTCCATTTTTTGTTGTCTGAAATCCTCCTGCTACGCCCCTGATTGACATGATTTCTTCTGGTTTAGATTATATGAATATGATACAACATGATGAGCAAACAAAAACAAACATAGACTAATTAAAACGATTAGTAGAAAATTAGCAAGACAATGTCAAGTTAATTTTTTCTTCTTTTTTTTATTTTTGGGCACAGTAACAGAAAAATGTTCGATGTCTCTTACGATGACCCTGAATAACAACAACAACTGCAGCAACATACATTTATATTCGTAGTCATATGTTAACAGATATATATATATGCCAGAAAATTATGAAAACAAAAATGTTGTTGAATGTTGTTGTAGGTGTTGCGACAATTGCACAGACGAAGCAAAGCAGATGCAGATGAAAGGAAGTTGCCATGAATTGCAATTTCATTGGCTTTGGCTTGACTCTGGCTCTGGCTTTTGCCTTTTGCCCATGTGCAATGTGGTATATGGTGGGAGTCAATTAGTGTGCAAAAACACAAATTTCAATACAGAGGGAAAGAGAGAGAGAGAGAGAGAGAGAGAGAGATACAGAGAGAGAAACAGAGAGGGTGATGTCTCATCTGGCACCCAATTATCTAGCCATAAATGTAAACAATCGCCTAAAAGACCTTAAAGTGAGGCTGATGAGTTGACTGTGGCTGACTGCCGTCAGTGCTAATGTCTGGCTAGAAGTCGACTGCTGAAAATTTTAGTAACCAAATATATGCAAAAGTTCACTTGCAAGAACAAAAAAACGGAAAAAAAACGAAACATTTGTGTTTTTTTTTTTGTTTCTTTTGCTTTTGGTTTTGTTTTGTATTTTTGTATTATTGCAGACAATAACGTGGCAATTTAATGGGAAATGTCAGTCAGAGAGACCAACAACATGGGCAACATAAGCAACAGTTGACTTCATTTTCTCAGCGACAGCAACAACAAAAACATAGAAAAAAGTTACAAATGAGTTTCGAGTTTAACTTTTGGCTACACAAAACAACAGCAAAAAGACAAAAACAAAAAAAAAAAGGTCGCGGCAAATGCGGCGAATGCGCAATATATACTTGGACTTACATTTTTTTTGTTGCTTATATCTTGGAATTTAACTTCAACTAAATTCCTTTCACTAAAGTCACCAGACTCTCAGGAAACATGAATGAAACATTTAACCAAAAAATTCCTGAACCAACAAATATGAATTTACCTAATTGAAGTCTAGAAAAATGGGTTAAGAAACCCGAAAGATAAAATAATCAATGTAAAAATAGGAAAAGAAAAGTTTACTAAGAAAACAAATTATTTAAAAAATAAAAGTAAAAAGGTTACCAAAAATTGAGTTACTTTTTATACGACAACTGGACATGAAAAATATAATATATAAAATATATAAACCGACAACATTTACACATCTAAATGATAATCTGCATTAAGAACTTTATTAATCTAATTCTTACTATATAGTTACTATTTAATTCAAATTAAATTCCTTTTTTTTTGCTGTATTTATTTGCTACCACCCAACTCGTAAAATATGTTTTTTAGTTACCCAACTTGCATATATCTCTCACAAATTTTATGCAAGTTTCATATAAATTCTACTAAATGAAACTTTAGTCCATAAAATCAGTTAATTTTACCTTACTTAGCTTCTGAAATGCTGAATAGTAATAGTTTTCAATAAAAACAGAAAGATGAATATCTATTTCTTTTAACTAACTAGTCTAGTGACTTCCTCTGCAGTTTGTTCTCCTCTTACCGGTTATTCTCTAAAGATTCAATCTTTACGATAATTTCGAGTATATCACTTTATCAACGATCTTTTTGTGTTTAAAACTTATTCAAGGTTGTTCTAAAACTCATTCAATTATTGGCTTAAAACCTACACAAATCTTAACCAATTCATAGCTAAGTTGCTTTTTAATGTATTATTCAATCTTTTGGTTCAAAATTGTGGACAAAAAAATATATGACATTTTCTTTTTTTTTTTGGATTTTTTTGTATTTAACGTTCCTTATATTATATTATTTGTTGGTCTTTTTGTTAAAGCCTTTCCATTTGACACCGTTTTACACTCTTTTGTTGCCATTCTCATTCTATTTATATTATTGTATTTCGAATTCATTCTATTTGGCATTTCTTTACAATTTTGTTTATATTTCGCGTTGTGCATATTTCATGAGCTGTCGATAAGTCGTATTCATTAGCCCGAGAGTCAATTTGAAAATGGGTTAATCGCATTCAAAGAATGCTCTTCACCATCCAAAAGGTCTTCCAGATGATGTTAATGACCACCAACAAAACCTTTTTTAAGTTTCTTTTTTATTTTTTGTCTTTTTTATATATAGTATGTATATCTTAAAATTGTTTCTTTTTATCTTTTTTTAAATTTTTACGCCCGCGCCTGCACGCAACCACAAAACAAAAAAAACGCTAATTAAATTACAGTTGATGATACCATAAAAAAAAGAGTTAGAAATTATGGGTGAGGTGAGCACGTGGCCGTTGTTGTGGGGTCCATGTCCACGATTAGTCAGATTGTAAGATATATCTATAGATAAAGATGCATTGCCAGCCATTGCCCCGGCAAAAGCATCTTTATTAAAACATTATTTTTATTTCATTTGGCATTGTTTGGATTGGAGAATATAAATTACATTTTAAGTGTGGGCACTTGAATAGAGGTGTGTGTGTGTCAATTGTGTGTGTGTGTGAGTGTATGTGTGTGTGAGTGTATGTGTGAGTGAATGCGTTGTCTCAATCATCTCTCTAAACAAAATGTGTCTAAACAACAAACAAATATTATGATCCACACATTTCCGCTTAACAAAAAACAACAACTAACATCGGCATCAACATCATCATTATCATTACATTAGTTTGAAAAGTGAAAACTTTGCTGCCATATGATTGTTGCCATTTGATAAAAAAACAAACACATTAAATAGGAAAATCAACTTTATAATGCCCTTTAGGAAAAAAGGTATATACACTAACATGGAGATGGAGATGACTTATGTTTGCTGTTTCTCAACTGTTAGAGTGAGCTATTATGAAACTCTGAGACAATTTATTGATTATTAAATATTTATATAAGAAATACAGCTGCCTTTTATTATAAAATAAATACGGACTAAAAGATATTACATAAACCAAAATCTTTTAAGAACCTATACTGACCCATAAAACATTTTAATAACTGGAATATGAGAGAGTTCTTCTTATTATTGTATTATTCTTTTCGATTGTTTTTGTATAACATTCTATATGTTCCGAAATTCCTTCTCCAATTGTGCTGTCTACTTTCAAACTTATCTATAGAAATCTATATCTGTAATAAAGATCGTATAATGAATTAGTTTACAGAACAAAGCTTTCTTATTCTTTTTTCGGTATATTTATAATGATTCTAAATAATGAAGTATTTATATAATAAAGTTTTTTTAAATATAGAGATAGTTCGAAAAGTACAAAGAAAATAAATAAAAATCATACTCAATAGGATTCGAAATAATTTAATTATAGGAATATGTCGCCTAGAGAATATAATACTCATTTAAAACTAATTATTTTCAATGAAAAGTGTAGAAATAACAGATTTCCATAGATAATAGATTAAACATTGCGGAACCGTTTAAATGTTTAATCTCATTAGAGGGGGTGGAAGAAGACACGCCTGAAAAACACATATGGAAAAAATAATTTTGTTCTACCTACATTCCGTGCCAAAACAATTTCTATGAGTAATAGCAAATTAGCTAGCTCTATCTTTCAACAGACTCCGCACATTTTTCACAATTAAAAAGAACACAAAAGATGATATTATTTGATATCTTCCCATTATTATATTTATATGGTGACCCCGACGAGCCTTGTGTTCTTGAATATGTAGTTCGGGAAATTAATGTTGAAATTGATTATATACATATGTATATACCTAAGTAAAGAAGAACCTATTAAATATAATATATATGAAACACCAACTAAACAGTGCCAGGTTTTGTAACCTTACTGGTAGATTATCTGGCCTATTTTTTAGTTGCCAATAATGAATGTGGAAAACCTTGGAATATTATTTTATCCATACTTTATTGACTTATAAATTATTTAACTCTCCTATTACGTCTTAAATACCCTTTAATTACAGGGTATGTAAATCTAAGTACGAGTGCAAATAGCCGAAAAAAATAGTAGTTAAGATAAAAACGATCTGACCAAACGCTTTCATTTGTTAGTCTTATTGTCATTTGTTTTTTGGATTAAGCCAACTTTAATGATGGTCAACGTAATAAAAGTACCTCTCTATTTCGACTCGGCCTCTCTCTATCTATTCATCTTTCTCTTTCTCTGAGTGTTAGCTAAAGAAGAAATCAGTTTCAGTTTCGTTTTCATTTTCAAACTCACTCGCTCGAGGAAAATTTAGTGCAATGGCGTTGTCATAGATTCGTTCATTCGTTTGCTACAGTCGCTCAAATTGCTACGTTTACCATGGCTGCACGCCAAGTTACCAACTTGCCGCCAACTTTGTGCCCAGCTGCCAGACTGTGCTGACTCCAACTTCGACTCTTATTCAGGCTAAGACTGAGACAACTTTTTTTCGCTTTGTTGTTGCCTTTTCTTTTCTTTTTTCGGAGAGCAGTTGAAGCGTGCAAGCAGGCGAAATGGTAACTGAGCCCCAAACTGAAAACGAAAGCAGCCAACCAGCCAGCCAGCCAGCCAGGTTGCAAGTTTGCTTTTCTCCTTCACTCCAGTTGTAGATGCAGTTGCAACTGCCAGTTGCTTTGCTATTACTGTTGTTGTTTGCTTCGTTTTTGGTCAGCAAATTGTTGCACTGGTCTCCTTATTTTCATTTCTTTACGGTGTTTTTTTTTTTTTTGTTTTGTTTTTGGCCAATGCAAGCTAAACGTAACACAAATATGCGGAAAAAAAATTATAGCCAAGTAATGAGAGTGTCAACTTGTTTTCTTTTGCCTCACTCTTTTCTGGTTGTTTGTTTAATTGAAACCAAAAACCAAATCAAGGAAAAACCCCAAACAGAAAGAAAAAAACTTGTTTGAAGGATTTAAAAAAAATATTTACAATTTTCAACAAGTTGTTAAATTTAATCATCTGGAAACAGGTAAACAGTTTCCATTTAAAGTGATTTCAATTATGTATGAAATAATTGAAAATATTTCAAATTTTCCATTATATTGTATGGGGAAAAGGGAACTGTTGTAACATTTCTTTTGTTAATTATAAAATTGTTGGTAAAATATATATTTATAGGCCTAATAAATTTGTTGTGTCATGAATATATGATAAAAATCCAACAGTTATCTAAAAGAAGAGAAGAGGAATTAAATTATTTAAAAAATTGAATAAGGAATTAATAGCAAAGTTAATCATTGTTTATTTTATTATATTAATATTTAAAGATTAATGTATTTATTTTTTATTCATTCTTAGAGTGGAGGCAATGATCGATTAATCTGCAATTTGTTATAATAAAACGAAAACTATTAATTAAAATTACGGTACCTTTTAAATGCATATAGTAAAATTTAAATGGCTTTTTTTATTCATTTGCTATAATTTATATATTGTTTTGGTTTTTCTGTCTCTCCATGGCCTTGCAACAAGTCATTTGATTTAATGTCCGGCTGGATTTCAAAAGGTGTCAAGCGGATTTGTAAATTTTTACATTTACATTTTGAAAGTCAATCAAAAATTCCCTCTGCTTGCCCCCCTCTAACTCACCAAATAAGGCAATCTCTCATCGAGTATTTTCAAATTGAAACGTTAACTTTTTTTCTTTTTCATTCGGATGGGATTTTCGTTGAGGCTTAGTTCGTTTTTTGGGTTTTGTCTGTTTGTGTTTTTTCCAACTCTCTTGTTTTTGGGGGGAATATTGCGCAAAGCGCTGACAGTTACATGACTTCAAAAAGAGTGAAAGAGATGCATTGATGTATATGTATGTATCATAAAACCTTATTCATATACATAAACATATGAATGATTTAACATATTTTCGTCAATAATTGCGTGAATGATCAAAACGATGATGATGATGATGATGATGATTATGATTATGATTATGATTATGATGAACAGGGCCAGGTGCGTGTCTTGGGTCTATTTTTTTTTTGCGAAATCCAAATGCATATGCTTAAAGCATTTTGATATAGCTCGATTTTAACCCAAGAGCGATGGAGGATGAGCTGACGGCATTCAGGTGTTAAATGGCCGGACAGGCGGACGGACAAAACTAGTTCCGCAATACAGTTTTTATTTCAGTTGCTTGTGCGTCTTTTCTCTTCGTTTTGATTTTGCATTATTAGCTTCCTCCATTTGCAAATGGCATACCAGATACGATACAATATATTTATATACTATACATATATACATACATACATACATAGATGAACGTATTTTCAGTTAGCAATTTGCATAATTTTGCAGTGCGCACAAGGCATAATGAAAACCTTAACCCCAGAGCAACCGGCAATGCGGCAAAACACGACAAAGTAGGAACTGAACCATAGCGGCAAAACACTTTCACGCTGTTGTTATGGTTATGCAAATTAAATCATTTGATTTGCTGTCTTGTAAAGCGAAAACAATACCAAGTGTTAAATATTATGAATTTTCATAATAATCATAACGATAATATTGTGCACAAGTATCAAGTCGCAAGCCATTTAATGAAGTTGGAGGAGGAGATGGAGTAGAGTTCAAACATACAACACATAGACACACACACTCAGACACACACATATACATACAACAAAGTCAATGACTGTTTAATTTAATTTGGCCACAAATCAATGGCCGACGAAAGCAAAAAACAGAAAAAAAGACACAACAAAGGCTAACAAAATTGTTGACTTGGGCTTGACCCTAACCCCAGACGCCCCACACAAGCCCCCTAGACCATGCGAGACCTTTAAACCGACTGTGAAAACAATATCGTTGCTTCTTTTCAGCAATCAATCAATCAAATGGTCTACATTCTTAGGATCCCTTCTTCACATTCTTTTTTTGTCCATTTCTCATTTCTTGTGTTCTGGTTCTTTTCCTTTCTTAGTCGTGTTAGCTTTGGAAAGTATCAAATTCAATTTTTTCTTTCTATTTTTGTCGTTGTTCTACAGTCGCTTCATTAGCCAAAAAAAACTTTCATGTCGTCTTTGGTTACATAATGGCCAGCAGATGGGTCCATTCATTAGCCAAAAATACTTTCTAGAAATGTCTAAAAATGTTTATTTTAAATACTCTGCACAAAACATAATGGCCATGAGACGCTGGGGTTTCTTAAGAAATCAAAAAAATTGTTTCCCTAAAAGTAATTAACAAAACAATTGTTGCAAAACAAACGACAATTACACGATTCATTGTGAAGAAATTTAAGATTACATCTATAGTATAGAATCATTCAGAAAATATATTTTACTGCAAAAATGTTTAAGCAATTTAGATGAAATTCTTTTTATTTCTACTCTTTGATCTTTAATTCGAAAGAATTAATAAGTTCTTACTCAATTGATTATATTATTTTCAGACTTTTTTAGAATTTGTTTACATTTCATTAAATTTTTACAATTTTAAATTAAATTAAAATGGAAAATTGAAATTTTCATTGCAAAAACATATAAATTTATGTGAATAGACAACATTTAATAAAGTTGTAATTTTAACATAAATATTTTAAGTATTCATATAAACTGGATATGTCCCAATTTCAATAAACATAAAATGAAAAGACTTTAATTGGTAATTTTTTATGGCATTCTATTGTACTTCTACAATTCAAGAATCAGTATAATGTACTGACATATCAAAAGTTGTATCTTTTTTATGTAAATCCCATTTAATTATTTGCACTAAAAAAAAAATAATGTAGACTTTGTACTCTATTAAATTATGCAATTTATTAATGTAAAATTATGATGCAAAATAATTTAAAAATAGATTTTACAGAAACATTCAATTTATAGACTATAACCAGTAGCAATCAGATATCAAAGTTTATGTATTTTACACTTAAAATTTACATTTATTAATTGGTAGCTCCAAGTTGTATTTGCTGGTCCGACCTTAACATTTTTTTGAGGTAGCTGCAATTGACGGTTTGTCTCCATTTTTTTTTTTTTTTTTTTTTTTGAGTAAATGATTTGGCAAATTTGCTAAGGTTTTTCATATTGTTTTTTAACTTTGTTGTTTTGATAATACATTAAACGGTTAGGCAGCAATAGTAGCAAATAGTGTACGCCCACCAGATGACAGACTTGCCATTGAAGCTGCCCACATTTGCCAACAACAAATAGTAAAGTATAAAACTATTCAAAATTCACACAAGCAACCAGCAGTAGACATGTACAATTGCTGTTGCTACTGCTGCTGCTGCTGTTTTTGTTGTTGTTTTTGTTGTTGTGAGGAGACTAAAATCTTGGCCAGACATCACCAATATTTGCACGTGCTATATACCCGTAAGCAAACCCCCGATGTTGTCCCTGGTCTAGCCTCGTGACGCACTTGCAATTTGAACCTGAACAATGCAACTAACTAGCTAAGAAAGAAAAAAAAAACGGTGACTGTCAACAGGTCGACGAACTGAAAAACTATTTGCAGTCAGAGATTCAAGACGAGACGAGACGAAACGTTGTTAACTGCCAACGACCCCAGTCTATTGTACTCTTCCTCCACCCCTCCACACCTCCATCCTCTCAATGCCACTCGTTATACCCTCCATTAGCCTGGCAACAACTGCCAATTGCATTCAGTTGGTTAGAATTTCTAGTAGGCCCACTTCACACCCATTTACATTTACAACGATTTGATTAATATGCCAAACAGATAGCAACAGTCAATGCGATTGTCATCATCAAGTAAAAATTCTTTATAGCTGTTGTTGCTGTTGTTGTGGTTGCTGTTCAGTGAATCGTGAAAACTACTATTCAATTGAAAACCATAAATTCATGACGTTCGACTTTCATTCATAAAGCTACCGCGCTATAACATCAAATGATTAATATGCAGTCAATGTTGTTATACCATTAAAAATTATACATACTAATAATATATTGTTTTCCGAAGAAAGTTCTTTAGAAAGTTGATAGACAAGTTTTTCCTTGCCTCATAAACCGAAACGAAAGACTTAAGCAACGAACTTGGTTCATCTTCTCATCGATTTTGAATTAGTTACATTAAAAAATTGTTCACATAGTTTTTTTGGTAATACCCTGCATTAATAGGTAATTAATGGGGTATATTAGAGTATCAGAATATTCTTAAATATAAAAATCAATTTTTCACATCTAAATTTTAATGAATTATATTAATTCATAATAAATTCATTTAAAAAGCAGTTCAAATTGGTTTAGAAGATCGTACATAGCCTCAGCATAATAATAATCAAATTTGAACTAAAACAATGGATATTATTTTGTTTTTTAAAGGATATCTCCCAATTGTTTACACTGATCTTTGTAACAGACTTTTCCATTTGCTCATCAAAATTAACTAAATTTTACTTTCTATTTCAAATGTTATTGCACTTTACCGGCAAAATTGTTTAATGTTCAATTTGAAAAAGTCATTTTGCAATAACCAATTGGCATTACAATTTGTGAAAGTTCAACGAATATTTTGTCGTTGTTGCTGTTGTTGTTATTGTTGTATTTAATGCGAAAAACAATTATAACTAAAAGTTCATCTCAAATCAAGATGACAAAATTAATTGGCATTATTTAAATGTGCCATAAACTTGGCCTTTTGTTGTGAAAGTTTCTTGTTTTGTTTTTGGTTTGTGCGTGTTAATCAAAAGAAAGAAGAAGAAACATTTATAAAACTTTGAAAGCGAATGCTGCGGGAATGAAAAAAAAATTATTGCAATTTCAATTCCTTTGGGGCACATTCATGATAGCTTCACATAGACGCACACACACACGCGTGTTATTATATATGAGAAACATAACTGTAAATTATCGTATGGAAATTTACTTGCAACAGACAAGAAATCAGCAAAATCAACAAAAGACAGAGAGACAGACAGGCAGACAGACAGAGGGACAGAGGCACACAGTTAAAGTTGATGACTTTATTTTATGGCATCAAGTGGATATCTTTTTCTTATAGAGGCTGGTCTGGACCGTTGGGTCTGTGTGTTCTCTGGTTCTCTGTGTTTACAGAAGCATTGCCCTAACAATAACAAAAAAGAAAGATCAGCTGCGGATCGGATTGTCGGCGTTCCACAAAAATATTCTCATCCTCAGAACAGTCCATCCGCTATGAGTGTGCAGGATATTTCAGCACCCACTTGAGATACTCTCTCTCTCTTTCGGCCTCTCAACCCGTTAATTGTCCATCATAAAAACAGAGAAAGAAATTTTGTTTTTTTGATATGTCAGCATTATTTTAAAATGAATATTGTTCTGAGAATAAAAATGCCGTTTAAGTGTTTTAATTTGACGTGCCACATAAAGAATAAGCCGAACACAAAAATGCAATCAACTTAATTGGTCGACTGCAGGTGATGATAAATAATTTGGGATTCTGCCTGAAATTCCAAAGGAATTTAAATATTAATTAAAATCAGTTAAGCTCCCATGAATTTTAAAAAACTTTTTCAGCTAAATTGTCAGTTATTAGTAAGATTCAAAACAGAATGAAGATTTTCTTGTTCTTAAAATATATGACTTTAAACTTGAATTAAATTGAATTAAACTTTTCCAATATTTTTTCTTATTTTTTTTTTATTAAAATTAGTTGTTGTTGCTGTACAAAAAGTATCGATTTCATTCTAAAAAGATTCAAATTTTGTACTATAACTTTCACCATTAAGATGAGTATATTGAAATAAAATATATTTGTAAGTTTGAAAATTCCTATTTCATGCTTTTGAATGACTCTTTTTAGTTAGTTTTTTTTGTTCTTTTGCTCTATGTGAATGTCAAAGTCGAAATTAAAATTCAATGCACGTAATTACAGTCGGAGACTGATTCAAACTAGAACGTGTACGTGTTAAGCTTAAAGAACTACATATGTTCAGATACATGTACGTATATATAGATATTGTATATATAATAGGCTGACTGACATATGTTCTATATATTCTCTGGGCTCTTGGGCCCTTTGTTGTTGTTGCTGTCAGAGCTATAAATAACAACAATATGCAACAAAAAAAAAAAAAAAGAGAGAGAGAGATATGCAACTCAATAAACTGACAACAAATGGCGACAACGAAACAAAACACCAAACGGAAAAACTGAACAGCAACTACAACAACAAAAGATTGTCAGAGAGTCGTACAATTTAACGGCTTTTGGTTGCATAAATCCAGCTATAACAGCAACAACATTTGTTAGCCGATTGCAATCTAAAAATAAGAAAAAGAAAAAAAAACTCACAGTAGAAGGAGAGAAAAATGGCAATCGGTGACAATTGCGCAAAAGTCTTTGAATATATTTATTGGCCAGCCCTAAAGCCAGCATCCAGAGGCAACCGGCCATTCAGTCAGTCAGTCAGTCAAACTGTCAATCATCAAGCTTTAAAGAAAGCCAAAAACAACAGCACCAGCAACAACAGCAAAAACAACAACAATAATAACCTATGACAATTATAGACACTAATAACAAAGAAACAGAGAGAAATACCGTGTAAATATGACAACAGGTTAGCGAACCTCAAACCAACATTTGCATGAGATGCCAGAGAGAGACAGAGAGCATGTGTAAATGAGACAAAATCGGGGAAGAGAGTATGAAAGAGAGCCATACATTTTTCTGATAGGTGTTTATTATGCAATGAACGTTTTTTTTTTTTTCTTCATCAACTTGACAAACTGAGCCGTGAATAAAGCCAAATGACTCGCCTTGCCGATCTTACAGGTGATTTCTTTTTTCTTTTATTTTCTTTTATTTTATTTTGCGACTGACTGACTGGCTAACAGACGTGTTTTGGATGGTATCGCCAAGTTATGCGTAGCTCGACATGCCCAGAACAAGCAATTTCAATAACAATATTTTTACCCTCGGGCAACATTTGAAATACAGCATTGTTTATACCCTTATAGGATTTATATAAGACATACATATCAGAGACAATATGCTAATCGAATACTATAACTATACTTTTACTAAGTAAATATATCTAGTTAGTCCTTTTTAAACTTGCCATACAATTAAAAATAATACAACATTTTGATCATATAATATTTTTGGTCGCTCAGCTAAAATTATTTCTTTGTAAATGAAAATGGGCTATTATTATTTGGTTTCCCCTTTTTTTTGAAAAGTAACGTTCCACAAAATTTAAAGTTCTTATGTAAAGATCTACATAGATGGAAAAGGTTTAACATCTCTGTTATCCTTTCTGTTGGCATGTTTGGTATCATCTCATTTATCACCTCTGCTTTTCTCTCTGTTATCTATGGTAACTTCTCTGTTATTAACTCTGTTATCATATCAGTTCAAAAAGCATTTCATTTATTTTATTTATTTGATTTCAAAATATATATGTTGAAATCAGCTTTAAATGAATTATGAAATTATGTAGTCCACGTATTTTATTTTTTTGTTTTCTGTATATTCAACTGTTTCACATTGATTAAAATTGAATTATAGTTTCGACTAATATGTTCACAATTTTTATTTTTAAGCTTGTAAATTTCTTTATTAAAGCATTAGCTTTTCAAGTTTTTATTGAACTTACCATTTTTTTGGCACTTTAAATAGGTTTGCTATTAATATATTAATGAGTAGTAATAAAGTACCTGACCTTAAACATTTTTGAGCACCGTTAATTTATAAAAGATATGGTTTATACTTAGTCAATCAGATTAATCAGTAAATAAGTCAGATATTTACTCAAAGCATGTATTAAAAAATTGGGAGACTTCTTTTTATTTCAAATATGCATATAAATTTATTATTATATATTAGTCCCATTTAAATCCCGGCAAAATGTTAGTTATATTAAACATACCTTTGCTGTAAGAGTATAGAAAGGGCACGGCTTACATAAAAACATAAAATTCTGAACATAAAACCAAAATGGAAACTGAAAACTTTACAAATTCCCAGTGATTTTTCGCCTTAAATATTCCTGGGCCATTGCATTCGCTCTTTTGACGGGATGACTTGTGAAAAAGGAAGTCCAGGTCATAAACTTAACAAATATATATGATTTTTGATGTTATTTTGCTGTTTTTATTCACTTCTTTTTTTTTTTTTTTTTGTTTGGGATGAGTGCGTTGAACTCGTCATATTTATATTGGGGTTCTGTTTGCTTTGCAATACGAGAGCGCCCACAGAGTCAGAGTTGGAATCAGCCGGTGTCCAATTTTGCGAAGAGTTTTGTTTGTTTGAGACCTGTCAGCGCCAACTGTGTTTTTGATGTGTTTGCTGTTTCATTTTACAGTTATGTCGGCATACATAAAAAACATTTACAATTTAAAGGTGTTCAGTTAAAGATTTACATTAACCTTTCCCCCATCTGTGTCTCTCCCTCTTTTCTTTCCATTTTTTTTGCAGATTCTCATCGCATTCAGAAATCACAATGGTATCGCGAAGAAAAATTCTATCACGTTCGCGGGATGATCTAAATCTTGACCAGACATTTACGCAGCAAGAGGAAGAGGAAGATGTCTGGTATCAAAAGGATAAATTATACAAGGTAAGATGACACAAAAATCAAAAGAAAGAAAAAAAAAAACAAATATTCTACAATTTACCTTTATATTCGTATATAATATTCGTGTCTTTAACTTCCGCCTGCCACTATTTCTATGATTTGTGGTCATCAGAGATATTCATTTTACCTTTTGGCTTATTCTCAACACGTGCTAAACACATCAGCCTTAGGCATTGAGGTCAGCATGAAACGCATTAAGTCTTTGGCTTAGAGGGGTTTTCCTTTGTGTTTATTTCTTTTTTTACCTTTTCGTTTTGTATTTACCAATTGCATTAATTACAGTTAGGCCATCGCATTGCGTTGTGCATTTTTAATTTGCCTATGGCCAAGACGAAACAACAAACGCTTTTAACCAAAAGACCAACACGAGCTTTAGGCATGGCTATAACCACCAAACCTCTATCCCTTTCTCTAACCATCCCTTTCCTGCTCACTCTTGTGTATATTTTTCTCTAAATGTTTGTTTGTCTGTGTGTGGGCATTTCATTGATGTCAGCATTTGCCTAACAACAACATTAGACAACCAAATAGATAAATAACCAAAATTAGTAAGACGAATATGATTTACCCTTGTTTCCATCAGTATGTGAAACTTCTCACTGCTGCCTGTGAAGTCTTAAAATGGCCAAATCCAGTAGATTTCTTAGCCAAAAGTATGATTATATAAAAAAACTTTTCTTTTTAAAGTTAAAAATTAAAAAACCAAAAACAACAATTAAAAGTTAAGCTTCAACAATAAAACTGGAAATTGTTTTCGGCCTACTTTTTTTATTTATATGTATAAAAGAATGTATAAATAAGTTAAAAGCAAATAAAAGCCTTTTTAGAAAACAAAAAAAAAACAATTAAAAATTGTGTTTTAACAGTAAAACTTTTAACTGCTTTGTTTCCTGAATTATATATAAAAAACAAACTATATATATATAGTCTATCAAAGATAATCACCACTTATTAAAATATATTTTGATTACATGATCATATAATCATCATTACATTTGGCTTCTATAAGGGGAATTATTCATAAAAAGGATTCACATCTGAAAGGAAATTGCTTTCCAAATTGCTTAGATGAAATCTAACTTGTAAAGGCATTTTTTAAATTCATTTAACCATTTTATTTCATTAAAGTAAAAGCCTATTAAAATACGTTGTAATGGCACTTCATTGAACTTTTTTTTTAAATGTGTTAATAGTAAAACTTTTAAGTGAACAATTAATTATTTTAGCAAATTGCTTTGCTAACTGACCTTTTCATAGAGTATTAGCTTTTGGCCAACTATTCCCTTGTCTTCTCCTCGTCTTCTATCGATGAATACTATTAAATTATTATGTGTTTTTGTGAATTTGGCAAATATAGCAGCCTACACACACACACACACACACTCACACACACAAATATTGCCAACACATTTCGGTTAACTGCAATCAGTCTTAAACCAATCAAAATTGACTGTATTTAATAGCAGCCATTAAATTGATGTTCATCATCTCATTTGATTTGCATAAAATTTTCATTTGCCGAAAAGTGAAATGAAATGAAACTGAATTATTTTAGTAGAGATAAAAAGAGAAGTATTATCATCAAAAGCAACCTACATGAACGATATATGTATAACTATATGCTATATAGTTGTTACTATACTCTTGCTACTACTACTACTGATTGTAAGTATAAAACGCCTTCATTTTTGTGACCATTTCGCAATTAGCGTGAGCGTGTCTATATAATTCCGTTTAGTCTGCCATTACACAAAAGGCGTCTACAAATTGTTTTTCCCATGATAGAAGAAAAACAACAGAAATTATGGCAGCATTTTCCCCTTGTTTCTTTTGTCGTTCAGAAAGCCCTTTGATTTGGTTTGAATTTGTTTTGTTTTGGTATGGTTTGGTTTTGCCTTGTCGGCCGCCTCTTAAGTATTTTGTATTGTTGACTGCTGCTGCTGCTGGGGGCCATTTTATTGAGCAATTTCTGTTGCTGTGCTATTTTCAATATTGTTAACAAATTTATTAACTGGGAACGAAATTAAGCCAAAGCTAGCTAACCCTAAATTGACATCTATGAGGGTATTCAAACAAAAGACTTAAGCAACAAACTTGCCTGCATTCAAAAGCGAACTTGTTCTTGCCATGGCAGACGAAAACGAAAATGAAAGTTTTTCTTCTTTGTCTGCAAGTTTTCGCTTTTCCACTTCCATGCGTTTTGCGCGTTTTTTTCTTTTTCTTGGTTTGTTTCGCCTACACCACCCGGTTCACCTGGTTTCGCTTGAGTTGTTCAACAGGATTTTTATGTTGGCGTTGGTGCAAAGATCAGGAAAAACCACCCAATATAAGATAGCAACAAGCGCATATACATATACATATGTACGTACACACATATATGTATGCATAGCATAGACATGCACGTACACACATATATGTATGCATAGCATAGACATACACTCTCACGTTGTGATTTTCAATGGAATAATCAGACCTTTTGATATGCCTTTTTTAATCTTTACATCTATGTATATAAAAAACAAAAATTGTTTTCTTTCATCGATTTCCTGCTCGCTTGATTGATTTGCATTTGACGGAAGAGACGTTACCTCTATTATTATTAACAATTTGCATAAATTAACTAACTATATATCCATCATATTTGAAGAGCTTTAATATTTGCCTTGCCATCCAAAAGAAAAATGGGTCATCTTCAGGCCAAAGCACTTGAAGGCCTAAAGACGATCTCTCTTCAAATTTCATCAATAAAGATATCAATGAACTTTTCCCACTGGTGCACAACCTGTCACAAAATGAATTTATCAAATCCATAATAATTTCAAATGATTATATCTATTTACTATAAAAAAAAAGCCGAAACAAAACTAAAAAAAAAACAACTGCAAATTCATTTTATTAAATGTCAACTTGGGGGCCAGTGAAGAGTATCTCAACTTGCTGCAGCATCTTCGTCTACGTTCAACGTAGAAATCGTGACTCGAAAAGTTCAACAACATTTTGCACAAGAAAAGTGCAAACTTAATAAACAGCAACAATACTACCACAAACAACAGCAACAACAATAGCAACATTAACAACATTAGCAGTAGACACTAGGCATTAACAAAAAAGATTCTCAAGTGTCTGGGTAATGCTTCCTACATACACAGTTGCTGCTGCTGCTGCTGCTGCTGCTGCTGCTGCTGCTGCTGCTGCTGTTACACGTGTTGCAAGTCTCCCCAACCATTAAGACACCAAAATATACTTTTGCAACAATACTAATAACTTTAATTACATACCCCTTCCCCTACATCATTCCTCCCTTCTTTTAAATGTTTGGCTGCGGTTTTGCCTCAATTTGACAACCAGCCTGGCATATTTTAACCAAATATAAGTGTATACTATATTTTATATGCTCATAATTTGTATAAAATATGGCAACCGTAACCAGTCCAGTTTCAACTTTTTGTCAGCAACCGAAACTTGTTCATAACCAAATTTCCATACATAAATCTTATCACTCAGAGAAATACGAAATGAAAGATCTGATCGGTTTCCAAAAATCGAGTTCAAGAAAGAAATATTAAATCACAAATTGTTGCAAAATATCCAGTTCGAAATTAATTAACTAACACCTAAATAATTTAGAAAGTGTCGGTGTAATAAGAAAGTAACAACCTTATATATACTCTTTTACACTCGATTAGAATCGATTTAATTTAAAATTATTTACTATATCATTTAAATGAGTTTGTGTTACTGAAAAATTTTATACATTTCATAATTTGATTTAAAAGTATTCGTTCATTTGTAGATTCTGAATATAATTAAGGACATGTGTAGGAATATTTTTTAATACTATTGTCAAAAATTTGCACTAATTTATACAAATATTCAGAAGCTACCTTTTTGTATATATTATTTTTATTTATACACAATTTAGTCCCAACTTAAAATATATATTTAATTTAAGATATATTTCTTAAAAACTAAACATGTAGCCAACATTAAAAAATAAGTTTCTAAAAAAAGTTTTCGCAAAGTAAATTTTAAGAGCTACGCCTACATTATATTCACCTGATTTAAGAATGAAGCAGCTGAGCAGATGGGAAATAAACTTAAAAATTAATGCTGACTGATTGTGAACTAAGGCATAGACAAAAATAAACAATGACCTACCATCAACTTGCTCAATCTCTGATAATATCATAGCGGAAAACCTTGAAAAATGCTGCCATTATTCTTTTTAGAAACTATGGCAAACCAGTTGAGAATTATAAAAAAAATACTAACGACATTCCCATGAGATTGTTCTACACTACTTTGATTGTATTACGCTTACTTTGTAGTTAATTCAAAAAAAATAACTTTTGTTTTGATAATGAATACGCTCTTGATTAAAGTAATGACAAGTAAATTTTGTAATGTATTCTCTCCATACCAACTAACTAGTTAGTAATAATACTATAGTAAATTTTCTTCAAGTGTATAATATTACGTATACGTAGCGGCACACGCGCCTTGGCCTGCAGTTGTTGAAACTTTGTTGCTTTTGTTTGGCCCAACCCAAGCTAAGCAAAAAGGCTAATTAAAAAAAACCAAAATCCAACCATCAAAAGTCAATGATGGTTGCTGAACTTCGGCATTTTTTTTTCTGTTTTGTATTTTTCCTTTACAGTATTTTTGGAATGTTATTTTAATTTTCGACGGCCTAGAAAATAACAAGTGAAAAACGGTTTTGTAACCAGTTTGTCCGCTCCAACACTTGAGCCTACAACAAGATTCTTTTGAAGTCAAGAAACCAGTGTGTAGACGACACCAAGTGAATCTGCCCAAAAAGAATCATATAGTTGGATATTAAATATACACACATACATATATATTGTTTTTTTTTTATGAATGTATTTTGAAATGAAATCAAAAGTGCTGAGCTAGCACAAAAAGTACGAGCGAAACGCAAAAGGTTAACAAGTTTTACTACATGATTTATTTGCATTTTTAATGTGTGGCAGCAGCAACTTCAATGAGCCAGACAAGTTTTGTAGCCCAAAGTTGAGAACGGTTAGATATGTATGTTTATGGCTAAGTTTTTCATATATATTATATAGTATATACATATATACATACATGTGTATCTCTTTTAGATTATGCCAGTAAACTGTCTTGGGCATGTTGGTTACTGGGCTAATGTTTTTATGGCTTTCGTTATGATTGTTCTTTGTTTAAGGCAGGGCAGATGGAAGTGGTGGGGTGTGTTACCATGTGGTGTCGAACCATAAACCTAAACTATATGAGCGAGTTTTTCATTTAAAACCGTTTTTATATAAAGTAAGAAAATGTAAAATATGCATAAAGTGCACTTAAGCATGACGCAAGCGCAGAAAAGCCTTGCAGCCACTTCAAATGCAATATCTATGCATATAACTATATACATTTATATATATATATATATATGTTGTACTACTTATATACATATATATACATATGTATATATAGTTCGACAACAACAAGCAGAGCTTACACAGCTTGTCTATAATTTTATATGTCTTACTGCAGCACCACGATTCGACTGGAGCAGACTTTATTTTACTTTTCTGCTCAGTTGTGTCGTGTCTCCCAGCATTTGCTCCGATTTGATTTTAACTTTGTTTTTTTTTTGCCTTTATTTTTAACAAACTGCAAACACACACAACAAGCACACGGACCAACTTGTAATGGCTGGCAAACAGCGATTCAACAAAATAGTAAAAGTAAAAACATAGCGCCCCAACAAGGCCGTTCACTTTGATTTTCTAATACAGAGTAAAAATAGAGAAATAAGAGATGGAGAGTGTAAGTGAATGGGGGATGGAGAAGGGGAGGGGAAAGATTTGGCTGAGGAGAGATCATGATGGAAAGTGAAAATTGTTGGCATTAGCCAAGCAATTTTCTTGCTTTTTTTCGGTCTCCATCAAACATTTCTTTTGTATATAGGAAAAACTGGAAATGCTATGGAATATTCTATTTCCACCTCGATAAAATTTTAAATCGTTTATATATATATATACGTATATGTATATATACGCTTTTTTGATTTCCCATATGTAAGTATGTATATAAAAACAAAATAAAATTATTAATAAATATTTATATTAATTGCTTTAAGTAAATATTTAACAAAAGTGTTTAGTTTTTCATCAACAGTTAATTTGTTTTAGATACTGGGGTTAACTATTTAAAATTCTCTAAATATATAATCTAAATAGTATTCAAACAACCTTACTAAAAATGGCTTTGATGATTTTTATTAATGATATTGACTTATTACTTTTTTATATAAACCCGAAAAGCATTAAAATAACAAAAAAAATTTATAAGAAAATTAAACCAATATATCAATTTGGCTTAGTGGAATATCCCAAAATAAGTCAAAAACTGGAATCACTTTCCTTTATTGTCCCATTAGGTCCTCTTTTGATATATTCTTATCAAGTTTTTATCACCGATTATAGAACTTGTTTAACTCGATGATTTCATTAGTTTGTGTTATCTGTTTTATAGAAAAATAACCAGATGGTTATGGTTTTTTATGATTCAAGATTCTTCGTTATAGTAGAGACTGGATATAAAAAGTTTATCCATTTTTTGGACTAATTTGGTTTTTATACCTCTTCTCCATGCAAAAGCAAATAATTATCTAATTTTATTCAATAAAATTGTTTATAGCTATAGAGTTGCAAATCTGAGAATTTTTAATTAGTAGATGTATTCTATTTTTTAATTAGTGATTTTAAAATTCTATTTTGCAGGAACACATACAGGAAGTCTTGGACAAATGGACACAAATCGACGATGAAATCTGGGCCAAAGTTATAGTTTTTGAGCGAAATCGCCGTGTGGCCAAGGCATATGCTCGCGCTCCAGTGCTGACCATTAATGGCTCTGATGATGGATTCGATGGCATGCGGTAAGTTTAAGTTAAAGCATTAGTAATAGTATTAACTAGTATACAATTAAGGGTCATTATTTAATTGCCAAAGTAAACTTGACTTTTGCAAAAAGTCAGCGAAACTTGAGCGAAAAAAAATTACAAATCTTTGCCCTTGACCCACTGAAAAATATAGAGGGAGAAAAAAAATTATACTGTGGAGAAGCCTCCTGCCAGATGATGGCATGTTGTTGATGTTACCTGCTGTTGCTGTTGTAATAATTAATTACTTGCACTGTGAACAAAATGAAATGCCCATTAAATTAATGGGCAGGCCATTAAGATTTAATTCCTTCAGTGAACTTCATAGGAGAAGAACCTTCGATACTATTTTGTAACAAAGTGAAAATGTTTTAATAATTGAGCCAAACGAAACTAAGCGAAATGAGCGATTTCCGTTAGTGGCAAGAATTTTTTGGCAATTCTCGTTCTCAATTCACGTTAACTGCAATTTTTGTTTTATTTTTGTTTTTTGGTTGTTTGGCCTGCAACTAAAGCTAATTAACATAAAATTATCGTATGTTGGTTGGTTGAAGTTGCGTGCCAAGCAAATTGGCTAGAAAATGCCAAATGTTGTCTGGCTTTACGCTGAATTCATATAATTCACATAAGCCAAATGTCAAGAAGTTTCAAGTTTTTCTATTTTTTTTTTTTTTTGGATTTTCAAGTTATTGAGGAGTTGCCGATAAATTTATGCATAATGCGAATTTTTTTCGACTATAAATTGTTCTACGAAATTGAAAATGAAAATCGTTGACCGAAATACAACCAAAAAAGGGCATCAATTGCTTTAACGTTTTGTCGGTATCTCTTTGTAGACAAAATATCTGCAAAAAATAAACAAAGATGCTGCCATCCAAATGTCAACAGCAAATAACAACAACAACAAATAAATTACCTTAAACTCGAAATGAAATTGAAAATAATAACGAAAGTCATTCATTCAGTCAGTCATTCATTCAGTTTTCATTCGTGACGAGGTCATCACAGATTGCTTTGCCGGCAAATGCAAATTGCTTTTGTCATTGCAAATCTTTCTCCAATTTGCTAAAGAGAGGATGTTGCTGCCGTTGCCATTGCTATTGCTACTTGTCTATGTCAATTGCAGGTTAAATATGCCCATGGGCCAATCATGGGCCAAATCTGTTGAAAAGTGTCAGTTTAATCAATTTATAAATTGGCATAAATCCCAAAAAAAAAAAAAAAAATAAACATCTTTTTGCTGTTGTCCCTGGTGTGTGGTCCAAGGATTTGGCTTGCTGCTGCTGATGTTGTCGCTGTTGTTGCTGTCTAGCTTGTTGTTTAATTAGCTGTTGCTGTCAGTGGTTGTTAGCTGCTATCTTTTGCCCTAGGGTTTTTTTTTTTTTTTCTTTTTTTATTTTGTATTTGCAATCGCATTTGAATATTGCTTAGATTTGGCTATTAACTAAGTACATATCATCTATATGCTGAGGGACCAAAAGGGGGCAGTGTGTCCACAATAAAGGTAGATTCATTCCACACGCAATGTTTTTCTCTGGAAATCTAGCTAAAATGCAAATGCAAGAAACTTTCAAAATGTAAGAGAAGCTAGTGTGAGCGATAAGTTTTCATATACTCGTACTATATTTAACTAAAGTGGTAGAATAAAGCCCATTAGTATTTTCATTAAGTTTGTTAAAAAAAGTAGACTTTGGAAATGCAATTTTCTACTTATAAATGAATGATATTAATCGTTTTCTTACACATTTCGAAAATTAATATATATTTACCGATGGCGACGAATAGTAGATAAAAAACCTGTAACTAAAAGCCCGTTTTGATTAATGACTATTGGATTATTTTTTATCAAAGTCGTTTATACAAAATTAAATTAAATCCAAACCATTCAAGCATTAGAAAGTTCAGAACCCAATAACAACAGTTCAACAAAATTATATGATAGAAATGTTTCAAAATTTGGTAATATGTAATTCTAACAAAATATATTACAAAAAGCATAATTTTCCGATTTCATTAATAACAGTTAACATTGATTATCTGATTTCTTTTAAATACCTATAAAGTATGAAAACGAAAAGTGTAATTTTCTTTCTGAACAAAATATAATATAATATAGGTATTGACTTAAAGTTTAAATAAGCTCCTTTTCTAGTGACGATATCTATAGAAATTTCTTACATTAAAAACTTAATTCAGTACTTATACTTTTCCTATAGATATACTTAGTTCACGATTAACAAAAGAGCATTTCACTATCGTGTTTTTCTTTTCTTGCTTTTTTCTTTTTGGTAAGAAACTTTGAACTTTTTTTTTTTTTGCCCATTGGTTTTGTTTGCATGACTCAGTTGTTTTGTTGATTTTTTCGTATTGGTTTTGCTGCTGCATGTAAATTTAATTAATTAGAGTTTTGCCTGCAGTTCCTTTGCAAATAGTGAGTGGGTGCGTGTTGAGTGTCCCTACTAGATGCCAGTCCCGAACACAACGAGTTTTGGTTTTTTAATTAATGGCCAATCCTTAAGTGCGCTCAATCGCAACTTTTAAACCAGCATTTTGTGCAATAATTGAAATGGCGCCAATATATACATATATATATATGTATATTATTTTCGCTTTTTATGACAGTTTTTGTCTTTATCCCGTTTTTCTCTCTATCTGTCTCAAAAATGGTGGCTAGCTGCTGCTGTTGTTGCTGCTGGCGGTGGTGGGCGTGCGGTGCCCCAATCAAATTTAAATACAAATTTGCATGAGACTGGGAAACTGAATCTGAAATGAAATCAAATCATAATAGCCACAAAGATTGCAACATACTGAAACAGAGTTTATTTTTGTGCTTTTGTTTTTTGGGCTTGTTTCGTGCGGAAAAAAGTAAGGCAAATAAGGCGCGACCTGGAGGCAAGCCAAGGTTGCTCGCAATTTCAGTTTAATCGCAGCAACACACAATAGAAGTGAACTGATTCAGTTGGGTGGCGGGTGGTGTGTTTTCGGTTGGAGAGGGGAGTGTTGAATTGGCACACGTGCCGCAGTTTCTGCTTTTCACATTTTAGCCGGACAAGAACAAAAACGGACATAACGTTGGCCTTGTATGTACATTTACTTTGGGTGCGGACTTTGTCTGTAATTAGCCATAATCTAATTAGATATGCATATATATATAGAAAAGGTAAATCTGTTAAGCGAGTGAGTGCTAAATCAAGCCAAACCCAGTAGGAAACTTTTATACTTATATAGTTTGATTATCTGATTGACTGAAAGTTGTCCCCATCACAGGTTTGTTGCTTAAGTCTTTCGTTTTTTACCCCATCGATATGATATTTTTAGCCAATCTAAACCGGTTAACCTAGCACAGACAAAAAAAAATGAGCAACAATAAAAAAAAGAGGAGAAGGAGAATGAGAAAAAAAAACTGTATAACTAGCCGCAGGTCAAAGCGTTGAGGAAACCAGTTGCCGTTACTTGCAGTTGCATTTTGTTGCGCTTCCTTGAAGAAGGCTCCTCCTCACTCACCAAGTTGACCCAGTGCACATGTTTAACTTGAACTCGAAAATGGTCTTAACCCGTTTTTAGCTTTTAGACTCTCGCTTTCATTTCAAGTGTGTGTATGTGTGTGTGTGTGTATTAGTGTGTGCATCATCTCAGGAGCCGTAAAAATGCAACAGCAAACCGTCACTTGGCTCTGGCCTGGCTTATTTAGGCGTGTCAAGTCCAGTTTTTTTTATTTCTCTTCTGTTTTTATATAAATTTTTATGTATGTACTAGACGACCTTGCAACCGATATGTGCATGTGTAACTGCATAAAGTGAATGCATAAGGCAACTTTTGTATCAAGTCAGTCTCTGCAATTTTTATTAAGTTTTTTTCGTTTTTCTTTTTTTGATACCCTTGCCAAAAGGTTCGTTTGGTATAGAGAGTTCGTTTCGCGATTTGTTTTTTTATTGTTTAGTATTAGTAAGAGGTAAGAACTTCAAAGAATTTTAACAATTGCAACAAGTGAACAAAAAAATGTTTGGAATTTTTTATCTCATAGAATTATTAATCCTTGTTATTTAATTGGTCTATCGATAGTAAAATTCGAATTACTTTTGTTTAACTAAATGGAGATTAAATTTATACTTTCTATCTTCTTAACCGATTTTTTATTTAATTACCTTTCTTGTATTATTAATTCTAATTGTTTTTGTAATTGCTTTATCTATATTCAGCCTTATTTTAACCCTTCTATCATCTTATTAGAAATAAAATTCTATTAAAATGATTGCTTAACAATATTTTCTTTTTAAGTACATATATGTTACCTAAATATAGTCTTAATATCTATTATGTCATAACTAACTAAATTTTTATTAATCACACATATTTATAAATATTTGTGAATCATTTAATATGCAATGTTTAAATTAAGTTTTAATGATAATTTTCAGTTTAAAAACTTGTTTTAAACACTTTTTCTTTCGATTGAATTCGAATTTATAATTTATTGAATTCTTTTGTAAATAAAATATGGCGAGTTGCATAGTAAAGTATGCCCGATAGTATAGAGTATATAGAACAAAGTTTTTGCTTTTGTGGCTGTTCCTAATGTATGCCTAAAAGTTTCCTCTCCCTTTTCTGTATTTAATTAATTGTGCACTTCATCTACTCATCTGCCTATCTGTTAGTCTGCCTATCTGCCTGTGGCATTCAATTTTAATAACGTTTTCTGTATCTGAATTAAACGAAGCATTTACAAAACAAAGAACTGCAGATCCGCTTTTAGACAACCTTGAAAGGTGGCGGATAATGATGGAGATGAAGACGACTAAGCCACGGCGCCCCTTCATGTCGATTTCATTTCGTTTTCGTTTTCATGGAAAACTTTGACACACATTTCAACGGTTTTTACAACCATTTAGCCAATAAATCAACGCCAAGCGACCGAGACCGCGTCAGTGGAAGCGGCGCTAGCGGCAACAGCGGCACCAGCAGCACCAGAAGTAGCAAAAGGCAGTGGCAGACGTTACGCTTAGAACTAAAGCACATGGCCAAATGCCAAATCCAATCTAAAGCGATGCTAACGGCAATTGTTGTTGTGTTTGTTGTTGTCGTTGCTGATTTTAAGGTTCTTCTTCTGCTATCGCTGCTTCATTATACAAATTAACATAAAGCATAATAGTGACAGAGCAGCATCAAGTGAAGCTGAGGCAAAAGACTTAGACAGGAGCAGCATAGTTAGATATGCACAGATAGCAGCAACAACAGCAACAACAGCAACAACAGCAACAACAGCAACATCAGCAGCAGCAGCAGCAACAACAACAGCAGCAACATCTTGCCGTGGCCTTTTTGCAAACGACAATTACAATTAGCTTGGTTTCAATTGTTTTTAACCGCCGCTTCGGGGTCTGGCGGCTTCCTCTGCAGCTTCTTGTTAGCATTTCGGCCGACATTTTCAACGTTGATGATGACGACCTTAAAACCAGTAAGAAATTCAAGCCACCAAAATGGGCAAATTTCAAACAAAAGCCGCTTTGCCCCCAAGCAATACTTGTTCGATACTAAAACTACCTTTAACTATAAAGCGACCAAACAACAATAACAATTTATCTCTTACATTTTCATCCATCTGCAGGTTCTTTATTTATAAAAATTTGCACTCATATTTCAGTAGTTAAATTAAAGATTTAATTAATTCAGTTTCTGATTTTTTTATTGAAACTATTGCAATGCGAAAGTGAATGGTTAGTAAATTGAATTTAACTATATTATGATTGTGGTAAAAACAATTGCTAAAAGTCATAAATAAAACAATTTAAAAACCATTCTAATTGCACATATAAGTTTATTAGTTATTGCAATTTAAGTCCTTGATTAATGTTATGTCGAAACTAAAATGATCAAATGTACATACATACTTAGAAAATATTTTTATTTCGCTAAATTAGAAAAGGAAACGTAAAAAAAATTTCATGGTAATAATTTCTGATGGGAATTTTTTTAATTTGGGAAACCTATTTTTTATAGAAACTATTATTGGAGATCCTTTTTCATTTTGTTTTTATAAAAAAAATCTTACGGAATCGGTTTAGCCCTATATATCTATTTTTTAAATAAAAAACACGAAAAATTCGTTGAGTTTGTTTCTAATATGTATAAAGATTACAACTAAATTGAATTACTCAAATTAGCTCTATCTTAGTTAGTTAGTTAATAGTTGATAGTTCTAGATTAATTGAGAACGAATTCTTTTAACAAAAACAGTAAAAATTCGAACGAAATTTCCTCAACTTCTCAATATAATATTATATAAAATTTGTAGAATATTTGGATCTCTTTTTTTGGAGTGTGGAGAAGTAGAAGTTCTTGACTTCTGACTGAGAAAGCGTCTTAATGACCGCTTTATTTCTTTTATGATTTACTTAAGTATAAGATTATTATGAAGTCTAAGAACCTGACAGCCGAGTTATGAGTCAACCTTAATTTGTTTTGTCTGGTGGCAATTAAACAAGGTTTTTGCGAATATGAAATTTTCGGCAGCTGCCACACTTTGCAGCATGTGGCATATAAATCACTGTCAAAGACTATTTGTGGCAGGCGAATGCACAGCAGACACACTCATTTGAGTGTGTGTTTGTCTGTATGTACACACAAACATGCATATACATAGACATGGAATATTTTGTCAAACGTTTATTAACAACAAAATGTGGTCGGACAGAGTCTTGGAGACCTGTGAGTAGAATGAGTCACCATTCACCCAACAGCAGCAACAGCAACAACAACAGCAACAACAAACTGCGGCAACAATCGAAAGTGAATGGAGCTGCAAAGTGGCAACTTTTGGCAATTGTTGCCGCATTTGGCCTAATACTACAGCTGATTGATTTGCAATTAACAAAGTGCTATTGTTTTTTTTTTTTATTATTATTTTGATAATTATTAAATGATTTCTGTACTTTACATTACATTTACCTTTCATTTTGCAGTATTGGCCTGTGCGGCTTTGACAATCCCATGAGAGATCAAAAAACGGATGAAATGAAGCGCGTCATTGGTCAGGTAAATGAAGCAAGAAATGTTTTATGTTTATGGCAAACCATCAAAAGCCGAAAGAAATTAATTAATTTTCTGATATCACAATTAACAAGACCCACATAAATTTACAAGAATTATCCATTAAGATGAAAGAACATAAAATTGCCATAAGAAACTTTTGTGCAAATATTTTAAGTAATTTGATTTTTACAGGGTGTCAAAATAAAAATGGACGATGCTGGCAATATACTTGTACGTCGGTATGCCAAAAGCAATGTCTATGTGAAGAGCACAGCCAGTCAACCCAATGAGGAGACATCGATTGGTGCCGAAATCTTAAAGTTGCCAAACCAGGCGCTCGAAAGCGAAAAAATAGTCAAGGTAAGTGTACAATAGACTGGATTTAAGATTTTGCGAAGTTATTGTTATTGCTTTTGTTTATAAATAACATTTGCTAAATGTTTACTAATTCCTTTTTGTCACTCAGCTATTCGACATGAAGAAGTTTCAATCGAATGTGAATCGTGAACTGCGTCGTGCCTATCCAGATCGTCGACGGTTGGAGACGCAATGCCTATCGGCAGTGGCCTTTGTCAAGTCAGAGAATGACATTTTGGAGTGCCCCATTTGGGTGCTTATTGTTAATGTGGTAGCCATGGATATGCTAAAGAGCAAACTGCCACCAGGTAAATTGGCAATTGCTTCGCGTTTCCTGTACCCATTCCCCCTCCTTAACTCATCTTTCCTTGTTGTTTTTTTTTCTTTTCTATTTTTATTTGTTTTTCTTTTAGTGCAACGTCCAATTGTAGATATTAAGAATCGTCCCCGTATACCCATACCCGATGAGGATCCCTATAGTGTGGCTGGCAATGGCAGTGGCGGTAGTTCAGGTAGTTCTGGCTTTGGTAGCACCCACCAACAGCAGCAACTACATCATCTTCAGCAGCAGCAACAACAACAACAGCTCCAACAGCAGCATTTGGGTAAACATTTGAATAATGGAAATGGTCATGTTGCTGCCACACGAGAACAATTGCTACTCCAAACGCAACAATTGGCCCATAAACGCAGCGAGAAGCCACCAAAATTGCCGCCCAGGGATAATGTCTATGCCCACGATATAATTCCAAAGGTGAATTTAAACTCAATTGCAGCAACTATTTTTGTTCAGTTTTAGTTTCGGTTTTTTTCTTTTTTTTTGTCTTTTTCGAGTTATTGCTTAAGACACAAGTGTTGGGGAACAAATTTGGGAGCGTTAAAACATAAAATAAAACAAAAAGAAGTGTGGCAACTGCTTAGGTTAGTTAGTTAGCTAGCTACTTAGTTAGCCAGAGCTTGCTTGGCCATGCTTGGTTACCTGAGCAGCGCGGGCACTTGCAAAATGGGTAGTAATCCAGCTCCATTGCCTCTCCCTTGCTTGTCTGGCTGGCTCTGTTTAAGTTCTGCCAAATGAAACAAAAAAAAAAACTAAAAATACCAGGCCACTTGTTGCGGCGACAACAGCAATAACAACGGCAACAGCAAACAACTATTTGGATTTCGCCGTTGAGCTTCAACGAGCAATTGGCTTGCATTCAATAATATTCGAATTTCAGCAACAGCTACAACAGGTACAACAGCAACAAAAGTCCAGCAGCAGCAACAGCAAATAACTGCAAACGAATCGCGTGTAATTAATATGCACGGAATGTTGCCAATGGTTGGCTTTTGTCTTAGTGCTGCTGTTGCTGCTGCTGTTGCTGTTGCTGTTGCCAATGGGCCCAACGACCGTATGGCAATGTCTTTGACCTGCACAGTTATGGTTAACAGTAAGTTTACTGTTGATATACATACAAATTTAAATACTTACATAGATGACGCTCAGATATCAATGAAAAGGTGCGCCAAGCCTTGGAAGTGTAAATTTTTATCATTTTGGGGTAAAGCAAACGATAAAATTGCTAATAAAATATTTATACTTCTTTATTTGTTTACTAATTATTTGCAATATGTCACATATGTAATGACAAATATTTTAAACATTTTTCAGCCTGATTATGATGACATTGATTTGGAAACACGCATCAAATTGTCGCGGGGTAAATCTGACAAAGGCAAAGATAATAAGAAATATGGTATAGTTAAATGATTAAGCATATATAAATTCATTTTTAAATCTTTTCTATTATTATTCTTTATTGCGGTTTAATTATTAGATGATCCTTACTATTGTGGTCTACGTGCTCGTGTGCCAAACTTTGTTAAATCATCCAAAACGAAGGATCAAAGGGATGGCAATGGCAACAGCATCAATATGAGCAACAATAATGGCAATGGTGGCATTACAACTCTTAGCCAAAAGAAGACATCGATTATACATGGCATGCATCCACATCATATACAGCAGCAACAGCAATTGATGGCAGCGGCAGCACATGCTGCCCATCACCATCAGCAACAACAGCAGCAGCAGCAGCATCATCAGATTTGGCAGACTCGCAGCTATGAGAGTGGCATAGGTATTTATAAACATAAAATGCATCCGCATCCACAACATCAACAACAACAGTTACAACAACAACCACAATCACTTCCAACGGACCTAATACCAACCAAGACACAAAGCACAGCAATTAAAGCACGTAGCCAGCAGCAACAGCAACATAGCCAACTACAGCAGCAACACTTGCATCCGCACTCGTACATTCACGCACATTCGCACCCACATCAGCAGCATCAGCACCAACACCATAAACACCGCCACAACCACAGTCACCACTGTGAACGAAGGCTGCGTCATCATCAGCTTCAGCAGCAGCAACAGCAATCCCAACCGCAACCCTTCTATGACAATTTGGAGGATTCCATTGGCGTTGGTGTCGCTCGTCGCTTATCCACACGTCGCCGCCCCTCTGATGTTGATAGCTTGACTTGCAATTGCGTCAGCTGTTATGCTCTGGCCCCGCTCTGTGGAGCCCAGCCACCGGCACGCCCCCAGCGTAGCCTCAGTCAGCAGCAACTACGACGACATCAGCGTTTAAGCGGCGGATTGTTGGATAAGCAAGTTGGTATGGTGAAATGGTGCAGTGAGAGTGATATCTCGGTGCTGGATCATGGACAGGAGAATGATACTGGCATAAGCAAAAATAATAACAACACCAACGATGACAGCTACGAGTACGATGACTTTGACCTGGACTTTGACATTGACGACATGCAACAACGGCAGCAGCATGCCAGAGACAGCATATATGTGGATCGTGCCCAATTGAGACAGATACAAGCACCATCTATGCTCAATAAGTCGCAGTCGACAGAAAGTTTCTTTGAGCAACCAACTGAAGAGGGTTCACTTTATATGTATGGGGGACGTAAGCGTATTGTGGTCAAGGCGCCGACACCGGCGGCGGTCAACATCTATGAGAGAGTCCGCAATTCCATAGACTCTATGGATATGGGCAAAGTCCAGTACTACAACAATAAGAAGCCACCGATGCTGCCAGCGCCAAGTTGGCGCAGAGGCATGCAGAGACAGGAGCAGAGGCAATTTCAAAAAACTGACATAAGACGATATGACAATGCCAATAGCAACCACAACAACTGCAACGGCAAAAGCAACAAGAACAGCAACAGCAAGCGACAGCTAACGACTTGCAACAACAGCAACGCCATGAAAAACAATGACGACATTTTGAAAAACAAAAATAATAAAAACAAAAGTATAACAACAACGACAACAACAAACACAACAGCAACAACAACAAGCACAATGACGACAGGAACAGCAACATCAGCAACGACAGCAGCACAAACCACAAAGAGTTTAGCAGCAACAGCAAATGCAATAGCAACAGCAACAGCAACATCAACAATGGAAGCAGCAACAGGCTTAGCCAATAACAATGCCAAACTGCCTCCACCTCATCCAGCATTAGCAACTCAAAGAACTGGGCGAACTGCCAGCCGCCTTGACATCAGCGACATGGAATCCATTTATGGCTATCTAAAGCCGCGAAAGCCGCGCAGTCTTAGTCTAAAGAAGATTCAAATACTTGACTATTGATCTATATTATAAACATGAGGTTATTTGAAGTTATTTGGGTTAAACTACGTTGGATAAGGTGCAAGGCCTGTAAATATTATTTAGCCCATCCACAACCTACAATCACCCGGTTAGAGAACTAAACTGTACGAATTTTACTAACTTCATACCTTGGACTCCTATACTCCTATATTTGGACAGCCAACTGTTACCGTTCATTGTACATACATAATCACTATATAAATATATATATATATATAAATATATGCTAATGTAGATAATTATATAATGGAATTAATAGCAGCAATTTTATGCAATTGCCGACATTGATTATATCGATTATATCAGAACTTCATTAAGGGGTTTAGATTATGTAAACTAATATATTATCACTTTACGCTTCTTGTAGATTCCGAGCTTGTTGAATCACCATATAATCACATCTATGGACGCCATTTACCGCTGCCAACACGCGGCTATGTGCCCACTCCACGCATGTTTATTGGGGAATGGGACTGATTGGGAACCATCGGTCACTTCCAGGCACAAAACTTATACATAAATAAATACATATCTATTTGTATAATTATATTAGGAAACTATTTTATATATTCAGCTGATGTGTGCAGCGCTCGGAAAAAACAATCAATTCAAATTCATCGAATCAATATTAATATACCAATTATATAATTTGATTCTAGCCTTATTGCTTTTGTTTTCTCTGAGTGCAATGCTAATTTAAGTCAATCAGTGTATCAAGAACGAAAATTATTATATACATTATATATTAATTTAGCAAAATATTATTATACGAATAATATTAGGTTAGCGACAAAACAAAAAAAAAAGAAAGCTCTAATATTCCAATTTGCAGTTATTTTGAGATTATGCACTTGAAATTTGAATGCAATTAACATTTGAAAATAAATTTGTTTATTTTTATAGAGACCAACACTAGCCATTACTACAAATTATTGTATCGTATATTTTTGAAAATATTTCGAGATATATAGACATACTTATGTATTCCAAAATCCAAGTTTAACTTTGGTGTTGTTTTTGCTTTCGTTTATATAGATGTATGTATGTAAATTCACAATACTATAACGCATATATTATATGAATATATATATTCAAATGCAGCCCAATTAAATTTCTCTTTATTCGTTTTATCGATTCTGTATTCTGTGTAATGTAATTAAACAGTAATAAAAATAAATCTTTGAGAAAATAATTTCATTGTGTTTCTGTTTTTTTTTTGTGTTTGTTTTAAAAATAGCGCCAAAAAAAATAATTCACTTTTTATGATTTCCACTCATTGATTTAACTTATTTCCCCATTTTTTACTCATATTGATGGTTTTGGTTCTACATGTAGTAGTCGGAACCCCAGTTTGGTGGTCGTAGATGATCTGGATTTGGACCACGGCCAGGCACATTACGATCTGGTGGACCAAATGGATCAAAACGGGGCAATAAGCCCGAAGAACTGGGATGCGAGGGAAACTGAAATAGATTACCAGGACCACCGCGAGCTAATGGATCCAGATCGCCGCGGCCAACGTCGGGAAACCCAAAAGGACGAGGCTCAAAACCAGCTGGCCTGAAAGGCCTTAAAAAGGCGTTAGAAGATCAATGAGACTTTTATCGTATTACAGCGGATTAGACTAAACCTTACCCAATTCCTCTGGGCTCAGTAACGCGTAAAGGATCTATGACACGTAGAGGGTCTGTGTTTGTATTTGTAGCAGGATTAGTCTGCGTGGTTTGCTCCTTTGAATTACCCTTGAAGACCTGAAAAATAGGAAAAAAGTTAGATTACCAAATAATACTACTTCCCTTAACTTGTAGTTTCTCAAAATATGCAAATAGATATATATAGAAATAGAAATATAATACAAAATATCCTTAAACCTGACTTTGGCTATGATATCCTACCGGATCTAACAACTCATTGCGAAATCTATCCACTATTTCCGACACTGTAGGCATCATTTGGGTAATGCTGCCCTTCATTTGCTCCACCAAAGTCTCTGGCTCAATACATATAGTGGAAACTTTTTTGAAATTTGTATCGAACAAATTGATAATCAATGAACCTTCGGTTATATGTCCCAATAGCAGATAGAGTGTTTTGTTATTGACATATCGAAGCGAGTATTTGCCATCGTCATCGTTCCACATGTCTGGTAGCAACTCGTTACCTGTTGCAGCCTCATCATCAGGCAATGTTTTCTGAAAGAATTTTAAAATATATTTAAATATTTACATATACATGCATTTCCATTGGCACTCACGTCGTCACCAACTCCTAAACATCGGAAGTTGCAGTGCTTAGTCAGAACAAAATGTATTAGAGCAATCAGAACATCCGATTTTTTGTTGACATCGATCTGGACCGTCTTATATATCCGTAGAAATACTCGACCATAACTGGTTTGCCGGAATTCGATGCCAAAGCTGCTGCAGCAGAAGAAGTAGAACAATCCATTGTATACGCTTCTCGGTAACACAGTTTTTAATATTTCTCACGTTAAACAATTTAAAATAAAGGTGAAACAAAGTTGACATGCTGGGTTTTTGAGATTTGATGTAAGTTGACGGAATGGGAAATGCAGAATGAAAAGAGAATTGTGTTAACGATTTGATCAAATGAAGATGCGTTTATATACTAAAAAAAATAAACAAACAATTGTATAATAAACAAAATACAAATACAATAAACAAAAGTTGTAGGAAATGGCGTTGCGTATATAGAAATTATGTTATATGCAACACTAATTCTGAATTTTGTAACACTTCTTTTAGCGACAAGCCACCAGATTTAGCTTTAAATCGATATTTTTTCGATTAAAAAGTAATTTTGATTTTCTTAATTGTGCAAAAACTAAGCAATAAATCGTCAAGGCGCTCCCGAGGCGTTGCTCTGTGATTTTTGTCCTTTCGTTTGGTACCACATTTATTACCCTTAAGGCTGTATTGAGCGCGAGGAGTTATCGTAAATAATTACCAATTTGAGTTATTCAGCATGCTGGGATTTAGAGTTTCAGGGTATTTACCATCGGCTTTTATTTGATAAAATTCATTCATTAAAAAAAAATGATCCATATTCTGGGAGTCTCATAAAATAATTACAATTATTATTATTATTATATTTATATTATACTTATCAGTAAAGTTTAATTTTATACCATTATTTATATAGAACTAGTTCAAAATTTTAAGTGCTACGGTCACACCAAAATTTATTTGATACGGTCACAGTAGTGGAATATATTATATTGTCCATATAACATAATTTCTATATACGCAACGTCATTTCCTACAATTTCGCGAATTTGCAAAATAAACAAGTATAGTAAACGCATCTTCATTTGATCAAATCGTTATGACAATTCTCTTTTCATTGTATGTAAATTTCTTTTCATTCTGCATTTCCATTTCCGTCAACTTACATCAAATCTCAAAAACCCAGCATGTCAACTTTGTTTCACCTTGATTTTTAATTGTTTAACTTGAGAAATATTAAAAACTGTGTTACCGAGAAGCATATACAATGGATTGTTCTACTTCTTCTGCTGCAGCAGCTTTGGCATCGAATTCCGGCAAACCAGTTATGGTCGAGTATTTCTACGGATGGGATCTTCTATATAAGACGGTCCAGATCGATGTCAACAAAAAATCGGATGTTTTGGTTGCTCTAATACATTTTGTTCTGACTAAGCACTGCAACTTCCGATGTTTAGGAGTTGGTGACGACGTGAGTGCCAATGGAAATGCATGTATATGTAAATATTTAAATATATTTTAAAATTCTTTCAGAAAACATTGCCTGATGATGAGGCTGCAGCAGGTAACGAGTTGCTACCAGACATGTGGAACGATGACGATGGCAAATACTCGCTTCGATATGTCAATAACAAAACACTCTATCTGCTATTGGGACATATAACCGAAGGTTCATTGATTATCAATTTGTTCGATACAAATTCCAAAAAAGTTTCCAATATATGTATTGAGCCAGAGACTTTGGTGGAGCAAATGAAGGGCAGCATTACCCAAATGATGCCTACAGTGTCGGAAATAGTGGATAGATTTCGCAATGAGTTGTTAGATCCGGTAAGATATCATAGCCAAAGTCAGGTTTAAGGATATTTTGTATTATATTTCTATTTCTATATATATCTATTTGCATATTTTGAGAAACTACAAGTTAAGGGAAGTAGTATTATTTGGTAATCTAACTTTTTTCCTATTTTTCAGGTCTTCAAGGGTAATTCAAAGGAGCAAACCACGCAGACTAATCCTGCTACAAATACAAACACAGACCCTCTACGTGTCATAGATCCTTTACGCGTTACTGAGCCCAGAGGAATTGGGTAAGGTTTAGTCTAATCCGCTGTAATACGATAAAAGTCTCATTGATCTTCTAACGCCTTTTTAAGGCCTTTCAGGCCAGCTGGTTTTGAGCCTCGTCCTTTTGGGTTTCCCGACGTTGGCCGCGGCGATCTGGATCCATTAGCTCGCGGTGGTCCTGGTAATCTATTTCAGTTTCCCTCGCATCCCAGTTCTTCGGGCTTATTGCCCCGTTTTGATCCATTTGGTCCACCAGATCGTAATGTGCCTGGCCGTGGTCCAAATCCAGATCACCTACGACCACCAAACTGGGGTTCCGACTACTACATGTAGAACCAAAACCATCAATATGAGTAAAAAATGGGGAAATAAGTTAAATCAATGAGTGGAAATCATAAAAAGTGAATTATTTTTTTTTGGCGCTATTTTTAAAACAAACACAAAAAAAAAACAGAAACACAATGAAATTATTTTCTCAAAGATTTATTTTTATTACTGTTTAATTACATTACACAGAATACAGAATCGATAAAACGAATAAAGAGAAATTTAATTGGGCTGCATTTGAATATATATATACATATAATATATGCGTTATAGTATTGTGAATTTACATACATACATCTATATAAACGAAAGCAAAAACAACACCAAAGTTAAACTTGGATTTTGGAATACATAAGTATGTCTGCATGTGTATCTCGAAAAATTCGGCGGCCGATTTTTTTTATTTGGCCACTGTGTTCTGCAAAATAAATTTCTTTTCACTTCTCTGCAGGTATAGATCCACTTTAAAAGGCTGTAGGACTTAAAAATTTGATTTGAAAAAAAATGAAGTTGGGGTTTGTACAAAACCCCAAGTAAAGTCCAACTTTCTGGCAACGCTATATTTTTGCCGGTGTACCCAAAATTGGCGTTTGCCAACACCGGAGTTTAAATCTATTTTTTTTACTCCATTTGGAATTTCCAACACTAAATATCCGAGGAGTAATAGTAAATAATTACCTTAATATTAATAACTAAGTATGATGCAACTCACCAATTACGATTTACTTTGGGAGACGATTGTCGAATCGATACAGTCATCGGTTGACACATGCATATTATATGTGTAAATGTATCTATGTATAAATTAGTTGGAGTCCCCGAATTAATGATATGTATGTACATATGTATAAATTAACAGGTATGTCTTAGCATACATATGTATGTACATATGTACATATACGTTTTATTTGTGTCAACGGTATTATTTCACTGAACTTATTCCACTGAATAATACCACAAGACATATTCAACAGTGTTGTAAAACGCTAGCTAAATGGAGATATATATACATACATACATATGTATATCAAATTGTACATATGTATGTATGTAAATATACTATTCTTATGATCTAAAAAAGTAATATTAAAAATATAATAATGAAAAACTACACAAACTGTTTTATTTCAGTCGCTTCTCTATGAACTGTTCAAAAGAGGAAAAACACATCTATATGTTCTTAGGGTTGCCAAGTCGCAAGTTATTAATTTAATATCAAAAATTTTAAAAAATTATCCAAATGGTTTCTAAATATGACGATCTAAATTGTTAGTATATGTGAAATATTTTAGTAAATCTAAATAAGTTATTCAATACCTCCAATAGATAAAAAAAAAACTTCAAATGTATAAGGAAACTTGGATAGTGATCGTTTACTGTAGCTCTATAGTTTGATTAATTCTTTTAGTTTCATAGAGAAATTAAGATTTGTATACTTTTTAGATCTACCAACTCTACAACTATATAACCCTGATGTGTATGTATTTAATACGAAACTCGTTTATTCTTCGGCTCAAGCCGAAGCGGCTGCCATATTGAAAATCGAATGGACTATTCGTGTGTGTGAGTGAGTGAGAACACACAATCGTATATTTTTCCCTTGAAATAAGTAGACGTCAGAAAGAAAAAATTTGTCAAGCGATTTTAAGGGAAAAATCAGAAATTTAATATAGAGAAGAATACACCATTCGCCGGTCGATGGAAAGCGGCATGCTTGTTGTGTGTGTGCCAGTGTTAGCTATTATTGCAAAAAAACATTAAAAGATTCCAATAACTCACACACACACACACATTTACATACTCAGAGATAAACGCGCCGTTTTATTGTTGTTGCTGCAGTAACTTTTTTTTAATATTGCTGACCAGTTGCAATCTTTATTGCACGTGTAGCCAGGGAGAACTGTCGGCAAGATGACCACTACTTCTAGCAACGAGGTAGTGAATGTGTTGGGTTTGGGCTCAACTACAAACTTACCTTCTCCATCACCCATCAAAGTTGATGTGGATTTTACAGGTAAACAATTTCTGATCATTAATTCTGGTGAGTGTTAAAAAAATGCTTTTTTATTTTCGCAGGTTCGTATTTTGAGATGCACTCCAGTCTTTCTGAAGAGGAACGTCGTTTCTATTTGAAAATGTATCCAACTGTGGATGGTGTCAACCAACGTAAAGTCCACTGCACCGTTTGCCGTATGCATATTGGGACTGCACCCAGTGCTGAGCATAATATAAAGATGCATCCCATTTTACGAGTGACTCACTGCGTCAAGTGCCATGATTTCTATAATAGTGGAGAGTTCTCCAAGGGTGAGGATGGCTCCGAGTTGTATTGTCGCTGGTGCGGACAAGGTGGAGAAGTGTACTGTTGTTCAACCTGCCCATATGTATTCTGCAAGTCGTGCATCATCAAGAATCTTTCACGTGGAGTCATATTGGATATTGAACAAAATGAGAACTGGAATTGTTTTAGTTGCACATCGAAAATATTGTGGCCCCTGCGAGCCCAGCATTGGGCTCTAGTGAATTACATAAAAGCTCAAAAGCGGTAAGAGTAACAATAACAACCTTTTTTAAATCCTTAATTTCTCTCTTTTTCTCAGTGGACTACAAGCCTTGCATCTACCCGATATAGAGCATCGCCGCCAATTAAATAAGGATAATAGTCATTGCTGTCGTTTAGCCAAAGCCAAGGCCAGTAGTCTTTCGGATTCCATGGAGAGTTTGGAGTCAAATACATCAAAACGAAGTCAAGCCAGTGCTGGCCCTGTTACTGGGAAACGTGTTTCAGTTAAACCCACAGGCAGTTCAGCAGCCAAACGTCCAAAGTCCTCCAATGATGAAGTGGTCTGTACCCCAGATCTTCTTACCATGCTTGAACCAGATTGTCAGATATCTGTGCCGGCAAAGACAGCAGCTGCCCAGCAACGCACACCCGTTCCACCATCAAGTGTCACAACCACCCCTCGAATTGTTACCGTTCAGCAGAATTATACCGGTCCTGGGCCCAGTTCAAATGGAACACCACGCTCTAGTTTGCCACCGCCACTGGTGCTAAGTAGCTCCGGCATGCGCTATCGCCAAGTAACGCCAGGAGGTAATCCTACTGCTGCTAGCGGCAACAGCAATGTGGTTCGACGCACCTTGGTATCCAATACTGTACGAAATCCCGGTCCCGTTTTCCATACAATCAATGGCTTCCGAGTGGATTTGAATAGTGCTGCCCAGCAGGATTCGTATCGCTTGCCCAACGGACGGCTTATACAAGTCAAGCGCCAGTTACCGGCGAGTGCACAACCGCCTAGTTCACAGAACACTGTGCCAACTGGTAGTCCTCAAGTAATCATACGTCAGCGTCCCGGTCCCAGTGCCGGTCCTTTGCCTCCGCCACCTGTACCGGGTCGTTCATCAAGCTTTGGTAGCAACATGGGAATCTACAACCCTCAGACAAATCAGCAACAGCGAGCCCCTCAAGTTGTGCGGATTAGCAGTGTATCCTCTGCACAATCTCAAGCACAAAGTCAAGCTACCAGCTCGAATGGCGGAGGATCCAGTCCGGCAGCCACCAACACATCTATAACCATGCCACCTACGGTGGCTGTCAAAGCACCCACATTGGTGCGTCATGTCTATGCAAATACAGCCCTCGGACAGGCTCGCGCCCAATTGCAGGAACAAATCTTCAGTGCCATGGACATTTGCACTCATCTCACTGGGAAAGTAGTCTCGCTCACTCATTCGAATGCCTACAATCAGGCGCGCAGCTATCTCGATCTTAAGGAGCTCTACATTCACATGTCCTATCTAATGACATACGCCATTGGAAGATTTAAGCATCTACAGGAGAAGTGTCTACTTGATATGCGGGAAATGGGATTCAAAAACGATGCAAATAGTCTACAAAATGGGCAACTAGCTGCTGGTAAGTTCAGATATTCATATATATATATATATATATATAATACAAACTTAGTCTTAAGCGGTAGATCTAATTTCTGAATATCTCTACATTTATACAAGTTTTAATATAAAAATTAACACAAAAGAGGTTTCAATAGATTTTTTATAAGAATATGATGTATGTATTCTATTCAGATCCATATAAAAGATAATTACACCGGGGAAAGAAACAGAGCAGAGGAGGGCAAATTTATCCTGATATATAGTAAATGACTATAAAACCTTATTACTAGATATCTATAACTTTCTCAAATAACTTTTAATAAGATTTCGTGCGACTTTAAATATCTTTTACCTTCATGTGTGTCTGAAAGTTTTTAATTACTGATTTCACCCAATTCTTACTAGGTATATTCTTTATTAGCAGATGATTCTAACTTAATATACGGTTTTAGTTCGAAAAAATACATTGGATTACAACAAACTTGTTTCTCGCACGTAACGTTTAATATTATTCCAATCTGGTCCAGCCTGCTAAACAATTCACGAGGAGCTTTGAAAATATTCTGGAATCAAGGTATTCGACAAGGACTAATATAAAAAAGTTTAGCTTAGATATATATTTTCCCCTTCCAAAAAAATATATATTTTATTGAGATGTTCCAAATATGACAAGGCCGAGAAATCCGTTAATACTAATGTAACAATTTTTAAGCTATCTTTGTTATAAATCATATATACATACCTAAATCAGTCTGGGTTAGGTTACCATAAACATTAAATCCATATTTTGAAAATATATGCAACTATATATCAGTTATTTATGTTATGATATGATTAAGTATAGATTTTAAGTATTTCTTTAAAGTTTTTTTATTGAATATTTTCGACACATGGACGCGGGCGTGTTTGCGTTGCGTAATTATTTTTCAAAAACCTCAGTTCGGGAAACGTTGTGTGTTGTTTGTTGTTTTATCTAATTTGTTTTGTGAGTCGGAAGATGTAAGTATGTATTGATTGATTGTTTAATTGATCTCTCTCTGTTACGTTTATGAAAAACTCTGCGAGTTCCATTACCTTCACTTCTCTTTAAACTGATTTGATTTTGATTTAACTTAATGCTTGGTCCATGTGTTTTGCGAAAATACTTACTAAAAAAGAAAATAAATGAAAATAAAAAGGCAATGGAATATAGAACCCAAAAGCAAAGTTTTTCTTAGACGTTTAACTATCTGCAAATTCTCTCACTTTTATTTATTTACAGCCGTTGAATATGTTTGCTATGGCAAATTGGATGATGTGGATCTGTATAATACCGGAAGTAATAGCTTTCACAATCAGGTCTATGAATATCGAAAAAGTTTGCATGCCAATCTCAAGGATGGTGATTGTAGTGAACCATTGCCACCTTTATTACCATTGGGTGTAAAAGCTGAGGGAGATCCCGAGGAGGAAGAAGATCTAGAGCCAACAGATGAGAACAAGAAGCAGGAAATAAAGAAAATGGAAGAGTTAGACAATGAAGATGTGGACGATGGCAATAATGATGATGACGATGATATGGATGATGACGATGACGCCGATGATGATGACGATGATGATTTAGACAACGAAGACTATGGCGAACTGGGCACCGAAGAGAGTATGAATCGTAATGAACAAGCACATGCCTATGACCGGAAATTAACACGACTTTTACGCGAGTATCCATCCATCTGGTGTACTCAGCATCCGGATTATGGCAAAAAAGGTGTCACCCGGAAACAATGGCGTGTCATTGCCAGTCATTTTCCACGTGGAGATGATATTAAATTGCGTTGGAAAAATATACGCAAAAGATATGTCCGAATCGAGCGACGTCTGAAGCAGGGTAAACGTTTCAAGGGTTACTTTGATAAGGCCACCAATTACTTAGCGAATCGGGATACAGCTAGAATTGATTGGTTACCCGTGGATTGTGGTGAAGATGATGGTGATGGCTTTGAGCGCAAGCAATTGGATGCCATTGAGAATACAATACATCAGCATGTGCCACTGAAAGCAACAACAGCAACAACAACACGTATTCCACCACGACCATTGGAGGTGCGTAGCATCGATATGCGCATCATTAATTTTGCCAAAAGTCATCCAGTATTATGGCGCAAATCGACTGATCCCGAATTTAATAGTATAGACGAGCAGACTCGTAAATCGCTTTGGCAAAACTTTTGGAAATCTGCTCCAAGTAAGTAACTTAAACTAAAGAAAAAAAGAAATCAACTAATCTATTATTTCTATTTTTGCTTAGATTATCCCTGCGAATATTTGGTGGAGCGTTGGCAACAAATGTATGAAATGTATAAATCATTCCGACTCAAAACAATCAAAGACAAGCGAACATTTGCTAATTTAGAATTAAAATATTCCAAATATTTGGCCAATCTTTATTTTCTGTATAAAATTGATGAACAGGATCTGCGGGATGAATTTGAACCAGTACAGGATTATTGTGATGTAAACGAAACTAAATCAATTGTTAGCAAACTCAGAGAAATGCCCGACGATAAGCAATTTGTTCAGCAATTGGTTTTAGCCATGCGATCTTATCCCACGCTTTGGAATCCCCGTCATGTGGAGTATAATGATGTGGCGGCCCGAGAACGTTTATGGCCGGAAGTGGCCAGGCGTTTACCAAGATTTAAACGTGATGCACGCTCCTGTAAACTACGCTGGCAGATGGCAAAGTTTGCGTATGAATGTTATTGTCGGGAAATAAAACGACAACCGAATCCGAATGAGACGACGCTAAAGAAATTAAGATGTAATTTTCCGCTTGAAGAAATGCGATTTCTTAATGTTTAATTAAATCTGGCATTTTTAAGTAATTAAGTTTAGATTCTCAATCGAATAAAAATATTTTGATCCATCCCATTATAAAAATTGTTTGTTTGAGTGTAATTATTTATATATATGTGTATATAAGAACTTATTTTGTTCAACCTTGTTGATAATGTATAACTTTTTATTATCTTGCAGAAAAACAAGCCAGCGATGATGAGGATAATGAAATTGAAATTGTTGAGCCTAAAACGGATACTATTACCATTGATTCGGATAATGAAGATGATAGTGTACCCTCAACATCAACGGGTCCATTAAAATCTTGTTTAAAAATAACATCGGTTACCTCGACTGCTATTAAAAAGGATGAGTCGGCTAAAATAGAATCCAGTTTCACCGCCCTCAACATACCTCCTACCCTTGATGATAGTGAGGTAGCTGCATTCAGTTCATCAATTTTGGCCAGTCTCCTGGAAGTAGATATGTCAGAGGGTGCCGGAGTTGAAGCTAAAACAAGTTCCTCAGGACAGAAAAAGCAACCACGGAAGAAGACAACAAATAAACCAAATCCTGCTCTGTTGCAGTTAGAAAGACAACGAATGGAGGAGCTTAAGAACACCGATCCCAAATTAAAAATGAAGGTTGTGGTTAAGATTCGACGAGCGGAAGAAGAATTTGAAGTGGCTCGGCAATGGATGAAAGAGCATAATAAAAAGAAGACAAATACAAAAAATGATAAGGAGGTGGCCAAATCGGAAAAAAGTGACAAACTTCAAAGCGAGACTGAGAAAAGTAAAGAAACAGATGACAGCAAAAAGGAGACAACTAAAGAGGAAAATGATGCCACAGCCAAAAGCAAAGAACTGTCAGAATCTAAAGCCATAAAAGAAAAAGAAAAAGATAAAAGTTCTCAAGGCTCTCCTAAAGTCGGAGATAAACATGACAATGAAACAATAGAAGATAAGGAAGAAGCTATCATAATGGAAGAAGATACAAAATCCAGAGCAGTCGAATCTAATGAAAGGATGGAAGTAGTAGAAGATGATGAAGATGAAAAAGGAGATAAAGAGGAAACTCGAAAAGACACGCCACCAGATGAACCGATGGAAATCGATAACTCTATAGAAAAAACCATGGAACTTTTAGATTCCTCTACTGAGGAAATAAAAACGAATACAAAAGAAAAAGAACCAAATAAATCCACAGAAGTTACCAGCCATGAAGAGACCACCAAATTGGATTCCAAAGAAGTGAAAGAAACATCTGAAAAGGAAATACAAGAAAGTCCAAAAAAGGAGTTAAAGGAGAGCCCTCAAAATAAATTAAAAGAAAGTCCTAGCAAAGAAGAGGTCAAGGGATCTGAAAAAGAAATAAACGAAAATGCTAGCAAGCAACCAATAGAAGACTACGAAAAAGAAATACAAAAAGGTCCTGTCACTGAATTAAAAGATAGTCCTGAGAAAGATGTAAAAAAGAGTCCTGAAAATGTAAAGGATGTGGATGAAACTTCTATCGAAGAAGTAAAAGATAGCACGAAAAATGATATGGAAGAAAATCCTAGCATGGATTTAGAAGAGAGTCCTATCGAAGAACTAAAAGAAATACCTAAACAGGATCTTAAAGAAATTCCCGGAGAGGAAGTTAAGGAAAGTCCTAAAAAGGAAGTCGTTGTAACGTCAAACAGGGAAATAAAAGAAAGTTCTAAAACAGAAATTGATAAAGCTGCTAGCAAGGATTTAAAAGAAAGTCCTAAAAAGGAAGTTAAACAGAATGTAGAACTAAGCTTTGAAAAGAAAATAAGCCCTAAAAAGGACGCAGAAGAAAGCCTGGAAAAAGAAGTTAAAACTACCCCTGAAAAGGACGTAGCAAAGGATTCCAAATGTGGCTTAAAGGAAAGTCCAAAACAGACAGAAAAAGTAGTCACCTCATTAAAATTAAATGAAAGAGGTGATCATGACTATTCATCAGTTGCAGACGCAGAAAAACTTCCAGAGACTGAAAAAATTGTAGAAGTAGCAACTAATAGTGAAAAAATTGGAAAATCAACAGAAGATTCGAGCAGCAGTAGTGGTAAACTCATGGATGAACCTGCAGCGGCGTCCGCAACAAAACTTCTAGAATAATTTTCATGAATTTTCTACTTTGTAACATTTACAAAATTCGTTTAGAAACTTCAGAAAACTTATTTCTCAGAATCTATAAATATTGTATATCCTCTCTTCGCATATTAGACATTTAAGTAATGTTATATTATCAATAATTCAAATAAATCATGGTCGATTCATCTTACCATTTTGTATTTGTATGTATATAAATAATATAACCCATCTCATTGTTAACGAACATAACTTAGTTATACACAATTGTATATCATACAGAAGCAATGATTCATAATAATATTTACAGGCATAAGATAATTATTGTAGCAGCTATTCTGTTTTTTTCTTCTTTATTTTGTCCATAAACTATTTTCAAAGTTTATATATAAGATCAAATTTGAGATTAGTCTGCGGCGTGTAATTCATGTTTTGGAAACATTGCAAAAAACACTTTAGCGCAGATCCTAAATGGTTTTTATGCATAAGATATTGGTTAGTTTTCTCAATTCTTAAAATAATGAAATATAAATGTAATAAATGTGCTTGAGACTTTAAAAAAGAAATATTTGATTGAGTGGACTTGGAATTTGATTTAATGCTTAACCAGAACATTTAATAATATCAATTAATTTCCATTACATAATTTTGGTTCGAATTATGGCAAAATAAATACATACATACATACATATAGGTTGATTGGTTTGAGTAAAACTGGATATAAGGGATTTTACAATAATTTGGAAGCCGAGCATATCGAATTATATTTTTATATATGTACATATTATATGCGTACACTGCCCGACAATCGATCTGTTTCAAATTTGAATAGTTTCGAATTTAGTTGAAAAATAATATAAGGTAAAAGTAAAGTTTAATATTATTGCCAAATACCTATTATAAACAATTTTTATGTTCGTAATTCGTTGTCAGGCAGTATATAAATAAGCATATATGTATATATATGAATATAACAATTATGTATCCGCTAGTTGGCCTTGTGCATTATTTTTAACATTGATATGAATATGTAGTTTGTTGTGATAGCTAATTGTAGATATAAATAAATATAGGTATACATATGTATATATTAAGTCAGTGATAGTAAATGTAGTTCGATGAATATCACATTCTAAAAATTTCTTAAGATGAATTTATGAAGTCCTTTTTGTTTTTTGAGTAACAAACTAAATCATAAACCCGAGTATATATATCTTTTTTAAGGAAGGTCTTTCATGTTAATTTCTATTTTTCTTTAGGTCTTACAATTTAACTGTTTGCGCATTCTTAATTGATTCAGATAACGTCCTGGTGGAGGGCACTTAATACTATAATCGGAAACGAAATTCCATGCCTCCATCATGCTATCATCTTTCATTTCATGCTGAGTGATGCTACCTTTAAAGGAGCATAAATGCTTTGAATGGACAAAACGAAAGAGTGGATGATGTTGGCGTTTGATATGGGCACGTTCAGCGCAAAGACCAGTGATATAGACATCTTCCAGATAGATAAGTGAGGTATTTAAGGCAGCCTCATATAGACGCTGCACTACATCTATGGACAATAGATAGCCGGCTCCCGAAAGATATTTTGGGTACGTTTCTCGAGGATACATATAGAAGGGCATATACCATTTATTACCCACATCACTTATTGGCAATACATTACAGAACATATGGCCTCGCATCACTTCACTGGTAACATTTAGACGGTTTTGGGGGGACAACACAAGAAATGTGGAGCGATCATGATAATCAAGGGTGTCGTTATAAAGAGGTACTGTTCCTCCCAAAAGGAAATGCAAGAGATTGGGCACATTAACAAATGTATCGTCGTCACATTTGAGAAAATAAGCGGTACTATTTGCACAACTTCGACTAATGTGCTTTAGGGCCATTACCGATTTGAGGGTCAAGTTATTATAGCTATCAATAAAGTTCTCTTGTATAATATCGTTGTACTGTTCCGCCTCATTGTGAAGACGGGTTAGAGTCTCATTCCCTTCGTATTTGCTTCGTCCCACTATAAAAACAATGCGCACCATGGCCTTTAGGCTGTCGGTTCCAGATTTTCCGGGTATTAGATATTCTGAATAAAATTTTAAGCGCTCAGCCATAGGTGGCAGATAATGGCCCTTCATATGGTGATGCATTTTTCGAAAGGCCGGATAATTGAATTCGGAGGTATTACCCCAGGTCTCTCGTATGGTCTGACGCTGCACGAAATTTCCCAGGCTTGTGCAGACGGCTATAATCAAAAAGGTTTTGTTACCACAAAATCCTCGCGGGAAAATCCCAGCGGTGTCCGAGTCCTGCGGCGATTCTATATAGTCTCTAATGTTGCGTGATGTATTGTATGTCCAATCCGGGAGCGCAACTTTAACAGACAAAGAAGTAAATGAAAGAATAGTCCACAAGGTGGTCTTAAATCCGCTTACCATTGCGTTTCTCAATATCCATGAATATGAGCGGCAGGTAGATCAGCAGCAATACAAAAAGAACACAAAAACTAACGGCATAACAGCCTAAACGTCTGACAGTTCGAGGTAATGGAAAATGTCCTCGAGCGGATCGGACTGTTCTCCGTTTTGTCTTTATTTTGCTAGCTGAATGAGGTTTTGACAATGACTCCTCATCAGAACCTGATACCATGGTCCCTGAACTGGTATCGCCCAGTAGAGCACAGTTCTCCTCCCGTAATCCAATCGCATTTCTATTTTTTGTCTTTTCCATTTGGGTTTCGTCGTTTAACGATTTTACTTGCACCCGCTTCCACGTTTCATTTCTCAAATAGCAGATTTCATTTGAATTTCTTTACGTCACAAAATCTTTCTTTAATGCAAAATCTAATCTATGCGGAGCATCATTGTTGCAAAGATCTTTTACATTACTTTTTCAATGGCACTCCAATGAAAAACGCACATATAATAATATATATACATATGTATGTATATAAGTTTGCAAAAATTAAAATTTGTAGCTCAGCTGATTGCAAGCCGAAACAGAGTTGCCAGTACGTCATCTGGCATCATTTTTGGGGATTAGTTGTTGATTACTTGGCACAGTGGTTTACAACCTGATGAAGTTAAGCACAAAGTTTCATAAGATGACTGTACCCAATAAAAGATATAACTGCGCATTTGTTATACAGTTGGACCCCGATTATCCGGGACGGTCGGGACCAGAGCCATCACGGAAAATCGAAAAACCCAGTAAATCGAGAGTAAAATTTCCACGTATTTCGTACTTGAAATTTTATAAGTACATATGTACATACATACATACATACATAAATATCTGGGTGATCAAACTTCAAACGCACACTGACCATAAAAATATATAATATGTACATATGTACATACACGCTTGTTTCTTATTGATTGCTAACTAAAACGGGGAAGCCCCGAATTCGTTATTTTAGAAAAAAATTTTCGTTTGAAATCATGGATAATAGAGCTCATCTTGGTTAACAGTAACAGTGGAACAAACTCAACTTCATCCCGGATATTAGGGGTGTTCGATTAATGGGAGCACGGATCCAACTGTAGTTTTTTTTAAATTTTAATACAAACTTATCGTTTTTATTTGATAGGAAATTAACATATTTTCAAAAAACTTTTACACTGATATTAAATATCTCGATTTATTTTATTATATTCAAACCAGACAATGATCGGGACTACCGTTTAACATATGTATGTATGTACGTAAAGTTAAGACCGTTCAGTTGGTACTAGTAAAATATATATGTATGTATATGTAAAATTTATTGAGTGTATGTCATATGTACAATGATAATTTTGTTATTATATAATCCGAATAAGTCTATGGAAGTAAATTTTTGTCTAATAGAACATTTTTGGGTAAGGGGACGGGAATGAATGGGATTAGGATTAGTTTTTGGGTTGATTGAAGTCAATGTTTTTTTAACATAAATCTTATTTGTAAGTATATATAATTGTAAGAACGAAATATAAATAAAAGGTAGTTGTAACACTCAACACGAAACCTGCAGTGTTTTTATGGTATAAATCGCATCAAAATTCCGCATCTAGTGTAAAGACATTGTCCATGCGGTTTGCGACTCCCATACGCTGATATTCACCTACTTTCTTCTCAAAGAAGTTGGTCTTGCCATCAAGCGAGATCATATCCATGAAAGTGAAAGGATTCTTGGTGTTGTAAATTTTGCCCACACCCAGCTCAACAAGCAGACGATCGGCCACAAATTCAATATATTGCGACATGAGGTCACAATTCATTCCAATTAGATTAACAGGCAAGGCATCGGTGAGGAATTCCTGTTCAATGGTTACAGCATCTCGAATGATTTCAATAATGCGTTCACGACGCGGACGCTGAACCAAATGATGGAACATCATCACTGCAAAGTCACAGTGTAAACCCTCATCACGGGATATTAATTCATTCGAGAATGTAAGTCCTGGCATGAGACCACGCTTTTTAAGCCAGAAAATGGATGCAAAACTGCCGCTGAAGAAGATGCCTTCTACAGCAGCAAAGGCAATGACACGCTCTCCGAAATTGGCCGTCTTTGATGAGATCCAGGATAGGGCCCAATCGGCCTTGCGCTTTACAGCCGGCATGGTCTCAATGGCATTGAACAAATACTCCCTCTCCTTGGGTTCCCGTATATAAGTATCTATCAGCACGCTGTACATTTCAGAGTGCACATTCTCCATTGCAATTTGGAAGCCATAGAAGAATCGTGCCTCTGTTATTTGAACCTCTTGGCTAAAACGTTCCACAAGATTCTCATTGACGATGCCGTCGGAGGCTGCAAAGAAGGCCAAAACGTGGGAGATAAAGTGACGCTCGTTGTCGGTGAGACGAGCCCAGTCAGTAAGATCCTTGGATAAATCAACCTCTTCCACAGTCCAAAAAGAGGCCTCGGCCTAAGAATAAAAAACGATAATTTTTTTTATTAGAATACAAACAGATATTTTGATTTCAAAAGTTTATCATTAATATTAAATGATTATTTGTGCGTGGTATTTTGTTGGAAAATCAGAAATTGTTATCTATTTCCGTTAAAAACAAATAACTATTTGTCGAGTTAATAAAGTTTTGGAGCATTAATTTCGTCGCATGCAATTAGACACGACCGCGACGTGACTAGATTTTTGGCGCGCTTTATGATGAAATTGCCCGCCGATTCGAGTGTGCCCTTCTTTACCCCCACCCCCTTTTTTTAACCACATGCGTTTTACATACATACATACCTTCTTGTACATTTGCCATATGTCATGATATTCTATGGGAAAGATAACAAAGCGACGAGGATTTTCACGAAGCAGCGGCTCAAGACTTGGGTCAAAATGAGACACTGTCCTCTCCATTATAGTTTTTGAGACACCAGCGTCGGCCGCATTTGGGGTAGCCAGCGGGGTCTCCTTCTCGTCATTTACAATGGACATTTTACGAACATTGTGTTCGTTCTCAGTTAGAACTTTTTTACTGGGACTCTACAGGTATTAAAATAAGAGAAACATTAAACCCTTGTAACTGCGCACTTTTGTATCTAATTTATTGGGAAATTTCCCACACACATACAAATGCATATACACCAATTGCATAAACGTGTCAAGTATCACTCACCTTAAGCGAGAATTTTTCCATATTGTCGGTAATGTTTTCCTTGCTGGCTATTTGAGACATGTTTTGTTAAATTTAATTTTATTTTACTTGCTATCAATGTATTCAAATAAAAAAAAACACTTGTAATTATAATTATCGTCGGAAGGCGCGTATTTATTTTTAGTAACACTCAGTTCTGTATATCATCAGTAAATGAGTCAAGAAACGATTCGGCTTTATATGCCGGGCGCGAAACAGTTTTCAGTTCCCGCCAAAATTAGTTACAATACAGCTGCTAAGCCTTAGAATTCTGGTCACACTGAGATTTCAAAATATTGTTATCGATCAATATTTAAATACTGGGTTGTGGATTTGAAGTTGCCAGATGTATGATATTAGTTTCTAGGAATACTAATGTTTTTCAATTTGCTGTAGGTGAAGCTAGTCAGGATTAGATTCAATAAATATATTTTTGGTGCCATGACAAACACGGTAAATGGAGCCAGCACCATCATCATCGACGGAGCATCACAAACGCCTTGAGTACTGCACGACAAGACTTCCATATCGGCAAGGGCGTGAACTAAAAGCGGTAAAGGTAAGCGTAACGTGTAGATCGACAAATCTCGGATTATAATAGGTATATTCATGCTTTAGGTTTACACCGTGGCCAGCGAGTCGAAGCATTTACTAGTTTTTGGTGTTCCTAAAATTCAACTCCAGGCGAATCTCAAAAGTAAATTGCAACAGTTTGGAAAACTACAATCCTACAAATGCATCACCCAGGAAATGGCTGGCAAGAGTAAGTATACAGAATCTTTGTCTCAACACGACAATTGTTATGTCTATCAGTTTATAGTGGAGTTGGAGGCGTTTACCGATGTTTTTGCCGCTACATTTGAACGCCTGGAGGTGGCTCGTAGAGTCAAACGCCAATTGGATGCCAAACAATTTTTTGGTGGCACTTTGCATATAACATATGCCCCGGAAAGGGAAACTCTGGACGAGTTGAGAGAGAAAATAGTACAACGTCGTTCGGAGGTGTCACTTCGCCTGAGGCGCAATCTAACCGAAACAAAGGAACAGCAAGATCAAGATCAGGCGTCAATGTTAAAAAAGAGCAAATAGACTACTCATTTGTATTTATTGAACCTAACGAACCTCGTAATAGATGACTCAATGTTATTTTTTTTTTTACATTTCTGATAAAACTTGCTAACTTTTTCTTCACTTGGCCAATTGGATTTCCTATTTGTGCTTTGTCCGACGAATCTCATGATAGTAATTAAGCAAACCAATCCGTTTTGCCCACAATTGAGCGCCATAGTGAGCCCAAAAGCTGAAAACAAATTGGGATAAAAACACGCATTACTTAGTGAAGAAAGAAATAAATTAATCCACTTACATGCCAAACATGGCGCCACCTAAATGCGCTGCATGATCAAAGAATTTCCAGCCCATAACGCAGCCAGCAAAATCAATGCCCATAATAACCTTAATCGCTGCTCCAGCTGAGAACGTTAAGGTCGGTAGGAACAATATACTCAATTGAGTATCTGGATATTGGGCACAGACATAAGCTAAAACAGCCATAATGGCACCCGACTTAAAAAAAGAGGAAACATAATTAAGGATTAAGAGTGAATTTTGATTAGTAAGGATCTTACCGCTCCCAATGACATGCCAATTTGACTTGTTCCCGCCTTATACAGCACGCTTATCAAACTGGAAAACACTCCGGCACTAAGATACACAGCCATAAACTGCTCCTTTCCCATGGATAGTACTGCGGCATTAGCAAAACTGTGCAAAACATACATATTGGCAAATATATGCATGGCCGAGTAATGGCTAAAGGTGGAAAGGAACATTGGCCAGCAGACAACACGGGCTGCCGGATTTGATGTGAAATATGTCATCATGGTGCTTCTCATCGATGGCACCCGCCACAGGGCAAATGCCAAAACATTGAAGAATAAAATTGGAGCGAATATTTTATCACCCGGCGTTAACGAATCCCAATGCCTTTTGATGTCTTGCTTTATCTGGCTCCAAGAATCCCTTTCGACCAAGGATCGGCTTTGCCACCAGCCAAAACGAGCTAGTTTGGCCTTTGCTAGGATCAGGCTTCGTGTATTCTCATACTCCATAATCGTGGCACCGGCAAAGCAGCCCAAGCTGAACTGGGGAAAATAGAAGAACATTTTAGCGGATATAAAAACAATATATATATATATCGCATTCCTATTTCCATTCTACACTTACAGCTCCAGTAAAGGCCACCGCTTTAATGACATTTCTTCCGGATACCGTCTGACCGTCAGATGACGACTGCGATTGTTGTTCTGCTGGTGATGGTTTTGTATTGCTATTTCTTTGCCTGTTTCCATGAAATTGACGTCCTCCACCCGGTGGTGGTTTCCATGGTCTCGTTGTACCTGTGCCCAATATGTGTCGTCCAGCTGGCAATGTGAGATCGCTGCGGGCATGTGGAACTTGAAACCTGTAACTGGAAATCAAACCGCCCAGTTGTAATGGTTTTGCAAAATAATTGGTCTAAGCTATCCTACTTACGACACGTGGGACAGCCAACTCCTACATAGCGCACGGTTCATAAGCATAATATTATAGAAATTAACCAATTTTGCATGAAAAATAATATATTATGAGTGTAATATTGTTTAGGTTTCGTTTGACATTTTGAGAGAGTCTATTATGGAGAGTACAGAGTAGCCAGAGGAACAATTGTCTTCTCTATTAGATCTGGCAATGCTAGAAAACTGTGTCACCGCAAACAATCGATTATTTCAACAAATATCGAAATTCAAAACAGTTTTACAACCCAATGCTAAAGTTACAATTTAATCTAAATAACCTTTCAGATGAAATGGCTATATATAGACGTGACCAACGGCTTAATTAAAACGAAATTTGATTATAGGAATTTTTTCAACATTATTGTGCGTTTCGTTTATTAAAATTTAAGAAACAAATAAATACAAAATGTAAAATAAAATCTGAATTAATGAGAAATGTAAAAATGATTTTTCTTAAGGTGCATTCACAAAAGCACCAGCGAAAAGAATATTCTTCTTGTTCCAAATGACATACAAGAAGGGACGATCGGCTTGGAATTGTATGGGGAACATCATCATGCGAGTCATCATGATCATGGCCGTTGCAGCAGCTGCCTCAGTGCCCTCTTCATTCACTTCAATAGTGGCTTTATGCAATACCTTGGAGACAAAGATACCTTCGGGGGATTCCAGTAGATTATTAAATTCTGCGCTACCTTCAAACATTTTCTTGATGCCAAGCTAAAGAGAGAAAGAGAGGAAAATGTTAAGTAAATAAATGATGAGGTCACATACATAAATACATTCGTGCCCGATCAATGAGACGGGTTAAATATATAAAGGTGTGTCAACTAAAACTGCAATTTAAATTATATAATTTTAAAGTGAGACACGATCTTTAGCACGAATCGCAGACAATGGGCTGTGGTTATCTGACAACTTACTAATAATAAAAATTCAAAATGACGCTGATAAGCTACTAAAAGTATTTCTTACAGATAAGAAAATTCAATAAATATTAATTGATCAGGTAAATTCTATTTCTAGCTGGCATTTACCTGCTTCAGTTTTTCGCCCAAGTCCACAGAGTAGTCAACCTTGAATTTGGGAAACTTAACATGGACTTCTTCTACGGCCAGTTTATCTGCCAAATCGACTAGATTAACCGCCTTTAGTTTTTCGGCCAGGGTTTTGAGGCCATCGCGTTCCTGTGGTAGCAAGACAAACATGGACAAATCCGAATCCTTGTATGGCATATCTAAGGCTGTGCAACCCAAATCCTCAAAGAAACCATAGCCAAATTTAGCCTTTTGATTCATATATTGAACACGAACTGAATTCTCTTGGTCCAGCCAGAAGTCATCCTCTTCGGTGCGCTGCTCCTGGAATTTGTGCACCCAGCTGCCCTTGAAGTGTAAAGCATTGAGCAGCACCAAACGTGTAAGATCCGAGAAGCTATTCGGTGACACCAGCTCTGTAATCTTGCCTTCAGTCTTGGCATTCACCCAACTATTGATGTTTCCGGCAGCGGCATCATTTAATGCAAAATTGATCGATTCTGCTTCGGAATGATATTGCTCCTTGATGGCCTGTGAATAGCTGGCCTTCAATTGGTGACCCTCTTGAACATACAACTTGTTGGCCACCTTCAATAAACTGCTATTCTTGTATTTCTCCAATACAAATTGGAAGGTCTGGGCAACTTCAGGTGGAAAATTGGACACAAAATGCAAACCTTTGGCTATCTCATCTGCAGTTTCACCTTGTGCTCCGGCAAAAGCCAAGGCCAAGCAATTCTGAATAGAGAAGGGGGAAAAGACCACATTCTCCTTTAGTCCTCCAGTGCCCAACAGCTGGAACAAATCATTGGTGAACCGGGCACCGCCACGGGCAAATTCCAAATTGAAATCAAACATCTTGAATATGGTATTGGTGGGTGTACTTTCTGCTGCGTAATCAATCAATTTGTTTAAACTAATTTCCTGTACTAAGGCGTATGTTTGGCCGTCGTGTACTTACCGCTGTATACACTGGAATGCCTTAAATTCCATTTTGGGGCCACAACAAAAGTGAAACCGACGCAGTTAGCGTCGACAGCTCTGCCACTGCTGGTGATTCATCTTATCAGTTGAAACAACACCTACAACTTGCCTGTTATAACTATTGATCATATTTGTTAGACGGATGTCGGAAGTTTTTGGAGTTGCTAGCGTTGTCAAGCTAAGGGGAATTACTCTTACTATTCTAGTTAAATCCTTAATCACTTTTATTTTCAAAGATACCTACATATGTACATATTTCTATTAATAGTCAAATTCACTATCCGTTAAGGTAGCGGGACTGGCAATAGTGTTCCATTACCAGTTTAAGTGAATTTACAAATTACAATACTGGAATTCGCTTAAAGTCCAAAATAATGTTGTTTATAAGGATGATGGTTGCGTTTTATCTATTTAAAAAGCTTTTTACTTTGTATAAGCTTATTTTACTTCTTCATGATAGAATTTCTCAAAACATTTAAAAAATAAATTTTGAAAAATGGGCAACGTGATTTTTAATGGTGAGCGCCACTGAGGTGCACAATTTTATGTGTAGATAATTATCTACATGTAAGGGTGACCAAATATCTTGTTTTGAGCCAACCACCCCGCTTCCCGCTTGTCCAGATGCCATTATTTTCCGAGTTTCATCCGCAGCCACAGTCAAATTTAGTTTTATCAATTTAATTTAAGTGTTAAAGTAGTTCTAAATAAAAGCAAAGTGTATTATTATTGTTGTTACCAAATTCGATGCCGGTAGAGAGACCATTGAAGGGAAGAACTGAACTACTGAAGCAACAGCGACAGAGAAAAGAAAGTTCACCGTTCGACGTTTTCTCTGGTTGCAAATCGATTTGGGATTGGGATTTGGAAAGAAAGAGCCTTTAAAAATACTAATAGGTGAAGCAGAGGTAAGATCACTGAAACATGTGAAGTGTGTGGAACATAAATTGCAATTGCAATAGTGAGTGAGCCAGTTCAACGATCCTATGATCCTGCCAAGAAATCGAAAGTGAAACCTGATTACAATGTGGATGACGATTTCAAAGAAATGCAGCTGCATTTTATCCAATTTCAACAACAACAACAGCGTCTCAAAAACAACCACAAAAACTAGAAAAGTGCAACATGGAATGCAATGCAAGGGGTTGTCAGGGCCAGAGGCAGATACTGACTGAGGAGAAGAACCCTTCTTCCCCCTACTCCGCCACCCCTTAGACTCTAGCCTGTCACAATTTGATTTAGGCACATCTTTGCCGTTGCTTGAGACTTTGTTGCTGTTGCGGCTGTTGTTTTTGTTGTTGTTTTTATTGTTGTTGTTGCTGTTAACGTTGTTCAGATGCATTTACATGGATATATGTACATATGTATGTATGTATGCATCAGCGGCAGCAACAGTGGCATCAACGCTGCCGAAAGTCCACACAATTGCAAAACAAAAAGACACCTTTAGCCCCTTTTGTTATGGCCAATAAAAACACTTCTTTTGTCTTGTTTTTTTTTTCTTTTAATATATGTATTTTTTTAATTTTTCTCTGCTCTGCTGTTCTGATGCTGCAGCTGCACACGTTGCTTCCACATTGATATCTTGTCTGGCCCCAACATCAGCAAAACAAAGATCATTGCCAGCAACATGCAACACCATGTCCATGCCAGCGCTATTAGAAGAGCCACTACCCATCATCATGGTCATCACAGTCTTGGACATGCACATCATATGGCCATGCATCCTGGATTGGAGCAACAACAGCAGCCACAGCCCCAACCACAGCCACATGCACGGTAAAAACCTTTTGATCTAGGATTTCTATAATATTCTAGGTTTCCCATCTCCTTTACTGCTCCCGCTTCTGTCTTCTTCTGCTGGCTTCGCTTACGTTCTTTTTTTTTTGCTTTTTTTTTTTCTATGCGTTGCGGCAATTATGTTAATTCCTGTCACTGGCAATCGGTGTGAGACTCATCATCCCATTTTCTCAACTCATAAATTATAATTTCCAGTGGGTCTTTGTTCTTTCTGCTCTCAGCATGACTTCCGCTTGATAACGGGTTTATGCTGCTGTCGTTGATGTTGCTGCTGCTGCTGCGGGAACAGCAACAACATCAAGAGCTGGCGCAATTATCCTTGACGTTCATAAGGATACCGATCGCTGCTTCTCAGCTATGCCCTTTTCTCTCTTTCCCTCTCTCTCCCGCTCTTTCTCCTTCTATTGATCATATGTTTGCTCCTAACGTATCCTAGCTGGCAGTTGCGTTTTGCCTGGCCATCGAATCGCTCGGCCGTGCGCGCGTGCGCTTTAATTCCATTTACTTTTTCATTCATCTCGTTAGCAAATTTTTTGCTCAAAATCTTTAACACTATTTCATGAGTATTGAAAATGAATGCCAAGTGACAGGTGATGGATAATAAGAAACAATTTATAATTAATGAAATGTGATATTCTTTCTACGAATAATAATGCAATTAAAATCGAAGCAATTCAAATTGAAGCAGATTTAACTTTTTTATTCAACTGCAAAATTAATGCAATTGATATGTGTGATTAACTAGATATGGATATATTGGATAGTGATTGTTCAGTTTGTGCCTCATGAGCAACTGTTAAAATAAATTGCATTTAGCAATTTTAATAGTTAAAGTTTTACAAAGAAATAAATGATTTTAATTTAACAGCGAAACAAAAGAGAAATCCCTTGGAGAGGTTATAATAAAGCTAATTAGATGATTACCAGCTCATCTGAAGATTTTGGAAATTTATTATTAATTTTATTAAAATGAATCTCGCTGTTTTAAATTTTCTAATATATTTATTATTTAAATATAGGATTAATTTTTAAATCATACATAAAAAATATATCGAAAGATATATCCTTTTATTCACAATTCAACAAATTTATGTACATTTCTTTGGATAATATATTTAGTAAATATTATTCAATTATTTCATTTCGGTTTTAAAACTTAAAAAAATTTTAACAAAACTTTCCTAATAGAATTAAATATCTTACGCTAATTTTAAATGTTGTTTATTTTTTCTTTTTTATTTACTAAGATATATAGTTTTTTATTGACATTATTTTTAGTTAAAAAATGTATATATATCCGATGTCATATCATTTATAATTGGCCATATCTAAATGATCATTGCAAACTGATTGCGCATAGTTTCGAAATGCATATGTTTATTGGTCAATAATTTCTGTCCCCTTTAACAGTCTAACCTTCATCAATCTTAACCGATCCCCCTTCTCATACCCCTAACCTACGATCAAATCTCTATGGTGGAGGAAGAAGGTGCGCATCTCAATTGAAACTGACAGTTGGCGAAAAATGACACGATGCGTAAGAGAATGCGGCTTTTGTGCTTTGTTAGGGATTTTTACCATTGTTCAAGCTCAACCGCTGTTGTCTAGCAACAACAACAACAATAGAAGATCAAGCTAAAAAAAGAAAAAAAAATGGAAGGGTAGTGAGCCATAGCAATAGAAGAAGAGCTACTACATAAACGTAAAGGAGGCAGACAGACAGACAGACAGGCGAAGAGACAACCAAGGCGGTTATTCAAATATAGAAGCAATCGTTTGCCCTTTTAGTTTGTGTCGGTGGTTTCCTTATGTCTGTCTTTATGTTATGTTTAATCCAACTTTTTGGCATGACCACAAAAGTTCATTTTGTTCACTAACGATTAACGATTAATGAATTTCTTTTTATATATATATATATGTATATGTAAATTTTCTTTATTTTTGATTTTATAGTTTAAATCATCATCATCAGTCTGTAACGGGTGGAGGTGCATATCATCATAATAATAGCGGCAACATTAATGGAAGCAACAACAACAGCAGCAACAGCAACAACAACAACAATACTAATAATAATCAAATGCAAAAGATTCGCCAACAGCATCAGCATCTTAGCAACAACACCAATAACATCAACAATATCAACAACAGCAGCAACAACAACAACAACAATAACAACAACAACAATCATTCAGGGAAATGTCATAATCATCCGCCGCCATCATTGCCCCAGGCCTATAATCAAATTGCATATAATCAGTTGACGGCACCACAAACACATTCTCAACATCCTCACATGGCAGCTGCTCATTTAAGTAGCTATGCGCCTCATCCGCCACCACCCACACATTATTATGTGAGCCAGGCAAAACCTACAAAGTACAATCAGAGCAACAACAACAACAACAATAATAATAATGCCCATTATAGTGCCAATAACAACAGCAACAACAATAATAATAACAATAATAATAACAACAACAACAGTAATTCTAGCAATTATGCACCAAAAACAATTTTACAGAATACATATCGTCAAGCCAAGATCAATAATGGCCAATTGTCACATCCAGTGCAAGAGACAAACAGTAATAATATTATTATAGCCACAGAATCTGTGGTTATTCCTGAGGAATCACTTCATCCAATCATTGAACAATCTTCAGTACAACCAATTCAAGAAATTCCAACGGAATCTTTGCCTCTATCTATAGAAGTGGATAAGTGCAGTAGCAGTAGCACCATTAGCACAGATGCCCAACCACAAATTGATTCCACATTGCCCAATGAGGATCATGGCGGTTCGTCGTCTGGACGAAATGGCAAGGATAAGACACCTATGTGTCTGGTTAATGAACTGGCCAGATATAATAAGATCACACATCAATATCGTTTGACCGGAGAGCGTGGTCCGGCCCATTGTAAAACCTTTACAGTTACCCTTAAGCTGGGCGATGAAGAGTATTCGGCTGATGGGTTTAAGATCAAGAAGGCACAACATTTGGCCGCTTCTAAGGCGATTGAAGAGACCAAATATAAGCATCCACCGCCAAAGATACGACGTAGCGAAAGTGAAGGTAGCTCATCGAGGACACACATCACTCCAACGGTGGAGTTAAATGCTTTGGCCATGAAATTGGGTCAACGTACTTATTATTTGTTGGATCCAACACAAATACCACCAGTTGATGCGGCTATGCAATTGCCCCTGCCGCCGGAATATGGTGGTGTACCTTTACTGCCCACTCCAGCGGCGGGATTACCCCAACAACAACAACAGCAGCAGCAGCAGCAACAACAACAACAACAGCCACCAATATCGATACCACCTCCACCATCTTTTATCCGTCGACAATTTGTACAATTGGGTGGTCCACCAATGCATCCGCATGGCATCTATGGCCATCAACGGGGACAATTTGGAACGAAATATAATGCCTCAAGGTATACCTTACCACCGCCACCGCCCCATTTGATGCACGGTGCCTATACCCATCATACCCTGCCAGCCACGCCCAGTAAAATAACTTTATTTGTGGGTAAACAAAAATTTGTGGGAATTGGACGCACATTGCAGCAGGCGAAGCATGATGCAGCTGCAAGAGCACTGCAAGTGCTTAAAACTCAGCCAACGGCAACCACAACGAGTCCCAGTGACGAGACTTTGGAGGATTCCATGGATGAAGGAGATAAAAAGTCACCCATTTCGCAGGTGCATGAAATTGGTATTAAACGCAACATGACCGTTCATTTCAAGGTGCTGCGTGAGGAGGGACCTGCCCATATGAAGAACTTTATCACAGCGTGCATAGTGGGCTCCATTGTAACCGAGGGTGAGGGCAATGGCAAAAAGATCTCCAAGAAACGTTCAGCTGAGAAGATGCTAATCGAGTTGCATAAATTACCACCGCTTACGCCCACCAAACAAACGCCCATGAAACGCATTAAAGTGAAAACTCCCGGTAAGAATTCTTCTTCTGGAGCTGGAGCAGGATCAGGAGGAGATACGGCTACGCCATTGCTGGGAAAACTGGAGCGACGCAAACGCGTTAATGTTCCTAACAAAGAGAAGTTAATGGAGCAACTGGATGATGCGGAGAATCCCATCACGAAACTCATACAACTACAACAGAATCGCAAAGACAAGGAACCCATATTTGAGCTGATAGCCAAGAATGGCAATGATACATCCAGGCGAAGGGAATTTGTAATGGAAGTCTCGGCCAATGGCAGTACGGCACGCGGTACCGGCAACAGCAAGAAATTGGCCAAACGAAATGCAGCTCAAGGTAAAGAAAATTTTCTAATATATAAAATAAGAAATTTAAATGTTTACCTTTTTCCTGTAGCCCTCTTGGAGTTGTTGGAAGCGGCTGATCCAGTCAGTGCCAAAATGCCACAAGCAACCACAGCAACAGCAACTGCAACAGCAGCAGCAACAACAAAGGAACTGGCAACGGCTGCTCTTATAGCCAATGCCTGTGCGGATATGCCCATGGTATCAACGGCTGCAGGTCCAGTACCTGGAATTCTTATACTAAGGCAGAATAAGAAGCGTAAGCATAAACAGAAATAATTATTGTTTTAATTTATTAATAAATTATTATTATTTTACTTTTATGAGCAGCAGCGAAAAAGAAAGCCAACATGGAGTCAAAAGATGACGGAACCAAAGGAAAGGAGTCAACGAATAAAACGTCAACAACAGCAGCAGCAACAACGACAACAACAGTCACAGCAACAGCAGCAACAACAACATCAGAGACAACTAGAAATGCTGTTGCCAATGCAACAGAAATGGCAACCAGCGAAAGTGTCTTAAATACATCAAGCGGTAGCAATACTAGTGGTGTAAGTAGCAACAGCAGCAATACAGGTGCAACAACAAACAGCACAAGCAATACCACAAGCAACAGCAGCAGCATCGCAGGTGTACACATGAAAGGACAACTACTGTATCTAAGCAAATTACTTGACTTTGAGGTAAGTTTAACAAGAAAAAAAAAATCCTTTGATTGTTAATTAATTATATATTCTATATTTTAACAGGTCGATTTCTCCGATTATCCCAAGGGCAATCACAATGAGTTTCTCACAATAGTCACCCTGTCAACAAATCCTCCACAAATCTGTCATGGGGTAGGCAAAAGTTCCGAGGAGTCACAAAACGATGCAGCACGCAGTGCATTGAAAATACTCAGTGAGCTGGGCCTTAATAATGCAAAGAAATAAATTGAAAAGTGAATATATATGTATATGTATATGTATATCTATATATATATATATATACAACATACCTATAGAGAGAATCTGCAATTTTAGTGTTGCACATATGCAAAGAAAGAAAAAACGATTAAAAAATATAATAAAAAAGAACCCGTCCACAAATCCAACAAAAAATGAAAAATCCAAAAATAAAGCTGTGTGCAAATTGATAGAAGGAGGAGAAAATGTAAAGCGAACAAAGCGAAAGAAAAAAAAACAATACTTTTTGAAATAGCAAATTATTAGTTAATATTCTATTTATTTATTTATGTGCAAACTCTGCTGTTATTATTTTATTTATTTTGTTGTTGAGAATTGAAAGAAGCGAATCGAATTGAATATATATACATATATTACATATATACATATATAAAACAAACACAAATTGAACAGAAACAATAACTAAAACATAAACAATGTGTATAGCCTTAAAAAACATAAACGAAATTGAGAAACTTACAAATTGTTAACTTAAGTTTTGAATGGAGATGCGAAAAAACCGTAAACCAATACCATTTATATAAATCACTTGATTTGAATTGATAAAGAACGGGATATCGGGATATAGTTCAGCCAACTCATAGGATTTGAAAAATAAATACAAAATCTCGCTCGAAACATGATTTTCGATTTATTTTTCAAAATGAAAGTAGAGAGACACTAAAAAAAAGGGCATCAATGTATGAGAATAACTAGAACAACCAGAAAACCGCTGGGTCGCTGTGGTCACATCCATATATACATATATATATATCTATAAACGCAAATCTATATATATATGTATATGTATTTGTATGTTTTTGCTTGATGAAACTCGTCGAATAATGAATATAATATAATAAATATATATGTATACTAACTACAACTAAGTTTAAACTATAATAATGCAGTTTTGATTGTACAAGCAAGTTCAATAAATTGCGGCTAAGTTGATTACTGCAATTTATTGGCCCGAGCAAAACGATTTATAGCAGCCCCATTGCCAGCTGCTATAAATTGTTCTTTGTATAATGCTGGGCTCAAAATTACTTGCTTTTCTTATAAAATACAATTTACATAATCGTCATATATAATTATATATTTACATAAATGTTTAAACAAATTTCATTAACAACAACAACAAAAAAACGAAAAATAATCAATTTTTGTAAATGTTTTGCCTTTCGTTTAAATATATAAATATTATTTTTTGTGCTTTATGTAGTAAATTGTCTTTATGAAACTGAATGTATTTATGCAAATTGTATTGTTCCAAATTGATTACTCATATTCATATACCAATATTATGTTTGATTGTTTGTTCATGTAAACCATTTTTTATTATAATGTTTTTAATTGTCCTTAAGCCTTCTAAGTTGCATTATGTAAAATGTATTTTGTCTTACGCAACAATGTGCATAAATTGTCAATGGATTGCTCTTGAGATCCTAAACTAACTTAACCTAACCTAAGCCTAAGCGAATTGTAACCAATTTGAAACTTAAACAAAATATCACACCCAGTATTAAAAAATAAATGAAAATAACAACAAAAACAATTATAAGAGCATTATGCACATTGTTTGCCCACATACACACACAAACACAGATATATACAAACACGACATTGAGTAGTGGAAGATCATTCATTTTGTTAGAAGATTTTGCAAAATTTGGTAACCGCCACAAACTAATTGCAAAATCTTCTCAAAATTTATAAGAATAATATATATACATATATAAAGTATAACATTAAATACTTAAGAATGATTAAATTGAGGAAACAAGAAAAACTTCAACTAAATCGAAATCTGTTCATTATATATTAACACCAAAAAAGGCATAAGAAGTTTTTCATTTGCGCAAAAGACTGGCGCAAACGTCTAAAACAAACATATACAAAAAGAAAAAAAAAACACATTTATTAGCTTTAAGTCATCGTAATCATACCCACCCCATCCCTCCTACTCCAAATCCATAACTTCCCACATTAAAAAAAAAAATACAAAAAATGAAGGTAACAAAGTGTTAGTCGTCAGGTCTTGTCTATCTTTAGCAAGCAACAACAAAACCAACAACAACTATGTAAAACATCATATTTGAATAAACATTGAAATAAAGTTGAAATCTACAATTTCGTTTCTATTATTTATGCAATTGAAGTAAAGGCATATCAGAGTAAGGAGTATTAGAGTAAAGAAAGACTCTCCAATCATAAACTAATCTATTATACAGAAAATTCCCAAAGACTTGGCCAGTTATATAAAAAAATCATAAAAATGAGTTAAATTTCATATTAATACCCTATGAAAAGAAGGCTATATTTGTGTATAAAATACTATTGCCATATACAATATATATACATATTTGCTTGATCAGTATATTTGACAACCATTTTATGACTAATACATAAAGCTTTTCTTTTTGTGTTAAAAATATTACAAGGGATGAAAATCTGGAAGATTTAATTTAATACAAATTCCCAGTTCCACTTGGTAAGAAATTGTTCCGTTTTTTTCCTACGGATAATATTACTATGCAAGGGTATAGGAAATTCGGCATTATCAATATTAGCCCGGCCCTTTTGGGTTTTACTCAAAATGCAAAACGCATGTAAAAACGCTTGTTAATTTGCAAAACGAAAAAGTATAAAAACATTTCGCAATCTAAAATCAAAACTGTAAACGGTTTTAAAGACCTAATAAGCTTATATTGGTGCCGACAGCTACAGGGTGACTAATACGATATGATTTTGGTTTTATTATTATTTTTTTGTTTGTTAAAAATTTATGCAAAATATTATGTTGATGTTGCTGCGGGCCTGTCTCCGTTAAACGTTTGTAAACTACATACTTAAGCGATGATTTTTTATAACCGTTACTCATAGATTTAGGGGTATAAACATATACATACATATGAATCTGTATAAGATAAATCAAAGCTAAATTATAGAAAGTTCTAAGAAAATCATAATTATTTTCTTATTTAAATTTCTTATTTCAATTTTTGGTATTACTTAAGATTTGGACCCAAACTGACCTACCTTATTACATAATACGTTACAGAGTCAATATCATATCATTGAGGAAAAGTTTTTGATTTTATAATTTGATTATTAGGATCTAATAACAATAATATAAATTGCCATAAAAGCTGTGCGGCATATAAACGAAATTGACTGTGCTATAAATTAAAGGCCAAAAATGTGTTTATTCCAAACATAAACATACTTGTTTTCACACATTTCTTAAACTAGTTTTTATGTGGAAATACCTATATTTAAACTAAGGCAATAGGCTTAGAAAACATTTCAGTTATTTGTCATATAAATATTTGAATTTTTAAGTCCTCACTTCAATTAACGATATAAAAAGGCATCGACAGTTGGGAAAAAGAACTACGTATTACTGATTTAGCATTATTAATGTGGATTATTGTAGCTGTTTGTTTTTAACAGCAAAATTTTAAAATCTACGAAAATTAAGTAACCATTTAATATAAGGACAATGTAATTCGTGGTTAAGTTTCTTTTCCTTTCTCTGCTGTTAAAGAGAATCGTTTACATAACAGGGTTGATATTTTACAGATATAAATTTATTATTAACAGCACTGTTATTATTTTTTAAATTAACATTTAATTCGACTTGTTGTGGGTGTTTCATTAGAAATTCATTAAATGTTTAATATTAATGCTACCGTATGGATCACATTTTATACTAAATATTTTACATATATAGTTATACATACATCGTTATTTAGCTAATCGTTTAGCTTTTCCTAACGTTTATCATATCACAATTTTATGACAACATTGCCCTCCTGTATTTGAAAGAAAAACCTTTTAATTAATATTAAAAGAAGAAACATACTTAACACTTTGGCTTAGAGGAGGTGTTAGTTAATTATAGAGGCGTATTTTTTTATTTCTCGACTTGTCGCTCCGGAACTCAATAGGGCTGGGATTGCATTTTGGTGGTAAATAAGTAGGAGTGCCTGCAGCAGCAATAGCAGCAATCAACACTTTCTCCTTTGGCATTCGGCTAGTTTCGATTAAAAAAAAAAAAAAAAAGAAAAACAAAAACAAAAATCAAAATGCATAATAAATACATAAAATGAAATTAATGCTACGGTTGCACATCATCATTATCATTATCATTATATACACCGGCTGCCGCTTGTTAGGTGTGCGGCAGTGAAAAAACCACCCGGCTAAATCAAAGAGTTTTCAAGCCGCATTTACATATGCATTTCTTTGGCCCATAGATCCAGACCCATAACCATGCCCATAGCTAGACGCAGACCCAGACCCAGACCCATAGACCTTTCGGATCCAACCGAACCCGGCGCAATTTGCTGTATCTTGATTAATTTATGGCGCTGATAATAATCCGACACCGACACCGGCACCGGCAACATCAGCCTCAGCAGCATCAGCAGCAGTCCGTGTGATGATTATGAAATTTAGTTTGTAGTTTTGCCAAAAGAAATCAATAATATAAATATATAAAATAAACCCATATGTGGGAAAGGGACATGAAATCTGATACAAGATGAAATGAAATTAACATGTGTTTGTCATTTCATTTCAGGTTCATGATCATGATGTAATAGGCATTTGGAATTGGGGGAAATGGCTATTTAGATATATTTGGGATGCAGCAGAAATATTTAAAATAGTTACGAATGCTTATTTCTTTTTGTTGTTGTTGTTGTTTTTCACTGGCAATTAAACAAATTAATATATGAGTAATTTTTTCGGCTAATTTGAAGTTTTTGATGGAATCATGCCCAGCCTCTAAATTATATAAGATTTGATAATATAAAAAAAAGAAAAAAATTTATTTAAATCAAACAAAACGAAAGAAATTATTATGCCAAATTGGAATTTGAGTTGGGTTAGTCAAATGAAAGTGAAACTTTATTTCTTTTCCTATGGTTGATTATAACATTTCCATGGGTGCTTTTTTTTTTTGGTTTGAAAAATTTTAATTTTGATTTATCTGCGCGCCAGTTTTATATGCTTTTTCTCAGTGTGTGTGTGTGAGAGTGAATTTTTTTTAAAGTTTTTGAGTAATTTGATGTTTGACATGCATTTAGAAGCAAACGCCCATCAGTCTTCAAACTTTTGGACTAGGCATCACAGCATCTGGTCATCGGAGCATCGTATCTCAGCGCCATCATCGGGTTCGTTGATGATGATGATCATCATCTCAGCATAACTCTGTGGGAATTTTTGCGATGGCTAATTTGTATGTTAAGCTCTGGGTATTTAAGTTGAAAACAAATGATTGAATGAATAAATGTGAATAGCTTCAACTTAATGATTATTAAATTGTGGTTTGAAAATTTGGTGAAAACCTGCATGTGGTTGAAATACAATTTCTATTATATATACTATAAGTTAATACGATTCGATTTGCATATAATTTGCCCCCCCAAGTCATTTGGCACGTGAGCCAAACATTTTTACTGTAATACCAATTTCCTTGAAGTGGGCCTAAAACATAGAATTATTATATCACGTTCTTGGCCAAATGGAATGCAAATTTTATTTTTTTCCTTTTTTAATAATACACAAACTATATAATATTTTATGTTGCTGATATTGTTGTTGTTGCTTTTGTATTTTTCTCTTGACATGCACGAAAACCCACAATTAATGGATTTTTGTTTTTGGATTTTTGCAAATGATGAGCTCAAAGGCCAAAATTTTTTTTCTTTTGGTTTTTGTAGTTTTCTGTTGACACGTGCAGGAAGCAAAATCTTGGTTTACCTATTAGCCCCTCAGGTGAAATAATATACAATAAGATAAAAGAAGTGGTCAAAAAACTGCTTAGTAAGAGAATTGGATTACTTAATTTAATGAAAAGAAAACACTTGAGGAAATACAAAAAATAACAACACTTTTGGGCCGAATATAGACAAATTATAGGGTTCATTTATTATGCCAACCAATTGAAATTGAAATTTTAAGAATTTGTCTATGCCGATTGGTTATTGAAATCCATAATTTGCAATAATTGTGGAATATCAATGATTCTTATTAAAGTGTTGACTTCAACACTATCGTTACACTATGCAACAGTTTTGGAAACACGAAAAGATAAAGAAATTTTATGCTGAAAGTATTGCAAAGTCAATTTATTATAACTAAATTTTACTAAATTTATGTCTTTTTATTTTTATAGTTTTAAAAGGTATGCTTAAGTTTATAACCAACTTCGCAGGGTATAAATTTTAGTTAGTCTTTTTAATTATTAATTATTTAATTTAATTGTTTCGTTTTAAAAACTGAAGAATATTTTTTTGATAAATTTTTGGAATGGAAGGTTTTTGATGCTGGAATTGATAAATTTTTATGTCTAATATTAGGCTTGAGTCTAAGATTAAGTAAATATAAATATATCGGTAACGATATCTTTAATTTAAAGTCGTTCTATGCAGCACAGTGTAATTATTATTCATAGAAATCAATAAACTGGCAATTGCTTGCATAATACTTATTTATATATATTTATATAAATGTATATGTATTATAAACATTTCATTTATATTGTGCATAATTGCGAGGGCGAAATTGACGGGATGTATTTTTTGATTTTTGATTTGCATAAAATCGATTGGTGAATGCCTTTAAATATGTTTAGTCAAATTGATCGATGCGCAGCAGCAGGCAAATTGTGTTTTATGGCTAGCGTGTGTTTGCTTTTCGATTCGATTTCTTAGCGTTATTTTTTTTATTATTATTATTATTTATAAACTTTTTTGTATTTCAACGGATTTGTCAAAAAATAACTAATTTGCCAATGAATGAAAACATATATGAAATGTCATGTTTAGGAGATAAGAAACAACAAAAGGCTTAGCCAATAAGATGAAACGCACAGACAATGAAAAGAATTAATAAAACGTAAAAATATTAACAAAAAGCTTTCAATTTAGCATTTTGCATACTTACTGCTAATAGCAATAATATTTATAATAATGGGGGTAATGATAGCACAATATGTTATTATAATGAATTTCCCACTTTGAAGAATCAACAAATTTTAACAAAATAAAAATTAGATTCAAGATTTGCTTAAAAATATTAATTTTATTCATTTTTAAAGAGTCTTTAAAGACTTTGTTTTTTGTTACTACTGAGAAAAAAATAGCAGTTGGTAACTTGCCAAGTTTTACTTTGTTTAAATGTGGAAAAGTTTAAATTATTTATAAAACGAATTTAAAATGAAATTAGCCCTTTTAACCACAAATAAAAGTTGTGCAAAATAAGAAGTGAAATGATTTATGTTGTAAAGAAATATTATATATTAACTTGATTCTTTTAATATTTAACATAAATATATTTTTGTATATTTTTGTTGTAAATCAATTAATGCTCCTTAAGCCAAAATTAAAATCTTTGTTGAATCTAAAATTAAACGAAAAAAATAAATTACACTTTATTAATATATTTTGCTTTTAATAGCAATTAAATAAACACTTTTTAGGAGTTATTTTATAAACTCAAGAAGAGTAATATGCCTTAGTTATTTTCTTTAATCCTTTACATAAAAACTAAATTGTTGGTGTTTAAAAGGGATACTTTAAAAACAAAATAGAGAAAAAAAGGAATGAAAAAAATCATAAATAAAAGTTGATTTCGCACAATGAATTAGGTCATTGGCCTTATTAATCAATTTGGCAATGATCAAGTTTCCAACTTTTTGGCCATAAAAATTTAAAAGAGAATTTCTTTTTCTTGTTTTTATTTTCAACCATATAGATATATCATTGATTCTCAGGGATATTAGCTCAGTGTATGTTAAATAATAACTTATTAGGTGTTGCCATTGAAAAGTTTGATCAAGGTTAGCACTTTTTTTATGACTTTAGCACAAGTTTTCCTTTTTAGAAATTTATTACTGAAGAAGACGAAATGCCACATCTTTGTTTAAATAAGCAATTAATTTAACTTAATTTAAATATACAGATTTTGGTTTTGTCGTGCAATGGTTAATTCGTCGACATAGCCCTCGGGTATCCAATTCCCAAATACGGCATTGCCCATAGATATATATGCCTTAAACAGTGCAGTGTAATTAATGTTGGGTTTATCTTCCGTTTCATCGTCCAGTGGTTGGGCATGACTCTGAAATGGGCACCACAGCAGCAGCAACGCGAACGAAAGTACAATTGCAATTAAAGTCCTGGACAACATTTCTAGACAACTTGTAGCGACAACTGATGATGCAATTGTTGAATGCCCTGCACTTTTTTATACAGTTTAGTCGAAAGTTGTTGACCCAATTTAAATGTTGCCACAGTTGCGACTGTTGTTGCTTTAGCTGCTGTTTATCTTTGTTGTTTCCATGCTGCTCTCCATTTTAACAAATATTTATGTTTTGGTCACTTGTTCGACATGCTATGCAAAACAAGAAAATGAAGCGGATCATGGGCAAATATGTTTTTTTTTGTTTTTGTTTTTTTTTCTAAATGCTTGTTTGCTGCCTTTAAAAAAAAAAAAGCATTTGCATATATGCGTGAATCTGCCCAGATGCCAAGCCACATGACCAACGCCAACGCTGCAGAAATTCATCAATCATTTGGCCACTTCAAGTGCAGCAGCAGCAACACCAGCAGCAAAAGATGCTTAAGAGTGTTTAATGTTAAATGATCGCTTAAGCTATTGTTTAATTATAATTTTAGATTTGGGTCACACGATACTCAAATTTTTCTATTTTTTTTTTTGTTTTGTATATGCGGAAATTGCCTTGTTCACACGGACAATAAATTATAAATCTGATATTTAAAAGCAAGGAATTCAATGTATCCAAGCCATGGGAAAGATTAGGCCATTGGGAATGAAAGTGATACAACATATATACATATATGTATATATATATATTCCACATACATAAATTTATAGATGGCAAACTGGAATTGGCCCTTTTGTTTTTGGGTTTTATTAATATCAACTGTTTACTGTTATGCTGCAGCAGCAACACTCAGCATCGGCTACAGCAGCAACATCAACCCAAGCAACACTAGCAACAGCAGGTTGTCACCGGTTTCCAACAATACGCAATCGATTGGGCTATATCTTCTTCTTTTTCTTCGGTTGTCTGCTGCTGCTGCGGCTGCGTCTACTGCTGCTGCTTCTGCTGGGCCTTCATCTGCCTCTGCTGTTGGTATCTGTATCTTCTTCGATGTATAGCCAAAAATATTTCGATTATCTTTGACTCTTTCCAGTTCAGTTCAAGTTCGCGACTCGAACGGTTAAGTTTTGTTGAAACGTGTTGTGCGGCTATTACCATTCCTTCTTCTCTCCTTTTCGCACGCTTAAGGATTGTCAAGGATAATAGAATGATTTTGTGTTATTTCTATAATGCACAAGTGAAGTTATATATATAAAAAAATCAACAATTGAAAGTGAAACTTAAAAAAAAAAAATACAAACAAAAACACATACAAATTTATAAAATATATAAAACTTTTTTTTAAACTGAAAGTTGTTAATAAAAAGGTAATGAAAACTTATAACAAACGCTTAAAAATTGAACAAATTTGTAAAACTTTTAAAAAGTAAAAACAAACACATTTTTTATTAATGACTCCTAAAATTAAGAAATAAAGGTTTCTAACTTAATCTTTTTACTTAAATATGTTGATTAAGAAGTTTTAAAATTCTTAATTTTTAGTAACCGAATTACAATAAGTTTTAAATGTTCAAATTGTTCCGGCTTATTCTTAGTTGCGTTTAAATTGATTTGATGTCGTGATTTATTCAAATGCAACAAGTGCTTGAATATTAATTACTTTCAGCTGATTCTGCAATATTTAATACATGTCAGACACATGTACCGGAACTAAATATTTAAATTCCAAATCCAGCAAGTGTTGCAGAATTCTAATCATTTCCAACACCTTTTTTGTACATAGGTATACATGTTCTTTTAAGGTGATGACAGTGATATATTTGGTATATCAATAATGAATTTTTACAAGGACTAGATTTAGCTTCCTATTTCAATTACTTAAATTACATTTAATCATACATTTATCTACGCTACATTTTTTAATACAGTTTTTACTTTACTTTAGTAATTTTTAATAAAGTTCTGGAAAATATTGCATCTTTGAATTTGTCAAAATTCAGATTTCAGTTATTTACGAAAATAATTCCTTAATGAGGCTTAATGAATTTATTAACTTTTGGTAGGTTCCTCTAATTTTTGTTTTTCCAGTTTAGAATTCTAAAAGTATTCTTTGGTATTTTGTCTTAAGACTTTCCGTTTGGTTTAAGTGTCATTATGCAAATAAGAGATTTTTAAATATTTTCCTTAGGAAATTATAATTGATAACAGTTTTAGCATTTATTTCTGTTGAACATCTTTAAAGCTTAAGAAAAGCTTTAAAAATTATTATTGTTTATGATTGTACACTTTATAATGCATATTTGTCGTTCATTTTATTAAAACTAAGTTTTAAACTTTATTAGAAATAAACTTTTGAATCCCTTAAAAGCAACTTAATTGTTTTAGAAACAATTTTATTTTGCCGTTTAAGCCAAAAAGCCTTTTTTTCATTTTCAAAAAATTAATAATAAACTGTAAAAAGCCTTTTCCCTCAACCTTTCGAAGAATTTCAATATTTGGAGAAATATACCAATACCAAAACCAGTTTTAGTTATTCTGTTTCAGTTATCAGTTAAAAAAGATTGAAAGTAACTCTCAAACATTTGTAATTCTTTGTATATTTGTATTACATATATTTTACGGAATGATTGAGATTAAAATAAACTATTTCAAATATAAAAAAAATACAATTTTAGTAAGGTTATCCCCTTTTCCACATAAATTGTTAAATAATTCTATGCGAAAATCATTTATTTTGATAATTGAACAATTTAAATATAATTACAAATGAATTGTAAACTATATGACTCTTAAAGCAATGGCTCAACTATGCGGATATAAATCTAATTTCAGTCATCATTGTTCTCAAAGTGTTTGGCATACTCTTCTCAGCTTGTTGTATTACGCACTCGATTTACGTCATCTTACCATATAAATGACAGCCACTTCTAGTCGACATTCCAAAAAGCAAGAAAAAAATCAACAAAAACCCAAAAGAAAAAAAAAAGAAAAAAGAATATTAAAGATGCGGGTACTTTATCGAGTGACTGAGGCCAAAACAATTTCGAGCATATCCTTCAAAGCCATCAATTTTCAGGCCACTCAACACCAAGCGATAGAGGAGGAGCATGTCGGCTCCACATGAAATGGAAGTGAAATCAAAAGCGAAACATAATTAGATTTGCTATAATTAAATGCTTAAGTAAAGTTGAACCCATTCGTTCATATGCTCATTCACTCTCGATTCGGAGTGAAGATTTATGGTTTCAAGTTTCGTCAACAAAAAGAGAAGAAATAAAAAAATAAACGTGCTGCTAATTTATGGGCACCACAAATTAGGGTAGGGAAATAATGATTAACACTTTAAGCATATTTGATTATGATTTGGATTTTAAATTCGATTTGGGATTGAGAGTGTCCTTACAACTATTTTGTATACATGTAGATTAAGTTCAAGATCAAGGGCGCATCAAAATCGGATTACAGCATGTCCAGCAATTCAAGTTTAAGTTTTGTTAATGAGCTTGACCATTCTCTTTTGTTGCTATTTATTATCTTACAATTGCTTTGAGTCAATTCTCAGCATCATCGGCTTTGGCATCGGCATAGGCATCTTCATCATCTTTATCTTCATCGTCATCTCAATTGTTGTTGCTTGTCTGGTTAGATTTGATGGATCATTGAAAACAATGAGAAGTAAAACAGTTTTCCTAGTCAAAATAGTTGGATTTGCTTCTGCTTTTGCTTCTACTTTTGCTTTCAATTTGTCTTCCTCGTTGTTGGCCATTAACAATTTCGGTACAATTTAGACAATTTGTTATTTTCTGCCTTTCGATTATTGACCCTGAATGTGTCGATTGTTTTTTATGTAAATCAAATTGTAATCCAAAATATCCACTACCCTCAAGCATGCACTTCAGTTGAACTATTTTAAAAAAAATAAATATTATTTCATCCACTGCATTTGCATAAAAGCCAAAACTGAACACACCGTGTGCCTGTGTTTTTGGGTCATTAAAATTCCATTAGATGTCGCTTAGATAGTCATTAAAAATGCTGTGAAATACCATCAACAATGGTATCATAAGTATATAGAACTGGTATGGTTAAAGTTTATTGACATGCTAGAGAATTCTTTTGCCTTGAAGGTCAATGACTTACCAAATCAATCTAAACGAATGCACAAACACACACGCACACATGATAGTGTGTGATTATATAATTGTTACATCATCATCATTATTATTATTATAATTATGTTCATGATGCTTAATTATTATATAATTGATTAAGTTATCAAAACATTTGGCATGAACACAGACCGAACGAAAGAGACATTTACAAATGGCTAAATAATTTTATATTGACTTTGGGACAAAGACAAAGTTTTCTTGCCATTTTTGTGGCTACTGTTTTTTTTTTGTTTTCTTCTTCATAATTGAGTGAAGATGTTTTAGACAATTTCATTTTGTCGGCTACTTCAAATAATGTAATAGAAAACCGCAAACCGAAACCAAAGCAAACAAAAGATTCCCTTACACAATCAAGTGTATATAAATAATTATTCATTGCTTTCAATGAAACAAAATTGATGAAGATGTACCTACATTCAAATATGTACCCAAGAAAAAACATGTCAAGTGTTTTATTTTGGCAAGTTCGTGGCTTAAGTCTTTCGTTTTCGAATACAGAAAAAAAAAATAATTATATGACCTCAACATTTATTTACGATCGAAATACTTTTTAATTTTATTAAAATTGATTGCTTAAGCATTTAACTAGGGGCGATTAAAGTTGATTTGTTTATTTATTAGTTTTTTCTTTTGATTTTTGGTAAATTCGAATTAGCCACATTCTAATAAGGTTGAATGTATGTTGCTTAATAACTTGGCTCATCAATTAGATTCCCCCTTAATATACCTATATATATGTATATGATTAATGAAACTGAAAGAAAAAAACTAGAAATGATTGTTTTGCTTGGATTATATGGATTCTAATTATTTCTTTGCGACTTAATTGTAATTGACTATAAAATAGTAAAAGGAACGAGGAAGAGAAACTTAAAGTTTAAATTCGAATAAAAGAAGATTGCAAAAGGGTTTTGAGTTAAATTAAATTAAAGATTTGACCTTAAATGCCCATTAAAAATGCATTTTATTTATTTTATTTGAAATAAGGCTGAGGTTTATGTATGTTGGTTTTAGAGAAGTTGGCCAACTCTTAGGCCTAACTCATAAGGGGCAATTAATTAAAATATTTACGGAATTTGCCATAAATATTTATAAATTTAATCAAATCGAAATCGAAATCGAAAAAATATGTAGTTCAAACGGAAACTGTAGCGGCTATCTCAAGGTCAACTCGTGCTATTCGATACGCTTCCTTTTATTGCTGCTGCTGCTGTTGCTTGGCTTAACATGTTTATGGCCAAATTGAATTTGACTGGCAGAGAAGATGCCCACGCCAATGTTTAGTTGAATGGTAATGACAGTGTCACAGAAAAGTTACCGTTCCACCAGTACATATATGGCAATTGTTTTGGTTTTATAAATCACAGACAAATCAACTCAATTTTTATATGTAGATATTTCTTTTTTTCTTTTGGTTACGCATATGTTTCGCTTCTGACTCGGACCGACACTCACTCGATATGCAAATGAAGCAGCTGTTGGGTTGTCTTACGTGGTGTGCTTTTGGTGTGTGCCGTTGCCGTATTCATATTCAAATTACCTTCATTTTAATCAATGAATGTTTAACGATACATAAGTTTTATCAATCAACTTATAGGGACCAACCTAAGAGTTTTGTAAGCTCTTTCAGCTTTAAATATGTCACAATTGATGTAAATTTTGTTTTCTTATGTCTTCTTTCACTCTTATTTTTTGTTTTTCTTTTTATTTCTATTTTTAGCATGCGGCCGCCAACGTTGAGAGCCGCCACCACATTGCGGTGTCTAATGATAGCATTTTCTATTGGCATAATCTCTGCCCAGAGCAGTGAACATTTTGAAGATGCAGACAAATTGAACGAATATACGGATCAGGAATTTGATCTTAGGCATACGATACCTGGGGAGCCGGGTGTGGATTATCCCATTTTAAGTGCCCTGCCCAAGACAAGTTTCGTTTGTCAGGGGCGTCATGAGGGTAAGAGATTAACCCAGTTACAACTAATTCACAAATATAAATAAAATAAATAAACCTCGTCGAATATACACAAAAATATTCAACAATATGAGGTATAAATCTTTAAATGAATTTATAAGAAGTTAACACAATTTTTAAAGGCTGAATTTGCAAAAAATTATTGATCATTATTATGCGAATTATTTTATAATATTTATTTAAAAAATATGTGAACATAAGTTGTGTTAAATTTGGCATTTTTGTCAGGTTTAATTTACAGCAAAGAAATTAGTTTAAATAATGGAGAAAGCTATTAGAAATAATATATTTTAGCATTTTTAATTTACACACTTTTGTATTAAATATTAAATTTAGCTCTTGACTAATCTCCCTCTAATTAACAACTAGAATCATAAAAATCAAAATCAATTTAGAACCTGTTGCATTTTCTTTATAGGCTACTATGCAGATGTGGAAAGTCGCTGTCAGGCTTTTCGCATTTGTGCCCATACAGCTCGTTCGGCACAAGGATTTGGTTTCCTTTGTCCCAATGGCACACTCTTTAGCCAGAAACATTTTGTCTGTGATTGGTATCGCAATGTAAATTGCGATGAATCGGAACAATATTATGAAATGAACCAGGAGAATAAAGTGGGCAGCACTCATGAAATGATGGAACGTGTACGTCAAATGATGGAATATCCTATGAAGACTATTTCAAAGGCATTGCAACAGTCCACGGCTACACAACAATCCAAGCCAGCAACGAAACGAAAGGAATTGATAACGGTTAACTCGGAAGTTGTACCTTTAACTGTTGGTGCTGCTACCGCAAAACGTGGTGAGGCCATTAAGAGCGAACCTCTGGTTACAGGTTTAGACGATGGAGGCGATGATATCTATGTCAATAGTCTAGGTGAATTGTCCTCCGATCCGGGCATACAATTCGATCATACAAATGCCCATATTATAGCCGAATATCCACGTGAGTATCATTATCTGAAGCAAAAGAATTTTGCCGAACGAGTGAATGCCGGTTTGGATATAGATGGTGGAGATTTGGCCTCATCCAATGATGTAATGGCTCCAGATTATATCAAACATATACGTAACACCAAGGAGGAGGCCACCCAATTGGATTTAGTATCGAATATTAACAATTTGTTAGATGAAGTCTCAACCGATTTGGATCCCAGTGTGTCCGGCTATCAAGCCATGAGTCCGGCCATGAAGGTGAAGCAACCATTTAGGTTTCTCAGTCGTGGATTTTCCATGAACAATAACAACGATAAATCAAAGAATTCAGCTTATGTGTATAATAGGCCAAAACAAACTCCAGGCACAGTCAGATTTACGGTAAGAATTTAAATAAATTGGAAACTATCCATTTTCCTTTCTCTTTCTTTCTTTATTACTATCTCTATCTCTATGTTAACTTCTTTGCTATTTCTTCAAATCTATCGCCTTCTCTTTCATCTATATACACACATAAACACACACCTCATCCATACAACTCTGAAGCCTAATGAGATACCCACTGATGCTCACAAAGATACTGACCATAAAGTTATATTTCCAAAAACCACAACTGAATCCATTGAAGAGCTGGTCGAACCACTTTTAATAGCACCCACTTTGTCACCCAGCTTAGAAGATGAGCAGGAGGAAACGACAGCAGCAGCAGCGGTTGCAGTTGTAACAGAAGTGACAACAGCAACTAGCGCCACTCCATTGATTGAACAACCACTGGGATTGTTGGCACCACCAGAATTTAATTTACCTGAAATAGAATCTCTGGGACAAGCAGCCGCCCTAGCAGCCAGTATACCCTTAGCAGAGGATTTGTCCCCACCTGAACTTAATCCTGATGCAATTGAGAAGACCGATGTTCATCATCAAGCAGCCAAATTGTTGCTGGCTGGAGTGAAATTGACTTCGCACAATGAGGAAACGAAAACGGCTTTGCATACCAATCAGCTAACAGCAGGAAAATTGGAAACGACCACCGCAGCACCGACAACAACAATTCCCACTCGTACTACTCCAGCCATGAGTACATCAACGGAAACGGTTACCGAAATAAGCAGCACACAAGAACGCATACGCGGCTATAGACGCTATGCCCAGCAGCGTGTGGGTGCAGGTGGTTCTACCACAGTTAAACGCGCCAATGTACGTCCTCTACCTTTGGTCATTAATCGCAGTTCAACCACCACAACCACTCAGAGAACAACCACACCCACTCGTAGCTATATAGAACGTTTGGCAGCCAGTCGTTTGCGTCTATCGCGTCTTCACACAGCCAAGCCAACATATTCATCTGTTGTAGCTGCACCAACACCCTCTACGACATCAACAACATCGACAACACTTTCCCCATTGTCTTATGTACGCGGAGGAGCCGAGCAAGGACCAAGCAAAAAGTTATCTGTGCGGAACATTGAAAAGGAAATTGGCAGTGAGCCACCAGTTAAAGCCAGTTGGGAGAGTGTTCACAGCAATCTGCAGCGTTTCCAGGTGCAGCGTGGCAATCGCGTTTACACGCCAGCAACAAGAGCTGCTGCCATCGTCAGAAGCACCACCACGGAATCTGCTTTCCATGTCACGCCCAAAACAAATACTGTAAATGCTAATCGTGGACGTAATCGTTATTCCAATTATAAGACTCAGGCTCCTGTGCAACGAACTCGTGGCACTACAACTCCTAGGACCACTGCTAGCACCACAATTGCACCACCATTACCGACGCGTACTACACCTGCTGCATTATCCACTTTGGCACAACAGATTTCGGCATTGGCATCTAGCTATAATCAGGGCTACACTTATACTCCTGTCCCATCGCTTAATACACCCAACCATCAGACAAAAACCAACATTAACATCAACAGCAACACACCCATACACTCCCCATCCCCTGTCGCCTCCTCTAGCCTTTCCGCTTCCTCATCTACTTCAACCTTTTTGCCTTTTGATAAGCTTACTCGCGCCATTGTTGATGAATCCATTTTGCAGAATTTTAAGAGTACCCAACCAAAGGTTACTCAGCAGCAGCTGCAATCGCAACAATTGCAACAACAACGTGTGGTCAAACCCAGCTATATCAAGCCAGCTACGGCTCCAGGTGAATTCCAGAATTTTAATATTCCCATTAGCAACTTGTATTGAAATTAAAATTATTTCCAGATATTGCCAGTTTGACTGTACCACCACGACCACAACAATTGCCCACTCCGCCGGGTATTGTGATTGCTCGTGCTGAGGGTCAACGAATTGCTGCCAATACGGCTGGCAACATTGTCTCCTCCATTGCGGCACAAACACAAAAAACGAGCTCAAGCAATTCCTATGTGTCATTGAATGATTTTCTAAATAATAAATTTGGTCAGGGTGAGGCAACCACATTACAGCAGCAGCAACAGCCTCAACAGCAACAGCACACTCCACGTCAGCAAGTACAGCAGCAACATACACAGGTACAACATGTGCAACATCACCCAGTACAACAACAACAGCAGCAGACTCACCGCCAACATGTACAACAGCAACATCCCATACATAAACAGCAACTTAGTTTTATATCACAACAATATCAGCCATTACAACAGCAGCAAATTGTCTATCAACAATTTCAGACACAGCCACAGACCTATCAGCAACAGCAACAACAACAGCAGCAGCAGCAACAGTTGCAACAGCAGTTCCATCAGCAGCAACAACAGCCGCAGACCTCATCCATTCAAACAAATCAACAACCCTATTTAACGCCCAATATTTTTGTGCCTTACCAGCAGCAACAACAACAGTTGCCCCAATTTCCACCACTTGCCCAGCCACTAAGTGGAGCAGCCTCGTCACCAAAAGCAACAATACAATCTAGCCGGCATTTGAATGTTCAGTTACCAGCTTTGCCGAATGGCCTAATACCAGCACCGACCACTGTGCAATTAGCACAAAAGCGTAGCGATGTTGCAGCTAGTCAATTGCAATTGACCAGCTCGGGTCCCAACAGAGAGAAAGCTTTCTATGCCGGACGGACATCGTACGATGTGCCACAGAGCAGCATTGGAAGGCTATCGAACGATATAACACATTTAAGGCGACGTTTGCGTCGGTATTGAGGATTGCTTGAGAATGCTAGTAATACTACAACTAAATACTACATAGATAAATTATTTATGCCTAAGCTAAGTTAACAATTGTACAATAAAATATAAATAGAATATAGAGTTCGAAATTGTTTTGCTCAAAATTGTGCATTTAATTTTGTATGTATATTTATTTCTTTGTTTCATTTGACAAATAAACGAATTTGCGTTTCGATTCCTAAATACTCTTTTTTTTTTTTTGTTTCTTTTTAATTGTTTGCGCTATTGCTTCATTATTATTATTATTATTTGTTGTTCCGCGTGAGATTAAGGTATTCGTTTTGTTGTTTCTTGGTTTATTGATTGATTTATATAGGTTTTGAATTTAAAATTATCATCAAATACGTACAATTCTCTTATCGCGTATGAATAGTTAATACAATGCAAGTACCAAGGTACTAGTACTAGTATATGTATCTGTAATAATAATAATAATATATAAATTTTAATTTTACTTGTATCTAGCATTAACATTATTGTTTAATTATTTAATATATTTATATATTGTTTTACAATATTCCATTTTGAATAGGGTGTTCGAATGTTTTCAATTGGTTGATTGGCTGCTTGCTTGGTGTCAGACATTTTTGCTATTTATGTATAAATTGTATGTACTTTACTTGAATCAATGCTGTGCACATTACAATTTGAAATATATACTATAAATATATATATATCTATATATTTGCAGGTATAATATACTATATGTATATATATCAGATCAGTTATCTGTTACGATTATGGTATGGCATCGAGTATCCTTTCTCATGCACAACAAATTTAACTAAATCAAATTCAAGTGTGATGCAACTGAATAGAGAAAGTACTTGCTTGCATTATGTATATAAATTTAAAAATTAAAGTAAATTAAAAACTAAAAGGTACTACACAGGTGGTACACCGAAATAATAATAATAATTTAATAATTATTCTGATCATAGTATATATATATATATAAACAATTAAAACTTTGTTCTTAAAATATACATATAAATATATGTAACATACAATGTGTAACGCTCTGATAACTCTAGCGCCTCAAAGCTATATAAAAATTTACAGCATATCGTTTATACACAACACTCGAAGGGGATTACTACATGTAATCCTTCATCTCATTGGCAATGGGTCTCGGTATCAAAATGTTTGACACAAAACTATTTACAATTATCAAAATGTTATTGAAACGCTTATGAACAACCAGTCCGATATGAATTCTAAAATATACGGCGACATTTTTGCACCCGCACTCGTACTCAGGGAAGCGAATTGACATTCAATAGAGCCGGCGGCTGTGACGGCAACGACAGTGATTCATTGTTAATGGTTATCACTGCATTGTTTGATATTGTCTCGATTGATGGATTCCCTGCTGCTGGTGGTGTCGGCCCATGTAATTGGCAGAACACCTTACGTTCCTGTTCGTTTAAATGCCAGCCAGCTGATCGGGCACAGGGCACATGGGCAGTTGCCTTGCAGGCGCGTTGAAAACAACAAACATTGGCACCCGTCTGTGAGCAATGGATACATTGATATCGTGTACTATCCCATACAGCAGCATCCAATCCATTCACATGGGCACCAATCAATTGTATATCATTCGTCCAAATGGCACAATCTTCGTGTAACCAAATCTCATAGCCATGTTCAGATGTCTTGCACATGCCGCGAAATGTTTCAATCAATTTTGTCTCTTGGCTACAATCGAGAGGATCTGCCATTGAGGAGGAGCAACGCGATTGCAAATCAAATTGATCATCGCTATAAGAATTGATGCAATCCTGGGCCGGTTGCTTGCGTTTACGTTTGTGCTGGACAAAGAAGTGGGAGATATATTTATTAATTAACAATTTCCAAAATCTATAATTCAGTCAACTCTTACCATGCTGATTTTGGGTGCCTGCATTATATTGGCTAAGGAGGCCTGCACCACTGGCAGATTCCTTTCTTGCAGCTTAATCATATCGCCACGTTTCCGCTTGCTCACAAATAGGCTATCGATATCCTGGGCACCGGGACTGTGCAATGCCGCTCTATATTCATCACAGTCAATAGAAACCAAATAGGGACCAAAGAGATCACCCAGACCCAGTTTATGGGGACCACGTTTACAGAATACACATATCCAACTGGAATCGGTGGTATCGGCATCATAACGATTGCTCAATGTGGAGCTATGCATCCCGCGTAGATTTTTACGTTCATGTGGCGCCTTTTTAGCTTTTGTTTGCTTCTCATTAATGTCCTCGGCGCTGTGCGTATTCTTTATGCTAACTGTGCCATCTGGTTTAATCAGTATATAGGGGGATTTGAATTTAAGATCGGCAGTGCTACTGCTAGTTCCACCATTAATGGCAGGCGCCGGCGTACTATCCTCATCAGTGGTAATCGGTCTACGTCCTCCGCTCTTTAAATTCTTGCCATTCTGTTTGGCATTTTTATTGGCTCCCTTGCCCACAGCCTTCTTGCTTTTCCCCTTGGCCATGGGACTCTTTTTTGTCGTCGTTGAGGACTTGGAATTGTTGTTCTTCATGTTGGCTGTTTCGTTTAATTTGCGGGCCGCCAACGCAGCCGCTGCTGCTGCCGATGTACTGGGCTTGTTATCGTCATCGCTGTCCTCTGGTTCAGGTTGTGATAACTTTTTTCGACCCACAGTCTTCTTGGTTTTGGCCCCCGATGTATAATCATCGAGGCTAAAGCGTAGCAGTGTGGGATCCATGCCTATGGATAGTCTTCGTTGTGGGAGGCGACGCTGAGGTGTGGACTTAAGTGGCTGGGATTTGCTACTTTCTTCAGATTCTTCGGCAAGTTGCGATTCGGGTAGCGGCGTGGAAGTGGAACGAATATCTAGCATCGGACTATGAATTGGACTGGGTAAAGTAGACTTCATGGCTGCCTTGGTGGCAATGGGTCGCACCTCAGGTGCGGGTGGAGTCGGCTTATCTTCTACCTTGGCGCTATCCAATGCCAGTTGGGTGCTCAAATCGTGTGCCACTACTTCATCTGGTTTAGCCTCTTCCTCTACTGGCTTTTCCGAAGCTTCTTCCGGTTCTTCTTCAATGCCGGCAAACATTTCTTCTAGTTTATCCTCCACTTCACCAAAGTGACAAGGTTCTCCATTGCCAGTTGGCGGCGTTACGATTGGATCTGCTGGTGCGGGAGCCGCTGGTATTGGAATTGGTGGTGGAGAAGTTCTTTCCGCTTGCTTAGTGCCATCATTTTCCGTCACTTTAACCTCTTCCACCTCTGCCTCTTCTTCGTTGTCTTCGTCTTCCAGCTCATGTACACTAACCGCTGGCTTGGCATCGATACTTCCTTGTTCCATTAGAGCTGGCGATGCGGGTGTATCCGTTATGATCTTGCTGTCATTTATGGGAACGGGTTCTTGTTTATCCTCTTGGCTGCTGTGACTGGAATGAGAGTTCCCACTAGAACTACTTGAACTGGAACTACTGCTATTGCTCTGCGGACTTGGAGGCGGTGGCATCGATACTATTGCCGGAGGTGTTTGATTATTTGCCACTGGTTCATCCTCTGGGACTGGATGATGACGCTGCTGTTGCTGTTGTTCAGTCAGATTTCGCTGGAGCAGAGCTTGACGTTGCTTTTTCGTCTTTGGGTTATCATCATTGTACACCGTTGAGTTGTTGCTGTTGCTATTCTCTGTTTGAGCCGGAGAACTGGCCCTTCCGTTCTCTATTACCATTGGCATTTCAGTTTGAAATGGATGAAAATCTCCACCAGAGCTAGAAGTCCCATTCTTGGCCACCTCTTTGGGACTATTACTATTAACATGAATATTTTTATTGGCATTGATATTGGAATTGGTGCTGGTGATTTCTAAAGCATTCTCGTTGGGAGTCAATCGCATGACAAGGCTGGATTTGCGTTTACGTCTCTTACGACTATTGCTATTGCTGTTGCTGTTCGATTCTAGTGACTCCTCATTGGAGGTAGTCATATAGGGTGATTCAGGTGCGTCTGTCAATTGATTTTGATTAACAGAAACTGCAGTCGACTTTTCACTCTCCCCTCCCGATGCCGATAAAGTGGGAGGTGGAGGAGGTAAGGCAGGTGTTGTCGTACTGTGGCGATAGGATAAATCAGTTATAACAGTTTGTTCGTCTCTCTCCCGTTCAATATCCATATCCGTCTGCTTCGGTTTCGGCAGTAGATCGAGATTCGTCAATTGCTGCGAGTTACGGGAATGATGATGCATTGCCGTTTGCTGTGGCGATGCCTGCTGTCCTTGCTGCAGCTGCGGCTGTTGTTGATGTCCCGGCAGATTGGGTTGTGGCGATTGTTGTGCATGAAATTGTGCGCTGCTTATGTGAGGCGGATGATGGGATGGCGGAACATGTTGATTATGATAATGCAAGTGTTGCTCTTGACCCACCGGCGCAGTCTGTTGCATATGCTGATAGCCACCGCCAAGTTGATGGTGCAAATGCAATTGGTTGTAATCCATTTGAAGAGGTGGCGGCAATGGCCCAGCCAATGGTGATTGTGGTGTTGGCGGGGTCTGTGGCCCATTGTATTTGGGCGTCATATTATAGGGTGCCTGTTGCTGCTGCTGTGGGTGTTGTTGCTGCTGCTGTTGTTGTTGATGATAGTTTCTCAGCGGCGACGCTATAAATAAATTAAACAAATTATTATAAAAATTTAATTTAATAATTAATTTCTCTATTGACTCACTTTTCTTATTGCCATGTTGTTGTTGTTGCTGCTGTTGCATTATCCTGCAATCCTTTTCCTTCTCAAAGTTGCGTTGCTTCAGTTGTGACAGCTTAAAGCTCTCATCACGATTCTGATGCATATAGTGAGGATTTGGCGACTGATTTGATAGATTATTATTGGCAACGTTACCACTGCCAGGATTACTGCTGCTGGTGTGATTGCTATTCCCTGTTGTCGGGGCACTGGAAGCAGTTGTCGTTGGCGGCGGCGGTGGTAGCAGTGACTCACAATCACTTCCATTGGCATTTAGATATTTACTAACCGCTGTTGATGTTCCGCTAGGCGTTGATGTGGGTACAGCTGATACATTTAAATTGTTTGAGGTCAGCAGACTAGCAGCATGAGCAGCTGCCAAGACGGCAAGATGTCCCTGCTGGGGCGTGGCATTGCTTGTGCTGAGATTGTGTCTAAAGGTAAATAAAAAAATATATAGATATATATTGTTTTTCAATATAAACATAAAGGAACTGCAATCCTTTTACATAGAAAACTAATTTTAATAATTTCAAATATTTTGATTCTTTTTTTTAGTTTTCTATTAGCTTACATTGATGGAAAATTGGGCGGAGCATGCATATGCGATTGTTGTTGTTGTTGCTGATGCTGCTGCTGGGAATTTCCATGGGATTGTTGCTGCTGCTGTTGAGGCAATCCAGATTTTGTGAGCGGCGGTGCCGCACTTCGCGTTGACTGCAGTGACAAGTCCATGGAGTCAAAAGGCAATGTTCCAGTATAAGGCGGCGCCAACAATGAATTCATTTGATGATGATGATCCAGCTTAAAAGTTCATTAACAGAAAAAATAGAGAAAAAAAAAAAGAGATTCCTAATTAATGTGGTATAAAAGGCTTGGAAATCAAATTCAAACAAGATGATAAAAAGCAAAACTAAAATTGGGAATTGATCTCGGAGAAGGAGATGTCTACGGGCAAAGCGAGAGAATTGAAGAGCATGCGATTTCGATTTTGTTTTCTTTAGTCGATGATTTTTACGTTTTTATGATTGGCCGACATAAAATTGTAAATGGCATCTGGTGGCGGCGGCGGCTGCTGCCAGGCCAATGGGGAGCGCACCATTGGCCTTTCGTTGGACATATGAGCCAGTTGCGGCTGCCGCGGAATGTATGAAGGTATCTGTAAATATAGATATTGATAGATATAAACATCGTTGGTGTATTATATTCTAAGCAAGCAAACGATTGCCTAATACTTACTTGCAGTGGATTCCATGAGGGATTCTGAGCGGCGGCGGCAGCTGCTTGACTGAGATGACTGTGAGGATGATTGTTGTTGGACATATTCTAACTTAAATTCAAACACAGCGACAAAGAGAACCTGAGATCAGCTCATTGACAGGCGGTAAAAGCAGGATAACAATAATCATACACAATCACAAGGGGAATTCAGAAGAAGGAGGAGGAGGGAGGGAAACAAAACGGACACGGAAACTCTTGGTTTCTGTTGAAAGAAAGAATTGTAGATGTCCTGCTAGCACATCGTTTGAATCTAGGACCAACAACCACGACGACAAATGACTCGATGTCTGTCCTTTTCCCTTATAAACAAATTCGCACGCACTTTTTTTCACAAACACCACCCCCACCCTTCTAGTGACAATCGGCACTTCGTAGTGTTAACCGCAAAATGTTAAGCGTATGTCAACCGGTTAAAAAAAATTGACAGGACAGGCGAGCCGTTAACCGCAAAATGTTAACTGTATCCTTACCGGAAAACTATACGAGAACTATACAACAGAAATATTCAGGGAATTTGATTACAATATCCAAAATTTTTGACATTTCGTTTTAAAAATAATGAATGTCCTTTACAGCGGTAGCGTTAAGTCGCGATAGATGGCGCCACAGTGAATGACAAGCGCGTGTCAATCGGTTAACGAAATTGACAAGCCCGTGTCAATCGGTTAACGGAACTGTTAGCCGACAGGCAGGCGTCTGCGTCCCTGGGTTGCGTTGCAGCTGCACGCTACGCCATAAGCACGCGGTCTTTGATTTGCAAATGCCTTTTGCCAATTCAACCTATTTATCGTACCATATGTAATTGGTTCTTTTAATGAGGATTAGTAGACGACACAGTTAGTAAGTTGCAGTTGCTGATGATGACGACATGGCGTGGAAGTGCAGTAAGTAGAAATACCTACAATTCCCAAGTGCAGGGCATTGCGACTTCGTCGTAAGGATAGCCGGATGACCGGGAGATCAGATCATGGACAGGCAGTAGCGGTAGCAGCGGGACAACGACAACCATCAGTGGTTGGTCTGCTTATCGTTTTGATCTGGAAATTCGTGTTAATTCGCCGTTTTGTTTTGTGCCGGATATTCTTTGTCGTTTATTGACGTTTTGCTTTGGTCCGGAATTTCTTGTGTCGGAACAAAATTTTTTTCCCGTGGTGTTTTTTTTCGGACCGTAATGTGACCGTATTACGCGATAGAAAAAAGCTGAAGTACTGACAATTTGGCCTTTTTCAGGCTAGTAAATTTATCGAATTCTAACGTTAGCTATCGATGTTATTATCGGACATGAAACGCGGAATAGACGTGCGAATAGACACATTCGGTCGTGCATTTGGTGGTAACAATTGCTTTCTAATTTATAATAACACAACAAGGCAATTTAATGAGCCCTTTGTTCTATTTATATTAAGTTAAATAAAGGGCGATTTCCACAAACAAAAGCAATCCGAGAGAGTATTCACATTGATTTCAAAATTAGGTTTCACATATTCACTTTATCAGCTGTTTTTTGTTTATGTCAGTAGTCTTTCAAAAAAAAATCGACAGTCCTTTCGAATACGAGGCTGATTTACAGTTTTTTAAATGTGAATCGGTGAATGAAATTTATTTAATTAAATAAATATTTAAATAGTATTTTACAGATAAGGTGTGTTGATTTCAGGAAAAAATATTTTAATAAAAAATATATCGAAACAACTGTAATTCATAACTACCTTTAGCTGTTTTAATTTGGTATTTTTTCGAAATGCTATAAATAATACTTATTTTGGCGCTTAATCTTATTAAGTTTCGTATCCCTGGTCTCGCAAGCGTAGGTTTAGTTCAACTATGCAACGAGGTGCATTTATTGTATTTGAAGGCTGCGATCGCAGTGGGAAATCCACACAAAGCCATTTATTAGGTGAGTGTAAATATCTATTTATTAATTTTATTAAACTAATGCGTAATATACATATCTTATTTTCCACAGTGGATAAACTCCAGTCGATGGGTATAAAAACGACGTTTTTGAATTTTCCGGAACGCAATTCAAGTCAAATTGGACAGGTGATCAATTCGTATTTAACCAATAGTCAAGATTTGCCCGATGAAGTGATACATTTAATGTTCTCCGCCAATCGTTGGGAGTATTTCAATCAAATGAAAAAACAACTTGAATCAGGAACCACGCTAATCGTCGATCGATATTCCTACTCCGGTGTGGCCTATACAGTGGCCAAGGGCTTGGATTTTGATTGGTGTTTTGCACCAGAACGGGGATTACTAAAGCCCGATGCAGTATTCTATTTAAAGACTAACATTGATGCTCTGTCATCACGTGGTAGTTATGGCGCAGAGCGGTAATTATCCAAGACAACTGTAAATTTTGATTTTTATTCAAATTATAATCATTTTCAGGTATGAGAAAACAGAGTTCCAGCGCAAGGTGAGCGCAGTTTTTGATCGTCTCTTCGAAAGGGAATCTTCTTATTGGCATAAACTAGACGCCAGCAATACAATTAAGGATTTGGAACAGCATATTTCAGAAATATCAATTAAATTACTAGAGCAGGTGGCAACACAACCATTGGACAAGCTAAAATAGTTATAGTATTGTATTTGTATTCCTTTTAGCATTAGCGTTGATTTACGTTAACTGCTATTTGTTATAAATAATTGCAATTATTTTGTTGCTATTGTTTTTGTTGTTGACGACGGCGAGCTTAAATTTTTAATTTACGACTGGCAGATCAGGCAATAAATCGTTTGAATTAAATCGAAGTTGGTTGCATGCATATCAACTAAATGATTAAGCAAATGCAATTGCCAGCCAACCAACAAAATAAATGAATATTTATTTTTTTCAATAAGCCCATTGATTTATGGATAAGCCAACTGTGAGTTCGCCTTGAGGATTAGCCCACGGTTTGTTCTTGTTGTAGTTGCTGGTATTTTTTTGCTCCATTGTAGTTTCTCATTTTATTATCATTAACAATTACAATTACAATCATTTTATACGATAACGAAATTAAATTCATCAATTTATAAACTAAACTAAGGCGTAAAATAATTTATGTAGATTCCAATTTGACTCCCCTTCTCTCTTCGATCTATTCCCTTAATTCAAGTCATAGCTCTCATAGGGATCGAAATTCTCGCGACGAGTTCGCGGCTTTATCTTAAATTGACGATAGCCCACTCCAGGTTTATAATCGATGCCAGCACCTGATCCTCCACCCAATCCTGCACTTGCGCCAGCACCAGTGCGTCTCAACAAGGGTCCGCCAAAACGTTTTTGTGTCTGATGATAAAAGGCAATATCTCCATAGCTATGCTTTGGCCACATGCACTCACAGCCGGAGGGTACTGTTCGGGTCTCGGACTCCCAGCATCCTGATTCCTCATTTAGGCGTATCAAATGTATGGTCCGATTGAGTTGTATACAAGCGAAACCTGTGGCCGAACAGATCTGGAATGGTTGCAGAAAATATAATTAATTAGTTGGAGAGTAATTTAAAATTTATAAATGTAATTAAGATTTAGTTGCCTGTATAAAGAGACAATTTTTTTGTTATTTCCGATTAGATGACGAATATTTACATATGTAAAATGCAAAAGGAACCAATTCCAACCCCATAAAATATGTGTTTATATTATTATTGAATGATCGAATTGCTTGAGAAATTACCATCTGCCTGTAATATAAAGTTTTCTAAATAACACTGTGATATTGGAAAATAAAGCTAACGGATTTAGTATAAATACTTGTTTAGAGTACAAATAAGTAAAAAATTTTGAACTAAGTAAGTTTATTTGAAAATTTTGCCACTGCTTTGTTTTGTAAATCGAAAAAAAATTGATAATTAAAGTACTATTCGAGGTTTGTAATTTTACACTGGTAATCACTGAAATACGACAAGTTCTGTATTAAACTTCGAAATATTTGAAAAATTAGTTAAGCCATTGATTGGCAATTAATTTATCTTTAAGGTTTTATTAATTTATTTTAAAATTACGAAGTATACAAATTTTATAATTAAGGGTAAATTTTGAATCTTTTTTTTTTCTATAAGAAGTTCTTCAAATTTTAAACGAGCCATTTGAATAGGACATATCACATAATATATCCGATATGCTAGAATACCAAATCAAATAATAAAATAAAGCCAATTGGTAGATACCAATATTCCAAATTTGATAGAAATCAAGAAATCCAAATTTGAGTACAAAACCTTTTTTACCGAAAGGTCTGTAAATGTAAATTAACCGATAGGTGCGCTAATGTGTTAATATGCTGATTAAAGACGGCGAATGATAGAAAGTTTGGCTAAACACAATTTAAATAGGGCATTATTTATATAGTATAGGGAAAACCAATGCCATTTCATTTAAATTTTATAGTTTTTCTAAAATGTTTTAGAAATTATAGAAAATTCTAATAAATTTACAATAGAAAACTGGCAATCCTTAAGCTTTTTAATATATTTTTTGCTGATTAAAAATAAGGTTTGGAAGTAATTTGATTTTATTGCTATTTTTTCAAGTTTTCCACTATTTTCTTTCATTTGATACTCACTTCTCGTTTCTCTCCTCCTCGCTCTGAGAGTAGAGCTCTAAGTAAGGGCAATTCATTGCTACGATAGCTATAGTCATAATTGTGCATCCTTGTTGGCTGTGGTGCATAGTTATTGGCACAGGTGACCTCCACATAATGATTTGGACGATATTCACCCATGTCAAGTTTTATAGTGACCCGATTTGTAGGGCAAAGTGATTGATATGTAACCTATAAGTATGTATATAAAACTGATTAATCTGTTAATAATTGTTATATTAAACTTACGCCATCATTATTATTGGGATTTGTTGAAGGATTCGAATTGTATTGCTGGCTGGGTGGCATAACACTCCGAACGCGACGCTTGCGCACATTTTGTATGCCATAGGGTAATTGTGAACTTAACTCATCGGCATCTTCCTTTTGGCCAACTCGACGCACTGCATAGTCCTCCTCGCCTTCAAAATCTATGCTATCGTTGGAGGTATCATCAGGGCTAGCATTACCATTAACAATATCATCACTAGTGTTGCCATCAGCTGGTGCTGTTGCTGCATCATCATCCACATAGTACTCCAGCTGACCTGGTTCTCTGCAAACAAAAATTGCATATGCATAGAAAAATTTGCAGCTTTGGCAATGAATTAGAAGGAGGCTCGTTTGCTCGCATCTCACGCCGTTGGCCAGGACGCAGCCAGGCAGGCGGAAGAGCTTTTCAAAATGAAATGGATGGGGGGGGGGGGGGGGTGGGCTAAAAAGCTAGAAAAAAATAAATTCGTTTTTGACGTTGGATATGCTACTCTCTTTGGTTTGCCCGCTTTTTGTTAGTTCCTTTATTATTTTTCTTTTCTATTTGGTTTTTTCTTTTTTTTTTTTGTTTCCAGCTGGCCAACAAAAGCGCATCATTTTGCATTCAACTGTAGCAAATGCCAATGAATTTTTTAGTTTTCGTTTTGCTTGGGCTTTGTACTGACATGGTAAGGGTGCGCGGGTCTCGGATACGGATTCGGATTTGGATGATACGGACAACGACAGCGGCGACGGCGGCGGCGGTGGCGATATAAAGCTCTGTTACGCGACTGCCAGCGGATTTCCCTTTTCGTTGTCGATGGCCGCCAGCTAGCTGGTTGCCTGACTGCATCTTTCTCTACCATTCGCGGCTATAACCGCAGGACTTTTCCTCTTATTTTTTTTTTCTCTACATTTATTTATTTTTTTTCTTTTTTTTTTTGAAGCGCACTTCAGGCAACAACGACAGCTTTGATAGTTTTGTCGCAAAGTTTTGCACAAATGTTTAGAAATGAATGCAATTGGAATTGTTGAGGTAAGGTTAGTGCTTTGCCTTGGATTCTGCTTGTTTAAATTAGAATTGTTGAGATCCTTTTTACCTTCTATTTTTCCACTTTTAGCCAAACGAAATAAATGTTGAACGAGTCAAGAGGAAAACCCAATGAAATGAGTGTGTGTAAATTTCTGTGTTGGGGCCATAAGCTTTAAGCCCTAATATCTATCTGTACTTTACTATTCAAAGTGTTTAGCTAATATCCATACAAATTTTCAAGATGTATTTGCGTTTGTCATCTTGTTCTAATTTCAAAATGCAATTAACGTACAATCTGTAATATAATCTTTATATAATTTGAACTATCTAATTCCTGATAAGTCATTTTATTTTTGTTGGTCTAAATTCGAATCGAAAGTATATTGCATCTTATAAAATTAATATTAACACTATATACATATTTGTATTAAATATACTTGATTTGAATATAAATTGGAGCAATTAGAGATTATAGTTGTAAACCAACTAAAACTTTTCTATATTTTACTATGTGCTTTTACAATAAACACAATTAGTTGAGGAAATATTAATCGAGAAATGATTTTAATGATAATTCAGATCAAAAATAAAATTTATTCATGAGAAATATTTTTAAAAACCACAAAAATTGAAGCCGCTATAAGTTTTATTTAAAAAATTCCTCAATAAATGTTTCTAATTTTTACGAATTTGCTCAGAAGATATTGAATAATTTTGAGTTCTATTTTACAACTCCGAAAATAATGATATTTTTCAATCAAAGTATTTAAAAATCAAAACATAATAATAATTATTTCTTAAGTTTTATATCTGTTTTATTTTTCAATTTTTAAAATTTACTATACGAAAATGATTTAACAAAAAATTTTGATTATTTGGAGTCTATGAGAAATAATAATAAATACATAGTAATTTTTTTTTTGGTTTTTCATTACTTGAAATGGAAAATAAGTCACCAGGTCGAATACGTAATTAGATTTAATCAATGTTGTATTCATATAAGTAGAATATCTAATTAATTCTATTGAGGGAATGATAAATTTGTCTCAATTATTAATATTATTGAGGAGAAACTTTGGAAGTCGGAAAGTTGGAAATCGGTATAATAAAAGTAAAAGTTAAAAGCCTTTCCTCATGCAATATATATGTAAAAATTAATCTGTAATCTAACTTTTGTTTACACCAGGAGCGGTTTTATATTTTCAGAAGAAGTTTAAATTATATTCAAGATTTAGCCAACGTTCACCTTCATTTAACAAGTAAATAAAGATCTGCGAATTTCATTGACTTCAGTAAAATTTTCTACTTTACCTTTCATTCTTTCTTTAAGAAATTTTCAAATTCATTACAATTTATATTTCCTATTAATTTTCCTTTAGTTAGAGTATTCAGTTAGTGGACTTAGCAAATATATTTTCTTATCTCCTTTAAGCATACAGCTTCAGTTCAAGCTAAAAGTCAAATGTTTTGTCTTTGTTCAAAAAAACATTTTCGTCCTCAATTTTGTTTGTTATGTTGATGCAGTTTTGTTTGAGGGCATTTCATAATCTTTGGCATAAAAAATCGTCTGATCCATCTAAGCCTGATCTCGCGTACAGAATGTGGGTGAGTTGTGAAGGGAGTTGAATACAAAAGAAGTAAAAAGGAAGAAGCTTAAGTGCTTACGTTAACGCTTACGTCAAGGATGACGAGGACATGGCACATTGGCATGGACTTAACTCGCTATGCAGACAGACAGAGAGAGAGAGAGAGGAGATAAAGAGAGAATGGGAGAGAGATAGACTAAGCACGAACAAAGTGGAGACAAAGTCGAAATGTGAATAGAAGAGACTTTGTTCCTACCAATCAGATTTGGTCACATTGAAGCTCAACAAGATGAATGCAGTCATTCTATTGCTTTCAATACCCGAATTTCTCTTCTTTTCTCTTTTTCTCTATTTTTTTTTTCTCTCTTGCTAATTTTCATTTGTCTAGGGCGTTTTGGGTTGATGTTCTTGTTCTTGTTGTTGCTTACCTACGACTGCGACGTTCCATTGACAATTCCAATTCCTGCTCTACATTGTTGTCGTTCGCATTGTCCTGGTTTTGCTCCTGGCCGGCAAACATACTACGGCTCATACCCATTCCCAAAACCACACCTTGAATGGCCGCATTTAAGTCAGACAATTGCAGACGGAAGTCATTGCTAGCATTCTCGGGATCATCATCAAACTGTCGCTGTTGCTGTTGCTGTTGTTGGTGTTGCTGGTGTTGCTGTTGTTGCTGCTGCTGAAGTTTACTGTTGGTGCTATAGTCGTATATGTTCTGGCTGGGATTTCCGTACAGTATTTGTGGCTGCTGTTGCTCCTCCTGCCATTTTGCCAATGCTTTGTTGTAGTTATAGTTGTCATTGTTGTTCCCATTGTTGTTGCTATCTGCAATGCCATCAACATCGGCATAGTTATAGTTGTTGTAGTCGTTATAGTCCTTGTTATTGTTGTTGTTGCTGCTTCTACTATATCTATTGTTTTTATACGTAATTTCTGCTCCTGTTGCCGCAGTCGCCGTCGCCGAAGCTCCTGCCTCTGCCTCTGATTCTGCCATCGTCTGCTCACAGGCCAATGCAAGCGTTCGTCTGGAAGAGCCATCACCAACACCACCAAAGCATCCAGATCGGGCAGCCAATATGACAGCCAGGAGTAGCTGCAAAATTTAACAAAGAGATAAAAGAGATATGAGCAAGCGAAAAACATGTAAATGTAAATGTAAAGCCTATTGGCCCATTGAAATGTTTAACAATTGTTCAACATTTTTCTTGGGCTAATAAAGTGAAAAGTGTTGCCACCACTACCAACAACAACAACAACAACAACACGACAACAATTCATTCTATATAAATATGAAATTTATGAAAATTAGATGGGGTTCTAGAAAATGCTGATTAGTCTACTTATTATCATTAAATTTTGTATAAAAACTTAACTATTTTTGTACAAAAAAAACTGAAGCAAAAAATAAAATCATTAAAACACGAAAGAGAATGTTGGATAAAGAGAGTGTCCTTAACTTAAATAATATTATGCTTGTTTAATAATTTAATATTAACAACAATAAACCAAAGAAAAAATAGTTCTTTAAATAGAAATTCTCAGCAAGTTAAGCCGATAAGACTTTTAATAGTTTTGAAATGATATAAATGGATTTATAAATATATAAAACTAAACTAAAATATTATTATGAAACTAATTTTCTACCGCATGTTCAATCTCTTTTAGTTAAAATATATTTATATACAAATGTCCTATGTTAAATATAAAAAAGAAAGTACTTGTATAATCAAGGGTGAACTGGTTATTCATCGTAATTATATGTTAGGCCAAATGAAATCCAACATTTATGTGGTCGAAAATAGTTTCCTTGTTTTTATTATGATCAAAGTTGAACTTAAGAATCATCTAAATACCTTGGATTTAAATATACAATAATTCTTTTGTTGATTTCTTTTGTTCTAATTTATCACCCTTTAAATATAAATTATTACTTTCCCAAAAATAAAACTGCTTTGATTTAGAATTTAAATGCTTTTTAATGTTTTGGTATGATATCTAACTGATGTAATCCAAAGATGTTAGTAGTAAAAAAATGTTTCTTTAGTAGAAATAGACGGATGCTTCATAAATTACTTAAACCGAATTTGTAATTTTTTTATATATCGCCATACTAAGAAAAAGAAAATTTAGCATAAAAAAAAATTAAAAAGTCAATAGAATTATAAGAATAAATCGAAAATTGTACTACATACTATATAAATATAACAGAATCGATTAACTAAATAGTTGAAAAATAAAACTACTTTGATTTAATTTTATTGGAAGAGTAAAGAAAGAACTAAATGTGAATTTTAAAAGGATTAAAAGGAATGAAAAATGTATTTTTCTTTTTAATTTGAGATTGAAAATTTTTATATTCAATTAATTGATATCATATAATATTCTGCCTAATTAGTATAACTATTATATAATTGTACTAATCATTAATTAGTAAAGACTAAAAGATTCGATATGGATAGTATATATTTAATTGCTTAGATATAACCTGAATCTATGCATTCTTCTATATTTAACCTTCTCCTCAATGACTATAAAAAAGGAAATAGAATATAAAAAAGAAAGAGTAGATAAAATAGTTAAGGCCATTGATAAAAAGGAGTTAAAAAGCACACATATGTATAAACAGTCTCTTTGGCTAACGGAGCTTATAAACTGACTATTTGTCGGCTAAACCAAAAAAGAAAAACGAAAGAAAAGTAATGGCCATAAAGAAACGAGCAGCACAAATAAGGGCATAAAGTCAGCCCACTAATTGCTAGACTAAAGCCACCTTCAGGTAAAGTATGTAGACTAAGGTATGCAGTCAGGCTCAAAGTCTCAAATGCTAAAAACCCGTAGCATGTTGCTCCTAGTCCAACACCCACATCCTACTCTTAGTCCCAACTCCTCCTGTTCCCATTTCTGGTGTAATGTGAAAGTGTGAGCTTAGTTGCATCCAAGTGGGTCGTTTCGTGTGCGGGTGGAACATGTAACAACATTGCGGCAACAACTTTAAGCTTGGAAAAATGGCAAAAAAAGTGAGCCATAAGTCGCCACTATGATACACCTGGACGATTAACAGGATTTACAGCTTTAGCCTGGCCTGAATACGTTCAAGATGAAGAACATGTTTCACTTGGTCACTTTTAATTGAAATTTATTCATAAGGTATTTGGGTATTAGAATTGACAAATTAATCCAAGGAATAAAGCCATATAAAAACAATAAGAAAAGCAACAAAGAGGAGGAGTTGAAAAAAAAATGTTTTACAAAAAACTTTAAAATTGGCAAACTTTTTACTGGCATTAATTACAATTGCTTCATGGGGCAGCAAAGCATTGATGAAACCATAACAAAAACTAATATTTGACAATTGGCAATAATCGACAGACCCCACAGGCAATACCAATAGCAACAACAACACCGAAAGAGATAGATAACACAAACGATGGAGAAAGAGATGGAAAGATTCACATAGAAAGAGAGAGAGAGAGTGTAAGAGAGAGGGGAAAAGGAAAACAAGCAATGGCAAGCGCAACAATTAAAACAAATCGAAAAGACCAATGTAAAATGTTTTTGTCGTTACATTTTCTCTTTTTGTTTTTTCTGTTGCTTTTATTTTTGTTGCCATGTTGTTGGACATGAAATCCTCATCTACACCATGTCACCATCCCTTTCCCCTTCTACTTCCACTTTTCCCCAAATATTCCCCAATCCATACACGTATGCAAATTGCATTGAGTATTGTTGCTTGTTATTTTTCGTTCCACTTCCTTTTTGTTATTTTTTGGTCTTTTTTTTTTTGTTTTTTTATATATTTTTGAGAACCAAAGGACCAAGTTTCTCTGTTCGAACAATTGCCGCCATGAACAAAATTCAATTGAAAACTCAAAGGTCACAAATTTATACTGTGTGTAGTGGTGTGTGTGTATGTCTGTGTGTGTGTGTTGGTGTTGTGTCTGCCAGGTGACCATTTAAACATTGTGTTGTTTGATTGCAAAAATGTAATTGAATGGCAGCCAAAAAATATGAAATAATAAACGCAAAAAATTTACATAACATGAGAAAACTATTTTCAAAAATTCATTCATTCACATAAATTACAAACTAATATTGAAATTTCAATTGGTGTACGCGACCCATTGACCATTGAAACAAATTGAAATACAAATATTGATTAAAATTACATTTGTTTTTTTAGTATTAGAAATTAATTTGTATAACGGCAACAAATTGTTTGTTGTCTATAAGTAGTTAAAGAAAGATAATGTATCGGAATTATAATATATATATCTGAATATTCAAATTTCATTTGCAGGTTGAGAGAGATAGAGATAAAAAATTGCAACTTGTGCTCTTTATACTAATATATAAAGGATCGTCCGTATATCCTAGTCCACTTCCACTTCTCGAAAACAAGAATATTTAAATATGTTTATACAAATTGCCTGTTAAATTATAGAAAATATTTCTTTTTAGTTAGAAAATAAAATTATTTTTACTAATTTTTTTTATATATGTATGTACTCTAATATATAAAAAATAGGTAATTCTATTTTTTGTATATTGTTTTTAAATAAAATGGAAATAAATAAATAAAATTTAGTTTTGTTCTTTTTTTGTTATAGGTTGAAAACACTAAAAAAGAAATAACCACAAAAAATCTTCTTGACACAAAGTTGAAGCTGGGGTAAAATAGTTTTAATAAGTTTAAAGTTGAGTTTTATTAGGGTCACAGTGGGAGTGAAATAAAGTTTTGTTTTGCAACCCCAACATAAGTTAAATATTGAAGTTGGAGAAATTCAATGAAATAAAATTAAGTAAAGAAACAAAAAATTAATAAAAAAATCAAATATTCGTAAAACTCTCATATATTGAAACTCAAATAAGCAGTTGGATAGAAACTAAATTTATTAGACATATAAATGAAATAAAATAAAAGACTTTTAATTAAATGAATTAAGGGATTCGTTACACAACACTTTTTATCTTTTACAGTTGTAAATATTTAAAAAACATATATAGATACATACATACATATAAATATGTATAAAAAATAGAAAAATATGTAAATTTGAAAAAGGATCTAAAATAAGTCATAATAATCTTAAATTATTCTTAATAGGATCCACAGAACTTCATCTATTAATTGCTGACCATGGTAAAAATTTACTTAAATGGAACATATAAATAGTCAAATATTAAGATATTAATGGAACTACCTCAAATATTATATGAATAACTAAATTTTGCAAAGCTTGAGGGGAAAAATGCTTTATATTTTTAAAATTAAAATATTCAAAAATTAGCTAATAATAATAATAGTTAATATAGCAATATGAATTAATAGAAAGGGTTGCTTAAAGTCTAAATAAGTTCAGAGTTTCCTTTTTAATATGTTTGTTTCAATTTGAGATATAGGAAAATCTAAACAGACATTTTGCATATTTAATATTTGTGGCTCATGTGAAAACAGTATTTAAATCTTTATTTAAGTTAAGAAAAGTAAACCTTTTTGGGGTTTTTGTTGTCTTAACTAAGCTGACACCAAGTGCTGAATATTTGACTTGTCTTGACCCTCTGCAATCGGCTTAGGGCAACTTTAAATCACAGAGAGAAAAACCTGCTCCGAATCGAGATACAAGTAAGTGCCACCTGTAAGCCCAAGGAAAATTTCAAGTCAAAGCCTAAAAAAGAAAGGAAAAGAAAAAAAGCAGAAGAAGGAACAAAGAAAACAAAAAAAAAAAGAAAAAAGAGAAAAAACTTAAATATTCAATTCCATAAACACTTGTTCACACAGTTCACGCAGATCTCGCGGTGGCAATGGCGATGCTGTCCGGGTCTTTGTCTTTTGTTCACTAAGACAACTAGCTGGAACTTTTTGGATGAGGTTATGATGGGGGTGGATCTGGAGGTTGGCGGGGGTGTTGCTTGGATGAGGATGAACTTCATCAACACAAATTGTGAATTCCATACAAATAGTTTGACAAACTCGAGCACCCACCGAAAAACTTGGTGAACAAATGCCGGGAAAAGCGCAAATGAAAGAAGTTTTATTTTTATTCCTCTCTCTCTCTCTTTCTCTCTGTGTGTATTGTGTGTGTGTGTGTGTTGTAGGCGGTAAAATCATAAAAGAAATCTTTGTAAATCCACAGCAACATGGAACCGCAACAACAACAATAAATATGTAAAAACTAGATTGAGACAAAAGAACTTGTAGGAATATCTTTCTCGTTCTACTTTAGTTTTCATATTTCAGTTTTCTTTTTATTTTTCTTTTTTTTTCGGAAGCATTTCCGGCGCCAACTACTATGGTCACGTAGTTCTATATACTCTACAGATAGATAGATATATATAATACTTGGTATGTATATGGATTGCGCGTGCCGCATATTATCGCTCTATGGGTCGCACGGCAATGGCATTGTCAGAGCAAACTTAACTTAACTCAACTGTTTCAACTCCAACCCTAAAAATCTTAAACTCGAACCCAAACCCTGAACCCTAAACCGAAGACCAATACCAATCCAATTCCAATTCCAAGACAGACACAGACATGTCTAAGTCGTGCTCTGAAAAACTTTCATGTCCGACAGTAAGAAAAACCACTAAATAGGCGCGTGCTCCCTTTACCCCCCCCCCTCTCTCTCTCTCTCTTTCATCTTTTCAACATTATTTTGTCAGGAAAAACTTAGTTTTCAAACTTGTTTGGGTTCGGTTTTGGTTTTGGTTTTGACATTATCCTTCTTCCTTAGAGTCCAAGAGTATTTCTCTATCATTGATTGTCAACCCCAAGTATGTAAAGGGAATTGAACTTTTTGCTTAGCCTTCTGTTTAAGTTTTATTTATATTTACCCGATTTGATAGAGTACGGATTTATTTAATGAATTAAGAGTAGCAGACGATAGAAATCTTTAGAGATTTTTCTTTAACATATATTGATTTGGTTTTGTTAACTTTTTTTATAGTTTATTGTTTGCATATCGATTTACTACATATAAATAAATATTTGTATACATCCTGCGATGTATGCATATAATGGAATTGTGTAGTGCAACAAGTGGCAATGCCACAGCATGCGGTAATAAGTACATGTTTAGTGTTATGGTTGTTGTTGCTATTGCTGAAATGTCTATGCACTTGTGCCGCATTCAAGTCAGCTTAACTCTGTTTGTATGTACATCCTTTGCAACGTATAAAGTTTTTTTCTATAATAATATATTGAAAATTGTTGCCATAGCATGCGTAATCTTTGCCACACACACACACACACACATACACACATATGCAAAAGCTTTGAAAAGGGACTACACGACATGACAAAAAAGAAAAAGGAGAGAAAAAGAGAATGTAATAAACGCCAGGCAAAATATTTGTCAAATCAATTTCACTCCAAAGCGGAGTGTCAAGGGCATGAAAATAGAATTGGAGAATGTGGAATAAAAAAAGGGAAAAAAACCAGACTTCAGTGTGGGAATAATATGCATAATTTTCACACACACACACACACATACAAAATGCTTCACTTGAATTGATTTTCCCTTCTTCTTTGACAATACACATATAAATGACAATGGAAGCCCCAAAAATTTTGCCATCAAATTGGCTATATAAATCAGATTGCTAAAATCAAACATGAGCAAAATTCAATTATAATAATTAGAAATCATAGCATAGCATAAATTAATTAACTACTGTCTATACAAACTTTTTCGTAATCATAGAAATCAATCGATGTTAATAGAAAATGCCATCAAGCAAATATTTAATATATAGTTTGAATAATTTGGAAATGTTATGAAACTATTTATTGAAATTATGAAATTTATTAACATTGTACAAAAGTTTTGAAATTAAGGAAGAAAGTGCTTTTATTTTGTTAGAAAACTTTTTGAATATTAATAAAATATTAAAAGGTTTTTTCTAAATAAACTATTTGAAAAAGAAATAAAAAAAAAAAAAAAACAAGAAACAAAATCATATAGTATACTTTTTATTTTACAATCGAAAACCGATGAAAATACCGTTCGTAGAAACTTTTTGAACTTAAATATTTTTTTGAAATTAGTTAAGAAACTGTTCTGAAATTAATTTTAGGATTAAGTTTAACCTAAATACATATGTATAATAAAACGTTTTATTTCTTAAGCAATAATATTTTAGAAAATGTATTATTTCTTTTTTAAATAAACTTAAAATAATTATTAAAGGCATCCTTAATAAAAAATGAATACACTTGAAAATAAAACTAATAGGCACTTAGGTATTTTTTGAGTATATATTTTTATAATTTCAAATGAAAGTTTGACTTAAATGTAAGAAATCCTAAATTTCATTTAATTTTTATATATATATTATATAAATAAGTATTAATTATTCAATTATACTAGTTATAAAAACATAAATTATAATGTAATAATAACAATTATTACTTTAAGTTTTCAAAGAAATCAAATATTCTTAGAAAGAGCATTTAAATTTCGGTTATAGGTTAACCGTTTCTTTTCTTTTTCATTCATATACATATGTATATATATATATATACATATATGACAGTTGGTTCCATCTTTTATTTGCAATTTTGCTATTTGTGCACAAGATTGCCTAACGGGGGAATAGATATACATATATATATATATAAGTATATATGTATATACATATAAAACATGACAGGGACCAAAGTTGTAAGCATGTGTGAGTATATGTGTGTGTGTGTGTTTGGATGAAAAATTATTGAAGACACTGTTGATTGAAGAATGGGGGCCCGCTGCCTTTTATTGTGTGCGACATGTTTTGATTGAGGTATGCCGCAGCAGCAACATCAGCAACAACAACAACAATAACAGCAACAACAACAACAATAACAGCAACAACATTTTAACCAAATAGTAAGAAGAACAACACGAGCAACCAGCAGCAACCGGCAGCAATCGACCCGTCACTTGGGAGTCCTGGCATCGAAAAGTGTAGTCACTACTAAATTTCGTTAAAGGACACCCCAAAGGCAAAAAGGGCTGCAAATTAAAGTTGACCAAAACTGTCAAGCAGAAGCCGTACCAGATGAAGCCTAGCCTTAGCCATTTTCAGCTTCAGGCAGTTGGGTAAAATTCCGCATTAAAATATGTCAAAATGACAGAAAATCCCACTCTTAAACCCTTTCTCACTATCTCTTTTGCTCCTTTTTAACTCTACGTCTATCAACAACGTCGTTTCATATTTTTGCTGCTGTCAATACAATTGAGTTGAATGTTGCTGCTGTCGTTGCTGTTGCCGTTGCTGTTGTTGTTATTGCTGTTGCTGTTGTTGGCGTTGCTGTTGTTGGCGTTACTGTTGTCGGCGGGCAGTGATTGCTTTTATTTACCTCCCAATCCAATCTTTTCTTTCTGTCTGACAAATTGATGCTTTGACATCATTCAAGCAAAAGTTTAATCTCTTTTTCTCTGTCGTTGTTCATTTTTTACTCCATCTCTGCCATTGATAAAGTTAAGTGTATAAATATTTGCTGTTGGTTATGAGTTTTTTTTTGTTTTTCTTTTATTGTTTTTTTTTTGTATATTCAAAGATTAAATCTTAGCATATTGTTTGGGGATTATCTGCTGCAGTTATACATTTATCAATCTCAAGATGAAGTCTTTCACACACATAAGTTATTCCAATCAGTAAAAAGAAATGGTCATCGTTATAGTTTCCTGACACTTTGTCTGCTTCCATGTTTTAGGTAGTTGCAAAAATGTTCTCTTTTTTGGTTGTAAAAGAATTTTTGCAATTATCCCTAGTTTGTGGCAATTGCAACAGCAACTGCTTGTTGTCATTATTTTGGTATTACACTTTGGCAATTGTTTGCCACTATTTCTGTTTTTATACTCTATTTTAAAATAATAAAAGATGTGTCTTGATTTTGTAACATAAAGATGAAAAATTGAAGTAGATATCACTTTTGTTTTTGAATTTCAATCTAGTAATCTTTATTTTAATAAGTTATATTCCAGTCGCACAGTTTTTATTTACAAACATTTTATATAATTTTCTACAAATCATCGGTTGTGAAATTTCATTGTATGCATCGATTTTCTAATTTTCTTTTAACAATTAAGCAATTAAAGAGAGTATTAAAACTTCGTCAAGTCTAATGTTTTTCCGTTCCTCTACTTTTCTTTTCTATTTGCCACAAGATGCATCTTTGTTTTTGCAATTGAATTCTGAAATCTAGAAAAAGTTTATTTCTGTTTCAGTCACAGGCGTTGGGTATAATAAATGTCATGTAGAACGAAGTAGAACGAGATGGACAGCTGCACTTCCGGTCATGCATTAGTATCTCACCATCTCTCCTTCTCCCTCTTTCTCTATCTATATGTCTATATATCTCTTTGGCCCTCACTTAATGACAATCATGTCCTGATTCTACAATTGCAATTGCAATTCCCTTGCCTTTGTCTATTTTATGTGCTATTTTTCGACAGTTTGCCGGCTGCATTTTTAATGTGAAAAAATTTTTGTTTGCAATTTATGTGACTAGTTTTAGATTTTTGATTTGCCACAAAAGAAATGAATGAGATGATGGCTAAAGTTTTTGTACATCAAATAAATTTACCAACTTTTAGATTTAAGCACAAATTTTTAAGAAATAGGCTAATCTCACAAAGAACAAATTGCACAATCATTTTTTCAAATGAAAAATACTGTCGGAATTTAATTAATTTATGTTCTAATGAATTCGTATAAATGAAAAATTTCTAGAAACCAAAAGAAAACATGTTGAAAAAGGCAGAAATTTTTAAAAACTTAACAAACAATCAAATCAAAACCTGAACAATAAAGGAAATAGTTTCTTTATTGCTGTATTTAATATCATTATAAATAAAAATAAAAAAAATTGTTCAACAACCATGACAGATAAAGAGTGTGGTGTTCAATATTTTGGGTCAGCTTTTTGAATTTAACATTCTGTTGGAACTTGTTAAAATTATGGTAGGAGAAAGGTTACTTCAATAATCAACCACTTGACCTTCTTCTATTGCGGCACTCATTCACTCAACCGTTTTCAATCAGCAAAAAACCCTTTTTTTGCCTCTGCTCTCATTTTGTGTATTTTTATGTATATTTCTTTTAGTTGGCATAAATCTCTACAATATACAACACTTGAGTTATTTGCCTCACTTTGATTCTTCCATTAAGTATTATGTAACCAAATTTTTTTTTCCTTTCTTTTTTTTTTATTTTCTTTTTTTTTTCTTTTTTATATTGTTATGTTTTGCGTTTCTTTTGCGCAACATCTTTGAACTTAAATTTGAAGTTAACTTTTGTGTGGAAAGTTCTTTCTGCTTTTCTTATACGCTTACGTTTGGAAAGTATTAGAGACTGTAGAGTAAATAAATATAAATAATTAGAAATATGTATATATAATACTTGATTGCAATGGCTAGGTGTATAGGAATAAAAATATACCAATATATAATATATAAAATATTTCGAATAAATCGATAACAACAAATAAATTAAATTGGTGTTTTGGTTTCTGAATAAAACAATCTTTCTTATTTTAAATGTTTTTTGAAGTGTTGTAATTTTATATATAGCTTTGGCTAAGTTTTCTATTAATTTTTAGACATAAATCAATCATAATAAATAAATCAAATTAGACCAATTTTTCAATTAAGTTTTTGAGTAAAGATTAAAACGTTTTATTTTTTTGAAGATATTATTATTGCAAATGAAGGATTAAAAGAATTGTTCTAAAATTGTTTGGTGTGGGAAAATTAATTAATTAAATTGGAAAAAAATTAATTAATTAAATTGGAAAAAAACTTTTGGGTCAAAGTACCTTAATCGACTGCTGATTGTTGTCTTGTTTAATTTATTTTCACTTCCAATTTTTTTTCGGTTTTTGGCAAGTGTATAAAAAGTTCGTTAAAGGATGTTGTTAGTCCAGTTTAGTATTTTATTTTTTATTTACCCTTTGCAGAAATCGTAAAAATCCTTTTTTTTTTTTTTGTTTGTTATAAACAGGTAACTGGTTGGCATGTGGAAAGAAAATATACAATATTTGTATTTAGGATGCGAAAGAGATACAATTCGAGTGGCAATTTGTGGGTGCAGCGAACCGTCAAACCAAAGCCACTCGACAGGGTCATATGTCATATGCAAACCCATGACAAATCTCGAGAAAAGCCAGGCCAATTCCATGCAATTGCAGTTAGTTTGTGAGAAGAGGTTATTAGGTTTGTCACAAACAAGACTTTTTACCTTCACAAAATATGCTATCCAATCAAAAAATGAAAGAAAAGAAAAGAAAAACATGATATATACCGGATTTATATAGATGATTCGCTATAAAATAATCATGACAGCAACAAATGCACATTTAACATTCATGCAGGCCAAAAATCAAAAAGGGGCAAATCCAAATACTGCACATGGCCACACATGTAGATTGGGCAATCCTTTACAAGGATTAAACTGAATTTACCCTTTTCTCTTCGCTCTTTGTTTCTATCTTTTCCGCTCACCATCTCCTTCTCTGTCGTATTTTTTTTTTGTGTAGCCACAAAGTCATTTCACTGAGCGGATGTTTGCGGCCAAATGAAAAGGACACACTTTAAGGGAGACCATCAGTATGGAGGCGGATGGTGAGAGGGGAAGGCTAGGAGAAGGTAGATGTGGTCCTGTCTTCTGGTTCTTGCCGCTTAGCACGCAAAAATGGTCGTAAATTTCAACTCCAGTCCTTTGGACAGTTTAATTTCGATTTCCTTTTTCATCCAATGGCTGCGAAAATGGCGCGTGCAGTTGTTGGGTAAAAGAAAAATGAGCGAAATGGTTTCAGATTCGAAATGCAGATTCGAACTACGGATATGGCTGGCGGAAACGAAAGCGACAACTGTGCGACAAGTAAGTGTGGCACAAAGGGGAAAGGTAGGGAGAGGATATATACAGGATGGATCCAAGCCAAAGTCGTAATGCATAAATAAACACAATAAGTTAAACCATTAACAGAGAAAAAAAAAACCCAAAAAATAACTTCTGCACTCAAATGTGTACTATAACATTAATCCTACCTACATTTAAATTAAGTTCTCATGATTTGGCAATTTAGTTTTTTGGATTTGCATTACTATCAATATTCATTCAGATATAATACATTGAAAAGCCTCGTCATTGTCAGATAATCAATTTTAGTTTCACAAATGACAATATGTTCATTAAAAGATTTCAATCCATAAACAACATATATACATACACACATGTAGACACACATATACATATACATATGTATGTATACATACACATATATACATAAATGTTAGTTTATATTTTGTTGCTTAAAGCCATAGAAAATTTCCGGTCCCAAAAACAATCTACGTAATATTAATCAAAAGAAAATTATGTAAGGAAACACGTGTGGCTAAGCAAAAAGGAAATGAAAATGATTATGAACTGAATTTGAAGAGGGGTTAAAATGAGCCTAAAGCTGCTTAGGAATAAAAAAAAACACTTGCCCCATAAAATTTTAAACAAATGTTTACAAAAAAAAAAAAATACAACAATAATAAATTCCTCACAAAATTTTCAGAAAACTAAAGTTTAATTAAACATGTTGAAAAGTTCACTTTAATTAAATGAAATTTTATTTGTTTTTATTGCAAATAAAGCAAGCAAAAGTTTGGTCAAACTTTTTCTTTAACATAAGCAAAGTTCTAATAAAATTAAAGCCAACTTAAGACTAACACATTAATTTGTCATCAAACAACTTAAGATTAAGAAATTAATTAATCTTGAACAAGTTAAGACTAACAAATCAATTGTATGAAATAATATTGGTAATTAGTTTAACTCTTTTTATATTAATAGAGTTTTAATTTGTCTCACTTAATTAAGAGAAGATAACTAAATATATTTATTTCCTTGAGTTTTGGTTATTTTCTTTTTTAGATTTTATAAGCATTTAAAATAAATTGCTTTGCTTTGTCAAAAAAATATAAAAAAAATTGAAAATTCAATATAAAAAATGTAAATGAATTTTAACAAATTCTTTTGAACTAAACTAAAGAATTTGAGTAAATTCTTTTATACTAAGCTAAGTCTTCACTTGAATGGCTTAACTACGTGTTTTTAGAGAAAATCAAATTGTTGACATATTTTTGTCTTGGCTTAAACATGACCAACACATTTAGGTAAATTCATTTGTACTAAACAAACTTAAGACTAACAAATCAAATGAATAGCAATCAATTTGATTGCATATAACAAAAAACTAAAAATATTTGCTTAGACATAAGTTCATAAATTATTTTGAACAACATTTTTAATTGATATCAAATAACATGAAAATATTAATTTATTTTCAACATTTTAATTGGCAAAAAAAAAACAAAATTGAAAGTGTTTTTGCTAATAACTTTGGGATTGCAAAAATTTTATGATTTTTAGTTAAATTTGTCAAACAAATTTCTATTTAGGTAAATGCATAATTCTGGTAAGAAAATAAACTTTTAGTATTCTAAGCCAGGCCTTTTGCCCTTATGATGTGTAATAAGTCCGAAATGTTTACAGGCTAACTCGTTTTACTGTTGGCAACAGCAACAAAAATTTTGTGTTTGTTCATAAAGATATAGCCACACAACGAACCAAATAAACCAACAAACAAACCAACCCACCAAACAAACGAACAAACAAACAATCAAGCTGACAAAATGAGAAAAGGTCAAGTGATGGCAAATGAATATAAAAAAAGAAGAGAAAACTGTACGAGTATGGCCTAAATGTGGCATAAAAAATGTTTATAGTATGCACATTTATATACATACCTAACATACACATGCAGGACCATTTAGACTCACATATACATACATACATATATGCTACGAGGGTCATTCTATAAGTAATATAATAGATCTCGCTGCTTGGGAAATGATTCTATTATACAAACTGATTACAGTTTAAACCATAATCAGATCAAGGTAATCGAATTGGTTCATGAGATACAGAAATATAGCTATGGGTACATTAATAGAGTAGAAGTTCTTCGATAAAATTTTATTACCATTAGCAATAGATAAGATAATTTTTATATTTTCACAAAGATAATCCCTTTTTCCGAGTAACAAATCGTGACCTTTTTAAGGGGGTTTACATTAAACCTTTCCGTTCTTAGTTTCTATAGCCATAGATAAGATAAGTGTTATAACAAATATTGACCTTTTAATACGAAACTTTATCATTCTTAGATTCTCTTGACATTATTAATCAATGGTTAGATTTGTAGTTAGGAGAAGTATATCAGAATTCAACGCTGTGACAGCCCTGTAATAAAAATTTGGCACCCCTAAGACCATTGTGCTTAAGTTGTAAGGTTTTTGAGTTAAAATGGATTATGAGTAGTTGATAAAGTTTTACTAATCACATTTTATCGATATTCTTTTTAAATATGTATAAAAATATATACATACATATACTTCAATTATTTCAAATTAATACATAACTTTTTCTTTAAACAATAATTGGTAAATTAAAAATATAAATTCATTAATTTGAAAGCATGCGCGAATAATGGTTAAAATAATTAAAACAAATAATAAATACTCAAGTAAATCGATTTATATTGGTTTTTTTTCTTTAATTTTTCCACAATTCAAGTAAATCGATTTATATTGGTTTTTTTTCTTTAATTTTTCCACAATTATTTGCCTTTATTTATAAATTTCTTTGCGGTCCAATTAATAAATTTGAGGTCTATGTTTTTGCTACTTATTGAACAACTCTCGTATATACAATTTATACATTATATGTATATGTATATATGTTTTTCAATATAATTTTATTCTCTTGGCTGCTTGTCTGAAATATTTGGTTATCACTGAAACGTGGCTGCCGCATTAAAAACAAATCAAATATTCTCACAACAACAACGAAAAAAAATAGAAAGAAAAAAATGAAAAATAAAACACATAAATACTTTTACGAGTTCAACTGACATTTTGTCAATATTTCTTCCTGTTTTTTTTGTTTGCAATATATTCAATGAAAGCTAATATGAAACAAATATATTTCTAATGAAATTCGTTTTGGCCTTGAAATGAAAATAAAAACAATTACAAACTAATTTATGTGAAGAATTTATAAACAGCTTTCAATTAACACAAAATTGATTGAGTTTTTGCATTATGAATTTTTCAATGTGATTTAATTACAAACACTAAAATCAAATATAAAAAAAAGCAAAACAGATTTTCCACCCTTTTAAATTTTATTCTCTTGAATTGTTAATGTATATGGAATAGGCGAAAGATAGGCAACAGTTATAAAACTGAAGAGCCAATATTAAAAATTAATTTAAAGTGTGAAAAGAGATTTCAAATTGGAGATTTTAATTTAGAATGTAAAATTTTTCAAGGTAACATTTCGGCGAAATAAATATTTGGATATTGAACATCATTTGTGAATATTAAAACTACAAATATTAAAGAAGAATGCTTTTACTGGAAAAAAGTTTTAGTTAAATGGTTAAATGGTCTCTCAATAGATCAAGAGTCTTTTGTCCCCATAAACGTTAATATTAAAAACATATATCATGACTAACTATATTAACTTTTTGTTAAATTTGATTTGCCTGTGGCATTTGTAGATAAGATCTTTCACAAAAAAAAAGTATCAACAAGGAAAACTTGATAATGCTTTTATTATTATTGTTTTTAATCAATTTTATATTGAACTTTTATTGCTCATTAATTTGCCAGACAATTTGACGCAGGAAAACCCAAAAAAAAAGTTTATATATAAATATATAATAAAACAAATTATGTTATATATATAAATGTATATATAAATATATGTGGTGATTGATGTACGGTGATTAAGTTATATTGGGATTTTCCAGTTATTTGTTCCTGATTTGATGATGATGAGGTACTGTGTGAACATATTTATTACCTTTACCTGTATATAATTAAGAAGAGAAAAATGAGCTTATATAAGAGAGAGCCACAGAGAGTGAGAAAGAAAAAAAAGAGCTTGTTAAATCAGTCTTATTATGAGATTCGTTTGGAAATTATGTGCATATAAATTGTTCTCTTTAGGACCCGCACTTGGCTAATTTAAAAGCCCATTCCAAAGACACGCCATATACACACACACACACACATGCACGCACACACAGACACCTACACAGACACATACACATACGAAGTTTTGCTCCAATCTTTGCCACAATTACCACAAGAATAATTAGTCAAAAATTAAGTAAGCTCAATGCCTCTGGCAACTGGCTGCTGTTTGTTCGTTGTTGGTTGTTTGCTGTTGGCTGGATGTTTTTTTTTTTTTTCTTGGCTATTTAAATGGCAATTTTCAACATTTTCAAATTATTTGGCTGAAAAAGTTTTTCGATTAACCTGCTCAGCCATGGCAAGGACAACAGCAGCAACAATTCTAGACAACTAACATACATATTGTTTGAAATATTTTTGCTTAAAATAGCCATGAGAGAAGAAACTCTTCCATCTGGGCCTAGATTTGCTTTTTGGTTATGGGGATGGGGTTGAGTTAGGCTTTACCAGCTTTTACGAGCAAAGTTTTTAATGATTTACGAGTATATAGTAACACCAAGACTCTTATATATATATAGATATATATTTCTGTAGATTTACAGAAGTTTTGTCAACAACAGCAACAACAATAACAACAACAACTTGTTAAGGATTGTGCCATTTCATCTGCGTTAAGAATTTCAGTTTCATCTTACCAATTAAATGTGATCAAAAAACAAACGTTTTCTGTGTTCAAAAACAGGATTTGTGGCAATAGAAAGAAAAATGTTATGTATTTTTTATTACGGCGCGGTAAATACACTGAGAGGAAAAAATGAATCATAAAAATTGAAAATAAATTAAAATTGGAGAAATTTTTAGATTTAATGTTTGAGCATTTTTTATAGTAAAACATTAAAAATTGTTGGTTTATTTTTTGGCTCTTTTGGTATGAGGCGGACTTAAATTCTTGATTCGAAAACGAGATCACTTATGATTCAATATTTAATGAACAACAATAACAAATTTTTACAGAGACAAAAAATTTAAATAATAAAATTCGGAATCTAAAAATTGATATGTTTTTCAAGAAATGAAAAAACTGGAAAAGAGCTTTCAAAATAAAATTTTTTATATATTCCATAGAAGGTATAAAATTTCTTTTTTTATCTGATCTGAAAGGCTTCTTAAGTGGTTTTTGACAGAAGAAAATTTAATGATTGGGAATAAATTATTCTTATTACAATATATTAAAATAATTATTTGTTATTCCTGTTGGAAATAAAAGATATTTTCATAACTTTATATATATGTTTAAGAACATAATTCCCAATTATAATATTATCTTTTTTTAAAAGTTAAAATCGAAGAAGCTCCCATTAAATCTACAGTGAAATTATGTTAGCTAAGTTTAGATTAAAAATTTCCATTGTTTTTTAAACAGAAAATATACTTTAAGAAACATATTTATTATATTAATATAAATAAGTTTAACTAACTTTTCTGATTTTGAGAGCAGTTTTTGGCATTTCTTAAGGTTATCCCTCTATTAAAGCACAGCTTTAACTTGAAATTTATGTATTTTTCTACAATTCGATTGCATTTCCATTCATAATTTTCTTAAAGTGTAGTCTGAAAAGTTTGTCACATAGTCGCGGTTATGGCTGACACTTCACAGCCATTCGACGGTTTGTCATTGGCTCAGCTCTATACATATAAAGGATACGAAATGGGATTCATTGATTGAAATTTACGATTTTGAGGCTGTGCGTCTCTCCTTTCTTTAGATACGCTACTCTCCGCTCCGCACCGTTACACTCTGATCCGATCCGCCCAGTGTCCACGAAACGGAAACGTTGTCATTTGCCCGTTTTACGTTGGGCGCCATTTCGCTTTGCCACGCGGCGCGTCAGTTTTATGGCAAACGGAAGTCCTTGTGTTATTTATGTGACAGACACTGAGAAAGAAAGATGCGGTCTGAAGATGGAGGGAGAGATGTCTGTGATGGTAGTGTGAATGTGTGTGTGTGTGTGTGTGGGTGTTGATTCGGGAGCGCTCAATTATGTTCGACAAGGACTTTTTGCTTTTATTTTAATAGCTTATTACAGGCACCAAAAGTCGTTGGAAAAACAGAAAAACAAACGCACTGTGAAAATCCAATTAAATGTGACATCTGCGCTCTGTGAGCCAAACGAATGGATAGGCATTGGGGCGTGATTTTGATATATGGCCAATGGGCAATTGATGAAAGTTTCATTCAATCCCAAAATCTGAGTGCCACTAATTTGTGACAAAAAGAAAAGAAAAAGTAGGAGGGAATTTAATGCAAATGATTGCCAAGAGGAGATTGTTTTTGGCCACAATTAGTTCAACATAATGATGCGTAATTATGGCCCAGTTATGCAGCATTGAGTTCAACATGGCGTATGAGCAATATCATGAAAAATTTAAAGGCAAATGCGAAAGGACTAAATGCGACAAGTAAATGACATGGCCGACTAAAATATTATTTCATCTTTTTTTTTTCTACTATTTATTATTTTTTGTAAAAATTTTCTTTTATCTGGGTGGCGCACGCTAATAAGTCTGCAACGTGACACCAAACAAACAAACAGAGTAGAAAAAAAAAAGAGAAAGAAAAAAACAAGAAGTGGGAGGTGGGTTAAGAAAATGAAAATGGAAAGAATGAGAGGAAAAGTTTTTGGTCGGACAGCCGCGGGCTGCAAATGAATGAGAAGAAATACAAGTGGAAGAAGATGACTTTATCATGGCCAGAGCATCATAGAAAAATGGTTGCTATTTTTCCACCATCATCACCCCCTAACCGTTCACCCCTCTATACTTATGAAGCAACACCTACTACCCGCTTGGCTTATTGTTGTTTTTGTTACTGTTGCCTTGGCAAAAATGTAAATAGCCGACGTGATGCCGTGAACTTTTAGCTAAAAGTGACAATAAATGCCGGCGGTTATGTATAAATTGCTAAAGTGTGCGGAAAGATTTACGGGCATTGGGTGGTAGGGGGTGGGAGATGTTAGTTGGTATGGGTGAAAGGTGAAAGGCAATGAAACAAATAAGCATAGAAACTACTATACAGTAAGGTGCTTTTAGTCTGATTGCCGTTACCCCACAGACCAGCAGCAGACATCAGGCGGCAACCGACCCGATAGTCCGCCCATTTGCCACAACACTTCACAATGACAGTTTGGCCAACACTCTCTGGAGTGCCACCAAGTGGACATTTCTTGTCAGTTGGTTGGTTTGCTTGGTTTTCTATTTTTGTTGTTTTTGTTGTTGTGATGGTTTCTTCCTTTCGGTTGCCGTGTTTTGAATAGCACATCAAGTGGTAGTTGCAAGTCAGTTCTATATACATATATATATATAGATATAGATAGAAAAGAGAGGCACTCTGTTGTCATTTTCATTTTGGCACTTTGCCCCATGTCCGTGCCTTTCCATTCATAATCATTTGCATAGGGTCTCAGGGTCAGTGAGTCATTCAGGTCGATTAGCTGGCAAATTGATTTTAATTAGGCGTACCCTCCAACCCAAAGAAATTTTATATTATTTTCACATTTGTTTATAATTTGTTGATGTTGCTTCCTGCTTTCTTTTTTTTCTCTTTTTTTTGCTACTTGTGCTTCCTTTTCGGGGGGCACTTGAACCATTTGTCGCCATATTTATTTTAATGGCTGCTCAATTTAATCACTTTGATGGCAGTCAGGCACCACCCTCTTCTCATTCTTCCCTTCCTTCCAATCTCTTGACGGGCTGTTGCATGGCAACTTTTTGGTTTTTACCATTTTTATTGTGGTTGAAGGAGAAAGAGAGAAAAGGAAGGAAAAAAAATATGTTCAAGATTTCATTTACGCGATATTTAATTAAGCGAGCAACTTTTTAAGTTTTAATGGAGGTCGACGAGCGTACATCAAGTCACACACACACACACACGCAGACATATGTATGTATACACACATTATTACTTGAGTACACATTTTCATTTTGCCCTTACAAGGTTAAGGGCTATAACGAATTTCGTTAAATTATTTGCAAAAATCACGCAAAATGGAAAAAAATTGCAATTTCACTTCCTTTTTGTACTTTGGATAAAGGATGCATAATCAATAATATGGTAATATATGATAATATTTGGAAATTCATTTTGAAAATTAAACATAAAAAAATATTTTTTTATGTATTAAATATATATATAAATATATAGCATTTAGGTTTTGCGAAAATATCTTTTTTAAAACCAACTTTTTATGAAACTTTATAGCATAACATTAATCCAATATTCTATTCTTATTTTGAAAGTGAATTACTTTTTGAATCGGTTAGACGGGTGAATAAGTCACAGATTTAACAAATCTTTTTTATTTCTTTGGAGACAAAAAATTAACATAAACTAAAAGATTCATTGATTGAAAATAAATAGAATCTAATAAAGAAAGATTTTTTTTACTTATTATTTTCAGTCACTGCCAATTATAAGAGTATTCACCTTTTGGTTTTCTTCTAGTATTTGTCTTTGCAGCATCCATTCTCATGTTGCCACTTTGTTTGCCGTTAAGTTATTAAATTTATTTGCTGCCGCCTCTGGCGGCCAAGGGTAAAATATTTTGCGTTGCAAAATATTTGAAAATTTATTAAATCATGCCTGGGCATGCAATGCACCATCCATACTGTATTCCCCCCTTTTACCATACCATACATGCTACCCCTTATCGTGGAGCTCTCCTGATGAGGATCACGAGGCTTGTACATTTTTTGCTTGCCCAAGTGAAATGAGCTGCATCCGGTTGGGTTGTATGCATCAGGCTGCAGGCGTTGCATTCTTAACGCCCGAGCACTCTTTGGCTACCACCAACCCCTTTACCCCTCTCCCTCTCTCTCTCTCTATTTCTGACTCTTCATTTCTTCCTCTTTCACTGGGCACACATATCCGCCTGCCACAGGCTACCGCTGCATCCGCCTGGTCCGCGTATTTTATTCCTTTTCCTGTATGCTAGCGAATTTCCTTCATTTTTTTTTATTTTTTTTTTTTTTTTGTGGGTGCTCTGCACTGGATACAATGGTTAGGGGGCTAGGGGAAGTTATATAACCAATTTTTGATGCATTCCCGGAACAAAACTACACGTCCAACTTCATGTATTTCCCTTCCATCCAGCAACTTCACGGTCCACGCGCTTTTTGCTTTGAATTTATGTGCAATCTTAGTGAAATAATGATTATCTTTTCTTTTATGGTTGAGCGACGAACATGAAGTCATAAAGGTCGGTAAAGGTCTGCCATATCCATAAGCTTAAAAGCTAAATTCTCTTTCTTTCTCTCTCTCTCTCTCTCTCTCTCCCACTATTTCTTTGTCTTTTTCTCTGTCTCTCTATCTCTGGTATTGTTGTGGCTTGTGGCTGTGGCAAGTTTATTGTCATTGTGGGCGTGGCATGTGCTTAAGTTGCAATTGTGTCAATTATGCCAAGCAATTATTGTGTGTAATCACTAAAGCTTAGGATAAGTGGACAAGCTCAATTGATTGGCGGCAAAATATAGCAGAGCAGGGACTAAAGGAGCACTAAAGATAGAAAGAGAGAGGGAATGGTATTTGATTCATTTCAGCCACGCCCCTAGTAATATGAAATTCAAGTGAATCATCATTATGAATGTAAGACAAGTGCTCAATTTAACTCAATTCAATGTGCCCATTGATAATGCTACTTGATTATCATATGGAGCAGTTATATATGTATATATACATATATCCCAGCATAGAAAAGCAACAGGCAGGAGAGGGGATGAGAGGGAAAGAGATGCTTAACTAAAATTATGATTCATTTAGATTGAAACAGAAATGATTTAGATAGCAGTTAACCTTTTCAGTGTTGATTTATTTGTATGTTTGATTATTGCTAAAAAGATTAAATTATGGAACGAAATTTTCTGAAATTATTACCGATAGGTAGTCCACTTTTCGAATGAATCAGTTTCTCTGTTGCTTATCCTATGTTAAATTCGAATGTTAGATTAAAAGTTGATCTGTTAAAACCCAGTGTTGGTCAACGAGTACACAGGTTCTTAACAATGATCGTTAAAGTTTAAACCAATTATTTTGCCTCACTATTTCATCTCTATTTAACTCTGAAACAAAACTCTTAGCAAAAGCATTAGCAAAACATTTTACCAAAACTGTTTCTACTTTACTCTAAAGATGCTTAACCCAAAAATCTTAATAACAAGAGTTGAATAAATATTTATTTTAGTTCTCTTAGTCCTTCATGACAGTCTGTGGCACGTTTTTCCCATATGTTATGAAACCCTTAAGTTTCTAAGACTAGACGACTAAGCAATTTTCAACCACAAAAAAGCTTTTATGATGATGGTAATTACCGGTGTACCAAAATAATTGGCACATAAATGTCATAATCATTAACGTTATGCAAAATTCTTGAAACAAAAACTCCAATCTTTTTGAGTCTAATTTAAGGTCAACACTTTAATTTATGCAATGGCCTTCTTAAGGAATGTCTGACTCTAAAGAAATATTCAAGTACACAATGCCCTTGGATAATGATTATGAAACATTTATACAGAGACACACACACACACACACACCCACACAGAGGGAGAGAGTGGGAGGAACAGCAGCCACATCCTTGGCATGTTTACCACCAGCTAACCCACAGTTCTCTTTTACCCCCTCTTGCCATTCACTGCCACACTTTAGCGAAGAGCCTTCACTTTATTTGTGTGGCGCGTGTAAAACTTTCAACGGATAACGTCACTCAAAGGAGACGCATTCAAGCATCACAAATGACGTAATACACTTACATTATGAAAAACCAAAAAAAAGAGAAGAAAAAAAAAAAAATATTAAATGTAAGCGAGAGTGTATATGTTTGTGTGTGTGTGTGAAAATGGAGTGAAATGAAAAATTGTGGTGAAGTTTTGGTGTGCCAATGCTTTAGGCTGTTGACATGCAAAATTTGCATAACTAATTGAAAATTAAACAGAGTTAGTCATTAAATATGGCAGATAAAATGGTAGCTGGTGGTCCAAAACAGCGACTGCTAGTGCTATCGCGGCCAAAATGTCAACCATAAATTCCAATTATACTTGGCTCAACCCTATAGGGGGGAGGAGGCGGGGGGATCAGTATTGCACATTTTCGGTATTTCGCCTTTTGATTAAGTATACGCCCAGTGGCAGCGGCAACAGAAGGAATAACAGAGGGCCGCATGTGGCGTTCCCATTGAAAGGATTTGGCCATTTGCATTCCATACCATTCCATTCCATTTCCAATTCATTTGGCTGGCGGTGCCTATTCGATTCAACAAAAAAAACATTTTTTGCTGCCTTTTTTTGAACTTGGTTTTTTATTTCTTTTTTTAAATTTTTTTTGGTTTGCCTTGTTGACTTTGCATTTAATTGTTTTATTATCCCACAAAGTGCCTGGTGGCTGCTGCAGTCAAACACATGCCTCACACAGACACACACACACACACATACATACATACATACATATATACTCTACCATTCCACTCCAAAAATTCTTCACAGTTTGGCACTGTCGTTGACCTCTTTGGCACATTCTCTATAATATATATATGTATATGTATATATATATATGTATATATATTCTTTTTTCCAACGAGTTGTCGAACTCGGAGAAACGGAGTAAAAGAGATAGATAGAGTAAAAGAGATCTGCTGCTGTCTCTGATATACGACGACGACTCGCCGATGTGTTCACAAATTATGCCAAGTGCAAGTACTTGGCATATCCGTGGGCGTGGCACTGGCAGTGAATTGAATTATCCCCCACAACTTCACATTGACAATCAATTTTTTGTTCTTTTGCTTTCGTTCTCTTTTTTTTTTCTTAATTAATTCATTTTTAAATTCATAGAAAATTCATTAATTTTCAGTTTTAAATTTAAAGAGTTTTAGGATTTGCACACCTGTGTTTCTGTTTGTTACCTGTACCTGTAACTTTCTTGGCAATGTGCGTGTGAAATATTTATACTGACATAAATTTTCTGATTCAGTTGGATGATTTTGGCAATCTGGTCACATAACATTTTTGCTACGACCCATGTCCATTTCAAATACATACAGTTGACTTGTCAGCTAGTTAATTTGCTAAATAATTTTCGAATTTTTTCCCGTTGGCCTACTCCAATACAACAAAACACGCCCATTTAGTGTAAACGTGCCAAATATGCAGAGGCGGGTAAATAACTAAATAAGTTAAAGCGCCCAAAAGCTTACACTGAGAGAAACTGTACTATGTTAAGTGGATGAAATAAAAAAAAATATATATAAATAAGAAATCTTGTAATTTTCCTTTATCATATTTTAACTTTTAATCAATAATCAGTATCAATAAATAGGTTAAATATATTTCATTATACAGTATATATTCTTATACTTATAATTCCCAACTAGTTTTAGTTGTTTATTGGTAAATCTAATTTCACTTCCTTAGAGAGTTTTTTCTTTCAGTGTTTTTGCATGTTTATGGGATAAGCAAAATCTCTTTTAAAAGGATACACTTCTTGTATGGCTAAGGGTCAGGCCAAGGGAAAACTATTTATGATTTCCTAACACGATTTTGTTACCCCTTCCCCGCGTCAAATAAAAACCTCGTCCATTTTGTTTATACATATATAAACATACAATCACACACCAACGCACACACACAAACACCTTCGTTTTACTTCATGTTCGTTGAGTTTCGTTTATTTGTTTTTGCCTGTGTTTGCTGACTACGTGAGATTTCAATGTGCTTAGACTAAAAAAATGCCTCGTTTGTCCTTCAATACACACACATCTAACATACACACACACACACACACACACTCACGTTCATCAATTAGCGTTGAAGATTTAATTGTGGCACGTGTGAACTTAATTAAATGGCATTAGTTTTGTAATTGTAGCCGGTATGTAAATGTCTAGATGAAGTTCGTCGGTCAGCCCTTCCCATAAGCCGGGACTGATTTTAATTGCTCGCCCCAAAAGTATGCAATTAAATTGCAAACACTTTACACTAGCTGCTGCTGCTGCTGCTGCATTTGCATTCCAATTAATTTTTAAGCACGCAAATGCCATACATATGATATTCATTTTTTTTTTTTTTAAGTTTAAAGTTAATTGGTAGATGTTAGCTCTAGCGAAAGGGTAATAGAGGGAAAAGGGCATTCGCCATATGTAAGAGCCAAAAATATGCGGACATAAAGTTACTGCATTTAATTAGCAATATAGTGCATATGTCTGTATGTGGGTGTGTCTGTGTGTGTGTGTGTCATGGCAACCACCAAAAAACACAAATTGACTTGGCATTTGGTGAGTTGATTATACACCAACGCACCAAAAACTCGTTTAGCCATTTAACCCACCAAAATATTTACGCAACAAATATAATAATTTTTGTAATTATTTTATGCAAAGCATTTTAATACTATAAGTTGGCAGTTTAAAATTACAATTTTAATAATAACATTTGCACATAAAAGTTGAACAAAAAAGGCAAATAGTTAACTTTAATAGAAAATGTTTCAGGTCCATAAGTCTTTACCTCATTTTACATATATGTCAAGCAATTAAAACTTAGCATATCATAAAAAGGCTCTTGCCTTTTTTTTTAATATTCTATATACATACCTGAAGATTGCTTTTATACATTTCTTAGAAATATGATAAGTAATTTATTTGCCAATATTTATGATTTTCATTTTAACTGAATGAGTTTTTGTCTTTAATTAAATAACAAAGTATTTATTTATTTATAATTAATGAATGAGTCAAATTGAATTGAGAATGCTTTTGTTTGTGCGTTGCAAACATCATGAACAATTAAGGGTATCTTCTGCCAGTGTATACAAAAAATAAATAAAAAAAAAAAAAAACGTTAGGGCACCACAACATTTGTCAAGTCAAATAAACGTAAATTAAGTTTACTTTTGCATTTCATTGGGAGGAGATTTTTTTTCTTTGGCTTATTTCAACATTTCTTGCATCCTTGCATTACGGCATCCTGCCATCCAGCGTTCCTCGTATCCTTTTTCAATGAATTTTCTCTGGTTCTACTACTGTTGGCTTTGCCAATTTTTTTGTTTTTTTTTCTGTTTTTTATTTTTATTTAATGTTTGCTTTGTTTGCTAAATAGGAAGCAGTAGCTGAGGCGCAAAGTTTGCGTTTTCCGTTGAAATTGTTGTTTTAATTACTTTCTGATTTATTTAACATGCGAAGTTCCCTTCAGTTAGCAAGCAACTATGCCGTTGGCCAAGCTGGCACATTGTTGACTGTAATTATTTGCATTGTCACCTGGTTGGTTAAAAGCAGCAAAGGAAAACATGCAACTAAATCGAAATGGCATCATGAGTACGCATAAAATGCAAAACATTTTTGAATAGTTTATTTTGTATACACACAAATGCTTATGCAAGTTGGCAAATCGTTGGGCAAAATAGCTAAATTATATTTACATTATTTAAGTGCAATGGCACAAAATGTTTGGCCTCAAAATCCTGACTGTGGGTTGCCAAATTAAATAAGCTAAAAACAGCCGCTGCCATCGTTATTACCTCCGCCTCTACTGTTGCTCTTTTGTTGGCCAATATTCACACAAATTTGTTTGGTTCGTTTATGCCAGGTAATTTTCAGCTAAGCTCCTCCCCCAACCATGCATCTCACACTCCTTCCAACTGACCAAAAATTAGTGTCAAATTTTTCGTTGTTTATTATTACAGCCATAGCACACACACACACACCACAAGCATATACATTTTATAGCTTTGTTTGTTAGGCTTTCAGGAAAAACAAGAAAACCAAACAACAACAAAAAAAATCATATTACTATACAAATATTTATAACCCATAGCTGCATTTACAATATAAACCTGCAAGCAATTTTCAACAAAACTTGCCAACAGGCATAGTAAATTTGACATTAATATTTTACAAAAATTTATTTTATTACAATTACTCAAAGTTAAAGTTATCCAAAAACTTGTAACGAAAAAAACCAAACAACAGCTTAATGGTTTTTCATGAGAGATTCATTAGGCCATACATAATTTCTATATAAACTTATTAGAAACTCTAAAATGTAATAAATTTTCCATTATGAAATATTGTTTATTTTACTTTTATATACCAGGTAAAAATAATGAAAATTATATTGATCATTTTGACAATATTTTTCGCTTATTTGGCAAATTAATGACGGAATGTTTTCATTTGGCATTAAAAAAATAAATATAATGGATTTTCAATTTTTACTAATAAAATAAAATATATATATTTGGTTTCTTTGAATTAAATTTTTAATAATGCCAAAATTTTATTTTGATATCATTTAGTCTGGCAATAAAATAGCTTTTTATAAAGAATTAGTAGTCGCAAACTTTTTTTTGGAAATTGCGCAAAAATGATTTTAATTTATTTAACAAGCTTTTTATATTTCCGAAATATGGAAAAATTGAGTGCTAAATTTAAAAAAAAATTTAAATTTTAATAAATTTTCCGGCTTGATGTCATGTCGATGTGTAATGCCGTTTGTACTTACATACTTGAGTATTATTTAATATACTAAAAAAAAAGCAATTAACCTCTTTAACAAAATCTTCTCGAAAATTTAATTGACTTCGGCCGAAAAATGAACTTTTAACTTAAAATGGAAAATCGTTTAAAATTTTATTATGGTTTCTTCTTTGGTTGATTTTTTGTCTATTTATTTCCTGAATTCATTTGCAAAGAAATCACTCTGAAGCCAATTTCTTTTTCTTTTCACCTGTAAAATTTCAAACCCAAATTTATATTGCGTGAGTTGGCTTATCATTTTAATTGGTTTTCGTGGAAATTGCTTAATTGCTTTATTAAATTAATGGTAATGCCATAAAAAATTAAATAAGGTTTTTAATAATTTTCTTACCAAAAGTATGTGTATGTTTTTCATTTGCTTATAAACACATAGACAATTATGGAAAATGCATTGCTGGCAATTAGGGTAGGTGTATGTATGTGTGTGTGTCTAAGTGAGGGTGGAGGAGGTTGTGTTGGAGAAAGTGTGACGCTTTATTTTAAGCATGTTTTCTTTGCTATTTTGTAGCCTTTTTTAGGAGATTTTTTGCTATTTTGCTGTCTTTTTGCCGCAGGCGGAATTTTCATTAAAGCATTTTTGATGTCTAATTTGCATATTTTTGCAGCTGCAACAACACACCGACACCGACACCGTCACCAACATCATCAGCAACACCTCCCCCCCCACTATTCCCCGCTGGGTAGGCGGCTGGCAAGTGACACGTTAAGCATTCATATCTTTCTGTCTCTTTCTGTCTTTATGCTTGTTGCACTTGAAAGAAAATTCACTAAAGTTTTTGTGCATTTTTCCGTTCTACTTGGGGTTGGCGACTGTCAGTTTTACTCTTTCTACATCTTCTGCTCCTGCTGCTATTCCTGCTTCTGTTGTTGTTCTCTGCTCATCTCTTTGGTATGCTCTGATTTGGTCTGCTCTTTTTTTTTGCTCTGAGCCTGTTGGACAAACTGTCGAGTGGCAACACTAATTCGCATGGCAGGCCAACAACAACAAGAATAAGAGCAACAACGGGCCAACTGTGAGTGAACGAACATGCAAGCACATACAATGGACACTAACATACACACACACACACACACACACACACACCCTCTAGAACACAGATGCTTTTTGTTAGATTTTCAGCTAAATTTGTGCCAGCGCTTTTTGCCTTTGCATTGCCTTTTTTTTGTTTTTTGTTTTTGGCTTTTTGTTAATTTGCAATTTTCTAACCATTTTCATGCATGTTTCCCTTACTCTATGCGTGTGTGTTGATGTGTGTGTGTGTGTGGGGGAATCTAAAGGAAGAGCCAGCAGCTTTGCTGGTCAACATTTCGTTTGGCTCATGGCATTAATTCAATTACTGTTTGCATATTGCCAACGACCGAGCAAGTGCCAGCTCATGTTCATGTTACTTTTATCATTCGTTTGCATTTTTCAACTCGCTCTCTCACCCTCTCTCCCCTTCCCTTTTGCTCTGCTGTTTGTGCATGTAGTTGCAACTGTAAGCCATTTATGTGTGGAGCATCTATGCTCCGGGTTTTTTTCCTTTTCAAAAATATGAATGGAAATATTAACATTGAACGGCTAATCGAAGATGAATTGTAAAGCTAATTTAATTTCATATCCTTGCAGTAATCTAAAATCTTTAATCTTGAAATGATTTTTTCTGGTGTGAGTTTGAATACATGTTTCCACATTTTAGTAATTTTTTTCATATTTAAATCTTTTTAATATATATTGTAAAATTTTTACTTGGCTTATAAATTACACAGTTATATACTCCGCTCCATAATATTCATAATATTATCTTTTCTCATAGAAAAAATTAAATATACTCAAGCTGAATTCATCAGACCTGTTTTTATTTCCGAAACGTTTTAAAAAGTAAACTGAATCGTTTACGAATTCCTCACTTTCGAATAAAATGGCGGCAATCATTTTACTTTTTAACGTTAAAGTCGCATTATTTACGGTTTCGCTTTGGAGAAGTTTATATCAACTTATTAGGGATTGAGAGCTGCCAAAGTTCATAATAAATTCATAAAAAAAATATGAGAATAATATGTGAATTTTAATAATGCGATATTTTTGCAAAATCAAATTTTTATTGTGATTTAATCAGTTCTGCCTTTTAATACAGCCTTCAGCACTTTTCTACTCAAAAAATGTAAATCGAATTTAATTGTTGTGCATTTAAAGATTTAAAGACAACCCTTAAATTTTCAATGTGTCATTTTAAATTAAAACAATTGGAAATGGGAAAGCGTAGATTTGAATCCAATTGCTATCACAGTCGACTGCTGTGTTTCTGTTTCACATAAAATTATACTAAATGTCTGTCAGAAAAATATTCTGGAAAATTAATGGCTGAACCGATGTCATCCTCTAGATGCTGGTATTATATTATAATTCTATAATATTATTTTATTATTTTCTATTTTTCAATATTATTTTTCATAGCACTAACTTTAAGGGAATTAATTTAAGCTCAATAATTTGGCTCAGAATTGAATTCGATTAATTTATTTGTAAACGCAAATTGTAACAGACTTGTACATTTCTTTTTGCAAAATTACAACTGTAACCAATTTCAACTTTGTACACATGGCGTATGAGTGATGAATGAAAATATAATGCAGTTTGTTTTTTGTGTTGCAAAAACTGAAAACCATTTGCATATAATTTCAATAAAAATTCATGCAAATACTTGTTGTCCATGAACTAATTTAATAAGCACTAAACTTACCATTGCCTTAATACACATGGCGTATGAGTGATGAAAGAATATTAGCCTTATGAGTCTTATTAGTCCAATGTTTGATTGGCGTTCCTTTTTTTTTTTTTTGTTCTTTCTCTGACAGGCACACTTAAAAAACAGTTTTCCACATGTTTTTCTCAAAAATGAAATTTCATTTGCATATTATTAAAATGGAAATTGATGCAACACACAAAAAACACTTCGCGCACGTTTTTTTTCAGCAAACAGTTTGAGCTCAAGTTAAAGTTTTAGTTTGAAAAAGTTGCAACTTTTACTCCTTGTTTTTTAGTATTGTGATTAGTTGCCGTTGATAAAAGCGTTAGAAGAATGAATGGCGAACAATTTGATGTTCCACCATTTATAATAAATTGGCAAGCTGCGACAGCCAGCAGCAGCAGCAGTAGTAACTATTTTTATATACATAGAAACAAAAAAAAAAAGAAAAAACAACAAAAATAAATAAGCAGCAGGTGCTGCTGCTGGCAAACTGGATAATGGCAATCAAAGAGTAAACGGAAAGAGGAAAGCCCATTGTCGTTGTCAACGCAATTACTCTTAGTTAATACTCGAATAGCAAATGTTCCTGTTCTATCAGCTAAATTTACTATATATAAAGTCAGAGACAAAGAGTTCTAAGAGTTGCAATTGCAGGTCAAAGAGATATAATAGATATATATATATATAAATAGAGAGTGGGAGGGATAAAAAAAAATGTGTGACAGAGAGATAGACAGGGTAAGAGAAAGAGAGAGTGATATTATCACCCACACTTTGTTTCACACTGTATATAGAATAAAATAGAATGGAGTATGTATGTATGTATATATGTATATGTAAATGCCTTCCCACGGCCACTGCAGTGGCAGCAACTCACTGAGCAGCGGTGGTAGCAGCAGCAGCAGCAGCAGCAGCAGCGACTGTTTGAGCTTATCTATACAATGCCTGTTGCCCCTGCATTTGTTTGTGTTAGTGTGCCTGTGTGGTTGTGTGTGTGTGTGGAATATCCCTGGCATAACCCAACCAACCACATACTGATAACATTTGAATTTTCGGCTTGATTTATGAGCATATCGAGGAACATGTAACGTGTAGCCATAATGTCGACATTGACGCAAATTGAATCCCTAACCACATCCCTCCCTTTAGAAACCCCAAATTCAAACCATAACCAGACCCCAACAAAGCCAAAGTGAAAGCCAGAGTCAGAGCTTGAGCCAAGACAAACCAAATTTTGCATGTTTATTTCTATTTAATTTATTTAAAATCTTTTTACTGCTTAAATTCAGAGTGAACTTTTCTTTTTTGTTATATGAAAAATACTTTTTAATTGCCAAGCTAATGAAAATCTTTCTGTTTTCCTTCCTTCTTTTTGTTTGTCCAGTGAGAATGTAGTTTTTTCTCTTTACTAAATACTTTATGCATTATGCTGTGGTAGAAAGAAAAAACAAAAAAAAAAAGGAGACAAACAGACGGAAGAAAAAAGCAAAACACAGACGAATTTCCTGCAAAAATCTGCATAAATAAATATGCAGAAAATGAGAAGAAAGAAACAAAGTACTCAACCGCAAAAACCTCAAATGCAAAGAGATAATAAAACGATGCAAAACTATTTGGTAAACTTAAAGAAAAAGTATGAACAAAAAAAAAATGAACAAAACAAAATAAAATATGCTACTAAACAAATGTCCAAAATGAAATGAGTGAAGCGAAAAAGTATTCAAGTCGAAAAAGCCGCAACAACATGAACAAAATGAAGTCAACAAAAATTGTTGGCGCCATTGTATAAAGGAAGTTGTCCGTAGTACTCAAGGAGTTGGACTCATTCTCTCTAACTAGAAGTTAGCAATAGAAGAAAAAAAATATAGTATACGAGTATATATAAAACTTCAAGTACTTGAAAAATGTAAGCAACTCTGCTACAATGTTAGGCAAATATATGTAAAGTTTATTATTAGAAATGAAGAAAAGCGCTGCAGGCAGACCTCAAGGCAAACAATAATGCCAATATATATCGAAAGAAGGCAACGGAAGACAAGAGACAAGCAGACAGACACAACAGACCGACACAACGTCACTTTGGCATCTGTAAAATGCAATAAACGGGTTAAAACCCAAAAGCAAACGGCTAAAGAAATATGTGTATAGACCAGACCGAGCGTAAAGCTCCTTCATACTGAACTAAAGGATATGAAATGAAATGGAAAAACAAAAAGCGAAACGGAAAAACAAACTGCCAAACCACCAAATGGCATACACAGAGCTGGATTGGGCGATTTAATGCCATAAAATGTTATATATACAAATATATATACATACATACATATATATATATATAAATATATAAGTATAGGATTTAAATTAAGCACATTCTTTGCTTTAAGTTAACCCAATGTGGTCAAACGTTTCTAATCAAGCACGAATGGGTTTTTTTTTTAATTTTATGACTAATTCAGAATATCTAAGTGTACATAAATATATATTTAATATTTATCATTTTAATCAATTTTGTTTTTGCAAAACAATTGCACCATAGTTAGTAAATTAAAAAAATGTTTGCGTAAAATTGATTGAAATTGGCCTATATTAATTTTAACTACTTTCCTGTATTAAATGAATCCATTGATTGTATATTCTGTTTCGGTCCAGGAATATAGGAAAATAAACTGAATCAGATCTACGACATTTAAGAAAAACAAGAAACTAGTTATTATTATAGTTAATTTTTTTTACCAGATGACACGGCATATCTTTGATTACTTCACTTTGACACTAAAAATAAAACTGAATCTCCTCCTAACATAGCTCTGTTAACATCAAGCCTCTGTTAGGTTCAAGCCGCTGTTAAGTTAATAGACTTCTTTTGGAGTAAACTTAGAATGCCAGCATAATTTTTAAATTTATAGTTTAACATATTTGCGCACAGTTAATTCAAATTTAAGTTCAAGCCACTGTTAAGGCAACAGAACCACGAAATGTTTATTTGAAGTGGTACTGTTAAGTATAAGCCACTGTTAAGTAAACAGAACCGCGAAATATAAATTCAAAATAAACATATGAAAAAGAAAATATTCGGGTGGTAATAACTCGGTTAAAAACGATTAATTTGATGCTTATTTCTAATGAAAAATTCTTTTCAAGATGGAGAATCAAAATTTCTCATAAACCCCAATAAAGAAATAAACTGACTATAAAATATTTTTTAGTTTGATTGAAACTGAACCGAAATTACTTACGCAGGAAAGTGCGATAAAGTTATGAAGAGCAGTGTATAAATAAAATTCAAAAATAAATGATATGCCAATGAGAAATGAAGAATTTTAAAAAAAAACTTTCCTATATTATCTATTAACCTTTTTTTAACGAATTTTAACAAGTTAATACGAGTAAAATTGTGCTTGTAGTCCATCATCGATTAAACTTAACTAGAATAGCTAGATCCAAACAAATATAATATGTGTATAAATATAAAACAAAATAATATTTTTTTAAATGGAATCGTATTCCTTGTATTGAATTTATGCAAGCCTAATATATTCAGCTGTATGTAAATTTATATGGATGTGTATGTATATATAACATTCCTTTTAATTTACCTTTGATTGAGTATTCTAGCAGAGTTCAGCCCTGGCTATAACCTTTTCTGACCTGTCCAAAACTTGAATTAAATGCACAAAAAAGCAGCATACTCTCTCTCATAAATTGTGGCAAACAATAGCTCAGCAGGTCATTTAGTCGCCTCAATTTAGGCCCAAATGTCAATGAACATTGAAAAGAATGAAAGAAAAAATAAAAAAAGTCAATTTCATTTTAAAGCTAGGCTGACAATTGTTTATGAACAGGCTAGAATTCCAAGTGCAGCATTTGGTATTTCCTCTTTTGGCTTCTTTCAATGTTTGTTGAAGTAAAAAATTAATTAGTTGAAATTCCATTTGTTGCACACAGAAGAAATAGAAATAAAGAAAGAATACCAACAGGACATGCACTCAGTTAAGGACAAAAGCTCGTGTTCGAGCTGATGTTGCTGCTGCTGCTTTTGCTTTTGTTGTTGCTGTTGCTTCTGTACCGGGTTTTGTCCTCTGCACTTTATGGCCAAGTAAGAGGAGTACATCATGAAAGTTTTGTTCATTATTACAATTGTGCCAGCACCTAAACTCCTCACCAGCTGGCATATATAAAATTTTTACAGCATTTACAATTAGCCACAGGCGTCTAACATTTCATACAAATTTTTTTTTTTCATCTTGTCCAGACATTTCTTTAATTAATTTTGGGTTCTGCAGCAGCAGCAGCAGCAGCAGCAGGAACAGGAACAGCAGCTCATCAGGTGTATTAGATAAGCGATCGGTCAGGTTATAATCAGCGTTTAATCTTTATAACTTTTGATAAAAATGACGCATTTCGGCATTGGCATTGACAATTAAACACCCGCGCATTTTGTTCCGGGTGTGCACATAAATCACATAAAACTATTTGCCCAACTGTAATAGAGAGAGACAGAGTAATAGGTGGGTGGTTGTTATAGAAACATTGAGGGTGGTGGGGTGGGTAAATGGGGAGTGGTGTTAAAGTAGATATGAGAAGCGTGCAACTGTCCTGTACATTGGTTTCGTGCTGTGGTTTGCTTTGTTTGTGGCCATCACTGATGTTGTTTCTGCCCTTCGACTTTCATTCAATAAGCTTGTTTATGGCCACATACACACACACATACGTATACCAATACAAACATACACTGACACAAACACACACACACACACACGCACTAATATTGAACATGCCTTTTAATTGAATTTCACGCGCTCTCATAAAGTTCGAGCGTGCTCATCAATTGTTAGTTGTATTTTGTTTGTTCATCGTCATCATGTTTTATGATTATTTTTATTTCACAGATGAATTTGCCACCTCCTCCCAACATCCATTTACTTTACCCTCCTCTGCTTCCTGCTGCTCCTTGTTTTAATTGCTGTAGTTTTATTTTCTCTCTTTCTCTCTTTTACTGTTTTTATCTCACTCTATCTCTTGAAGCCGTAAAATCTTTTGTTATTGTGTGCCACAGCAACAACAAATAACAATAACAACAACAATTTGACATGTTCGTTTATAATAATAACTGTGACATCAGTTTCCATTGTAATAATAATAATAATATCAAATAAAATTTTTCCATAAACCGAATGCATTGCATTCTTTCTCAGCCACTAACAAACACAAAAGACAAAAAAAAAAAAAAAATTCATTAGACCAATTCATTTTGGGTAGAACACAAAAAATTTTTTTTTTTTGGCGCAATGCGCTGTTGCTGTTGTTGCTGCTTTTTAATTACCCAACTGATAATTATATTATTGATTTCTTATCGCCTTGTTATGGTCATGAAGATTCTTACAGATTAGTTATATGTATATATAAGCACATATGTATATATATGTATGTATATATACCTATACATGGTTATATATTTATTATGACATTTAATTGGCAAATGATAAGCCAAACCACTGACAACAAAAGAAAACAAAAAGAAAATAAGACTCATCGTCCACACAAAAATTGATTTTGCGTCATTAGTGAAGTTTTATATGCACTACAATTTATAGGGTACAAAAGGGTATAACTCATTTATTGCCAGCATATAAAAAAATTACTAAGATAATTAATAAAATGTGAAAAAGTGCTAAAGCAATCACAGTTCATAGGTTACCAAAACAGTGAACTTTCATAAAACCATTTTTGGTAATAATTATACACTTAAAAATAATTTCAGTTGTTGTTCACTTAAGTAGTTATAAAAAAATATATATAAAAAGTTTTGACAGCCATTATTACTTATTTTAATATTAATTTTCAGAAAGTTTAAATATATACAACAATTTCTGTTTTATAATTAATTATTTATTCGTTTTTGTTTTTATTTTTTACATTTGCTAATAACCCAGAAAACTTTTCTCATAAACCTTCTTTGACAACATAGCCCAAAAACTAGTTAATAAATGAGTAGTTAAAATGGATAAAACAGTAATTGTTAAAATGATAGTGTTAAAAAATAGTTTAATTCTTGAACTTTAATATATTTTTCAAATTTTTCGAAATCTTTTCCTTTCGTTTAATTTATTATTTCGAATTCATTAAAGATAGGCAGATAGGTTCTGGTAAATAATACTTAAAAAGGATAGCAATAATACTGAATAACTTAATTAAACATTTTTGAATGTTTTTATGAAAATAATATTTTAAATTTTTTATTTTTTTCTACAATTTATTTTATTTAAGATTATCATATAGTCAGACAGTTATGGTCTGCTTTATATCCGTTTCCTAGAAATAGAATTAAATTGACACAAGATTCGATAAACAAATTATATAAATTTTGATAAAAAATGTAATATTTTTTATAACATCATCCTCTGTTAATACATAAATATTTGTTTATCATATCAGTGTCATGATATAAACTAAGACCTCTGATTTTTTTCCTGACTACTGTGCACTATAAAAAGGAAATAATGGTCTTCAGTTTGCAGTTTGAGTTAGTTTGTTAAAGTTCAAAGACACAAAAAATGTTCGCAAAAATTATTTCTGTGGCTTTGATAGCCTTTATCCTTATGGGATACGCTAGAGCCGACAGCAGTTCGATGCTAGGACAATCCAAGCTGATTGAATTGATGCAGAGTACCAAAGATTTGCAGAATAGCAATCCATCACGATCTTTGGAATGTTTCCAATATTACAGTCAAATCTTTGACGATCATCTCAAAGTATATGAAACTGAGTATGCCGAATGTAAAAATAATTCTGCTGCCCAAACGGCATATTTAAAAAGTAAATTCATTGTCATTGTGGATGATTTAAACAATTCATCCCAGAGTGCTTGTCAAGCTTTGGCCATATGCAGCAATAGTGGAGACTCCTTGGATGCATTGGCTTGCTATGATGGAGCGGTAAGTGTCAACGATCCTCTCACTGATTTTTCAATTCAATAATAAAACTTTCATTTTTTAGGGTGGTAACAATACCAGAGTAATGTATAATATTTCCACCACGGCTTCTATATATCATAGTCAATTGGAGTTCGATATTAAGAATGTTGCATATATTGAACAAACCTGCTCAAGTGCCGCACAGCACAAATATGATAAAAATGTCAGTCAGGCTTATGTTGATCTGCAGAATTGCTTATCCGGACTGACACCAGTGCCAAGTGGGCTCGAAACCATAACACAAGAAGAAATAACTATAAGTGCTAATGGAAAGTCATCAAGGACAATCACTCCTCTAATTACTTAAATACTAGTATTCACTAGTAACAGTCTAAATACTACCCAAAAGTAAAAACGAACATTTATAAATACAAGTAGAATTGCATCCATTTCCTGCTTTCCTTATAATATTAAAATGAATAAAATTTTGAATAAATAAAATATTTTGAAATATTTTAAGAGTTTGGGACAAGGTGAAAAAGAGAGATCCGGGATTTTGTTATGATTTTAATATCTTCCATCAAGTACATACATAATAGATTTCTTAAAAAGTTAATGAAAATTCTATAAAGTAATAAATCAGTTTTAAAAAGGAATTAATCTGGCAATGTTGTTATAATATTTTAGAGAAAAATAAAAAACCTAGAAGGATGGGCTAACTTTGGCCGTGCCGTAATTCGTTTACCCTTGTCTTTTTGTCTTTTTGATGATCCTGGGTCATGATTGGTCTGGAACTATTTATAGATACAGGTTAATTAAAATGCTAATAAAATAAATAATCAACGGTATTAATTGGAGTGGAGTTAAAAATTAAAATTAAACTTTTATAAAATGAAACCTGCAGCTTTTCATAAACCTAACCAAAGTCAAAAATGTTTTTTGTTTTGCGTTTAAATTTTAAAACTAGTTAAAGAATAAAAAAAGAAATACTACATTTATAGGTATGTTCCCAAGTATTTTATCGAAAATGAATTCAGAATGGTCAACTGACCATTCATCATTGATCAAACCGCAGAAAACTAGTTTTCGTTGCAGATTTTCATCAATTTAGAAAACAGGGTTAAAATTTGTAGTTTTAAGATTTATACATCGACTTTGCAGTGCTCAAACTCAAGAAAATTTACTGCGATTTTAATATATGTATTAATATCTCCTAATGCATTTTAACTAACCTTTTAATTCGCATTAAAGCCATTTTTTTTTAATGATTTTAGAAAATTTGTAACGTACGTAACGTAAATTTGGTTGACATTTTTTTTCTCAAGTTTTGAATATTTTAATGCAGATTTTTACTACGGAAAATATTAATGACAATAATTGAGAAATATCAATGACAATAATGTAGAATATTTTTAAAACCGCTAAAGGATGGCTCACTTACATAAGCCAATACCTCAAAAACAGGACATGGGAAAAATCCTTTAAAAGAAACCCAACTTGCTTGAAAACAAACCGCAAGTAAAACAGATCCATAACATAATTCTGATTCATAATACAAATTTGAACATATTGACTATGATAAGCTATCAGGAAATGTTAAAAAATAAAGTTTACAAATATTGAATTAATATTTAAATAGATTAAAAACAAGTTGAAAAATTAACAATTCCAGTGAAATTTAAATGTGATTTTTTAAGTTTAATTTATGGTAGCAAAAATTATTAATTAGTCATAATTTATAGCAGTACTTATCAAAGTTATATTGATAATATAATAAACATATATAATACCGACGCTTATCAATTTCGGTGATTTCTTATTACCATTGTGATTCACAGACAAACTGGCCACCGGAAGAGGCAAGTCGAAAGGAAGGTACGGCAAGGCAGGGCAGGGCAAAACAGGGCGGGGAAATACAAGGCGTCACATGGCAAGGTCGCTTGCCAAAGTGGCGTTGAAAAGTGTTTGTCAGGTCATTTAGAAAACAATTACACTTATTTGTGTGCAAGCCATTTAACAAATTCTTCCAGCTGTTTCGACTTCATTCTTACCTACACCCAATTTACACCCTTCCTCTTTCATAGTCTTCATTTCCTGATGAGCTGCTGATGACTGACAATCCATCAGCAAAGTACGAAACGTTGGTGAAAACGTAACTCAATGTCGGCACGAACAACTTTCCACGACTTCATTTTAACTAACTGACAGACACTTGAAAATGTGCCATGGCCTTCCACGGGGGCCCTTCACTACGAAATTGGAATGAAGGGCAGGGCAGTAGTTCCACTACAACTGTTTAGTATGCAGTTCAGCAAGAATGCATTTTGTCTTTAGGTGTTGTTCAAGTATTTCTTTAAAAAGAAAAAAAAAAGCACTTGGAATTTCTGCTACCATTTTTCTTGTTTTAAGACCAAGTTACGAAATTCTAAGAAATCAATTAACGACACAATCAGTAATATTTTATCTTTATAAATAATTCTAAAATTTTGATTGAATTTATAACAAAAATATCTATTTCTGGAATATTATTGATGTTGAAATCAAATTACGGGGAAGCCAATTTCTTTAACTGATAAAAGAATTGGCCAAGTGGTGGCCGTCGTCTGGCCATTTTAGCCACCGGAAATATTTCAATGGTTTACGAATATTATGTATATGTAGGTGAAATAATTACATTTACCTTAAGAATTTTGTTTTGATTATTGGCACTTATACGATAAGGGAAGGACAGGTCACTTTTTTTTGCTGTTAAGATAAACACGTTTCATTTTGTAGACTTGTGTCTTGGAAGCGTATAGAGAACTAAGAAATGCTCTGTAAATATAAATTTCAACAAAACATAATAAGACAAAATCTGATTTTAATTATAATTATTATTATTATTTTAATTAGAGCAATGTTTTTAAAAATATGATTAAGCTCTGGAATATTTTTTAAAGATGGTTTTTGATCTATTTTGTCCTTATCAATATTTATAGTCATTACTAGGAAATGGTTCTAATTAAATTGCCGCTTCTGCTGTTTCATTGCAATCCTACATATATATATTTATATATGTATATGCATACATATATATTGAATTTGAAGTGTCTTGTTGACAAAAAGTAACTTCATTTTAACTCGAAATAAAACAAAAGAAACGTGAGCCAAGGTCCGTCGAGAATAGCTAATTAATCACGGGTAAAATATTGCAATCTATATTTAAGAGAATAAAAAAGGAATTAGTTATTAATAAATTTAATTTGATTTAAGTGATTCAACAAAGCATTCAACTTGTGCCTTGTTTTTATAAGAATTTCAATTAAAGTTTAAGAACTTCTTGAAAATACATAAAAAATAAAACAAAATTTAATGTTGCTCTTACTCTAAATTATTGCGTTCAAAAATTTATTAAATATTAATTCTGGCCTAAACAGGCAAGCAGAGTGTCAGAAAGCTAACCAAAAATGATAAAATATGATAAATTGAAAGCACGCACAATTATTTGTCAAAACTATTTATTATTACTTGAATTATTCTTCTTATAATATATTAAATGATAAAATGAATTTACTTTGGCAGTTCTTGGAAAATATTTAATTCAATGTTTAGTAAAGATAAGGAAAAATATAAAAACCTAAACAAATAGTTTTAATTATTGCACTTTAAGCTATTTTTATACCCTGTACTCATAGGGTAAAAGGGTACTCAATGTCAGCAGGGACGACTTGCTTACTTCATTCAAATTTTTAAATCATATCCTCTTGTTTAATTGATTATTTTGAGATAATACTTAACGGGACAGCAAAACTACTGAATAACTTCATTCAAGATTTTTGAAAGTTTTTTTTTTTATATTTTTCTACAAATAATTTTATTCAAGATTATGATTTAATTAAACATAATAAAAATTTACAAGTCAGACAGTTTGTGTCTGCTTTATTTCCGTTTCCTAGAAATAGAATTAATTTGAAAATAGATTTGATAAAAAAATTATAAAAATTTTGATAAAAAATGTATAACATCATTCGATGTTAATACATAAATATTTGTTTATCATATCAGTGTCATGATATAGACTAAGACCTCTGATTTTTTACCAATATTTTACCATGTCTACTGTGTACTATAAAAACGAAAAATGGTCTTCAGTTGGCAGTTTGAGTTAGTTTGTTAAAGTTCGAAGACACAAAAAATGTTCCCAAAATATATTTCTGTGGCTTTGATAGCCTTTATCCTTATGGGATGCACTAGAGCCGACAGCAGTTCGATGCTAGGACAATCCAAGCTGATTGAATTGATGCAGAGTACCAAAGATTTGCAGAATAGCAATCCATCACGATCTTTGGAATGTTTCCAATATTACAGTCAAATCGTTGACAATCATCTCAAAGTATATGAAACTGAGTATGCCGAATGTAAGAATACCTCTGCTGCCCAAACGGCATATATAAAAGGTCAATTCATTGTCATTGTGGATGATTTAAACAATTCATCCCAGAGTGCTTGTCAAGCTTTGGATATATGCAGGAATAGTGGAGACTCCTTGGATGCATTGGCTTGCTATGATAGAGTGGTAAGTGTCAACGATCCTCTCATTGATTTTTGAGTTCAATAATAAAACTTTCATTTTTTAGGGTAGTAACAATACCAGAGTAATGTATAATATTTCCACCACGGCTTCTATATATCATAGTCAATTGGAGTTCGAGATTAAAAGTGTTGCATTTCTTGAACAAAACTGCACAAGTGCTGCACAGCGCAAATATGATAAAAATGTCAGTCAGGCCTATGTTGATCTGCAAAATTGCTTATCCGGACTGACACCAGTGCCAAGTGAACCGAAAACGACAACAGAGGCAGAAATATCTCAAAGTACTAATGGAAGGACATCAACGACAATCACTCCTTTAACCCTAAGTACTGAAGATGACAGTGCAAAAACCACAAAGAAAAGTCATGGTTTAATGAGCAATATTAACAAACTTATTCATAATGTACAACATATTGTCTAAAACAACGAAAATTTAATTTAAAATAAATGATTGAAGTTTTAAAAAAAAAGCATGTTAATAAGTAGTGAAAAGAACTGAGAGGTAGAAGTGGATAATTTTCAGTTTCTTTTATAACACGAAGTATATAAAATTAAATTTTCCTATGTAATAATATAGCTAATTTTTACCGTGAAATTAAAAGTAATGAAAGGAAAATAAATTAATTTAATTGATTCAAAATTGTTGGCATAAACTAAAAAATTTTTTTTAATTTGAAATGTATGTACATATCCGGTAAAGAAAAGAAACTTTCAGATAACATTTAATAAGGAAAAATATTTTTTCTTCTTTGAGACCATTTATGAATATTTATAACTTGTAAACCTTTTTATTTATAATAAAGGGTCAATAATTTCTCCGTCTTAATAGGTATTTTTCATCAAAATTGTATAAAAGTATATCAAAATATATTTATACAGTATCGGGCTTTAATCATGACCAATATTGTGCTGCTGTAATCGGATCTGCTAGTCTTAAATTCGTTTGTGTGTCAATTTTAAAAAATAATCATAATCATGAACCATTACTTTTGAGATATCTTTCGCCATCAAATTGAACTTTCGGTGGTTCTTAATTAAATGAAAGAAAAAAATTATTAAACTAGAAGGATGGGCTAACTTCGGCCGTGCCGAAGTTCGTATACCCTTGCAAACTATCTTTTTGATTTATATACAATTTGCCGGAATCATAAGGAAGTATATAAAACCCATCAAATATAAATTTGATGTCCGTGTCATAAAAAAAAAACAAATTTTTTTTTCCCCGATTGTTCCTATGACAGCTATAGCATATAGTCGACCGATTCTGATAAAACTTAAAAGATATATTTCTTTTTATATAAAATTGTCAAATAACAAATTTCGTGACGATTGCTTCAAAAACATCGAAGTTATTGATCAAAAACTAAATTTTTGACTGATCGTTCCTATGGGAGCTGTATGATATAGTCGACCGATTCTGATGAAATTTGGTATATGTGTTGAGGATTATATAAAACTCATAAATACCAAATTTAGTGACATTCGATTGAAAAACAACAGAGTTATTGATGTTAAACCCTATTCTTGGCCGATCGTTCCTATGGGAGCTATATGATATAGTCGACCGATTCTGATGAAACTTGGTATATATGTTGAGGATTATATAAAACTCACAAACACCAAATTTAGTGACGTTCGATTAAGAAACAACTGAGTTATTGATGTTAAACCTTATTCCTGACCGATCGTTCCTATGGCAGCTATATGATATAGTCATCCGATCGGGATGATTCCGAGATATACAATGCCTGCAGCAAAAAGAAGCCTAGGTGCAAAATTTCAGCTCTGCAGCTCTAAGGGTCTCGGAGGAGATTGCGTTGATCCAGACAGACGGACAGACGGACAGACGGACAGACGGACAGACGGACAGACGGACGGACGGACGGACGGACAGACGGACAAGGCTATATCAACTCAGCTCATCTTGCTGATCAAGAATATATATACTTTATATAGTCGGAGATGCTTCCTTCTATGCGTTGCAAACTTCTGACCAAAATTAATATACACTTTGCAAGTGTATAAAAATAGAGGCAGATACAAAATGAGTCGCTGTAAATTAAATACAAACTTAAATGAGACTATTTACTTGACAAAAATAAATCTTATTGTTGTTAATAGTGCAATCGAAATATTGGAAAATAAGTATATGTATAAATGTGGTAAATACTACAATTTAAAAGATAATATAAAAGCATAGAAATAATAACTTTTATTTGTTCGGTCTTATGTTTATCAATATTATTATATATATTAATACCATATTTAATATTATTTATCAGCCAATACAAAGACCTATATTTATTTTGTTTGTATGTTTGTTGTTTAAAAGAAGAACTTTATTTTCCTTTAGTTCACAATTAAATACAGTTCGTTGTAGTTCATAAAAAAATATGCAACTAAAAAGTTTCAGTTTTTCTATAATAGTTTTCATTCTAGTAAATCAGTCATTGGCTAGCAATTTAAGTCCACTAATATCTTTAAAATGTTTTAAATATTATAGCCAAGTCATTGATAACCATCTTAAGTTATATGAAGCCGAGTGTGCCACATGCAAATTCACATATGAAAATCAAAAAGCAATAAGAAAAGAAAAATTATCTTTAATTGTGCCTAAATTAAAGAAATTATCAATTGAGGCTTGTCAAGTTTTGACAGAGTGCCATCATGAAACTGATTTATTAAACAAATTAACTTGTTATGCAATTCAAGTAAGTTATATTGTTGTATCGGTAGGAAGATTAATATCTTATTAATATCAATATAACTATTAATTTTTTATTCATTAATTTCTTAGGGTGGTCGTAATGTGCAAACAATGTACGAAATATCTGAACACTCTTCTAAAAGTCACAATTTTACATTATGTATAAATAAAACGATGGAAACATATGTGGCAAATATCTATCAGGCTCTTATGGATTTGCAACATTGTTTGGCTGGTCTAGTGCCACATGCAACCAAATCAGTTAATGTAGAATATGCCAAGGATATTAATTAAACACCAAAAGCAACTTATTCAGAAAATCAGTTAATACAAATTTATTAACTATTATTATTAAATTTATGGACATCAAAAAGATTTTCTTAAAGTGCTTAAATACTTCTTTACCTTGAAATGTTAATTCAAAAGAATATATCAAAGATTATATTGACATTTGACTAATGCTCAAGATGATTTCCACTTGAATGTTTTTCTTTTCAAATTGTTGAAATTGTGTTTTAGTTATGGACTTGTAGAATTAAAACTAAACCAATTGAAACTTACTTAATTAACGACAGAGAGAAGGAGATAAAAAGATAGAGAGAGAGAGACAGCGACAGATGGCCAAGATGAAGAGGTAGATGGCTAACGTGTGCATTCGTTAACTTTTTGCATTTGCAAGTTTCATCAAAGGAAAGTCAAGGATTCCAGGCATAGTTAAAGGCAAACATGAAAAATCAGCTCGGAAAACTTAACCAACCGCCATGCGGGTTACACCAACAACAAAAAAAAGAATAAAGAAAAACACAAAAAAAAAGAAATGCAAATCAAGCGGGAGACTGAGAGGGCAAGCAAAAAATAAAGGGAAAACTTAACGTTAACAGTTAAATAAACAGCTGAAGCATTTTGCCTGCGGTGCTTTTCATTAAAATTTAATTGCATTTGTTTTTGGCTTGTTGTTGTCACTGCAATTAAAACAAATTAGAAACGTTATACAACACCAAGTAGATGCTGGTATCTGGTATGGCAGTATGGGGCAACGGCAAGGGGGACTAAGACAACTTCACTTTGTGCCAAAATCAGGCCAATAATTTGAGTCTGTGCCGCTAGGTTCTCTGTTTCTCTTGGATCCTTGGTTCCTGGTTGACTGTTTAAGGGCAATGTTGGCTTCTCTTCTTGGCTGATTTACTGCGCCTAGTTGCGCTTTTGTGTGCGTAATGTAAATGCAACTACAATTTCAAGTTAACAGGCACTCTCACATACACACACACACAATCTCATACACACACAAACATACACAAAGAACGCAATTAAGATATGCAAATTAGAAGTTGAAGCTTGTTTGTGTTGGTAATGAAACTGATGAGATTTTCATATGTATGTTTCTGTGATAATTATGCAACGAATGAAAATTGTGAATTACCCTTTTTATTTTTCGTTCACAATCGCAGTTTTTACTATATTTATAATTTTTAACTTACATCAGTAAAAGAAACACGCGCCAGTGGTCAGTGACTCATGAAATTGTCAATCGACTTTTAAGTAGTTCTGTATATATAACTTTAGTTTCAAGTGCCGAAGACAATATTGATTAATTTTAAACTATTTTGCGATTACGGTGGCCATCGATTGATGTGTGACATCAAGTAGCCGCATTTTTTTTTGTTTACTATTTTTTCAAAACTAAATCGATCTTACACTATAGGTTATTGTCAATGCTTAGGTCTTCTAGTCACGATGAAATTTCAAAGGAAGCGTGAAGTCATCTAAGGGTTAATGAATATTATCAAATGAACGCTAAAATTGCACGTTGAAGAGAGACGGTCACGGCCGAGTATTTTGTTGTCAATTGCCTTTAAATTTTTCTTTGACAGTAATAAAAAAAGTAATAATAAAAAACCTCCAAAGAAATGGGACGGGTTGTACTTAAACAAATCTTAACCCAATTGATAATAAGAGTTACTGTGACCATAAAAAGTCTAGTTCTTAAAACCTAGATAGCAAAATAGTAGACAAGAAAAGTGGATTATCAGCTGCCGTGACAAACTGTTGTATTTGGATTAAAAAAAAGCATTAGTTTTAAATCAGTTTGCCAATTAAATATGAACATTTCTAGCATTGTGGTTTACTTGGTTTATTAGAATTAAAGTATTTATTCTAATATTACAAAAATTGCATAGAGTTTATATAATCATTTAGATTTTTAAATTTTTATCTTGTTCGTCCTTATTCTCAATGATTACATATGTTAACTAACATTTTTAACGCTGTTATGTTAATACAAGTGTTAGTAAATATGTCAATCCCTCGATATATATAAATTACTCATAGTGTTGGTAAATATGTTGTTTTTAAAAAAACTACAACTGTCTTGTAACACCCACAGACATAAAAGCGACGAATATTTAATTGGATTCCATAAAGTAATAAGTGATTAAAAAATTGTTTATCATTTCAGTTGCTAGGGAATTGGTGGATAATTTTTTTGCTGGTTTGGCTCTTTCTAAAGGTTGCTTGGCTGATAGGTTAAAATACTATTGAAAATTTAATAATTTTTATAGGTTCTCGATTTACCAGTAGTTTGCGCTTATCTCAGGGTTCGATAACATAATTATTTTCTCCGGCCAATGGCAATACACCATGACGGTGTACTGTATTGTGGCTAAAATAGAATAAGCACTTATAATCGGCTGGACAACTAAGCAAATTCGCATAGATTTCCTTGGAACTGCACGTGCAGATATAGTACGCGATGTTCCGGGCCTGATTGATAGGTAAATATAATATCGAGTATAATAGACAATAAAGAAATAAAGATTCCCCGTTTAGAGGTAAGGCAAATACCTTTCAACGGCTTCATCGGAAATGTTTTTCACTTACGTTTTGTGAGTGGCAGTTAAGTGATAAGAATGATAGTGCTCGATCCACTCATAGACGAACCTAATTTAAAGGCGTTATAATATTTTTTATATTATTCAATGGCGTTTTATGGACCGACATGCTAGCAGCTGGCCTATAAATACTGAAAGCATTTTTTCAATTGAGTTAAATACGAAACGATCGCTTGTGGCGAAACAAACTGGGAATTAATTAATATTTTTGTAATTTCTTTGATTAAAAAGTGAAATAGAATGTACGCGAAATTGTGTGCTGTCCTGCTATTGGCAGTTGGTCTTAGCCAGGCCGAGATTAGATACTTGCCCGATGGTGGCCTATTGCAATTTATGATGCAATCTCGTGACCTGAGTCAAGGCAATCCCGAATGCTTTGTATACTATGCCCCCGTGCTAAACAATATTGTCAGTCAATATCAGAAGGACTACGAACAATGCTTGGTATTAGCCCAGGAATCTCGAGACAATATTGATGATAAAACCGCACCCAATCGTACTGAGATCGACCAATCGGCCACCAATGCCTGTCAGGTTATGCAAGTGTGCAGCGCTGAAAAGACTGCTATCGAATACTTCGATTGCTATGTAAATGCTGTAAGTTAAAGCAGATTTTAGCATCATTTTAATGGTTAATCAGTGAGAAATTTTTTTCGCAGGGTTCCGATAATGCCAAGTCTATGTACACAATTTCTGCCAACTCTGCTGAGCTATTGGCTGAAGTCAAGGAGGACTATCGTCTCATTCAGATCGATGAGTTTGCCTGCACTAATAAATCGGAGCGTGCCTATGTGGAAAATACGGCAGCTACCTATGATGAGCTAGACAAATGTTTGAAGGGTCTGTCTCCAGTACCAACAGGAACGCCTAGTCAGCCGGATCCAACTACCAAAGCTCCAGACTCTACCGTATCAGACTCCACCACCAGTGTTCCCGACACTTCCTCAAGCGCTTCTGAATCGAGCACCAGCGAACCGGAATCTAGCACCAGGGTTCCCGACTCTTCTTCCAGCGCTCCTGAATCGAGCACCAGCGAACCAGAATCTAGCACTAGTGTTCCCGACTCTTCTTCCAGCGCTCCTGAATCGAGCACCAGCGAACCCGAATCTAGCACCAGTGTTCCCGACTCTTCTTCCAGCGCTCCTGAATCGAGCACCAGCGAACCAGAATCTAGCACCAGTGCCCCCGACTCTTCTTCCAACGCTCCTGAATCGAGCACCAGCGAACCAGTGTCTAGCACCAGGGTTTCTGAATCTACCTCCCTAACTGATGACGATATAAGCTCGACGGAAGGACCGCAAACCACTGCCAACAGAGAGCAGTCGCCAGAAGAAGATTTGCCGCTCGCCAGCTCTGATATCAAATCTATAATTGACAACTTGAAGAATTGGTTAAAACGTCATTAAAAATTTAATAAATGATATAAACACAGCGAGCATTTAAAATATGAGCCTCATTATTCATGATATATATACACATATAAACTTATTTATCAACACCGTTGAATTTTAAATTAAATATTCAGTATACACGAGCACGAGTATTGTTATCATTTTAGAAAAGGATTAAAATACTTAAAAAGGTTAAATTGAATTTATTTATTAAAAGTATTAGATAATATATGTGGTTCTTAAGAGAGAGCTTAAGAGAGTTGCAGTGATTGTTAATGTACAGTCTTACCTCATTATCAATGGTCTCAGTACAATCGATTTGTACTTTATACAAAGTCAAGCAAGCAATTAAATATGGCATATCTATCAATTTGATTGGAACTGTCTCTTATCAATATCAATATTCCCCTCGCCCCTCCGTTTAACTTCTTGTCAATGCCAAAGACTTCTATTTTGGGTTTGCTTAGTCAAACGAAAAAAGTTATTAGCTCCGAAATCGGAAGCAATCTCAGTCGTTATGTGATTTCAAGTAGATGATAAGAACTTAATTTTGTTTTAATCAAAAGTCATAATATAATTTTGATGGACGTTGCTCACTTCAAACGCAAATGATATTTGCGGTTTTTCGGGGCTATAAAAATCCAATGACCACTTGTTCAGCCAGTCAGTTTAAATATTTCATTCGAAGGCATTTTGGTCAAGTTTCGCGTATCCGGTATTAAGTGTATATATTTCTTGTAAAATTTAAGGAGTCATGAAGTTTGCCCTAGCTTCTGTGTTAAGCCTATTTTTGGCAGTCTCTGTTAGTGCACTGATTCCCAAACATCATGTGGATTTAAATGCCATGTTGGCTCATTCCCAAATTGCCATGCGTTCAATGGTATCTACCTTTGATGCCAGAGATGATAACAATCTGATTAATACATGTTTCAATAACTACTTGGTGGACCAAAGTGGCGTTGTCACCGACTATAACAAGGAATATAACGGATGTGTAGATACCGCTCAAAGCGCGAAGGATGAACTTACCGCAAAGAGTGCCTCTGAGCGTGAGGATTTGCTCAATCGCAGCAGTGTCATGTGCGAGAATCTAGCTGAATGCGGAAACCGTGTCGATGGATTGGAATTCTTCGATTGCTATCGCAATGCTGTACGTATGAGTGGAAGTTAGCAGGAAGTGCATGAAAAAAACATCTTAACGTTTGTGTTTTTAGTCAACTGACAGCTACAAGGTTATGTTCACTCTAAACAGTGACTCGAGCCAGGATTTCAACACTATCAGCGCAAGGTATAATGTCATTGAAACCGATCTCACTTCATGTGTAGAAGAAGCTCGTGTCGATTATGCTCACAACATGGATGTATGCAACGAGAATTTAAACATTTGCTTGGCTGGTGGAATCGGTAAGTTTCAATCAAAAGTGATTATTTGTAGAAAGCAATCAGAGAATAAGATAGTCTTTACCCCCCATTAGATAGCGCCAAGGCAGGATCAGTTTAGAATTTCGTCTAGAGGTTAACTGACATCGCAAGAGGATCCAGAAGACCCTAAATATTTATTTTAACCATTTCAAAAGATATATAATACACTTGAACTAATATTTTGAATTATAAAAATATGCAGTGCTTTTTTAAAGGGGGGTTTTGTACATCCTAGTGCAAGCAACAGATAATAAAAAAAAAACATTTTACTATTGGTCTAGTATCTACGTCGGCTCCAGTGACAGAGGAACCATCCACCACTGCTTCAGACTCTAGCGAAGGACCTGTAACTGAACCATCCACCGCTGCTTCAGATTCTAGCGAAGGACCTGTAACTGAACCATCCACCGCTGCTTCAGATTCTAGCGAAGGACCTGTGACTGAACCATCAACTACTCCTTCAGACTCTAGCGAAGGACCTGTGACTGAACCATCCACCGCTGCTTCAGACTCTAGCGAAGGACCTGTGACTGAACCATCAACTACTCCTTCAGACTCTAGCGAAGGACCTGTGACTGAACCATCTACCACTGCTTCCGAATCTAGTGAAGGACCAGTGACTGAACCATCCACCGCTGCTTCAGACTCTAGCGAAGGACCTGTGACTGAACCATCAACCACTGCTTCAGACTCTAGCGAAGGACCTGTGACTGAACCATCAACTACTGCTTCAGACTCTAGCGAAGGACCTGTGACTGAACCATCCACCGCTGCTTCAGAGTCTAGCGAAGGACCTGTGACTGAACCATCAACCACTGCTTCAGACTCTAGCGAAGGACCTGTGACTGAACCATCAACTACTGCTTCAGACTCTAGCGAAGGACCTGTGACTGAACCATCCACCGCTGCTTCAGAGTCTAGCGAAGGACCTGTGACTGAACCATCCACCACTACTTCAGACTCTAGCGAAGGACCTGTGACTGAACCATCAACCACTGCTTCAGACTCTAGCGAAGGACCTGTGACTGAACCATCAACTACTGCTTCAGACTCTAGCGAAGGACCTGTGACTGAACCATCCACCGCTGCTTCAGAGTCTAGCGATGGACCTGTGACTGAACCATCCACCGCTGCTTCAGACTCTAGCGAAGGACCTGTGACTGAACCATCCACCACTACTTCAGACTCTAGCGAAGGACCTGTGACTGAACCATCAACCACTGCTTCAGACTCTAGCGAAGGACCTGTGACTGAACCATCAACTACTGCTTCAGACTCTAGCGAAGGACCTGTGACTGAACCATCCACCGCTGCTTCAGAGTCTAGCGAAGGACCTGTGACTGAACCATCCACCGCTGCTTCAGACTCTAGCGAAGGACCTGTGACTGAACCATCCACTGCTGCTTCAGACTCTAGCGAGGGACCCGTGACTGAACCATCTACCACTGCTTCCGAATCTAGTGAAGGACCAGTGACTGAACCATCCACCGCTGCTTCAGAATCTAGCGAAGGACCTGTGACTGAACCATCCACCGCTGCTTCAGAGTCTAGCGAAGGACCTGTGACTGAACCATCCACCGCTGCTTCAGACTCTAGCGAAGGACCTGTGACTGAACCATCAACTACTGCTTCAGAATCTAGCGAAGGACCTGTGACTGAACCATCCACTGCTGCTTCAGACTCTAGCGAAGGACCTGTGACTGAACCATCCACCGCTGCTTCAGAATCTAGCGAAGGACCTGTGACTGAACCATCCACCGCTGCTTCAGACTCTAGCGAAGGACCTGTGACTGAACCATCAACTACTGCTTCAGAATCTAGCGAAGGACCTGTGACTGAACCATCCACTGCTGTTTCAGACTCTAGCGAAGGACCTGTGACTGAACCATCCACCGCTGCTTCAGAGTCTAGCGAAGGACCTGTGACTGAACCATCCACCGCTGCTTCAGAATCTAGCGAAGGACCTGTGACTGAACCATCCACCGCTGCTTCAGAGTCTAGCGAAGGACCTGTGACTGAACCATCCACCGCTGCTTCAGAGTCTAGCGAAGGACCTGTGACTGAACCATCCACCGCTGCTTCAGAATCTAGCGAAGGACCTGTGACTGAACCATCCACCGCTGCTTCAGACTCTAGCGAAGGACCTGTGACTGAACCATCCACCGCTGCTTCAGAGTCTAGCGAAGGACCTGTGACTGAACCATCCACCGCTGCTTCAGACTCTAGCGAAGGACCTGTGACTGAACCATCAACTACTGCTTCAGACTCTAGCGAAGGACCTGTGACTGAACCATCCACTGCTGTTTCAGACTCTAGCGAAGGACCTGTGACTGAACCATCCACCGCTGCTTCAGAGTCTAGCGAAGGACCTGTGACTGAACCATCCACCGCTGCTTCAGAATCTAGCGAAGGACCTGTGACTGAACCATCCACCGCTGCTTCAGAGTCTAGCGAAGGACCTGTGACTGAACCATCCACCGCTGCTTCAGAGTCTAGCGAAGGACCTGTGACTGAACCATCCACCGCTGCTTCAGACTCTAGCGAAGGACCTGTGACTGAACCATCCACCGCTGCTTCAGAGTCTAGCGAAGGACCTGTGACTGAACCATCCACCGCTGCTTCAGACTCTAGCGAAGGACCTGTGACTGAACCATCCACCGCTGCTTCAGAGTCTAGCGAAGGACCTGTGACTGAACCATCAACTACTGCTTCAGACTCTAGCGAAGGACCTGTGACTGAACCATCCACTGCTGTTTCAGACTCTAGCGAAGGACCCGTGACTGAACCATCAACTACAGCTTCAGACTCTAGCGAAGGACCTGTGACTGAACCATCCACCGCTGCTTCAGAGTCTAGCGAAGGACCTGTGACTGAACCATCCACCGCTGCTTCAAAATCTAGCGAAGGACCTGTGACTGAACCATCCACTGCTGCTTCAGACTCTAGCGAAGGACCTGTGACTGAACCATCCACCGCTGCTTCAGAATCTAGCGAAGGACCTGTGACTGAACCATCCACTGCTGCTTCAGACTCTAGCGAAGGACCCGTGACTGAACCATCAACTACAGCTTCAGACTCTAGCGAAGGACCTGTGACTGAACCATCCACCGCTGCTTCAGAGTCTAGCGAAGGACCTGTGACTGAACCATCCACCGCTGCTTCAGACTCTAGCGAAGGACCTGTGACTGAACCATCCACCGCTGCTTCAGAGTCTAGCGAAGGACCTGTGACTGAACCATCCACCGCTGCTTCAGAATCTAGCGAAGGACCTGTGACTGTACCATCCACAGCTGCATCGGATTCTAGCGAAGTACCAGTGACTGTTGAATCATCCACCACTGCTTCCGACTCTAGCGAAGGACCTGTGTCTGGAGAACCTTCAACTAGTGGGCCGGTGTCTACTGACGGATCCACTTTACCTCCAGATTCTTCAACTGACGCCCCATCATCTACTGAACCAGCTATTGAATCCACCACTGACGAGAGTCCACCAGAGGAGGATGTATTTAGAATTAAGGCTGATCAGGGCAAATGGGGATTCTTCAAGCGCTTTTTCTAAGTTAAGCGATTTACGTACTTTGCAAATAATTGAGGCAAATTTCAAAGATAATTAAATGTAACTATTTATTTCTGATGTCAAATATATGTACATAAATACATTGCCTTAAGAAGCGCTGTATACTTTTGGGGTTAATTTCAAACATTTGATTATTTCTGCTATTAGACATAGGCGCTCGGTTATCAATTGCAGCTCCACGGCTTATCAGGCGTCAAGTGTTTTATTCGTATCTTATTAAAATGGAATTCGATATCTGGGAATTTCAAATCACGTATTTTTTTTCCAGTGCAGCTGTGACGGATATGTAGATTGGATCAGTGTCAATTTCCAATGCGTGGTATATACTACATTTTGTCTAGATTGGGTAGCGCACCTCAACTTGAACAAGCCAAAAAAAAATAAACCTGACAATTGATACTAGTCAATGATAATCTAAAGCACTTTTATTGCTGATCGCTGCTATTCATTTTTGTGTTTACTCTTTGTTTAGTTTTGGTCAATAAATAAATGGTAAATTGATAGGAAATACTCAATTAGATACTTGAGGGTGAAAAAGTTGGCTGGCAATAAAATTTCTTGAGGACTGCCGCCATTCAAGAATTGTAACGAAATGTGTGCGGTACGTCAACGACAATTGCTCAGTGGGCTGCTGTATTTGCTTCTGTTGGGTCTATGTCTATCCATTGGCGATGATCTCTGCCACGACGAGTTTGCCATTGCAAGTGCAAATGCTTCAAATACTTATGCCGAAAGTTTCGATTTATGTGAATTGAATGCCAATGAGACAAAAATTGAATTATCCATAGATGTTGAGATGGAACGTCTGCAAATTGAATCGGGCTCCAGTGCGGTATGCAACAACTTAAATCTCTGCAATACTCACGATGATGATCTAGATTATTTTCAATGCATCAATGATAATGTAAGTAAAGAGAGAACAAATATTTGATAAAAACTAATTTATGTTCTTTAGGGGCCTGGAAATTTACAACTTCTTGATGAAATCACACGGAATTCAACTAGCGCTCATACACGTTTACGTGCGGATTATAATGATATACAGAAAACCTTGATATTGTGTACTCTTGAGGCACAGGAAGTGTATATGAAGAGTATGGTCAGTGCATATGAGGAGTTACATTTATGTCGCTCTCAAATCGAAGATTATGTGGAAATTGATTAGTCAAAAAAATATAAAAGTATAAATAGAGCAGAGATCGAATTTCTAACTCATATGTAATAAAATAAGATTTAAGACTTAATCTAGTTAGTTAACAAATTGAAATTTAAAATATGTATGATTTTTATTATACGTTCGTTTAATCAATGTGTGTTTCTATCCTTATCCCCTTCAAGACAATCATCCAAGGCATCAAACACTTGTGCTGTTCCCAGAACATAATCATTCTCAGTACGATTTGTACATTGATAATGTTCCACTTCAATGGCACTTAATTGCTTGTTCAGATCGAGCGCCTCCTGTGAGGCATTGTAGGATATGGTATAAGCAGTGCCTAGCTCCTTTTTTGACTAAAGAGAAAATGAAATAGAGATAAAGAGTGTAACAGAGAGAGAATTAAGAGGAGCTCCTTACCAACTTTGCAAAGCAATTGAAAAATTCCAAAGCATCGTTAATAGCCAAACAACTTTGTATGAATGTTTCAATACCCAAAGCGGAGATTCGCATTTCCTTTTGAACTGAACTGACATTGGTTAGCAGAGACTGCCGTCCAATAGTGGCCGTATCAAGGCAGCTCTTATAGCCAGTTAACCAATCGGTGCCCAGTTTCTCCAATTGTGGCAAGTAGAGAGAGAAACATTTTTTTGACTCCCCACTGGGACTGGGACTTCCTTCCAACAGCAGTCCAAAGGTTAGAAAAAGTGTTACAATTGGTATTTTCATGTCTCTACAATACAATGGCCAGTATATAACTGCACAAAATTTCCATGAGAAATGAAAAAGTAAAAACCGTAAATGAGTTTTTACATAGACATACATACATACATATATATATATATATATATATATATATATATTTATGTATATTTTTACCTTTTTGGGTATTATGACATTGATGTATGGTTTGTTTATAAGTTTTTACTATGCTTATCATTGCCGCACCGTCTGCAAAGTTAAAGCTTTTGCTTTAGCTTTCCAATGCTTTTCAAACAGTATTGAGAATAGCCAAATATTGCATACTTTTGGGGCTAGAAGGGTTAAACTGTTGTTAAGCAAAAGTCTGGCGACCCTGACTGACACGTGAATTACGTTTCTAATTGAAATGCACATGCAAAGCAATTTTGGGTCTTATGAGTATTACTCAGACGGCTTAATGCTGCCTAATTGATGATACTTCTAATTGCCAGCAAAATGATATAATGAAATTCACACAAAACTTTATTCGTACATAACTACTACTACAAAAAAAAAAAAAAAACAAAGAATTTAATTTTTTTCATTAGGGATCAATCATTTCATAGCGGCACCGCCGACAGGTATAAAAGTCTTAAAAATGGACTTCCTGGCACCCACTAGTCCAGAGTCAACCAAAGAGGCAATATGAAACTTTTGGCCCTTCTTTTTGCAGTCATTTTGGCCAGCGCTCAAGTAAATGGAAATTACAAAAGAAATACTGGATTCTAAATTAAATTTGATACAAATTTGCTTCACAGGCCAAGCCCTCACAGCTGCAGAACACCTTGGATCAGTATCTAGTGAAGGCTCGCGATTTTGATGTTGATACCGTGTCGGCCGATGTCACTTCACAATGTTTTGCATTGTATTTGCCCATGTTGAATGAAGTGGCTGCCACTTTCTCCACCTCGTATCAGGCCTGCATTAGTACAGCCAATGCAGAGACAACCAACCTGACCGCCGAGGCCAGCAAACAGCAGACAGTCTATCAACAGGAAGTGAACACTTTGTGTAGTGCCTTCACTGCCTGTAATAGTGACAATGATACAACAACCTTCTTCAATTGCTATGCCTCGGCAGCTGAAAGTGATGTATCTGTGATCTATGATATTGCAACAAATGCTGCTAGTTCGGCCAATTCACTTAGTGCTAGCTTAAAGGAAATTCAAGATACGGAATATCAGTGTACCAATACAACCGAAAGCAATTATGTTAGGGATACGGCAGCTACCTATGATCTGCTTGATACATGTCTAAAGAACGGTGTACCAACACTATCAACTGCGGCCCCCTCCGTTAGTAGCAGCAGCAGTGGGGCTCCCCTTAGTTCTACTGGAACTACTTTGGATGTTTCCAGCAGTTCGTCGACATCTACTGTGGTGAGCACAGCTGCTCCAACTGTTGTGGCCTCCACAACTGCTGCTGCCAAATCTTGAGTGAACTGATATGACAGATCAATATATAAATACAATAAAATGAGCATTAACAAATTATGTTGGAAAATTTTTTAAATCCAATCGGAATTGTCTGACTGTCTGACCCCAAGTTACAGCTATTGTTTAGTTGTTGTTGTTGCTGTTAATATTATTTACATATACAAATCGCTTATCGTTATCACACCTACAACGAATGTGAGCGGCTTTTTATTGATATTTTCAATTATCTCTGTCTCGTCGATGTCGCTGCTGCTGCTACTGTTGCTTCGATTTGTGTTAGTTTTTATATACCCTTACAAAAAGGTATATTAATTTTGATCAAAAGCTTACAACACATAGAAGGTAGCTTCTCTGACTACATAAAGTATATATATATGTATATTTTTGATCAGCATGATGAGCTGCTTAGCCCAATGAGTTATTTCGTATGTCCATCTGTCTGTCCGTCTGAGCTAAGCTTCTTTTGTTTATCTCGGAATCAACCCGATCCGATGACTATATCATAGAGCTCCTATAGGCACGATGGGTCAAGAATCTGTTGTTTTCCAATCCAATATCACGAAATTCGGTGTTTGTGAGTTTTATATACTCCTCAACACATTTACCAAGTTTTAGTAGAATCGGTTGACTATATCATATAGCTTCCATAGTAGCGATCGCTCAAAAATATAGTTCCAGATCAATAACTTGTTTCTTTTTTAAAGCGATTGGTATTTGCAATTTTTATATATATAGAATTATATCTATTGAGTTTCAATAGAACCGATTGACTATCTATAGCTGTTATTGGAACAATCGCACCAAAAATAATTTTTAGCCTGAAATACTTTTTTCTCAATTAAATTTAGTTGTGACTAGTTTTATATACTTCCTAATGATTGTTCTCAAAATGATAGCTTCCAAGGGCATACGAACTTCGGCTTGGCTGACCTTACCCCGTCCTTCTAGTTTTTTTTTATATATATTTTTGTTGTTACTTTTTTGGAGGGGTTCTGCTGTAAAAGCACACTGAAATGTTCATTCAGTTCAAGTTTATCAACCATGGCGAGTCAACGGGAACGTAGCTCCATCTCTAGTACACTGCTATTGGCAGTAATCGGACTTTTTTGCCTGTTATCCTTTGTGCATGTAATGAAAACTGACTAGAAACACACAACAGCTATAGTAACTAAAACAAGGACAACAACACCATTTGTTCTTCGTTTTTTCTTCTTTTTTTTTACTATGCAGAGTATACCCATCGATACACAGTGCAATTATGGCTCTGGCACACAGATTTCCGACGATGGTTTCCAGAGCCAAACACAAACTGGTCCTGGCTGTCAAACTCAAGTCTCAGAGGATGGTACAGAAATTCAAAGTCAAAGTCAAACTGGCAACGGCATTCAAATCCAATCCCAATGCAGTGGTTCAAATTGTCTACCACTCGAACCCATCACATGGAAGCCATTAGAATTTCAAACATTTCGTCCATTTGCACCATTTCGGCAATTCTCATCCATAGAACCAGTGAATATTGAACAGGATTATGTTGTTGTTTAAATCAAATGGGGTAAATAATTAAATAAAGCTTAACAACAATGAAATTCATTTAGAAAATGAAACAATCTATTAATGGAACAAATTTCATTTACGTCAGTCAGTCATATATTCATCCATGTGGATTGTCTAATGATTTTCAGCTGGTAAAGCTCTCACCATTATTCAATTGTTCTACATTTTTTGTAAAAGGGAGCGAAAAAAAAGAGAAAAATTGGCCTGCGGTTAATGTAATTTCTCGTTTGGTGTTGCAGTTTCTGGTATGCATATAAAACTTTTTAATGCCCTCAACTTTGCCATTTCTACTTCTCTCACACTTTTTGTGTGTATGTGTGTGTGTGTGTGCCTTCAATATGCTTTCCTTATGCTTTCTTTTTTTTCCTTTTTTTTCTTTTCTTCTACTCTGTCGACGTGTGCTACAATAATCAACGACAGTCGTCAAGCCAAGCCTCAGACAGGCAGCTGGCTTTTAACTCATTTTCTGATTAAAATCTTTGGCCATTAAGCGTGCAAGCTCAAATCGGACTAAACTTTTTTAATGGCACTGACAATAGTTGCTTTTCGCTTGCCTTCTTGCCTCCTTTTCAGCCAACTGCCGCAAAAGGACGCGCGAAAATTGGCGCCTGCAACGAACGATCTTGGTCACGACATGGTGCAGAATTCGGTGCAAGCAAAAAAAATTAAATTAAAACTGTCGAGCAAAGGCAAGATGAGCAGAGTAAAAAATAAAAAATAAAAAGAAAATAGGAACCGAAAAAAAAAAAAACTATGTAGAAAACTGTGAAAATATTTGTGAGCCTTTAAACGAAAGTTGGAAAGACGTAGTGCCGTAGCGTTATAACACTGGAAGGGTAATGAAAAGATAGAGGGAGAGTGAGTGTTGCTCTGCGCCAGCTGTCAGCAATGCCAGAGCAACGATGTCAATTAGTTTTTGAAGCTCCAGCCGACCATTCTCTTTTGCTCCTGCTCAAGGATGCGCTGGTGATGGGGGTGGTGGTGGGGGTGCTTGTCCTTTGCCCAAGTCAAGTTGGCTTTAAGTTAATTGCATAAGATTTCATTTTGCTGCTGCTGCTGTCTGTTGTTGCCATTCGCGTTTTTAATCAAGTTAAAAGTTATTTTTAAATGAAGTGCGAACAAGTGCAATGCAAATACGGCATAAAGTTGCTGTGGCGGTTATGAAATTTATATATATTTTTGCAGATTTATGTATGTATGTATATAAATATATATATATATATATATATATATATATATATCAACGATTATGTTTATCTGCATATTATTTTGTCAACAAATTGATTTTTGTTGCTGTTGTTATGGGTCGACAAACAAGTCGAACAGCTAATTAACAGGGCTCGTATCTATATAATATTTTATACATATACATATGTATAAACTACGTTGTCGTCACAGTTAATTTTAAATTAAAATATGTGTCTGGGATCTTTGTCAGTTGACAAATCAATTACGCCCAAGTAGACTTAATGATGAGTTCTTTTTTTTTAATTAATAGTTGCGGGGGTTTTCAATCGAATCTACATTAGTATATATATGTATAAATATATAGATATATAGATATCGTCATAACAATCGAGAATGTTCTTTAAAGTCTACAAAGTGTCATAAATTAAAAAGCGTTAGATATGAATATGGCATATAGATACCAGACACATTAACCTATAAAAATGATTATGCAAAAAATAAAAACCTTAAAAAGACAAAAGCAATAGACAGACGCCTGAACTTGTTTTCTACTTCTGCTACTAAAGGGTGTTTTTTTAAGAGTTGAATAACTTAAGATTTAAATAAATAAATACTTAAAACACAGAATAATCTAAAATATTTTATTAACTGTATATATACAAAGCTGTTACCATAGACCAAACAAACTCGGGTTCTAATGTTCTTAAGCCATCAGTAAATGAAGACATTCATTTAAAAACACTTTAGTAAGTAATTAAGAATTTATTAGTACTTCATGTATTTCATTTTAGTAGTATTTGAACTAAGTACTAAGATTTGGGTTATGAAATTTTCTACTCAAAGTTTGGTTTCTATTTTTGCTCTTTAAGAGGTTTTGTTAAATAAATATAAAATAAGATTCAACAATTTTTTGAAATTTTTATTTTAAAGATAATTTAAAATAATTTTTACTTCAACTTTTAATTAAGTATTAATGATTTTGTATTTTTCCAGTCCATTTGCAAATTTGAATATAGAACATTTCATATTTAATATAAAATATGCAAATTATTTGAATAAATTTTAAAATCAATCAAATTGTTCAATAGTTTTGGATTATATACAAAGCCTTGTAATGACTTGCTAGTGCCAGTTAGACTTCAAACTGCTTTCATATAATGGGTTATATATCGTTGGATCGAGTATCATATAACTTATATAACATTGGCTAAAGATTGTTGTCATAATAACACGTGTAACATTTTAACCTAACGAAACTCGGTTACCCTAAAGAATAATTCATTTTTGAGGCTCTTTGATTAAATATTATCGCTATACTATTAAATTAGTAAACAAAATATCTTAAAACACAACCTAACAAATAGTTTCATGAAAATAAAGCTATGTAGATCTAAAGTTGGCAACGATATCTGAAAAAAAAATTAAACCACTAAAAATCATAGGGAAGCCAATAATATTTGAGGGACTTAAATGATAAAGTTAGAAATTAGAAACACATTTATTTATTTATTTTTATTCTGGACTAAGAAACTTGTTGTGTGACTCGGCAAATGTTCATTGTTATTTTTCTGCTAATCATGGATGTATACATATATTTAAATTTTCTTGTTTAACTTGCTTAACTCTGTAAAAATTCCATTAACCCTTTTGTAAGGGTATAAAAAATAAAAAATGATTATGCGCGTGTCTTCATTTTGTTGACCTGCTGTATATCATTTGTCATTTATTTGATTCATCTTTTTCTTTTTTTTTTTTTTTGGGTCTGTATATTTTTAACAAATTATCACACACACAATTTTCTTACCTGGTTACTTTACACCTGCAAAAAAATACTCTTTGATTGATGATACCGGCAATTGTTGATAACGTTTACGAGTTTATTGCCCACCCACAAGGTGGCCACTGCTGTTCCTTAAGCCATGTATTTTGGTTGGCTTTTTATTCATCGTTCCGTTGTTTCTGTTTTTTTTTTTTATTTTTTTCTTTTGGCCAAGTCTAATTATGCACTTTAAGCCCAGGCTTCTAATTAGAGCCGTCCAACGTTAATTGCAATTTGCGAATGACTCTTCTTGAATATTGCGTGGTTATGCAGCTGCAGCTGCTGTTGCTGTTGCTGTTGCCGTTGTTGTTGCTGTTGTTGCGGCTCCTGTGGCTGCTGTTGCTGTTGAGGTTGTTGGTGTTGGCGTCGTTGTGTCACGTTTTGGCTGAAGCTTTTATGTATGACTTCATTGCGACCACGAGCAGATGTTGCTCTCTTGCCACGCGATTTGCAGTTACGTGAGTTTGGGGATATCCAACTACTGCTGCTGCTGCTGCTGCTGCTGCTGCTGTTGCCGATGTTACCGATGTTGCTGCTGTCGCTGGGTGTTAACAAAACTTGAATAAGTCGAAAATTTTCTAATTTTCTACTGCAGTGATTTCTCGTACTCTCGAAAACTTGAACTCAAACTCGGATTCAAAAAGTTGGACTCGTTTCACTGATTTATGCGCATCAATAGGTTCTATGGGCAAAAGAGACAGAATAGGAAAAAGGGTGGAATAAGAGAAAGACAGAGAGAGAGAGAGAGAGAACGGTCCAGGGCAACTCTTGGACAAAATGTGCCGCAATGAGACGTGAATACCAGTAAGCACGTGCGCTTGCTGCAGGAATAATGATTTTGCATTTGCATTGAGATTTAAATTTCGATTGAGTATCTGAGATAGATGAATAAAAAATGGTCTAGTGGCTAGCGTAAAGTTTTCAAGTTGACCTTCTGCTAATGACTTTAGTCCAATACGGCCCAGTTACACTTTGAACATAATTCATATTCTGTCCCATCTTTATTTAACGATCACGTATTTTTCTTATCTTAATGGGTCAAAGGTTATGGAAGTATTCATCTTTATTCCGAGAATTATCCACTGCCCAGACTAAAAAATTATATATACATATTTACTGCATTTAAAAATAACACTTCTCTTAAGTATTGCAGTAGTAAATGCATTTAATTAATTTAAAAATTACATTATATGGCTGGCAAATGCCTTTTTTGTGAACCCAAACTCAATTGACTATGTATGACGAGCTGGCTTACCTAGACCTCTTCAGTTTCTCTTTTCTTTTCTGGCTCATTTGCTAAATCAAGCATGCACCACTTATATTTTCATTAGACTGTTTTCCTTAACCCGCTTCCGACTAACTTGTCTTGTGCTGCTCTCTATGACTGGCTGACTGGCTGGCTGGCTGGCTGTCTGGCAAAAACAAATGTTAACCGCCATGTGCACACACTTTGTCTTAATGATGTTAAAACTGAATTTAAACTTACGTGATTTTTACGTGCTTTGCTGTAATTGCAATTCTGACAGGGGCAAACTCGAAAGGGAGACAGCAAATAATAGTGAATGTAAGTGAGCAAGTGAGATAGAGAGCGATCACCATAGTGACTAGCACAAAAAGGTGAATGAGCCACTAACAATATTCCACACTAAAACCAGGAAATGAGGTAATACCAACAATTATTGACAGTGGCTTAGGCAGAAAGCAAAAAACGGGGCCGTTCCTTACATACTAGTTCAATATAAGCTTAAAGAACAATTTTGAAAACTAAAAAAGAGTTTAATTATATAATATATTATGTATATTATATTATTACATAATATAATATGATATAATAGATAATTAATATAGTAAATTTTGAACCATAAATTATGTAGATTAAAAGACAACAACAAACAAAAATTTACGAAGTTTACGAGAAGTTTTTAAATGACTTCCATAGATAAAGATTTTTTATACATTTTAGAACAGGTTATTTGTTAATCACATTTAAATTTTTAAATTAAGATTATTTTACATGTTTTGATACAATATAATATATATGTAACTATGTAAGTATAGGAATAGCAATATTAAATAATTCCAACAATCCATTTAATCAGATATTTTTTTGAATAATAAATTTTCGGTATTTTCTTGATAAATTTTATATAAAAATATTGGAGGTTTATTTTGTTTTCATATTAAGATCAGATTATAGAATGAAATAGTTAGTAGATATATTAAGATTTAATAGATGAATATGTTTTTCTTAAAAAAAGAAATGATTCAGTTTTTTTGAAAACAATATTGAAGAACTCAAACAAATATAAGTATTATAATTTTTACAAAACAATATAAATATCCAATATATAAAAATAATATTGCATAAATATGAACTATGAACTAGACTATTTTATTTATTTAATTATTAATATTCTGTTCGATTGCAATGTATACTATTTTCAAAATCTGTATTTCATTTGGAATCAGCTAAAGGCCTTGGCAACATTTAAAAATGTGATATAAAAATGAATTTCTGAATATATACTCTATAGCATACTCTATACTCTATCTATATTAACTAAGAAAACATGTATATCGTAAAGGATTATTCTTCCTTCAAATTTTAAATATCGGGTTTCAACTGTATATGTGGATGAAAAAAATAGTATAAATATTGGTCAGGGGTGTCTTTGCAACCTGTAGGAAATTAATTTCTTAGTAAATAACTTAGTAAATAAAATAGAATAGATTTTTAATGTTCATAAATCATAATTTCCACCTAATATAGTATTCAAGTAATATAAATGACTAAAATATTTAATAAATTAAGATATAATTAATTTTAAGTGTCCCAAATCACTTGCCAAGTAAAATATTCTGGTCACGCCCAACTCACTAAACTGCAAAATCATTTGCCAAAGAATATGAATCACAATTGAACGAATGCAAAATTGTCTAATATTTTTTTTTTGACATTTTTTTCCTCTATATGTAGAGTGGCGGGTGTAATCATTCAACTATTCAAACAGATTTTCGCGTGGCAAACGAAGATTCTATCATGTCAGTGGCCTTTATAATCATGCATGATTCCATTTTTGTTGGGGTCGTTTTTTGGCACATGTGCTCACGTATTAGCCATAAATATTAGAAGAGAGCTGAGCAGAGAACGAGTAAAAGGAGGCGCAGTCAAGCAGCCAGTCAGCTTCAGTTGGCATATTGGCGATGCCAAAACGAAATCAAACCATAAATTTAACACGTTTCACCATGTGCAGCAGCTGAGTGCAGTTTGCGTGTATACGATAAATCGATGGCACAACCGCACACCCATTTTACACAGTAATGTGTGTCTCTCTATGCGTGTGTGTGTGTGTGTTTCTCTAAAGGTATACTTACTTATTGCGTATACGTAACGTTGGCATCATCATTGTCTGTTGTCGCGCAGGCATTTAGCCGCCTTAACCGATGCTTTGGCTTGCATGTCATATGCAGAGCCACGTGACACGATAGGATTTAAAGCCTAGGCATTTCTGTATTGGCTGCTATGTATATATGTATGTTATTTGGCTGGAAGTTGGTAGTTTTAACACATTGTCAGTTGACCGAATCGAAGGGCATAATGCCAACCAAATGAGGTTGCTGCAGGCAGCGGTTGGGCTGTCAAGGAAACATTGACTGCCAGCCAACATGCCAGGCTTTAAGCTTCGTTTCCTGTTGCTTAGTCCTTGCCGTGAGTGTGAGTGTGCGTGTGCGTATGTCTGTGTGTGTGAGTGTGTGGTATGTAGGTGTGCTTAATTCCATGTCGGTTGGGTTAAATACACATATATGGCAGAAAATCTCTCTCTTTCTCACTCACTCCACTCTCTGAAAGGGATTTCATGCTTAAAAGCGGATTTAGCAACGCAACACGCCCAGGCAAGCTTATCGAATTGTTCACATTATCGTTAGATTTTAGTGGGCCAAGGAAATTAATTTCATGAGTAAACGTGTGTGTGTGTGAAAGTGCTTACTGTGTGGCAGTAAACGGAGGGCGGAGTGACTGTGACATGTATGTAATTACGTACAAGTACCATAAGGAAGCCGAAACATGTGGCTACCATCAACATCCTCATCATCTTCAACATCATCATCTTTAACACGATTCTCGGGGGCAAAAGGAAAAAAAAGAAAAATCTAAATCGAATTGAAAATTTGTAATCCCAAATCTTCGACAGCAATCTTGTTAATTTCTTCACATTTCCACACATAATTAAATTTCGTATCAACTTGAGACGTTTTTCTTACCAAAAATAAGGAAAGCTAAAATTATTGTTCACAATTCGTTTTTATTGACAGCTAAAATCTGTGTGAAAATCCTTCCCGGAACAAAAAGAAATATAAAGAGAAAAGACAATCATAATTTATTTTCATATGACAATAACAAGAACAGAGGGGGATTACTTTTTGGCCATATAATGTTGTACTTATGTGTAAACAGTTGGATTTATTTGGTTAGTTACTTTAACCAAATATTGGGCCATTATTATGGCTATGAGAAAAGTTTGTTGTTGTTGTTGTTGCTTAGCGGATAGCCGGAAAATCAAAACAAATTACCACGATCAACAACAATTGTCATTTGTTATCCTATTAACGGGGGCATTGTCCAAATACCAATACCAGTTAAATCCAGGCAAGAATTATGGGCCCAAAAATAGCATTTTCCTAGCCTTCAGTCTCTTTGCTTTTGCTGTACATTAATACACCATGCTGGATCTAATGGAAATTGACACACACACACACATACACACACAGTGACATACGCACACACACATACATACATTGAGGGGAAAGGAGAAAAATTTCCAAGTGATAAAGCAATAAATGTTGAAGCTGAAAGAGGAAAACTTTCTACCAACTCGACCACAAAATGTACTGCTAAATAGCTTATATATGTGTGTGAGAGTATTTGTTTGTGTGTGTGTTTGTGTGTGTGTATATGTGATAAATAAACGCCCATAAATATCTGACAAATTTATATACGCAGAATTATGTATGCCAGCGTGACGAAGTGGCAGATAATTGGCCAATATTATAAAGAATTTCAACAGCAAAGTTTCAAGTTTTAAAAGTAAAAGAAAACTTTTAGCTAAATAATTTTACTTATGGATACCTGAGAGATTTAAATATGTATAATAAGTAAATTTGTCCATATTAGATGCTTATATATATATATAGAGAGGGCAACTACTTAACGAATAATTAATTAGCAAGTTTTACATAGAAACTTTAATTAGGCCATGAAAATGAACTTAATCAATTAGTAAGAAATCAGACTAAATATTGTCATATCTTTTAGCTGTCGTTTAAAATGTTGATACGTTGAGAGGTTCAACTGATAAAAACCTAATTGGTTGTTATAGATATGAAATATCATTAGCAAAACCAAAAAATATCATTAAAGTCTTAGTCATTTGAAAGTGGGGGAACTACTGTTGATTAAACCATTCCAGATTGATGATACTATTTGTTGTCGTCTTATTAGCCAAGTCGCAAAACAAATTTTAAAATATTTATATATACATATTATACTTATTATCTATGAGTACATGAATGCCCTTATACACAAACATAAAATATTAATTAATATTTTAAGTTAGTGTTAAGAAATATTTAACTTGGCTCTGAGTCTTATCCAACATTATTTTAATTAACAGAAACTAAAACTAAATTGAAACAATACAGCAATTTTATTGATACAACAAATTCTGAAGCAAGTACCTCCGGCTATATACATAGATATGTATATGTAAATATTATATATCTAATCAACATTCTCCGATGTTATTAAGGCTACAAAGTTAAAATTTTGCACATAGGCTTCCTTTTACACCTAGCAGTCTATATTGGAAACTTCCAAAGATGCGATCAGTCAAAAACTAGGATTCAAGTCAATAACTTAAATGCTTTTAATGGAATCGTTAGAAAATTAATTATTTGTAAGTTTGGAAAATATAAATACTTTGATACCATCGTCTTATAATCATGTAGCTGCTAAAGAATTGATCGGTACAAGAAATAAAAATCTCAAAAAGAATTCACAGACAACGAACAAATCACTCGAAAGAACTTTCACTTTACAAAACTCCGATTTAGTCAAAATTTTTTAAATTATTTTTATTTAGAGTCGCATATTTCAATTGGCTTAAAAATCTGGTTAACTAATTTTCGACAAGACTATTCGAAATTTTTAATAGTTGTCGGTGTCTAAATTTTCAACTTTCTTTTTATTCAATTTTTGAAAGTTTTAGTACAGCTTCTTACTACGGAAACTAGCAATAAAATTAATGTGAATTTTGTTAAAACCGACTAAAAGATAGCAAAATTACAGCCTAAAAAACATGGAGTAGATCCTTTGAAGTTCTTTCTTTTGCTGCAGTTTAGTCAAATTTTAGTAAATTAAACCATATTTTTATTTCTTTAAAGGTTAAATACTTGTAATTTTCCAAAACCTTGTTTTTTGACTGTAATACACCCAATCATCAGACATATTTCATTTTCTTTCAGAGCATTTTCGATCTGGCGAACGTATTTTTAATACTTTTCCAAATATTGCAGATAAATAAAATCTGTAAAATGTTTGTGATAATCAAAATTAAAACTGGAATTATAGGTTTATTTCGCAGGAAAAGAGAATTTGTTATAAATTTTAAATTTATGAATTGAAGTTAATTTGCCCTATAGAATTTAAAATAGCTTAATAGTAATTGGGATTTATTTTATAAATAAGCTATAGATAAAGAGTCCTGTTTATGTTATTAATTAAAAGTTTTATGTTTAAGTTATATATCGAATTGATAATCGTGGATATTGTCAATAATTGTTATCCTTCGTTTATTATTTGACAATTGAGCGACGGGTCTGAGAGTTGCTTTTCTGGTTAGTTCGTTGATTTCGATATAAGTTGAGATTTATCTGGCAGAAATGGCAAAAATCTTTATCAGCCCATCAAGTCCACTCGAAAGCCCGTCCACGCCCCCATTTAATGCACTTCAAATTGACAAGTAAAACCGCAAACATTTGCTGACCCAAAAAATTCATGGCTATGGCAATGTGAAAAACGTTTTGGGCCAATAAACCAGAAAAAAAGCAAATAAGAATGAAAGTAAAAAGGAACAGAACGAAAAATTGAGAGTAAAGGAAGGAGTGAAAGAGTGAGAAACCGCTACAGTTTAACTGCGCCAATATACTACACACACACACATACACACACACAATGACACACTCTCATTTACATACACTCACGCACAGTCACATATGTATGTTTATATGATGGAAAGTGGGGGGTGGGTTGGGGTGGCATGCAACAAAAACAAAGGCAGCAAAAAGGCCAACAAAAAGTGCAAACATTTAAGTGCAAAAAGGGCCCAGTGAAACTGAAATGCTGCCAACTCACTAAAAAATGCTGAATGATGGAAATAAAAAAAGAAAAGGAACGAAGGATCCAAAAACCAACTGGCAAGCAGGCAGTCATCCAAGGGGGCGGGGCAGGATAAAGAGAGAGGTGCAGAGGTAACATACATACGCACACAGCTACGGACATTGCATTGAAACAAAGCCAAGCCATAAAAATAAATATAAATTTAACAATTTTTTATTTTTTTCTTTTGGCGCAGCAGCTGCCATCCCGCTGCGGCTTCTGCTGCTGCTCCTCCTCCTCGACAGTGGCTAACTGCCATAGTGTCGAAATATGAAAAACGTGCCAGGACGAAAGCTCACCTGGACGATGCTTCCTTCACCCGGTTACCCTTCACTCTCTCTATTGTTGGAGGTGGGTTGACAATGCTCTGACGCGTCTGCATGCGTTTTTATGAATTATTTCGTAATAAATTTTCGAAAAGCGTTTCTTGTTTTTGTTCTCTACTTTTTCTTTTTGTTGGGTTCGTTTATGGCAGAGACAACACGTTGGTTGGTCTGCCACGACATAACAGGGTAGTTCAGACACATACACACACACACACACACACACACACACACACTCAGAAACCATGCATGATACAATAACAAAAAAAAATTTAACGCCGCATTGACTTTAGCGAAGACAGTTCGGTCTCTTTGTAATACCCTTACAAAAAGTGTTTTATGCTATTTAAGAGAGTTTTGTAACCAAAGAAGTAATTTTAACTCGGTAAAGCAAAAGCAAATGGTTTTGAAAGATATTTTAAAAAAGGGTCAAAGGCTCAAATAATGTTTTTTTGATACACAATTAATCTGCTTTGTTTGCTTAGTTAAGCTTGATTTTTTTTTTATCATTGGGACCGATTATATTCTGACCATTTAGTCTAAATTTTTATTTTTTTTTTAAATGTGGTTCATAGATCAGGTTACTAATTAATTTGTTGTCTGTTTGTCAGCAAATGATACAAATTTAATCTTCACTCTTTTAAAAATAAACTTATTTTTCATATAAAGAATTTTATTTATTGATTTATACACATAATCACAACAAGTTAAGGAACAGTTAAGTTAAGTCTTTTTCTGACCTCCAGGAATTCCGGAAAGAAGAGCGAAGAAATGGCTCAAGACTAAGAAATATTTTATAAGAGAGCCTATAAAAGTATTCACTTAGGTATACTTAAAAAATTTATTCTAGTTCCTTTACTATCTATTTTCGATCAACTTTTATTGTGTTTTTATTTTCTTCAAATTACTTAAGGTAATAAATCGTTTAGAACCTTGTCCAGTCCCACAGGAACTATTTTTACAAATATTTTTTAAGTTCTAATAAGTTTATTCCTTAAATAACAAGTTCCATTTCCTTTTAAAAAAACAATTAAAAATTTTGCTGGGAATTTTAGAAACTTAATTTGAGAAAATGTAAATTTTTGGTTTATTATTAACTTAAAGCAGTTTAAACAAGTGTAATTTAAAGTTTCTATAATACCGCTAAATTTAAATAGAATAAATCTAATAAAACGAAGAGTCAGTTAATAGAGAATAAGGGATATATGAATATCAATTTTATATATCAAGAATTGATGGTCTTTAACAGATAAGAGTATGCACAGCTACGGCAAATTGAAGTTAACTTTCCAGTTCCCCTTTTTTTTTATTTGGCCACTTGAAACCAAAACAACGTAAAAATATACATATATATATATATCTACTACATATGTATATATACATTTATATATGTAACTATGCGTCGGTGTGTGTTTGTGTGTGTGTATATGTACGCTGCACAATACAAATATTTAAATTTAATTAACTTTATTTACCAAAAGCCGAGTTGCGGCAGGCCAGGCTATTAAATTACCAGCACGCACATGGTTGCTGGCCAAGTTGTTTATCCTAGAACTTTACGTCAATCAAATTCGAAGCGTCCTCGTCTAAAGCTGTCAGGCGAAGAGATAGGAAATCCCAGAAAAAGGAGAAAAAAGATTTATATAACAGGAAAAAGGAGAAACTGGAATTTTATGCTTGGCACTTTAGCTGAAGGCTTCTAGCATTCAACTTCCGGCGGAAGTGTGATTTTGGTATTTCTTTTTATGACAACTATCTGTCTATTTATCGACATGCTCTTGTTACTAATTTAGTGCAGTTTTAAGGCAAACACTCATACAACTACACACGGACACACACACTCACACTCGTAAAAAAGGAGGGGGAGACACATGAGCAAACGACAGATCTAAAGAAATGAAAGCCCTTGGCTAATTTCGACCATGCTCCGCATTTTATTTCATTTTTAAGGTCCTTTGGAGTTGGGGTAAAAACTTGGAACAAACTGTGGGTCTAGATGGATTGAAACTTGATTGAAAGACTTACAGTGAATTTAATATACATACCTACATTGGATATGGGTTATTAATGAATAATGTATATGTATATAGTAATCGATTGCTGGACAGTGTATACATATATGAATACATGGATAATATTTGTAATAAAATAATGTTTTGAATATATTCAATATAATTTTAATTTTAAAGGATCAAATATTGAAGACAGAGACACAGACAGAGATTGTTCAGATTCAGATCAACAATAAAGATCCCTGAAGCAAAGATACTTGAAGGGAGGGTAAGGTACTTATTTTTTTATTTATTTGTCATAAAAAAGTATATTATTTTAATAATATTATGTGAAAATTTGTATTATATTAAAAATAATAATATTCTTTGAACATTTTATAATCACAAAACAATTTTTTTAATAATTCGATCAAAAACAAAATATAATTATGTTACGTGAGGTTACTTAAATCTAATATAAACTATATACGTCCCTATATATAGTTTATGATTTGTGCTTCAATTATCTATATAATATTTATCTATATATCCACACCAATATAAGTTTTTTTACCGTATCAATCAATATTTTACCACAACTTTTTTTGTTAGTAAACTTTTGAAGAAAGATTTTAACAAATTTTATTTTAAATCGTTTTTCCTTTTTTTTAATTTCTGCAAATAATTACTCAAGATTTGCCTGTGTGTGGAAACACTGTGGCATTTTTTGGGTCTGTTGTTGCTACAACTATTTCATCGAAGGGATCCCAACAGAATTAGCATTCAAATAAAATGCACCAAATGGCTGGGCTAGAAGTGTGTTAAACAAATAGCAAACGAACACACAGAGAGAATTTATAAAACAGAGAGGGTAACCCCCCTCAGTGGTGGGGGGCTAAAATGGGGAGGTAGTAGTAGGGGAATGTGGAGACCTAAGTTATCCCTTTGCCATAAATGTGCGTTTTGCAGACATTTCCAAATTGTAATACATCCGTTTTGCCTCACACACACACACATGTATATTTGTATATGTATATATGGAGCATTTGTTTAACTCAAAACTGTAGCGGAAACGGAAATATATATGCTGTCAGCATTTTATTTGTTTGTGAGTGCGTGATTTTTATGCCCCTTTTCGTTTTTTTTTTCTTCTTCGTGGATATGGAAGGAGAAAAAAGGACTACAAATATGGGTACGTGTATGTATATATAATGAAAGGACGAATGGAAAATGGAGATGGCGGCGGAAAAGTGAAAACAGCGGAAAGCGACTTAGCAACATGTCCGCGTAGCACTAGTAGTAGTATTATGTAGTACAATGGCCATTGCCCAGCTAGCCATCCTGTCAGCATTTTAAGGGAAATTGCTTATAGTTTTCACTTTTCCGTGAATTTTGTAAGGACTTTTTAGACAAGAATTTTCCCTTTCAAATGTGTACATAGCCAGAGGCAGCAAAAACCTGATTTTCTTTTTCCGTTTTTCTTGTTTTTTTTTTTTTCGTTCTGTTTGCCATAATGTTGCCACATTTCTATTGTTTATCATTGCTCAAGCTGACGCCAATGGCCAGAAGAAGAGTAGACGTTCTGACTGCCCTTTTACAGAGGATAATGCATTGGATTTTGGCATAAATAACTGTGACTGGGTGTGTGTGCGTGTGTGTAGATACAGATAATGGCCATACCGGCTCTCACTTATTGGCTAACATACATACACATACATACATACAAACACATAGAGGGGAAAATATGGCTTCCGGTTTTTGTTTTCATAAATTACGCCGCATAAATTCCGCATTCAATCGTGTGTGTAAAAAGGCTAGTAGGAAAATGGTGGCATCTCCCCTTCTCTTCACTCTTTTAAGCCCCACTTTTCAGGGTCTTGGCCCACCATTTTGACTTTGACTTTACGATGTTTTTATTTACTTGAGCCTGGCCATTGCCTTTACCACGTTTCGTTTCGGTTTGTTTGTTTTCATGCTTAACCCGCATCTACAATTCAATTGATTTTCAGTTTTTGCCTTCGAGCCATTTGTAAAGTGCCCAAGCACTTGGCCAATAAATTGTACAGACACTGGTAATAGTTGCCTTTTGTTGTTGTTGTTGTTATTGTTGCCTTTTGTTACTAAATATGCGGCAGGTGGCAAAGTTTAATAATGAAACACATAAATTGCCAAAGGTTAGCACCTAGCCAAAGGCAAACTCCAAAGAAAAAAGGGGGGGGGGGGTATAGAGAATAAGAAAAGTATTGGCAAAAAGTACTCCCCGAGGGTTGGGGGCATGGATTCATAAAAACTGGACTCTGATTCCATAGAGTTCGACTAAAAGCGGTTCAGACACTAAATAAGTCTGACGCCACTTGGCCACGGTCCATTGGCCCGAAGCCTTCTCTCTGATGTTGGTTTGGTTTTTCAATTTGTGATGTTAGTCAAAGTAAATTAGCTGTTAGTTTATTATCAAATTTTGAAGGCCAACTGCCCTATATCTTATTGCAAAATGGGGCATATTAGTGATAGATGAGCCTAATGTAATAGACTAATAAATAATTGTTATATATTTTGGGTTTACCATTAGGATTTAGATTTATCTATTATTATTCGAATTTAACTTACATTACATTATAGTATTTGTAATTAATTCATTATATAAAGAAGTTCATAATATAGAAAATCACAATAGGGGAGTTCTACTGTACATTCAGACTAGCAGGATTCGATAAAATGGTTTACTGAGGTCTCCGCTAGGGCAAAATGTGTCACGTAAAATTTAATTTTTAAATTAAATTAAATACTTTACAACATTTCCATTTTTTGATATTTCGATCGAAAAATAGTGTAACTTTTAAAAAGGTTTGTTTACTCTAAAAAGGGTATCCCTTAATTCGTCACTTCAAATATAATATAAAAGAATTTAACTTCTTTTATTGTTGTTGCTGCTTTTATTAGTTTTTATTGCAAATCCAATTAAAATAGTTTGAGTTTGACTGGGTTTTTGGGTCTAGTCAATGTTCTACTTTTTCCTTTCTCTTCCCCCGGCTGTTAAAGTAGTTGACCTCGTTTCTCGTTGATGACTTTGGCCATATTGTGGTGCTTAGTGCCATATGGTCAACTGTTCGCTGAAGCATACTTTTGGGTCTGTTCAGTTCTCGAAGTTCTCAAGGATGGGTGACAAATTTCACACTAATCTGTTGGCCATTCGCAAAACAATGTTAACTCAGGCAAGAAAATACAAAGGACAAAGAACAAATGTGACAATGAACATGTAAATATGCATTTATTCATTAATGCCCTCCCCAAAAAAAAAGAAAAAATAAAGCCGAAATAGAAAAGGAAAACTCACAGGACCAGACAAGAGAGAGAGAGGGAGAGAGATATGTCTGTATAAATACATTTTGAATCCGAGAGTCTAGACTATATAAATCACGTTGCACTATCAATCAAATAAACAGACAGATGAAGGACCTAGCAAAGTGTTACAGTTGATAATCGGAAGTGTTTTCCATTGAATATACCATTTTGGGGTCCTTATGGTCAATCAATCGATAAGAAATTTTCATAACAAACATTTGCATTTTCATGCTAAATATGAATGCAATTTTTCCTTTTATGATCATCCGCCATGACATCCTGTCCGGGTGTTGTGTCCTGTGTGCTTCATCCTGTGTCCTGTGTGCGAACTATAATATTAATACTTCCGTTAGGATTCCATATACATTTGCATTTCCCAGCTGTTGGTGTTGTGATTGTTTTTGTTATTATTGCTATTGTTGTTGCCTGTGTTTATTTGTTAATCAGCTTGTGTGTTTGCTTTTATGCTTTCGATATAATAGAGCAGCCAGTAAACGGTATGGTAGCCAGAAGGCAGAAGCCACTAGCAAGGACCTAGCACTTTGCCATTTGCTTAGATATGTGTTTGCTTTAATGTTTACTCCATGATGACCAATACAAATAGCAATACATACTAATGTATATAGATGTGTATACAAATGTGTGGCCAAGTGCAAAATAGCTGAATGAATGTGTTTAAACAGATAGAAAGATATATACATTGTATAGACCAGGTTAGCAGTCCATTAAAACTGCATTTTCAAACGAATTAAGTTTTATGTTGAATCAGTTGTGGTAGACTTTATTCATTGTTAAGTGCCGATAAACGGTAAATTTAAACTTTACACCTGCCAACGTTTTTTCATATTTGTATAGAATAAATAAAGATAAAAATAATATTTATTTACATTTAGCGACTAAAGTACCTGGCTTCCTTATAAAATTAATCAAAATAAAGTTCTTTTAGGAAAAACTTTCTTGTGTATTGGAATGGCTGGCACTTATATAAAATTTATTTAAATATAAATCTGAATATTGTATAAAGTTGCAAAAATATTTGACAAGTAAATTGTCGGCTTGACAGAGATGGAACGTGATTGTTTGTAGTAGACTTAGTCTTATGCCTTGTGTTGCGATAGAATAAGATAAATTTTGTTATAGAAATTAAATACAGAAGTATATGTTTTTTTGTTTAAATCGAACAATTATTGTTTCAAAAAGCCATAGAAAAATATATCTTTTATTAAAATTTAACTTATTTTGAGTCGTTTAAGTAAATGTTTCCACTTCATAGAAAGATTACTTCTAATTAGAAAAAGCTTTCCCTACCAAAATATATTTTTTATTAATTGATTTGATGATTAATGGAAAAATAAGTTCACCTGTTCTCCTACGGCCTACAATAAATTTAGTCCCTCTAAAATTAAGAAGTCTTTCTAACTATACTATATATGACTTCGCGTACTATGCAATTATTATAAGGACTCCGCTCATTTAATTTCACCTCACCCCGATCTTCATCCGACACTTAGCTGTTTGAACTTTCTTATGTCCTGTGCTTTTTTCTCTTCTTTTGTTATTTTATAAGCTATCTTCAATTTATTTGCTAATGTTATAAACCATAAGTTATTCTTAAATCATTTCTTCCTAAACTGTCAATTGCTTTAAGTCTTCAATTAAATAAATAAATAAACAAAAAATTTCAAGCAAAATAATTTTTTGTTGCCAACAAAGTCAAGATTAATCGTTTGTCAGCCTTTACAAAATTTTTGTAATTTTGTTAATACTCTTTTAATACTACAATTTGGCCTCAAGTATAAGAGACAGAGAAATACTCTTTGAGAGATATTTTCTTTGAAGTTGGCCTTGACCTTGAGGAATGGATTCACAGGGGTAGAGATTGGAAAATCTTTCTCTTAATACTAAAGAAAGTGCAGGACAAAAACATTACAACATTTAAAGAAAGATATTATAATAAACAGATAAATTAATAAAAATTACATTTTGTCGTGATTTATTTTAGTTTGCCCGCCTCTATATTACTTGGAAAATACTGACACTCAATAAATACAAAGTTATCTTAAATATTCGTTAAACAATTTGAAATATTTGTATATATGTATTTGTCATGGCGTTTACAGAAATTTGTTTCTCAAACAATTTTAATTCACTTAAATGACTTGTAAAGCGCATTCTAGCTGTAAAATCGAATTCCATCTGATAGTTGAGTCAACTTTTGATAGCCAGATTTGAGTTACTCAATTTAAAAGTTATAGCAGTTGTTGAGAGTCAAACTGAAACTGCAATCGAAATAGTGAATAAACCGATAAATTGATTAAATTTGAATAGTGAACACATTCCCTTTGAGTTGTGATAATTGTTGATGGTAATTGTTGCCCTTTTTTAAGTTGCTTCAGTTACCTACAAATGTGATTGAAAAATTATACAGATGTTTGCCTGAAGGATTGGGAAAGGAAGAGCCAGAGGAAATGGTTTGGGGTTTTTCTGGTGGTTTATTTAACTCAGCCAAACAATTCGCAAGCTGCAAACTGGCAACTAGAAACTGGCAAAAAGTTTTGTCAGTAGGAAAAACGTGCCCACAAACACACACATACTTAGAGACAACCACCCACTTTCAAGTCCTCTGGCACACACAGATACACATAGCATAAGCACAGTGAGAAGCAAAAATTCAGCACTTTGTTAAAATGTCAAATGAAACATGTCATTTATCATGGCCGCACCCACTCTACTTTACTTCACTCCACTAAACTTCACTTCACACCACCTACACACATACACTCACACACACACACACACACTTATACACACATAAGTTTGCTCTGGGTCTGGTATGACAGTGTCTGTATCTGTGGCGGTGTTTGGTTGGTGTCTCAGTGTGCTTTGAGTGCATATATCCTGTGCGCTCTTATCTGTTTTAACAAGCGTTACATTTTCAGCAAATACGCTTATGCTGCGCGACAACGAGAACCGCTTCTCATCCTTATATCCCCTTCTTCTGGTTGCTGCTTGGTGGCGCTTCTATTTCTTGCTTCCTGCTAGCGCCTGCTTCAAATGTTGCCGCTGACATTGCTTAAGTGCGAGGCCAACCTTTTCCCACTCAAAAGGCACCATCAGACACCATACACTGTGGAAATTTTTGAGAGCTCCCACACACACACATCCTTCACACACCAATACACACCCACCGAGTGGCCGCGCAAAACTACACGTATCTAAGGATAGTCAGTCTGGTTTTCCCTTTGAGTGTATGTTTGGGTCTTTGGTGGCGCTCGTGGCAAGGCATTTAAAAATTGAAACAAATTGTGAATGATGCAGCACTTTGAGCATTCAAAGGATGTGGCAAGCCTTGAGCTTTGAGTGTGAGCGCCCATGAAGTTCTAGTTACTCTCCAAAAACAAATGCTCAGATAATAAACTTAACCTGAAGCGCTCTAACATGATACTAATGGCTAACCTACGAGTATATCAAATTAATGGCCCAAAAATGAAGACACTAAGTGACGAGCATCTCCTAAGAGACTAGTAAGAAATATTCTTTTATCTGTTAAATTTATATCTATATGTTTTCCATAGTCCTAAAGCTGCGACTTAGTAAAAGTTGTGAAATTTTTGTCATTGCCTATTTAAGTTTTTAACAATTTGTTCGTTATTTTATATCAATATTTAAAAGTGATCTTATATAAATCAATTACCTAAAAATTTCGTTCATAACATATTGTTTTAAAGATTGAACACATTTTTGAAAATAATTATATTTCCCTTTTTATATAAATTTGTAATGATATTTCTGAAAATTGTATTTATGGTATTTCCTATTCCATTCGAAGGTGAGGACTAGGCACTTCTAAATATTTATAGTGCAAGAATTCAGATTTATTTACAATATGATTCAATAAATAATTGTAAAATTTAAATAGTGCAGACAGAAAAAGAACGTCAAACATATCTGTGATTAAAAATTACAAAAATCAAGATAAATGTGTTTTTTTTCTTAATTTTTTGCTCATAATACCAAAATCTTTTCTTAATTGGGAACAAATTTAATTAAAACTCAAAGAATAAATAATCTTCCTAATTACATATTAAAATTTCAGAGTTATTTGTACTGATATCTTATTTTAATTTTAAATCGTAATTATTTGGCAAAAAGCACTGCATCAATTTAGATGAAATGCAGTAAATGGAAATAATTTATATATATAAAAGTTATATATTTGACATTCCAACTTCAAGATTATTATTTCAAAGGATTAAAACAATTTTTAAAATCATGAAATGACTTTATAGTTAAAAAAACTGATAGTTATTAAGTGTTTCCTCTTGATATCAATTTGGTAATACCAACATCGAATACAATTTATATTGGCAATGATCCTTGGGTTGAAAATACAGTATTGAATATTATAAAGAACATTTTGTTTATTCTAATTGAAAAAAAAGAAAATGATTCTTTAAGTACAGAATATGAAAATTTTAATTTGTCATTCTCTTAACTTAAAATAAGCTTTTTACCAATCAGCTGAAAAAAATTCCCGAAATTGATTAAGGAACAGCGACTTTTAGTTGCATAAATTTTAACAAACATTATCTAAGCCAAATTTCATCGAAAGGAAGCCAAATAATCAGCTTACTGTTACAATAAGAAAAGGATTACATATTAAATGGTTATGCAACACAAATGGTCAATTAACTTGGCTTATACAAGTTGGTAAAAAGGAAAATATGAATCGATGCTATGAATTCTTTAACTGCTTTATCATATACATATATTGTGAATACATTTTTGAGTTATTCATTATTCAATTATGTTGTTGTTATATCTGTTGCAGTTGCAGTTGCCATTGCAGTTGAGTGATTAAAATATCTGTGTGTACGAAAGTGTGTGTGTGTGTGTGGGCCTGTGGCAAATATGAAATGGAAACGACGAAAGTATAAATCGGGGAAAAACTTTATTAATCATAAGATGCTTGCTGCTGGCAGCTGGCGCAAGTTACTCATACGCCGTGTTGAGCATTTAAAAAATGCCATAAGACGTGCTCTAGCAAGACAGACATAAAAATTATGGCACACATTTATCAACGTTTTTTCGCTTTTCTTTCGGTTTTTCTTTTCATTTTTACGGTATTTTTTTGTTTTCCTTTATTTTTTTTTTGTGTCTTGCCTTCTTTTTTAACGCGCTGATGACAATCTGCTCGGTTGCAATTTAAATATGTAAATGAGAGCGAACGAGTGAAAGAGCGCTTCTCATATAGCCATAGTGTAGTGTATATGACTCTTTTGGATGTCTTTTACTTTGGAGTGCGTGTTGTATTCCAGCTTCTCCAACTTCTTTTTTTTTTTTTCTTCATTTACCAACTTTGTGTCCTTCTCCTTAAGTCATCTGGCACGTCAACGCATTGCCAGGCATATAATCGTGTGGCGCATTTATACAACTCGTTTTCTTCTACTGGTCGATACTTGAGGCTTTTGCCCCGTTTTGACCTCCTGAACTTTAATTACAAAATGCGCTCTGACTGAGTTCTTGTTCTTAATATTGTTGTTGTTGGTGGACTTGGTGGTGGTGTTGCTGCTGGGCAAAAAAAACTTTGTCACTGGCAAGCCGCATAGAAAATATGTAAATCATAATAAGCGGCGTGCTCAACTGACATCCGCACATCCGCAACTTGGGCCATAGTTCCAGCTCAGCATCAGTTGAGTTCAGCTCAGCTCAGTCAAACCGCAAATTAAAAATTTCTGCACGTCTCCACATAAAAAAGTTTTCTCTTTTTCTTTTATATATACCTATATATATATATTTATATAAATATATATGTATATATTCTCTCTCATCTTTTTCTTCCTCTCTCTCTCTCTCTCTCTCTTTCATTCTCTGTTCTTTATTTTTTATGCTTTCGTTTAGTTTGTACTCATATTCAAGCTGCCTGCCTGCCTGCCTGGCAGCGCTGTCGCCGGTTTATTTCCTTTTATATTGCTTTGCTTTTCCATACATATGCAATATGTGCCTGCCCCTGCCACTGCCTCATTCTGCTTGCCACTTCAAAGTTTGGCTTACAGTTAGTTGGTTATGTGTGCTTTCTACATATGTGAACTGTGTTGTTCCTTCTTGCGACTTTCTTCATTCATTCAATGTTGTTGCCTTCACTCTACTCCACTCTATTCCAACTTCGAATCGTCTCTCCACATCACTCCTCTCCACTCTACTCCTCTCGGTGCGTACATATTGTATGTGTGTGTGTCTGCATTTGTCCTGACGCGTTGATTGTGTTTGCATATTATACACATACCACGCCCTTTTGTCTGTCCTACCAATGGCAATATGAAATTTATTGTGTCTCTGGACTGAACCGACTACCACCGCCATTGAGTTGAGTGTTTGTTTCCGTTGACACAGACTGAATGCGGATCGAGAAAAGCGGCTGGACAGTTCACACACATTGTACATTGATTTTAATCCCCATCCTCCCTTGAAGATGTTGCCTTAGTAAAGAATAATTTTAATTAAAAATCGCGTTAAAAGTCACAAGAGACTAAAGAAAAGACTGCCACATTACAAATTCAGAAGCGGGCCAAGAATAATAATCAAAATAAATAAATAATAAAACCACTTAAGAATGGACATAATGGAATGGACATGATAAAGCTTTTGTACATTGAAACAAATATCTTAAATTATCTCACTACCAGTTGCTGTAAAAAGGATTAATAGAAAAAGATATTCCTTTAAAATCATGAACAAAAATCCATATCATCTTTTGTGAGAAAAATTTAACTACATACATATATAATTTTTTAATGTCCTTTTTTTGAATCAGAATTTAAAAAGTTTGAAAATTTCAATAATATTAGATTATTATTTGTTTAATGTTATTATTATTTAAATATTATATACTACCTACATGGTTTTCAATTAAAGATTCCTTTAGAGTTTTTTCGGAACAAATTTAAATTAACACACTCACAGTTAATATTCATACAGCAGATAATACTTATTAATAAATATTTCTCTTATTTTTTTTAAACTCCCTTTTTTTTGGATTGTTAGCTCATTGACTTTTTATATAAATATTAAACAAATTCCACAATCAAATGTAGGAACTTAATAAAGAAGAAATAAAAGGGAACAAAATTCCTCGAAATAAGATAAGTAATAATGAAGAATGAAATGCAGTTGTATGAATAAATAAAATTAATTCATTATATTAACTGGTTAACGAATGTTGAGTAGTAAGCTCTAAATAGCTACTTGAATACATCTATTAATAAAAATAGATTAAATAAAATTATTGTTCGAAATACTTATATTATTATTTATATTTTGAGAAAAAAATGTATTATTTATTATTATTTATATTTCGAATATAAATTATTATAATGTACAAAAAACAAAACTCTAGAATAATTAACTAATATATATAATATAAATACAAATGTATTAATAATATCGAATAATGTAAAAACTTAGAAAAATTTCTACTATAAGATACAAATCAGATAAAACCTAAAAGTAAAATTGGAGAATTTAAAAATCAAAGGATTTTAAGCTTGATTAATTGCCTACGATTATGGCCAACGCATTAAAATTAACTGAATTGTATTCAGTATCAATAGGTTATAGATAGATATGTATGTATGTAGATATGTAAATATGTTTATTTGTAGAAGAATGGTCACTTGTAGAGGTGGTGGCATGGCATGATGGGAATGAAGGTGATATAAACCACTCTCTTTACATGGCATTTGTTGCATTATGTGACCATTATGGCTTCCGCTGACTGTGCTCAAATGGCATGCGGCTCTGCCGCAATGGGATATGCTGCAACGCGAATACCATTCCAATTCGTTGCATGCCACAACAATATAAACAAATGCATTCGACCGCATGCACACACACACATACACACACACATATATATATATATATATATATATATATATATATACAAAGCTATAGAAAAAATAACCAAACATGGTCTGGAAATGGCAACATAACAAAACCAAAATTTACCCCAAACTAACATAATTTCACAAAAAGCAAAACAAAAAAGAATTAAAAAAAATGTAATGAAAATGGTTACCCAACTCTTTCTCTCCCCTCTCTCCGGAGGTATTTACCGCTAAAATTGAGCATAACAAGCTAATTTATGTGTGTGCAACAAAAATTTATTTTGGAATTTCATTTCGTGCAACATTTTGCTCCACAAGTTAGATGGCGCATGTGTAAATCTAGGCAAGTTTCCAATTGATTGAATCAAAATTTCATAGATAATATCGGGCTTATTAATTAGTAGAATATAAGGCATATATAGAGATATAATATTTTATGATTAAATAAGTTTCGTGGATAATTCAATCAGTGGCCATTAAAGCGAAGAGAGATGGGAAAAACTTTTTTTTTTTATTTCCCAGCCTTTTCAATTTTCTCTCTCCACAGTTGGTGGCATTAAGTTTCGATTTATTTCAATCAGCAGCCATAAAATTGCAGTAAATTAAACAGTTGTTACTTTTACATTACGCATTCGATATGCAGATGTATGTTTGTATATATATATTTGGAAATGTATACTATAATATGTATGTATATATGTATATATAGAAATCTCGCTTCGCTTACTTAGGCCATTATCCTTTTGGCCACAGAGGGAGACGACGTATTGTATTAGGCTGGCAAAATTTATGGACATTTGAGGCAGCGACAGCAGCGGTAAGCCACTAGGAAACTCTAGGTGGCATTGCCACTTAACTTGGCTGAGACTATGGCCCAGGACAGGCTTATGCTTAGACCAGACTAGGCTAGGTTGGGCTAGGCCCAGGGTGTTAATGGACGCACTTGGGGAATTTATGGTCATGGCCTGCGGCGGTGTCTTTTGCTAAATGCATAGCCAACACACAGACACACACACACACACACAAAAAGACACATACATATACTCACACTAATACACACATACACACACTTAGTTACAGATACGCAAATAAAGTTGACACTGGGCAAAAGGAATTGCTTTTGCTTCCTGGCAAAATAACATTCTTTTGTCAACTTTTTACTTGTAACTTTCCCCCCCTTTCCAGTATCTGCTGGTTGGTTATACTTCTTATTCAACTCTCGCAGTTTGGCTTCCTTTTTTATGGCTCACACACACACACTTATTTACTATACAAATTACAGTTTTTATTGCAAGTGATTGTATTTTCTTGTTGTATTTTAAAGATACATTTTCCGGTATAAAAGGCAAACCCATGCAAAGGCAAGGCACGTGTCAAGTTCATTCACAAAAGATGGTACAGAATAAAGGGGGCATTTTTAATGGTTTATTTATGATGTGCTAAAATTGATATTGCTCTTGTTTATAAGTATGCATTTGATTTCCCTTGTTGTATATATTTCAGCACTTACAAATATATACATATATATGCAGATATATGGAGATGTATATACATATATATATAGTTACAGTAGTTGTTGCGTGTACACAAATTGTTACTGATAATTATATGATACAGTTGCTTTTCACTATGGCAGTAAAACACGCACACTAATCCACGAGAATACATATATATAGTATATAGAAAAAATATATACATAAATATAATTTTTGTGCGATTGCGTGTCTCTCATTCGTTTTATGCTAATTTGAAAATTGCTGTTGCACTTTTGCTTTTTAATACCCTTAAAGAGGGTTGCATGGAATAAGTCAGCAGTTTGTTGTTTCTGATTTATGGATCTATATCTTAAATTTGCGTTAATTAATTTGCATTAATTTGGTTGATAAATATTTATAATTATTTATCAGTTTACACTACTATATATATATTATTTAACGGTGCGTTTTAAATAAGATTTCTCTAGGCCTGTGTTAAAATTTTTTAATTTTAGGAATAAGTCATGGAAATAACTTAACAAAATCAATATTGGAGACTATTACAAATTTAAGCCCATATCAGCTAATTGCATTTATTTTTGTCTTGGAAAGGTTCAAATTGAGCTTCTATAGCATAAAAGTCACATAAAAAAAAACAACAAGAAATAATATTAAAACTAATTTGTTTCACAAATTCTTCAATATTTCTCACTATAATACAAAAACGTTTGGAACTCAAAAAATATTTTTTTTTCTATATATGTATGCCAACAGGAAACAGGTTTTTTGGAAACCTTTATTACTTCATTGGATTTAATAGTTAAAGGATCAGAAGGGTATTACAGCTTCGGTGAGTTAAAAGTTCCTATTCAGGATCGCATTTTTTTTTTTTGGTAAATTTTTTCTTTTGAGTTGCTGTTCGTTAAATATGTATGACATGCAAATGGCGGTCTGATACCAATTAACTTTGATCGATTTAACAAAATTGGAGGGGAAATTCAAGTCAGTTTTATGCACAATTAATTGTGATTTTGTGGTAACAGAGTAGGGGGGAGGTAGGGAAGGAAATGATAATTGGAACTGGCATAGTTAGATTATGAATTCTTATTTATGTAGTTCAAATGGAAAAAAGTTATAATATATTTGCATATGTTTAAATAAGCTTTCAATGTTACTCGCGCATAGCCCAAATATTTGTAAAATGAATTATAATATACATGGCAAACAATAAATATATAAAATGTACACAAGTGGAGGGGGTACGAAACGAAAGATATGTAATCAGAATATAAATATTTCAGTTTTTGCTTCTTGGCATGTTGATTTTCATATTTTGCCATTAGAGGAATGTTCGTATATATGTACACACATATACATATATATATACATATTTAGGTGTTGAATATTTTGACACAGACATTCACACACATTATACATATGCCAACAATTATTGCTGGTAAAATCAGGTAAATGCAAACGATTTTAGAGTGAAAAACGTAAAAACAAAATGGCAACTCATTTTTTCTGTTGATGCGAAAAAGTGATGCCTACTTTTTGGCTCACTGATGAATTAATGCAAAAACGTGGCAGCATTTTGTTTCCTGTTGATGTTTGTTTCGCTTTTATACCCTTTAAAAGGAAGAACGCTAACTTTAGTAACAAAGAATTTTAATTAACCATTATTAAGACAAAGAGTTGAAATTGTAAAAATATGTGTATAGATGGAAAAGCATTTATTTCGTATATTAAGTTTCGTGTAATAATAATAATATTCAAAATTTAGATTCTACATATTTTTAAAAGCGTTAAATTAGAAAATTTGGACCATTTCCAAAATACATAGAAGAAAAGAAGACAAAATTGTTAAAAATAAATCCTTTTCTGCATTTTTGAGATACACCAACTAACTAACTACTGTACTTCTTACTGATTTTTTTATGTCTGCCGATTAAACATTAATATAATATAATATAATAATATTTATAAAAAAACTGCATTAAGGGTAATTTTTCTTCGGTGCATTTTAAGTCGGTTCTTCTATGCTTAGCCAATTCTTTTTTGACCCTGTTGTTGCTGTTATTTTCACTGCCGCCTCTCATTATTCTTGTTGTACTGTTATTATAATACTTTTATGCTGTGTCGTTTACCCTCGCTCTCGTCGGCTGCTGTTGACTTAGTCAAGAGCAATTAACATGCAAATAAGGCCTATTAGTTACCCAAATGTCAGTCTGTCAGCTGCTGCGTCTCTCAGCAGGTTTGCTTCTCTTTCCTTATTTCTACCTGTTTCTGTTGCTGCTGCTCTTTTGTGAACATCGTCAGGGCGTTTCACTTTAATGACTTACTAATTTCAAGTTTTTCCTTTTTTCCTCTGCTGTATTTTTACGTCGCCGTTTTTCCTCTCTGGCTAAAACGTTAAAAATCTTAATTGGCAATTTACAGAGGAGAGACCAAAGCAAAATGTTAAGCGGAATTTCGTTTAGCTGAGAGGTGGTAACTCTATCGTATTAAACTTTAGTGTTATGTTGTGTATTTTTGTATTATTTTGAAAAACTTTTGATTTTCAACATTGAAACCCTTTGCCGCTTAACCCTTAATCTAATCATGCTACTCTGTGTTCCCTTTTATATTATTATGAACTTTTCTATTATTTTTTTTCTTTCGAGCCATTAATGTTAATTGATCATTTAAATTTTTTTTTTTTGTTTGTTCAACATTTTCATTAAAACTTTGAATCTGGCTAAATCAAGAGATAACTTTATTCGCATTGTCGTGACGTGGAAATTCGTCCCCCCCCCCCATTGATTTACAAGCATTTGTATGGAATTCACATGGAATCACGAATCGGGCATCACATGCAGAATGAAATTAACACAAAAAAATATTTACTCGCACACTCTCTACACCACAGACACACACTCACACACAGAGAGACAAAGCAACACACAGACAAAAGAGAAAGAGTCATAGGTGGCGAGAACCTGGTGATGCAATTTATAGCCCTGCCTGAAGCTGTTGCCGTTCCTCTTGCTGGTCAGTGAATGGCATCAACTTTAACACCTTCTCAATGTGTATGTGAGTGTGTGGAATGATGTTGGAAGTGAGGTCAACAAACACACACACACACACACCCACCTACCCACACACACACACACCCATATACAATAGAGCTGTGCTGACAACGAATGCTGAGGGTGATGATCCAGGTTGATTTATCTACTAGCGCTGAGGTTAAAAGTTTTGCGCATACTTCCATTGTTTAGGTCAGATTCCTTTTGTGTATGCACAACCGCTGCAGCCACTCGACCCACACATACACACACACACACACCACATACACACACAGACACATTGATAGCTATTGCAGCGGTCTAAAGCTTTATTGAGGTTATGCAAATGTCGGCTGCCTTTTGCAATTATTCAACATTTCTGTGCCTGTACCCGTTGCCTGTGATTTTTGTCTATTTAATCTATGATTATTTTATTGGCTTGGCTTAGCTTGTAAGCCATCCGTATTAACCATTACTTTTTCGCCAGTTTTTCCCTGTTAACCTACTTACTGCTTTGGCATCACAAGATGCTGACAGCCAAACTCATTATTTAGCCTCAGTGAGCGAATGTTACTAATTATTGTTCTTCGCCTTCTCGTTATGTTTTGCGGTTTCGCTTTCTCTCTCTCTCTCTTTCTACCTTTCTCGCATTTTTGTTGTTTTTTCTTTTTTTTTTTTTTTTTTGGCATTTTCGTTTAGTATTATTGACAGTGGGCGTGGGACGGCCTTTCCATGCTCTGGCTATATTTTGCTGACGTCTCAAAGAAATCCATCATTTCGCAAACCCCAAACCATTTGCGACACGTGGCCAGGCCGTTTGGCTAATAAATCTTAATCAGTTGGCCTGGCTAAGTCAACACGATGAACCTGGCATCTCCATCTGGGCGTGCTTTCTCTTTCTCGCTATCTATCTTTCATCCATTTTCTCCTTCTCTCTCTCTCTCTCTCTCTATTTTCTCTGCGTTTAATTTGTGATACCTCTTATTTCTCGTCAATTGGAGCTGGAAGTGATAGCTTATCAATTCTCGGCCCCTTTTCATTGATTGGTCCGCACATAATCACAAAACTCGCTTTAATGCTGATAAATTTATTTTTGTTTGCTAAATTTAGTTAAGACTCTCTTGCCAAAGTCTCAATGACAACAACTAATTTGTCGTTTATAGTCCTAGGTCATGAAGTAATTTCTCCCACCAATTTTCCTGAGTAGTTGAGGCTGGTGGAGCGGCTGTTGTGGTCAGGTTCCACTGTGGTCCAGTCGTACTGTTCCATTGAGGTGCAGAAGTGCTCGTAATATTCCACCATGGACCTTCGGTAGTCGTGTTTCCTTGAGGCACGGTTGTGTTCCATTGGGGCAAGGTAGTGTTCCATTGCGGAGGAGCTGCAGTTGAGTTACCCCACCAAGGACCTCCAGTAGTTGTGTTCCATTGGGGCCACGTGGTGTTCCATTGCGGAGGAGCTGCTGTCGAGTTATTCCACCATGGACCCTCGGTAGTGGTATTCCATTGGGGCCAAGTAGTGTTCCATTGCGGAGGTGCTGCAGTTGAGTTACCCCACCAAGGACCTCCAGTAGTTGTGTTCCATTGGGGCCACGTGGTGTTCCATTGCGGAGGAGCTGCCGTCGAGTTACTCCACCATGGACCCTCGGTAGTCGTGTTTCCTTGAGGCACGGTTGTGTTCCATTGCGGAGGAGCTGCAGTTGAGTTACCCCACCAAGGACCTCCAGTAGTTGTGTTCCATTGGGGCCACGTGGTGTTCCATTGCGGAGGAGATGCCGTCGAGTTATTCCACCAAGGACCTTCGGTAGTAGTTCTATTCCACCAGGGACCGTCGGTAGTGGTGTTCCATTGGGGCCAGGTTGTGTTCCATTGGGGAGGAGCAGCCGTAGAGTTACTCCACCATGGACCCTCAGTAGTAGTTCTATTCCACCATGGCCCGTCGGTAGTAGTGTTCCATTGAGGAGGAGCAGCCGTGGAGTTAGACCACCATGGACCCTCGGTAGTAGTTCTATTCCACCATGGACCGTCGGTAGTTGTGTTCCATTGGGGCCAGGTAGTATTCCATGGGGGAGGAGCAGCCGTAGAGTTACTCCACCATGGAGCCTCAGTAGTAGTTCTATTCCACCATGGGCCGTCGGTAGTAGTGTTCCATTGAGGAGGAGCAGCCGTCGAGTTGTTCCACCAAGGACCTTCAGTAGTAGTTCTATTCCACCAGGGACCGTCGTTAGTGGTGTTCCATTGGGGCCAGGTAGTGTTCCATTGGGGAGGAGCAGCCGTAGAGTTACTCCACCATGGACCCTCAGTAGTGGTTCTATTCCACCATGGGCCGTCGGTAGTAGTGTTCCATTGAGGAGGAGCAGCCGTCGAGTTGTTCCACCAAGGACCTTCGGTAGTAGTTCTATTCCACCATGGACCGTCGGTAGTTGTGTTCCATTGGGGCCAGGTAGTGTTCCATTGGGGAGGAGCAGCCGTAGAGTTACTCCACCATGGACCCTCAGTAGTAGTTCTATTCCACCATGGGCCGTCGGTAGTAGTGTTCCATTGAGGAGGAGCAGCCGTGGAGTTAGACCACCATGGACCCTCGGTAGTAGTTCTATTCCACCATGGACCGTCGGTAGTTGTGTTCCATTGGGGCCAGGTAGTGTTCCATTGGGGAGGAGCAGCCGTAGAGTTACTCCACCATGGACCCTCAGTAGTGGTTCTATTCCACCATGGGCCGTCGGTAGTAGTGTTCCATTGAGGAGGAGCAGCCGTCGAGTTGTTCCACCAAGGACCATCGGTAGTAGTTCTATTCCACCAGGGACCCTCGGTAGTGGTGTTCCATTGGGGCCATGTAGTGTTCCATTGGGGAGGAGCAGCCGTTGAATTACCCCATTCCAATCCTGAGTTAGCTAGACAATTAGACAAGCTCTCTGATGCACTCTCCAACTTGTTTACAGTTTTTTCCAGTTCATTAATGACGCACTGTTTTCTTTGCCAATAGTTACGTTGCACTGGTCGCACCGACCCAAGGAAATTCATAACCTAGCATAAGTATAGAATGTTTTTCATAGTTCGAAACACAAGACGAACAACTGAAGACCGTATACCACTTACCCACTCTGCATAACAGTCATGGGTTCGACGAGACGAAACGTCACTTCGCGCACAGTTGATCAGCTGTTGCTGAAACTTCTCCTTCTCAGTAACAACACTCTTATGCTGTAAATATTGTTGAATGACTGCCTCATCAACGCGGCCACAACGACGAATATCCCAGCCGGCCGAGAGCAATATTTCAATATTCTTCAATGTATAAATTGCTGTACATTCTTCCAATCCAGTTACATTGACCAACTCTAGATTGCCAGTAATGGCATCGAATAACAATTGTTCCAAGTTGAAGTCATTGGAAACCGATTTGGTATTTGCTTCAACAGCCGTGTAAGTCTGGTGAGAATGTCCAAAATTACATAACACTTGCAACTGGACAGTGTGGTGGGCAAACTTACCTGAACGCTAAAAAGTAGCGAGCAAACTATTAAAAGTTTGCATAGAACCTCCATAATCATGGCGATTCTTTTCGTTTCTGAATGGCCTGACTGTAGGACCGCCCATTTTAAAGCAGGGGCAATTCGATTTTACATATATATTTATATGTATAAAAATAAATATTCATATCGGTGTGTCTATATATTGTATATAATTTATTTTTATTATTTAACACTTAAGTAGTTATCTATATTTGAAGTTTCAGGCAATTAGTTTTGCCTGTCGACCGCTTTCAGGTGGCATTGTTGTCGTGGTAGCGGCGTTTGGTCTGCGTTTGCGTCGTTAGGTGTGATAAGAATTAAGCATTTTAATTGATGATAACGATGTTGTGTGTAATTTTGTTATAGTTTGCGATTGACAGTCGTTTCGTCTGCCTTTCTATTGATTATGCAAGTAAACACTATGAAATGTATATAATAAGAGTTTCTTACTTCTTCTTCTTCTTCCCGCCCGATAAACAAATGATTTTCTTGAATTGCAATATTTATTCAAATCAATGAAAATAAAATATTTAATGTTCTGGTGCAGCAATATCACCTTCTACCTCCAATTCTTGCTCAGAATCAAGCTTATGCTCAGGTTCATGGACTTGCTCCTGCTCTTGTCCTTGTGGCTTCTGAGATTCCACCGACTGTTCGGCAGTGAATTCCCTCTGGGCTGAGATCTTGCTCACACAAGTATCATAGTCATTGGCCGATTGTATGGATTGCACTTTGGCTTGACTGACTGCTGCACTGATGCAATTAGCTCTCTCAGCTTCCACAATTGTGGCATTAGAGGCGAACTGCGATTGACTCTGATAAGCCAAGGTGTTGGAGTTATCCAACAGTTGCAGATTCTTCTCAAACTGTTAAAGAAAATAAAAGAAAGGAAAATCGAAAAACTCTCTCTATTGTACTTTCTCTCAAGACACTCACATAGGATGTAGTGCAGTTAAGGTAACGGGCAGAATCGGTTTCGTTTTTGCATAGCTGCAGATTCTGTTCCAATTGCAATAATTGACTACGGACTAGAGCCACAGAGGAGTTGGCATTCAAATTATTAGCCACAGTTGTACGATTGGCTGCCTCCTCACAGGCATTGGTTGCATTGCTAAGTTGCTCCACATTTTTGCTGGTGGCATTGTTGTAGTTATTGACACAAGCAGTACCAGCGGGTGAGAGAGCACGTCCATCTCTCATTAAGGGAGCGGCTCTCATCTGTCCCATGACCATACGGAGCAGACTTTGATCTGTGGGACCAGCCGATACCTATAGGCATTAAATTTAATATTTATTTTTGGTAAATATTTTTTTATTCCTTTCAATATTAGACACTCACACTTAATAGGGCCACAGCCAGAAGGGAAACCAAACGGATGAATTGATGCATCTTGACTTATTGTTTTCTTACTAGATGATATTCTCAAAGTCGGAGCTCTTTTTATAGCTCTCCATCTTATTGGCCTTTTCTTAGAATGTTTCAGCGACTTTACCAATTTTTTACCTTCTTTTTTTTTTGGTATTTTTTGCACGATAAAAGAGACAAGTTGCCTAATTGGCTTTTCTGCAGTTTACTCAATTCTCATCTCTTTTGATAAGTTAGTCATAGTTGATTTGGTTGCCAAGGCCTTAGTAAAACCAACCAAAAAAATACTAATCAATGTTCATGTCCTATGAGTTATTTTTTTTTTCTTTATCTTACTTCAGTTGAGGAGGTCGACAAGTCTACTGGCAGAAGGTCTCCAGTTTTATCTTAGCTCTGATATAAGAATTTATTTTTAAGTAAAATCAATGAGTCATTTTAATATTACAAAAGTCATTCATAAAATTCATTAATAAATACATCAAATACAAAGTGTTTTAACTTCGATCTATTGATTAAGAGGGCCCACTTCATGTGTCAAAAATTCACCGATTAAAAAAATCTAAACATCTGTTTATAGCCAACCAAACAGTTCCAAGAACTATAAACATTTTGTTGTTCCCAGTTTATTCGGAGAATTTTGTTACAATCAAACGGCAAGCCCTGATCAATTATAATGTTTTAAGCATTTTAAATAAGTTCAGTTCCATGAATTTTCTTATCAAAAAACACCTTTCTCATATCAATAACTTTCGTTATGTGAGAATTTTCAATTTATTATCATATTGTTGCTGCCATTGGCTTTGCCCTTGCCATTGCCTTTGCCTTTGCTTTTGTCATTGTTCATTCACATTTAATTAACGATTCTTGGCACAACTCATCAATACATAGGTAAGTATTCACTTTGGTTTATTCAATTCATTTTTCGTGCGAAAATCATGACCGATATCGTTGCCAAGTATATGCCAAAATATGTTCACAATACATGCAAAATAATTTTGAAAAGCGACTAAGTTTACTGGCTGCCAAAAAAAGGCAATGACAGATTTATAAAAGAAGACTACCGTAACAACAACTGAGATTTTGCAAAAATTCTAAATCAGCACGGGGCATCTCTACACTTGAAAGAATTTATGCTGAAAATTAAAATGCCAGTGTATAAAATTATCCAGTGAATTTGTTAAGGGAAATGTACTTAAATTATTCAAATGAAGTTATTTCAAAATAATAAAGGTAAAACCTTTTAAATGGATCCCTACATTCCTTTAGGTGTAAAGTTATTCTAGCAAGGTATGATCTAGACGAGTATGAAAAGGTATATGAGTTTGTGTTATGGAATGCATTTGTGGTATTCCGCTTTATCCTTATTATTTATGAAGTTTCAACAATATTGTGTCTCTTAATGGGGATAAGCCATTATTGGGTAATAAACTACAAAAGTGAAATATCTTAAGTATGGAGTTTCTTTTGGAAAATATGTTAACAATTGGTTACCAGTTGTTGCTTTAGAGGTTGGTCAAATTAGAGTGGCTATATAGAGCGGCTAAAGAGTGGAAACAAAGTCTGAGATTCAGTGGAGAAGGCAAGTCGAAAAGAAGCCAGAAAAAGGAAGTTGTAACTCGGAATATTCGAAAGAAATCGAGTCGCCAACTAAAAAAATATTAGCATACTAATATTCTTTCAGTCACAAATATTGTTGCTAAGCATTAAAACATTCAATCGTAGTGTAACATTTATGTATTTATTCCAACAAATAAGCAAATTGTTGGTCACAAATTGGCAGATCGCAATGAAATGGTGGCATATACATACAACAACTATTTAGTTTGTCATAATTATAGAAAAGATTATCGATTTTTCCTTTTTATTGATTTTATTGTTTTTGTTGCAAATTAACGATCTATCTATCTCATATTCAATAAACATATAAAGACAATGTCTGCAGGAAATATTTTTATATTTATTCTATAAATTGTAAAATGTATAAGCTGATCGGTTTTAAGAAAAAAAAATTGTGCAAATGGAAATCATTTAACTTATAAAAAAAAATTACTTAAAAGAATTTCAACATTATTTCACATTTAATAATTTCTCGTATATTTTTTCCTTTGATACAATGACACAACAGATACAACATCAATTCAAAAACATTTTTATATCTCAATTCCTATTCTTTCCCATCATTTCAAGATGAATGCTTCCAATATTCTTTTATTAAAGAATATCTTTAACATTATTGCAGCATATACTGGGAATATATTAAATTATGTTAAGGCATATATACATACATATATATGTATGTATAAGGAATATATTTAAACATATTCCCTATTTAGTCTGTGTTATAAAATAACGTTTCTTCAAATCCTTTGTTAAATTACACAAAAAGATTATTGTCTAGGCGGATGTAATTGTGCTATAAATATGGCTTTTACATCATAGAAGTTAATCCTTTTTTATTTGCAGTGTACTTATATCAAAATTTGTGTGTCTGTGTGCGTGTGTGTATGTGTGTAAGTTGCTGCTGTTACTGTTGCTGTCTGGTTTTGCTGCTATGTCGTTGCCAGTTTGCCATAGTCTCATATATCATGCGACACACCAAACAAGATTTATAAGGTAAAACATTGCCATCGGAGCGGCACCTCAAGAGAAATAAAGTCAACGAAAGAAAAGCAGAAAAATAAAAAAAAAAACTGAATTCTTTTTCATTCTTTTTTATTTTTTCTTTTTTGGGCCGCCTCAACTCAAACGATTAATCAAAAAGTATAAAGTGCAGGCAAAAGGAGGCAACTTTTCAAGGTGCCACATAACATAAAGGCAGAGAGAGAGAGAGAGAAAGTTGGAGAGAGAAAGAGTAAAGGGGGGAACTAGCAAAAAGGTCGAAGGCTTAGCTTGAAAATTTGTTGGCTGCCAGTCGCATCTGCCACCACAAAGCACTTGAGTTCGCTGTGGCTGCCACACTTGAGCCTTGTATCACGTGCAGATTTAATAGACGACAACTGCTAATTTGAATGTGGGCAGCCATTTTGTTTCTATATGAGTGGCAACGTTTGCATGTTTGTTTATTTGTTTGCTTGTCTGTTTGTTTGTTTGTTTATTTGTTTGTTTGCTGACTTGACAGCAGCAACTCGCCAAGGTAAGCCGCAGTTGTGTCATTCTGTACCTGCTTCTGCTTCTGTTGCTGATTTTCAATGGCATCTCGTTTAATGACACCCCATTGTCGGTTGGAGCCCCTTCACCAAAGGAGTGAGAGTCAAGCACTGTGAGCTGAGTGTCGAGTCATGTAATGCGCTTCAAGTGGATGGCTTCTGTTTTGTTAACAGCTTTTAAGTAGCTGTTAAGCATTTTCATTACACACACACACACACAGACACTCCCAAAAAAGTGCGCAATGATGATTTACATGCCATTCTTCCATCTTTACCACCCAGTCCCCTCTTTAACTGTCCTTTTCTTGTTTTATTTTCCATTATTATTATTTTTCTTCCTTTCTTCACACTCTTTAAAAAATTTTTGTCATTAAAAATGGCATTTTATTTCAAGCATTTCATATGCCGCACGTGAGTATTGCGCATTTTCATCCTGCCATTCGGAATATGGTTGCATATTGCTCTTGTTGTTGTTGTTGTTGTTGTTGTTGTTGTTGTTGTTGCTACTCCTGCTGCGGCAACTTCCTTTGTTTGCTGCAGCTTTGTATGCAAAAAATGGGCGGGTGGTCTAGACAGACACGCACAATGGCCATGGTTTTAATATGGCAAAGCAAAAGAAGAAAAAATGTATAAAAAATTGAAATACAAAAAAATTTCTCTCTCTCTCTCTCTCTATGTTTGCCAAAAATAAATATGAAAAGAATGAAAGAATAGAAAGGCAGAAAGCTGCATGCAATAAAAATTAAATATCTTCATTTTTTTTTTAGTTTTAGTTCTATTTATATTTTTGTTAAAGCGATTGACAAAGTTTAAATGAAATTCTTATCAAAAATCCTTGACAATAAAAGTGAACAAATTAAATGTCAATTTTTAACTATGGATATGTATAAAAAAAGATACATTTGTATTTATCTATCTTGATTTGTACTTGATGTTTCTTATTGCTTTGATTGTTTTACACAAAAATAAGTGAAATTAAATGAAAGAATTCTCTTAAGTAAACTCAATAACAGAATGGCAACAGAAATGAATAATAAAATGTTACAAATAGAATTGTTTAAAATATCAAGCAAGATGTCAATTATAAAACTGTTGTATGTTGTGGACATGACATATTTTTGTTTAATTTGCCACAAAATATAATTAATGATGTTACACTTTTTCTTGGCTTTTCTATCATCAAGTTGGCAACAATATATTTTAAAATTAATTAAAATTTTCAACTATGTTTTACTACGGAATTGTTCAACAGTTGAAAAAGTGCAAACAACAATTTCAACAATTGTTAATTTTTATGACAACAGCATATTCATTTTAGCCACAAGGCTACAACAGAACGAATGAAGTATTACAAAGGATTTTTTTTAAAAAAAAAAGTACAGTAATAATAAAATGTATGTATATGAATGAATGTATATACATACACAAGCTCTTTATCAGTATGTTGATACAGCTCCATCTTAATGTAGAAATTGATATGTAACATATCGACATACGATATGTGCGTCTTCTCTCTAAGACAAAATAATGTAATAAAGTGTTCGGATCTAAAATACATTTGGCATTTCATAACTTCAAATAAATGGATCCTAAATTATATTTTATTGTCTCTAGTTTATTGTAATAATTTATTACTTTTCATCTATTTATTACTTTAAATTCCATAAGCGATAAAACGAGGCGGTAGTTGTAGATTGTTAAATGTAATTAACGAGAATAATAAGGCAATAAGAAATTTCTTTTTTGTTGTATAGTTTAGCTATAAAAAACTAACTAAACTATGAAAAATTGTTGTTGAATTTGAACGGGTTATTTTGTTTAGTCAATGTGCAGTTATTTAATATTTATTTTGAGCTTTTGAGTCTTGTATTTGTCGTTTTTTTTAATTGTTCAAATTACATAAATAAGTAATTAAAGTATAAATTCATCTCAAACTATGTTCAGAAAAATTTACAAAAAAAAAGTATACATTCGTATATAAGTACACATATATGTATATAGTTACAAAGTGTTATATATATAGAATCAGTCAGACAGGCATGGCTATATAAAATTATATAGCTCTTCATACACATCGAGATCAGATCTATACGATTTATATCGAAGATGCGTCATTTTTTGCATTGTAAATTTTGAATTATAATTGATATATTCCATTTATTTTAAAGGGTACAGAAGAGACAAAATAAAAAAAATTTAATGAAATTATTTAAAACTTAATTGTTTAAAGAGCGTAGTAAGGTTGATTCGGTGACAAAATTACAAATATTTATGAATTTTTATTAAAGAGCAGAATAATCTAAAACAAATAAATCACTTAAATTTATAATTCATAATTTCTCAAAGAATGCAATGTACTAGAATATATTTCAGTTAAACTTATAACTTATAGATATTTTATTAATAAATTAATAATAATTACTATAGAGCAAAAATCAGAAGAATTTATTTCACTTTCGGATCACTTAGGATTAGTGACAAGAACTAATAATTGTTAACCATTGTTTTATAGTGTATAATTGTTTAAGCGTTAGTATTTATGGGAATTCTTTTCTTTTATTTTTTAGCGCTGCTTATTTCACATGAATCCAATGCATATTTATTATTGACTTTTACTCAGGGTTTTCAATTTTAAGTACGCTTTTTTTATGCGGTTTACCTGTATGTATGTATTTTAAATTCATAATGAATCTCGTTTTTATGCAAACGCTTTTTATGCAAAATTTTGTGACTGACAGAAATATTATATATATTTTTCTTCTTTTATTTTTTGTCTCATTTCAAATAATTTGCATTTATTTTTTTCTACCACCTAGAAAATAAAAAAAAAAATAGGGGGAAAAACATTAAAAATGTGTAACATGTAGCACAGTTTTGTTTGTTGTTCGTTTTAAAAAATATATATCTAGTATAAAAGGGCGGGGCGGGGTCTAGGTGTGGTGTGTGGGGAAATAAACGAAATTGTTATATGTTAATTTCCAGGCAAACATTTTCGTGTTGCCTGCAGTTGTTGCCATGTTTCAATAAATACTAACAACAACAACAACAACATCATAGGCAAAACAACAATGTGTTGCACACACACACACGCACACACACACAAGCACATTTATGTGACGTCTGTGTGTTCTGCGGAAGCTTTTGAAGGACCTTGATTTTGTCACAATATTTTGCGGTCTAATGCCAAAAATCGCATTTGAATTTCGTTTCGTTTTTTTGCTTATTGAGATTTAATCTGATTGTAAATGTGATTTACATTTTTCAATGAGATGTTGTTGAGAGCATAAGGGGAGGAGGGTTTTAGGCCAACTCGATTTGCATTTGAAAGCGCGTGGGTTTTATATGCCCAGTTCAGTTCTCTTCATGAAATTTATTAACGCTTTTCATTGCACGCCGGGGAATAGAAAAGCGAGCTCGCATTTCCTTTGTGTGTCGTAGATTTACAGTTACATTTACAGTTACTACCCGATGCTTTTTCTTCCACCAGCACAGTTTACCGCTGGTTTTGGATTACAACTCTTGGTTACTCTTTGGTTGCCCATTTACCATTACATTTAAGAGCTTTTGTTACATTCAAAAAGTGCTTAAAGTTTGAACTTTAATCAAGTTAAATGGCCCGCATGCAGCAGCTGGAGCAGGAGAAGAGCAGAGGAATAGAGGTGAGGTGGTGGTGGTGAAGGTATAGGAATTGAAGTATGAAAGTATATGGAGGAGTATGGGAATTTTGGATGCCACAACTGGCAACATGTTGCCCTGTTCGGTCTAACTGCATTTAAAGTGCATTAACCACATGATGCGTTTTGCACTTAAACCAACACACATGCGTATACCCCGCTACCACCTCCCTCCCCCTGTTACCAAACTCATAGACAACATGACAGGTGCGGGTATAGTGGCAGGTGCATATAAAGTTGCCGTTGCCGTTACTGTTGCTGTTGCTGTTGGCATTGCCATTGCCGCTGTCATTGCAGTTACACGCTGAACCTGAACGCATCCACATCCACATCCGTATCCGCATCCGTTTCCGTTAGCAGCGAGAAGCCACTAAGCGGAAGCGACTGTTGCTGCACTGTTGCCTGTGCGTGTATCACCTGAATTCGAATTCTATGGTCTCCTGACTGACCAGTGATAGAGGTAAGAGGCACGGAAGCGGCCAGCATGTGCATCCTAATGAAAACTAATTAGGCTACTCTCTATTTCTCTCCCTCTCTCTCTCACTCTCATACCCCCTTACCTGATTTCACCTGTCCATTATTTCTGGCATCTCTATTTGTGTGCATTTGAAAACAGGCCATGTTGAGGCGACTGGTTTTTCACTCCTACTCCTATGGTCGGTCACTGGTCTATGACACAAATGTGTGGTTAGTGCAAATTCATCGGGTGAGTTGTCATAACTGTTGCTCTTCCTGATATGTTGGACATTGATGGCCAAGTTAGAGATACCATTGGGGCATATATGTATGTATGTAATTTACCTTTTCAGTGGCACTCAGCCTGTATTGGGAGGTGGAAGAATGTAGGATTGCAGACCTAACTAGTTTGGACTCGGTTAAAGAGCTTCTGAACGGATTTGCATGTATTTACATTTCAGTGTTTGACTAACCGTTATATTTGCTATTTTCTCAGTACCAATTTCAAAATGTTTCACTGAATACTTTGGCATTCAGCCTCAACTTTAAAGCAAATATTTCGAATTTAATTTAATTTAACCGAAAGCCTAGTAACAGCAAAATGCAATCAATGCAAATTAGTTTGAAATATATTATTAGAAATACTAGTTGATTTTTAATAACAATTTATACTGCTGCGATTTTTTTTGTTAATATTAGTTTAACCTATTAACTGGAAAATTCTTTGATGACAAAAATAATGGAGTTATTTTGTTTGGTTTTATTTATCGGAGGCAATTTTCTAATAAACTAGAAATAAAAACTAAACATTTAATAAGCAGTCTTTTGTGTTTTTTTAACTTAAAATCAAAACATTTTAATTTTTGTCTCATATTTATATTTTGTTTTTAATTTTAACTTTTTCGAATTTAAAAAGTTAAAAATACTTTTAAAAATATTTAAATCAAGTAAAGTGCTTTTATTTTTCCATTCTGCGAAATAACATATAGTATAGTATAATTTAATAGTGTTTGGAATACATTTTAAAGTTAACTAAGGTAACCACAAAGAAATTAAACAATTAAATTAATATATTATCAGAACATGACACTAATTATTATAATTTGTATTTATTTTTATATAAGGTGTGGGAATGGTTTATGTATTATATATTAAGTACCTAATTATTTCCCAATGGTGATAAAAATTCAAAAAATTTTACACCAAACCTTATATAGTCATACATTTTCATCCCCATTTCCTGGGTAATATATATGAAAAGGAATACATCTTTATCCCTCATATTTCCTTTCCCTTTATTGTTTCACAGCATTTTTATGGTTCTTTAAATTGACCCAAAGAACAAAACTGAAATCGAATACTTTGCTGATAATCTGTAATAGTTTTTTTTTCTGGTTTGTAACATGTCTTCGAGTCGTGATAAAATTTGAACTCTGATACTTTGTAGTTGGACCATTCCATTCCATGATAACGTGTCTAGTTTTGATTGGGAAGCGATAAGTTGTTTTTTTTTGACTAAGAATCTAAGTTCACAGACTTTAATGAGAATTGTTGCCGGAAACAAAATCTATGTGAAATAATATTAAAAACCTTTGTCAAGGGAGAGAGAGAGAGAAAGTAAGGATGTTTAGCCTGGGGTCATTTAAAAAGGATCATTAAATCCAACGATATACATATATTTCAATAAAACTGATAAACATTGCTAAAAATATATATTTGTTGCTTTTGTTTTCGTTTTCTATGAATTTTTATAGTTTTTATTGCGACCTTTTCGAAATGGCATATGCTTAAATGTTGACCCTTGACTCTGACTTTGACATGTTGCTGTTGCCGCTGGTGTTGTTGTTGTTGTTGCTGCTGCTGCTGCTGCCACATTGCCATTCTCATTCCCTTTCTTGTTGACTTTTGCCTTATGCTTTGACTTTTACCCGAGGTTAAATGTTCTTTTAACTGACACGAAGAATTTAATTTATTTTTGGCAAGACAAACACAAAGACAGACGTCAAATTAGCAGCAATATCAACACACACACAACAACATACACACATACCTACATTTATATATATATGTATATGTATATATAGACACATGTGTGGCAACTTTTACTTTTCATTTCCATTTCCTTAAGAGGAATGCCTCTATATGCTTAGTTATGTGTGTGTGTGTGTACGTTGAAAGGGCAAAAAAAGACACACCTACACACATACACACACCCATGCATTTATATATGTATGTGTATATATTTTCAAATTATACAAATTCGGAAGAAATTCTCTTGACGTCAGCAGCCTCTTTTGTACAAAAAAATCACCGTTTATTTTTTTTTCTTTTGGTATTTTGACCAAATGCTTGATAAGGATAAGGCCACTTATCTATTGTATTTACCATTGGTCAGTCATAAGCATAGAAACAACTTTCTTATCGTTTATATACAATGGCTAATTATTGCCATAAACTAGCCAAACAAACTAACTAACTAAAGTAACTAAGCAGTTGGGTAATATGAAACTAGTCTTTGTCTTACCAAAGACCAACTATTTCCATCGGCCTCGACGGTTAACTTTCTTTGTCTTTGGCCGAGACTCCCATTTTTTTCCTTTTTTTTTTTTGATCATGGTAAATGAAGCGGCTTAAGCGGATATAAAACTGTACCATAAGCTGGCTTTGGACTTTTTTAAATTAAAAAGTTTTGCATTGCTCCAAAAAGGCATTTGAGGGACAACGTAATGCAATCAGCAAACAAAAGGCAAAAGTGCGGCAATCAGGACGATGACGATGTTGATTTCATTCCACTTGCAGTTACTCCTGTTTGATTTTTTTTTTTTTTTTTTGCTGTTGGTTGGTTATTGTTTAAGCAGAGATTAAGTCGTAAATTGCTGCATTTTGGACATGCCTGGTGCAAGGTGGCAACGGGCCATTGTCATTCTCATTCTCATTGAGATACTCAGTTAAGTCATAGTCAGTCAGTTTGATGTAATTAACAAGATGTTCGCGAAATACAAAGCCAAAGGCAAGCAATTTATGTCATACAGACAATGACATCCTTCTCTCGTTTATTCAACGGATCACAATCTTCTCCTTTTTTTTTTTAAAGCGATATATGCCACATGCCACAAGCAAATCCATAACCATGACAGATATTTTTTTTTAAATTAAATCACTGCATTATTATGGCTCGAAGGCGTTCAGGCATCAGATGACAGCTCATCGTATATATGTACGTATATTGTGTAAAAATAATTAACGACTTGGCCCATCAATGGAAAATGGTATGGAAATGCGAATGCAACCTCAATTCTCCAGCAGCAGACCAGATTCATATGCACATACATTGTTCTTTATACACCTGCAATTGGAGACAGGCAGTCTCGTTTACATTTGTAATTATAAAACGAGCCATTTGCAATCTTTAACCAATCTCAAAGGAGAGGAATAAAATGCTCGCGTTGATTTTAATTTGTGGCTCAAAGAGCTTAAAAGCCCATTACAAAGTACAAAATAATGGTAGAGATGGCAAAAGTTTTATCTGTAATTTCAAAAGGCAAAAGTGTTCCTTTTCTCTCAGTCGTCTCAATCTCGCTAGTTTATTGGACTTTAATCTTTTGCCTACTGATTCGAACGAACTTAGTTATTACTTAACTTCCCCCGCTAAATATTTCAATAAACTTTATCCGCCAAACTTTGCTATCGACTAAATTTCAACCCAAAAAAATGGAGAAAAATACAAAGAATGAAGCAAGCAAGTCGTCCCTGCCGACATTGAGTATACCCTGTACCAAGTAAAAGAACTCCATAAAGTCAAAAACGATCAAAATCGCCATCAATTTATAAAAAAAATTCTCTTAGCATGCACTGCTTGCCATGCAGCAATAGCGAACGCATGCTATCTCGCTCACACTTCACAGCCCATTTTGCATGGGGCGTTTCAGTACAAAACGGAAATACGTATATCTCCGATAATTATTGTCCGATTTCGACAAAATTTGGTCAGCTGGTGCATATTGGCTATATTATTAAGTGTGCCAAATAAGAATGGGATATCTTTATTATAGCTCAAGTTATAGTTTTTCCTAAATTACGGGGGCGGAAGTGGGCGTGGCAAAAATTTAAAACAAACTTGAGTTGCTTATACAATAGACGGATGTTGACACCAAATTTGGTTGCTCTAGCTCTTATAGTCTCTGAGATCTCGGTGTTCATACGGACGGACGGACGGACAGACGGACAGACGGACAGACGGACGGACGGACAGACGGACATGTCTCAATCGACTTCGCTATTGATACTGATCAAGAATATATATACTTTATGGGGTCGGAAAATTTTCCTTCTGCCTGTTACATACATTTTAGCGACTTTAATATACCCTTTTACCCTATGGGTACAGGGTATAAAAATCTGGGAAAAAAATAGAAAAAGAACAACGAGTAAAATGTTTCTAAAAAAAAATCGATGCCAACTGACTAAAGATTCATTCAGTTTCCGGAATAACTTACACTACAAAAAAAATTTATTTATTGGAGAAAATAAAGGGGAACTGAATTGAAATCGTTTTGGGATTATTTCAAATAATTGTAATACAAAAAAAAATAAATTCTTAAATTTGTTACATCGTCTAGCAGCTAAAATTTTATATAGCAAATTTTGGCATTTGGATTAACTGACTGTTGTTTTCTGTTATTGTATTATTATAAAAAAATATATTTTCCGATCCCTAAAAAGATACACTATTAAGATTAGTATTTATTTTTTATGATCCAGTTTAATATATATATATATATAATTGCTATTGATATTTATATTATTTTTTATTTGTTATAGTATTTTATAATTATTTTTAATATTTGGTAGTTCTAAAATAAGAAAGATATTATCAACATAATAAATTTACAGGGTGTGAATATTTTCTACCAATCGTAGCACATTTTTTTTCCAAACCTGTCCATTGGTTTCTCTTCTTTAAAAATTTGAAGTTTTTATCTGTACCAAAATTTTATTTTACAGGGTAATTTATGATCGTCAAAATCCATTGGAACTTTATTTCTGTTTTTTATTTTTTTGAGAAATTATTAATTATTATTCTTAAACAAATATTTACAAATATTAAAAAGAAAAACTATTTATAAATTATAATAAATAACGTTACATATATTTTATTCACTTTATATTTCGATGACGTTATATTTAGTATTGTACTAGTAAAGTTTCGGTTTAAAGTCGACTTTCAGAAAAGGTAGCCATAGGGTATAAATATTGTCTGTTTTTTTTCTAAACTTCAACTATTTTTGGCTAAAAAAGAAATGCAAAGGTCAAGCTTTGCCTCCATCTCCCCCAAGGGTTTTGGGTAGTTTCTTCTTTTTAAGAAAGTTTGACCAAATTGGTAAATGTTGGCCTTGAATTTATCCTAAAGAAAGTCAAAATAAAAAGGACTGGTTTTCTTAATAAATTTACTGGCATTTTGTAGACAAAAAAACCAATGCTTGTTGTTTCTTGACTATGTTGGTTGCATTTGTTTTTTAAGAAAAACAAAAGTTGTTGTTGTAGGAAATTGCTTTTTAAGCTAAAACTTTGACCTTGCTAGCGAAACTTTTTCACCTTCTTTTAGATCAAAATGGAGATTAGAATTTAAGTAACCCAAGGCAAGTTAATTCCCTTAGCATGTCATTTGTTTAGTTAGCATTTTCAGAAAGAATAGTTTTTTCTCTTCGGTTTTTTTGAGTGTATAACACCAACCATTTTTTTTTTTTTTGCTATATAAACAATCGGCAAAGATTACAATAAAAATCAATTTCCATATTCAATTTTGCTAAGTGGCCGACCGAACAATATAAAAGTTTGCTGAAAAATGAAAATGAGCCACGCAACAGCCCTTCGTATTGAATGGATGGACACACACACCACACCGCACACACATATACATATACATAAAGATGTATATAAATAATGCAAAGAAGTAAAGCTAAAACTATTGCCAGTTCGTCAACGTCAGCAATTTAGAAGCCATAGTCCCACCCATGGGACTATGCTGTAGCTCATTTATGCGTTTAACACATTTTCAGTTTTTATTTTCATTTTCATTTACAGTGGACAGCGGCGACATTGTGTGACACATTTCCATTTTCCTAGAGCGAGATACAAAATGAAAATGAAAAAGAAAAAAAAGAAATGAGAGTAAAGAAAAAAAGGAAAGGGAAAAAATTTTCTTCATTTTTGCTTTGTTGTTTGCCTGCCTTTTATTTACTGCACCACAGTCTCTCTCTCCCTCTGTCTCTCTCTTTCACTGTGTGTATACGGAAAAGTGTGAGAAATGTTTAGTGGAAAATAGTGCCGAGAGGAAAGCGGACAAAGTAATGGTGAACGAAGTACAAGTGAAAAATACCAGCACGTTAAATTGAATTTAACCTGAAATGCAATGAAACGAAATGAAATTTTGCGCTGTCGCTTGTCTAACTGGAATGAACTAGTAAAAGAAAAAAATGAAATAGAAAAAAAAAGTAAGAGACAAGGCAGCTCAAGCAAACGGCCAAACAAATTATAAAACATAATACTAACTGCAGAATACTTGAAACAGAAAAGTGAACAGAACGGAAAAATACACAAAATACAGCAGAAAACAAAAAAAAAAAAAAACAAAAGAAAAGATGCAGAAGAAGAATAAACTTCACTTGGAAAAGAATTGAAACGAAACGAGAGGCAGCAACATCGTCAGCGGTCGCAGTGGCAGCAACAGCAACAGCAACAGCAGCAGCAACAGCGAAAGCAAATCGAATATTTATTGCCTTTATTAGCGAGTCGATTGAAAAATTTACTGCGCTCAAATTCTATCTGGAACGCTTCAATTCACTTGCTGTTGCCGTTGGCTTCGGCATCAGGTTCGGGCGGCGGGGAGGGAGGGACATGGGTTCTGGCTGCCAGCAATTCATCTTCTGCTCGGCGAATTTCTCACGCAAACTTTTCGCTTTATTTCTTTCTTCATACCCAGGCATTTACCACGCGTCCCTTACCCCCTCTTTCGTTTTCGTTACCCCTTGTTTTGGGCCAAAAAAACTGGTGGGCGTAGCATGCAGCTAAAGGTGGAAATTTGTTCAATTGCCTGGTTTTTGCTTGCAGCTTGTTTTTTTTTCACTTTCATTTGGTTTACTGTTTTTCTTGTTCAGCTCTTTTGTTATTTATTTTTCCCCCCTCTCTGTCAATCATCAGAAGCATTATCTCCACTCTCTTTAGGTCTCTCACTGCTATATCTTTTTTTTTATTTTTATTTTCTGGCTTTCGTATTTGTTTTCAATTTTCGCTTTCATTTCGCATTTATTTTGCTATCATCAGTTTCACACGGCGTATGAGTAATTCCTCACATGGAAAAGTAAAAATTGCAAAATAATTACGAATTTAGATGAAAATTCTTACATTTGCAGATGAGTGAAAGCTAGCTTTAGGTATTTTATGTGAGTTTTCAGACTTGGGGACCAACCCAAAGCCAATTCCTAAGTAAATTCCCAAAATGCAAGTCAAAATAAATAACACACACAAAAACACTCTGAGATATGTACATACATAGACATTAGTACAAAATGGTGGTGGGGGGGCAGAAGAGGTAGACAAATAAACATTCTTCAGCCCAGACAAGTGCACACTTGGCAACCTTGTGGGCACACCCTCTCTTCCCCCCTACTCAACTTCATGTTTATATTTCTGTTTACACTGCAAGAAAGAGACTACTAAAAGAGAAGGAGAGAGAGAAAAAAGGGAAAACAAAACGGCAAAGGCTTTCGATTTTTAAAAAATATATTTGTATATTATTTATTAACTGACTTCCTATAGCCAGTTTATAATCACACACTGAGGCAAATAGTTGAAAGTAAATTTTGAAGAAATGCTGAATAATAAAATATATAAAAATCAATTTTAAGACTTTTACTCTTCTTGCATTATTCTTTTTATACACTTGCAAAGTGTATATTAATTTTGGTCAGAAGTTTGCAACGCATAGAAGGAAGCATCTCCGACTATATAAAGTATATATATTCTTGATCAGCAAGATGAGCTGAGTTGATATAGCCTTGTCCGTCTGTCCGTCCGTCCGTCTGTCCGTCTGTCCGTCTGTCTGGATCAACGCAATCTCCTCCGAGACCCTTAGAGCTACAGAGCTGAAATTTTGCACCTAGGCTTCTTTTTGCTGCAGGCATTGTATATCTCGGAATCATCCCGATCGGATGACTATATCATATAGCTGCCATAGGAATGATCGGTCAGGAATAAGGTTTAACATCAATAACTCAGTTGTTTCTTAATCGAATGTCACTAAATTTGGTGTTTGTGAGTTTTATATAATACCCAACATATATACCAAGTTTCATCAGAATCGGTCGACTATATCATATAGCTCCCATAGGAACGATCGGCCAAGAATAGGGTTTAACATCAATAACTCTGTTGTTTTTCAATCGAATGTCACTAAATTTGGTGTTTGTGAGTTTTATATAATACCCAACATATATACCAAGTTTCATCAGAATCGGTCGACTATATCATATAGCTCCCATAGGAACGATCGGCCAAGAATAGGGTTTAACATCAATAACTCTGTTGTTTTTCAATCGAATGTCACTAAATTTGGTGTTTGTGAGTTTTATATAATACCCAACATATATACCAAGTTTCATCAGAATCGGTCGACTATATCATATAGCTCCCATAGGAACGATCGGCCAAGAATAGGGTTTAACATCAATAACTCTGTTGTTTTTCAATCGAATGTCACTAAATTTGGTGTTTGTGAGTTTTATATAATACCCAACATATATACCAAGTTTCATCAGAATCGGTCGACTATATCATATAGCTCCCATAGGAACGATCGGCCAAGAATAGGGTTTAACATCAATAACTCTGTTGTTTTTCAATCGAATGTCACTAAATTTGGTATTTATGAGTTTTATATAATCCTTAACACATATACCAAATTTTATCAGAATCGGTCGACTATATCATACAGCTCCCATAGGAACGATCAGTCAAAAATTTAGTTTTTGATCAATAACTTCGATGTTTTTGAAGCAATCGTCACGAAATTTGTTATTTGACAATTTTATATAAAAAGAAATATATCTTTTAAGTTTTATCAGAATCGGTCGACTATATGCTATAGCTGTCATAGGAACAATCGGGGAAAAAAAAATTTGTTTTTTTTTTATGACACGGACATCAAATTTATATTTGATGGGTTTTATATACTTCCTTATGATTCCGGCAAATTATATATAAATCAAAAAGATAGTTTGCAAGGGTATACGAACTTCGGCACGGCCGAAGTTAGCCCATCCTTCTAGTTTTTTCGCTTAATCACTTATTTTCAGTTTTAGAGAGAAAAATTTATATACATATACCTAAATTATTAGTAGAATATTCCTCATTTAGTTTGCTATTTGTGTTCCTACATGAAAAAATTAACTCAAAATAAATAACTTAACATAATTTTGAAATAATATTGTAATATAGATGACACCAATAACATTAATTCAAGTGATTGATAATATAATAAAGCAAGTAATAACATCTGATTTGTTATACATATTTAAAAAAAGTATTATCCCAATTGTACTGCTTTATTTTGGGATAAACGATTGGCTATTAATAGACATATCTTTAATTAATATTGTTATCCTAATCTTTTGCTACATTTACAGATTTTATTCTTCAGTCCAGAATTTAATTATAAACTTTATCTAAAACAATAATTATGCATTTATTTTTTAATGTCATTCCATCCTTCTTTTTTTGCCACTTCAGTAAAAGTTTATTGCTTTTATATATAAATAATTATGATTAGTATTATTAATCTAAAATTGCAGACTAAAATTACTGCATAATTCGTTAAATGAATATCCCTTTAGTCTCGGTGTAAGGATTGTCATAATGGGCATATTAGCTTTCTCAATAGGTCGTAAAAAAAATACTTGATATATACTTAGACATGTTCTCAGCCTCTTTTGGCCTGGTTGCAACTGTCGCTGTATGTGTGTGTATATCCGGCCCAATGTGTGTGTGCGTGTGTGCGTTTGTTTGTCTTTGGCAGTTCACCTAATTACATTCCGGAAATAAAACGTTGACTGATTGTGCCAATAAATGAAAATAATGACGCACCATTGACTGCAAAACTCGGCAAACTCAACAAACTTTTCTTCGTTTTTTTTTTCCTTCTTGGCCCACAGAACAGAGGAGAATGAGACGGTTAGAAGTGGCAAGGAGAGAAAGTGAGTGAGGGATGTAGGAGTAGGGGCAAGGGAAAACTTTTTTGCGTTTGTCGTTGAATGTTGAGCGTACATCTTCTTTCTCTTTTATTTGCCTTGTCTTGTCTTTTGGCTCTTGACGAGTTTATTTGCCACGGAACAGCAGCAGCAACGGCAAAAGGAAAAGAAAAGCAGCAGCCGTTAACTGATTGTCTGTGATTTTCTTGTTTTTAGATAATGAAAGTTGCATGGTGTATATCTATGTGTCTGTGTGTGTATGTGTGTGCGGGTATATAAAAGCCCAAAAAGTAAGTGTAACTTTTTATGTGCTTCAACTGGAAATTGCGGGCAATTTATTTGGCTATGGGTAAGCACAAAATAAAAATAAAAATACTAAACCAAAAAACAAAAAAAAAATCAAGGAAAAAGAAAAGAGAAGCAGCAACAAAAATAAAGAATTAACATGGTCCAACCGAATAAATGATATATATCACATGATCTGGACACAGTCAAATCTCAGATTACAAGCAAACCAAACCAACCAAATAACCAAACAACCAACCGACCAACCGACTGTCCGTCCAACCAACGCAGCTTTGTCTCACTTTTACGTTTTTTTCGTTTTAGTACCCTGTGGTCGTTTGGTTAAAAATGGGTATACTAAAATGGTTTTAGAGTAAAGGTTTTTTAGATTCTTTGAAATGTAGTTGAGGTAGTAGTAGTTGAGGAAATCATTTTAATATATAAAATTTACTCTACTCTTATTTCGTGTCAAAGTTGTTGAGGGCACATGAAATATTTTTTAATAAAAATAAAATTTGTATAAGGTTTATAAATTCGTTTTTGAGATAAAGGAATCGATACTATATTCACCATAAAGCGTCGGACTATTCACATAAACTTGACATTGATAAAACTACAACACGCAATATCAACAATTTTTAAATTTGTTATTTAATTCTAAGACCAAGAAAGAAGCGAAGGATTAGGGCCGAAAAGGCGAACCAAAAACCTGCAACAGAACTAAATTTTGAAAACTAATAATTAATTAAAGATTGTTTTTTCACAGCTTTGTCCTAAATTAAATTTATATTTTCAGACACGTTTTCTTTGCTTAAGTACTTTAATTAACTAATAAAGTGAAAACTTAAAGAGAGTAAGGGTCAAAGATGACCAAAACAAAAACAGTGTAAATTTCCATTTAAGGTTTTAAAATATAAAATATAGTAACTTACTAGCTAATATTCTGTAAAATTTGAAATATATATTTGTACATATATAATGAGCTGGTTAAAACGATACTGGTCATAACGATTTAGCGCTTTAAACGATACACACACGAAGGTTTGATTGGTATTCATACAAACTTGAATTGTTCCGGTTATTATGAATATCGGTTATTACGATACAATATAGTCGGTTCTTTAAGGTTCTTATACACGAAATCCACCAAATATGTTATTTCGTTTTATTTAAAAATCAAGGATCCAAAATACTTCAGAGAATTTAGAAAAAGTTGTTTAACATATACATAAAAAATTGAAGATTTATGCAATTTATCTTATAAAAAATGTATATAATATATATAATACAAAAAAATTATTTATCTTGTAAAGAATGTATATAATATATATAATGCAGAAAAATTATTTATCAAAAGTTTTGCTGTTAATGATTTCTTATATTTTAATTTTTTAGAAAATATCCCCGTTATACTTAAAAATTTCATCAAATCTTTAGTATATATAAAAAGGCATTAAATATAAATATAATTAAAGAATCAAATTCAAAATTAATGATTAATCAATCGAATTTTAATTTCATTACCAAAACTAGCTGCTCTTCTATTGAAATTCTATTGGTTATATTATTATATAAAAAAAAAAATTTTGTGCAACTTCACTTCGAAATTCTTGCTGATTTTATCTAGGGTAGTCTTAAAGTCCTCACTTCAATCTAATGTACGCACTATGTATATCACTTCGTTTACTTTTTTTTGGCAACTATGTGAGCTATGTATATGTAGATATGTATCTCTGTATGTGTGTGTATCAGTGTGCACACTTAAAGCCACTTAACGGGATTGCCAAGCCGCTGTATTTGCCGTGTTCATGTTGCCAAGCAAAAGCTGAATTTTTGTGAGATAGGAAGGGGGGGAATGGGGTACGCCTCAAAAGCTGCAGCGGCAAAGATAGCGAACTGGCGCGTACGGAAATGCCAAAATGCCAACCAAACTAAAACTCCAAAAACTGTGTCAGAGATGTTGCAGTTTTAGTACCCTTAAGTATGCTAAGCATTTGGCTATTTACCTGAAAACCGCAAAATCCAAAAAAAAAAACAATAAAAAAAAATTCAGAGAAATGAAAAAAAATAAAGAAAAAAATAAAGAAAAATTCTGAAATGGAAAGTTGCTACCTAGTTGAGCAACCGAAAACTTAGACCTCAACTAATTTCAGCACAATAACCCAAATTTAAGCGGGTTTTTATTTTGGCCATGTCGCTTGAAAGATGCTGCCGATGCGAAGCAATCGAAGACATCGTGTCGTTTCATAAGTCGGAAGTCTGCAAAGTGACGACTGAGAGCACTTCAAAGAAGGCCACAGTGCGCAAAAGCAAACGACAGGAGAGACAAGAGAGGAGACAAGATAAGAGCGAGAGAAAATGTGCTATAAAAATGGTAACAGCTGTTTATAGCAGCTAAAAAAAAAACACAACCATGAAACGAGCATCAACACAGATGTTGACAGCATTCATAGATGATCAGAATTCTCAAATTATTTAGACGAAATTTTCTGAATTAAATTGTATTACTTAAACTTTAAAATTTTATAATTTAGCTTATATAAAAAATATATATTTAATTCACAAGAATTTCTTTATTCTATTTAGTTGATTTTTGAAGCTCGTTAAATTTTAACATTTTTTTTTTTAATTTTGTTAGTAACTGTTGGCCAAGTTACCAACCCTTTTTCCCCAAAGACCAATTTGACACGCAGTTCAAGCCGCCTCAAGTGACTTGCCATAAAACGTGCGTTGAGAGCGATTCTGACAAGAAAGAGACAGACATATCGTGAGAGAGAGAAAGAGAGCATGCAGACTGTGGGCTGGCCATGCCTCCTGCTGTTGCTGCTGCTGATGTTGCTGCTGCCGCTTCTGCTGCTGCTGCTGCTGCCGTGCTGCTTGTTGTCGTCGTCGTTCTTGGGAATCGTGTCCTGGTCATGGCAGTCGCATGCGAAAGCGTTAAGTAAACAGTCAGAAATCGCGTCCCGAACATTTTCTGGCCTAGCTAACAAGTGTAGCAGCTGCCGATTGCTTCGTTTTTTAATGCCATTCTGTGTTTATTTTTTTTTTTGCTGGTTAGTTGGTTCGTTCGTTCGTTCGAGTTGGCCGCTTGCTTGCCACATCCTTTGATGCCACGCAGTCAGTTAATTTGTGACCACAGCGGGAACGTGTTGTCGTCGCCTCCATCGTGTCCATTTCATCGTGTCATCGGCGTCTGATCTGATCTGCATGCGTTTGCTGACCACACAACAATGAAAATAAATTAACATACAAGAAAAACAAAAATAGAAGTGCCAATGTGGCGTATGCTTAATGTGAGGAACATGTTCAAGTGACTATGGCAATATGAATGAGAATTCATAATAGCTTATATCGGGCATATGGCAGACAAATATATAGCTGACCAAATTAACAACAAAAAAAAATAATTAAACAAAATTTATATAGTACTGAAAATATAATTGTTTTAAATGTGACATAAATAAAATACAATAAATATAAGTGGCAAATAATTAAACATATGAAATATCTACATACGTATGTATGTATGTATGTAAGTTTGTGTGTCTCTGTGTGGCAAGAGAAAACAATTAAAAGCAACATCAGCAACATTCAAATTAATTTGTAGAAAAATGTATGAAAACGCAACTGAAACTGTCAAATGTAAATGAAATGACAAACGAATTCAATTAAAAACTTTGATCAATTGATTCAAGAGTGCAGCAGCAGCAGCAACAACAACTGTAAAAGCGGCATCAACATCATTTAGCGTACAACATGCCGGCATCAAGTGGATTATATCGCATCAAGTACGGCTGTGTCCTTGGCCGTGTACAAAAACCAACAGCACTTATTTTTATTATAGCCTACATTGCGGCATGTGGCATTTGCGGTAAATATACAAAAACCACCCAAATCCACACCCCACCCAACCACACACTCCTACCTTAGTTGCATAAAAAACTTGCTCACTTTGTGGAATATATATGTATATACATATATAAATCTTTAACACATATAGAGTAATATGTAATATATAAAATCTATAATTTCATATTCATGGCAATTATGGCATATCAAATTTTCATTGTGGTTGTTCGGCTCTTCTCTCATTTCGCATAATTGAATTAAAGCGGAATGTAATCTATAGATGAGGTATATATACACACATACACATAAGAGAAATTGTCAACAAAATGTTACAAACGTTATATATACATATATTTCAATATTCATAATGAATATATGGCAAATTAATATTTCGTAAATTACACACACACATACAGGCACACCTATTAATGTATGTATCAAAGGCATAAAGTAACCACAATGCGAAATTGGAATCGTAAATTTTGCAGCTTTGCTTGCTTGTTGACAGAATGAAAGACAGACAGACAGTCAAGTCAGCCAGGTCAGGGACATGGGGCGGCATCAGCGGGAATATCGTGCATCACCTGTCAATGCTTGACAACAGCAACACCAGCAACAATAACAACAACAACAACAACAAGAAACACTTGTCTACAACTCTCGCTTAAACACCATCGCCCCATTCATTCCCCAGTCAACGCTGTTGGCAATTTGTCAAGCAATCAACAAAGCCAAAAATTGCCCTGAATCTCAGAATGGGACTCAATACGCAAACACAGCAAAAAAAATATAACAAAAACAATAATACAATGTGTATCTGAATTTTTTTTATAAAAATAGAAATTTTACTATAGATAAACATCTCAAATAACGTTTAAAACATCGCATAAAATATTGCCTAAAATTTTGGACATTTTAAATATTAATCACATATATCAAAACTTTCTAAAATATTATCTATAAAATTTTCTAAAATATCGTCGAAGATTTTAATCATTAAATTATAAATATAAATCATCGTTCCAATCAGAACATTTTCAAATTTGAACTAGATTTTTTTTTAATCATATTCATGTTTTAACTTAATGTAACAAAAGTTGACTAGATTCATTATATGGACAAGAAAATAGTTTTAATTAAATTTCTTTAAGAAATAAAAGAGTATTTCTTAAAATTTATTCAATTGGCTTGTTGGAGGCTGCGATAAAGAGATCTTAATAACTTTTTCCTTTAATTTAAAAATAAATGCAGGATCACTTAAAAGCGATTTCGCGTCGGTGAAATAGATTATATTTAGCACACAATAATTGGTTTTAGAAATATCACTATCACTAATCATTAGAGACGCTTCGGTTTTTTTCTCTAGGCATTTAACTTTAACTCAAATTACTTTGTATTTTGAATAAATTATTTAAAAAGCTTTTAAGTTTAATTTTATTTAATTATTGTTTCAGTCACAAAAAGTTATTCTCTTATATTCTTTAAGTCAAAAGAGTCTTTCTCAACTTTTAAAAGTTGACTTCTTTGCAGAAGACCCAAACCATTACAATTCCTCATAAAATTTCGTAAAAGTTCGTTGCACTTGTTCATAAGAATGTTTTATGATTCATTATAGTAATCACTCATAGTCATTTAGATTATCTTGGGAATGTCTATAATTTGATATATGTAAATAAGTTTTTCTCTCAGGATTGTAAAATAGTTTGTTATTCTTAATTTTACTCTACTGAATGAGAATTTTGTTTGAATATTTCATTGTGAATACTAATTTGATTAACCGATAACTAAATTTATTGAGAATGCATAAAAATCTAAGAGGTCACATATTGGGGCAACTTAGTTCTATTATTAGACTTTTGTGTCTAATTTAATTTTTTTTTTCAAATCTATTTTAAACCAGAACTGCGTTGGCCTTTAGCTGTCTGACTGCACTTTAGATTTTACTGGGAACATTTTTAAAATGTTTCACATTTTCTTTAAAATTATTTTTACTAAGAATTTTTTGACTATTAATTTTTTGTACAACGATGAATGAATCAACCAAACAACCACAAAATTACGTAAACTTCATTCATTGGTTTTATAATCATGATCCCGAAAATAAGCTGTCTGATATATTATCAATAAAATTAATTTATTGCCAGACATGTTTAACAAGAGAGATAAACATTAATAGATTTTGCCTGTCTGAGTTTAGTAATAAAATCGAAAGATATAAAATCAATTAACATGAATAGTTTCATGGCTCTCGCTTAGTTCAGAGTTTCAAGAACTTAGTTAATTGACAATTAACTAAGAAAGATTTTATTTTCAGTGTATTGGCCGATGGCTTTTGGCGCCAAATCATAGAAACAAATAAAAATGCCGTATCGATGGGGCGTGTGGTAAAGAGCAATGAAGACAGATGATTGCCGCCGTGTCACCGTTACAAATACCCTCAAGAGGATCTAAGGATCTGGAGCACTTGCTGCTGCTTCTTCTTCTGCTTCTATAGCTTCTTCTCGTGTTGTGTTGTGCAGCATTTATGCGTGTGCCCCAAAGGGGCAAACTGTCTGTGTATAACAAAAACGCAAACATCGACTAAACGCCCTTGCAACCGTCAGACCTGAGGCTACTATTTCACTTCCCCCCCCTACTTCTGTCATATCATCTATGTAGCACAAGCATTGTTGCATGTTGCATGCCACACACGTTATGCTTGCTGCTGCTACGAGCTGCCTTTTGGGTTAACAATGACACAGAATTGTCGTCGCACAGGCACACAAAACATAAAACGAAAGAGATAGAGAAATAGAGTGAGAAAGACACACTCCAGCTGTCACTGTCAATGTTGTAATGAAAAATTCACAAAACAACAACAAAATATGGAAAAAATAGAAAATAGAAAAAAAGGTTAAAAAAAATACAAAAATACGAAGAGCTTAGTTCTTAAATAAAAAAAAAACAATTTCTGCTGTGCATGCCGCTTTTTATTTAGAGCGCATTAATATTTAGCCAACGACATGAACATACATATACCTGCATATATATAGTATATATTTATATATATACATATACATATGTACATATATATTTCTATATAAATCAATATTTATGCCTGCTGTGCATGGAAGGGCTGGGGTACGGGGATATTCGATTTGAAGGCCAGAATACACACACCAAACACAGACAAAAATATATTTTTCTTTTTCTATTTTGTTGCATCATTTCTACCAACTAAATCTGCAGCTCAATGGATGCAAACATTTGCATAATATAACCGAAAAAAAAATACCAACACTGGGGCAAGAGAAGAGGTGGTTAGGGGTCAGGACATGTACATATATAGATAGATATATGTATGTATATATGGTAAACTCAAAACAGGTGCAGGGACAGAATATAAATCAGCCGGATGCAAAAATGTTTATGCCATTGACAAAATATTTGAAAGTTTTTGCCTCGCTTTGTGTTTATATTGAAAAACAGGAATATATTAAAGATGTATTGAAAACTAGAGAGTTTGGTCTTATTTGATTATATTTTTTAATAAAATTAAAACTTACGGCATGTGTGAAAAAAAATAAAGGACAAAAATATATTTAAAGGAAGTATTTATAAAGTCAAGAAGTACCAAATAAAATGAGAAAGTTCATTCTAAAAAAGTTATTATTCTCTTGATTTTTTTTAAATAAGGTTTTAAAATAAGTATTAATTTTGGTTTCTGGTAAAAACAAATAATAACTCGATGTTTAAACGATCATATAGTCGTTCTACTTTCATTGAATTTGTAAGAATCTTTATAAAAATTGAATAAGTTGGGCGGAAACTTTTTCAGTTTATTTATTTATTTTTTTTTTTTTTCAAAAAAAGCGTATTGTCTCCGCTGCAATTTATATAATTATTATTACTTAAATTCTAGTTAACATTGAGCAATTTTTTCACAAGTTTTGAGATCTTTTTAAGTGTCAGTTTAAAGCCGCCGGGCATGTATTTTGAGCGAACAACTGCATTTAGTTGTAATTCCCAACTGGTTCTAGCGTAGAAGTAGTGAAAAGGCATTCCAAATTTCTAAGTCGACAATCGACAAAGTCTTCTGATGAGAGAGAACTTAGTGGTTATTGAAATAGTGCTATACGGATAACCAGATTATATTGTGGTGTCAATGGGAAATACCTGTCCTCCAGCAAAAAAAATGTCATTTAATAATTAGCTTAAAATAATAATTTAATCAATTGAAAATAATTTATTAGTAGTAATTAAAATTAATTTAATAAATATTGAAAAGCAGTAAATTAAAATTAATTTAACAATAGTTCAAGAGCAGTAAGTAGTTTAATTTTCAGAGTTAAGGTACTCAATTGGTCATTACTAATAGAGATCTCAAGATTTATAGTAAATAATAGACTTTATATAGCTATAATTATTTATATTCAATATTTGAGTTATATTTTAACTTCATTTAATTTGGATAGATAGTAAACCCCAATTGGCTACTCATTCTTAATTCCAACTGCTTCTATATTAATTTCAGATATTAGATATGGAATCTTGTTGCCAACTTTAGGGTTCTACGACAAATAATAGCAGAAAAAATAAGCATTTGATCTATTATGCTGTTGTTAGGAAATTTGAATCAAAACTAAACATCATTTTATTATTTTACTTTCATTTCTCTAACAATTTTGGGTAATTTCTTAAAATTGATTGTGTTTTCGTATCATTTTATTCTTCGCTGGTTTCCATATCCGATGTTCCTATCCTATTTTGGAGAAATAAGAATTCTTAAAAAAAAACAAATTCAATTTCACTTTCTTTCCGGTATTACTCAGTTTCCTGTTTAAACTTAATATTTGGCATTGTATGGGTCATGTGGCATATATGGCCAGGCCATTTGCAGCAGGTTCTAGTTGAAGTTGCAGTTGCATGTGCATGTGCAATTGCAATTGTAGATGCAGTTACAGTTACATTTGCAGTTGCAGTTGCAGTTAGTAGAGCATGACAATTTCATGGCCGCCATGTGGAATTGGTATGGAAAAGTCACATGTGCAGAACATAAAAACTCTGCCCAGCTCTGGGAGTATCTGCTTCTTGTCTCTTTTTCGCATGTTTTCCCACTCCCTCTCTCTCTCTCTCTCTTTCTCGTCTAGCTATCTCTTTTTCTGAATGTTTTTAGTTAGTCGCACATTGTGAACAAAAAAAGGGGGGAAAAAAGATTAAATTCCATTCACGCTGCACAACTATAAGTTGGCCAATTGAGAGAAAAACGGGTTAATTGGACAACCAATTGGGAGCGGATCGTAGACTTTGCTCAGTTAAGTGCCTCAGGGATTCAAAGCCCGTTTTTTTGTTCATTCTACTTTTGTAAAATAAATGAATCAAGTGAACGGTATGAGATAGAGATAAAGGGCATGAGGGCCAATTGATTGGCATACACGTAAAATTCATATTCGTTAATGGTCGATGCAGTTTTAAGCTGCCCCCAAATGAAAATAAAATGTGCACAAAATGAAAATAAAAGATGCCACGCACACACACAAACACACACACACCTTTCTTTCTTTTCAACAATATTTCTTTATGGCAAGCATCATAATTTTAAATAAAGTTAAGTCAGTTGAGCCCACACATCGTCTCCGTGTCTGTGTCCATGCCCATGTCCGGGTCAAGGCCTACATGTATGAGAAGCAGAAGTTAAAAGTAGGTGGTAGAAGGATGTAAACGCGTTGGCAAGCATAATTTAATACTAACATGAAGACACAGAGGGGGGCATGAGACGAGAGGGGAGTCAACCATATGCAAGGCAACGGTGAGAGAGCCATAAACCTCACCTGTTACCAAATGCAATGCCCCTTCACAACTCTGCCTTGGCCTGGCCATAATAATCAGCAAAAAAACTAATGGTCCCACACACACACACACACACACACACACACATATATGTATGTACATATTTAGTTATATATAAATGTATATAGTTATATATGGCATGTTTTGGTACAAACACACACATTGCACTTTGGGCGCTGAAAGCACGTAAATATTACATAATTCAAAGGATTCGCCTGCCAACTGGAACACTCAGACAGTTTTTAGTTGCACTTTAACCCATGAAGTGTGTGTGTGTGTGTGTGTGTGTGTGTGTGTGTGTGTGTGAGTGAATCCTTCCGTCCTTCCTTCGGTTCTTTCTTCATATTTTTTTTTCTACCAATGCTTACTGTCTGCATTTATAATTTGCCCACTTCTCACTTTTGGAAAAAAAAGAATATATACGAGAATCATCCAAAACGGTATAAGTTACTTTCTATTCGATTTCTCCTTTTTAGCCAACTCATGCAAAGCTATTAAAGACAGGCTAGAATTGCAAGATAAAAATGGTAGTAGTATGTATCTTTTCTCTTTCTTTTGGCCACTGATGCTGCTGACAGGCACTTCAGTGCCTCCAAGTAGATGCAAATGATTTTCTGATTTACCTTTCCTCCTCATCTCTTTCCAACTCACCTGCCGTTGGCAAATCCCTAGCTACATCCCTTCTCTCCCATTTCTTCACTTTTCTTTTTCTATGTTTTTTTTCTTTTTTTTTTTTGTTTGTTCAAACTTTCAACCGAGGCAGGTAAAAGTTGCTCATCATCTCATTCGTATTGAGAGCGCATTATCAGATAGTTGGCCCACTTGAACATGGTCCGACTAACGAGGCAAAAAGTTTGACAAGTACCGTAAAAGAAAAGCCTTTCACCCTAGACACAGACACACACACACACACACACACACACACACACACACACACACACACACACACATACACACAGACACCTTGAGAATTATATTATTCCTAAGTTCAAGTATAAATATTTCTGTTTGAAGTTCACTATTATGGGACTATTCGACTAAGTCTCGGGGGTAATATGAAAATGCTGAAATGAAATGCTGTGTACCATTTATTTTTGTACAATTAATTTGCCTCAAGTGAGAGCTTGATTTTGTCATTGTTTCATGTCACTCTTTGGCGTCTTTTGCCTTTTAAGTTTAATTCGCTGAGAGATACCGCAGAAAGATGGTAAGTAGAAAGGGATGAACGGACAGATGGATGGATGGATGGAAATCCCACTGACACAATTTCATTACGGAAAAAGTTGTATTCTGCCCATTTTGGACAAAAAAAAAGAAAAGAACAAAATTTCCCTAGCTAAAATGACACAGAGTTGGCTCACAACTGTCTAGCTGCGAAATTGAAACTTTTCAAAAGCAATTGCTTGAATTTCAAGTGAAAACTTTCTTCTTCAAGACAGGCGGCTGGCAAAAAAGTTGTAACTTTTGCCAGAAATATGCACATAGATAGGATATACACATACATTTATATATACATATATATATATATAGATATGTATATTTGGTTTGGGTTTGTCTTAAACTTCCTTTGAGGATATGCCTGTATGTGTGTGTGTGAATGTGTGTGTATAAGTAATTGCGCGTCGAGGCAACTAGAGCAAACTGTCTGCGTTTTAAATGCCAACGAGCACATTGACGCCAAAATGCAAAGGCAAAATGGCGACGGGCAAACATCTTACCCCATACTCGTACCCTTTTTTTTTTTTTTTTTTATTTTTACTCTTCATTCCACTAAGAAGTCCTCCTTCAAAACTTGTGCGTAACACCAAACAACAGCAGTCATCAAGATAAAGTATGGCATGTTTTGTACTTCTTTTTTTCTTTTCATTCGAAAATTGGAATTATGCTTAGACCTCAGCAAAGAGAAAAGACATATGGCAAATACTTTGTCTTTAGCAAATGGAAATGCTGTTGCTGCAGTGCATCCTCATATAGAACAACATTCATTACCATTATCATCTTGATACAGTTGTAGCTCAATTTAAAGTTGTTTCAGTTGAGTTGATTACTGTTTTCTCTCTGTGTCTGGCAACTTGAAATGAGAATTGAAATTGTGTAGAAATTTTATAATTTCTTTTCGTTTTAGTTGCCATTCTTGGAATTTGGTTTCTTTGTTAACATAAATTAGCTGTAGAAAATATTTCACATGCTTTAACATTTTTTTGTGTAAAAATTTAATCAAATGATATTCTGTACCCAAGCGTAACCTACTAAAAAAAAAAAGAAAGGGGAATGGGATGGGGAATGATACGGTAAGCTGCTCCTGCCAAGCCTAAGCTTAGGCAGAAGAGAGTCCTTTCATGCGCCTTTTCGACAACGCCCATTTAACAGAGGCGCGAGCTTTAAGCATAAAGCTGGATTATGGTTTTAAGTGTAATTACAATTTACATGGCTTCCATTCCAGCTGCCAGCTGTATTAACATGCCTCCCCCGCCTCTCTCTCTCTCTTTCTCTTTCTCTTTACCTAAGCCTCCAATTCTCCATCTTTCAGTCTGTCGCCTCCATCATCCTCACCTTACCAAATGTTATTAAAAACTTAAACACCAAAACGAAAGCGAACTGCTACCATGTTAACTTAATAAAATTGGGGAGAGCGCCAGCACACAAAAAATAAAAAAGACGAAAAGAAAAAAAAACACACACAAAAAAGCAACCAACCGCCAAACCACCAGCCGCTTTCATGGTCGTAATTAGAAACTTTTTAGTTGGCCCTCCTAGCATGAGCGCAGAAAGTTAGACATGACTTTTGAGGCATTAGCGTAGCGCCATGATGCGGTAATTAATTTTCCAAGCACGGCAAAGAGTCGGCGGCGCAAATTACTGGACAGTTTCAGTGCCTGCTGCGGTGCTTAGTTGTCAAGGCCAACAGATTCCACCAAGACCAAATGCCTCCATCCCAACTCATCCCCTTACTAAAGTAGTGCCCCATGGCTGGAGGGCAAACGTTGAATAGCTAGTAAATAAATGTTCATGCAAATGCGAGGGATGTGCCATACGTTTCAATTAAATGAGAAAATTGCAACAGCTTAGCCAGCTCTCTTCTGCTTTTTTTGGGCTTTCAAAAAGTTGTAAAAATAAATTTATATTTAATCCATAACTAAGCTAGTGCAAAGTAGTAAAAACATTGCTGAATTTGCTTTAATTTTGGAATATGCAAGAAAATGCTACAATTTTTAAGAACAAATTAATGTTCATAAATTACAAAAGAATATTAATGCAAATAGTTTCTCTATATATTAGATAGATGATCTAAGAATCATCGTTCAATTTGATGATAGTTTTTGGTCTTATGCCTGTTTAGTTACAAAAAAGAGTGTCAAATCGTTTTGCCCATCATATTTTACATTTTTTTTCCATTACTACATTCCACCAAGCGTTTCGTACTAAAAGACATTTTCGTGGTTCTAGTCGAATGCAGTTAAATAAAAAAGTTTAAAATATGGCATTTTAAAGGGTTTTTGCATATGTTTGCCATTTTGATGTATGTATTTCTGCATTTGTTTAACCAGAAAAGATTCTCTTTGATTTTTTTCTATAATATTATTATGAAGAATTTAAAGAAAACCGAAAGGAAAAACACAGAAAAGGAGAGGCTATTATTGTAATCAGTAACTTATGGATATCTAGTCACTTAAACAAGAAGAAAACCAGCTAAAAAATTATTACTTTCGATCAATGATTTCATTTGAATATATTTAAAAAATATTTCACTTTCTACCATATTAAATAATATGTATATATATTATTTTACAACCAATAAACTAAAACAACAATTTTTGTTTGATAATTAAACAGATTTAATTTCCAAAAGTTATTTTGATTGGGTTCTATGTCAAATAAAAAATTTCGGTTTTTGTCATAAACTTGTGTTTCATTTTTACAGTGTTGACTATAAAACAGTTTAATAAAGAAAGTATTTAAAATTTTTTAATTCAATGATTTTAAATGTATCAAATGTGTTTCCCCCAAAAATTAGTTATAATATAGTTAATTTTAAAATAAAATTAAATAAATTAACAAAGGTTTGCATACAATTATGTATGTTAAAAATTCTTGATAAGGTTTAATATTTAAAATTGTAGAAATTTCAGATATTAACAGACTATTCACACATTCAAATTCATAGAAAACGCTTTATATAATTGTTCGTAAAAATTAAGAAATCACAAATTCAAATAAGTGTACTTATAAAATCTTTAAAACAACCCTCGCTCCTTATCGAGTAGCATAATCATTTTTTGGGTCAATTCAAATTAAAATGAAAGTTTTTGGCTGTAGATTTTGATGATAGCGAATGGGTGGGGTAAGATGGCGTGGGTGGAGAGAGAGTAAGGAGGAAGGGTTTTAGTATTAAATTAGATATTTATGGGCCAAAGAGCCTAAAGCTAATGATGCACACACAGATACAACTACAACCACACACAGACACACATACAAACTAACACATGAGTGTTAGTTAATTACCGTGATAATTTTCACTTTTAACAAGCAATGGCGGCTTTAACCCTTGTTTGCCATAAATTAAAGTTGAAACTACAGTAAATTCAACATGGCCCAAATAAGTGGGTGTAACTAAAAGAAGCATTGTGGGTCGGGGTGGTGGTTGTGAATTGCGGTCCTATGGCCTTGCGTCACAATTTAGATTACAGTTGAAGTAGTTGACAAAAAGTGGGTGGGATGGCAAATATTGGTGTGAGGACTCTCGCTGGGGCAAGTGGGGAGATGTAGGCTAATTTATGAAAATTGCTGTCAAAATTATTGGCATTGGAACAAATTTCAAGTGAATGACGTAATTGTTTATTGAGAATAAGAGCGGCTCTACAAAATGATTATGAGTTGGAACGTATTGAAAATTAAAGCAATCATTTCGATTCTTTCTCTCCCCCCCCACATAACGCCTGAAAGTATGCAAATATTTATGTTTGAATAAAAGTGGCGACTACAAGTATAATTTATAGCCAAGTGGCTGGGCTTAAATTTCATTGGCAAAAAAAAAAAAAATAAAGAAACAAAGCGAAAGGAAACGCACAAATTATAAGATAAAATATGCCGGCTGCTGGTCTAAGCAGAAACCAAAAAGAATCACAAAGAAAATAAAGGAGAAGAAAAGAAAAACCGAGAAAGAAAAAAAAATATTAAGAAGAACGAATAAGACATTGGCCTGGGCCAATGTTTGTTGTTATACTCAGTTATTTTTGTTATTGTTGCGTTTAATCTTTTCGGTTTTGTTTTTTTTTTCTTTGTGTTTTTAAGAGAGTGTGAGAGAGGGAGGGGTGGGACCACAATTTACGCGATTTGAGTTTCAGGCACATGTATACATACATATATATATATATATACATAGAAGGATACTTACACGCACAACCAAGTTGAACCAACTCAAGGACAAATGATAACGGTTAACATGGCGTCCCCTCAAGCCATCGCCTAATGATACTGTCAACAAAGGCGCAAGAAGCAACGGAACCAAAAAGAAAATAGGGAAAAGTAAAACCGAAAGACAAGAAGCACGAAGCACAAGGCACAGCAACTACGATGATGACAGCAAAGAGTAAAAAAAAAATGGAAAAAAAAATAAGGAAAATCTGCCATTAGATACTGTTAACCGAGTATTGTAAAAGTATCTTACCAAAAGGAGGCAAACACACACACACACACATACCGCACCCATGCTTATAATACTCCTTCCACCTTTTTTGCCCACAACCCTCTTCAAGCACTCAACAATCCTGCTCATTTGCTCTGCTTTGCATTTATTCACTTGACTTTGCTTTAACAATGAGCTGAAGAGACTAAGACTAAAGCTGTAGATACTTGTCCGTCCCTCTTTCTGTCTGCCTGTCTGTCTATCTCTGTCTCTGCATGCCGCATAGATTGAATATTTCCTGCTTTTTGGCCTTACGCAGATTTTTGCCAAAATGCCAACAGCAGCATCATCCTAGGGAAATGTGTGGAAATTTATGCCACGCGACCAGCAAAAAAAAGACAACAGAAATAAAAGAGAACAAAAAAAAAACATTTTTCACGCAAATAGAATTTCAAAGAAGTAAATCTTAAAATAAAATTAATTTTTCTCAATTTTTGCGGTTTTTTGCTCTATCATTCTCTTTCTCTCTCTCTCTCTCTCTCGTTTTTTTGAACATTTGCATATATATAAATCGAAAGTGGGCGTGGACAATAACAACTTGAAAGTGGAAAACTTTTGTTTCTTAACTCGGTTAGAGCAACTTGTTTGTTGTCAGCTGTCAGGAAAATTGAGAAAAACTTGCTTAGTTGACCAGCTTGCCCCTGACACACTTGGCCAACACACACACACACACATACACTTATTCTAAACAACTATCAAATAATCAATAAATTCCCCATTAATTTCAATTGAATAGTGCATAAAATTAATAAACATAATTTATTGCAGACAACAGAGAGAAATTAATTTCAATATATATTCAATACTGATTGAGAAAATGCAATTCAATCATCTAGGCATCCGTTAGACTATTGTTACCTCAATCAAAAGCCCTGGTCTTACATATCCTGCCACAACAATGCAATTGGAATAACCAAGTCAAAGGATACAATGCCTTGGTTCGATTTCAATCAGTAACCAAATCAAATTCTCTTATATATTAGGTTAAGTGAAAAAGGGGTTTTTAGAAATAGAGAGAGAGAGAAAGAAATAGAATTTGTGTTAACATAAACGAAACTCAATTAAAAGCAACTTTTACTTGTGGCACAATTGATTACTGCAGCAATAACAACAATGCCGACAACAACTTCCGCATTCGAGTGCAATTAATTTTGTCTGCTTTACAAAATGTTTGTCCGACACGAGAAGAAGACAGAAACACAGACATAAACATAAGCAAAACATACAAAATACAAAGTAAAATGCAACAAATAACATGCAACTCTTGCTACCTGCTACATTCGCGTGCCAGTCAAATTCACCTGCTGCAGCCCCAACCCAGCTAGCTGTCATGTAGTCATTCCTATCCCATCCTGTCCTGTTCACCTGCCCGACCCGTGCTCAACAGTTTCATTAGGCCAAACGGACCGAGTCCTACGAGTCCTGCAAGTTGCAATCGGTCTGGTTTTAATAGCCGGAAATCATGCAAAGTGCAAGTCGCTTGCTTTTGATGCCTGTTTTCCTTTTCTCTTACTTCTGTAGAATTAAAGTCAATTTGTTTAAATAATAAGTGGAAAAGTACACAGAAAACTCAGCGCTCATATACAAACACATTCTCATGAGGCTAAAGTATGTTGTTATGTGTGTATGTGTGTTTTTGTTGGGAAGGGGGGGATCGGTTTGTGTGTACATTGTGGAGTAAGTGAAACTTTTTGCTATATATTGTGTGGATAAACTTTTCAACCATGTTGAACATTATTTTTCATTTGTTGCTATGGCCAATATACAATATAAAATAACAATTTCATTCGAAAGTTTAAGCAACGACTATAAAATACCCTACACTATTTTAATATTTATTATACATATTATAATGAAGGAGGATTACCCTGTTCAAATTGAAATTTCAACTATTGCTTCATGTTAAAAGTTTGTGTCAAAATGCTTCTCTCTTAACCAAAAAAAATCAAAATAGTAAAAAAAAAGATATAAAATTTCAAATGAGGTTGCATCGGGTTGTCACTTTTTTAATATTTAACTAAATTAGAAGACGTTTTTAAATAAAGAATTAATTTATTATAAATTTTAAGAGAAATCTTATCATCCTCTTTCTGTTTTAAAGAAAATGTTATACATATATTAATAAATTGTGGTTCATTAGTTGAAAGACACAATTTAAGAAGCATTGGTAGAATTTTTAATTTTTAATTTTAATCTAAAAATCTTAGGCAGATTTAAGTTGGGCAAATTATGAGTATTAGTGCAACTCCTATTTAACTATGCTTTAATTTTCTACATTTTTTTAAATATCAAAAAACGTTCAAGACGTTTAACAGATAAAATATCGAAGTACAATATTAAGTATAGTTTTTTGGCTTTAAATATGTGTAGTGCTAAGCCCATTTTAATTATTATTATTTAATTTATTTTAATTATTTAAAGACAAACCAAATACGTTTAAAGAATTTACTTAGCCTCATTAAAAATATTTCTTGGTAGTAAAAGAAGCAGACAGAAATAAAATAAGCAGCAATTAATTGATTCACAATTGACAAGATTGGTGTCAAAAGATCTTAAGAAAGTTCCAATAACAGTAAACAGTAATAATAAATTGTATAAGCCATAAACTGTATTAAGAAATAGTCATTATGGTTTAAGACAGGATTCTGAAACTGACAACGAAACAATTATATCCTGTCTCAATATGCAGGGTAAAAATGGTCCTTTTACAATGCTAACTGATTGAAATTAAACTTAAGCCATAATCGTACAGTCTGCCATAAATGTATACGTATGTAGATACTCCTGCACAGATGTTGGCATACTGTTGGAAAGTTTGCATCTCTGTCAATTTACATTTGCGTTGGATAGATTACATTTCCATTAGCCGTAACAACTTAATCGTGCGTGTATTATGCAATAAACAAACACTCGAAATCAACTTGCCAGTTTCTACCCTGCACTTTCCCTTCCCACCCCTCAATCCTACGCTACCCCTGTTCTTTGTCCTTGGATAAGCAAAAGCTGCGGTTACCTGCAATATGTGTGTGGGCGGTAATACAAATGTCGCCCACTGACACAGTTTTCAGTTTTCCCCCCAATTGCATTTCCACAGAGTTGATCACAGTGAGAGTCAATTTTCGGGCTAAAATGTATGAGTATGGGTATGTATATAAGCTTATGTGTGATGTGTGTGTGTGTGTGTGTGAGTGTGTTGCCGTTGTGCATTATTAGTTCGGAAAAATTCAATTTCGTTTGCTTGAAGAAACTGCAAGTAACATTCGTACAATTATGGTTTACTTTTGAAACGAATGCAATCATCATCATCATCATTATCAAGGACTTTATCATCGTCATGAGCTTCATCAACTGCTATCACCCAGGTTACAACACCTAAAATGAATTGTCAGTTGTATTGCGGTTGAAGTGAAAGACACTTAAAATCTACCATTCTATTTTCACAACCACAAGAATCAATCTGTGGCACAATCACATTTTAATTGCCTCAAGCTGTGTGTGTGTGTGGTAAAAGGTAGAATTAAATTATAGAATTCTAAAATAGATGAGTCGAGTACAAAAAAAATACTTTCACTGCCACAAAATTTCATTTCATTTCATTTCATTTCATTTTGGTTCATTTTATTTTCAACCATAATGGTCAAGGGGCAAATCAACTAAACACTTTTAAATTCGAAACATCATCATTGCGGACATCCTTTTATGGTGATGGGGTCGAGCATGGTGTTTGGCCGCTTTTTTTTCGTCTAAGCCATTTTCTATTTGGGCTTAGTGAAAAATGTCAACGGCATAAAATGGATAAGGGACAAATGTGACAGTTCAACAGAAAAACATTCGACAAAAAAAAGAAACACAAAAAAAGAAAGGAGAAAAAAAAGTAGACGAAAGAAACAAACATAAAAGGCATCCCGAGATTTGCCCAATCTCGGCGTCAAAGTCAACGTCAACGCCAAGGATATATAAAGGATATATATGCTTGTGCGGCGGCTTTACCAAACGAATCGATCAACGGTATTCGTCTCTTGCCTCTCTGCCCGTTGGCCGCAAATAAATTGAACTTAAATAGACGACGTCAAGGGCATTAACTGTGTGTCCTGTGAAGGGTCCAACCCGCCCTCCTCCTCTTCCTCCACCAATTCAAAAAATCCCCACCTGCCATTCCGTCAAGTGCTGAAGTATGCGGAAGGTATGAACTGTGGAATAGCTGTTCAAAACATGAAAGGTTCCATGTAGTTGCCACCGATAATTTAATGCCCTCGACGGTTGGACTTAATGACTTTTATTTTTCCTCTTTTTTTTTTTTTGTACAGTGTCCTTTGACATTAAATCAGAAACGAAAAAGGGAGTTTTAGTTGTCAAAGTTTGGATTCCTAACGAGGGTCATTTACCTAATCAAGTTAGACTAATCTACAGGAAAAAAAAAATTTTTTTTTATGTTAAAATGGTTTCCATATTTTTCTGTTCACCTGATATATTTGCAGTCCTAACAACTCGTTCAATATTGGTCCACATTAAAAAAGCGTTAATTTCTTTTTCTAAATATAGATTTCTTGTAACCAAACTCAATTTCAAATGGCATATTCCCGTCTACCCTAACCAGCCGAATCAAATGCTAAGCTAAACCCCAATTTTGATTATGTCTTATGTCCTTTCTTAAAAAAAGAAACCGAAAAGGAAAAAATAACGAGAGAGCCACCAAATTTGCCACATCCGGCTGAAGCGGTTTATATCAGAGGCTGCCGGGCACAGCACAAGTTTTTTTTTTCTTTTTTTTTCGCTTTTTTGTTAAATTTTGTATACAAAATGTCAAGTGTGTCTGCGATGCCTGAATTAAGTGGACTGCCAAAAAAAAGAAATGTGGGAGCAGAAAAATCAAAATATATCAAAAAAAAAAAAGAAAAACGAAAACTTGATTTCCTATTGCTTTCCTACTCTTCAACGTCCTTTGAGCTTAGACATACAAATAAATATATATATATATATATATATATGTATATATATTCTGTGTTGCTGTTTTATTTTGGCTTTTAATAATATTTTCGCTTTGATGCCGGGGCCACTTTGGTCCAGTATTTGTTTTTTTTTCTTTTTTTTTGTTAGTAGATGGTTCGAGTTGGCTGGTTTGCCTTTGGTAGGAAGTTGACAATTTAATTTTATGTACTTGGGCCGACATTTCAGTATTCCGCAGTATTCAGCAGCATTTGGTATTTGGCATTCCCGTTGCCAGATACTAAACATTTATTGTAGTCGTTTTGCAGGACTATTCAAAGTGCTTACTCAAGCATGGACTAAGGGACTACAGAGTCTAAATGTGTGTGTGTGTGTGTGTGTGTGTGTGTGTGTGTGTGTGTGTGAGAGAGAGAGAGAATGAAAATTGAAGATACTAGATACAACAGAAAGATGGAAAGGAGAGGTGTGGGGTAACCGGAAGGAACTGTTTTAACTGGCATTTCATCTATTCTAATTCGCACGTGCCTGCAATTTGGCGTATACCCATCTTATAACCTGCGGGGTAATGCGGCTCAGTTTCGAGTATAAATCTTCATTAGGTTCAGCATTTTGGGCAGAATTCTCCCCCCTCCCTCCTTTCTCATTCAACTTATGCTCTTTTTATATATAAAATACAAATATACAGACAGACTTCGAAGCTCAATGGCTTTTGGCAGATACAAAAACCAAACGAAACGAAAACCCGGCTAAAACATATTTCCACCTTATTTATATTGTAGGCATAATTTATGAATGTTCTCATTTTATTTTACTTCTTTTTTCTGTTTTTTTTTTCTTCTTTTTTTTTGCATTTGCGCATTTGCTTTTTGCGCCTCTGTGCCGACAATGAACAGGTCATAATTTATTGATAGCAAAAGAGAAAAAAAATGGAAGAAATCCGAGCCAAATTTAATACTCAGGACACACTGCAGACAATAACTAAATATAGAAATTGAGTGATGATGAATTGCTGGCCAAATGAAATTTCATTAAGTTGTCTGACTTGAGGCAAACATGTGAAATGTAAACCCGAAATTTGAGTTAGGCATTGATATATGCGAGGGTAATTCCATAAATACAGTGGTAAAGTACACATAATAAACAATTTCAAATACTTGTTCAATTTTTAAATTTGTAAACTTTTGTTTACTAGCATTATTCAAAAACGTTAATAATCAATTAGAGTAGATAAATGGCCTCAAAGTCGAAAGATGTCCAACAACCAAGGCAACACTTTTTTATATTCTTCTCCACATTTATCATAATGTTTTTGAACTTTAACCTCTTGGGGTTGTAGTAGTTGTGTCCAGTTGTTAAGAGAGAGAGAGAGAGAGAATGTGGAAGGGTAATAGAGATTCCTTTTGGAATTCTTGAGTGGGCATGGCCAAGGTAATTCGAGAGGAATCATGTCATTTAAATATAAAAAGAAATTGTGATTTTAACACGGATCTTTTCATCAATAGTAATTAAAAAGAATAATCTTCTGTTGATGGCGAAAAATGTTAAATTTTCATTTTATTTCACATATTTAACACAAATTTTAATAAAATATATTATACCAAATAATATTTATTTTAAATTGTAGCCTATTTCATATTCATATTTTCATTTGCACATAACATTTTCTGTCAGTAGATATGAGAAATAAATTCAAAATATTTTATAACGAAATATGTTTGTATTTCAATAAGGAGATTTTTTTATAAACGTAATAAATTATTTTTTATAAATTAAGCTGGGTGGTGACCAAAAAAAAAAAAAAACAAAAACAAATAAAAGAAATGCAATTAAAAAAACACATTTACCTGGTTTATTATTTCACTGGCTGGCATTTGAACATTTGAAACCAAATACAAAAATCATATAAATCAATTTAAATAAATGAATATTACCCGAATAACTTATGATATGTTAACAATGAGAATAAAGAGTATGAAAGTTTGTTAAGCATTAAAGACAATATCGATTTAATTTTTTTAGTTTAAATGGTTTATATTCCATTCTTATTATTGATATGCCTTTTAATTGTAAAATAGTTTAATTGCTGAATTCAACTTACACTTCTATTAAGTTCTTTACTATTTTCTTTGGGCTTCTTTTCGAATAACCCTCGAAATTTTACTAGCATATATGTGTATATGTGTGTAAACCCCCAAGTTGAATACTTAGACACGAATTGAAATAAAAATAAATAAAAAATTACAATGCTGGTGCCGTAGTCTCATCTAAAGGCTCTTGGCCATGGTCTGGAGTCCTAAGCATCGTGCCTATTAGCGGGCTTGGGAGTTTTCTTTTTTTTTTTTTTTTTGGGAAGCCCAGTATAGAAAGCCAATTTTATGACTCAACTTAAATAGGCACTTTACTTTTGCTCTTAATGCCTTTTTATGAGGGCTCCTATGCTATGTCTCTCAGCTCACTGTCTTTTTCTCTCTATATCTTTTTCTATATATTCTTTCCCGTTCCTCCATTCATTTTCCCTTATTCTTCTTCTCCATCCTCTTTTGTGGCACTTTCTCACTCTCTTAGTGCCGCTTTTTGTAAGTTAAAGTCATCGCGACTTTGGCACTTGGAATGTCTATGGTTTGGTGAACTTGGTGTGGCAAAGAGTCAGGACATTTAATGATGGCCACGCCCTATTTTGCCTGTCCGGGCTTTATTGGAAAATAAATGGCAAATAGTCGCGCGAGTGTGGCACAACAACTTATCTGATTTTACACTTGTACCGCCTTTTTGCCGCTATTGTTGTTAATGTTAACGTTGCAATAAAAATTATGACAGTCGCAAAAGTTAAATGTCTGACGCGAACGCAAAACGGAAACTAAGAGGCGGCCATTTTGTAAATGCGTATGAGAGAAATATATACATAGATAAATGAAATGAGGTAAAGTAGAAAGCAAAGTTGTGTCAAGTCAATGCCAATGAACATGCGTGGGCCATTTTCATCTTTCAATTAAATAAAAGAGCCAATAAGGTTCACTTTGTTGCTGGTTTGTGCCAAGTTTTTGGTTACTATGGCCAGAGGCCAGTTGACGCATTTACACAAAATTACCACCAAGTGTCAAATGCAAACATTTAGCTGTAACAATATTTGCAATAAAAACAGAAAATGCCGAACAGGCTGGAGGGCTTGGTGGAGGGGTGGGCACTTTGGCTGGCTGAATGGCCGTGGGTGGGTGGAATAAGTAAAAGTTTTGTAATGAACAGCGAAAACTTTAGAAGAAGCGAAACGCTTCACTTCACTTTACTTTGAGTTTGAATTTGAGTTGAAATTTGAGTTTTAGCAAGAATAGCAATAGCAGCAGATCATTTTATTTACCTCTCGCCCTCTCTCTCTCTCTCTCTCGCTCTCTCTCGCTCTCTTACTCTGGCGCTCTCTTTTTTTCTCCCACTCTATCTCTTTCTAATTGATAAATTTCACACATTTAATTAAAAAGTTTATACATTTTGTCCTTGCCCCTATTAATAATAAAAATAAAACAAAAAAAGAAACCTCGCACATAAAATTTGTGTCAATTGTTTTTTTTTCCTTTCTGTTTTTTCTTTTTTTTTTTTTTGTGTTCCTTTAAACAAACAGAAAACCGCAAATTTAGTTAGCCAAGCGGAATAAATTATGCTAAGGGTGGCAACAGTATGCGGCATTGTGTGGCAAAGGGAGGGTTGCAACGGAAATGTTCATGCCACATATATTTGTATTTTAATTAGAGAAATTTATGCATAAAATGTTTGTTACATAAAATATAAAATCAAATGAAATTAATGAGACCTAGATGAGAAGAGAGAGAGAGAGAGAAAGACAGAGAAAAACGGTGTGGGATAGAGGGAGATAGTAAGCGAGTGAGTGAATGCGATGGTATATAAAGTACAGGATGTCATTTGCTCAGTTTTGTGGCATAATAATTATCATAATGGAGCAATTGTTCTATTTTCATATATACATATATATGTTTAAACAGTTTTGTCGCGTTTTATTAGATTTACAACAATTTGTTTAATTGTTGGCCATAGAAATAGAAAATTATATTTAATATTTGTATGTGTGTGTGTAGCAAATGGCTAAGAAAATGATTTGACAATAAATTCATGCGTTAATCTGAACTATTCAATTTGTGGTTAGATTTACAACAATTTGAAATTAAAGCTAAATATAGTTGCAATCATTTATTTTGGCCTTGCAGGTGGTACACAAACACAGATTGAGAAATCTTATAACTTTTGCGTTTGAGTTAAGATTCATCACGCATACGCCATGTTAGCCAACTTAATTAACGCCAAGGCTGATGATGTCATACGCAGCATAAATAAATATTCAACGGCACTCAGAGGGGGAAAACCCACACACACCCATGCACGCACATACTTACTTACCCACACACACACACACACATACAGTTACTAACCCACACACATGAGAAATCATTGATATTAGATGGTAATGGGAATGGCAATGGGTGGGACACGCAGCATGCAACAGCAGAGCAAGAACTTTTGATTAAAATGTCGTGGAGGCAGCTACACAGAAATATGTACATACATACATACAGAGAAAAAGGGAGAGAAAAAGTAAGGGAAACTAAAGGGATTGCAAGCGAGATGAAAGTTTAGTTTGAACGCACACGAAATTGCAAATGTTTTGCCAACGAAAGTTGAAAATCCGAAATGTGCTGATGTTGCTGTTGCTATTGCTGCAGAATGTTTGTGGCTTTGGCAAAAGCTTTGCCTTTTTCTGCGTTGTGTTGCGTTGACAATGCGCAGCATTTTGTAATTCCAAAGTCAGCCGCACCAACAACAGCAATAACAAGAGCAACAACAACAACTGCATGTGCAACAACAAGTTAAGCAATAGGAAGGGGGGAAAAAAATGGCAAAATAGAACTGAACAGTGTAGCATCAACATGCTGTGAAAAATTCAATTACAAAGTCGACACTGCGAAAGAATGCAAATTTGCCCGCAGTTTGTAAGCTGTTTCTGCGGTCTGCCAAGCGACCAGACCAAACCAGAACCAGAACCAGAACCAGAACCAAAACGATTCCACATAGTCGTCCATCGAATGTTGCCAAGCAGTCACGTGCGAACGTGACGAAAATGCCACGATTTCAGGCTCACTCTCTGTCTCTTTTCTATATGACAATGGATGGGTCTTAGCCAGGTTCTTCTTGATGTTGCATATCTGTATGTTTGTTTATTCGTTTGTGCGTAGGTGCTGCTGCTGGGAAACTTTGAACGAGCCACAACAATGCATGACCGCAAATGTGAAATAGTTTCACAGATTTACAATGGCACAAAGATTAAGAGAAAAAAAAGCGACACAGCTCCAGGAGAAGGAGTTTCCAAAAACACATATATAGTTGCATTTAGAAATTGCACATTGGAAAATTGATTGAAAATATGACCGTAAAATTGTTATATAAATATTCATTTCAATTGTGGCCAATTTACAGCCCTTACCTTAAAATATTCCCGTAAACGTTTTAAGATGATTAATTTGTTACGCAAATAGCCTCAGAAATTCTCTAGAAAATCTTATTACTGTCATTGTCTTAACAACAACACAAATCATTTGTTAATTGACCATCTGTGTAAACCTTTAAACCGCTTAGAAAACAGTTAAGTTTACATATATAGTTTGAGATGAACAAATGTAATAAGAGAAATTGTTCAAAGGAACAAAAAGCGACATTACAAAATTAATTTTGTAGACATTTTAGAAAATTATGTACCTGAATAATCAAGGCGTACATTTCAATAAATAATTATAAAAAATTTAATATATGTACCTCGATAAGTATAATTAGTGTTGAGGAAAGAAAAATAAAAATTTAATTTATTTGAGAGATTATTGTTAGTTCTATGTAAAATTATTTATTACTAAGTCTAAGCCTAATCTAGTGCAGTTTAGGATAAAGATCTATTATATATATATATTATACTACGAATATTCCAAGAGATTATTCTTTTGAATTTTTTGCCATTGCAAACTGTGACAATTTGGTTAACGTTGCTCAACACTGGTCTGCCTAGAGCATAATAACTTAACTTTCATAATGTATAAATGAAATTAAAATGACTTGGACAATTTAGCAAAGTGTTAATTAAATGCCATACCATAAATTCTAATATAAACTAATTAGTTTTGTTCCTCAAATGCCAAAAACAATTTCAATCATCAGTTGTTGCAAAATTTCAAATATTCATTGTTCTTGTTGCTATTGAAAATCTCAAGCGTATATTGTGTGGACAATAATAAAATAATAAATGAAAACTACATAAAAACATATGTATGTATGTATATACAATATATACAATATATATTTTATTCGTATATATATATAAATAACAAAATTTTCTACATATTTTCTGGACTAGAAAACGCAATTAGATACAATTGAAAATTTTGTGCAAAATTTCTAACTTAATTGACATTCGTCTGGCAAATGCCAATCAGTTGATTTTAGTCCCACCCATTCAAACACATGTTTACGTTTGCCAAATGCAATTATGTCTAATTGTAAAATATTAGTATTATATTTTGGGGCCAGCCAAATTGAATTGGTAAGCAAATTTGGCAGTAAATGAAGCCTAAAAACCGAAACGTGTAATGTGGTTTTGGGTTAATGGAAATTCATTTTCAGACAAATAGAATAAAAACCAATGGCAAATGTTTTGCAAACTCGATTTGTATTTGAACCCAACATACAAAATTATATACATATATATATATATATATATATATATAGTTGTAGATAAATTGACAAGCGTCGCGTATGTTGGTGGTTCAATTTCATTTCATTTCTATAATTGCAAACAGCATTCGAGTCCTCTTAGAACCTAAATATGAAACATTTAGATTTGGATACACAAATAGATACAATTTTATCAAACGAAGTAGAAGAGACTAAGAATGGAGTTTTTCTTTATCTAGATTTGTTAATTTATAATCCTTCTGTTACTAATTATATATAATATAATTAAATAGATTATTTCGTTTCACATTTTTCAAAATCTTTCAGAATCACTAAGAATAATCTTTATGCATAAAATACATAAAAGAAAATAAAATCTAAAGAAATCTTCAACATAATACTAGTAGTTGAAATCCCTGGAAATTTTGGAATTCCTTGAAATGAATTTGGACCTTAATCAAATCCACGGAAGAGAATAACTCTAACTAACAAAGAAAAGAGTTTAATTTATTATTTAGTTTATAATATTAGTATTATCAAACATAGAAATAGAAGTATTTTTGAAATTGTAGAATTTTCTAAATTTTTATGAGTTAATGAAGTCAAAGGAATAGTAAGAATGAAACATCAAAACATCAAATTGAACAATTGTCGATAATTTTCACGCTGCGTTGTGATCTTGCCCGTAGTTAATAATATCGATAGTTTTCTTTCCCCTCTCTTAGATTTCAATTTTGGTATTAGATTTCAACTTAAAAACTTTATAAGAAAATAATGCATTGTGTATGTGTATACTAAATCTTTATAAAAAAGGATAATTCGGGAAAAAGATAATCTTTAATTTGAGAACGAACAGAGAATATTAACTGACTGATATGTAAATAATATGTATTAATATTATTAAATATTATACATTTAAAAACTAGCAACCAACATTTTGACTTATTATTTGTCTTGTTATAGCCAATTTAGGCTATTATATTTATACTTAAGTATTAATTTTCACAAATGTTTCTATTTTATCTTTCCAATCAAATTTTTGCAACGTATAATTATATTAAACCAATAAATGCTTTAAAAATTCGTTGGAATTGTGCTGCTGATTATTAATTCTTTCAATTGATTTCGTGAAGAAAATATTACAGTAAATTCTTTTTGCGGAAATTCTTTTTACATAAATTATTTTTCATTTTTCTTTTAACGTTTTCCGCTTATTGTTTTTTGCTGTTTCATCGAAAATGTTCCGGGGTTGCAGGGGATAAAAATGGTCTAATTAGGTTGCCATCTGCAGCTATATCAACTTTACTTTATATTATGCAAATTTTCTCAGGTTTGAGCCTGGTCGGGCTAATAAAAATCCGTATATTACGTATACGCAACATTGAAATTAATTGACTTCATGCTGTTATTGTTTGTACGACAAACTGTTGCGGCGGCATTGCCATTGACAGAAGGGCGCAACGTTGGACAGCGCATATATTAACACATTTTAAAATGTTATACCTCTTCTCTTTCGTCTTCTCTTCCTTTACACAGGAGCAACACAAATGGCAGCAACAACGACAACAACAATGACAGCCACAGCAGCAGGAGGAGGAGGAGGAGCAATTGGTGAAGCAACCGCTTCAACAATGGCGCCATCGTCCACAGTACACAGTGGCGGCCATATAAATCAAAATTTAATTATGTCACCCGGCTCGAACTTGTTGGGCGCCTCAGTGGCCGCTCTTACAGCACCAGGGGGCAGCAGAAGCAGCGGTAGCAGCATAACAAGTTTCGATTCAAACAATTTGATCGATGACAAACGGCAGAACCACCAGCAACAGCAGGAGCTGGACCATGAGCCAACTCTACAGAATCAACAGCAATCGCATTCACATTCCCGCATTCAGGCCAAAGATACAGCCGGGCCATATCCCATACCTATGCATAAAGCTGAGACGATTGAGAATCACCTAGATGCTGGTATTCATCGTTTGGATGGCGGTGGTCCTGATAATATGTTTGGCACACCCATGTACTTTGGTACAGACAATTCAACGGTGGTCACCACACAGATTGGTGCCACAGCCCATGTACCCTGCACTGTGCATCATATTGGCGAGGGCGTGGTAAGTAAAGTTTACTGTTACCTGGTCTATCCATTCCATTTCCAGCTCTACCTCTCTCTCTATCTTTCGTTCTACTATTGTTTTAATAATTTATTAAAAGAAAGCAATCCATCAATGCCGATGAATTGTTTGAGTTGCAGTCAAACACCCAATTCTACTTTTGTTTCAATTTTCCTTTTTCGCTGGCATAAATTACAAAAAGTGTCATAAAACCAGGACTGACGAAGAGGAAGGGCATGGGAGGGGTATAGAAAAACATTTGACTTTCGATTTTTTAATTGAAATTGAAAAGTCATAAATGTCAAGACAAAGACAGAGAAAAAGATGGCAAAAGTTATCTAGGGGAAAATTTGATGAAATTGGCCAAAAAGTGAGAAATTATTATGGAAAACGATGCCAAGGCAAATTCATAGATACATATATGTATGTATAGCTACCATATCTATACTCCTGATCAAAGTAAATGATGAAATGTTATGAGAAATTTTCTGTTAAATTCTTGTAAATTTATCTCTGGCCACATTCCAATTTAATTCAACTTGAGAAAAGTTTGCCCCATGAACAAGTCTATTTATTTCTCCAAGTGCTGCCGCTAAGGCACGTGCTTTGGCCTTCCCCTCCGACATCCCCTTTTTTGCCTTTTCCTTCACTTTACTACTCATCACCTTCCCTTACCACCATATTCCTTTTATACATACACACGCACACACTGCACAGCTCAGAGTAAATTAATTAAATTTTTGCTTATCAAGTGTGCACTTGTATCAAGGTTTTTGGCAAAGCCAATAAACATAGCAAAACTAATATAATACGAGACATATTTTGAAGAGGGAATCCAGAACAAGAGACATAGAGAGAGGGTGCAGGGGATGGAGGTATGAAATAAATTGTAGAAGGAGTCCATTTGGAGCTTTATGTCTGACTATGGATCATTAGGCTGGGGACTTGACCATTTGGCTGCTGGAAAATAAATTACACCTTTAGGTAATGCATAAATCCAAACTACAACTGGGGACGAAGGACGAAGGATCATGGTTAGCAAACGAAAGCAAAGCTGAGTAGAGTTGGGACTCAAACATAACCATTGACATGACGACATAGCCTCAAGAGGTATTAATTTTCCGCTTGTCTAGAGTTATTACTCATACGCCCCCATGACCGGCCGTCTATCTCTCTGTCTCTGTCTTTGTGTGTGTGTGTGTGTGTGTGTGTGTGTTTAACTCACGTTTCATGTGTATTTGCTTAACTCAACTGTGTGTTAGGTGTTTATGTGCTTGCACATGTCAAGTGCTGGACATAATTACTCTGCTTTGGGTATCTCTCTCTATCTCCATCTATTTGGTTCTCTGACCTCAGTGCGTGTTGGGGAATCTGTTTGTAGACGCTGCCAAGCAATTGCGTGACTGCTTTAAATTGACGATTTCATAATTGTGCCTTTAAGTGTGCAGAAGTTAATAAGCACTTAAGCACTTGTTTGTAGTAAGCCCTGACCCCTTAAACTCACATGAAGTAGTAGCAAGGGAGGTAGATGTTAAGACTGAAGGTGTTAACATTCTAACCACATTCCCTTCATCCCTGTTGCCACTTTACACGCGTGCTCAAGTGGCCAACGTTATAGCTTATGACCCTAAAACAATAATACATTGGTATCATATAAGTACATATATAACATTTTCCTTTAAAAGTCAGCAATTTGCGTATTAAATCAAGCAAATAGAATTAATGATATAGTTAATGGTAAATTCAAATTAATGCTCAAAGAGAATTCAACTAATTTGACAGCTGCATTCATTTCCACAAAAATTATGCTACAAATGTGTTGAAGTTGTGGCATCTTTTTTGTTTCCTTTGTACATACGTAATTGACACACAGCATGAAATGCAATGAATGTGCGAATGAATGAATGAAGAAACCATCGAATGAGAATGTTGGCAAAAAGCAAAATTTTTGATATGCACACACGCACACACATACATACAGATCATATGGGACTTTGTCTGCAAAAGGCTTACACTGTGAGAAAAAAATGAACTACAAACGAAACTATAATATTTTTTTATAATTTACAGTCTAAAATTTAGAACCTTTAGATTGCATGACATTCTTTTTGACAAAAGATTTGACTTTAAAATTTAAGAAGCTTTTTGCTCCTTTTTTAGTTATTTTTTTCGATCTCTTTCTTTTGTTATCCTTTTAAGTTCCTTTTAAATCTGCTTTTTGATGTGCATTTTTAGCTTTTCTTTTCTTAGTTATCCTTTTTTCCTTTTTTCGTTTCTACTTTTACACTGCTTCTTTTATCAGTTCTACTTTATTAGCCCTACTTTTTTTAGTAATCCTATTTTAGAACTTCTTTTTTAAGTTCTCGTTATAGGTTTATTTCAACTTTGTTTAAATTTTTTATTTTTTTGTAATAATTGTTTATTAAATTAAACCAAATTAGATCTAATTTGCTTAACAAACGATAAAAAAAATCTATAAATTTTATACAATATGTACTTTGGTAATAGTAATTATAATAATTGTAACAAATTTACAATTGTATAGAATAAAATAAATAATTTGCCTATCATTTGCTTAAATAATAAATAAATACTTCTGTAGTTAACCATGGGTTATAATTATTTCCAACTTCACTTTTGAAAATAATTATCAAGAAACTTCACTTCACGCAATAATTAAACATATTAATTTGCAAGTTTCCATTTAATCCCATATAACCAACATTTTTTCGTATCATTTAAATTAATTTTCGAATATTGTTTGTGTTGCTAAAGCATTTTTCATTGTGTAAGTCTATAATAAGAAAATTTATGCAGCGAAACTTTTATTTTTTTATCGGATTTCGAACGAAAATGATTTATCTTTAACGTAATGAACTGTTTTTCTTTTTTGCAAACTGGTTAAACTTTTGTGTCTGCCCTCGCTTCAGTTGGCTGTCAATTGCACATATCGATGGCAACTTTGTCTTGCATAGTTTTAGTGGGTGGTTTTTGGGTTGTAAGCTGTTTTGCTAAGGCTACTTAATAGTCTTAATGTCCCCCCAAGAAACACATACACAACCAACTAAGCACCATACACACACAGAGAGAAAGGGAGAAATAAATAAAAGAAGAGATACAGAGAGAGAGCGAAAGGGAGAAGGGGAAAATGAAAAGATACAAATGCACTTTCATTTCATTGCTTTGCTCATGCATTTTCATGTGTGGCAGCATTAAAAATCTCTCTTTCTCTCTCGTTTCTCTATGTCTCAGTTGGCATTTCCCTGAAAGCTGGCCCCGCCTCTAAAGTAACATATACCGCCCTTTTGTGTTGTGTTGCGCATTAATATTTGCAAGAATTTATGAACGGGCATTAAGTCCAAATGCGAGTGCATTGCCAGTGCACAAACTGTAAGAGGAGAAAAGGAATATTAAGGGGGAGGTGGTGGTGGCATGTTCAATGGCTAGGAAAACCATAACGGGTAGACATTGCTGCACACACTGTGGCAAACACCTCTTCATGCAGCAGCATTACTTATACAAATTATTTCCATATTTGCCACCCTTTATGTCTTTGTCCTGCCAAAGCCAAGACAACAAAAAAAAAAGGGTTTCGGTTTGCCCCCCTCCTGTTTAGCCCCCTTTGCTTTTTTGGTTGGTGCCACGACATACTAAACATTTCCGCGCACTTTGTGCCGTGGACATTTTGCGCTTGTGTCTTTTTTTTTTTTGCCTTCTTTGCTCCATTGTCGTAAATTTCCTTCAGACGACAATAAAATGCAGGAAACATTAAATAAATGAATTGCTTCCTTCGACAAAACAAACGAAGAGAAAAAACAAAAAAAAAAAACTGCCTTTGTTTCGCCATTTTGCTGCAATTTTAATTTTTGTCAAGCCGTGTAATTTATGCACTGAACATGAACTTAAGAGAATAGGATTTGCAAAGCAAATGAAATTGGAATAGAAATGCAATTAAGTTTCATAAATTGGATTGCTTACACTTTAATATAAAATCAAAGAATATTTGCCAAAGATATACACACATAATAACATATATAAACATATACGTATATATATATACAAATACTGGGAGAATTTTCAAATAAATCAGCACACAATAAAAATCAAATCTTTATTGGTCAAATGGAATGCAAAATGCTCAAGCAAATCTAAATTACATAAATCAAATTCCACACACACACACTTAGAGAGAGATAGAGAGAGAAAGAGAGATAGTAAGATAGAGAGTTTGTGAAATTAAAAATTACGAGACATTTCTGTTTTACTTTTGCTGTCTCTTTCAATATGCCTGGCTTACTCTCGCTATCTCTGTTTCTTACTTCCCATTTGTACCTCCTTTAGGAGGGCGGGGAACATTAAAATATGTCATTAGGGTATTAGTCCATTTGTGCAGAGCAGCTTAAATGGCATTTAAAATAAACTAAGCAAATATGTGCAACGCTGTCAGGTTTCAAACGTTGGCTTTGCCTGTGACATTTGCCGTTTGCCATTGCCTTTGCTGCCAGTTGGTACATATAAATTGAACTAAATCAGCAGAGGCAGCCATACCATGCCAACAGTCACTGCAAAAATAAAATGAACGTGTCTCTGTGTGTTTATATATGTGTGTGTGTTTGTATGCTATGACTTGCAGTTGACTGCTGCTGCCGCTTCAATGTTTGTCCTGTTGCTCTTTGCCCTGTATCTCAGTGTGTCCGTGTGACTTGAGCACTTAATTACTTTTTAGATAAATTGTCGTTTTTAATGTCTAGACTTCTCTTAGAGATATTTTCCTAGAGAAAAGTAGCAGTAATTAAATGTTCTCACAGCATGCCAAAAGCTTAAGCAAACACACACATACACATACACACAAAAAATAGAAAATACCAAAAGCTTAAATGCTTAAAAAATACCTTCAAATACACTTAGGAAAATTGCAAAAATAAACAAGCACATCAACATGTAAATTTGCTTAGATCCTTAAATGTTAAAAACCCAAAGGCGAATGTAAATTGGAATGCATTTTATTGCCCTTATTTCCTTGTATTGTATAAATAAATGACTTTTATTTGAGTTAACCAAAGAAAATGGGGAAAATTCTTTGATATATAAATACGTTTTTATATATTTTTGCACCCAGTGGGAAATCATCTCTTGCAATAATTTTTAAAACTTCAAACAAAGAAAACTTAATAACTAATATATTAAAAATAAGTTACCTTACGATTGTGGAGGTTATTAGCATATATCTATTATTGATTAATGGAGAGGCAAATTTAAATATTTATTTATGTTAATTTTATTGTCACTTCTTGTAATAAATTTTGAAATTTCAAATAGAAAATGTGCTGTAGAATGCCTAATGTAAAGGCAGATTAAAATATTTTTTTTATGTATTTTCTTGTGATTTTAGACATTTATATAGTTGAACAATAGTCAAAAACAAATTTTTCATAAATCATTGCTTAACTCTAATTACGTAGTGAATTTCAATATCTGATTATAAAGTGATATGCTTTTAGATATTTGAGTTAGTAAAATACAGCAGTAGTAATTTTAATAGACTATTGTATTTTATTTAGATTGGTTTGGTAATTGATTTAATAAAGTAGATCAAACTAAATTCTTTTGAAAATAAAACCTATGTATATTGAGTCAAACTAAAAAGAAACCTATTTATATTAAGCAAACTAAACGAAACAACATTTTTTTTATAAAACAAAGGTGTTTTCATAGATAATTCACGTACGAAAAACTTTTACAAGAGAAAGAATATATATTTTTTGAAATCAATATTAAACAATGAATAAGTGCTTAATATAAATCTATTAAATATTGTCAACTTATAACATTTTCAAATAATATATCTACTTTTCTTCATCTTTACATCTTTACATTTCTTTCCTTTTGCAAAAAGAAATTAGCAAAAAATATATTTTCTTTTCGAGTGTAAAATGACTATCTAAGTGGCATAGATTCTATCTGGCAGGGTAATTTATTTATAATTTGCTAGAATTTTTTTTCGCCACCACCCCTTCCCTTTTCCATCCTATGCAGATTAGAAAATATAATTATAGGTGAGAGAAACAGACTAAAGGACATAGCAAGAATGAAACAGAGAATGAGGAGACGCAGAGGAAGATATGATTCTAGTAGAGTAGCAAGGCAAATATTTGCAGACTTTTTTTTTGCTCTCGTTTTATTTTTTTTTCCAGTAAGATAAAAATGCCGAAATTGGTATTTTATGAAAATTAACGCTCAAGGGTTTCTCTCTGCGTGTGTGTGTGAGAGTATATATACATATATATGTATGTGTGTATGCGGATATTTCTGGTTGGTTTTTGTTGCCCAAGATCTATCGTTAAGATAAAAAAAGGTTACACAAATATTTAAGCATCCGAAGAGCGACTCTCTAACTCCAATCTCTCTTTCTCTTTCAATGTATGGTATAATTTTTCGAAAAACTTTAAAATCAGATAAATATAAATTGCCCTTGTCCAAAGACCAAGAGAACTTTGCTTAGTGCTTAACCATTGGAAAAAACAAGCATATAATTTTTTGTTAAAACACATTGATGTAGGTTGCGATATTAGGTAAATATGCGCATTTAATCCAAAACAAACACATAATTTCCGTATAATTCCTTTTCTTTAGGCTACAAAAGAAAAAAAAGAAGAATGTGAAATTCTTACTTTAGTTGACATACAATTTATTTTGACTCTGGTTTTTTTTGTTATACCCTGTAACCACAGCATTTTAAAGGAGCCTTCTAAACTAGAGAGTATGTTAATGCTAGTGTTGGTAACCTTATTATTCCTTGTAGAGTGTTGGACAATTTTGCGATTGTTACATTTTGAACTATTTAGTTTGCTTGTCTTCTAATTAGAAATAATTTAATAATGATTTAACTTTATTATTTCCAAATGAATGGATAATTTTTTATATATGTTCAGCATTTTCTTTTTATGTATCATTTCAAAAAGAGTTCTTGATTCGACAGTTTTGAAAACTATTTGAAGTACCCAGTGAAGTGTCGATCGAGTTATGTTTAGTTTTTGAGGGGATTACTTTGACTTAAAAATTTTAATAGTTGTAGGTCACGTCTCTATACGCATTCGTACAGGGTATTTGGCAGTCATTTTCTTAAATTAAAGTTATGAATTTTATATTTATTTTTGCTTTGGCTGTTTTTGGCCTTTTGAAAATGATGTTTTGTATACAAGTATGTGGAACAAAATCATACATACTTGGCATATAAGTATTTGTGTGCTACCATTTTTATTTGAACTTTTCTCTGTTTTCTTTTTGGCGTATATTTTCTTGTTTTTGTCGTTGTTGTTGTTTTTGTTTATACATATGGTATATATTTTTTTATTGCTCATATTTTGTTTGTGTGTTATTGTGTGAGCTTTAAAGCGCTTGCACTTGAGTCAGAACAGAAGGCAAACAACAAAGGACGACTCGTACACAGAAGGACTCTTTGTCGCCGTCGTCGTCGGCGTCGCTGCTTAAAATAACATAAAAAATTATAAAATATTTTACTGCCAGGCACAGTTATTGTTGCAACGACCTCCAACCAACCAAAAAAAAAAAAAAAGAAGTAAAATAACCTGCACAAAAACAGAAAGAATCATACAGGGTGCTACGTCTCAATGTATATTGTGGTATATGTCAAATATTGATATATTTTGATCGGCTTCGAACCAAAATAAATTATTATTGGGAACCTTGTATGCGCCTAGTCTGATGATGAATTCTGAAAATTTTTCGTAGTTTTATCTGAAGATCTTGACCAGGTTTTTGTTTTATTCCATTTTATTTGATTGGTAATAAATGTGAATTTTAATTGACAAATTGAGCGCTTTATTCACGTAAATATTTTTTTGTTATTGTATTTTTTTCAATTAATTTACATGAAAAGTAAATGGTTAAGGTATAGTGAAACGTATGCTTTTTGAGGACTAAAATCATTTAAGTCAATGGAATATAAGATTCACAGATTATCAGAACTATTTTCCAGAAATTAGCTGAAAAATTACTTAATTTCAAATTCTTTTATTTAATAAAATCATTTTTTATCGAATACTTAATTTCTATATTGCACAATATCGAATTGTAAACTCCTTTGGTTAATTTTATGTTTATTATCTAGTTTTTTTTTATCAAAAAGCTCATTTAAATATGCTTCAGTTAGGTTTTATTAAAGAGTTTTTCTAGGATTCTGCATTTATAGAGATTTTGTTTTAAGACTAGAACTAAACTAAGGTTTTAGGCAATAACTATATAAGATAATAATTAAAAGTTTGGGCAATCAAATTAAATAATAATTTAAGTCATTAAGAAAGAGGGCAAAGATATCATACATAATTTAAAGTAATGAGTAGACATCAGATTATAAGCACTAACAATATGAGGAAATGGCTGCAAAAATTAAGTAAAGAAAAGACAAAATATATAGACAAAATTATTTTATTTTTTATATTTATACATATGTATATCTCTTTATATCTATTTACCTGCATGTAATTTAATTATATAACACACCCTGTTTAAGTATATGTTAGTATTTATAAGTTACTGTTTGTTTGTGCAACTGAGAATATATTCTTGGAGTTGTCATGCAATCGGCAGGCAACATTCTGGGTATTAGATAACAAATTCTCTTTGGGAACTTTAGCAAGAGATTATTAAAGATTTACATTTGTGTATTAAATTTGTGTCCTTAATTAGAAAATTTGCTTCCTTAGTCTTAGTTATACTTGTGTGTGTGTGTGTGTGCGTGGGTAGCCATGACAAAAGATTTGGCAGCTTTTGAGCTCATTAAGTTTGAGAGTCACTTTGTTATTTTTGGAATGAAAATGTTGCCTGAAAATTGCCATAAACCTTTTTAATGAATACAAATCATTATCACTTGTTGTTGCTACTGTTGCTGTTGTCGCTGTAGCAGGGCAACAGCCTTAACCGTAATTAAACAATGGACGAGCTAATAAGTAAGACATTTTCTAGTAGACAAGTTGATGAAGGCTTCAAGCTTCGTCCTGAATGATGTGTCCTTTGCCTGTGCCTTTGGCCCCAACATCACAATGTTTATTAAAACAAAAATGTTGTCCGAACAATGGCAGTGGGAGAAGAATTTTTGACCCAGATTTCTCTCGTATGCAAAAATGGCTTTATAATTTCTATAAAAAATAAAACTTTTCTCCATAGACAAAAGCTCCAAGCAAAAACAATTAAGAAACGGCAGCAGTCAAAGTAGGAAAGTGGTTAAGGAAAAAGGTGAAAAATGAAAAGTGGAAAGTTCAATGCCGAAAAAAAAAGAAGAGCCTTAACAAATTTCAATTATTTTAATTGCAATGCAATCATCAGGCTACACCCTTTTTAATTACACATCAATTGTGTTTTTTTTCCATCATATCTCATTCTTCTTTTTTCCGAAAAAAAAATTGAAGGATAAAAGCATAATGAATGTGAAACGACCAAAATCGCATTTAATAGTTAGGTAAATACAGCCAAAAGTAGGCAACGGTAAATTCGCATTTACAATTCTTCTTTTGATTTGTTTGTTTGTTTTTTTGATGCTCTTGGCTATACAATAGGTTATTGTTTGGTTCGGTTTTTGTATGCAAAAGCTCTAGAAGGCAACCTTAAAACAACGAAGTTTTTATACCCTTGACTTGAATTGGCTTAAGACCTTTTTCATTCTCTCTTATGAAAATAAACGAAAGGCAATTAAAACGTAAGAATTTGACCAGAATCAGAGCAAAATCTAAGGGAAAATGTTTACCTTTTTGAAATTAAATATTCGTATTTTATATTTGACTTTATATGGATTTTTTTACCTTAGTACTATTGATATTTCCATTATTTGCAAACTATTAAATTTTTTTCTTCTTAAGACTTTTTTGTTTTATAAGCTTTTCACTCTTCAACTCAGCATGAATAAAATATAAATTGGTCTGCACCTTACCACCGTCTATATCACATGGCCAATAAATAAACGTTAGGTGCAAAATTTAACTTTCTATTTTCGATTTTTTGTGTAAAGTTCTCCGTTGATTTTGTTGAGAAATATCTTTTAAAACTTGAATTATTTATTAATTTACTCAAATATCAGTCAAAAGGTTTCTAGCTCTGAAAAGTTTATAGACTTATGTACAAATTTGTATAGCAAGAGAGAAACTAAAAATATATTCATTTTTGACATAAAATTATATATTTTTTGTAAATTAGAAAAGAGATAAATTTATATATTTATGTATATACTATTTGAATAAAGGAAAATATAAAAAGTTAAGAAAAATTCCTTACACGTACAAGAAATGGTATCCGATCGAATTTTTGAGAACCAGTGGAACCCATTAAAAATCTATCCAAAATGAATACATTAAATAAAATAATTATCAAGTATAAAATTTCACGAAATGTGTGATTTTACGAATTAACTTTGTCTTCAAAATATTTTGATTTCCCTTGAGTCATTAAATAAACGTAAATTTTGATGACTTTTTAATATTAACCAGGCTAATTTGTGTCATTGGCATACAATTAATTGGCTAGTTATAACAATATTGACCTATTCAGTGTTCAATTATGCATTAATTGCACTTAATGCGCATTTCCGCTTCAAATGAGTTTAATTAATAACCTGAGAATTTGATTTGCTTTTAATTATAGATGTAGCCGCCGGTAATAAAAGTTGATTAACAACGATTTAACAAGACTACATACTAAAATAAAACTACATACATAAGTAAACCAAAAAAGTCATCAACATGAGTACACACTCACACACACACACACACACATTCTTTTATAAGTGTATATACATACATATGTGGTATATATCAAGGATATGCCGGACAATGGTCAAGCAAACATTGGGACACTAAATTGAGCGTATTTTTGTTAAAAGTTTTTGTGCACTTCAACTGCATGGAAAAGTTTTTCCTGCAAATGAAAACTGCACAAAAGTTGAGTGAAAACGAAAATTTTATACACTTTGCTAGTTGCCAGGTTAAATTTCATAAAAATCTTTCTTCTAAAAACTTTTAGAAAAACAATGAGTCTTATTTTTTCTTTTTTAAGGATCCTGCTGTTGTTTAATCATTGCCAAACTGTAACTTTTAACAACAAATGTTGTATATTTACATTAACATTCTCTGTTTACATTTAGGTTAGAACAACAACAACAATAGCGAAAAAAGTATAATAATAGTAGTTAAAAAAAAGAAGTAAAACCGGCTGCAATGTCTAAATAGAATTTTATTAAAATCGCTTGTTAAAAAGTTTTGTTCTCCATTGAAAAAGTTCTTCCTATTTTTACGGTACAACTTCTGACCATCTCGACCATTCGACCACATTGCCCCTTACTGCCTGACATGCCTCATGGCTTGTAGGTTTTGTTGTTGCCCCATTGGGGATTGTGGCATACGGAAATTGGTTGGACAGTGTTGGACAATAAAGCAAACAAAATATATGCGTCAATAACATGCAGAAAACAACAACAGAAACAACAGCAGCAGCAGATAGCAGAACAAAAACCAATTTAAACTTTGAATAGGCTAAAAAAAAAGGAACCAGAGACAAGAAAAGAAAAACACATCGAAAAATATCTAAAAAAAGAAATGTGAGTACAAAACTAGATAGATTTAGTTGCTGCAATTACGGTAAATCCAGACATATAGATACACACACACTCACAATCACACTACACCTTGTAGCACCTAGACTGGTTGCATATGGGAAGGGACTCTCAGGCAGCTGTCAAAGATTTGGCGATTGGCATTGGCAGGCAACGTCGGCAGCAACAAAAAGTATTGCCTACCCTTGGGGGGAGGGACCTGTGCGGACAAGTAGTTAGCATAAATTTGCCATAAATTTGCTAACACAAGTGATTTGTGGGCTGTTGGCTATAAATTAAGCGTGAGTTCTTTTATTTTGCATATACCAAAGGAAGCAAACGAAACTGAAGGGTGAAAGCGCCGAGGTGAAATATTTAAAAAAAAAAAAAATAAGGCTAAAAAAAAGGTAAAATGTAAACAATTATCTGCCAGCTAGCAGCTGCAGTAAGCAAAGTCAACATAACAGCAGCAGGAGGAGAAACCAAAGCCGCACACAGATACAACCATACAAATATACATACGACACACACGTGACAGGCAACTGAGATTTATGCGCTCTACGCACACACACACACACATACAGCTACATACAGCACACACACACTAGTACAAACAGACTTGGCAAAGTAAAGGAATTCTCATGCTTTTGATTAATTGCCGCAACATTTTATTTTTCGTCTTTCCTTTTAAATACCCTATAATCAAAAATTGGAAGGGTATATGAAATTTATCAGAATTTATGCAGCAGACCGATGAAAGCAATTGAAATTTTGTATCCCCTTAAAATTAAAATATTAAGCCTTAGTAGTTGTAAACAGAGTTTTAAAACGTTTACTACGTTAAGTGCCCTTCCGTCACTAAAGGTTCTTGAACTCACTCGCTTTTCACATTGCTCCTACTTACATATATAGTTGAAAAACAAAAGTTCCAGAAAATAAGTAATCAACCTAAGGCACACATAAAGGGTTACTCGATAGAGGGCGCCAGAGTGTTTATAACAGTGGTAGGCAAAATGTCTCACACTTATCAAAAATTAGACAAGTATAATAATTCGGTTAGAGATAAAAAATTAAACTTAAATCTAGTTTTTAATTTTAAGAGTATTTCCAATTCGATGCTTGGTTTTAAAGTTGGTAATGTTTTTATATTCTCCTTTACGGTTTTTTTTTGTTGCCCCTGATGGCTTTACTTTGGTGCCCTTGCCACATTCCTTTTTGCCGTTGCTTTTGCCATTGGTTTTTGCTCCATTTTCTAGCTGCATGGTTTATTTGCAGACACGTAGACCCACAGTCCCAGTGCCCGAGTCTCAGTCGCAGTTCCCATCATAAATATCATAAAAATCGTAGAAAGAAAGCGAAGGAATATATACATACAACAGCAACAAAAAAAAAATGCCAAATATATGTATTTTTGGGACTGGCATCTAAGAAGACAGAAAGAAGCTCCCCAGAAAACCCCTCCACACACACACCCAAAGAGAGTGTGAGAAAGGAAGAGAGAAATCGGAAAAGAATTTATGCGCAATTTATGCCTCACACTGAAAGGATTTTACTGTTACAGATTGTATTGAATAGATATATAGATATATAGATTTCATAACGTATGCGGGTAGCAGCAACAGCAGCAGCAAAATCTTGATAATAAACGACTTGGAGTTGTGTATATATATATAGAGAGAGAAAGATCCAGGAGGAAGGGAGAGGGATTCCTTCTTGTATGTACAATTCCTTCTATTCAATTGTAAATTTTGCGTTTTGACTTGAAATATGTTTTTGCGTATATATTAATTTATATATCAAGGCAAGTTCAGGGGTCTCTCTCTCTCTCGTATTTGATTTCTATCTTCAATCATGCCTAATCATAGATTTATCATACAATAGACTTATTTAAGGTTAAGTAATTTCTGGTTAAATCTGTTGTTTATCTGCTTTGTTCACTTACCAATTTATATTGATATTATGTATTTTCTGTTTGTGTCTGTGTGTGTGTGTGTGTGTGTCTGTGCGTAAGTGTGTGTATTCACCGCATTAAACATTTAAGCAACTGAAAATGTAATTCCTTTTTTATGACCAAAACGCAGCTGATTTAACAATTTTGCCATCGTTCAACTTAATTTGGAACTTTCTTTATTTCTTTGTGTGTGTGTTTTTTTTTTATTTGGCTGCTGCTGCTCGTGCACAAAAATTGTTTGGCATTGCCATTTTGTGTCCAAGTTTTTCCCTTTCTTTTTCTCTATTTTTCTATTTTACTCTACTCTTTTTTAAAGGGTACATACACTTTTTCTGGCAGAAAGCCACGAACTGAACTGACTTAGTTTTATTCAATTTTGTATATAGAAAAGTTTAAGTATATAAATTTTAGAAAGTTGGGTGTGGACTTTGATTTTATTAGAATTAAACTAAACTCAGTCGAATGTATTAGATGTTTATTATTTATTAAAACGACCTCCGGTCAAAATATATTAGAAGAAAATAGAACAAAAAATATTTATTTGTGTTATTAGTGATCTCGAAATCAATGTTAGTTTTTATATATTTTTAAATTATATGGAAAAAAATCAATGGTTTTGCAAAGCCTAAGAAAACCAGCAATTTGTTCACAACATTTAGTAAATTTATTTATTAAATTAAAAGTGGTGCAGATTCGATTTTAATTTAGCCTTATTTATTGAAGGGAGTATTAATAAATTAATTTCATTTTATGTAATTGCATGCAAAACCAAATGATATATATTAACAAAATTAAAGCTTTGCACCCTTAACAGTCATTAAGCGTATTTTAATTAGGCCAACTTTACCGTCGCTAGAAAGTTAAATTGTTAAAATATTTTTTCGTTTGAATTTTTACAACCAAACTAAAGCAGGAAATTTACATTAAAAAATTTTATTGGATTAAAATATAATATATATTACTTACCGATTTATTTGATAAACATATCCGTCAAATTACATAAAATATCCAAGATTGGATGGAATTCGTTTTCGCTGTAAAACTAAAGGAAAACCAAAATTAATATATAATCGGAAGATATGACAATCAATCATTACAATCGAAAAACTTTAAATTTAACTTTGTCAAAGGGTATAAAAACTTCTTCAAAATCAATGTTGGTCCCCCCACCAGCTAGCGTCAATATTTGGAGAATGGAAGAGAAAAAGTTAGCTAAACGAGCGAAATTTTTTTTTTTCTTTCATTTTCTTTTTCTTTTCTATGTTTGGGCCAATAAATAAAAATCCTTATCAATTGAAAAATTGATTGATACACGCGCGTACTTGAGACCCATTCGAATATTGAGGATATCCTTAAGGCAGTAAGACCATTTAGTCGATTGCACAGTGGCAAAAAGTGTAGATTTAGGCCTAACCTAGACCCTTATATAAGCTGGCCATATAAAAAAAGAACCAGTTTGACCACTGTAAATTGGCTCAGATGATGCTCGCTCTCTCTCTCTCACATTTTTTTTTCCTGTTTTAGTTATAACCCCATATGGAGCAGCTCCTAATAGATGGGCCTACGTGGGTTATCATAGTGGGGGCGGGAATGGGATGAATGTTGTGTCGAGGCGGGCGGAATAGGAGAAAGATGTTAGGGAGGTGGATAGCAAAAAACTAGACGACGAAATGATTAATGGTCATTTAGGATTAGCTAAAGTCACACTTTCATGCCTCTTGCCACGCCTTCTACTCGACCTTCTTATGCTTTACCCTCCTCCCTGGTTGGGCAGCTGCTTTTGTCAGTGGGCGTTGGCCTGGGTTTTTGGTCTTATACACATATTTGTTTGTTTGTTTGTCTATTTGTCTCTTTACAGTTGAGGTAGCCAATTTGAACTTTTGAACCCTGGATCAATCAATCTGCTATTATGTTTATTGTTGTTCTTGTTGTTGTTATTTCTACTGTGTTGATGTAGTAATTCTTGCACGTAATTGCTTTTTGATTTTTTTTTCCTATCTTTTTTTTTAGAAAAAAATTTTTTTTCTTTTTTTTTTTTGTTGCCTTTTGGAAAATTGCATCATCATCAAGTTGTCGTCGATGGTTGATGGATTGACAAACATTTGAACAAGACGCACGAACGGACAACTGGGCATATGTTAAACATGCAAAGAAAAAAAAAAAGAGAGAGAAGAAAAAGTCCTTGAAGCAAACGAAGCCCCATTGTGTAATAGAGCTAATGGCGCCGCCTTTTCCAATCCTCCTTTCATCACTTGTTTTTTTTTTTTCTCTTCTACTTGTAGGTATCATGGATACGCAAAAAGGATTATCATCTGCTTACGGTCGGCTTAACAACATATAGCAGCGATGAGCGTTTCAGTGCCACCCACTTGAAGCATTCCGAGGTGAGTATCCACAAAGTAATTTGCAATGCTGATGGGCATACATAGTGGGACAGACTGTGTGTATGAAGATAGCTGATTGCATGTCCTGGTCATGGTAGAAGGAGAGGTGAAAAGGAGTAACAGTTACTGCACCGACCTGCATACAAAATGTTTATGCAAGCTCACGCACATCCTGGCAACATTTGCTACCATTGTGCCGGGCAGGTTCGCTTCAATTGCCACAACGTGACAAAAATTCGCTGCAGAAATATTGCAACAACGAAAACATGCAACTGCAAATTGACTTCACACACACACACACAATCACAGAGTCTGTCTATAAAGTCCAGATGTCACTCATATACAGACCATTGTAAGAAGCCATGGCTAATAAGTTATATTTGTTATTGTGCTTTCTCTTGTTTATTTGTCTGCCTGCCAGGATTGGACATTGCAAATCAAATTTGTGCAACTACGTGATGCCGGTGTCTATGAGTGTCAAGTGTCCACACATCCGCCCACATCGATATTCCTTCATTTGAGTGTTGTCGGTGAGTAACGAGCAGAATGTGCATTCTTTTTGACTTTCTTTTCTCTTTTTTGTTTATTCCGGCTAAGACTTAAATAAATATGGCCTAAGAAATCTCGGTCTTTTGCTTATATATCTTTTGGGTTTTTTTTTGTCTTCAATGGGTCAACCACCAAAACGGACTTGGATGATTTTTCTTTGTGAGACGAGTCTTCTTCTTTTTCGATGCGCTCATGCCAAGGGCCAAGAGAAAATAGCAAAATGCAGAATGAGAAAAGGGCCAAAGGGGAATAAGAGAGAGAGAAAGAGAGAGAGAGAGAGAGAGAGAGAGAGCGGAGATGGGACAAACGGGAAACGAGGCAACTAGGGCCAAATGTCAACGACTCAGCAAGTTCTCAACTCATCGCTGTCCTTGGGGCAAAACTAACTGACGCACATTATACCAAATTTAACAAACAATTTACGTTGAATGTGCCGGGCCTAATGGTGTTTCATTTTCTTCATCTTATAGTTATACATATATATGTATGGATATGTCTCTATATATGTATATATTTTTTGTGCACAAAAACAAAGCCACTCTCTCTGCACACATTTTGTCAGCGATTTGCCTGACTGCCCAAAAATGTAATCTCTAATATGGCAACATACGAAAATAGATGACAGTATACTAAATCAGATTATATACAAGTAAAAGAGTAGAAATGTATGTAACGCCTCTTTTTTTTTCCTTCTAACAATAAGATCTAAAAGTTATAGCATATATATTTACACTCATTAAATATAATGTGTAAATGGCTTAACTGAATAAAATACTCTTTTACACAAGATTTAGTGGTGTGAAGTGCTTTCCTTTTTTATATGCAAATAATATAAAAATATTCTTGTCAGAGATATAAAAAAAAAAAAAAGAATTGATTCTCAGGCTTTTGGCTGTCTAGACTAGACTATGTCTTAAGCCTGATGAAAATGGCATTTGTGTTCACCAATTGTTCATTTTATTTTCTTTATCTTCAGTGTCATTCTCAATTCAATAAAATTATTTTAATATTTTATACGAGCTCAAAAAATTATTAACATGAATTTTCTAGTAATTCACCAAACCACAGATCAACATAAGACTCTAAAAACATCCCAAAAGTTAAATGGTAGATTAGGACAAATTGTTATCTTATGAGAGATTTAACAAATAAACGTAAAAAATATATATATATTTTTTCAAGTTTTCAGCATTTGCTTAAGTTCTTTGAAATGTAATGAAACAGGTGATTGAAAACACATAAAAGTACCAATAGTAAAGATTTGCTTAACGAATAGTTTGTGGTTGATATCAATCAATAACCAATCCACTTTAATTTGCTGTAGCTTTCGTAAGCCAAGTTTCATCCTAGTTAAAGGCATAAGGGTTTTGCTTGGTCAAGTCATTTAGCCAATTCAGACTAGACATACCCGGTTTATGGTACATCAAACCGAATAGCATGCTTTAGAGAGTCAAAGGGAGAATTTATGCAAACATGACCAAGAGACTTGCTAGGTACAAAAACTCGTTTTAAAAGGAGTCTTTTTGGCAGGTTCTTTGTCATCTCTACCTTTTCCTTGCTTAGGTATAGCCTATGAGTCTTTAAGCTCAGATATCTTCTTTATTATAAGGGAAACATTTTCTAATATATATCGCATGGTCTTCAAAATGAATCAAATGATATTATGAGCAGTCGCAAATAATGGTAAATAAATATACCAATCCATACATAAGCTAGATTTCAGTAGTGCAAGATAATTTATATTGATTATTAATATTTGAATTATATTCGAAATGAACTTAAGCATATTTCAAGAAGCTCTTAAATAAGAAATACAAAAAGTAACAAAAGAAAGATGAAAAGTGTCAAAATTAAATTATGATTAATCATAGTATTAAAAAAATATATAAAAGCATACATATACAGCCTTAAATCGATTGCAAATTTTTATTTTAAATTAAAAATGTCTTTTAAATGCATCAACTATTTATCAATGAAAATGCAATTTCTTTCCTTTCATACTTCGACCCCTTTCAAAAAAAAAAATCTTCTTACATTTGGTTAGAAGCGCGCGCCGAAATATCAGGACCACCAATTCGTTATCTTACGCCAGGATCCACGCTGCGACTGCAATGTCGTGTTGTGCAGAATACCGAGGCATCGGAGTATATATTTTGGTATCATGACAACCGCATGATTAATTACGACATTGATCGGGGCATTAATGTGTCGACGGAGCCAGGTGAGTGGTCTATATACATAGATGCATTTGAAGGATGCGCACCAGTCATTCCTTTATACTTCATCAACTTAACTCCCTTTCTCCCCGCCCCCTTTTTATCTCCATTATCCATTTTGCAGACTTTCAATCATCTGAGCTTACTATACAACGTACTCGTCGTGAACATTCGGGTAATTTCACCTGTGTGGCCAGTAATACGCAACCGGCTAGCGTTTTGGTACATATTTTTAAAGGTAAGATTCTTTTTTGTCTCTTTGCCTCTCTCTTTTATATATTTAAGTTGTTGTTGTCATTTCATTTTGCAAATTTAATGTTTATTTGTCTGTCGAGAAATTCAATTAAAAGTTGCACATTTTGCGCAATATTTACCCATCATTTTGTGTGCGTGTGTGTGTGTGTGTGCGAATCGCGCGAGCGCCTTTTTACAGTTCATATATCAAGCGGCATAAAAACAATAAAAGTAATTTATGAAAATGACATAGCCGCAAGCATGTGGATTAAAAATACCCGCACACACACAAACACAGACACACAGACTGGGTGAGAGAATGTCATTAAGACCAGGCCATAAACACCAATACCAGCAAGACTTAAACTAAAACCGTACGCCCACATGGTTAGTGGCAAGTGCCACATCATAATTTATAAGCAACTCTTTGTGCAGCGCAAAAGGGGACACAAAACGAGCTGAGATACTGATACTCATTAGCATTTGTTATATAACACTCGCATACACACACAAACACACAGAGACACACGCACACACACTTGCACATATGTAGTCACTGGTTTAATTAATTTTTAACACATTTTCCTTCATTTATTTTCTCTTTCTCTCATTTTTTTTTCCACTGGACTCAGGCGATAATCCTGCGGCCATGTATCACGGTGATGTCGGTGGTTCAACCAAAACAATGCAATCCCAGCTGCACATTATAATGGTAATGATTGCCATCGGCTATCGGATATTTCACAGAAGTGTATATATGATGAAGATAGTGTAGAGACAGCAACAACAACAAAGCAACAGCAGCAGGAGCGACTACAACAACTCCAAGCAACTTGAAAGAGACAGAGAAAGACAGTAAAACAGACGCCACCATAAAAAGGAGAATAACGAGCAGACGAAAGAGAGACAGAGAGAGAGAGAGAGAGAGTGAGAAAAAAGGAAGAAAGATGGAATCCATTTGTAACTATGTCATCAAACGGTAGTTTAGCATAAATCTCTGATTCTTCATACTCTCGCATTAGCATCAAACATAAAACTTAAACATTAACTATACGTACTAACTACTAACTAACCCCCTAAAACAAAAACTAATGCCTAAGCTAAACTACGTATCAAAACAAATCCAACTTAATTCCAAACTCTACAAATTTTTGCAGCTAGAGAGGAAGTAAGTGGAAGGGGGAAAAATAAATGTAGGATTTGGCAAAACAAATTGAATTTTTGTCGGCGTGTCCAGTGTGCAACTCTTTTTTACATGTATGTGTGTGTTATATTATATTATAACTTAATATAATATATAATAATTATAAGAGCAGGGTACTTAGATACAGAAACTGATAATAGAAATCACCTATCTGCAAATTGGTATAAACACAATTGAGAATTGAGGAAATACTTTAAAAAAGTATTGAAAAGAAATACTAAAAAGGTATAAATATTAATTACTAACTTATTTATTTATTGAGTGAAAAAATAAAAACTTAAAATAATAATTTCTTTATATTTATTTTATATTTATTTAATATTAAATTTATATTATTTATAAATAACTTTAAACTATTACAGTCTCTGATATTCATATATTTCTCTACTATGTACATATATGCTATACCGGAAACAACTTCATTAAATTATGAAAAGTCTTTGAAGCAAATTTTATAAATTTTTTTGCAAGTTTTTATGTGTTGATCTTTTAAAAGTATCGGAAAAAGACTTTCCACCAATTATTTTGAAAATAGAAAACCATCCTAGTTTAACTATAGTTTATACTTTTCTATATATTTCTATATATTCCAATTTTCATGGTTTCCTTTAGCTCATTTAGCATCTTTAGGTCATATCGAATATTTAAGATGGAAGAGTTAACATTAGAAAGCTGAAATGTGCACCTAGAACAGACTTCTATTCTCTTTATATTATTTTTAATGCATCATTCCACTATTTATAGTAATATTTCAAAATCTAGTTAGTATAATGAAATTTGTTTACCTCATTTCTGAATTCAATAAATTACTTTCCCTAAATAACTTCCACTTTAATAAGTTTCATTTCTTTTGAATTGTAAAATTATTCTCATAATCATTTCATTAAATTTACCTCAATGAAACTCAAATTGTGGTTATCCAATTAGATCAAAATAATCTACACCTAATAATGACTTTCTCTCTAAATAAACTCTCAATGAATGTAAATGTAATTGTTTGCTTAATTGACAGACAAAAATACAAATAACTACAAATACAACTAAAGCATTTTTCACTTCTAAATCAATAGGTAATATATGTGTAATATAAAATAGAATACATGTTCACTAAATATACGCCCAAAATGGACAAAAACTAAAAATAAAAAAAGAAGAAAATACAGCAAAACAGATTTCAAAACACACACACACAAACACACACACAATCTAACTTTTTAATGAAACTCTATGAAATATGTAATCCTTAGCCTTAAATGATTTAGTTTTTAGAAAATTGTACAGACGAAAACAAAAAAAGAAAAACAAGAATATAATTGCTAAAATTTGATTTCAGTTAGGCAAAAAACTTTACCAACAAAACAAACGAATTCTATATTAAGCTGTAAATACACACAATTAATTGTTAATTTGAAAACAACAACAAAACTATTATATTTAAGTGCTACAGTTATTTGCCCAGTTGCAAAAAAAAAAAAATTATGAAAAGAAAATAAATTATATAAAATTTAAAATTGAGTAGAAAGACAAAAATCATCGCTTGAAACTTTTGTGAATTTCAGTTAAAAGAGATGTAAAAGTTTTGGGCATAAAATTTGGTAATCAAAATGGCAACAAAAAAAAAACCAGCAGCAACAGCAACAAATAACAATACAGAAGAGTAATCAAAAGTATATATAACATTGCCAATACCCTTTTATTTGGCAGAGAGGGTATTAACAATTGTTAAGCATAAGATAAAAAACAAAGATATTTAGTCATTTTTAACTGTCTTAGAAATGTGCAATAGCAAAACATGCAGTAACACTAACTAAAGAAACAAAAATGAAATCTACAGTAAAAACTCGATAATATGGCAAACGAATGTAAATATATAAATTGAAATTGATGTGCGCGGTAAAATTAGCTGCCATTTTTAGTATTTAAGTCTGTGTAGTTAAATGTAACAAAATGGAATCTTACAACAACAACAACAAAACACAAATCAAAAAAAAAAAACCAATCAACAACAAAATAAAACATAATAAAATTATGCAAAATAAAAGCTTTTTCTCGGTTTTCGTTCTTGATTTGATTAGATTTAAAATTGAAATAAGGATTGCAGAAAAGGATGTGAAAATGATTTGCTTATAGCTCGGTTGCTTGCCATCTTGTCAACTGGCATGGCCATCAAAAACAGTCAACCAAACAGCCAGTAACAGCAATAAAAGCAACAACATTAGCCGGAAAAACAAGAAGTGCAGTTCATTTTTCTTACTACACACTCACACACACACATAACCACACCCACACCAACACCACCACCCAACACCTCTCATCCCCTTTTAGCTATCGCTTTCTCTCTGTTTCTCTCTGACTCGCTTGGTCCCTAACTTCCTTTTGCTTCAGTTAATAAAACTAAATTGTGTGCTGAGAATGATGGCAAAATGGAGATGATGACAACGCGACATCAACGAGATGAGATGGCACAGTGGTTAACATATATTTAATATATGTTCATATATTTCTATAATAAATTTAGCACTTCTTTTCATACAATTAACGGAACCATTATGATTCTTAACCTTTATAGTTGTATTTGAACTAAAATCCAAAAAATTTAAGAAGTAATCTCCAATTAATTCCTATTGTATTTGTTTATTAAGTAGAAATATTGTATAATAGTTACATAATTTTTATACTTTTTGTCTCCCATCTAAACTATTTTTTTGGCATATATATTAACAAATTAACTTAGAAATTTTTTATGATAACAAATTATCAGATTTATAGTTCAATGTATAGAGAATACGTTGAAACTTCATACACTAAACTGTTGCAATATTGCATCAATAGATTAAGGACACTTTTATAGCATCTTTAGTCTAAAATATAAACTTTTTTTAAAGTTTATTCAAAGTTAATATTAATCAATGTTTTATCCATCCCGCAGTAAGACGAAAACTTTGTTTCTAACAATCGTCCGGTGAAGCCACACTCAGAGATAGTTTCGTGGGATTTTTAATACTTCTTTAGAAGTATTTCTTTTTTTCAACTCATACGTCGCATTTCCGACGATATTCATACCAATGTGCAGATATGACGATATGAAGGAGTGCCGTGACAGGGACACTTGATGTTGATGATGCTGAAGTCAGACTAGATTTTTCTTTCTCTCTGTTCCCGTCTCTCTCTATGTGTGTGTGTGTGTATATGTCTATGGTCTCTTTCTTTTTTATTTTTTTTTTACTGGTCATGGCATAAAGTTGGCTGCCTAATGCACTCGATTTGAGTGACCATCAAGTGTAAACACGATAGTGACAGCCTGGGGAAAATCTTGGTAATTAAGCTGGCAATTTTCAACTAAACCAAACCAAAACCAGAAAACAACAACAAAAAACAAAAATTACAAAATAAAAAGAACCGAAAAAAATGAAACAGCTGAAAGAAGAAACTTTTAGCCATGGAAAACCAATGAAACTTTCTCAAAATAAACACAAACACTAACATAAGGGAAAACAGCAAACTTCTTCATCAATAAGTTTCATTTGTTACTAATTTAATTTTCATTTTATCGAAAATGAACTTTCTTATTTAACTTAGAAAAACAAGGGCATTCTGAAAAGTAATTCTAAACATTTTCCATACACTTTATGATGCGGATTATTATTATGCATTTCAATACGAAATGTAACTGAGAACAACACTGATGATAATGTAAAATTTTATTTGGCCAAATGCACCGCAAGCGAAACGCAAAAACTATGGCATTACTAAACGGGTAAAAGAGAAACCGACAACCACAAAAAAAAAGAAAAATAATACAAAACTAACAAAAAACTCAACTCAAACCAAAAAGCAGATTGTGCCAAAGTGTTTGCGAATGTGCCAATGGCCCAAAGGCAATTGCAGGCATCTGACTAGCTTACACGTAATCAAAAAGATTCTATAACAAAGTTTTCATACCCTAACATTTAATAGGTAGAAAGTTGTAAAAGAATTTAATATAGATAGCGTTGAAACAGTATATTATTACATTCTCTATGGTATAGGAATTATAGATTTAAAGGATAACTTTGTTATTTAAATTAATTTAAATTAATGACCGAGGCGGTTTCTGCTGAAAGTAGATATTGTTAATTCGAAAATTATTAAATTTCAAGTCGATACAAAAATCGTGAGAATAAAACCTACAAAATAATATAAAATAACTAAACGAGTTTTAGTTCAAAGCAATATAAGATTTGATACTAAATTCTGAGTAAAGGATTGAATAAAACTTTTCAACTAATATCTAAAATATTGTAATATATTCTAGAAAAAAGTTTGATATGCCTATATAATCACTAATTTTATTTTAACTTGGCTTTTTGGAAATCTTATAATATCTACGTATAAATGGTTTTTAATTATTATTACAATTTGATCATTTATTTTCAGCTTTTTTGAGCTTGCTTGCCTTTCTAATCCACAGTTTTTTCTCTCTCTCGTTTAACGCAAAACTTTAATTTCCTTATATATCTCCTAGTGTTAGTAAATATCTCAATTGTGCATCAGTGTTGTTAAATATTTTGAGCATTACATTTCAATTTAGCTTGAAATTTATATTTCTGTAACATGTTGATCAAGAATATTTATAGTTGTCTATAAGTCGTTGCCTTCTGAATATAGCCCTTTGGCCAGGGTATATAAATTGCAAAAACAGCAAAATTGTTGCACATACACACACATACTAACAAACGCAAATATATACACAAATATGCTGTTATTATGTACACAAGTATTTATCAAAAGGCGCACAGAAAATATGCTGCAGGCACATGCATATGAGTATGTTGGTAAAAAGAGAGAAAAAAAAAATAAAAAAGAAAAGCCATAACCAAAAGCAATGGCAAAGGGAACTTAGCTTCCGTCTGCTTTTTTCTTTTTTTGCTTTTTTATTGAAAGAGACTGAGTTTAAATATATTATATAATAGCATAGCAACGGAAAATCAGTTTACCATTTTTTCATTTTTTTTTTTTTTTTGTGTGTGTCAAATCTGACACTCTATAAGGCTTGGCCATGCGCATAATTGAGCAAATGGAATTCACTTTTGAATTATTTATTCTTATTTATTCGGCTATCTGGTTGGCATTTTTATTCATTTTTTGCCAACACCACCCATCTGTTCTTTCTTTCTTTCTTCCTTTTCTCTTTTTTGCATTTTGTGGAACATTAAGTATACACAATATTGTATGTATGTGTATATATATTTTGTATTTTGTGTGACACTGTTAGTTCATGGTCGACTAAGCAACAGCAATCGTCCAAACCATCATCAAGTCAGGCGTGAATTTTAGCAACGTCAACAGTTCGGTTCAGTTCAGCATTTAATTCATTTGAAACGCGCAACAGCAGCAGCAGCAGCAGCAGCGGCAAAAGCAACAAAACGGGGCCTAAGGGAAATTTATCAAATTGCAATGCATTATAACTGTATTTATATACAATATGTGTGTGTGTGTGTGTGTCAGTATATGTGTGTGAGTAAAATTCTAGTTGGCTTGACTTCTTGTGTTGCCTGCCGGCTGTCGGTTGTCGGTCAAATGCGCACACACAATGCCGCTGGCATCCCATTGTTCACTTCAGTTTGGTTGAGTTGAGTTAAGTTGAGTTGCGTTGAGATCGCCCTTCGATGCCTGTCGTAAAAATTCCAATTTAGTTTCCAATTGCTTGAGTTAAAGTGCGCCATTTACACATTACCATACATACAATTCTGTCTGTTTCTATATGGCTATATGTCTGTGTGTGTGTGTGTGTGTGTGTGTGTGTGTGTATGTTTGTATGTATGTGTGTGTGATGGCACTTCATAATAAACTTAACGACACACAATTATGCTACAAGTTGGCAGTTTGGGCGCCTTCATTTCTACTCCACTCGCTTCTTCCTCTCATACAAAATGCAAAGCTTAGCAATTTCTTGAAGACGTTACTCATACGCCCCATAACCCTCCGCCCCAATAAGCTTCAAGTTTTTAGAGTAATTCAAAATGGCAGACACGTAGCAGTTCGTGAAACGGCCTGTTGAAACGTTCTGCCAATGGTTTTATTCTATATCCTCATCAGGAGCATACTAACTTAGCTAAAGGTTGAATATCTAGAAGGACATTTTAAATAAAGTAAACTTTAATTTTTACTGCATTTTTACTGCATTTTACGTATAAAGATCAGTGATATTGTTTGGTGTAAACCATTTACAATCTGGTAATTTGGTGCTGTAAGATCTAGTTCTATTCGTATATAAATACACTGAATAAAAATATTTTTACTAGGTGGCAACGCTGTAAAATAAGAGAGACTATCGTATTTTTTATGTATAATGATCAGCGATATTGTTTGGTATAAACTATTAGCGTTCTGGTAATTTAAGATCTGGTTCTTTTCATTTAGAAGAACAATGAATAAAACTATTTTAACTAGATGGCAACGCTGTAAAATAAGAAAGACGTCTCTAAATTTATATTATAAAGTGCCACCAGGAGAGTAAATCAACATCATTTGTCAGCTCAAATGAGATTGATTTTATTTAACGATAAAGAACAGTTTTCTAATATTCTTATTATAATTAAAATATATGTATTTAAGTCTTTTCAATATTTAATTTTTCAACTTAAATTTGCAGTCTAACTAATAATCCACTCCTGGCCTACATTCACACACACACACACACAGCCAAAAGCAACATACATTTAGGAAATTTCTCAAGCAAATGAATTGAAATCGATAGTCATTGTTATTCCGTTGAACTTTAACTCCAAGTGGACATTCAAGTGGAAGTCCTGAAAGTCTTGTCCTGCTTGTTGCAGCTATCAGCCATTCATTAGGACATTTATTTGGAGTGCATCAAGGACATTTTGATCTTTCTTTGGCTTTGGTGGTAAACCATTTCAATGTCTCTTTATCAATTAAATTATTAAAACTCTTCTGGAAAACTATTGGGAAACTTTAAAAGTGATTTCAACTATGAATAGAGAGCATGTAATTAAAAACAATAAAGGGGCCTAAAATGGCAAATATAGTAACGTGAAATGTGATGCAGACATGTTAATTTCTATTTCTCAGTGAAAATATTCATCTCGCTCTCTGTGTTTTTGTGTTTATGTACGTTTGTGTGTTAATGAGCTTTCCCTGTGGCAAAGTGTTTTTACGCTGCTTAGAGCTGACCAAATAGTCATCAGCAGATGCCAAAGCCCATGGACCATGGCCCAATACTGATGTCGATGCCCAAAGGGGGTCGTGGCCATATTCAAACTCATTATCATTGAGGGCAGCCGCCATTTGGACTGACAGGCCACACTCATACACACACACACTTATGCTCAAATACAGACAGACATACCAGGACACACATGAGTTTTATTCCCCCACGCAAAACTCTTTGATGTAATGAGCGCCAATTAGGCCAAGCTTACAAGTGCAGGACATCGACAGAAACAGAAGCAGAAGCAGCCGCAGCATCCTTTGAGGGGTTTTTGGCATCTGTTGCTGGCATATTGAATTGTTATTGTTATTATTGCAATTTTGTAGCCAATTACTTGAGCAGATGCGTGTTTCTCTTTTTCAGTGTGTGTATGTGTGTGTGTGTATGAGTGTGTGTCTGTATGTTGTGTTATGTGCGAATTGTAGCCAATTATTGTGAAAGGACATGGCCTGTTGCTGTTGCTGTTGCCATTGCTGTTGCATGTATAGTTTGCTGAAGAAGCACAAGTCATATATACATTTATTTCTTTGGTTTTCATTCATTTTGTATCTGTTTTCACTCACATTTATTTTCTCTGCCTATAAACAAGTTTGCAGAGCTTTAAAAGTAAATTAAATGACATAAAACAAAAAGGATTAGCCATACATACACACACACACACACACAAGCACAACAAAGGAAAAAAAGGAATATCTAAACAGGAGAAGGAGAGGGGTAAAAGGGCATGGCAGGGCAATAAACAAAGCGTGGCAATGACAAAACTTAACCCCAAGCAAAAAGACAATAAAAACACTTAAAGCAAGCACACACACACACACAGACACAGACACACGCACATGCACATACATACATATGTAAGTATTATGCTATATGGCCGCTTGGAATGACCCAGCTAAAACATAAACAAAAACGCAAAATGGCCCAAACATGCCCCATAAAGGAGAGGCAAACGAAATAAAGAGACGACGGACAAAGACAAAAAATCATGAAACTGTAAGGGGCAAAAGGAAAGGAGTATAGAGAGAGATTATATAAAGAAACCGACTGAGAAATACCCTATATTTAGATGTAAAAATATCTGCAATTACAGGAATTATAACAATTTTTTTTCCCCCAGAAAAGAAAGCAAAATTATGATAAAGAAAAACTTTTTCATTAGAATTGCAATTATTAATTATATTTTCTTACCGCCTCGGCCAATTCGGCAAAAAAATGAACTTTACTTAATTTTTTGCTAATTTTGTTTTTTTTTTTTTAATATTCAGAGGACCAAGAAAACAAGAAATGATATATAAATAAACACGATTTAACTGTGATATTAAACATTCTTCTAAATATGGCCTATATACCCTTTCAAAGGATAAGAGGTATTCCTAAAAAAAAAAAAAAATGAAAAGAAGACAAACAACGAGAAACAAGTGTAGCGCACATGAGAAAGATATGAACTAGAAATAAACAAATATTTTGTATTCAGGCTCCTTTTAGCCTTCATCTCGCCTCTGCATATGGAACAAATGTTAGTCTATTCCTGCCCCATGCATCCCTTTTGCTGTGAAATTAGTTGGCAATGATAAAGATAAGTAACGTGAAATATACGGCCTTTGCAAATGTTTTTACCAAGGACCATTGAATTTTCTTTTCTTGTGCCATTTTCTTGCGTAGAGAAGGAGGAGTAGGACTGTCGCCATATTCGTTTTGTCTGGACTCGTTCTTGGTTTTTTTTTCTCTATATATTTATATATATGTATATATTATATACATATGTATATATTTGCCATGAAAGACAACATACAATTTTATTATGCTTATTTGTGTGTATGTGTGCACATACACAGAAAACGTTTATTTGCATAGAAAGCCCATAAGCGCCACTCGAAACTATGGAAATATACAACTTTTAGATACATTCCAAAGAGAACAAGAAAAAAAAGGGAAATCTCATGCAGCGTAGATTATTTATAATAACCAAATATGAGGAAAAAAACAAAGAAAAATGAAACTCATTGTACATAAAGTAAAACTAAAAGGGTTTCTCATAACCCAACCCGTTCCACTAGTTAAAATTGTGACAACAAAAGCAAAAGCCAAATCTAGGAAAAGTTTGCCCTGAGTTACTTTTAATTAAATTGCTTGAATTTGTAAATATCTTTCAATGTACATATGTATATATGAAATATAAATATCTTTCAACAAATCGTCTATGTGCACATCAGAGATTATATTTCATTTGGCTTTCAATCAATTTTAAAATTAAACTGTCTAAATTCATGGCAAATGCGTGAAAAAATAAAACAATACAAATTGTTATTTGTTTGTTGCATGCAACACAGCAGCAAAAGTAACAACAGCAGCTGACCAAATGAATATTTGCATATTTCAATTCATTAAAATTGAATTTATTGAAACGAAATCATCATCAACGGAAAAAAAAGAAATAAAAATAGTAAAACAAAACACAAAACATTTTGATAAAATAGACGAGGAGGCATTTTAAATGATACATGACTCAGTCCGTATATATCCACTGAAAGCAATTTAAATGGGCATATATGCATTAGTAGACAGAAGTTCGATATTACTATTAGGTTTTGGTTAATAAGTTTAAATATAATAAACATGTGTTTTCAGTGTTCTATTTGTATACAGTTTTTTTGATGTTGAAACACAAAACTTATTAACCAATTATAACCAAGAACCATGAACGGTAAAATTTAATATCAAGAATAAAGTTGTGCTTAAGATTAACCTAAATATCAAGACGTTTTTTTTTTAATATAAAGGCAGTACAATGAGAATTTCTTTATATTAATTTGAAATATTTTAATTACTTACATCTGGAGAATCTTTATAAGGATTTTACCATTTTCTATATTTTATAGTAATATACAATTCTTTTGCACACATTGTAAGTCGAAAAATTTATCAATTTAAAAAGATAGTCTTAAAAAACACAGCAATTATTGAAACTGTAATTCATATTTTATTTTCCAAATTTTATAGCTCATATTTACATATAAACATTTATACATTTGTACTCGTGTTGTTTTGTTTATTAACTGTGAACTGATTTACATCAAAAAGTAACAAATTGTAAAAATCTGCACAGTATTTTATTAAAAAACATAAAAGTGTACAAAATCTGTCATTTAACAACCGTATTTTTTCCTAAAGAAATATTTAAATATTATAAAATATTTAAATACTTAAAATAACAGTTTATTTAGGTATTTTCAGTAGAGAAAATATCAACAAAATCTCAATGCATCGCCAACAAAAAATAATTATTTGTAGACGATTTATAAGCAAAATTTATAAATCTAATAATGAAAATCTAAATACGGAAGTTTGGCCAATTTATATCCTTATTTTCAATGATTATATCTAAATTATCATTTAAGAAACTTACAAATCAAAAGGAAAATAATAAGTAAGTGACTGAGCCTTTATATAAATAATTTAACCGATTTTTTTAGTTAATACAATTTACAGTAATATTTTAATTATATTTATTTAATATAATAATAATCATTGGAGTAACTCTAAATCAATTTGTTAAAATGCTTTAAATTAGTTGTAAGATTAATCAAAGTTGGTTTGAAAACTATGAAAATTAATTTGTTTTTTTTTTTTTTCATTTTGAGCAGTGTATGGGCAATAAGTGAACATTCAATTGCTTGCCGGTTGCCTCCTATGGTAAATAATTTGATAAGGCTCAGCATTTCAATTAGATTGCATTGCCGTATTCTAGGCCTAAGCCTAAGCCAATGCCAAAGCTGTAAGACCATGGAACCTATAGAGAGATGGACATAGTTCAATGCATTTTGCATGCAACTTTGACAGCATTCCCAGAGACCAATTCGCTCCAATTGCTAATTGCTCAACACTTCAGTTGTCTGGTTTTGGGTATCGGGTGCAGATTTGGGTGGATAGTATACAGAAATAAACTAAATGCCGGCCCTTTTTGCAACATCATCATCATTATAATCATTATCGTCGTTGCCATTGATTTTTCATGAATGTATCTATGGCTCTCGGGCCTCCTATATCTGACTAGCTGTCATGTGGATGCGGATGATGGTGTTGCTGATGTTGATGTGAATGGTTTTTAGGCATCAACAGATTTTCCATTTGGTTTATTTGTCATGCATGTTGGTTGCCAACATTGTTATCGGTCATGTTTGTTGGTGTTGCTCATGCATTTTATGATTTGTGTGTTAGTTAAATTGCAATTACAACACAAATCATATTCATTGCCTCTAGAATCATACATGTAAAGATACATACATACATACATATATACATATATTCATTCATCCATCTGTAGTACCATAGTTGGTACATGATCATAATCATCAGTTGGTAGTCATGGGCCTAAGGTGTTTTATTTATGTCATTTGGCCAGTCTCTTATGCTCATTAGGCCACTGGCCGTAATCCCAGCCATTAAGAACATGCATTATTCACATTTGAAAACCCTATATATGTACATATGTGTGTCTCTTTTGTGTTTATGTATGTATTCTGCATGTCCTTGTTTGTTTATTTGTATGTTCTGACTAAATGCTTGTAATTTTCTGTATTTAAGCTGCTGTTGCTGATGGGAGATTGCAATTACTTATGCCAACGATGACTACCATTATCACTTGTCTGTCTATACACACACACACACCCAGCAGATTCACATAGCCGCACATACACACATACGTACATACATTTACAGATTCATATTTAACATGGGAAATCAATTTGCTTATAAGGATTTCCATTTATAATGTTATTTTCTGTTCTTTGTCGGGACTTGGCCACACTATTGACATTATTTGAATTTCGGTTTTAATTCCCCCTTCTTTCTTTCTATTTGACTGTTTCTATCTGCTCTTTCTCTCTCTTTTATTCCATCTCTATATATTTGTTATATCGTTTATATTTGCACACAAAATTTCAAAAGCATTGCGCAAACACACTTGCTAACTTTTCAAGCACTATATATATATATCTCTATATGTATATATAGTTCATATCTATATTGTAAATAATGAAATCTGGCAACTTGCTAAAATTCACTCTCAAAGTAAATCGAAAAAATATTATTTACTTGATATTCTCGAAGATATTCCACTTGATTTGTCAGCTGTGGCAACTGCATACTTGAGCATCAATCATATAGAAAATCAAATCAAATCCAACTGCGATTTCCGATTTGGAAAACTTTGTTCAGAAGTCAACTCTATTACTTCTCAATGATCAAATTTCTCTTGTTAATTTTTTTTTCTCTCTCTTTTATACTTTTTCAATATCTTTCATTCTCTGTGTGTGTATTATTATTTGATTCCCCTAAAAGCGAATGCAATTCGAGTGGCATTATAAACAATTTCCACAGCAAAACTTAAGTAGAAAATTTCCCATCCATTTGTTTTCCCCTTTGCACACACACACACAGACACGCACCCTTCTTCACCTCTTTTCCCCTCTATTCGTTTTTGTTTGCTAGTCTCGAATTCCGTTTTTGGTTAGCAAAGTCAAGCCATGTGTTTTGTTGACAAAAATTGGGGGGAAGAAACCCAAACCAAAAAAGAAGAAAAATACTTCACAATTTTTGCACACTAACAAGGAGCATTGCGTGCCAGCAAACTAACAAAAAACAAACCAAAGCGGAGGAATAAGATTTAAACAGAACAAAATATTCTATACTCTTACTCAATTACATTTGATCCTTGTTGTGTGACAAAACTAAGTTTAATCAATTATTGTGCAAAATGGAACGAAATGGTTATTACCACATATAAATATGAAAGAGTATCTGATAAGTCATTATAGATATGTTTTATACAGATAAATATTAATTCATTGGTCTTTTAATCTAATTTGATATTATAGAAATTTTTCGAAACTGCATATCCAAATAGTTAACAAGTATTTGAAATTTAAGCTTTGATAAAATTAGTTTAAATTATAATCTCTAACCATAAAAATTGTCATATTAAAACTTTTCTTTAAACAATTTTTTACATAGATTAAAGTATATTTTTCAGTCCGAATTAGAGATAGCTAGAAACGAAAAGTTCACCAAACTAATACATAATATTGGTATATAATATTTATAATATATAATATTATAATATTTTGAACGCAATCATTTGAATATTTTTTACATTAAATCGAAAATAAAGATTTGCTATTTTTATGAAAAATTTAAAAAACAAGTTTTAAATAAATATTTTGTTAAGTGAATAATATATTTTAACAACAAATTTACACTCACTAAATACGAAATACCTCCAATATATAGACAGTCATAAGGAAACCATTTTTTTTCTAACTTGAATTATTCTTTTTTTAAACTTAAATTATTCTTTGACACCAAATTTTAGTATATTTAATTGAAATAGTTAAATATCTCAAAAAACAGAAAAATAATTACCACTACATTATAGCTTTACAAATTTGAAAAAGCTGAATTATAGCAATCCTTAAATTAGGCTACAGCCAAGCAATATATAGAGAATCGATTATTATAGCTATAGATATCCATAAAGTATATTAAAAATATACAGATATTTTCTTTACTTTGCCAAAAATGCATATAGCCATTTGGCAAGGGTATTGTAACAGCAAACGACAAAGATTTACAAAGGATAACAACGACAACGAAGAGGAGCAACTGGCGCACAAAGTGTTTGCTCCAAATAGCAGCATAGCAAGTATTTTTAGCCACGGTGCACAGGATACAGAAGGAGGATATGGAACTGGAAGCTGTACCAACTTGTGTAATGTTGCAAAAGTCTCTACTACCAAAGACCAAAAAAATGTGACAAAAAAAAGAACGCATACATACTTACATATAAAACGAGCCGTGCCACGGCCACACACAAAGATTGAGATGCTTATGGACACACACAGATACACACGCACATACCCGAAAGAGGGGTTTACCCTTCGCCTTTATATTGCTAAGGCTGAAAGGGGTAAGGTATGGTAAGTGCGGGTTGAAGCAGAAGGAGAGTTTTATAGAGGGGGGTATTGGGTGGTTCGAAATGATGTTGCTAAACGTCTAAACGCTTTTGGCACCTTAACAACGAAAACAGCTGCACAGCAGACGAACAAAATATTGTTACATGAAAAATTGCAAACAAATAGAAAAACGCATAAAGTTTTCTCTTGTTTTCCTTTTTTTTCGTTGGCTTGTCGTTTGGTTGTTTTTTTTATCTTGTTTTTGTACAGTTTTTTTTAGTGGCCAGCCAGAACATGTTGTTCAAATAAAAGTGGCCATAAAAAAGAGTATAATCGGAGTATGGGATAATCGTTGAAAGGAAAACAAGAGAGAGATATCAACAGAAAAAAACTGAAGAAAAGGTTTCACATTAAAACGTTTGCAGGAATAGAACGAGATACTTATATAATATATATAGCAATGGATTTATGTTTTCATGTGTATTATGTGTTTATGTTATGTTTTTTATGTGCTTTTCAGCAATTAGTTGAAATGTTTAATCGTTCATCTATTTGTCGAAGAAAAACATGCTTTTTTGAGAGGACAAACGTTTGTGTTTTATAATGTTGAAATAGACTTTTGGACATCTTTTAAATGATAGTTTTAAACACAGTTTTTGAACATTTTTGTGAAAGTTTTATTTTATATATCAATGTAATTATAAGAATTATAATTCCTGGTTTAAAAGAATATATTAATTTATTAGCAAAGTTTTATTTTTTTCTATTATGTTTATTAAAGCATTTAAAAATATATAAGAAATACAATTTGGAGCAATACAGAGACCTAAATTCCACGTTTTAATCAAAATTTATATACCCCTTTTGCAGGGGGTATGAACATTAGTCATATGGCTGTTATTATATTTAATTATTTGACATCTGTTTACTTTAGCGAACAGATTGATTGTTCAACTCAAACGATAGATTAAAATATTAATTAGCACAACATTTTCACACGAGATTGCATTTTGTGGTCGGTTAGTTTTTGGCTATATAAATTTTAATTGGAATTTGGGTAAACTAATTGCTTGAATAAAAGAATATGCATATTATATATATACATATATAGAGATGCTGCATCTGTATTTTGAATTTTTTGTAAAGTTTTGGCTTCTAACAAATTTAATTTGTTTTAAGATAAATCTGTAAAAAGAATTACTTTTCAAGTTGTTAAAAAACCAATAGGATTAAACAAATAATATAGTATAAGAGTGATTGAATTTCGGCAACTATTTAAATTATTTTCTCCCTTTAATGTCTCCAAATAAAATATGTAAATAAATAAATAAATTTAAAGTCTATGAACAAAATATCCCAAAGAATATTACATTTTAAGTAAAAACGAATTAAAGATTTATATTATTAATTAGATATAATATAATATATATTAATAATATATTAAAATAATAATTAATTTGCAGAAATTTTCAAATTAAAATTCGATGACTATTTAAAAACAATTTTTGTTAAACCATTTTCTGCAATCCTTTAAAGCAGATATTGGTTAAGTACATAAAACGTAAATGTGCAAGAACATTTAACCAAGAGCGTGCCTTCTGGTTATATCTTTTATTTGGTCTTCGTTTTTTTCTGACGTTAAACTTTATGAAATTTAAAAAGTGAAATAAATAAAAATTCCCTAATACCATTGAATGAAAATGTTTATTTACTCAACATTTAATTTGGTAAATGAATTAAATTGTGCGTTAAAACGTTAATGAGCAACTGAGAATGACACGGTCAGCCAGCTGAAGGGTCGCAAGGGAAATGAAGAGGAAAAGGGACACAACAACAGCGGCAACAACAACAATATGTGAGCCAACAACTGACCGCGTCCTATCCGCAACTATCCACACCAAAAACCATGATTGATAACATCTACAGGACACACACGCACACTTACTCACACTAACAGAACACACACGTGTGTGATGGGGCAGATTTCGCGACCGCTGCGACACATCGCATGGAAAAATGTGGCAGGCAACAGCAGCAACAGCAACAGCAGCAGCAACAACAAAATTCGTTGTCCTGTCGCTCTGGTTGGAGAAGCGTTTGTCGGTCGTTGGTTTGCTGGTCGCCGGTTGTTGGTGCTGCTAAATGTCTGACTGTCAGCATTTTCGACTGACGGACTCACGAACTCACGACTCTCACTGACTGTCTGGGCCTTATCGGAGCACTTAAAATTGCACTGCCATGTGTCAGAAGCAAACACGTGTAACTGCCAGGTCGTGGGTTATTGGTGGGTCACGTGGCTTGTGGGTGGGTTTTTTTTTGGCGGTTTGGTTTGGTTTTGCATTTTTTTTTTTCGCCACCTGCCTGGCCATGGGCAACGGTTACGATTATTATTGCATATATGTGAGAGTGTATATATGTATATATACATATATAAAGCATATTTATTATTTAAAGAGCTCACACGACAATCACGGCTCAGCTCAGCTTGACGAGAGAAACATTTCATGCAATTTGCACTTGCGAGTGCCATGAGAAATTGCCAAAGAAAAACCCGACAGGAAAAACATCAGAAAACGAGGAAGAAAAAAAAAAAGGTAAACCTAAGGCACACAAATTGCCAAGCCAAGAGGATAAATCGGGTGGTGTTATATATGTATGTAAAAAAAAAAAAAGGAGAAGGAGAAGTGCCTGAGAAAGACGAAGAATAAGAAGAAAACAATGCGGCAATGTGTAATAAAAACTAAGTAGCTTACAAGCTCATTGCTTGCTCTGCTTTAGAGCTATAAGAAGTTTTTGCCAGTGAGGAGACATTATGCAAAACTCACTTCTGCTGCTGCTTAGTTAACATTTGTGTCTCTGTGTGTGTGTGTGTGTGTGTGTGCGTGGGTGTATGATTGTTTTACATGCTCCTGCTACTGCAACAACATACACAACAGCAGTGGCGACTTTAACTCTGGTTCTGGCGACAACAACGATGAGAATGTGTCTCTAATAACCTAACGTGCTGCTCGCATTAAATATGCTAATTTTTACAGTGAATACATTTTGAAGGCAACATTCCCACAGCCACCTTTACTTCCATCTAACATTTTTCCACTCCTCTACCGCTTCACTTCACTTCACTTGCCACATTTTGTCTCACTTGCAACCTCGCGTCATCATCATCATCAGGGCATATTATTTGCCATACTTCACCGTTCCTCCGCTCCCCCCCTTGATGGAGATGATGTTGCCTACGTGTAGATGTCGCCTGCCTGGCCGCCCGTTGACATTTAGAACGACAGCGACAACAACCACAGCAGCAACCAAAAGCAACCAACAGCAGCAACAACAGCAACATCAACATTAAATGTGGCAAGGGGGAAGCGGCATGAAGAGGCAAGCCAAGCAAACCAAAATTGAGAGAAATTACGCTGCAAAATTCCACGTGAAAAATTATGAAACATTTCTTTTTTTTTGGTTGCTCTTGTTTGTGTTGTTGTTGTTCTTGTTTGTGTGCTGTTATGTGCGACAAGATTTTTGCTTACGTTCATTTCATGCTGCTGTTGCTGTTGCTATTGTCGTTGTCGTTTAGTACACTGAAACAAAAAGGTTGACATTAAAACAAAACAAAAATTTAGCATCAAAATATATGAGCATAAAACTTTAATGGCTAACGGGGCGTATGAGTAATAAATTTTACTGCTTTAGGTTTGTTTTTTTTTTCCTGAGAACGATTATTTTGAAGTAAAAAAAACAATGAAATAATTAACTTTTATATGCTAAATTATTAAAAGTTTAATATTTTTCCAAACAAATGTAATTTCATGAGAATTTATTTATAAATTATTCTTTTGAAATAACTAAAAGAAGATGGTTAAATTTGTTTATTCTGATAATAAACTATAAACTGATTTTTTTAATAGAAAATAAAAAGATTTATTGATTCTTCAGTCTAGGAATTAATTTTTTTTTTTATAAATTGTTATGAAAAAAATTAAATATTAAATTAAAATTTTCAATATTCCGGCAATTTTAAAAAATGCATAATACTATTATTTCTTTTTATCATATCTATCATAAAACAAAAAAAAAGAGAAATCCTCTTCGAATTTTCATAGAATTTATAACTATAAACCTGAATCGTCGTAGATCTTCCACCGATAATGATCTTAAAAACTATAAAGCCTAAATATTACAGTTCATCTTCTCTATTTTCAAAAAACTTAACTGTAATATATTTAAGGTAATATTTATATAGTTAAAAAGTAATATTTATATAAAACTTTTACAAAATTAAAATGGAATACTAACTCTTCGGTAAATTTAAAGAACTTTATTAATATCCAAATTTTTATCAACCTACATGATGAGGTTTTTATTTACATACACATTCAAAAAGTGCTTCATAGAATTCAAGTGATTCGAAGAAAATTATGAAAGGCTTCTACCGAAAAATTTCTGTTTAGTATCGTTGTGTCATCTTTGTTGGTTTCATTTCTATATTTTGTGTTATTTTGAAATTTAAATATATATTTCCGTTGCTTTCTGTATAATAATATATGATGTAAGTTATTTTTAATATTGAATGAGTATATAAAATATAGAGATTTAAATTTTCAATGTAATTCAATTTCTAGAAAAAGTTGCAGCTGAGTGAGTACTTAAATTGAAAGCAAATGATAAAGTACTTCCACCCACATATACATATAATATATATAAAATTGTGGTCGTATCTGAAATGAAAATACAAATAATTTTCCTTTTTTACGGTAGTAAAAATACCAACAAATTTATAACACCACTATTAAATAATAAGATATAACTATACAGAATAGATTGCTGTCTGACGAATCTTATTTAATAAACTTTTATTTCACTGTCTCCTTTCTTTTCACAATATTTGTTATTTTTTATATAGACAAATATGTCTGTGTATATTTGTGTTTATGTATTGTAATCCATCATATAAATAGATCTATTGTTAGCAAACAAGTTGCCATTTTTTGACACTTTTGTTACAGATACTTTCGTTGATGTACTTGCAATTTGTCATTGTTTCCTGAAAAGCTCTATATATTATTTATAATCATAAAAGGACATGTGATATATTTACCTATGAATAGACATATTTAACTCTTAAGCATATTTCAAGAATTTGTTCCTTAGAAATTTTTCTCATGTTTCCCTTTAATGTGAGAGTTGTCTTGAAAATGCTTAACCTCTCTCTCGCTCTCTCTCCCAGCTACTTTTCGTTCTCTTTCTCTCTGTCACACACGACTGTTGCTGTTCTTGTTGTTTGTTGATTTTGTTTTGAGCTCTTGTTTTTATGTTAAAAATATTCAAATTATTTCAGGCCAATGGTTATGGAAACATTTACCCACCACCTGGCACAGACTGCCTGCCTGCCTGCCTTCCTAACACTTGCCCACCCCCTTCTTGCCAACGACCCTGGTTCTACTTGCCTCTTACTTAGCTATGCTGCCTTGGCTGCCATCATTGTCAGTGAATTAAAAACGTCATAGGGGCTTATTTAAATAAATTATAAACATGTACAAGACAACTCCGGTGCCAGGTAGAGGCCAGATTGTGTGGGATTTTCAATAAATGTAAATAATTTAGCACATAACTGAGGCATATTAGCCAAAGAGTCGTGAACTTCTTTGTAAAGACATTGCGAAAGCCATGTGAGAGTGCCAACAGCCGGCAGACTTCAGACAGCAAACAGCAAACGGAACTTGGCTATATTCCTAAAGGAAATTAAAAGCAACAGTAATCGGAGGAGTATAACAGCAACAGTATTATCAGCCGCAAAGGTCACAAGTTGGTACAATGTAAATGATTTTTTGTGCCCACGGGCACAACTTTTTCTCTCACAGTAACAACAACAACAACAACAACAACAACAGTAAAATTACTTAGCCTGGCTTTAACCAAATCGTAGCTACATATACATATATTGAAAGATGGTAAGGAGGAGGAATTACAATACATTTACGATTGGCTTTTTATATCAATTGTTCAGTGAGTCGGAGTTAACATTTAAAGTGCCAATAATCGGGTAGCCAAAAATGCAAAACGTGCCTGGCTAAAGTCTCAGGTGTCTGGCTGCACACTCGATGGTTATGGATGAAAGGGGGTAGACGAGATAAAGATGCTTTACCCATATAAGAGAAGGCTCTAACAGGCCGGGGGGAGGGGCGACAGACAAGCAGAGATTGAAAAGAGAAAAGAAAAAAAAAAAAGAAGTGAGTGCAAGAAAAATATGCAATGCAGCTGGCACCAGCCAAACAAAGGCGAAAGTGAAAGTAACGCTTCATTGTTATCCCGGCAATGGGTCTCCGTTCTTGTCGTCTGTGTCCGGACCCGGGGTCCTGGTCGACAGGATGAACTGGCGTTGTTTCTACTGCTGCCGGCACAATTGCTAAAAGATAAACTTCGTTGCACACAAATGGTGAAAAGCAAATCTCACAACAATTTGGGTCAAACAAGCAAATTGCATTCTGTTTAGTGGCTTTTGTTGTTGTTGTTTTTACCGTTGTTGTTGTTGTTGTTGCTAAAGTTGCATTGCCTCCCCTTTGAGGTTAAGCGCCATTGAGATTTGCATGGGGGAGTTTCGACAAATATTTACTCAACTTTTTCCCCAGTTACACACAAAATATAACTAAAAAGATGTAAAAAAGAAATTTTCCTTTTTTTTTCTTTGCTGCTACTACTTCTTCTTTTGTTTTATTTTCTTATTCTTTTTTTCTTTTTTGTTTGTTTTTGAACATGCGTTAAAAAGTCGTGGCTTTTGTTCCTTAGGTTAGATGGAAATAAAACTACCGCTTAGAATTTATCTCATTAAATTTTGCTAAAGTGCATTTGGTATGGATATTTCGATAGTTGACATCCAGGTTTGCTCCAGAGCAGCAAAGACAAATGGGGAAAGGAGTAAAAGAAAAGGGGGAAATGTAAAGGGAGGCAAAAGCACTGGCAGACGACAGATGGCAACTTATGCAAATTTCCATGCAATTGAGACGACGCCCTCGCGGCCTGTCTTCATGTGTGTTTGTGTGTGTATGGTGTCATTGTGTGTGTGTGTGTGTGTGATGGTATGTGTGTGGGTGTAATGTAGTGGTAATGCAGTTGCGAAAGAGCCCTAAACGACAAGAGCAAAAAGGATGAAAGCCAAATCATAAGTGAATTGCTTTTAAAGCTAACGAAAGTGTTTGAAAGAAAAATACATTAAATTTGCATTTGCATATTGAACATCGGGCGAATGAATTACGACTAGATCAGAATATATTGAAAAAATAAATTACAAAACAATTTATCGAATTTAAAAGTAACTTAAAATACTTTAAGCATTATAAGAAAAATTTATGTTGCCACAAGCAAATGATAAAAAAAAGAAGTTTATCTCATCAAATAATTGTTTTTGTAAGTCTAAATTATAAGTTAGTTATAATATTTAAGTATAATTTAATAAATACTCCAAATATATAGAAACTGTTATACTCTCTCTCTCTCTCTCTCTCTCTCACTCTTGAATAATTATTAAAAACCTGAACTTTATACTACAACATTAAAATTAAAGTAAATTAGTTTTGACTAAGTTATTTCTAACGAAACGAGAAGAATTTATAAATATATTATTTTTATTAAGAGAGATTGAAAATCAAGAAATTTATGCTTATTACGATTTAAAAAATCGTAATAATATAGTATAGAAAATCTGTTTAGCCCAGCTTGGCATTTGTATATTTTTGATAAATTTATGAATTTAATTATTTGAATAATATGATGTTGGTTTTCATGTATATTTAATACACAGTCAAGTAAACACAATTTTTTTTATCTGATGTAAATATTTTTTGATGGTAATTGAAATATTGTTACTAGGTACTTATACCATATATAGCCCAAGTAGCTAGCGCTATAAACCTATCCTGTTATGTTTTTTTTTTTTCATTATATGTTAATAAATAAATAAATTCATATATTGATGATCACAAATATTGACGAATAACATTACAAATTCGGTTATTAGTATCCAAAGCAATATCCTACATTTATATCGCGCTAAATAAACACGTTAAAAAAGGCTTAAAAAAGTTTTTTATGTACTTAATAAGTTCTTCTAAACCCTTCACTATTTCCAATATCTTTCCATATTAATCTATGCTATGCTTCTCTTTGCAGGATGTAAAAAATATAAACTTAAAGACTTAACTAGCATAGACACACAATTTTTCGATCTTAAAATTTATATGGCTTTTTATATTTAGCAAAAACATTAAGTCATGATTGGCTTTCAAAGAAGAATTCAATTTGGTTTTAGGACTTGATTAAGTTTCACGAGCTTCACGACCTTCAATGAGTAATGAAACTCGTCGTTTGGTAGAGTGAGTAAATATTTATTGATTCTTTTTTTTTTGTTTTTTGTTGCTTGAGACTCTTGATTTCTTGATTTAATTACCAGAGTCCTTCCATTTATTACCATTGGACTTTGATTAAAATAAAAAGGACCACTTGATAATGGCAGGTAGATGTCGTAGATGTGACAGCAATGAAATAAACACGCATCGAATGACAGTAGTTGCAGCAACCATATTGAAATGCCGCGAGGGCGGGCTCAGAGACAAAGACAGAGTGAGAGTGAGAGAGAGAGTGAATGGGAGAGGGTAAATTGAGAAAGTGGAGCAAGTCGGCCAGGCAGATGGACTAAGTAGACATTAACTGTGGCAAAGTGCCAAATGGCAAGTGGAGGTGGTGGTTCTAGTGATTCATTCTACGCCCTGAAGCCACTTCAGGCAAATGCTTGTTGTGACGACGGTTTTTCTCTGTCTCCCTTTTTCTCTCAGTATCTCTTTTTTGTGTATCGTTTTCGTTATTTTGTTTTTTTGCCACGGCTGAGTGAAAGTCGGGGGTAAGAAGGGCAGAAGGCAGATTCCCTTGGCATTCTGGTAGTTAAGCAGAATTTTAATTGATAAATTGCCACTTGGGACATTTACTTTTGCGCTGTTGTTGGCGCTTTGAATAATTTGCAAAGTTGCCACCAGTCAGAGTTGCCATTTGCCTTTGCTGTCCCTCCTCCATTCCTGGCTACATCATCCTACTACTACAATTGGTGGCACTGGTTGGACGTGCCTTTAGTAGCATTTACATCATCAAATAAAATCAAATACTTGGTCTCAGACTCATTTAAAAAGCAATTAAATATTAAAAACACTTGTACAATTGTCACATTTAGACGGCGAGGAGTAGGAATTTTGATTGTTTCTTTGTCAAGTTTTACCCCAGAGACGACAAAGAAAAAAAAAAGGAAAAACCGCTCAGAAAGGGGAACCAAAACGAAAGGAATAAAAGAGAAGAGTGGGAGAAGTTAAAAGTGTGGAAGAATTGCGGTTTTGTTTGAGTGATTATGCAATTAATTAAAATCTCTTTTTGCAAGTAAACGTGGAGTTAGAAACAAATAATTGAATTTTAATATATTCAGCTAAAAGCTAAACCGCAACAACAATAATAACAACAGAAACATCAAGGGTATTCTGCAGACAAAATAATGCATTATGCGTTATACAAAACTTTATGCGTAACATTAAGGATGAGTTAAAGCAAACGCTTATTAAAACCGCTTCCGGTACAAAGGAAAAACAAAAAAGAGACTGAAAGAAAATGGGGAAGAAAAAAGCGAAAAAGAAAAAACTCACATTCCGTTGAAAGATTCCATTAATTTGATTAGAGTTTCAGAGTTAAGGCCGGGGCTGTGTGTGTGTGTGTGTGTGTGTGTGTTAGCTGCAGCAAAAGCAAATCAAAATGCTAAAGGCAACAATGAAAGAGCCAAAGAACTTGGCCTTATGAAGTGCCTCCGTTTTTATTAACTATGGGCTGGGCATAAGGAATGGGCAAAAGTGTGGAGCAAAAAAGGGGGAAAATAACGGGTGGCAGTACAACTTATGCCTCATAAGAATTTAACGCCTCAAAATGCTCAAATTGTCAATAAGAAAGTTGGACACGCCTCACCCTTAAGTCAGTAAGTCAGTGAGTTTGAGGCTAAGCCAACTTGTGAACATTTTATACCTCACACACACACACACACATTAAATTGTCCACGCTTCTTCATTAAGGGGCCTGGCCAAGACTGGCCTGGGCCAGTAGCAATCATTTTTTATGAAGGCATTTCGCGTGGCAACAGCAGCAGCGCATCAAAAAGCCATTTGGCTGCCATTAACTTGATTGAGTCGAGCTGCCGTTGCTGTTGCCACATGCCCCACACACACACATACACACTCGCATACCCTCACACACACCAACACAAATGAAAATTGATCATGTTGCTTTCCAGGGCCAACAAAGTCATATTTATTTTGCTTTTTTTTTTTGTTTTTTTGTCGCTAAGGTGATCAGCTTAGTCGTCCCATTAGTTGTCATTAGTGGCGACCATTTTCTTAATTAAACTTTTCCCTAAAAATATCCTCAATCAGTCATCTTTATCTCGGCAGCCATTTGTCATCAGATTCCATCACATCCTCCGCCATTCGCCATCCATCCTACTTTCCTTCTATCTTTGAGCAGATGCAATCGACTTGGATAGTTTGCTAATTAAACTCGGTAACAGAGTAATGTCACCTCAAAGTTTTCCCACTGACCCAGTTTAAATCGGCAGGTGTAAAGGTTCTAATAGCAGGTGCAAAAAGGAAGATGACTCAGCCAAAACTGTCAATAGTGGCAAAAAAGTTAAATTTTCATTCCGTAATTTAATAAGTTAGTCCGAGACCTTGTCAGAGCAACAGTTCTTTTGGCTAAATCAATAACTCAGCTTCAGTTTCAGCTTTCGGTTTGGCACTTTAAGTTCCAAACAAACTTAAATCAATATGTCAAATGTCAAAATAAGCTTAAGCTGCAAAATGCTCAACTTTTCCTACAACCATGTCTTAAAGTATCTAGTCACAGTGGCCAACACTTGAAAAAAAAATTACACATCAATGTGATAGGGAAAAGAATATATGCAAGTGAAAAATGTTTTATGGAAATGAACATAAAAACAATTAAACGACAAGTTATTATCATTAGAAAGTAAAATAAGAAAATGTTTTATAAATAAAAATAGATATAGTAGATACAGAACAGTGAAAACTCTTGCTAAGGCGACATGTTCGCCCATTGAGTGTCAGTTAGGGCAGTTTGCACTGTATATAGAAAAACATCCGTTTGTACCAAAAAATTAAAAAACTACAAATTAAATTAGTTCAAAATTAGCTTGATTTTGAATTAATAATTGTTAACACAATAAAATCGAAAATTTTTATAATTAGCTTTTAATGTTTCTTTGTACAAAGGGGTCACTAAAAAAAGAATTGTTACAATTCCACAAAATTTAATAAAAGTTTTCTATGTTGTACTTATCGTATCATAAATTTTTTTTATGCCATTCGGTAATTCGCTTTATTTCCTACCATTTCTTACACATATTTAAATACTTTTACTAGGTCTGCCCTCTGAATAACGATTTTTAAACAGTTTCTCGAAATTTAGAAAAATATATTCTAAACTTTAACTTATAATACAAAATATTTATTAAAGTATTCTGATTTTTCAAAAATTACAGTAAAGTATTAAAATATCTGAGCACTATTTGGTGAATAAATCAGAAAATAAAAGTTTAACGATTTTGAGAATAGTTTCCATAAAATCTTTCAAATCGTTAATTATCTTTGAAATTTTATCATAAATAAAATTATGGTAAATAGTGAGTTAAGTTCCAAAACTTTATTTTTATATTGTTTATTTTTATAAGAAATAAATCAAATATTATATTTTGGTTTACTAGGCCGACTTTCATGTCATTAAACTTTTGTATATAATTTCTTAAATATCATCAAATTGAAAAGCAAAAAAAAAAACTTTATCTCTCACCTTTCCTTACCCAGAAGAAACACACTATAATATTACTCAAATTGTAATTACTTATACTGACTTTTAAATAAATTCCTTATAATAAATACTATTAATTGATAAGAAATCAACGCATTAATTATAAAATTTTGATATCATCACTTCACAGTATTAAAATAATGATAATAATAAAAATAAGTTATAACGTAATAATGGCTCTTAGATAACATTCCTTAAAAATATTTGTTATACAGCCAATTGTCAATGAAGACATTTGATAGTAAATTTACTGTCTGATTCTTTAGTTATCTTTATAGTTTTCTAAATTTTATTGTTTTTCTTTCTATTTTTTACAGTGCAGTTTGGAGAAGGCAGCCAGTTGCCTGGCTTATAGCTTGACAGTAAAATAAATAAATGTGATTTGTCATTTTGCAAAACATAAAGCGTGCAACGGTTTTGTTGGTAGAGCGCATTAAATTGCAGTCAAATGGCACGCTGTGTGCATGCCAAATGCTAAAAGCCAGAACCCAGAGCGGTACAACGGAAATGGCAGGAGTAGAAACGGGAATAACAGGATCACAAAACACACACACACATACATACACAGGACAATATTTTTGCTGGCTGCCGGAACTTGGCATTATGTGTGAGTTTGTTTGTGTGTGTGTGTGCAGGGTATTAAATTATTCGAGCGTGCCCAGACTTAGCTTGAGATACTCCATGTACTTTAGTATGCAACACTGAGCACACAATCCCCAAAATTCAAAGCCAAAGCCGAAGCCAAAACCAAAGCAAAGATAGATAAAAGTAGAAACATCAGTTCTCATTTACAGCAAATCAGCATCAACATCAGCATCAGCAGGCATCAGGCAACTTGAAGTCAAGTCAAGTCGATTCAAGTCAGTCAGTTCAAGTTAAGAGCCATGTAAAATTCATTTGACTGAGCAAAAGTTGCAAATGAAATATCAAAAGATGCGTGTCAGCCATCCAGCCAGCCACCTGTCGTCCGCCTTGCCTGATGCTGACATGCCAATGCCAATGGTAACACAGAGTCGGAGTCAAAGGCAATGTCCCCGCCGCCATTGACCTTTCAACAGGCCTTCAATTTTAACATATTCGTATTCAAGTGAGTATTTTTCTTTTTTTCTGATTTTTTTCATCTGTTTTATGTTTGAACGAACTCTGGATGTCTGTACATATTATTATGCCATATTATACTATATTACATTTTGCTGCGCAATCTCCGTTGCATACATTATAAAGTTTTGTTGGTTTCAATATAAAAAACGAACAGATCAAATCGCGACTGACATTCAAAACGCCACCTGCATTATTCATTTCCCCACAATAGTTTGGGGCCGAGAATATGGTGATTAAATGTCGATTGGCAAAGAATTCATAACCATCCTGAACAACCTCATGGGCACGTACAATTAAATCTAAGTTATGATTTTTGAGAAACTGTTTAACAATGTTCTCATCGAAAGTGAAGCTAACACCACGATTATTATAACCCCAACCGTCGCCATTTCGATTTACATCGGCCCAGAGTAAATCGCACATAACTCCAGCATAGGGTACATCAGTCGGACGATATATATTACGTATCTGATCCATTTTATGAAGACTGGGACTCAGACCACCGTGACAGCAAAATATACGTTCACCCACAATAGCGGCCACGGGAATAAAATTAAACACATCGGTAAAAATACGCCAGAGTCTAACATTATAACGCCGCTTGATCTCGTCATAGAAACCTTTCAATCAATAAGAAGGGGAATAGAACTACTGGAAGTACACTAAGTAAAAATAAGAAACATACCATACACCTTATTAATACTGGCACACTCATGATTACCGCGCAATAGAAAGAAATTCTCTGGATAACGAACTTTGTAGGCCATTAGTAGACAAATTACCTCCAGAGATTGTTTACCCCGATCCACATAATCACCAAGAAATAAATAATTGGTTTTTGGCGGATAACCACATCCATCAAATATACGCATCAAATCAGTAAATTGTCCATGTATATCACCGCAAATGGTCACTGGGGCTTCGATTTCAAGGAGCATCGATTGCCGTGCAAATGATTCCCGTGCCTGAAGGCATAAACTTCGAATCACATCTCCGGTCAGTGGACATTTGGTGCCATTGAGATTTTTTACTTTGGCAATTACCTCATCAATATCAGCCATTGACAGTGCAGTCATCGTTGATATTATATTAAAAACAGAAATTATAATATACAAGAATTTTGTTTTAATTGTTCAAAATTGTAAATGAAAAATTACAGAATTTAAGATAATGTAACTATAATTCAATTGTTAGATTTAAAATGCAGGACTGTGTAAAACAAAATATTGTATTGAAATGACAAATGACACTTTATGCAATGTTTTAAAGTTAAGGTTAATTAAATAAAATTGATTTATTTTACGTGTTTGAATTAATAAGTTTTTTGTTGTTGACTTTTCGACGTGATGGCTTATCAGAGATATTTCTAATTGAATTAAATATTCGATTGAATCCTTTAAAATCGAATTCAATATTCTATTGAATCCTTTAAAACTGGAGATCTATGCAAGATTTGTCAAGGATAATGCAAGATTTGTTATTCATAATGCCCCGGTCCTGAACGGAACTAAAAATATGTATGTATACACATACATATATAAATATATAAAAAAAAATGCTTCAATTATATATTTTCATTGCTGATAGCTATGAAAAATTTTATGAACACTCTTAGGTATAAAATATCATTCCGTTTGAATTGACTACAATGAGTTGTTGATTATTTTTTAATCGATATCCAAAAACTTTACTCTAATGTAAAACAATGCGTTTTTTGCTTTGCAAAATTTATATTTTTTTTTACACCACTTTTATTCATTTTCTTCCATTATTTGCCACTTTGATCAGTACAAAAAAAATGCACAACGGCTGAAATAAAATTTGTTAACTTGAACCTGGCATATTTCATTTTTAAATATATTTAAATATTTCCTTTTTTGTTCGCTGAATAAATTACATTATTTTTTATACACGAGCTTTATTGTTAGGAATTTAACAGTTAAACTTCTCTTTACATTGAAATAAATAATGTAGAAGTTAATAGCAGATTTATTTATTGACTGTTGGTATTATGTGGCATAATTTACTGGAATTTTAGTACAATGCGGTAAAAATGACGATGTGTCAAATAAAGTGTTGGAATGTTGGTAAAATCTGTTGCTACTTTTTAAGAGTATGTTGAATTTTGTAACTCTGGCCAATATTAGCTGCTTAAACCCAAACAATATTCAGATATTGGCAACTTTAACTTCAACTTTCGCTTACAAATAACAGCTATCAAGCTAAAATTTTAAATAATATGGATATGTGACTTTAAACTTGTATATCCAAGAATATATATTTAATCTGTTACAATACATAGTTAACCAATCTGGAAAATGATTAAGGTACAAGCTTGTTGCACAAAGAAGTTTAAATCTCCTTTTCCCTTGTTATTTATGCTCTTTTTATTTATTTTTATTTGTATTTATTATATTAATTTAAGAAAAGCATGGAGTATTACTTTAAATATTTATTGGAAATATTCTTTATTTACTTTATTTTTGCTTTAACAACAAAGTAAAGTGAAAAAAACTACTTTATCTGCAGTTATTACACAAAAAGACTTCTTACCGATTTCAGTTTCTTTTTGATTTTTCTTACTTCGCAATATAACAAATAATCCGATTGAAAAAAAAAACAGTTTCTACTTCTTTTTATCAGGGCTAGAATAATTAGATTTTGCAGACAATTAATTTTAAAGTTCATTTTGACACCTTTCATCTGTGAAGAGATTGTAAAAGCAATCTACTTAAAGCTTCACTTTGAGAGTTTATCTCCGTCGGATTTGCAGGATAAATTTCTAGTCAATATTCTTTGTTCTTGGTATAACTTTTTCTTTTTTTTTTTATCGTTATAAACATCTTGTCTAAGTCATAATACCTTTACTGTATATATATATAGAGAGTGCACACACACACATTTTCTATATCGGGGCAACACACACAACCTAACCTCAGTGCTGCCTACTTTGCTTAAAGCAGAAGCGTTAAAGTGCAAAAGATTTATGAAATTTATTTATGTGTCTAGTACAAAATTCCAATGCCTAAGCATGGGAATGGGCTAGGGCTAGGGCTAGGGCTTGGGCATGACTATGGGTCAACTGCCCATTTTCATTCACTACCCAACCACCAGGAAAAATCCTGCTCCTCCTGCTCCCATTCCTATCATCATCATCATCTGAATCGCCATCACAATTTTGCGTTGTGGCGGTGTGGACGTAAGCGGATTTGCGACAAAACTCATTCGCCATGGACATGCCACGCCCACTGCCACTACCACTACCATTGCGTGCCCCCTGGGCCATGGTAGCAGGCTCCTGGCTCTTGTCAGTGCTCCTGCCTCTGCCTCTGGCTCGGTGCGGTCGGTTGGGCACACTTCATCGTCATCGTCCTTGCCGTCGTCTTCGTCGTCGTCTTTCTCCGCTTGTTAGCAATGACAGCAAAGAGCGACGAGGCTAAATCCTGTTAAAATTTAGTGCAAAATAAGATAGAATGTTGTTGGGCTGTCCGAACCAAAAGAAAAGTAAATTATTTCTTTTTCATTTTCAGTCAATGCTATACCTACTTTAATTTTCATTCTTTGTGCATTTTCCTCTGGCCATTTTCCATTCAAAATAAAAAAAAAAAGAAAACGAAATCTTTTCTTTCTTTACAAACAAATACAAGTATAAACAATACAATATATATGTATGTATATGTATTGTTATATATAGTATACATATATATATACATCCGTAATAAATATGTATACATACATATGTATATATATATACATATATTCCGCTGACCCATAAATTGTCACCGAAAGCTCCGAAAACAATAAAAATAAATGAACTTGAGTGAGTTCTGCCTGCCTGCCTGATATTTTCTATGACCTTGTAAAAAAAGAGTATTTTCACTTTGCTACAAAGAACTACACTAACTATATATATTTCTGATCACTAATATAAGCTGAATTTAAATAGTAAATACATTTTTATAATGGACGATAATTCTTTCCGTATCATATTCTTAAAATATCGAGTACTTTTATTGAGTTGGCTCAAATCATCGATTTTGTATATGACAATAATAAGTAAAACATAATTTTATAAGGTTTCAAAATTTAAATATATTTTAATTTCTCAATTGTGGGTTGAATTTTATAGTATTTTGCTAACTTTTATCAGGTTCATACACATCAGTATTCAATCTTTTTTTTTTCCAAGTTAATAAATTTGGGAAAAACCAAAACAAGTTCAAGTTTTTAAAAATAGACAACATATCGCTACTTCGTTTTTAACTTTTTTGGCTTAAGGATAATAAAAATCGGATAGAAGTTTACCAAAATATTTCTTTGTCACTATTTCAAAAAAGGTATTTTTGGCTGTAAAATGGATGTAAGATTAGTCTATTAAATATGTCTAACATACCTTAATTCTAATTTATAATAAGGTACTAAATATAATTGTTACTTCTAAAATTTCCCTCAGATAATAATTTTAATAATATTAGTAGTTAAACCAGGAAAATTTGAATCATAGAATGTATTTAAAAAAGATTAATATTCACAAATATATATCCAAATATATGACTAGGTAGGATTTTAAATAAATTTCTAAAGATTTAAATTTCTTTTGGAATTAGAGATCATAGTGAATAATTTCAATAAAACTTGTCAATTCTTAAAGAACTTTTTTGTGTCTATATATTCATTTACTTTTTTATGTTCCCTTTCTTTATATAGAACACCAAAACAAGATGAGAAGAAAAATAAATATTGATTCACCTATTTAAAACTAAATAATGCCCTATCAAAGCAACAATTTTTTAAGGGTATACACATTTCATCAATGCAAAAAGTTGTCAGACGATTTCACGATTTTCATTTCTTCTTTTCTTTGTTTCTTTTGTCGTTTTGGTTTTGAGCGCGGAATGCGGGAACCTTAACTGGCAATTTCATTATTATTACTTTCTCGACGCTAACTTTTCTCTACTTGGACATTCTTTATTTGACCCAGGCCCATTTTGGCTATTAGTATTTATTGTACAAAACGAAAAGAGAAAAAAAACGAAAGAAAATATCCAATGCTAAATGATAAAAAATGCTTCAATGCATTTATCTAACCAACAGTTGAGTAAGAAACTGAAAATAAATCAAGGTTACATATATATATACATAAAATTATATTATAAACTAGATGAAATCATAAGCAAGAACTAACCAGAGATCAAAGACTAAGTTACATTTAGCTGATAAATATATTTATGGCATTTAAATACTAATTCAAATTTATTGTTAAGCTTTTAAAACACAATCCTCTTAACCATTTTTAAAAAGCCATTTTCAACCATATGTTCTGAGTGCGATTTTCTGTTTGGTAGTTATATTTGGGTAGGAGATCAAACAAAAAGCTTATGGAATCAAAATATAATTCCTATAAATGCCATGCGATGAAAAAAGAAAAAAAAATAGAGAAAAGACGGAAGGATATGAACAACATGCAACAATATGGATAGTAAGTGGCAAGAAGTTGGTGTTGACGATGGGAGATGCAGATGAAGTTGTTATTGTTGTTATTGTACACGTTGGCATCGACACGTGCCGGGTCCTCTGGCCATGTGTTTTGCTTCTCTCTCTCTCTTTTTGTTTTGTTTATTTTTCTTGCTGTGCAATATGCGTGGAGCATGAATATGTTCTACCTCCCTCTAACTTTCTTTTCTTGCCCCATCTACCCCAACTCCTATCCATTGGCTATTCCCTTAAAAAGCAATAACAAATAGCGACAGTTAGTGTGTGGAATGTAGTTTCTGTTTGCTAGCTTTTCCTTTTTTCTTTTGGTATTCCATTCGTCTCCTTTTCTTGTTTTTATTTTTTCTTTTCAATTTTTTTTTTTTGGTTCACTTTTCACTTTCCACTTTCTACTTGGCACTTTAGTACATTTACTAGTTTTTATTATATAGCATGTTGTATATGCACTTCATCTGCCTGCTCCTCTCTGGTCTATTTTAAAGGACACGTGTCGGTGACATTTCCCTTGGCTCGCATTTAGCATGGTATTTGCAAATAGTTTTACTTTTGGTGCACAACACTTAAAAATCTTCCTGAGTAAATGGCAGATATATATGTATGTATATATAAGTATGTAAATACTTATTCTATATATATATTTATGTATACAAAATTGTATAGCTTAAATAAAAAAGTGGGCAAGTTTAAGTTTGACAACTTTATGTCTGACAGTGGCTAGAAAATAATTTGCATTGGCCTGAGAAATGTGCCAGCTGAGACCACAAATAAATATTGAAACCGTAAAGGATTTTGTGGTGAATTTTGTAGTCCCGCCACAACCGCCCCCTCCGCACCATTCCACTTAAGTCTAGCACCAACTTTTCCAACTGTTATTCGGACATTCTCATAATCTGCCTTGTAATAAACTCTACAAAATGGACACAAAAATAAAAAACCAAAGTCATTTATTTCTTCTTATTTTTATGTTGAGTTTTACATTTTTTTTTTTTTTGCAGAAGGCAAACAAAAATATATAATAATCATTCATGGTTTTCAGAGCATGAATCACATGCAAATTGGAGGCCGGGTACACTGAGAACTAAATGGATTCATAAATCAGTTTGAAAATATTATTTGATTTCCGTTTTGTGCTAAATGCCAGCAGCTCTTAACAAAAGAAAACCACTTCAAGACATGGTCGGAAGCAACTAATTGGAGCATGAAGCAGACAAGTAAGTAAATATCAGGAAGATGGAAAAAAAAAACAAGGAGTATATACGAGTACGTTTATATACTAACTATAATTCCGACTAGAAATCAAGTTGTAAGAAATTATTTCAATTTGCACTTTAAGAGTATTCATATTTCAACTATTATTAAGATGAAATTTTCTCGGTTTTTGCATTATTTTTGCACTTCTTTTTTTCTATTAATTTTCATTCTGTAGCGGATGCAAAATGTTGACATTGTGTTGTCATTTGGAATGTGAATTATGAGTGGTTTTTCTTCTTAGTCTTAGGCCATTGACAGTATGACAATGAGCATTTCCTGTCTACTGCCGCTGCTTATTCCTTGCCTTCCAACTCTCCAGTGCCGTACAAAAGAAAAGAAATCGGCATGAGATATATAAATAAATGTCAGACCGAGCATAAAGTCATGATATACGAAATGAGTTTCTTTGGTGCAATTGTTATTGTTGTTGTTGTTGTTGTTGATGCTGCTGCTCTTGTTGCTGCTGGCTATTGTTGTTGCTTAATATTTCCGCTTGCACACTTGCTTATTTATATTATGTTTCCGCCATCATGCAGTGAACACCAGGATATAGCCAAAGTTGAAGACTCGACTAAAGCGAAAGCCAAAGGGAAGAAAAAGAATAGAAAAACAAAAAAAAAAAACAAAAAAATAAACTTAGGCTGCTGCTGTTGCTGCCACATTCACCACATGCAGTCTGGCTTCGCCTACTGGGAGCTTCTTATACCGGGCCCTTGCCTGATGTTAAGTGCCTACATAGAATCCAATCTTCACCAGCACACACACACATACACACACATGCATCTGAAGTCAAGCTGCGCAGTCAACTGCAACTTTGCTCTAACCGACAGTAACTTGAACCCTGAAGTTCCTTGGCTTATCCTCAACGCGTCATTTTGCATTTTCTAGTGCTTCTTTTGCTCCCTCAAGCTGTCGCTTTAAGTAATTAACCCGACCACGGCTCTGTCTCTCACTCTCTCTCTCTCTGTTACCCTTTCTCTCCTTTTCTTTCACTCTGGCAGTAAGCCCATTGAGTGAGTTTGAAACGCAGTGGTCCTCAGCAGGTAGTCTTTCAACTCCATTTGTATGATTGCTGATGTACGGCCAATCATTGTCAGTTGCAGCAAACATTGCGTACCACATGCTGATTCCGTTTATTAAAGGCTAAATTTCAAATTCCCAATAAACAAAACTCGTTCGCCCTTCACTCTTGTATCTATATAATTCTTTTTCTCCCTCTCTGTTTTGCTTGTTGCAGCTGCCAGTTTTATATTTTTGATGTTGCAACAGTTGGCATGGGAAATAAAACTCTGATACACATTTTTTGTCAACAAAAACATATACATAGATATATATATATATATATTAGATTACAGTTGTTAAAGCTAAAAGAAATTTAAGAGCATAAATTATGTTTACAATTGACTGTGGCAACAGTAACCAGATGGTAAAATATATAAGTAATTGTCGCCAAGGTCGTTTATAAATTTAATTTCTGTTCAAACTAAACTCTTTATATATTTTAATTTTATATAACTTATGCTTAATAGTTCTGTATTTCTTTATTTATTAAAAATGCTGTTTTTTTAAATTGTTTAAGTAAAAGTTAAGTCAGCAGGATATACATATACTAAACTAGACCAAATAAAAAACAATTAATTTTAAAATGAATGGGAATTTCTATTTTTCTTGTTTGTTTTAATTTGTTTTAATAAGCCAAAAAAAATAATGAAAGTAAAATTTTATCAAAAAGGTACTTTTTTTGAAGAGCTTTTTATAAGTGTAAGCGATTGCTTTTAATTATTATAATCAAATTTGTTAATCTTTCAAAATAGTAAATTTCAAAAATGAGAATTAAGTAGAGCAATTGTTGAATTATAAGTTGAAGGAGTTTAATCAACCTAAAGAAACTAAATTACATTTATTATTGTTACTGCTTCTATTTTTTTAAATGTTTAAGATTATTTAACTTTTGTCAAATACAGCTTTTAGACGACAACCTTAATAATTTTTGGTCTGATTAATAGTTAACTTAGCCTTTAACTTGCAAAATTGTTGCGCAGTGTAATTGCAATTGAATAGTTTTATAGAAGAATTGCTACTTTAATTCGATACTCTGTGTACTGCATTTTTTTTTCCATTTTTTTTTTTTGTTGTTGCGCCACAGGTAGTTTCGGTTTATCTACTCTTAAACAAAGCGGAACATTCGTTTAGATGTTCTTTTGTTGACTGTGGAGCCACGTGTTCTGCGCTAATTATGTACGTGACTGACATGAAATTTCCGTTTGTTAAAATTTCGACAAGTTGCCAAGGTAGCTGCTCTCTTAGTAGTCCTTTCATTTCCCGTAGGTTGAAGAAAGTTATTGACATCATTAAAGTGCTTAAAGATTTGTCTGCTTTACAACAATTTCATTTGCCTGCTCTTCATTCACATTCAATCCCTTTTACCTCGAACTCTACTTACTCTTTGTGTTTCCTCATGACCATTTGTTATGGCAAATAAAATTCACTTCAAGTTCTTATCAATAAACGAGCTGCCGCTGCTTTTGCTGCTGCTTTGGCAAATTTTCTTCAGTTACGTTTGATGTCATTTAGATTCTGTGATGCTGCTGCTGCTACTGCGGTTGTTGGCAGGTGTTGAAACAGACACACACACAGACACACACACACACTTAGACATACAATTCACCTACACACAAGCACATAGATAGTATGAAAGTGAGTTAACAAGATATTTGCTGCGTATGTCGTTACAATTTTCCATCAAACAAGACAGCGCAAAGCAAGGCAAGGCATACAAAAACTTTCATGTTATTGAAAAAAAAAAAAGGAAAGGAAAAACCAAGAGAAAACACACACACACACACAAATGCACCTACACACACTCGGAGGGAAAATAAACCCTAATGCTAAAAAATATCAAATGTCTTTGACTGGCAATGTCTTTTCTCCAAAAACTGACTGACTTCTATCTCTCTCTATCACTCTGTCTCTCTGTCTGTCTACCTGTCTCTTGCTCTAACTGTGTTAGCTAAGCATTTTTAAATGGATTCGCGCACGTGTATGGCCATGGCCTCACACACACGCACACACACACACATACTTGCACACAAAGTGCGTTGATTAAATTTTCGTTAAATTGTCTCTGAGCTCGTTCACTTTCTCTCTCACTCTCTATCTCTGTCTCTGTCTCTCTCTTCCTGTGTGTGAGTGTTATATATGGCATTGTATTTTAAAAAGATTTTTATATGCTTGAGTAAGCAAATCGCTTTGACAAGGTGATAGAAAAAATAACAAGTTAGATTTTCCATAGACCCGGAAAAAAGGAAAAAAAGAGTTGACAAAATACTATAACTTATTTACGGTCTTTAAACATTGGTAGATTGAGGCAGTGGGATCAGCATAGCAACAACAATATCTACTCAAGAAAAGGTTTTTATAAGAAAAAAAGGTCCTTTTATCAATGATATTTCTTAATGACCTAAATTAAAGGGATCGTCTAGATTAGAAAACAAATACTTGAGAATTGTAAGCATAAGACAAATATGCATTTCTTATTCAGCGATCTACCCAAAATACTTTCGATCGAAATAATTATAACATGAGTTTACAATAATGAAAGGATTCACACTTAAGAATTTTAAGAGAATAATAAAATTATTATATACACAAATTAATAATAAGGAAAGGATTCACACTTGAGAATTTTAAGAATAATAAGAAAGTAGTTGCCTTTAAATACGATATTTTTCAACGATGTTAGACAAATTTTCAAACAAGTAATTGAAAAGAAAATTCGTGTACAGCAATTTATGAAATCACTTCAAACAAATTTACAAAAATGTACGAAAACGTACTTCTAATTCGAGTTCACAAAGAAACGTTCTTTGAGTTCCCTCTTTAACAATAGTTTCTCCACTTAAAAAGTGTTTCAGTGCTCACAAATTTTCTTTCCCCCACAAAATTTAAAAGCGTTTTTGTCTCAAAAAAATCGCCAAAAACGTTTTTGTTTCATGTTCAAATTTAATGATAGATCGCATAAGAATACGATGGAATTATTTACGAAGAAATGGCTTTCCTTTATTTATCCTTTGAAACAAAATGTTATTTTTATGTAAATCTAACGATAAAAAACTCCACTTGAATTTAATGTTAAACATATGTTAAATAATGCTCCGAAAAAGAAAACAAATATATGCCACTTTTTTCACTTATCGCACAAGTGAGTCAACATGAACATCAACAACATGAACAACAACAGTCAGCAATTAACATTAACAATGACAAACAAATTGTCAGTGCATTAACCTGGCTGGCTGGCTGACTGACTGACTAACTGAATGACAGAGTGACTGGCTGAAGAAGAAAGTCTGCCCGCTGGACGTCAACAAAAAACAGCAGCTGCCTGAAACTGAGTCAAAGAGTGCTTCATGTTTTGCTCATTAGCGTAAATGAAAGGGGCGCCTTCGGAGGCGTGGCATGGTAACCTGTTAAAATTGTGGAAAATATGCAAGAGCCAAATGACTGTAAATGAAATGCAGGAAGAATACCATTGCAGGAGTATGACAAGAGTCTGACAACTGGATAGCTAAAGGGAAAAATATTATGATATCTACATCAGTTTCTCTCTCTCTTTCTCTCTCTCTCTTTCTATCTCTTCACTTAACATTTTCCAACTAATTAGCAACAGGAGGTAAAATCTAGATAGGAATTTACTATGCAGGGAAAACTTTAACATTATCATGTGTCAAGTCAGTTAATTGAATTGACCAAGAAGCAAGTGAAAGTTCATCCCGACAAGGAGCAACATCATCATCTTTATCATCTTCATTATCATCGCCTTAATCATCTCAGTTGATATTTGGTAGGCGTGTGGCCATCTTCTTAGGGACTTGTGTTAAAATTACAATTAAGCAATTTCTCACCTGTTCAACACAGAGGACACCAGTCTGACCACAACAACAACAGCAAACGGATAGCTGAACAATGGCTAATGACTTAATGAACGCCTTCTATGGGTGTAGGAAAACATCAACGGTTTTGCGAACCTACCTCATTTTCAGAACCTGAGAACCTACCTGTCCGGCGCATTAACTTAATGCCTAACCAAAGACATGACAAGCCAAAGGAAGATGAAGCCGAGGCTGCAACTGAAGCTAAAGCAAAACAGGGGAAGACAAGGCCAAACTACTAAAAGCACTTCTGTGGCCAACATGGGACTAAAACTCTCTATCTCTCTTTCTCTTTCCCACTCTATTTCTCTCTCTCTTTCTCTGTCTCTCTATCTTTCGCCATTGAGGTAACCACGACAATAACAACAGCACTAGTGAAACAATGGCTTTTAGCTGGAAAACACAAGACATAAAGGTGGCCAGCCACCTCAACATATAAAGCAAAAACCAAAACTGAAAGCTGCGGAAAATGCTAATGTGAGTCCGGATCTCTCTTGTTTGTGTTTTTGTTGTGGCTTGGCCTCTTCCTGGGCCCTATCCTGACCTGGCCTTGGCTTCGGATTATGGTAAAGTTCGCATTGCGTGTAATGAGTATGTCCTTGAAACACAATATGTCTCTCCATTGCTCTGTCTCTTTGCATAAATTACAGTTATTTATGCTGGATAGCCGCATTAGAATTGGAGTCGGTATCATTCACACACACACACACACACACACACACACAAACGTTTACACACCCACACAAACACAAACACAAAAGGTAAAAAGCTTCAGTGTGCTTGTCTGTTAGCATTAACTGAATTGCCATTTAATTTTCGACATAATCCATTCGTGCACCGGAAATGCTGTTAAACAAAAATTAAGCCAATTGAATATTAATCTTTGGCTAAATGAATTGGGTAAAAAAAATTCAAAAGAATCAAAAAAAAACGAATAGAAATGAATTGAAATGAATATATAAATTGAACAAGGAATCAAAGGGTTATATGAAAAGAACAATACTTATTTAATAATTTAAATTGGTATTAACAACAAAGAAAAAATATGTTAATACTGGATTGACAAAAAAGAAGTCGAAATACAACTCTTAAATGAATAAAATTATATTTTTCTTGGTAATTAAATGCGATAAGAAGTTTTTTATATTAAGCAACATAATCAAGTCAAGCTTATTTTTGGATAGTAGAATAAAAATGGTTTTCGGAATAAGGGAAATCATGGATAAATTTAGGCAATCTTTCAATATGATGTCCTGTTTAAGTTCCCAATTAAGTGTCCGAATTGGTTCTATTTATTTTATTTATTTATGTATTTTTATTAGTTTTACTGACACCAAGCAAACACGATCAAAAAGTGTTGAACTGTAAATATATATATTTTTGTCATCGTGCTTACAATTTTTTTTTTTGTTTCATCTGTGTCGGGTTTCGCAAACAAGCCGTTTAAAAATATTGCTAAAGCGCTAAGCGATATATATATTTTTTATCCGTGTGAAAGTGAATCCGATTAAAGAATATTGCTTAATAGAAAATATATAGAATATTGTAAAAAGCTATGCTTCAAATAGTCTCAAAATCAAATTTCAAATTGCTTTTCTATTGCATGAGAAATTGGTCACAATATTGACAATAATTCACAGAGTTATCTTTAGTATACATATATTAATTATCCTTGTTAACTAATATTAAAGTCAACATCGATTCATTAATTGAAATTTAAATTGAAATTTCTAACAATTAGCCAACATAATTTACTTTAAATCCTATTAAGCCAAATTATAAAGCCTGATTGCTTAACTTGAAGCTTAAAGTACCAAAATACAACAATCCACGTATTTTGGGATATATTCTCTCGAAACCGAAAATCAATTACAGCTGAAAACCGCCAACCGCAGTTGAAATTTATGATAAGCTGGAAGGGCGAAATGCAAAATGGCAATGCAGGCACATATATACATACTTACCTACACACACACACACACACACACACACACACACACACACACATACACAACCGTTAGAACAGTTACAGTTGTAGCAACATTTACCGTTGAGGCGCCCATTGTTTAGCCAAGCGACGATAATGACGACAACGACGACTGCGATGGCTATGACGAAGCGTCGTCATCTTGGCTGACAAACAATCCAACATATGGCAACACACGGCATTCAGAAATTCGCAAATTACACACACAATGGTTGTTGGTCGCGTTTTGTGTGTGTGTGTGTGTGCGTGTGTGTGTGTGTAAGTCCGTGTGTGTTACAGTCTTATGTCACGCAGATGGATAGATATCTATATAGATACTGTTATATACGATTTTTATTATCATTTTGTTACGTGTGCTTTTATGGCCAAAAGGCAAAGACAACCAGGATTTGCCTTTCTCTCACTCCCTCTCTATCTCTCACTCTATCTCTCACAAGTATAGCACAAACATTGTTGTTTGTTGGCCTTGTTTACCCGTGAATGAAACCCAAATACCTTTGACAATGTTTTCGTACAAATTACATGAACAAATCATTGTTGTTATTGTTGATTTTATACCCTCTCTATTCATTTGAGACGAGGAGATGTATTAAGTTCTTACAATATAGAACAAGCCTTTATATTCATTAGCCGAATCGTAGATACAAATGTCCATCAGTTCGTCTTAATTTCTTAATTAAGTCACGTTATCTATTTCTTTTTAGGCTATGAGAGTTACTCTATAAACGGATTGGGTTACGCCGATAAATGCTATTTAAATGCTGTCATTAATAAGGAAATAGTAGTCCTTGCAAATTGCTTTTAATAATTACAGTCCAAGTAACGCAGAAAACGCGGTTTCCCATGCGTTCATTCTCAGTGATGCATGAAAAGGGTTTTCTTACGCAAGCAATTACTTTTCCTTGTCATGATATTTAAAATAATGTCAACAAATATTATTCCATTTTCTCATTCGATATTAAAGTTTTTCTACTATTTTAAACTCTATTTATTATAGAGTAATTGCATTTCGTTGCTTCTGTTTAATATTTATTAATATTATTGTCATTTTCGCTTTGAATCAACAACAATATTATATACCATTGTGTATACATTGGTTAGATTTCATTTAAAGGCATCGCTTAAAGAGGTCCTTTGCTCATTTTTCTTGCTCTTTCCGGCTTCAGGGATGAAGGAATCTCTCTGATGGTGGTGACGTTGTTGTTGGCGGTGGTGGTGATGGTGGTACTCCTTCTAGATGTACGTGTGTAGCCGTGCGCTGATTATTTAAAAATTTATGAAGCCAACCAAGCGCAGCTGAAAAACTTTTGCACAAAACTAAACAAACTGCAGCAACAACAGCAACAAGAACAGGGACAGCAGAGGGAGTAAGTAACAAACACGGCAGCAACATGGATGACTATGACGACAGCAACAACAGCAACAAGAACAATAAAAAGGAACGACGTGAGCGTGAGGCAACATCAGTTTGTTGTGTTTGTTGTTTGTGCCTTTTGGCGAGTTTTAACCACAAACGGAGGCAGCATTGGTTGTTGTTCCTGCTACTGATGCTGCTGCTGATGTTGTTGTTGTTGGTGCTGCTGCTGCTGCTGCTGATAATGTGCAACGTACAAAAACTTTCAACATAGTTTGCTACTTAACTCGAGCGTAATAATAAAAGTGCTAAATCTTTGCTTATATTCACTTTGAAAATGCTGCTAGGACAATGCGGTAAGGAGGTAGGGATGGGCGATACTGAGAAGGAGGAGAGCAAATGGAGCCGCGGGTCAGTCAAGCGGAGCCACAAAAGAATGGTATTACAAATAGAGGGAGAGACGAGCTTGGAGCTTAAAAGGTGAAAGCAATTATACAAAATGTTGTAAGGGAAACCAGGAATTAAAAGAATAAAAGAAAGAAGCAAACAAAATGTAAAGAGAAATAAACCCATGGAATATATAATGTAGAAGTGAAGTGTGAAAAGTTTCACAATTTTCATTAGATTTAATGAAGAAAGTTGATCAAAAGTATGCTAAACTTGCTAAAGACCTCTAAATTTAAAAAATTATTCTCCCGTGCAGCCCCCTTACCACTGGCCATCAAAAGTTAGAAACAAATTATTAAATCTATGGAAATCCCAGTGTAACGATTTCAACCACACAAATCAATTTAATAACATCAACTAATTCCACTATTATTACAGGCATTACAATTTATTTACTTTATATTATGTATTAATGCACATAACCAATATTTTATACAAATGCATACAAATGTCAAAAACCAGTGACGGATTTGTGGAAAGAAAGGAGATTAATGCAAATCTCTTTTGCTGGAAGATGAATGTTGTAATAAGAACAAATTACCATGAAAAACAAGGAAACGTTTTCCTTCCAGGTGTTTAACTTAATTACGTAACGCAAGCAAGGACGATTTGCCTAATACGTAAACCGTCAGAATGGCAAGAAATCAGTTTGAAGTTCCATGGAAACTTTTAATGTGCACTAGCTAAATGAAAACTGTTCTTGTTTTCTTATAATTATCTATCCCAAAATAACAAATTTAGTACGAAGTAAGCATATAAGTTTACGGTGTAAGATACACGTACCCACTGTTAGATAAGTTTTAGTAATAATTTTGAAATGATTTAAACAATTTTAAATATCTGTACATCACAACTTTTATTCTTGTAAAGAGTACAGTAGAAAATAGAAAATAGAGTATGTATATATGTATATAGATAGATAAAATTGTTAGATTATTATTAAAAAAATAAAAACAGTAGCAGAAAATTACAAATTGATACCCGGAAATAAACTTTACAACAAATTAAAAAAAAATCATTAATAATTCCCAAATTTAACTTAAACGGAACAAATTATTATACAATAGTTACTTAATTAGAATAAAATATTCATCAACTTATTTGATTAGATTTTTAAATATTATTATAATTATTTAAGAATCAATCTAAACTAACCGAAGTAAAATAAATCATTCTCATGTACTATATCCAATAATTTACAAGTATCAGAATATTGCCTCAGGCACTTTGTGAGATTTGCAAGCAATTTATTGCTCTACAGATAAACAATTGAAACATTATCTGCAGCGACATAGAAACGTAACAAAGAATTAACTTTAAACTGCCAAAAAATAATTAGTGAATTTAATAGATAATAATTTATTCCAAAAACCAATTTTCTGCTTTAGTCTAAATTAATCACATTATAAATTGAAAATCCACAAGTTGTGTTTAAATTAAAAGTTTCTTAACTAAAGGCAACATTTATTTGCCATCTGCTAAAAAGTATGTTTATACATAAACCTGTTAGATTGAAACTTTAAACTAGATTACTTTTTAATACATTAGAAAATTAAGTGCAATTATGCATTATGTATTTTATTAAATAACAATATTTTAAATCAATTAAATAGCCCGATTAAGAGCAGTATTATTGCTATATTAAGAATTAAGTTAATGTAAAGTCAAATTGTCGTTGTCATCTGCATATGCCATTCATATATATGTATGTATATATATATTATATATATATGCAATACATTTATGAAAGTATAAAACTGAATAAATTTAAAGAAAAAGGAAAGCAAGTTAAAGTTAAATTTCAAAGGAAAAAATAAAAAGAAATACAAAAAGGATATGAAAAACAATAATGAAGAAATATGTAATTTTTAATTTATATCTTAACTATTTACTAATGTAATTCAATTTTATTGATACCATTACTAAATTACATTTTTATGTTGGTTTTTTTTTCTCTCCTTTCTCCAAGTTCTACATATTTTTAAATTTTTTTAAGGACGACCCTTTTAATATGAATTCTAAATCCGCTACCGGTAAATACATATTTGTATCATAAATAATCCAGAATTTTAATTAACTTTATTTGGGGGAAGGATGAGGGGTAATTTTCCATTTGATTTCAATGATGATGATGATTTTCATTAAAACTGGCTTAACGCACCCAAAAGGTACGCGCTGCGGCAATAATTGATAAGCTTTTATATGTATGCACATTTATATTGGTTTATATACGTATGTATTTATGTACATATATGTATATACATATTTCGATTTCAGTTTAATATAAATCCGCTACAAAAGTTATTTGCACATTTTTAATTTGATTGTAATAATGGTAAACATTAAAGACGAAGGATTTACCCGATGTGGATTTGGAAAAATTAAGCGCCATAAAATTGCTTTTGCTCACTCTCATCGTCAATCACCGATCAGCGAAAGCTATAAACCGCCAAAACGAGAGAAAAGTCTATAGGCAAAAATCATAAATTAAACAGCCAAAAAAAAAAAGATGAAAAAGAGCAACCTGGACACAAAATCATTTCGTCCCGGACCCGTTATCAGGCAAACGGCCATTGGTCGACTGTAACAAACAATTTTTGTATTTTTTTTTTTTTTTTTAGCTTTTACCAACAACATGGAAACTGAACGGAACGGAACGTAACTCCGCCAAGTTTATTATTTATTTTGGCGTGAATTTTACGAGCCGCACGCCAGACTCCGGCCAAGGCTCAGATCCAGGTTTCAGGTTCAGGACTGTCCGGCTGCAATATATTTTATGACCCCTCCTAGCCCCAGCTTAGTCGTTCTTATTGTTCTGAGCGGCAAGGGATGGGTAGATGGCTGCGGATTGAGGGGTAACACGAAAAATGAAAAAATTAAATTTATTTTTTCACGCGCCAATAATCACAAAGCGCCGCGTAATCAAATTTATTGAAAAATAAAAAGCCATAAAAGCAACAAAAACTGAAAACGTGGCAACATACAAAGCAGAAGAGAGAGAGAGAGAGAGAGAGAGAGAGAAGCGATAGAAAGAGATGGCAGAACACATCTATGTATGTATATCTATCTATATTCTAAATTCATCATCAGATTTATGGATGTGGGGGCATCTATGAATTTGGTTTAGTTTTTCACCTGTTCACTGTTGATGTTTTCATTTGGTGAAAATGGGGCAGAAGGATACCGGAAAATGAATTTAGCCTGTTGATGTTTCACTACACTCTGACCTAATTACAAAAACTTTGAATATTAAACTATTTATAACAATTTTTTATTTAACAGAGTTGACCGTCCATTATACCATATAAGCTAACATTTTTTATTTAACTTCAAATTGGTTTCTATAAAATGTGAAGTAACAAAAATTTGAATGAAAATGATTTATTTACTGGTTAAGAAACGGAGACACATCAAAATAATTTGACGTTATGTAGCACTTAATATAATATAGCGATCATATTATTTTTGATAGTTCTAATGCTCATTTTTGGAAGGTTTAAACAAAGCTCTATGAATATAATATAATTATTGTTCCACAACTTCTAAAGTGAAAAGAAGAACCAAATTCTTAAATAAAACCAGGATTATTCCGCGAATGGGCATTTGAAAAATGATTTATAATTTAATATAGTCGATTTGATTACTTTATAGTTGATAAATCAAAAACTACAATAGTTTTCCAACCGATTATATTAATGGGAACTAGGAGATAGAATTTTGCAAATGGACTAAATCTAATGTTCAATAAAGGGTAATTGAATCACTGAGTAGTGAAAACTCTTTATAATTAAGACCGTAAATTAAATTGAAGAAAGAGAGGCTAAGGAATACTTCCTCCAACCTTAGGAGCAATCCATTTTGGATCATCTTTAATCGATTATTCATCGTTCAGAGTTATTTCACTTTTATAATAAAGATTGATTTCGATGAAAGTCAAAATATATATATATTCTCATTTCTCTATCTTAGTAAAAAGAATTGCCGAAACTATTAATTCAAATTTATTTTATTTTATTGCCGCACTGGAAGCGTTAATTCAATACCGTCAATCTGTTAGTGGATAAAAGAGCTTTAAATGGCACTCAAAATACAAAAAGTAAAATAAATATGCAATATTGTTGGAAATTAGTTTCGCGAGTTTAAATGAAAATATTTGCTTGCGCAATATTTATTCACTGAAGAACTCTGCAAAGAGAGATGGAGAATCTGTGAGAGAAATTGAGGTGGAAATATAAATGAGAGTTAACAGAAGCCACACAAAATTTCGCCCACTTCAAAGTGGTCAACGTTGTGCAAAAATTAATTTGATTTGAAATTTGACACTGGCAGCCATAATCACATATTGATTTAAGTTAATTAATAGATATCAAATTGTTCGGTTTCCCTTCTCATTCCTATTTCGATTATATTTTTTTTTTCTTGTTTTGTTTTAATGGTTTTTGCACATTTAATCAACCCAAGTGGCTTTTGCATGATGCTTAATTAAACTATCAATACACACACACACCACACAAGTAATTACTTACATACATAAAAAATGGACTCATTATAAAACGTTTAAATTACTAAAAACAATTTTCGAACAAGAATAACAGTACAAACTATAATTAAGCTAAATGGGAAATTAGATTAAAATGCCCTTGATTTGTCCTTCAATGTACAATTAATAGCTTGTCTTTTTTGTTTGATGTTAGACAACGAAATGATTTGAAATTTTAATTTACAAACATTTCATATTTTTGTTTTTAAAAATTTAACGATTGAACTTTTATATTGCTGAACATTTTTTTTGTATCTGTCAGTGTTGCCATATTTCTTATTGTTGTTTGTTCGTGTTGTGCATGTTCATGTTCATGTCTGTTCATGTGAAATTAATGAAATAATTAGTAATTTGTTGTTTTTGACTTATCCTTGATAATTTGATATTTCTTTTTACGCTGCAAAGGGCAAATATAAACAATCAAAATTTTCTATTTTGTATACTATTAATTTTAGGCCTAGGTAGCTGTAGTTTAAAAGGATTGTAATTGCTATTCAATGAATATATGTAAATTATAAATACATAAATTAATAATTTTAAGATTTTAATCCAACAAAAAACTAATGCCAATATCCTAATTTTCATTAGAAAAACCAATACGAATATGTGGAACGTGCTGAAAAACTGCAAATTAAATTATCTAAAGAACTTTATTTATTTTTTTTTTATTTTTTGTATACATTTCTAGAAAATAAATAGCGCAATATTATTTTATAACTAAACGAAGGAAATTAAAAAGTTGAATACTCATTATAAGCAAAAGCATTCGATTGGATCAAGAATAACCTATTGAAGAAATTTCGTTTACGTTAAACAATTAACTGTAAAAATTAAAAAGATCTAGAGATTTAGTTCTTTCTCTTAATTCTCTATGTGAAAATTTATATGAAAAACTATTTTTAAAAAATTCAGATTTTTTAAAATAAAATTTAGAACATATTTTGATTTATGATCTCTTAATTTTATATGTATCTCCAATTGATTATATACTTTTGACGCGATTTACTGCCACTACTTATAGATAGAATGTAAAAATACTAAATACTTGATTATACTAACTATCCTAACAAAACAGACTCACTAATTTATATTCAAGCCAATTTATATTGAGCCCAATGTTTAAGAGAATGTTGTAGCATTTTTAAACTAGAATTGCATTAAAATCTTGAGAAAATAAAATCAAATTTGCAGTCCGCTTGACTTGGCCACTCCTTTTTCTAGTAGTATCGCATTGACACACTTTCGATTTCAATATATAATATATATATATGTTTTTACGATGCAAACGATCCAACAATTTGCACTTTTATATCTCTGGGAAACGAACGGAGCTGCATGGTGGAAAATAGCGTGATTTATGGTCTGTGGGTGTTTACCCCACTATATATGCCTCTCTCTCTCTATGTATATATATATATATATGTATATAGGATAACAAATGTTAGTTAACACTTCATTTATCTATGTCGCGCTAAACAAAATTCAATTTGAATTGCAATGGCAGAGACAAAGAGAGATGGCAAGAGAAAAAGAAAAGAAGGCGAGTGATGTAGAGAGAGGGGTAAGATAGTGAAAGAAAAGAAACTTAAAATGGCATAATTAATGCGGCTCTATTAGGTTGCACAAAGAGGGCAAAAAGCAGCTGCTGAGTCCACTTGCCACTTGCTACTTGGCCATAGCCATTTCTCGCCTTTTGCTAATGCAACTACTACGACTACTACTGCTCCTTAAAAACAAGTTTATTGGCATTGTCAATGTGCTGGAAGCAAGTTTGTTCACTTGCAAGTAATTGAAAGTCATTCTTTATGCAATAATAAATGAGTTTTTCGCCCAGTTGGCCAACAGTAAAAAGGAGCAACAACCAACAGCGACTAGCCACCAGCCAATAGCAGCAACAACTTCAATTTGCAATTTGAGCGTCAGTTTGATGCATGCATCTCTCCAGGCTGCATCTGCTCCAGCTTCTGCCATATATCCTTCCACCTACCTTCATCGCCGTCGCTATTGCCATTGCCATCTCCATATTCCTTTGCTTGAGATAAACAACTGATTGCTGGTCGTTTGAGCGCCATTAGCCTGAGAACGTATACAGATTCCGACTGACACATTGCCAGTTCATCTCACACGCAGTCAATGACAGATTTAGTCTTGGTTTGACTTGACACAAATGGCCTCAATGTGTGTATATACATATCTCTTTCACTGTCTACCACTTTGTCTGTCCTTCTCTTCTGTTGGTGTTACAAATGTTGGCAAATCTGTGTTCAAACTGCGACCATTCAAACACACACAAAAAACAAAAAAAAAAAAAAATAAAATAAAGTTTATTTCTGTTCATCTTTTTGCGTACTTCATTTAAGTTCAAAATGCAATCAAGCTGAAATTTTTAATTTCCATTCAACAATAGCAACAACAATTTTAATACTGGCATAAATCTAATTAGTGAAATCAAAACCTAATCATGCGTTAACAATTTATGCGCTTCAGTTTCAGTCCTTTATCCTTTTGGTGCTTCTCTTTCCCCATCTCTTGTCACACCCCCTCACCCACATTACCAATCTCCTGTTTTTCCTTTTCCTTTTGCTGCCTCCTCTTCCTGCTCCATTTCATTGAAAATTTTCCCCATTATAGGAAAAAGCGCAACGATGGCAAAAATTTACGTAGTATATTTCTCCTTTTTTTTTCTCCCCCCCTTTTTCTTTTTGTATATGTTTAAGGGCAACCGTTTTGCATTCAATTTCGGTTGTGGCATTCACATTCGCATAAAGTAATTGAGTGCACAATATTGCAAAAGCACAAAAACAAAAAGACATTTTTTTTTAAAAGAGTATAAGTGCATATTTTTCGACTAGACTGTAGCATGACCCTGTAAATATCACACTTTATTGGGGAGGAGTAAATAAAGCAAAGTACTTTAATGATGCCAATAATGTATTTAATTAAGTTGAGTGGACGGTGGCAACTTTTAACTGAATATTCACCAGAATCTATTTAATACTTTTAGTTGATTCTGTTCTTTTAGTAGGTATACTATGTATAAGAAAATGTGCATAATTATATAGTTGACTTTTTCTACTTAACTTTTAGTCTTGTTCTAGTTATTAGATCTCTTGTTTTTTAAAGACCTATTATAACTTTTTTTACACTTTACGTCGTTAGATTTACGACAATCAGTTCAAATATTTAACTATCTGTTTTACGTCATTAACCTTAATTTAACTTTAAGTTAATATTCTAATAACAGGACCCAGATGGAGTAAGAAAAATATAACTCTGGCGGCACTTCCAATAATAAATATTTAAATTCTTTTCCTCAAAGTTAGTTTAAGAAATAATTACACATAGATTGTATATTGAATGTCCTACAACCGAGAGTCGATTAAGGGCGGCAAGGTGGGCGTGTTTTATTCTGTAGTGTATTTTGTTTGACAGCATATAAATATTTAATAAATTAACAAACATTTTTTTATGACATTCAAAATAGTATATCATTTCTCTTTAGCACTAAAAACATAAAAACTAAAAAAGACTCGCCTAAAATTAGATTAATGACTTTTTGAAATGAGATTTTCATCAAACAATTTTTAAAGAATTTCTTAATGCATAAATATATTTAAACAAAATATTAGACTTTAACATCAGATAATAAGGAGCATGAATCTTAATTTATTAAAAACTACTTACATTTAACACTTTATATAAAAATGTGAAGATCAATTATGATATTCAAAGTACTACAAGAACTACAGAAATTTATTTAAACTATTTATACATACATTTATACATTATGTTAAAGTTTAAGAATTTGATTTAATTGTTTATTAATCTATTAAATTGTACGAAATTTTAATTTCGAAATAATATAATAAATAATAAAGCAACTCTAACTTATATACCTTATCAAATGTCTATTATGCGTCACATAAATACAACATTTTATGTGCAATGACTTTTTTTATACCCTTTCCCAATGATTTATTAGTTTATATTAGAAGCATGACAGTAAGCAAAAGTGATATTATCTACGATATTTATAAACTTTGTCATATATACTTCATATTTGGTTTATCTTCAAATTTCCATCAATATGATAAACTATCAGTAGTAACAATTTTTATAGATCATTGTCAACTAACGTCTCATGTGTTTTTTTATATAATCAATCAAATGAAGTTTGCAAAATTTATAGACTTGAGTTAATCTTGATAAAAGGTAGTTCGTTCTTAACTGAAATAGAATAGTATCCAAACATTCTAAATCCGGAAAATCTTTATTTATCCAGTCTTTTTTTCAGACTAAAATCCTTAGCATTTTCTTATAGACCTAAAATTGATTTCATTGATATTTATTCATCTGTTGCTTAATTTTCTCATTGACAAGCATATAATAGAGAGCATTTAAGTGTCAGCTTGACCAAAGTTACTTAAACCCTTCAGTTTGTTTCTTTTTTTCTACCTCTTTTTATTTGTTGTTGCTTTATGTATCAGATACATTTTCAATGGCCTGTCACAGAAACCAAAAATGGAAAATATATGTAGAATATAGAGGTGCACTTTTATTCATTCAGTGAATGTGTGAGAATATGTTTTACGAGTCTATCAAGTTTTCAATTTTCCATCAGCTTTAACATCAGCCACAAATTTGTGGATGGAAAAAGTGAAAAGCGTTTATCATTTAAGTGTTGCAATTACATGAACATACATACACATACACTCACATAGAATATTTCTTCTTTTATTCAACAAAAACTAAACGAAACGAAACTAAATGAAACTTTTATGTACCATAAACATTTTCCTCTCCCTCCTCTGTATTCCTCGCCCACTCTTGCTATCTCTATCCTGTATATCTCTCTGTTTTACATTCTTTGTATTAGAGCCAGGGCCTATTAAAATTTTATGCTCGATTTTCAGAAATGATTTACACAAATGATGTGTAAATGTGCCAGAGCTAGACAAGCAGAAGATATCAGGATAAACTGATTTCAATTTGAGATTCTTTTGGGTCGGCACTTAATTGGATTTTCACAAAGCTTAATTACCTTTCGCCAAAATTACAATCAAAGTCATAAAAATAAAAAAACAAAAACAATAGAGGGTGAGAGGGAGAGAGTAGTATATGCTAGAGTAAGAATATCCTGTGCGTTCTTGCCCAATGTCCAAACCAACAAGTTGAAAGTTTAATGCAAAGCAAACTCTGTTGGCGGCATAATGAAGCAGCAGCAGCAGCACCAGGCAGCGGACAGAACATCAACAACAACAACAACAACAACGCAACGCGCTTGGCCAACAAATATTTACACAAAATTTATAGCACGCGCACCCTGTGTTTTTGTATGCCATTCCTGGGATAAGGGTAAGCAGCAGTCCTGACACAAAAGTTGACAAACAATGCGTGGCCCGAACAACCAAAACGACAAAAAGTAAAAAAAAAAAAAGAAAAGAAAAGAAATCACAAAAAAAAAAACAGTTTAAAATTAAAAAAAGAAACAAAACATATACAAAAAAAAAATGAAGCAAGCAAGTCGTCCCTGCCGACATTGAGTATACCCTGTACCAAGTAAAAGTAATCCATAAAGTCAAAAACGATCAAAATCGCAATCAATTTACAAAAAAAATTCTCTTAGCATGCACTGCTTGCCATGCAGCAACAGCGAACGCATGCTATCTCGCTCACACTTAACAGCCCATTTTGCATGGGGCGTTTCAGTACAAAACGGAAATACGTATATCTCCGATAATTATTGTCCGATTTTGGTCAAATTTGGTCAGCTGGTGCATTTTGGCTATATAAATGTGCATGCCAAATAAGAATACGATATCTTTAATATTGCTCTAGTTATAGGTTTTCCCCGAATTGCGGGGGCGGAAGTGGGCGTGGCAAAAATTTAAAATAAACTTGAGTTGCTTATACAATAGACGGATGTTGACACCAAATTTGGTTGCTCTAGCTTTTATAGTCTCTGAGATTTCGGTGTTCATACGGACGGACGGACAGACGGACAGACGGACATGTCTCAATCGACTTCGCTATTGATACTGATCAAGAATATATATACTTTATGGGGTCGGAAAATTCTCCTTCTGCCTGTTACATACATTTTAGCGACTTTAGTATACCCTTTTACCTTATGGGTACAGGGTATAACAAGAAAAATCAACCCAAAATGAGGAGAAGTCCAGGCATTGGAAAAGTCACGTTTCATACGCAAAATTATGAAAATGCCAAAAAGTGGCGCATAATTTTCCGACCCGAACCTTCAGACAAAAAAATCAAAAAAAAAAAGTTCAGCAACGGAACTGAAAGGAATTCATGGGATGGATGATGATGGTTGAAAGGGAATGTGGGTGCAGGATGAAGCGTTAAGGTTACGGCTGATTGCGCCTGGCAAATGAGGCATTTTTAATTAATTCATCAGGCTCATCGAAAAACGGGCGCCGAATTCAACGATGTGAAATATTTTATGAAACTAAATCGCATATTGCTGAGCAATTAACAAACAAAATCAACATTAACTTCATTAAAGATTTCTATTTGCATCATCAAATGTTGGTTTTGCTAATTCCCTTATAAAATATTTTGTAAATTACTTAAAATTTTCGCATAATTTTTCGTGGCAAATGGAACAACTCTCTGGTCTCCCATCTCATACACTTGATGACATGGAGGATTGACAGTTCTGTGTTATTGTCTGTCAGCCTGTCAAGGCTTTGGCTTAATTAGAAACTCGTCCCGAAATCTCCCTTAACTCATCAACAACTGCATCTTCCCCCCAACTCTTACACACATTTCTCCTCTTTCTCCATCTACATCTTTATCGTCGTCATCATCTTCATCATGAGTAGAAGCTGGCGGCAGTTTCAGTCTGTCAACGGCTTAATTCAACCTAAACCATCCATGCCCAACATCAAACCACCACCTATCCATACCATCCCCCCCCCCCCCCCCCTCCTTCCATACCATACCACCACTCTCCCCCCTAAACCATCCAATCATCAGGCTCTAAAACTGACTGGCATTTTGTGTGAGAACGGACGTGGGACTTATGTTTCTCGCACACTCATTAAAATTCAAACAAAATTGTTGCCAAATTAACTCAAACATAAGCGAGCAATAAAATTTCCATATTTTCCTTTCTACCCCCACCACATACTACAATTTTTCTAACCCCCCTCGATACAGAAAAAGAGCAACAGTAACAAGAGAAAGTCCTCAAACTACCCATTGGTAGGACAAATATTGATATAGCTATACCAGAATCAACCAAAGCAACCAACTACACCACCATCCGAGCCATGAACGAACATCAAGAGAGAAACCTCAGACTGTTAATTACTTGGGGCAAGCTTAAACTTTAGACTTTAATAGAAAATGGGTAGAAATATAAATATTTTCAATAGTATAAAAAACAAAAAGAACTACATATGCACTTGGTACTTAAGTAAAAAGCTTTGACCTCTTTCTATGAAAAATAATTACATTGTTCAAGGAAGTATGTACTAAATAGTAAATAATAAATAACAATTTATAACCAATAATGGAGAGAGGGAAAAATAATGACTAACTTTAGTTGGTTGCCAGTTTCTATTCCCCATTGAGAAGATTACATGTATATATATTTTTTTAATGGATGAGTATAAATAATAGGCCTTTCGGTTCCTCTTAAATTTCACAAAAAAGATTAAAACTGCTGGACATTAAGTTTGCTTAGTTTGAGTTAATAATCAAATTTTTTAAAATGAAGCTGAGAATATAAGACAAGTTAATAATTGATAGCAATTCTCTAAAAAAGAAAGTTTAGAAGTTTACTTAATCACGTTGTAAAAACTTGACCAACTTTTGGTCAAAAATAAAAATTAATCGATTTTTATATTATGTATGTATGTACCTAAACAGTAAAAGAACCAAGCAAGTAATCTATGCCGACTTTGAATGTACCCTGTAAAGAAATTAGATATGTATATTATGAAGTCAAACTTCTCCGAAATCACCATTAACTTAATATAACATTTGCAGTACAACACGTACTTATATCCCCGATATTTATTCTCCAATTTTTAATCTAATCTGATCAATTGTTGCATTTTGGCTATAGTAGTACGTATGCTAAAAAGTTTATATGCTGTCTCAATCGACTTTTAAATGACTTAGTTTTCGATATAACTGTTTATACTCTCCTTTACATACACACATACACATACATACAAAATTCTTGTAATATACATAATGTGTTTCTCTCTTTCTTTCTCTGTCCTCTTCTTCTAATAAGCAATCACAATAATTACTCACCTTACCGTTTCCCATTAAATTGGCTCTATCTCCATCATATTTCTCCTTCTTTCAAGGTTACACTTTAATTATAACAATTACCTTATTACTCACACAAAAAAAAAACAAAAAAAATAACACAAGAAAACATCTGCTTATAGTTCACACACACACACACACAGAAACAATAATATTTTCACTCACTCTTTCTTATTTTTTCCAACGGAAATAATTTGCAATAAAAACTCAACAACCGATGCAAATGTCAACAAAATCACTTCAAAGCTGAGTGGTTCAACTTTACACAGATCTAAATTGTTGCCGTTTTAACAAGTAATAAAAAATTTAATTACCAAATGCGACAAACGCGGCGAACGACAAAGTACAACTGATAGAGTTGCCAGATAGCAAAAATAGATCTGACAATGAGCTTAACAGTCTGCTAAGTGCCACTATTCAGCCATGCCAACTTGAAAAAATTAGCTTGGTTCATTTGAGAGATCTAACAGAAATTTTAATACGATTTAAAATATATTGAGAAGTTTTTTTATTCCAATAAATCATTTGCGTTATTAAACAACACGAAAACTTTAAGTCAACTTTTTAAAAATCTCTCGTGTAATATACATATGTATATCTCGATCAATATATTAAGAATTCATTATATTGTTTTGTATTGCAATAATATATTAGGTGTGTTCAAATTAGATAAATAATTCAGATATGGTTACAATTTTGTTTTCAAATTAATTAAATAATTTAGATATGGTTACAGTTTTGTTTTTTATTTTACTTCTTACTTATCCGCTGTTATCTTTTATCTGATGTTAACATTAACTTACTGTTACAACATTCTGTTAATCCTAGTGTTACTTAACATCATGATCGGTCGTTATATTTAAACTCCCCTCAGGTACCCTGTTTTCCCAGTGTTAGTCAAGATTTAAATTCGTTACAATTTAAAGTGGCCTACAATAATATGTACAAAGATGTAAGCTGAACATAAATATCAAAATAAATAGACTCATTGTATGCAAACAAAAGATTCTCTTTCTCCATTACCAAAAAAGCTAATATGCTCATTTCCCAATGGTGTAGAAATAATCTAAATGAAATATGAGCTAAAATTTCTCATTCCACTTTTCTCACCAAAAAAAAAAAGATTTATTTTTCACACAATCCAGACTAATTTTAAGTTTTTTGTCCCGATTTACATTTGCAACTTTCTCTATGTCAACGACACCATAAGACCAACATTCATTTTTTTGTCCAAAAATTGATTCGTTTATTCTCTTGGCACCACTTTCGGCCAGTTTTCATTTCTTTTTTTTCTTTTCTTGATTTTTTTTTTTTTCTTATGCCGAGACCTTTCAACAGACCGCGTTTCATTGAAATGGGCGATAATTCACCATTGATTGCACTTTGTCGCCAAAGTTTTGTGCCGCTGACAACTTTGGCAACTGCAGTTTGCCTTTTTCTTTATTTCTTTCGTTTTTTATTGGTGCCCTTTTGTGCCCCTTCAGTGCAATTTGGCTATTTTCATATTGGCCGCTTGTTCACTTTTCTTTCTTTTTAGTTTTCCTCCAGTGGAAAGAGAAATTGACGATGAGAGAGAGAGAGATGAAATTGATCTAGAAAAGCAATTAGTTAAGATTTCTTGTGTTGTGGTAGAAAGAGCCAAGGGATGGCGTGTCAGGGTGACAAAAATGTTGTAACAACAGGCTATGGATAAATCTTAAAGATGCCATCATCAATAGAGGCTCAAGAGCGAAATTCGGTGAGTTTGTTGACTTGTCACTTGCACTTGGCAACTTCATCAATTTCTGCTTAAGCCCCAAACAAAAACCCAAACCTAATGACAACGGGAAATTATCTAGCCTGACACGAAACATCTCCCTTTTATCCACCTAACTTCCTCTACCACTTCCTTGGCACTGTGATTGGATTTCAGACCCAGCCGAGCAGAGAGCAATGAAATAAAATGCCTCAATATATTGCGTATACGCAGCATTGCCATAACCGAGGCATAAAACTTTCTATGAAAACTGTGGCAAGTTTTGTCTATAAATTTCGTTACCATTATTTGACCTGCTTGCATACAATTTCAACACAGACACACACACACATAGGCATAGATATACACCTGCAATCTGGTCAGGTTCATAGGCAAAATATTTTCCTTACAGGGGGAATAAAATTATTTTCAAATAATCTTATAGAGAGAAAATTTTTAACGTATGTACATACATATATAAAAGGTCATTTAATAAGTCAAAATTTTTCCTTTAAGCTGAACATTTTAAAACGTTTAAGTTTTGTTATTTTTAATTTAGTTTTTAAACGTTTAAATTTTGTATTTTTTTCTTAATTGGATTTTTAAATTTATTTATAAATAATAAACAAATAAAACTATAATATACTAATTTATAGTAATTAAAGTCAAATGATAAATAATAGAGAAATAGAACAATAATAATACTAATTTATAGTTATTATAATAATTATAATTTAATCAAAAATCAATTAATATAATTTTTTCTTCAAACCTTTTTTGAAAGTTTTTTATCATTCAATGTTTCATAGCAGTTATGACAATCGAAAAGCGTTTATCGATCAACAAAAAAACGCTAAAATAATCGAGCGGTTTTAGCAGTAGCATTCAATTTGAAAAATCTTTTCCCAACACTAACAAATTGTGGAAAAGGTATAAAATCAACTTCTATATACTAAACTACTATATGGCAATATGCGATTGAAGTGGAAAAAAACACTGCTCATTTATTTTTTTGATTCAGATTTAACAGATCTTCCGTCTTGTACAGATTTGATTTCAATCTTTCTTTTTTTTGTTGTAAACTTTCATATTTGAGCATCATTTATGTACTTATGTATGTAAGTATATTGAAGTTTGTCTGGACAGGATTATGGAATACCTGTAACAAATGGAAGGTCAAGCTAGAGCAGCTAACTAGATCAGCATTAGAGGTGAAAATTCTGAACAGGAAGTCGCAATGAATCACTTCAAAACTCATCAATAAAAACGATCAATAAAAGAAAAAGCTCTGTTGGAAATTGCTTATTATATAGAAATTTCTATACTATTTGAATCCTTGGTTAAAGTTCTGTCAACTGTGTAGTTGACCTACATAGCTAATCTTATCCCAGGATTAATTCAGGCAACTGATTAGGTCCTCTCTATCAGAATCATTGTGGATGTAATCGAATTATGATCAATATAGTTCCATTAGGACCTCTTAGTTGCCCTGCCAACTTCGCCACTGTCCATCCACTCACACACACATACTTTCATTCTAACACATACGCCTACACCCACACACACTCAGTCACACATACACTTACAATGCAACCAGGCGATAGCTATGGCGTTGATGGTGGTCGACCTCAAGCGGCCTCAAGACAGGCATTCGTGCATGGCAAACACTTGAATTGCAATGCACCAATTACGAGCATACTGCAGCTGTCGAGCTACCTAGCTGCTGCTGCTGCTGTTGCCGCTTTTGGAGGGGATGGTGGGGATGGTGTGTAGTTGGTGTGTGTAGCTAGTGTGTGTGACTGCTGCTGTGTTGCAGCTTCTGGGGGCCGCTTCTTGGCACCGAAGCATAACTAATCTTTTGAGATTTCCAATTAAAAGTAAAACAAGCAAAGCAACAACAACAACAACAGCAGCAGCAGCAACTGCAACAAGCAAAAAGAAAAAAAATATATATACATCGTGGAAAAAAGGAAAAACTTGCTGCCTGCGGCAAAAGGAAAAGACGTAGGCGAAGGCGATGCCTCCAGAGTTTTTCATACATTTTACGTGCAAAGTGTCTAAATTAACAAGGACGACAAAGTCGACAGCGGGCAGCAAAGGCAGTGGGCGACAAAAAAAAAAAAAAAAAAAAAAAAACAAGAAGCAACTTTATAATTATGTTAAGCATGTTTTCAGCATGCCCCACAGTGTGGCAACATCAGAAGCAACGGCACTACCAGCTTATTTCTGCTGGCACGCTCCACGTATTTGTCTTGCCTTTAGTCCGTTTAATAGGCAGCAAGTCCCCACTAAGATGACTGATGCCTCGCCCTTTATTCTTATGGCACTACAACACTCTCAGGGCATAAGGCATCAGGGATTGGGTGTACACCGAGTTATGCTTGGGCTTTATCAACTGAGCTGAGTTTGCAGTTTTTTGGCTTTTATGATGGGCTTTAAGTTTCTTTAGATTTTGGTTTTCTCACTTCTACATTGAGCGCAGTATGAAAATTACTTTTACGTCACTCATATGCACTCGTTGGGCACCCGGTGCGTATGAGTAACTTAATTAGAAAACTTTGCCATAGCCAATACTGAACATACACAGACACACACACACACACACACAGTCATAAAGAAAGAGATAGAGGTGGCAGAATAGTGAGATGATGGGATGGGGAAACCATCTTTCTACTGAAAGTAAGTTTTTGTCAGTTCGTGCAGCAGGCAGGCTATTTATGCCAAGTAAAGGCAAAAAAAAAATAAAAATAAAGGAGAAAAAAACACAGATTTTGGATAAAAGGAGTAGGAAAATTGCTGCCTGCAGGCCTTTGATACACTCAAATATGATGTGTGTGTGTGTGTGTGTGTGTGTATTACGAAGTGTGCTGGCTTGGCTTTTCACAAAGTGCATATGATGTGGTTTTCCTTTACTGCAAGATGACTTTGAACTTTGCATTGATGAAACACATGCAATAGCAGCAGCACCAGCAAAATTGTAGTTCATTTTAAGAGAATATTTACTTACCAGACTTATATGTTTACTTGGCTTAACTGCTTAGCTCTGCCCTTTTTAAAAGTGTTAAAAATTTGTCCATGAAGTAAATTCTTCTTCAGTTTATCAGTTCTAATTTAGTTCAGGTCTCTAAGCTCACTGAAAAAAGATGGCATCTCTATGTTAAGCCGTTATAGATAATTAAATTCTGTAAACTCAACGCCTGTAAATCAACATAATGTAAGGAACCTTCTGTCCCTTTCCCAACTAATGTTGTAGAAACTGTTATATTGGCAAGGTCTCAATATTGGTTTTTAAAACGTTTAAGGCGCAGCAATTCTGTATTGCTAGAATTTTCATAATGTATCCTTCAATTGCGTCAAACAAATGGCAAGCGATTGCTAGTTGCATTTGGAACAAAAAAGAAACCAAAATTTGTTCTCTTCTCTATCTAGACTCATGTGATCTTATCCTAGTAGAGTTGCTCTTTTTCCAAGGACTCTTTTGCTTCTGCCTAACTTGCCTACTAATTTAAAGGACAATCTTTAATATTAAATCACTAACAATTGACAAAAAATAATTTTGTTAATTTTCAATGCCTGACACTTTTCTTTTTTTTTCTATTCTTTTTTTCTTTTGTGATGAGGGCTCTAGTGAAAAGTTGCCACAATTTGTAAGCTCTTCATGTCTCCAAGGCGAAACAAATTTCAAGCAATCATTCAACATATAGGAAAGTATATGTATATATAGAGAGTGGGGGTCTCTATATAGTAAAAATCACTCATGCCAAAAGTGCAAAAACAAACAAACAAATAACAAGCAGAAATCAACTGAACGAAGAACGTTTAGTATCAAATCGATTTCGAGTTTCTGGTCAAAAAAAAAAAAAAAGAATAAATAAATAAAAACACAAATCTGAAAAAAAGGGAAAGGTCCCCGACCCACACGCATACACACACACACATACTCATATATAAACACACAAACTAGAAATCGAAAAGCAGCCAAAAACAAATCCAATGAACAAACAAATGTGGAATCAAGCCGAAAGCTTTTACAGTTACAGCTGCTGCTGCTACTGCTGCTGCTGGTGCGTTCATTTTTTATTAGAAATAGAAACAGAGGAAAAACGGTGAAGGAGGGGGTAAGGAAAAAAACCGGAGTGAAACGGGCATCGGTTGACGCTATTGGAAAATGGTGAACATATTTGTCCCTGGACGGCAATTATTGTTATCGTTATTTGGCATCACATCGAGAGATTGACTGAAATTTATTTCAGTTTGGAGAGTGCAACACGACAAACGGCCAAATGAAAAAAAGAAAAAAAAAGGGACAACGTGCCCCAAAAACATGGCAGCAAAATGGCCAACGCAGACATGCTTGACCAGTTCCATAGCAAAGCATCTCCAAAACTCATTTTGCAACAAGCCAGCTGCAATTTAAAAACGTCCAAAAATTCAAACCAAAAACAAAAGACAAAAAAGAAGAAAAGAAAAAATTAATTCGACTTTTTATTACCTTGTACGAATAATTAAAAGGTAGTTTAGTCGGATAAGGAAAGTAGAGAGGGATAAAGAAATATACATTTTTTGTTTATAATTAAATTGAACCAAGTAGGTGCAAGCAGTAAGTAAAGTCTAATAATTTATTTCTAATGTATTACAATTGATAATAAAAATTACGAAATCTATCGATGCTCCAAATACTTTTCTTAATTTAGCATTTAAAGTAAGAATTTGTCTTAAGGTTTCTGTAAAGATTTTTTATTAGTTGCATCTTAATTTATGAAATATCCTTTGAAAGATAAATGATAAATAGACAATAATAATATAATGTAGATAAATATTTAATACTATTTTTTTCTTTATCTTTCTTTCTTAATCAGAATTAATTCGTTTGCTGATTTTGTAAAATTGACTATTTTTTAAGTATCTTTTGCCAAGTCATTTTTATTTTTTATTTTCTGTTTCACTGAATGTTTAGCTCATATAATATAAATTTATTAAATGAGTGTTAGAGAGGTATTCGACGTAATTTATTCATATGCTGTAAAATTGTATTTTACTTTTAAGTATTTTTTAGTTTTCATTTTTAGTTGTGAATGCTTAATTATTATAAGAATTTACTAATTAAATCATATATCAAGAAGTATCCTAAGACAACTCATGTTTTTAAGGATTAATTTATATAAGTTTGAGTGTTTTATGAGAAAAAGTGTCAATTAGAATTTAAGTGGATTACTTCGCAGATTTTTATACGAATAGTAAAAAAGTTTGCGAAATTTGAAATTTTAAAATCTTTTGTGTAAGATATCTTTTACATTAAGAAATCAATAAATAGATTGTAAGCTAAAAGATTTCCTTTTTATTTATTTACAATGTTAGTTAGTATTAGTACAAGATCTTAGGAAAAAGGGGAAAAGGATACTAGTTATTTGGACTAAGACCAGTAGTAAACCATATAGTAATAAGTCAATGAAATCAAGCTAAGAAATACAATTCCTTTGAACAGATAGAAAAAAAATGATATAAAAATAAATAAACATTAACAATATAAATGATGGAAAAATAAAGTTTATTAAACTCCATGTAACTGAACATATAGATTAAGATTTAATCACAAATAATTTATTTAAAGATTGTTATCCTTAAAAAAATATGCATTTTCCTTATACTTAATTCTTTACTAATCCTTCTATCTTCTTAATCCTTGTTAATTTCAATAGGCTCTTCAAATCAAATATTAGAGGGTAACCGAAAGAAAAGGGCATAAACCAGACAAGTTCTGGTAAGAGAATGAGTAGACTAAAAGAAATATAGATAAAGATAGAGAAGGCAACTTGAATCGATGCCTGCCACAAAATGGGCCACAGTTTCCTGGCCTTTGCCCTTTTTTACCTTTACGCTTATTTCTTTCCTTCTACTTTCTATCCATTCTGTGCATGTGTGAGGCATGTAGAATATTTAAGGTGTCGCTGGACTAACTCGATTAGTTTTACAGGTTCTTTTCTTTTGTCTATCTCTTCCACTTTCTCTCAATCTCTCCTCGTGTCTCTCTGTCGATGTCTGGCAGTCCCTCCACATTACGGGAGGGGAGCGTGTCAGTTTCGATTTTAACCAATACACGCCCCAAAGTCACAGATACACCGATATAACACAGATACATTTGGAGATACAGATGCTAAAAGATTTCATTCCCCCCCTCCATTCCTCCTCTTTGCCATTCTCCTTAGTGTTTCTACTTTTGTTTTGTATAGTTCCTTTTTTTTTTTTTTGTTCTATTTGACTTTTGTTGGTTTTTGTGTGGGTGCTTCCCAAAATCATGGTCATTGTTGTTTTTGCAAATTGTGCGGTTTGTTGTTTTTTGTTAAGAGACAGAACATGGCCGAGAGAAGAAAAGGGCTTGGCAGTTAGTTGATAGACAGAGGGTACAGTAGAGGGGGTCTTACCAAAACAAAGATGGGTGCTTGGCTTTTCGACCAAGCTCAGATTTTCTAATCAGTTTCGTAATTGTTTCTTTCTGTTTTTTTTTTTTTGTCTCTTTGTGGGTCAAATGTGGGGTAAACCAGTCTGCTTAACCCTTTAGGGCTGCCAGACGCAGACTTTTGAAAACTTTTCTATATACATTTATATAGATATATATATATTTGTATTGATATCATGCCGGTTTGGCCATTGCCTTTGATTCTTTATCAAGTTAATGAAACTATTTCAACATTTTCATCTTTAAAATTTAAGTTGAAGGTCAAGGGTGACTTTTGATTTCTACCCAATTTAACCTTGCATTCGATTGCTGAACTTTACAAGAATATATTGCATACACATTAATTCACTAGTAAATCGAAATGCCAATAGGTTTTATAATCAGTCAATATAAGTTTGTTTGATTATACATTTTAAAATGCCCGATTTATAAGATTTATCATAGGCAACGCTATCGATTACAAACCTATCGGCCGTTCCTTTCTCTCTTCATCTCGTTAAATAATAAATACAATAAATATAATTTATAAGTCTACACTTAAAAAATAAAGGAATTTAGTTAATCACTGATATTTAGAATTAAAGGTTCACTTAGATTTAATTTTTATTTTAGGTATTTAATTTCATTTAATTTATAACTTAATTAAATTTCTCAATTTCTAACTCTTTCAAAAAAGGAATTATTAACGAAATCAAGAAGTCCTTTTCTAAAGGATTAAATTTGTTAAACAAAAAAAAAAAATCGATTTTTTATGCATTTTTCTTTAGTTTTTACTGAATTAAAAATTAATTTATACAATTTTGAAACATATTTTTCTTCAAAATTTTATTTATAATGACAATTACCTAATTATTCACGTGATAAGTTAATTTAAAAATCAAACAGTATATTTGAGATATAATTTCTGCTAAAGCTCTTGGTCAAAAATATATTTTATATTTTTTTTTCCAAATTTTTTTGTCTACTTTAGTGTAAGATAAATTCAATTAAATGGATGACAAAAATAACATTAACAATTAATTTTCATAAAGTAAATATAAATTCACTTAAAAATCACTGAAAATAAAAAGATTTTCCATAAACATCTTTTTTTCTTAGATGGTCAAAAACATATCCAGTTACAACTTTAACTCAAAGGATAATTTGGAGATAAAATTCGAAATTGACAAAAAAAATGGCTTATCTGCAAGATACTCTACAACTACCCCCCCTACGCTAAAGCTTTGTTACACTTACTTTACTTTTACTACAACATTTAAGTCACTCAATTGAACAATCATCAATTGTTGAAATCATTATTGATTAAACATGTCAACATCAATTTACAATTACTGATTTCGTTTGACCACAAAATTAACTTTAAACGAATTCACATGTCCAATGTAATTATTTGTTACTCTTTCTCATTTCTATGGCAGCCTGTTGCTTTTGTTGCATAAATTGAATTGGATTAAATAAATTTAATAAACAAAAAAGAAAAAAATACAAATTATGAGTTAAAATTAACATTTTTCCACCGAAAAACCTAAATAAAAGAATTGTCACATCAAAATGGATTATTCATTCATGTTGAGAAGGGGACAAATAATCACCGTTGCCGTCATTTACATGTTTACACGCGTCGGTTGCCAAGTTGCTAAGTCTGAGGTTAATTTTGGTAATACGATGTAATTTTTTAATGTGCCACAAAAATGAAAGCGAAAAAGGGAGAAAAATAAAGGAGGAACCAAGAGAAGAAAAAAACAAAAAAAAAAATAAAATAAAAATGGTAGCAAAAAGGGTTGAGCAAATAAAATCAACCGAACGAAGGAAAAATGCGTTAAAATTCATGGCCAAATAAAATGTAAAATCGACTGAAAATGAAATAAAAAATTAAAATCCATTAAACATAAGAATCAACGACTTTGCAATGCTCTATATATTTAGTTTTTATAACTCGGAAAAATGCAATAAAATATATTTTAGATGGATCCTACATAGATAATGTTGATGGGTCTAGATCTTATAAGCCTCAGGATTTCTTTTCTTTAGAAAGAAAGAAAGAAATGAGAAATGGAATAACGAATGTTTAGATAGAAGAATGAGTAAATGGTAAAATGGATAAATAGAAGAATGGGTAAATGGAAGAATGGGTGGTCAGATGGATGCCGCGATGTAATGATAATCAGGCAAACCAAGGGACTCGCATTTCATTTGGGTATTTAATGCTGGTCAAGGATATTTCTTTTTGGTTAAAAACCCATTGCTTCTGCCTGTAACAAATATCTGCAATCCGCCCTTCACCTCCCGCATATCTCTAAAACCCTTTGGTTGCAGAAGCATAATGAAAGAGATCGACCTTGGCGGAATTAAAAAAGGCGCAGCAATGCCAAAAGAGTTCAGTTTCAAATGACCTTTTGTATGGTTGCATACAAAATTTCATTTATTTATTTGTTGTTCTTGTTGCTGTTTAAACCAAAAAGAGACTGACAGTTGGAGGGAGGGCAGTCAACAGAGACAGGATTGGCGCAATTAACAAGAGTTGGTCAAATGGAGAAAATGCGAAACAAAAAAGCCAAAAAAGAAAAAGAGAAAAGTGAAAAAAAATAAATGCAAAAGCAGACGCTAGTTGCCTGCAGGCAACCAGCAGCAGCAGAAGCGGCAGCGGCAATATCCACTTATTTATCAAATCGGCCTTCTCCCACTGAACTGCCATTTATCTCAAAGACAGAAAAGGTCCAAAAGCAAAAGCAGCAACAACAACAATAACCTTAACAACAGCAAATCCAAAAAAAAAACCGGCATATTTATTTTGACCTTAATTAAAGACGCGAACGCATATTGCCCGGCTCGTTATTTTTTTTTTTTTTTAGTTTGCCTGCAATCTGAAGTTCAAATTTACTGCCTCTTGTTTGCTTTGGTGATTCAACTGATTCTCTCCTTTTTTTATTCCTTTTGGTGCAAATATTTGGTTAGGATGAAAATCTAATTAAAGCAACTTTTTTTCTCCTAATTGCTAACTAATGGAATTTCCTCAATCTGTTCGCTACTTTAGGATTATGGCAACCAAATCGAACCATATTAAAGTGCATTAATTTTAACTGAATTAATTTTTTTTTAAAGTACATTTAGTCGATACCAATTTTTGGTTATCTAATGAAATTTCTTTAATGTGTTGTCTACTTTTAGGGAGCAACTATTGAAATTTTTTAATCAATTAATTAAATTGTTTCTTTTTATATCATATATAATAGCATATTATTGTAAGCTAATAAAGTAGTTTGATTCCCACTTTAAAGAAATAAATTGTTTTAAAAACTTTAAGTTCAACACAGTATTGAACAAAGAATTGAATAGCCTTTAATAACATAATTTAATTTATCTCTAGAATAATGAATGTACATTGACATAAATTAATGTTTATAACATGTTTTGAGCTTTTCCAAAGATACTCCCTAATATTTCCCTTGAGATTATCCTAGAGATGATCCTTTAGGTGCAATTTTAAAGCAATTCTTAAGCAATCGCATTCAGTGAAATGACATTTCTATCCGCAATAATTTCTTAGGTGTCCAGAAGTCTCACTTAATTGATTTCTTTCTTCTAACTAACTTTATTTGACCTAAAGTATTCATTACATCGAACTAATTAAGTTGGCCAACTACAAAATGTTATTGATATCGAAGGTAAACATTTGATTTAACACTTTTAGTTTTCCTTTTTGCATCTAGTTGACTGCTTTTAGCTCATTAAAAGACATTCGTTGCTATTGCTCACTTCCATTTCTTCCACTTTCTCTCTATTTCCCTATTTTCTCTCGCTTTCTCTCTGTGCCACAGTTTGTCAGTTTGTCTCAAAAGTGCCTTCAGGGTTAGGAAGCGAGACCTAAACTAAGCTTCAGAAGAGTTATACCATTACATTTCTCAGCGTGTTTTTCCTGTTCGTTTTCATTTTTCTTTTCTTTTCCCCTCTCTTCCTTTACCAGCTGCCACTTCAATTACATAAAATTCACATTATTGGGGAGCAAAAAAAAAAAAAGAAACATGGAGAGAGAGAGAGAGAAAAAAACAGAAAATGGTCGCATTTGAGGCGAGACGGCGTAAAAGAGTTTTTTTTTTTTTTTGTTATGTTTTGTTTTTTTGTTTTTGTTTTGTTAAATTAAAATGCCCAAAGGCAGCAAGTACAACGAGATCTGCGGAGAAAGGGAGATAGATAGATAGAGAGGTCAGATTGATGGCATTTGCTCTGACATCAGCCGGAAACATTTTGCCCACGAAAAGCCCAAAACCAAGCATACAAAAGGGCGAGAGACAAACATGGTCGAAATGAATGCCAAGGGCCAAAGCAATCGACACAGCACAACAAACACCCAAACAAAACAAAACAAAAATAAAGCAACAACAACAACAACCAGACCAACAAAAAAAAATACGCCTTGTTCAAAAACAATGGCAATGCGCTTCTAATTTACATGCTGGCCGAATGGCTACAAGGATGGCTCCTCTTTACTTTTTCCTCTTTTTTTTTTTGCCTTTTACCATTTTAAAATTACGAAAAAGAAGAGAAAGATTTTTGCTAAATTCAGTGACGTGCCGAATTTGTGTTACCCTGCAAAGCTAAGACTTTGCCATAGAAAAAGGTAACTGCAACTTTTAGAGGCATTAAGTAATGCGCCTCCGACATTATGTTTCTATAAGCCACATGCAAAATTTTTAGACTTAGACTCAGAGACTATTAATAACAAAAAGGTAAAAAAATATATGAATTCGAATTTATTTCGAAATATGAGTTTATTTTGAAATTCGGATTTGTATCCTTTGTTTTATAACTATAATATGTATTACGTATTACGTAGAATAGTAATTCTACGTAAGAATAGTAATTCTACGTAAGCCCTTTATAAATAAAAATAAATAAAAATTTTTAACAAAAGAAATGCACATTTTATTTCGAACTTGCGTTTAATTTCTGTAATATTTCTTTTATAAAGTATTTAAAGAATATATAAAAAAAAATTAAAGAAATTAAAGCAATTTCAAAATAATATATGTTTCTTTTTCATATTTGAATAATAGTAGAAGTAGAATCACGTTATTCCAACAATGATTCTAAAATATGATATTCAAAAGATTTTAATTTCTATAGGTTCCATATTTCATTTTTATAAAATTAATCTTTTATCATATATTAAAAATTAGAATATAAATATAAATAGTTAATATGTATTTCTTAGTTCAGCAGTTTAAAAGTTAATGTTTTTTTCTTATATTTAAGCTGTAAAAAGCTGTATTTAGATTTTCGTTTTTATTTATTTTATGAACTTGTTTCATTCAATTTATTTACATTCACAATCTATCCTTAAACAATAAGTAAATTTTAAGGCATACTTAGTTAGCAGGAATAGTAAGACTCCATCGAGACTTTCTATTATAAATATATGAAATATGGAATCTTAGTAAATTTGTGACACTTATTTGCTTTTTTTCCCCTCATATCAAATACTATAATTTCATTACAAACTCAGATTCTAATTTTCGAAAGATACGAAAATTTAATTCAGTTTTTAAAATAAAAATCTTTATACGTTTTCTTTTAGCCCAGAAAAATGTATGGATATTAATTGCAGATTTTTACATTAAGAATATTATTTTGACATCAAAGAGATATTGATATATAAAAATACTAAAATTTCTCTAAACTTGAACAAAATGAGAACAGTTTTAATATACATATTATTTATATAAATATGGTTCAATGTAACTTTTTTCTTATACATTCTATAAAATATCAAATGCCAAATTAGAGTTCGATATTTCAAATATTATCAGAGATTATCTTCGCAGAAACAGCAATGAAAAAATCCTGAGAAAATACCTTTTATCTGTCTAGATCAACTAGATAAGATAATATATAAATTTTTTGATAAGCGTTACAAATGCCTTATTATCTAAAATTACAGATGCTTATCTGCTGATTTATCAAAGATATAAAACTCTTTAATTATTAAAATCTCAAAAATTTTGTTTTGTTGTCTAAACTTGAACAAAATGAATATGCTTTTAGCTGCTTTAGGTACACGGTAGAAAAACACAAACTGTGCCGCTTTTCGCGCATTTACCGTTAAAAATTAATGCCTTACCACTTGGCCCAGAAGAGGCAACAAAAAAACCAAAGAAAAAAAAACAAGGAAGTTTCCAGTTGCCAACTCAATTTGGTAAATAACGAAGAGGGAGACAAAAAAAAAAGGGTAATTCATTTCCCTATCTCTATCTCTGTTATCCCTCTCTCCCCTCTGTCTCCTCTCTCTTTTCCAGCCTTTGGGCAAAACAATTAAATCACAATGTCTGTCTGTCTGCTTGCTTAAGCTGCGTTAAGAATTTAGCCCCGCCCAGAAATAATTTCTTTTTTTGCCTCCTTTTTTTTTTGGTTTGGCAAAGATGAAGAAAACTTTTTGACAGGAGAAATTTTGTATGTATATAGATATATTCATATAAATGTGTATGTGTGTGTTGGTGTGTGTGTGTGTTTCGTCTAAGTAAAAGAAAATCCCATTCCAGACAATTAGGCGCAATTTGCATGCATCAAACCAAAGCCACAAAGAGCATGTTTAAGTGCCGCATATGCGGCAACAACAAATACAACAACAACAACATCAGAAACTTTCACCAACTCTTAAGGAAAATTGTGGCTGCTAAATCTCTTTCTTCTTTTTTTTTTTGTGTGTGTTGTTGTATGTGTGTGTGTGTGTGCTTCCACTTAAACGCTTTCGAATGAAGTTTCACGCGTAAAAGTCATAAATAAAAAGACAAGCAGCTCGTGTGTGTGTGTGTGTATGTGTGTGTATCTGTGTGCATGTGCTTTTGAGTGTGTGTGTCTGACAAATCTGTAGAACAACGCCCCAGTGCCATAACCGGGCAGGCGACTGTCAGCCAAGCACTCGCTCATATGAAAAACTCATTTAACTCATAAATTATGCACTAAAAAACAAATAACTCATCATTTTTATGCGTTCGTCGAAGCTGTTTGCATGTATGTGTCTGTGTGTGTGTGTGTGTGTATCTGTGTGTAGCTTGCATTGTGTGGGTGACACTTGGACCATAAATACACTCGTGCAAAAATGTTACTAGACTACAAAAAAGAAAAAAAAACAAAAGAAAAAATAACCCCAAACAGTCGTAAAACAAAAGGAACAAAAAGTTGAGACAGACCATAAAATCCTTAAAACTAAATGTCAGGAATTTGTAAACTAGACCACTTCAAACTGGTCACAAAGCCAAATGGTAACTGGTTCTAGTTAAAATTTCATTCACATTGCAAAATGAATTTGAAAAAAACATTGAAATTTACAAAAAAAGAAAAAGTACTACAAAGCAAACGCCAAATGTAAATTTGTTCATTTTTTTATTTTTTGCACTTTGACAAGTAAATTTATTTGTATAAGTATAAATAATGAAAACTTCAAACCAAGTTTTAAATTAAGACTGACAATCAAAAAGCGCAAATTAATTTGTTTAACTTTTTATTTTGTCAAATAAATGTATCTTTCAGCTGAAAACAGAATAATCATATAAAATCACAAAATGTTAATAAAATTATATGTTAACATTATAATGAAAATATTATAACTTTAAAAGCAGAAATATAATTTATTTATAAATATTTGTGATAAAGAAAACCTTTCAATAGTTGTTTTAATTAAATAGATTCTTTTTGTTTTAAATATTTCAATTAAAATAAAACTTAAGAAGTTTCAAGAAAGAATGTTTAAGATCGAAAAACTTTTGACACATTTTTGATATTGTAAATAATAATTTAAATTTTTTGTCTATTTTTTTTACATTTTATTGAATATTGATAATAGTCTATAACCTATGAATAAATAATGCGTATAATTAACTTTAACTTTTTCTTTACAACTCAATTCTTCTTTGTTTTTTTCAACTTTTAAACTTATTGATAAATGTTAGACTATTATTAAACATAATTTTCAGTCTTTTGTAAACAAAAAAAATAAATAAGAGATAAATAAATTAAAAATTGATGTATTTCCTAAGCTACTTTTTAATTATATGACGAAAATAGTTAAAAATTTCAAATGTAATTTATTAAAAAAAGTGGAAAATAAAAGGAAATCATTTTTCATTATAATTATAATTCAAAACATAATTCCGTTATTATTTTAATTTAAAACATATTTTAAAACGAAATCACTAGTTAAAGTTCAGTTTTTTGAGACATAAAGTTACTAAAATTCTCAACTTATCTAACTAACTTGTTTTTTTAAAATAATCAAAAAAACACGTCTAAAAATCATTTTGAAACCAAATTTGTATTAAATATCACCAACAAATGAAGAAAAAAAGATTAACCATTGACGCTAACAGTTGTAATTAATTTTAAGTTAGCATTTTAACTAAAGCTATTATTAGTATATAATAAATGTAAATAAATCTTAAGGCTTTGGCAAAACTTGATAAAAGAAAATAAATTTTAAACTCTCATCTGCAAGTGTTACTAACATTTTTCTTTGTCTGTATGGCAATCCGTCGATCGTTCAGCTTATGATATATACATATGCATATGTAGATGTGGTAAAGAGTATGTATAATATATTATATATATATCTATATTCTTTTCATTGTATGCATGCATGCTTTCGCTTAACACATATCTGACATTTGAGCACACTCGAACATATCTTGAGGCAGCCATTTAGCAGTATTTAAAATTTATGACTTGACTATTAAGTGCGTATTAACTGGGCTAAGCAAGGCGAATGTCATAGAATAAGATGACAAAGGCGAAAGAAAAAAAATGTATGGAAAAGTAGAAGGGAATACTTTTGACTGATTTTTTTGGGGGGGAAAAACTGTAAACTCAAAGTTACCATAAATATTGCAAAAAGTTTTCCACGCACACTTAAAAAAAAATTGGTAAAATTTTACCAGAATTTTTTTTTTTTTTGGTTTTACCCGAGGTAATTGAGATTTCTTTTTTTTTTGTTTGTAAGGCAATATAAAGAGAGAAGAAAATTGCAATTAGAGCGTAACTACATTAGCTAATCAAATGTTGGGGGCGTTGCCATACCGTTTTAGTAAAAGGACAAATGCCGCTTTTGCTAATTACTCCCATGAATCCTTTTAATACGATTACGCGAATTGACACAGCCATTGCCCCCCTATCCCTTCTATCACCACCTGTATTTGTGTGTGTGTGTGTGTTGGCCACTGAGTGTGCGGTCAACTTTGTCTAATGAAGCGCATATCAGAGCCTGGGCGACATCAACATTGCTGCCGCCATCCAAAGCACTTGCCCCACTGACTTATTGGCATTTCTTTGCAAACGCATTTAACGCGCAAGCCAGAAAATCCAATGCTACTCCTGCCTCCTTTTTGGGAGGGGGGTGGTGTGAGGGGTCGATGATGGCTCCGATGCCTTGCTGGTTAGTTGACTGCCACCCAGTTGTGAGCCATTCGAGCTTCGTTGCCGTTCAATTCAATTTCAGTGTAAAACTTTTGCAGTCAGCCTTAACACACACACCCACAGCACACACACACAGACACACACATACAGATTCATTTAACCAACCGCACAGTGCATTCATTTTGGTTTTTCTGCCTTCTACAGCACTTGGTTGTTCCCTTATACTCCTCTTCCTTTTTTTCTTCTCCTCTTCTTTTTGAGTGTCGTAAAAGTTTTCTCTCTTTTCTCGTTTTTTTTTTTTTTTTCTCTCCAGCCTGAGTCAGCCTCTCGCTTGTTGTGCCGCTTCATCGATTCTGACTGGTAATTTGCTTTATGTTCGTTTGCTTTGCCTCTTTCACTTACTTAAAATAAATTAGAAATTATTGAAGCATTTAGATTTGCCAATTGATTTTAACTTCGAGTCATAAATATTTTCTACTCAACTACAACTAAATCGAGAGAACTAAGTAAAAAATTAACTAATTTACGCTTCTCTGATTAATGTCATTTTTACCACTTGCCATCAAGAGAGTAGGCCAAGGGAATTGAGGCCAGAAATTAGGCTTATGAATGTTAGCCAGTTACTTTGTATCCCGATATAGATACATACATTTATGTGTATGTGTGTGTGTGTGTGTGTGTGTGGCAATTGCAATCAATGGCTTTTGTTGTATTTGTCCCAATGCGTGGCACCAACTTTCCCTCTCTGTCTCTCTCTCTCTCTCTAATGCTTTCTCTATCTATGCCATGAAGTAATTTGTATTTTACGTAATTAAGGGGATGGCCCTTGGCCAGGATCTAATTGCCGTCAATGTCTGCGTTTCTAATTAAAACAATATCCACTTTAGAACCAAATGGTTGTCCTCGCATTTAAACGCATCTTATTAGGCAATTTACTTACCACCAAAATGCAACCTCAAACACACACACACACACATACATACATATTTCTTTTTCTTTACACTTTTGCTGTCTCTGTTCTGTCTCTGCCATCCACTTTATTCTTTTCATGGTAGGAAAAAGTTTCTTAAGAAAGTTAAAGAACTGGTAAACTTATTTTCTTTTCGTTGAAATAGTTTTTTTTATTTTCTTATTTTTATTTTTTCTTTTTTTGCTCTTTGATAATAGCTTCAAGTTATTAACATAATTCAAATTTTAAACTTTTTGCAAAAATATGGGGTTGCAAAAGTGATATCTTTCATTTATGTTTTATACTATTTTTTATGCAAGTTTTTATATAAATTATTAAAGAAAAACTAAAGAAAATAAAATAGAAGAATTTTACTAATTAACCAAAATGCACAAGGTGAAAAATATTGTCACTTTGGCCAACAGGTTAAAGGTTCCCGAAATTCGAACTCAGAGGAAATTTGGTTCAATTCTAGGGAAAAGAGCTTAATAAAAGCTTCAACAGCTAAGGACTTACATATGAAGTCCTACAGGCGAAGGAGAGCTTTAATTCGGATAAAGCTTCGTGCGTTTTATTTGCAAAAAGCTTTGTAAGTAAGGTCCTTGGAAAAACTTTGCGACGTGTAAAATGTATAACAAAGTTTTAGTTTAGGTCCTTTTTAAATGTTATAGATTTAATAGTTTTAAATTAATTTAAAGTGTTAAATGTAATAAAATTAGTTTTAAATTAAGTTACTTGCAAATCAACCACTTTATAATTTAGAAAAGCTTCAAATATATAAGTCCTTGCAATTACCAAGGGAAATACCAAAGCGAGTTCCTACAAATAATAACTATTATTGAAATTTGTATTAACTTAAAGTATATACTAGATGATCCTGCTAATGTCTTTTTTTCACCAGAACTCTGGGGTGCTTTTAAGTTGCTTTCCTAAGCTTTAAGTGCTAGCTGGAAAAGCCTTGAAATGAAGTAAAGTTCTTCCAAACTTCTATTTAGGCCTAAACCAATTATAACATTGATCTAAAAAGCTTTTATATTAAAAATTTATAAATTAAAAATCTTCGATTTATTTTTTCCAATTCTTTTAGTACTAGCTTTAGTATAAATTAAGTGTATAAGAGTAAGGACAATAACCCATATAAATGATAATGTCCTAGTCAATTTGTAGGTATTACCTTTGGCTTAACTCACCTCCAACTATATAAAGCAATTTGATATTATCTATTTATATATATATATATATCCTTTCTTCAGTGGTCTCATATATAGAATTTATTTCCTACTCTATTAAAGGTCCTCATTTATGGTTTATCAGTTAAGAAGCTTATCGCTTACAAATTTGCCAAATGTTGACTTTAATACCTCCATTGACATATGAACTTGTCTTACACACAAACACAGACAAATACATACAAACACATAGAATCAGTCTATATAGGAAGCTAAGAGTAACCCCAATTGAGTTAATCGCATTAAAGCCAGACTCATATGCTTTAGCATGCAAAAGAAGGCAAAAAAAAAAAAAGATAGAAAAAATGAGAAAATAGAAGACTGAGAGCCAGAAAATACTAAGGCCAAAATCAATTTGTGCTAAGCAAATCACAATCTGTGTGTTAACTTGATTGCTCAATTAGTTAGTAGCCAAAATCCCAAGTGTAACTGAAATACTAACCACAATTAAGTTGTTCAATTTCACATCAAATTCATGTTTTATTATTTATATATTTTCTTTTTGTTTATTTGAAATAATGAATATCGTTTGATTTTTCATATAACTACAATTTACATATATGTATATAGTCTCAATACATATATTTACATATATATATATATCTTTTCTTTTTTTTTTTTACATGTATAACATTAATTTTAAAACATTTAAAAACGTTCAATAGATTTTGCTCTTATTCTTTTTCACATGGAATTAATTAATTTATTATTTCTAACCATAAATACATACAATTTGTTTGATTAAAATATTTGTAATTATATATATGTGTATATAGTATATAGTATTTAGTATGTATATATATGTATATATATTCTACCACATATAAAACCTACACAAAAATGCTTACATCAAAGATAGAATGAAGCCACAAGTCTTTATAGTTGTTTGGGAACAATTATACAAAAAAAGGGGCTGGCCGAAATGTAATCGTATTAGCCAAGTATAGATTAAGTAGGTTCAAATCAAATCGATATCAATTACCTTATCAACTCATTGGTGTCGATACGATTAGAAAACCAATTGTCTTAAACGTTTCTTAACCTCTTTGCTGTGTGTGTGTGTGTGTATTCAATTTCCAAAGTTACAAAACATTCAAATGAATTCTTTTTTTTTCTTGACCCATGTCAGACGATTGCCAAATGTGAGAGAATGGGTGTCAAAGGTGAAAGAAAGAGGATAGCTTTTGCAAGGACCTTCGTTTTGTCTTTAGAGACAACTATCGTCTGAATTTCAATTGTTTTTTATGAATATGGAAAACTCTTTTTCAGGGTTTTGGATCATCCAAAAATGTCTTTAATAAAATAAGGAGGGAAATAAATATTAATTATACATAAATTTAATAATCACTTCTCCCACATAGTCAATTGCTAATTTCTTTCTTGATTTTACCAATTAGTTTACAGCCGCCTCAATTTATAAAGATATATAGTTACCATATAATTTAGATGCATATATATTTTCATATATATATATACAATTTGATGAATTACTAGAAATTTACAGATATCTATTTAATTTCTTTGGCCACATAGATGGAAAATTTACTTAATTTATATTTATATTTCTCTTTGTTTACCCTTTCAAAAGGGCTTTTTAATTGTTTAATACAATTTGCGCTCTCAAAAATCACAAATATCTCTTTCACTTTATAAGTAAAAGAATCTGTTGAGCTACTTTTTGCTACTTAGCGCACACGATTGTCAAATAACTTGGTAAATCTTTCTTCATTTACCCGAATACAATTTCTATAGCTTTCTTTAACCATATTTTAAGGTTTCCTATCTAGCATTATTAACTTTTCCATTTCACAAATTTTTTTTCTCAACAAATTGGCATTTAAATTTTTGTTTTTTTTTTTTTGATAATTTTCTATGCCATAAAACTAATACTTTGAATTTCATGATTATGTTGCTTTGCAAGATTATTATTTCTTATTAATTACTAATTTAATCGGAGGTTTAATTTATAATTTTCCTTTTGCCTTCTATTTATTTCTGTTTGTACTTTGTCTCTTACCTCACAGCAAACTGCAAAATTAATTTGTTTTTCAATTACTTTTGTAATATTTTTATTTTCTTTGAATACCCTTGCAGATTTTTATATATTTATATGTATTTTTTTATCTGCTTCAATACTACTTTATATAAGTTTGCAATTTATGAATTTAGCTTAAAAATGTTTGGCAATTAAACAAATTTGCTAACAAATCATATCATGGTTGTAATGTTAAAACTGACCCCAAACCAAATAAAGTTTCGAGTGCTAAAAATTCTTTATATCAAATTTTACAATTCAGAATTGAAGCTAAAAAATTGTTAACATTTTTCAAAAGTTTTTTTCTTAAAATATTTTTAGTGCGACTACTCCAAATTCTCTTTACTATATTGATGGCTAAAATGTGCATTTAAGAGATTTTTTTCAAATTTTTATAATCTGTGGTAGAACCGAAAAAATTTAAAAACTAAATTAACAAAACGCGTGATTGCTAGTCCAAAATTCCTGGCGAGCCTGAATATATAGTAGTATAGTCCAATCAAAACTTCATGTGGTTCCTTATTTTTACGAATAAAAACCTGCATTTTCGGTTCATCAAAAATGTAATTCGGGTGTTGTTTATTTTTCAAAAAATCCAATGAATTATTTGGACTAAAACATTTTACCTTTCAAATATTTTTGAATTAGTCTTTCATATATTGAAAGCCAGTAGTCGTTTATTTACGATAACATTTTAGAGCAGTCAAAAAGAAAATTAAATTTGAAACAAATGCAGCAATAAAAATGTTTTTTCGAATGTTTTTTAAAATTCAAAAAGATTGAAATTTGATTTGAGAAGCGATTACCATTTAAAAATGTATGTGAAAAGTAATTTGAAATGGAAAGAGGTCCTAAATAATTCCCTTCAAAATATCCTTTTTTATTCCGGTAATTTTTGCAATCTTTCATAGTAATCGGACAGTTATATACAGATTCTGAAATTACTGATTATTCTAAAGATTAAAATTTAACTGCAAGGGTATTTACAACTCGGTGTACCGAATTTAATTTCTAAAATTGTGTTTTTAGTGGAGTTGCCAGACCGTTAAGTTTTTTTTTTTTTTTGCTTTTAAACACTGATTTCCCGTAGTTGACATTTAACATTGAGATATAGTTTACACAATTAGTTATCGGTTATTGATTCATATATGTTATGTTTGTATGTATTTAGATATATGTATGTAGTCTGTCATATAGTACAATTGAAAATGGTAATTTTGTGAATTTTCCTTCACTTTCTATGGATGACAGCCGTGTGTTTATTTATTTTTTTTTTTTTAATATTCATTTTTCACTTAACGCTAATGGATAGATTTAAAAAAATATATATAGATAATGTTCTGATATGCTAGATTTAAGTTAAATATGTATATGGTACTCGTATTAGATTCGATTTAGTTAACAAAATAAACAAAATGATTTATGTAACAAATTTGTGTGTATATGTGTGTGTGTGTGTGTTAGTGTGTATCTTATAGATATTAAAAAGTACAAGCGTCTTCGTGTTTCAGTATTAATTAGAAAATAAATCACGCAAATGTCTCACCGCACCAGACCACATCTAATCCTGACTGCGCCTTGCTATGCCCCATTTACTTGACACTGGGATCGCGTAGGGAACGCGTGGATGGCAGACCACGCAGACCCTTCTCCAATTTATCGGCATCGCCGGCAGAAAATCGAAAATTTTGTGCATGCCCCTGTCCCTGACCCTGTACAGTTAGCATACGTGTTGTTGAGGTTGTTGAGCAACGTTTGCTTTCCATGCCCCGTCGTCCAGGTCCCAACAATTCCACACTCTCCTCCTCATCTTCGCTTAGGGGCGTGGCCGTTGTCATTGGTATGGGCATTTTTGCTGGTGGAGAATATTCGGCTTGTGCCTCTGTCAAGCGACGATATTCACCACTACGTGAATGTTGCAATTTCCATGAGGCTCTTCTTGTGGTGGCAGCTGCCACACTTGCCACACTATGACTACTATTGCTGCAGTGCACCGCTGCATTGGTGGTGCTAGTTAAATTTCCAGTACTCTGTGAGACTAAACAATTTGAACTGGAACCATTGGAGCTGGTGCTATTATTGCTACTATTACTGGACAGACTGGAATTACTGCCACCACCACCGTTTCCTCCGCCTCCTCCACCTCCACCGCCTGCACCACTGCGCCGTGAATGATGTCCATGTCGTTTGCTTTTACTAATGGGTTGCTCGTCTTGGAAATGTTGTTGCTGTTGCAGTTGCTGTTGGTGTTGCTGCTGCTGCTGTTGCTGTTGCTGCTGATGTTGCTGTTGGGTATTGGTGGGAGAGGTTAGCAAGGCATCTGTACTTTTGCAACAGCTTTGATGACTGGCCGAATGCCTCATGGACCATCGAAAGTCATTAGAATTCTCATCATCCATTTGCGATAGTTGCATTGGGCGCTCCTTGGGTGGCGAAACGCATTCATTGATCGTATTAAGGGGGGACATTTGCAATGTTTGTTTTTGTTGCAACAATTCCATTTCATTCTTGATGGCCGGCTCAATGCCCAAGAGGCCCAACACAAGCCGTGGATTGGCCAAAACGAAACGTTCAAAGGTGGGAAAATCAATGCGATAGAAATCGGTCTGGCAACTGCTATTTGTGGTGCTCACTGGTGGTGTTGTCATCGTTTTAGAAGTTGTCTCCACTGGTGAATTGCTAGCGGCAGGCAATTGCATTTCACGGCCCCATACCTCAGGGGGATGGGAGGAAGATCTTTGCATCGCCTCAGCAGTGCTCATATGCTGCCCATGAATATTCAAGCCAACTTCTGTGGCAGTTACTCCACATATATTGGGTATGGAACGAGCTGGCGGGAATTTAATAGAGCCATGCAGTGTGGCAGCAGCTGTTGAATTAGAAAATGTCATTTCCTGCAGGGCACTAATAGCATTTCGCACTTCTACACTCAATTGGGCAACATCCTGATGCAAAGTGGACACTTGTGAATCTAATCGTTCCAATGATGGACGTTTTGCATTAGCTCCCTGCTCTTCATCACCCGGTTCGGCCTCTTCAAAAGAACCACGATCCAGGCTACTGGCTGCATTTAATGTCCTTCTTTTATTCGTATCCCTCAGGGTGATTAATGAACGTCCCCGCTGATGCAAACGCTGATGATGACGCGGACTATTGGTCATAGTCGTCATACCCAATAAAGGAGAGCGTGTCCCAATGCTATGCAAAGGTGAGGGCGATGGTGTTGCTCCCGTTCCACATCCTGCTGTACCATTCTCTTTATCTGGTTCACTTGCCTCCTCGCCTTCCTCACGATTCTCATCGTCTTCGCTAATGCTGGGCAAGGGGAACGAGGGACCAATATCCGATTCCTGATTCTCATAACCCTCACGCAAATTAAAGGTCAAATCGTGTTGTATATCATTGGCAAACTGTTGCTGATATTCGGGATACAAGCGTAGAACTTCCACCAGACCCCCCATATGGATACACTTCAAGTCGCAGTAGGTGAGAGCCTGCAAATGAATAACCACAGAAAAACTTTGTAAGTCAAAAGCCTTTTTGTTTACGTAAACGATTATGCACCACTCGGTGAACAAAATGAGTGTGTTTTATAAAAAGAAAAGCTACATCAACTGCAGCTGGGTAACTTTTTAATAACCTGAATGCACTCAATAGTCGAGATACCCCTTACTTGAGGGCATCATAAAGAGTGCTGAGCACAAGGTAAGTAACATTACGAAAGGGATAAAATATATATTCAATATAATTAGTTCTAAAGAGTTCATAAATAGTTTTGAGTTTATGATTGGTTTCTTCATATATATATATATTTATTTTAATTTCATTTTAAAATTAAAACATTTTCATGATCCTCAAGTAAACTCTGATTCTTTTTGATTTTCTATCTTACAAAATTTATCTTGATTCTTAGTTTATTGTAAGAATTTTATTCAAGAATATTTTATCTAACACTTTTATCTGAACGTGTGACAATAATTATATAAAATAATTATTATATTTCCATATCTTTTAGTTAGCACCTGTCTAACTCAAGTTTTATGTATAAATATATGTATATATTAATAATTACATAAATAATACTAACATTGTATATATACGAATAAAGAAAAATTTGATTTTTAATTATAAAATAATAATATAAATAATAATATAATTATATACATACATATATATAAAAGAATTATCCTTGATTTTCCAGTTTCTATAATTTGTACTTTAAATGCATGTTAATAATACTTTTGTGGTAATATTATTGTTATGAAATTATCATGCAATAGTAATTTACAACTAGCAATTACTAAGTAGGGTCTTAACCTGTACTTTCAATCTAGCAATTAATTCTAACCATTTTCTTAAGGAATTCATTTTGGGACCGAATCGAATTTCATGAAATCTGCGTCACCCATCCTCTGGTAGCTAAAAGAGAAAATTCATCGGACTTTTCTATGGCTATCGTTGTAATCTAGTTTTTATTGTTGATGAACTTATTAATGTTTGTAAACTGATATTTCAAATACATACTTTAACCTTCTAGACAGTCATCCTTTTTTTCGACGATAAACCATTTTAAACTCCTATATAAAATTATTTAAGATCGAAAAAATAATTAAAAACTTAATTTTTAAACTAATTTTATTTACGTTTTATTAAAATAAAAGTATTAATCAATTGTTTCATGACTAAAATTTAAGTTTTCACTGTCTTCGAAAAATAAATACTCTGAAATTCTTGGAACGTCGATTCGGCGAACGATCTCGGCTTAAAGTATTATTTTCAGCTTACTCTATTATTAAAGAATTATATATAAATATTCATTTTATTAAATTTTTAAATTATTTTAATCTTAGAATACCTAAGACCACTTTATGTTTAACTATTGCCAAGAGGCGGTAAATCTGGTTTTAATTTTTAATTGATTAACCAACCAAATTTTTATTAATCACCAATAAACAAAACTATTCGTAGCTATTTTAATAAAATACTAAGTAGTTTATTTTATTTTTTATCCATCTATTTAACTTTAGATTCAAATTTTACTATTATTTTTGCTAATACAGAGTTTTGTGTATTTTTGCTTCTTTGCCAATAAGAAACTAATAATATTCCTAAGGATTCTTGCTTTAATCGTTGCTTTAAATGTTGGTAAACAGATAAACAGTAAACAGATGCAAATACTTAGACACAAATTATTCTACCATTTATTATTATTTTGTGTATTTTTGTTTCTTTTACACTAACAAACCAATAATATTTCTAACTATTCATGCTTTAATTTTATCTAGGGTAGGTCCTGGTCGTTTTCAGAAGCAGATTAGTAAATGTTTCGTCTTTTTAATCTTGACGCCTTGTCGTCATTTTCTGTTTAAGCCCAAGTACAACATCTTGGCGCTTAAATACACACACACACTCACTTATGTATATATGTATTAAGCACAAACATACACACACTCTTTGCCTTAAGTATCACTCATACGCCCCGTTGTTGTTGCCTTCTACTTGTTAACATGAAGTGGCGCTGCTGTGAAAACACATTCAAATACAAAAAGAAACACACAGATACACACACACACACATACAGGCACACACACTTAGAAAATGTCTGTGCTACAGACATGCAAATAAACACAACATTAAAGTGAAAGTACAAGTAAAAGTAAAGGTAAAAGTAAGCAAATAAATAAGCAAACAAAACAAGCGCAGACAAAACAAAATAAAGAAAACAGAAACCAAACTAAGAAACAAAGGAACAAAAGAACATAGTAAGAAAGAAAACGAAAATGTAAGAGACGAGAGTAGGGAGGCATTTTGGCATAAATTAAACTGCTCGAACTAATTAAGCGACAATGAAATTCCACAAATTTTTGTGGTTATTTTGAATCCTCTTTCGTCCTTTCATTTTCCCACTCCCTTCTAACAATTTTCTTGCCTTTTACCCATTTGAGGGCAATTAATTAGGCGTGAAGCTGAAGTAACCTGACCTAACCGCTGCAACATCATTGCCATAATTAGTAAAGATATAGATACGCACACCAAAACACTAATACACCAACTAATACAGTGACACACCAACACGCATACAACCAACTTGATGCTTAAACCTCATTGCCTTTGTGTGCGTAGGATAAATAAAAAAAAATATTTACAAAAAAAGAAAAACAAGAAACAATTTTAAATGCTGTGCAGTCAAGTTGAAAGTTAAAAAAACAACCACTTGGGTATAGTAAGTTCGAGAATGAAGTGACAAATACCCTGTTTCCATTTGAGATTTAGAATTCTGATATGTTATCCTTGCTTGTGAAAGTTATGTCGAACTTGGTACAGTAAATAAATGAAAAGTGTATACCAAACAATTGAAAAACTTTTCAGACTCCTTTAAGGAGTTTCTAGAGACCAATTACTGTTAAATTTAGAAATTTTAGTTTCATTTAATAATTTCTTTTTGGGTTTTTAGCGGCAGACTTTTTGCAATTTTAACTAAAATAAGTTATATTCAATTAGATTAAAATTTTTAAGATAAATATGATCAAATTGTTTGTTAATATTGAACAAGAACTAATATTTTATATGGTTCTATTAACTTAAAAGAAAAACAATTTAGAAAGACAGATAAAAATCAAGAAAAAGAAAAACAGAATACCAAACTTCAGTTTGGAATTTGAGTGTCTTTAAATAATTTTGTTTTAAAATATGTAAATTTAGTGGCACAATATTTAACTAATGTTGTATTATCGGTATTAAATAAAATTATGAACAATAAAATTATTAAGTTTAATTTATCTGTTAATGTGTAACAGTTGCATATAGATTTATAAGATTAATGATCGGCTTATTTGATTAATGATAGATCAATGATCTTAATTGTTCATAAGGATAGAAAGAGAGAATATATAGACAGATATTTAAATAAGCTAAAATTGCTAAACCTAAAGCATCTCCACAGACTTTTAAAGCTAAAAACATTTATTGTAATTAATAACATAAATTTTAATAAAAAATATTAAAATAAATAATATATGAACAGAGTTGTTTTAAAGTAAATTTAATAAGAGGTGAAACAAAAAATTTAAAAAAAAAAGATAAGTATTTATAAACGTCAAAAAGGAAAAAAATAATTATTATAAAAAGTTTAACAAGAAAATAAATCTTGTAAATAAAAATAAATCATTTTTTAATAAAAATTAATATAACTAAAACATTTGTCAAACAAACAAAAAATAATAAATATTTTTTGAAAAGTTGTTGTCTTGTCACTTTCAGAATATTCGAAGGATTTCTGTTAGGAATTCAAAATTTTTGTAAGTCAGAAAGTATTTCTAATAACCTATGCATATTACACACATGTCTAATATACTTTTAAAAAGCAAAAGAATTAGAGGGTATATTAAATGAAGAAAATTCTTAGGCATGTTCCATTGCTTTTTTGTTTTGTCTTGTCTCTCGATAATAAAGTTTAACGAGACAGTCTCAACTTAAAGTTTAATGAAAACCATATACATATAGACATGTAAAAGTATGTGTAATTAAAGTATGGCTAAAAATAACAAAAGCATCAGCATTTGAATACTAAAAGGGTCATTTACTTTTTCTGGCAAAGGTTAGACACATACCTTTATATCGCTACTGCTTCTCACAACCACATCCTGGCCGGCACTATTGGTAGTAGCTGTCATTTGGCCATTACTGGTGGCCACCAAATGCACATTAATGTCGGAGCCAACCAGATCACCCTTACCTGTTAAAACAGTGTAGAATAATATAGAATAGAATTTAGCAAGTATAGAACAAAAGGTCGTCGCACAACACAAAGAATCAATAAGCATAAAAATAGCTGCCATTTGTCTAGGCTTTGCCTTGAATAAATAACTAAGTAAAATAAGCGAATGAACGCATTTCTCTCCAAATAAAAGAGAAAGTGAGAGAATGTGGCGGCTGTTTAGCGGACAAGTTCAATATACTCTCAATATTAAACTTGACATTTAACTTACCCAGAATGGCAACAACCATATCATCCTTGATCACCTCCATGGAACCGTTGCATAGATAGTAGATATAGTTAAGAGCGTCGCCTTTGTGTATTAAGTATTCGCCGGGTGCACAGAAATTTGTTTTTATGTGCAATGACAGCAACTTCAAACAGCCCTGCAACGAATACAAACACAAATACAAATACAAACAAGAATACAAATACGAATACGAATTGGAGGAAAAAAAAACAGTAAGGGAATAAATCCAATGAAGGTGGTCTAGTCGTAAAACCAACATCTGGTTTGGTATTGGTCCTGTTGCTGCCATAGAATGAATGTCCTTGGTCTTGGTCCAGGACACGGACTCGGTTTCGGTCTCAGTCTCTTGGTGTCCATCTGTTCCCTCTTTTGGTTTGCTAGCCATTCGCATTGGCAATGGTCATGGCCACGGCCACGAAAACTGGCTTAAAGCGCGCTTATAACTGTTGAGTGGTTTTTGTTTGCCTTTGTTTGCCTTTCACAAAATGTCCATACATATATAAGCCTTATTAATGTTTGCATTTCGAATTGTCGTTTCGTTTAGCTATTTTACTTGAATTACATTTTTGGTTTTGTTGATTTGTTAGCTACCAAGTGCTTAACTTTCCATGAAGAGCTCAGTTAAAGGGCCATTAAGAGCATTATTTATAGTAGACTTTTAACCATTTACATCAATCAATTTAGAACATGAATATGCCATATATCATAAAGTTGATATCAAATCGTTTAATTCAATATAACAATATATTTGCCATCGATACATGAGAAAAATAATAATTTGCCACTGTAGGTTGTTATTCTTATTTGGAAAGAATGTTTATCTCATCACAAGATGACTTTAATATAAGAGAATATATAGCATTTGCTTTAAATAAATATTTATATATATTCCTTTTTGTGAGTCATTAATATTGTATGACATTTTTTGTAATATACTCTTAAAAATTATTTGCTTGGTTAATAAATCGGGTCTTTTTAAAAAAGTTTTTGATTAGAATACTGACAAAATTTTCCATAAAAAAAAATTTATATTGAAGCTAAAAGTTATAATTAGACTTTCAACTCTCGTAATATAAAACTTTATTCTTCTAAAAGAATCAAAATTTAAATATTTCATTATTTTACGAAATATCACTATAAAACATTAATATTTTTTTTGTTAATTAGAAGTCTCTTTAAGTCCTTTCTGAACTAAACTTATAAATTTTGCTTTATTTCTAATAGAATTGATGCGATAAATAAAAATGTTTGTTTATCCATGTAGAAATATTTTTATTCACTTTGAATAATATTCAAAATTTTAATTGAAAATTAACTTTAACATTATAAGCAGAGACCGAAAATAATTGCTATTTTCAAAAATTTTCCTTTAAAAGAAGTTCTTAACAATTTGTTCTCAACAACTTTGAATTATTTTAAATATCCACAAAAAGAATTATTTTTTCAACTATATTTAATAATAAACAAAACAAAATAAATAATAAATTAGTAATTTTATGTTTGAAAACAAAACTGAAATTGTAGTTTTGGGTATTTCCATATCTTCTTAGACTAACATCATTAATAAACACAAATATGCAAAATAAGAAATATGTTAATTAAAAAGAAAAAAATTATTTAACTGGATAAAAAATTTGTTAGTTATTTGCGACTTATAAAATATAACTCAAAGTTAATAATTATTATATAAATTAATAAAACTTATAAATTTATAAATAAGCAAAGAATATTCTTGTGTTTTTGATTTTTGAAGGACACAGTTTGTGGATGATTTATTCAATCAATAAAAAATGTCATTATTTGCAGTTTCTGCTTTAAAATTGTGGAATTGATTTTTTTTCCAATTGCAATCAAATACTCTGACCTAAATGGGTCACTAGTTAAACTTTTTATTGCCTATGTTGTCATCTGTATTAACTTTTGCTCTTAATTTTTGAAAATTGTCTTCTTTTTTTCTATTTTTTGGTTAGACTAAGTGAAAAATCAATTACGAATGGGTTGGGCAAGTGTATGCTCTTAGCACCTTTTGGTCATAAATGATTGCCTTCAGCAGCAAGTGCACGCACACAGACACACACACACACACACACACAGAGACACAGTCATCTATGTGCGGCTTAGTTTTTTGGCAAAGCCAAATGACAAGGGTACTGACATTGGCATCTACGATAAGCAGGCAAAGAACTATACTGGCAACACACACAGACAGAGACGTAAATTTTTGCTTACAAGTTTGTTGCCCGTCCAATGCCTAAAACCTTTTTCATGCTTCAGGGACACACCCATATACACACACACACAGTCACGCATAAATTTCGATATGTCAGAAAGTTTACCTGTGACCATATACTAACAGCTTGGGCAAACCAACAAAAAAGGAAAAAAAAAAGAACCAAATTCGCAAGAACTTGACTTTTTGGCTGATGTTTGCTTGGCTGCCACATGGCCCTTCCACCCCTCTCCCCTGTCCTTTTGCCTCGTGTCGCATGCAACTCATACACTTGGTTGCCTGTTGCTGATTATTTTGCCATCGCCTGCCATTTCGGTCCATTTGTCTGAAGGGAATCACTTTTAAAGCGAAATCATCCTGCTTCCCACCCCCCGCACAACCAGACCACCAGACCATCAATTCCAAGAACAAACATGAAAAGCACATCTATAGCAAAGATGTGTCCAACTCCATCCCCTGCTGATTTTAGTATCTCTAACCAAGACCAATCCATATACATTCACCCACCTGTGAGGCAGCCTCAAATATCGGCAGCTGTAATATTTCACGATGTAGATGCATGGAGACATCGCCACGCAGTTCCTCGGGAAATTCGCGCAACGTCTGTAAAATAAAGAAAAGAATGAAGAAAATGTGAAAATGTATAGTAAAAGTTGAATGAATAAGCAGAATACATAAACACGCTTGTCACACACGACAGGGTAAATATGCCTTAAAGCCAACATAAGCAACAGTTCCCCCTCCCTTCCAGCCCTCTTACACACACACACACAAACACACACCCCCCCTCCTCACTCAACACACATTTGGAGAGACAAGTGAAAATTGAATTGCACGAAATTGTTTGGGAAATGTTTGACATCTCTTTGGGAAATGTTAGTGCAGTTTTTTTTTGTTCCTTTTATTCTGTTCTTGTTATTCATACGCAATATGTAAAAAATAAGTGAAAGGATATATACACACTATGCATGTATGCGTACATATACAAATACATATATGTATTTTCCTTGGGGTTTTCCAGTTTGTCAAGGGATGAAATTTGAATGAAATTGTTCTTGCTGGTTTTTTCTGTTCTTGTCGAAAGATTAATATGAAAATTGAAAAGAATTTGCATTTTGTTTCTCTGTTTGTTTGTATACATTTCTGTTGCTTATGTTTTTGTTTCTATATTTGTGGTTATGTGTGTGAGTATTGTGTATGTGTGTGTGTTTGGGTGTGTGTTTGGGTGTGTGTTTGTATGAATATTATTCATTGGCACGCTTCAGAACATTTATCTCTTTCATAATTGGTTTGCAAACAATCAAATGTTAGCAAATATAACAAATTGCGATTAGATCGGGGAATATGACTTTATATAAATATATATCCGATGGAACAAACCAAAGCAAAAAGCCAAATCAATTGATTTTTTGTAATTTTTTAATGGATTGGATTAAGTTTTCTATTAAAAATGAATGCCTGAAACTGATTAACGGCTTTTTAGTTAGTTTTCCAACATTCATTACTTGCAGTTACATAGATCGTATTGTTATCCAATCTATATACACATATACAAATATAAGATTTAACGTATATCAAACTGAATTCCATCTATTTTTTCTAATTAGTTAACCTTAGTCAAAGTTAATAAGTTTTCATTGTATTTCTACTTTATCATTGAACCTTTACTTTTACCAAAAAATTTTTCAGGAAAATTTTTTAAATCAAAGTTTAAAAAATTGAATTAGAACTTTCTTTAAATTAATTCATGTTAAATTTTTAATAAATTTTTTATTCCTTAAACCAATTTATTTTAAATTTTTAATATAAAATATTAGGAAGAAATTCGGACATATTAAGAAGAATTTCTATCTAATAAAAGTGTATTCATTTTAGTAGGTAAAAGAGAAGAAAATACGCAAAAGTTAGAAGATATTCTGAAATATTATTCTTTAAATTAAATTAATAAAAAAATATTAAACATTATTCCTTAAAAAGAATATTTTTCTTTGCGTTTATATTCTTCATATTTTTTAAAAGTGTTTTCTTTTTAATCTACCACAAATACCATGCTATATGTAAATTACTTAATAATTATTATTATGTATTATAATTATCATCTCAACAAAAAAATAAAATAAATATTTTTAATATATATATATATATGTATATATAGAAATAAATAGTAACTCTATACATCTATGTGTATAAATGTACATTATTATGTCTACTATTTTATATAAATTCTTTATTCTATAATTTTTAAAATGTAACAAAAGTAAATTTGTTTAAATTTATTTCGTTCATTTCATATTTTGTAGTTTTAAAAAATGTGTTAATTAATTGCCAAAATTATACAAAAAAATTTTTTTTTTTTTTGAACTCAGTATTAAACATTTACAATATTAAAAGAAATTTTCGATATTCATAGGATCTGGATAAAGTATCACGCTTTAGTATATTATAAGTGAAATGCCATTGCCTGTACGTCGCGTGGACGACATTTACAACATTTTCCTGAAATATAATAAGTGTGCTTAAGTCTAATATTCAGCTAAAATTTTAATGTCGAAGTGTTCTTTAGTCAAGCCATCAGTGATAATTGCAATCTACGGCAACGAAGTAGGGATGCAGTTATTACCTAGACATCCTCTCTTGTTTGCTGGGCGATGGTTAATGCTGAAGCTAATGATAAAGCATCAAATATACTTGTCTCTGATCGTTGGTATTCAGTTAAAATATTCTCCGAATTTAAGTCGGCATCCAAGACTAAAATTTTACAAATTTCCGGCCGGCGATGGTGTATTAACCAATCCTCGTGCAACTCATGCAACTCTTGCAAATATTTAATAGGTATGCAGCTCTCCTCCGTACGCGCACGATTACGCATACGTTCGAATACAACTTCGGGAGAGGTTCGCAGATAGATAATGAGATCTGCTTGGACGTGAATTGACCCTTCAATGAATTTATACCATTCTTGAAGAGTATTATACATGCCCTGTTCCAATGACCCATTCCGATACATATTCTCGATAAAGCAATAACGTGAGCTATAAATGGACCGCTCCATTATTTTCAGCTTTTTGTCAGTGATTGCTGTGTGGGCCTGCAACATGGTCAGTGTGACATAAGACTGAAAGGGCATTGCCCATTTTTTTGGGTCGTTATACATCCGATCCAGCAGATTAATGCCGTTGCAATTACGCCACTTCTCCACAGGCTCCGTGAGCAGGCAAACTTCATCCCGATACTTCTCGAAATGATTTAAAAACGTAGTTTTACCACTTCCTATGTTTCCCTCGATAAGTACAGTAAAAGGCTGCGTTCCGAATCCATATTTGCGTCCATGCGCTATAGTGTGAGCTACTGCCGTGTCCATTAATGCTGATAAACTGCGGTCTATTAACTGGGGAACTGGATCAAGATAAGTCATACGAAGTCGGAAATGCAACTGAATGCATAAACAATATAAAATTAATAAACTGAATTATGCAACACACTCTGATGCAAAATTATAAAAAAAAAACAAATTCTAGATAACAATTTTTCGTTGTAATCTTATTACTATTTTCACCGGCTTTTTTTTAAATGTGAATTTCGAGATTTTCAATAATTTTGGGAATAAACAAATTTAAACAAAAAGTCACAAGCCAGCTGGTCTGACAGCACGACCAGCTCGAAACTCGAAGCTTAATATTTTATTTGTTTATTATTTATTACAAAAATATTTAAATGAACTGTATTTTAGTTGCAAATAATATGAACTTAATACGAGCATGTTTGCAGATTTTTTTTTGGCATTGAATGAATTTTTTTACATTTTTACTCTCAACCTTTTTTATGCACATTGGAAAAGCAAATTGAGAATGTTTGAACTTTCTCTTTTACGTTCTGGCATCAACATGGAAGTTCTCATTTACGCTGAATTTTTATATTTTTCCTTTTCCTGATAAAAATCTCAATTGTTGTATCATTTCGCTGAATCAAGCAACAACACAAGTCGGAAACTATTAATTCAGAAAACTTTTCTTCGTTACTCCTTTTAACAGATTTTGCTATGATTTGTGTATTGCCTGGAAAGGTTTGAAAAACTTTATTTTGTTTGAACTTTATACATAAAATATTTCAACAATGGGTCAGAGTAACAGCATAAAAATGGTTAACAAAACTTTTGACTTTTACAACATTAATACAAGGCAATTAAAAAATGTATCTCTTTATCGTTTTTTTTTTTTTTTTGGCGAATGATAATTTCATGTGCAGTTCGAAATTTAACAAAAATAAAACACAAACTTTGTTGGCAAATTAATTAGCGGCATTTGTTTGACTTGGCCCTAAGGCTGCTTTTGATGTTGGCCCAGATGAGCATTTGACTGACAGTTGTTGCTCCTTTCGCTGTGTATGTGTGAGTGTGTTTATGTGTGTGTGTGTTACTTCCTGTCAGTTGCCAAATGCTTCACCATTCACTCATAATGAAATTCATTTGAGATTTATATGTACAAGTCAAGCAGCTTAACTGCTAAATTAGCAACATAATCTCTGCAATTAAATTGCCCAAAAAATAATGTCTAAAACAGATTTCCTACTTATATATGCATTATGGTAAAAAGGGAGGGGAAACGAAATGCTGGTTGGTGATATACTGCTTTAGGGTGAAGAAATGTTTTGTATTGTTTGAAATTTATGGCAATGTAAATGCGTTGAAAATGTTTTAAATCAAATTTTAATTTAATTACATTAAAAACATGAAATATCGGCACGAACTCTCACACACGCACACATCCTCACACTCTTACACACGCACACATCCTCACACTCTCACACACATATGTACATGCCGTTGCCAAAAGTTATGCAAAATGTAGCTGAATGTTTGGGTGGGGGCAGGCAGTAAATTAAATTGTTAATTTATTGCTAAGGGAAAATTAACTGGCAAAATGTCAGAAACTCAATGTCGGTATGGCACGCGTAATTTTCCAACCAACAACCAACCAACCAGACAGAGACCAAGTGGAATAAGGGGAGGGGGGGAACAGAGGAGTGCGACTGAAATAATGAAGCATTTTCTTTTTGCCTGTCAATAGAAATAACCAACTTATGTATGCATGAAAATACAAAGACTAAAATACAGGATCAGGCTCAGTGTCTTGCGCAATTTTGCCTATTCAATTACCTCAATCAAAATTTAATTTACTTCTTTATTAAATCTTTTCTTTACTTTTTATGTCAGAGATCATTTTTAATAAGATTTAATCTTATGTAAGTAAAGAATGATCAATTTCTTCAACAAATTCCACTGAAACTTAGGACAAATTATCAAGATTATAATAAAATATTAAATAACAAGCCCATTTAAAACAAAAATAATATAGATTTAAGCAAAAATAATATAAATTAAAGCAAAAATAATAGAGATTATTTTCTTTCGTTTGAACTTATTGGCAATATTTATTATAAAATTTATTGCATTATAAGCAGCTACAACAGCTAAATTAATCATTTTATTTATGTTCCCATAGTACGGAAAATATTTAAAAATTTCAATAAAAATCTAAAAAATTTTCTCTTTCAAAATAAATAAATAATTTATTTATATCCTGTTCGTTTGCCTTTTGAAATATTAAAATTAAGTGACTGTAATTTTTTCAATAAGCTGAGTTTTCCGATTAAGCACATTATCTATGAATATATAAAAATTGAAATTAAGGATATCTTTTTTGCTTGAAATAATAGTTCTACAAATATTTATAAACAACTTTCTATACCCAACCAAATGGGAGACTTGATGTTAAAACTTTCTATTAGCACCACTGAAGGAAGCTATCTAGATCCACCTATTCTACTAAAATAAAGTTACTTTCAATCATTCAAAAGAGATAAAGTTCAGATTCCTCTTTCTGGCCCCATCCTTGCCCCATTCACCCGCTTTTGACCCACCTTTGTCTATTCCGGGAAATGACAAGTCTTTGTTGACCAACTCTGTTCCGCATTTCACTTCCTGTGTCTCTTTCATACATACCATTCTAACTAATTCTTTTACTCTTTTCTTTTAAACTAATTTAAACCTTGTTTCTCTTCTATTTTGCTAAACCTACATCAGGGAAAGAAACTTTTTTCTTTTGTCCCCTTAAATGCATTTAATGTAAAATATTTTACACTTCTTTGCGTTCTCTAGTTCACTACCAACACACACAGACACAATTACAACAACTAACAATCCTTGCCCTTTGGGCCAAAAACCGAAAAACTGTGTCATTAAATAAGCAAATAAACAAAACACCACACAAACAAGCAAATGGAAGGCTAACAAACCCAACGGGCAAACTTTGAACATATTTTCAAAAATGGGTTTTAGTTTTAACTATTTTACTTTTTTTTTTCCTCCCCATACCGTTTCTGCCTTCGTTTTTTGTATTTGCATTGGTTGGTAGTTAAATTTTTGCTGTCCACATAAATTTTACTTAAAAGCCAACAGAGCAAACATAAAATTTGCTGACAGCTCATTTGCCAAACTATTCAACAATTTGTAACTATTTACATTTCCACATGGCCCAAATGAAAATTTTCAAATTATTATTTGTCTGTCATGGGGAAAATTTTCAAATTATTATTTGTCTGTCATGAGTGAAAATATCTAAATATGAAGTAATAATAATCAGCATATTGTTCAATTTGTTTGTTCAATCAAAATTTGGTAAATTTATGCATTTAAATTGTATAATCAATCGATTGGAATGTGTTTGTAGATAATTATGAATTGATATGATAGAAAAGTTGGAAACTGTTTAATTAGAATAAACTTGTTGGGAAATAGAATGAATTTATAGGAAAGGGAAAAAGGGGAAAGGTTGGGTAATAAGTTGTCTAATAATATGGCTAAACAAAGTTGTCTTGATAAAATAAAAATGGACTTAAACTTTTTTTCTAAGGAAAGGAAAGGTAAAAATCTCTTAAATTCCTTTGAGTTTTTAGTCGGAACTGAAATTGTTTGATACTCTTTTATTCTGAGTACATTTTCTTTATTGAGCTTCTTGAAAAAACGATTTCCCAATTTTATCCAAATTATTGGAGTGTTTGCGAGTGTTTCTCAGTTTAACAGAAACGGTAATGAATATATGGATAAAAAGAATATTTCGCCTCCAAATATTATTCGTTAGTAAAAAGAACTTTGAGTTATATTAAGCAGTTACCAATAAATTTACATTTAATTTAAAACAAAAATCAAAGAATTGACTAAAATGCATACATATTGTCAAAATTGCATATGTCTTTACCCAAAATAGAAACTTTTATGGTCAAAGATTTTATTTTTAGAAAAATGTTAAAATAAACACTCAAATATTTAATAAACTAATTTAAACGGTGACAAAAATATGTCCCCCTCAAATGTTTCTATTTATATTCGTCGATTTGATTATATTTAGATTGCAAATCTCGGCTGCTTTAAAATCGATAATCAATGAATAAATTAGCTGAAGAAGCACACGAATTCCCCTATTCGATGGCATTTGTGAGCTGTGCAGAGCAACCAACCGCAAAGTCATTTCATTTGAATGACTTAATTAAATATAATCAGCTGTGCCTTTCAATAAGTTTTGTTATATTAAATAGATACGAACTTAAACTTGAAAATTAAAATTATTTACAGAATAACAATGGCGAAAGACTGAAAGAGAACTTGGGAATTCTAAGGATGATTATTTAAAAGCTTTTATTGAAATCAGAGAATAAAAACATTTTTACTTGCAATGAAATCGGATTCAATTTAATGATAAAAAAATCTTAATTAAATATGTACTATAAATTTCTTTTATTGCCATTTAAAGTTCGTGGATTCGGGAATAAAGAAATTGCATTTTGTATTATTACAATACTTTACATTAAGTCAATGCATTTGCCATTTAGTAAAACTTACAAAGGATAAGCAAGCAATTATTCTTCTGCCTTTTTAATTAAAATATTCATTTAAATGACCTTATTTCACTCTCTCTCACACACACACACACACACAGGAGCACAAGAACAATTCAATAAAACATTTAATTTTAACTTTTAAATGAGCTCAGGCTCAGTCCTTGGCTGATAGTAAAAGAAGGAGTCAAATACCTGCAAGCTGATGCTGATGTGCTGAATTCTGACATGGATAACCAATCAAAGACTGAACCATTCCAACTGAATGGCAATCAATAAGCCATGTCAAACCGAACACAACCAGTTCAGACTATATATATGTATATAGTATATATATGTACATGTTTGTATATCTATAGAGAGAAAGGACCGCTAGGCATTTTGCTTAATTAAAGGCAACAGACATATCAGAAATGCCAATGGCAAATGTCATGGCTCAACTTTTTCTTTCTCATTGAAGATTGAGAAGGGGGCCCGAGATTTTCGTTGATGGTTTTTTTATTTTATGCTCCTTGAATGATTGAGATTGATATTGATTTGAAACAGGAGGGCAATCTACTTACCTCATATATATCAATGCCATGGCTGAGTGACCATGAAGTTTGGAAATAATCCTCAATGCGCTGTTTAAGCTCTTTTGGCATCTGCAAAGAAAAAACCAAAATAAAAAAAATGCATGAAATAAGTATAAATTATAATTAAGTTATTTATTTTGGTATGACAATGCCACTTAATGAGTTTTCCTCCCCACTCTCTTTTACCTTCTATTTATGGCATCTCTTTACGTGTATGTCTCTTCTGATAGCTTTCAACTCATTTGCATGCATTTCGCAAATGAAAGCAAGCAACACAAATGCGCTTAATTATGCAAGGCATCCTTACACACACACACACACAAACACACACACATATTCTTGTACAGAAGCCGCTTAATGGAGCGACATGAAAGTTTGTACTATCATCAACAGGTTGCAACAGACAGCTCAAGTCACATTCACTACATATATATATATACAAACATTCTCCTCTCCCCCCCCCCTCACTCACAAGTATCAAATGGAAAGTGGGTTTTCGTTGTAGAAGGGCAACCGCATACCAATCGTTAGTTGATGTCCTTGTACCATGCTTTACCCCTTGTGTCTAATGTTCCGTGGCATATGGCAAAACTGTGTGCTCTGCATTTCCAATAAAACTCAATGAACCAATTGAACCTCTCATTCCACTCGAACCGCATCCATAAAAAACTTACAGAGTATGGCACAAGTATGAAAAATGAATATCCTAAGCTCTTACCCTTTTCATATAGTGAAAATAGATTTGAAATCATAGTAAGGGGGCGTATGAATCAATAAATTCTTAACATTATGCACCATGCTCAGAAAGAAGTTTTATTTATTTCTTTTTTCTTTTTGCAATTTAAAAGAAAATTAAAGTTTAAATGTAAATTAAATGTTAATTAATTTTGAATGAAAATAAAAATTTTATATACGAAAAGTCGCAAAACTGAACAAAAATGATTGATAATATGTAAAAGAGTAAAATTTTCTTAAAATATTCTACTTATATCTTTTCTTTACTTTTTTAAACCAGAAAACCTTTTTATATTTTAAAAATCTTTGACATAGTTTTCATTTAAACTTTTCTTCAGCTTTCTATCAATTAGTAAAATATTTTATTTTAAATTAAAAAACAATTTTGATATCCTACATGAAACCAATTTGTAAATATGCCAAACAAAATTGTTTGGCACCAATAATAAAACATAAAAAATAAGCTACGTATTTTTATTGCCTACTTTTAAGCATAATCTTCGAATTTTATATTAGTGCAAAAGTTAAATTGGCAGCAAATAAATTAAAATAAGTTTAAAATTAGAGAATTATAATTTTGATGATTAAATGCATATTAAATGTTGTTTCATTTTGAATGAAAATGAAATATGTATAAAGGAAAAGTAGCAAAATTGAAAAAAAAAACTTTTAACAATATTTGATTTAAAATAGTTTTAATATTATAATTTTACTAAAAATGTCTCAACTTCCAAAAATCCAAATTTAACCAAACAAATTTGTATTTCTGCCAAACAAAATCGATTTTTCACCCATAATAAAATAGAAAAAAAAAGGTAAATGTTTCTATTGCCTACTTTTGTGGGCATATTCTTACCATTTATATTTGAATGGAAATGTTTAATTGATAATAAAAAGAAAAGCTTTCTGATACTTAAATGTTTATGCATAAAATTGCCAGGCTCTTTGTTCAGTTGCATATTGGTTCATTACCTACTTTTGGGGGTAAATTCTTTAATCAGTAAGGAGTCCTTAATGAATAAAATTTCCGAATGTATGGATCTCCTATTCTTAAGATTTTATTCCTTAATCAACTACAGTTCAACTGTTAGGTACTTAATTGTCAAACAAGTCATTAACTAATTTTATTCACCTGCCATTGAACTACTATTTAATACTCACATTGTGTAGGGCCACAAAATCCTTAAGATCCCGCCATTTACTCTCATAGAGGGAACGACGTGAATACATACGCTGAATTATGGCAGTCACGTTACCAAATACCACAGCATGCATTAAAGCTGTAAGTATATATAATTTTTCAAATTGTATATGTATATGTATATATATTTCTTCATAGAAATTTTCTGGTATATTTTGTTTGGAGTTTACCCACCGCCAATCAGCATCATGATAATGGTGAATACCTTTTCGGCTGTGGTATTTGCCGATACATTGCCAAATCCAACCGATGTCAAACTGGTAAATGTGAAATACAAGGCTGTGGAATATGTTTCAGCCGTTGTCAGTATGGCAACGGAGGCATTTTTACGTTCGGCAAGCAATTGTAGCCAACCTGTGAACAATACTTGAGGATGAGTATGAAATGGAGTGGGCGAGTAAGAAAAGAAAAAAAAAAGAAACATGTTTTAGTATGTATAAATCCCAGACATAGAAGTATCTCACATCTGTCTCATATATATCCTTGCGTGTGTATATGGGTTTGTGTCATATTCTACATTAATTGTAATTCAGACCAGCAAATTGGTCTTATTAAATTGACAATGACTTGTGCAAACTTATTCTTTTGTCTGCTGTCTCCTTCTGCTGTCATTTCACTAAGCTGTCGTAGTGCGTGGCCCCAAAAAAAAGAAAAAAAAGAAAAATCTGGCAAACTGCTAACTGAACTGAACTGAAGTGAAGTGAAAGTCAAGCCGGAAACGTCAAATGTTGTGTGTGTGTGTGTGAGTAGGCAGTTGGCCAACTTTTTGCCTATCATCCACATGCCGCTTTGGTTCAATGTGAAAAGTTAACTGGCAATTTGTTGCCATTGCCTTGTGCAAGGATTTGCTTTTCGAAACAACAGTTGTCAGTTCATTAGATCGTTTGCCTTTCCTTGTTAAAGGTAGATGAATAAATTCTTTAACAAAGAAAATTTGTATTAAAAACTTTTGCCAGACACACACGCTAACGCGTTCTTTACAATTACAACACATGTTGATAAGATTCTTTTATTAAAGCAAAAAGTTTTCTAAAGAATTTAAGCTAAATAAAATCTACGGGTAAATACATTAACCAAACCTTCGACCGTATGTGTGTGTGTGTGTGTGTAAATGTGTGTATTTTTTGAAGGTCTCGAAACAGAGAAACAAATTCATTTAGGGGCAACAAGCAGCCAGTTAACCAAATTACTGTTGCAACTGCTGTGACTAACGCAATGACCTTGTCTTTGCCTTGGTTTTTGGTTTCGCATGCTGTTTTGTTGTTAGTTACTTAGTTAGTTAGAGGTACTCACCAATGTTGCTCTCCGGGAACCATTCATACTCCTTGACCGCTATCACATACCAGATGCAAGCCAACCAATGTGCTGCCAATGTGAATGAGAACATCAGTAGAGTCAGTATCATGGCCGTATGCTGAGAATATCGATCAATTTTTTGCAATAGCCTCGCCAGGCGTAACAAACGTGTCAATTTGACAAGATGAATGTGAGATTCCTGGGTTTGTATAGGGGGAGAGAACAAAATATGCATGTATATCATGTTTGAAAATGTGCACAAAAACAAAAATATCAAACAAGTTATGCCGAATTTTGTATACTCTAATTGCTTTTCTCCGTCACATCAGTTTCGTTTCAATTCAAGTGATTTAAGTAAAGTAAAGATTTCGAACCTGCCGATTTCGCGGCTATTTCTATTTGAACTTAAGTAAACTAATTATATTGAATATTTATTTGATTGATGTATAAATGTAATAATTAGCTGATCGAATTAAATATTGCCGAAAGGCGTACAGCTAAAAGTAACTTTTAAACGACAATATGAAAAATACTTATTTTACTCTACACTAATTATTCCGATAGTGACTATAGCTTATATTTATTTGATCCGAATGATTTTTCAGCTTAGCATGCGTACATATCGAAAAAGCTTACTTAACAAGTTTCATTTATATAGCTTAAAATTTAAGATACAAAAGCTACTAAGAAATATACAGACTGACACACATGGACATAACTAGATCGATTTATTGGGTGGGAAAAGTTTTTTTCCATGCGTTACAAACAGCTGATCAATTTTATTATACCCTATGCAAGGGTATTACAAAAACCTACACAAAGTTTGATTTTTTATAAATGTGTGCGTGGGTGTAAGTGTGCGCGTGTATGTATATGTGTATGTTGATGGTCACGCCCATTTCGCGTCAACTTATAAACAATTTTTTTTTTGTATTTATTGAAGTTTTTTCAAGTTTTTGTTGAACTTTAATGTTGCCTAATGGCAATTGCCTGTAACACGATTTAACCAACCAAAAAAAAGAACGTCACTCATACATATATGAGAGCATGTGTGTGCCTTTGTTTATGTGTGTGTGTGTGAAGAGTCAAATTGATGTTGCCTACTTTTTAGAGCACAAGCAATCTTGATACATTTCCCTTATTTATTAGCAATTTCCCTGCTCTAAATATAAGTTCGGTTACTAAAAATTACATCTTCCGTTCTCACCCAACAACAACAACAGCAAAATAAAAAGGGTTTGTTAAATAAAAAATCAACCAAATGGCAGCAAAGTGAAAAAATCAGCCCAAGCCATAGCAAAAAAAAAAAAAAAAGGTCATCATCAACAACATAAACAAGCTTATCACCAAGCAGAAAGGAAGACCAAAGGCCTCGACCCCCATTCTGATGATTCTCGGAATAGTCAATTGAAGGTTAATGCTAGCCTCCGCCCATTTTAAGCTTAACCAGCTCAGTGAGAATTTTTATATTATTTTTTATTATATTTCTTATGATTAAAAAAGTTATATAGCAGACTAGAGCATAGCCATTTCCATGCATTTAGCTGACAAGGCGGCGTTTCACAAATGGTTTCTAAGTAATGGCTAGAATTATGCGGTATAAGCATTCATTTTGCCATCTTGCAACAACCTTGCAGCAAAAAAATTCAATAAACGCAACAGAATGCCCCAACAAGGTTGTCATACGCAACTTAAAGAGATAAAAAAAAATGGATAGAAAGCAGACTAAGATAAGGATAAAGTGTAGACAGTAAAAGGAAAACATTCCTTAGTCTAAGGCAGACAGTGCCTCGAGCCACTAACAAATCTATGCAAAAGAAGAATGCATTTAATAAAACATAAACGGAGTCAACTTAAGTAGTTTATTAATAAGTAGCAAATAAGACATTTCACTTTTGCTTACTTAGAACTGTCTTTGTATATAATCCAACAAAGCAAATGGCATTACAGAAACCATGCACGTTCTAACCACGCATTAATTACTGTCTTTTAGTAATTGCTACAGTGGTTTAAATATATCCAAGAAATACTATTTTGATACAATTTAAAGCTAATACCAAGAGCAGAAAGTGAAAGTGTCTAATTAAGTTTCTTTCTTTAAGAAAACTCTCAGTCCGGCACTTTCTTCTTTTTGGTGTTTCACATTTTGATTGATGTCTCCCCTGAGTGCAGGCAAGTTTATTTTGTAGTTAACTTTATTTCCTTGTTTCCATTTTCAGACTGTAGACCTGCCAATACTTTGGTAACATTGTCACAAGGTCACTAAAATAAGTTTGATGGCTTTTTAAATTAAGTTAGATGACTTCACACGTCACATTGAAATTGATTGAAATTCATAAAAAAATTTTTAAAAATAAATAAAACTGAATTTAATGCGTTTGACAAATTAAGGAAAATATAAGGTTTATATATATATATGTATATATCAGTCTTTATATATACCTATATTGCCATATAAATAGATACTAGTTCAGTTGTTCTCTTTCATAAGCTGAAGCTGGTTGCATTTATATTTTACTACATATTTAACTCTGTATTAAATATAAGTAAAAATACATATTCAACTCTACAAATAAATATTTAATTTCTACAATTTTTATTCCTATTAAAATATTTTGGGTTTTTGGCTGTTTGTGTGCATTTTATACAAAAAATTGTGTCGTTGTTTCCTAAAATGAAATAAAAGCAACAGCAAATTCTTCCAAATCAAGACCTCCTATTATTTTACAATAGCCAATGCAATGAACTAAATCAAGTTCTTTTTTTCCCCTTTTTCAATCTTCTCTTTTAATTTGATTTTTTTTTTTTTTTGCCACAAGTTTTTGAAAAAGATTGAGGAAGATCGATATTTCTCTATGGTTATTCTCATCTCTAAATTAACATTTGGAAATTGAGACTAAAAACCTCATTTAGTATGAGATTTCAGACAAAATTTTATATGTTTTACTTTATTAAAAGTATTAAATAACTTATAATGAAATCTTTAATAAAATGCTTAAAAAGATGTTAAATAAGACTCACTTTTTTAAACTCATTTTAACTTTTGATTGTGTTTTAATAATTTATATAATAATATTAAAAATTGTCTATTTAAGTAGACTGTAATCATATATATTATATATAATTTTATAATTTTTCTATTATAAAAATGTTGATAATGTTTTGGATTATTTAATTGATTTATTAAGTGGACAAATATATTTTTGTTTTAAAGTAGGTTAGGTTTTTATGCCAACTCTAGTAAAATGAAATAATCTAATCTATTTAAGAATTCTAATTAAAGATTTTTCATTATTTTTCTTTCTTAAACTGCATATATAATATGTAAGCTACATATGACAGCAACATTTCCTAATAGCAAGAAGTAAATGTGATTTATGAAAGAGGATTTCCTGATAGTAAGAAGTATATAAGATATACGAGGAAAGCTTTTCTAAAAGCAACATGAATTAGTATAAAAAGAGCGGAAACCATAAACAATCCTTTCCCTACTCTTTCCCTACTCTTTCCCTACTCTCATGTTAATATCATATAGTCCTTTCATATTTCTTTAAATATTTAATACCATTTCACCTTGAACTTTCTCTAGTTTAAATAGTATTTTCAACTGAATATTTCGAGGTATTTGCCTTTATAGCTTTAACCACTGTCTTTAATGGCACGCACGTTGATTGTTTTGTTGCCTCCGTTAGGTTACCTCAAGGGGCCTTCGTTTTCAACAGAATTGTCATTCATGTTGCAATTTGTGTGCAGCTTTTTTCCATTTCTTTGTTCGCACACTCTCTCACTTTGCCACGCCTCTCTATTTGCCATTCACTCATTTTACTCCTACAATATCTCTTTGCCAAAGTTTCGCTTACTTTGTTTACTGTGTCGCAAAAGCAGATTGACGCCTCATGGACTTCTTTTTTTTTTTTTCTTTGTTGCCAACTTGCCTGCCATGGCAACCTCCATTTCCTGTTGGTCCAACTGACTGACTGCTTTTTCATTCTCTTTTTTTATTTTGCCGCTTCCTTTTCTTTCTCGTTTTCGTTGGTTTTCTTTATGTTGTGTTTCATTTCGTTTCGGCTGGGGCGGAACTCTCAAAGATAATTAAAACTTTGAAATAAACTAAATATGCAAAATGTCAAAGTTTCAAGTGCATTAGCTTGAGAGAAAAAAAAAGGGAAAGGCAAACCAAGCTAAAAACCAAGGAAATGGAAATGATAAACATTTCTGAAGGATACAAAATTATGAGAAAGTTTTCTTCACATAAATGACTTTTGGCTACTTTATAACTTTGTAAGCATCTGCCTCTCTCTCTCTCTCTCTATCTCTGTGAGAGAGAGAAAGTCACATACATACATATGTAGGTATATACACACATTGCCAGATTTACACGCACATTACCACGAATTTCGGCAATTAGAACACATTAAAGTTTTATTGAAAATCTCGTGGAAAAAACATCAGCTTAACACATATAAGATTTATAAAAAAAAAAGGAGAAAGTTTTTCCCTGTTCTATTCTAACAACGAAAATCTTTTAAAAGAAACTTGAAGCAAAGACTTTCGATATACCTCTTATAAAAAATGCTATAAATTTTTAATCTGAAATTAATTATCATAAATAAGTTCAAATTTCTCAGTGTTTTTTTTTATTTTTTTTTTTTCTTATTTAATAATTTTATATATCAAAGATTTAAAGCTTCTTATGGAAAGCCAAGTATTTATTATTTTAAATATATAATTTTTAAATACTTTTATCGATATATGTTTAACAGGTATTTTGATTTAATACAATAATATTCCTCAATAATCCTACAGGATATAGGGTATATAAATCGTTTCTGATAATCAACGAAGTAGAAAAACTGATTTAACAGAAATTACTGGACAAAAAATTCAATGAGCGAAATATATTGGAAATAAGTATATTGAAAAATACTTGTAAAATAAATGCATATTGGTAAAATTTTTCCGATTGCATTTAAAAGTGAATTGAAAGTGGGTTATGCTTTGGATTTTTCATTCATGTCCTTGAAATGTCAATAAAGGCAACGACAGCATTTCCTACTTCGCGTGACCACTTCAAGTGTGAATGAGCTGCAGGCGAAGTAGTAAGAGGGTGGAAGGGGCCTGCAGCTAAAGCATTGAAGAGAAAAAGGAAAAACGGTAAGGAAAAACAAGTGCCAGAGTGAGAGAGACCGAGTGAAAAAGCAAAATAACGTAAGCTGCTGCGGCATATTGCTTCAAGTGATGCTTGGCCATTGTTTGTCAAGGCTGAGTCTGCAGCTTCTTCTCTCCTCTATCTCTCTCTCTCTCTCTCTCTCTCTCTCTCTCTCTCTCTCTCTCTCTCTCTCTCTCTCTCTCTCTCTCTTAGGTCTTTCTCTCCTTCTTACGCACTCTGTCTGCGGCTCTTACTATAGTCACTTTATGTTTGCAATGACAGCATCGGTCTGGGTATCATAGTAATTGTGATTTAAGCTTTAAATAATCATCTTGATGCAACAAATTTCTCACTTTCTCATTTTATTCATATTTCACTTTGTGTGAAGAAATACAAGAAAATATATTTGCTGCACATTTGGGTCGTAACCTTGCCTTAACTACTAACTACTTATGCTTATAATTAAACCCGGACTGTAATAAAAACATAAACGGGGTGGTAGATAAGGTATACACACACAGGGGGGACAGATGTGGGGCAATCCGCTTAATAAGCTTTAAGTACTCTACAGAATAATGGTCAAGTGGCCACAGTGTCCACTTCTGTCTGCCAGGCAAATAAAGTTGTTAAAAAATAAATTGCTGCTGCGCTCTGAATATGCATTTAAATCGGTTTATGTTTAAATTTGTATATATATATATACACATATATTATTTTATATATATGCATAAGTCAAGTTAGAGCAAAATGCTGTCATCGTCAAATATCTACATTATGCATGCTGGCATAAAACTGTTTTGGGTTTTATGCAAATCTTTTAATGCTATTTACCACTTGGAATTTGGTTGAGTTTTACGTTTTGGGTTTTTTTTTTATTTAGACTTCTTTTTTTTTTTTTTGCCTTCTGCTTAAATGATTAATGCTCCTATAGCATCAGATGGAAATTTTGTGGGTAGGCAAAAAGTTTGCACAAGTTTTTTTTCCTTCTTTCTGTCGTTTTGACAGCAATCAAAGAAAGACAGAGAGACAGAGACTAAGCAAGTATAAAGAAAGAAAAAATCTCACAGATTTTGGCATCAATTTAATTAAATATAGTGAAATATTTCATAAATGCTGAAACTTTGGCTTCACTTCAATTAAAGTTTAGCAAATTTATTCCAAATATTTCCCCATTTGATAAAAAAAAGAAAGTTTTATGTTATTCCATAAAGTATGCATTTGACATAACAAAAATATTTATGTAAATGTTTTCCCCAGTCTTAAACAAAACTTGATATTAATTAAAATTTACGACCTCACATCTGTGAAGAAAAACAAAACTTTTAACTGCCAATATGCTCTTAAGTTGGTCGTTAATTTTTAATGTTGAGCAAATTTATTTGCTAATAGGATTTTTTTGAGTTAAAATATTATAAACTTGAAACTATATAAAATTAAAAGAATTTAATTGGAGTAAATGGTATTTATTTATTTGACAAATTTGTTTTCACTCTCTATTTTGACAAGTGACAAAAACTATTCATTTATGCATTTTAAATACTTTAACACATTAATTATGCAAATTTGAAGAAAAAAATGTTTAATTTATGATTTGCCATTAAAACAATTAAGTTTAAAAGTAAAAAATAAATGTTAAAATCAAATTTTTTTTGGTTACAATTAAACATTCTAAAAAAAACGTCTTTGCAAAAATTTAATAAAAAATCATGGGAAAATAATTTAATAAATTGCTGCAAAAATAAATGCATATTTATGACAAACTTATTTGATAATAGAAATTTAATCTAAAATATGGACAGTAAATGGACTAAATGGATAATTATGTAAAACTAATTTCATAAAACAAATAATAATATAAATCAGGGCAATCGGTGACAAACTTTAAAGAAAATATACTGCATTAATTTAGTTTGCAATTAGTTAAGTTTTGCTAACAAATTTCAAATCAACGAAACATATAAAAATTTAGACAAATAATAAAAAAGTGTCAATAAATAAATAATTGAATGTTGAACAAATTTATCGAAGTTTTAGTGGTTTTAGACAAACTAAACTCAAAGCTGGTTGATTAAAAAGTTTGTGCAGAAAATTTTCCACAAAAATGCTTTTTCATAAAGAAGTAATTTTCCAATTTATATATAATTTTAATGGCAATATATTTCTTAAATTTATTTCGAGATTTGTTCAATTTTACAACCAGATGCATAGATAAGTTTATAACTAATAAAAATTTATAAACATTTTTATAAAAAAATTGATTAACAAATTAACGAAGTTTTATAACTTTTTGCGACTCTTAAGTGGTTTTTAAACATTAGTCGATTAGTATTTCCAGCAAAGTTTTCTATTGAAATCCTTTGCAAAACTACTTTCACTGCTTTTAAAGAGAATATATTCAATTTTCTCAACGCTAGCTTTAGTATCTAATTTTAGCTTTGTTTATGCATTTTTGCATTTTACACATTTTCTATATGCAGAGACAATGGGAAAACTCTCTGTCTCTCTATTTTCACCTCATGCATAATGCAATTTCAAGAGCTATGCAAATTCTTTGAAAAGTTTCAACAGTGACTAGCTTATGGAATACACATATATATGCAATTTATGGTGTACAGGTATATATCTATATATACTTATATACATATGTATATACTTACCTCACCATCATACAAATCGGAGGCATAAAGATGATCAAAGGGTAAAGCAGCCAATAAATCCAAAGCAAACCAGCCACGAAAATAATTGATGGCAATCTGTTTGGAATTGGAGACAACTTCACCTTTGCGCGAGACAAAGGTTGTGCGAAAATTCAAGAGAATATCTGCAATAAAAAAAAAAAGAAGAAAAAGAGCAACAGGAAAGAGGGAAAGTAAGCAAAAAGGATAAACGGTTTATAAGGATTTAGCTATATGAGTGAGATACAAATTCAATTCTGGTTGCTGGTTTAAGGGAAGGCCACCAAAAACCCAATAACAACAACAGGTGGCCCATAAAAAAAACGAAACCAACACATACACACACACAGACACAGACAAAAGGAAAACGGACAATGTAGCATAAGTCCACGTTGTGTCCTGTTGTGTGCGTGTGTGTGTGTGAGTGTGTCTGTGCACTTACCCACAATGAAAAGCGCCTCAACAATGACATCGGAGACCATCGTTTGTCGATCCGCCTTTGCAAAGGCTGCATTATAAGGTACCATCAATGCCACATAGAAGGTGGCCACCAATATGACCCAATCCCAGATGCCTTTGAATACACCATAATGGGGCAAAATCAAGCGTGACTTTTTTATCGATTGGGTTTTGTATTCAGGAAATGGTGCCTCCGTTGAATGCATGAAATTCTATGATGACGAATGGACATGAAAAGTGAATTTCAATTACAATTTAAGGGATTAAATAAACGAGAAAGAAAGAAATACCAAAAAAAAAGAAAAAAGAATAAAAACATAATCAAACTAATGGAAAATCCATCTATCTCGCTCTCTCTCTCTCTCTCTCACTGTCTCTCTCCATTTTAGCAAATAACAAAGCTAAAATGGCTTTAAATCAAAACCAATCTACGAACAACAAAAATTTTACAAAATTTAATTGAGTTTGTCGTGGGGATAGGCCTAAAACGTGACCTTTTCTTACATTTGTTAGTGCTATTGTTGTTGTTGTTCGTTCGACCGTTTTACTGGGGGGGCAGTGCCCTAAAGCAATTTACCTGTTACCTACACCCATACAGATATACTTACATTGCCGAGTTTCAATTTTGTTTTGACGCCACCCTTCTCCGGTTTATAGTGACCGGATAGCTGATATAGAACCGCACGGCTACGTCGTCTTCCCATATTACAGCCAGCGGGTAAATCCAAATTGTTACCCTCACCAGCCTCAGCATCGCCATCAGTGCCATTGGCAGACGGTCCACCAAGACCAGACAGTCCGCCCAATCCAAGCATGCCGGCATTGGAGCCGGCACGAAATCTCGCGCCCAAAAGTGCAGCTGTAAGGGCAAAAACTTACAGAGTTGCAACCAAAACCAAAAAAAAAAACAAAATCATACGAAAAAATATTTCATAATATTTTCAATGGACATTTACCAAAAATTGGAATGGGAATATATGGATAGATGGATGGAATGGAATGGATTTTAGGGGAAAAGTTTGGATTATAGATTACGTGTGGTTGGGGGGTTAGAGGGAAAGAATAATTACAATGATTTGCCATTTTTTTTTTTTTATTGGGTGATTAGAGAGAAAAAGAGCACAAAAATGGAAAGAAAATAAATACATATATAGAGAATCGCACACAAAATTCATTATGAATTATAATGTTAATTACCAATTAGAATTTTTATATTGTTTTTTTTTATTTTTTTAAGCATTGACAATATTTAATTGTTAGTTTTTAGCAATAATTTTGTTTAATTGAATTTATTTTTAATCAAGTTCGGCTTATGCCGAAATTTTAATATATCCTTGCAATTTATTTTTCTCTGTTTGAATTATTTTTCCTACCTAATACAATTTGATTTTGTTTGGTAGAATTTTTGATAAATAATTGGATTTGTTAATTTTTATTATTAAAGAAATGATTAAAGAAAAAAAAGAAAACCTATTTGTTATTAACTTTAATTAGGCAATGCATTTATTTTTCCTTTCATTTAAGATATTTTTTACTAATTTCATTGAACTTTAATCCTCAACTGATAATGTTCAAATCAGTAGGCAAGAAAAGCCAAAAACTTCAAAAAATAGGGGAGAATAGAAAATCTTTTATTTACTTTCTAGTAACTTTTCCAGACTTTAAACATTTACTATAAACATTTAAAAATTTTAAACTGGTAATATAATGCAAAAATATCTTTTTTTGAATCTGCTTCAGTACAGACAATAATTCTAAAAAAAATTTCACAGCTATTTATATACATATGTAAATATAAAATATGTAGTTTTATATAATGGCTTATAAATGCTTTTTAGCTAAAATATATATCTAATTTTCAGCGGTAAAGAATTTAAGAATTAATGAATTTTTAACTATGAATGACTTCACATTAATCAATAAATTAGTTAATTACAATTTATTAGTTCCTACTTTTCTTACCAAGAAATTATTTTGATTTTGTTTCTTTTTATATACAACAAAGCCTTTTACAGATAATCCATTCCATTTGAGAGTAGAATTAGAAGTAAGACAAAGTATGGAAAATTTTGATATCAGGTGTGTGGAAACAATGAAAAGCAGAAATTTTCACTCCCATGGGAACAGGAGAAGCCATTCAGTGAGTTAATTACTATTATTGAACATTGGGCTAAAAATTGTAATCCAGCATCACAAAGACAAACTATCTATGCTGATGAAGAATATATATGTATATATCTGTAGCTACTTTCTAGTGTCGAAGATGAATTTACATTTTTGTTATTTTTTGTCCTGCAAGGATATATGAAAGCAAAACACAAAGACCACAATAGTAAAATTGTACTGAGGTGCCAGAGTAGTGCCATAGTGTGGGTGTGTATATGTGTATAGCTGTGGATGTATTGGTGTCGTTTTAATATGGAATATCTTCCTTATTTCTCTTCTGTAGGTAGACAAAAGTGACATATTTTATCTCTCCCAATGGTAACATGGTTGTGCCCTTGTCCATTTCTAGTGGCACATTGCTCAAATGTTTCTATACAAATCGTTTACATCTATATAATTTATTACACAAGCACACACCCACACACACATACACACACACATACACAGAGAGAGAGAGATATATACAAATATTTGACCTGCCTGCATACCAACAAATTGTACAATAAGCAAATACAAAATAACAAAATAAACATAATATTTCACATTGAGGCAAACACAGAAAGCGATAAGAAGAACACAAGTTGCAAGTGAAAAAGCGAAAATCCACCAAGAAAGCAAAAAAAAAAAATACTAAAAAAAGGAAACAAAAGCCTCAAAAGCAAGCTCATTAAATTCAACTTAATTCTATTTTTGTATCTTCTTTTTCTCGTTTTCTTCTTTATTTTTTGTTTGCCTTACCTCAAAAGACGAAACTCGCCGCGTGCCATTATAAATTACAATTAGCTTGATTGTGAAAAATTGCAAGACACACCAAAAAAAAACAAATTTAAGCGCGACAAAACACACGATGAGAGTTTTTCTACACGTTTCACACAGAGCCTACTAATTATGGTCAAAGAAGATAAAGAGGAAGTGGCAACACCCAAAAACGAAAGATGCGAACCAAAAAAAAAGAAAAAGAGAAAAAAAAGGGACACAAATATGCAAATATTCTGCCAACAGCAACAAACTGAACAACTTCAAAATTTGATTTCAATTTTTTTTTTTTGTATTTTACTCTGCCATTCTGTTTTGAAGCGTCTATTCCCTGGGCCTACTTCTGGTCCTAAATTTGGTACTGGCCTGTCATATCAGAATGCCAATTAAGCTTGTCGAGCCGAAAAAAAAAAATAAAAATTCTTTAAAATGTTTGTATTCTCCTTTTTTTTTTAATTTTTTTTTTTGTTAGTTGAAATTGAAGTTACCTCTCTTCCTTTTCAATTGAAAAAGCACGTGGCTTATGCTTTATGCATACAAATAAATGTATATGGAGAGGAATTAAAGATGGCGATAAAATATGCCCGATTCATTCAAGTGTGGCAACTCTGGACATTTTTTGACAGGCCTAATGATGTGTGAAACGATGGCGACCCATAATCATCACCATCATCAGCAACATCATCACCAATCCTCATCACTATGACAAAAATGTCAATTTCAAATTGTGTATCTCATCAAAAGCCGCTTAACATTTGCTAACAGATTAATTTACAAATGTAAAGAAACCGGAAGTGAATATACCCTTAGGTTTATAAATATATATATATTTCTGTATAAGTAAATTAATTAAAGAGGTCACTGGATTATGGTCTCAAAAGGTATAAGGTATAAAAGAAAATGAGAAAAAGAAAAGGCACAAAGAAATCAAAGTAATTTTTTATAAACCAACTTTCAAGTCCGTTTGAGCATGATTATATACTCATCTTTTTTATATTCTTTACTTAAAACTTTTAATTGCGATTACTAGCGGAACTAACTAATATATATTTTTTTTTTCTTTTTAACCAAAAATTTGCGGTATTCGATTAACTCTTTTTTTTTTTTTTTGGTAGAGTATAAACATTTGAATCTAATTGCTTTTCCTTTAAGCATAGTAAATGTGAAGAGTTTCGCTTTCTCATTTTCCATGCCACCTCTCCCCCTCTAAATTTCCATGATACGCATTAATTTCCCATTGATGTGGATCAGCACTCAATTTTCCACTCAGCTTGAGCGAATTGTATGTCAAGGTTTGTTAGCCAAAGTTGATTTAATTTCATTTGCATAAATTAACCAAAAAAAAGGAAATTCGTAAAAACAGGAAAGACCAAAATTGAATAAGGTTCACAGCTATTGAAGAGATTGCTTTGGCGACTTTATGCAAAAGGGAAATAAATATGTATATAAATGAATATGAGCCAATTGAAAATGAAAATTGAATTAAACATTGCTGTCGAAGCACGTAAATGTGAATTAAAATAAAATTAACTCATACAGAATTTACATATGTACACATACAGATAAGGAACACATACAGAGTTATAGAAATACATACAAAATGCATGGATTGACTGTCAGCAAGGATGCAATTGCAATCTGCAACATGCAACAGTTGCAAAATGTGTGCATTTTTTATGACCCTTCAGCAATCTACCATCTGCTACTGTCATTCCCAAACTCCCTTTCGCAAAAAAGCAAAAAAAAAACAGAGGAAAAACAAGTTGGAGGAAGGAAAAGATAATGCCATCAAAAGTGAAAATCTTTTAAACCAGAGAAAAAGTTTTACAGTACATCTGATGGAATTGCATGGTTGGTCTAAATTCTAGAAACTACTGTGGCGACTCTAACAAAAACCAATTGTGGCAGCAGCAACTAGAATTAACGATAGTCATAAAAAGCTGCAAATGAATGCCACATGAGAGACAACAGCTCAATGCATGGGCGTAGCAAACTGGGGGGGGAAAAGCAAATTTTTATAAATTATTTATGCAAAATGATAAAAATCCTATACAAAATCTAAAAGAATATCTCTTAAGATGTATACTGACAAAAACTAAAAGGATTTCTGTGTTATATTTATATAGATTCCTGGATTGTAGTATTATAATATTTTGTGAGCAATTAAATGTCATTTCAAGATTGAATAAATTATTTTCTATTATAAATATATCTCTTATTCCGACCAAAAAAAACTCATTTTTTGTTGGCAAATTTTTTTTTTATAAATTCTGATTAAAAATGGATTTACTATAGAATTAACACAGTGATCTTTATATTATTTCATATATCAATAGTTACTCTTTATAGAATACTAAAAAATTTTACATAAAACATGGCAAGTAAAATATTTACATAGCTTCAATAGACTTAAACCTTAATTCTATTTAAATGATAATTTGTGTTTTCTGTTTTTAACCATTTGGTATTAATTTTTGAGCAAAAATATTTAAATATATTGTAGTTCAAAATATATTGCTTACTAAGTATATTACATTTACTTGACGTGTCCCCCATGAATTGTAAAAGATATTGACCATGGCCAGGACAATGCAGCATCTCTTATCCTACATATATTTATTAGTTGTATTTGCTTAGTTTTCCCTTTTTTTTTTTTGTTTTTGCTTTGTTGAAGCTTGGCAACTGTCAGAATTGTTGGCAGCAATCATTTTGGAGTTGTCGCTCGACTCGAATGTGCATTAATATTTAATGCATACTTTGGCATTTTTTTTTTCCTTTTGTTTCTTTGTTTTTGCTTTGGTCATGTTTTATCCTACTTTATCTCTCCTGGGATGGCAATGCCAAACTTCTTTGTCTAACTAAGTAAGTCAATGTATTTGATTAGAGTTAATTCAACTAAGACCCAAAAGACAATACACCAAGCGGAGGTTAATTAAAGTTTCTATAAAAGTTAATTAGCAAAATGATACCAGAGACAAAAATAATAAAAAACAAAAAAAAAAAAAATGAATTAAGTTATTTACCTAAATCAAATTTAATACGAAAAAGGTTTCCGTTTAAATTTTATGCAAATAAATTTACACAATGTACAATTTTGTGAATTTTCTCTTAAACCGTACTCAGTTTTAAGTTAATGGATAGATTCGACCGCAAAAGAACATGCCACAAAAACCAAAGTTGACGGAAAGTTGATGCTGTTGCATTCATGAATTAAGGTTGAAAATACATATATGCATATATTAATATTAAAGATACCATAAAACTCAACATTCCCGCCAATCTCTAGAGTGTGAAAAAAAAAATAATAAAACAAACCAAAAATTCTGCACAAGAAACCAACCACGAAAATAAAAATGATCTGAGTGTGGGAAGGCAAAAATTAAGGTGACATGCTGACACAGACAGAAAAGTAAAGGATATACCACAGCAGACACATTATATCCATAATATATCATCTAACTTTACCACAATTTGCTTCTACTTTATATATATATTTGGTTCAACTGATTGGTTTGAGTGTGTGCTTGATTCTGTTCTTTTTTTTTTCTTGTATACTCACAATTCATTCATAAATTCATTCATTATTCACGACCGTTATATGGTATAACTAGTGCAATTTGTGTATGTCAGTGTCAGGGGGTTCTTTTTTCTTTTGTGGTTCTGTTTTGCGTGTTGATTTTGTTAACTTTGTGAATATATTGTTAAAGACTACTTACCGCTATCACATTCTTCATTCACATTCATTTCCAACATTTTTGTATGGGTGATATCCTTGTGTGAGGCCAAAAATAGGACAACATCTCGCTTCTCATTTTTAATGGGAACAATGTCAAAAAGACACCAAAATGGTGCACCTGCAAATTAAGAAAAGAAAAAAGAACGAAAAGTGTATTCAATGTGAATAAAATTGCGTATACGTCATGTATGCTGACAAAAGAATTGCGGTTTATTTTCGTGAAATTATGTTATACGCGGTTGCTAAGCTTCCTGCCATATACATTTATCGATTTATATTCTCCCCTAATTGTGATTGCTTATTGGTTGCAAATGTCACATTTGCGTATAGAATGAATATTAAATGTCAAATTCAATTTCTTTTTTTTTGCATTTTAATTAGGCGCAAAATAAATTTAAATTGCCTGACAACTCAATTAGATGGCATTTTAATAATCTTTCATTAAATCTTAAAACGCTGCCAAAGGCCAATCCCATTGCATTTTAATAATTTCAATAATTAATACAAGTCATAGTCCTGGTTAAAAGTTTTAAATGCCATGCTAATTAAGAAAACTTATCAGCAAAAAGTTTGATGACGGCAACTAATACATATTTGTATATATACATATAATGATAAATATATATCTATGAACCCAAAAACCAACTTTGACTTCATCTTTTGCTGATTAATCGTGACCTCATTTAGTCGGGACGAACGTGCAAAAATGTTGAGAGGAAAATTTATTGCCTCGTCTACATTTCACTAACAAGAAAGTTGTGCTTTCTCCTTAAGTAGCCATAATGCTCAACAACATCACTGTACCACAAATGCTCCTTCCTAGATGGTTTGCCTAAGGATGCCTCTTTAGTCTATTCAATTTGTGTTAGCTGCTGATACTTTGCTCGCAGCTGTCCAATTCTCTCTTGGATTGAAGCATATGCTTGTGCCACATTTTCACGTTTTCCTACTGAAACTCTTGACCAACAATACTGACCAATTATAGTGGGCCTACTGCAATAGCCTACTTTATCATGCGATCTTTTGACCTACCTTCATACATCTAGTAGATCCGACTATCTACCATCTTTGACACTTTTTCTTTCGCATCTCTTGCTGCAATTGATGCTTTTGGATTCTATTTCAACTGCCTTTCTACGTCTCATATGTCAACAAACTGGTTAAATGTCAGTTTGACTGTCTGTGTCTCTGTGTGTGCCTGTGCAAGTCCTACGAGACCTGAGCTAGTTTGAGTCTTAACTCAATTAAAGCCAAAGTATGCTCTCAAAGGCAGAAGAAAAAATAATAGTTATTGAAGAGCAAAGTAAACATTTCACATGCTTCAAACAACTCGGAAAATTAATTTTTTAAACGACAAAGCCAATCAGGAAAATGTGGCATAAATATAATGATTTCTGTCGAATTTTAATCAGCTAAGTGTTTTTTTTTTATATGCATAATTATTTACTCTTTAACAAATACTGACCAAAGCGATTTATTTAATTATTAATATTTAAAGCTTAAAACCTAACTATAGCTTATAGAGTTAGACTTTGACAAAAAAAATTAAATTAAAGCCAATTCGATGAATGTTTTCGGTGATGTAAGGCCACGTCAACTATTAAAAAAGTACTTCTGAAACTTTAAATGCATTTTTCTTTAAAACTTTGTTGTTCTATTGAATATATTTTAATAAAACTTTTGTAATATTTGGAAAACATGGAAAACTGATAGTCGAAATATTTCTTTTACTTTAATTAAATTTAAATTTTTGTTTGTGTTTCCCAAATATGTGAAAAATAATTTTCTAAGGCCGGCATTTGTTAATTGTTAAAAAAGAATAAGCTTCGATCAGGCACAAGATTATCAAATAATAAAACTTAGCTAAATATCCAGAGGCTAATTTTCTTTTGGAACTGCGTCAACCCAAACAGCCGCAATTTTTTAATTTATTAATCAATTTATCAATTTAATTTAATCTAAGTTTTTAATCAATTAATTGTATATGCAAAATTAAACTAAATTTAATGCGAAACAGCCTATATATTATATCTTATAGTTATCCGATCCGACTGATTTTTAAACTTGCTAAAATTACACACTTAAAAAGCTTATCTACCCAGTTTCAACCATGTAGCTTAAAATTTAAGGTCTAAATCGTGCGAAGAAACAGACAGATGGACATATTTCAATCAACTCGGCTGTTGATAGTGATAAAAAAATATATATGTATACTTGATGTGACCAATTTTATTATATCCTCTCAAAGGGTATAAAAATTATAACGAAAGTAAATTAAATACTGTCTTTCATTTCCATTTCAAAAGAGAAAAGTTCTATGACGTTTCCTTTTTTCCTACGCTCCGGTTGCCTTTTATTTTGGCCCAAATTCGCTGCCAATAATATTGTTACTGTTTTGTTGTTGGTCTCTCATTTTTTGTTTCCACCAAATTAAAAGTCAATAGCAGAAGAACTTTTTGTTTGTGGAATGGTTTGGTGGCTGGTTCACTTGGTTAAACTGTATTGTCTGTGGCAATTGTGGCAAGCAGAATTTTACAGGTGGCAAAGCCACACAATTGATTTTCAACTTTTCCCTAGATTTTCACAGCTCGGCAATTGTAGGTATTAATCCTTTTAGCAGGAAATGAAACTTTCGTACACCACCAATACACTCAAAGCCTGGCATAAAGTTTGACTCTTAAAAGTTTATATGTGTCTGTGTGTGGCTTTTCATTTTGTTTAGTGTTGGTTTTTATATTTTCAAAGCCACTCCATTTCCCAAGGCCAAAAAGAAAATTGTAGCGCTAATCTATTTTTTCCCTCGAAAACATTTTTCGCGCATTTACAGAAAAAAAAAAAACGTTGCACAATTTTAATTAAAAATGAAAACAATTTACTTAACATTTTCGCACATACTTAGTTTCCTTTTCATTTCATTTAGCTTTCATTTGGCTTTTGCTCTTTTCAGTTATCCCCGGACCTTACCTTCCTTTTTGTAGAAAATAACCTCCAGCTTAAGTTCCGTCTTATTTGAAAGACTTTTCTCAATTTGCTGTTTATGCTCCTCCTTTGTATCCGGTCCGTAAAGGAAATGACATGAGCAGCCTGTTTTTGTATTTGTATTTTGTTTGTCATATTTGTTGTTGTATTTTCAGTTTGGGGGGAAAAGAGAAATACAATTGAATAAAATGTACAATACATTGAAATGAGTATTCAAGTGTTAAATAAGTTGATGTTGTCTGCCAGTCCCTCTGTCTGTCTTTCTGTCTATCCGTCTCTTTTCTGTTCTGTTTGTCAGCCAATTCTGTCTTCTGTGTTGTATCCTTTTTCCGTCCTTCTTACCCTTTTGCATAATTTGAGCGCGCGAATATCCTGTCAAATCCACGAACCCATCCGAGCAATAAACAATTGGATTGCCATTTGCCTGCGCATTGCCAAGCACAAAATTCGAGTCTGGAAAAGAAGAAAAAAAAAAACAAGAAAAGGAAAGTCACAAAGAAAGCAGATAATGATAAACAATGTACAAATGAATGAATGAATGAAGATGATGAAGGATATACACATACATATATACAGAGCCAGCTGTTTTTCATTTTAACATGAAAAATTGTCTTGACAACAATAACAATATTCCAAAACAAATAACAGAAAAAGCTGAGAAACAGACCAACTCAAAGATAAATTTCGACTAACCTGAATTTTTAATGCTCTTCAAAAGTTTATAAAATTATAATTTTACTATATTCTATAACATGTGAATTTTGGCATCTTAATCTATGCATATATCTCTTATCTATACTATTTACATATTTTGTCTATATGAAACTCAATTTAAAAAATATGTAGCAGGTTGATTTCATTTTAGAAAATATAAATACTTTCCAAAAATTTTTGAAAATAACAATAATTTTTGCTTCTTACTCAAAAGTATTTAATTTAAATTATTTAATTATCATTTAAATTATCAAAACAGAAAAGTTCTATAGAATTAATCTGAAAAAAAACTTTTGAACCTTTAATAAATATATTTCACTAGGTTTCTTTATCTCTACTTGTTACCAACTTCTGATTAAATTTTATATACCCCTTTAAATAGGATATAAAAATGTTGTTGTAAATGTTACATTTCACAGCCATTTTCATTTCAGTGTCCGCATTCCTTTTTACTTTTTCCTTCGTTTCTATTTGCCAAACTTCACTGTCACCTTTAACTCAGAAAATTGTTTCTATAAAATAATTTGAAAATATAAATATAACCATCGACATTGTCTACTTATTTATTAGCTGTATTTTCATTTTGTTTGTTTTGCTCCTGACCTTCCAGAAAATGAAAAATTTAATTAAAAACATTTTTTTTACTGACAAAGTGAAAATGAAATTCTTTTTGCTTGTTTACCATTTGCTCAAATTAACACTAAAGTTTAAGTCTTTCCTTAAACAATTTTCAATAGATGAACTTTATTATGGTTATTTGCATTTTAAATCCGATTTTCTAGAGTCTAGACAATCAAAGCTGTTACTGACCACAATTTCTAATTGCTGTGTCTTTTTGTATTTACATATATGTATTAAGTTGGGATATACGGCGACAAGATACCCTGTAAAAAATGTTTAATAATCAAAAGAAAAAATTACGGATTAATTTACACCAACAGATATAAAATTAAAAAAGCCTAGTTTGACTAGTTAAAGTTGTAAGTATATATATTTTTAAAATATGTAGCAAAGTTGAAAATGGTCAAATTTAGAAATGAAACTAATCCGCTTTATTTTACACTAAAAATAAATCGAGGTGGCATCACTGAGCGAGGAAGAGATATTCTTTGCGGCAAGAACAGAAAATATATATACATATATTGTGTTATAAAAGTTTAAAGAGAAGTAGTCGTCAATATTGAGTTACAGTTGTATATCATATTTTTAATTAAATATAATTAATAAAGTAGAATTCCATATCCTAAAAACATACAAAATACAATAATTGCAGATAGAAATATATACATATTTTTACTTTAAAATCTTTCTGTCTGTTCTAACCTAATTCCATTCTATCTCTTAAACCCTATAGGGTATATTAAACTTTCTTGATTCTCTGTTACGTGATTAGTTTCAAAGCCAAGAACAGCTACAATGAAACCAAATAACACACACGCACACACCCACTCACACGAAGATTTTACATCCTTGAATTGGCATTCTCTATATGCTCAACAGGAACAAATTGAATTAAACGACTCAATGGCAGCAGTAAATGAACGTTTACCTAGCATCAAATCAAATGAATATATCCATGTGTAGGCGTGTGTGCAACACAAGAAGCGAACGTGAAACATGAAAAACTATCAATGTGGCATGTGGCAACAAGTCCCCATTGTCAGATAACAATTGCAGCAAGACAAAGTGAATAAAAAAAGTTGAGGCTTTTGTTTAATGTGTGTGTGTGTGTGTGTGTGTGTGCATGTGTGTGGCAATTAAAAACACATTTTCAGGTACATCAAAAGTTTTTTCTTTTATTAAAATTTAATAAAAGTCAGCTCTCGCCAATTTGTATGCGTATAACTCATACGCCATGTGTGCTCGTGGCCAAGGATTTAGTAACAGTAATACATATTCGCATATATGACCAGATATATATATATATACATATGACCCATCGGAATGACATCAACATAAACATCAGCTGCTCATTAAATATGCTTATTTTATATTATTTATGACCCTCGTAAAACCTTTTTAATCCACACAGCAGACAAAAGAATAAAATTAATTTCATATTTGAAAAGTATATTTATTACTTAAGCCCTTGTAGCAATAAAACAATTAACAAGTATTTTGACCTTAGCAACCGGCATTACCAAATTGTAAAATGTCAAAATGTAAAATGTCAAATGGTCAAGTAAAAACTGAAGGAACATTAAGGATAACCATCAGTTGAAGAAAATAATAGAAGGAAGTTAGAGCTGTCAAGAAATGTACCACGTTTATATAAAAGGCACAAAGATCTAACTGTTAGAAGTAAAAATTACAACTGATGTCCACTTAAAGATGAAAGTTACAGTGTTGCCAGACTGTGCGAAACCTTATAAAGAGGTTTCCTGACTTTTTTTAATCTTTGCTCACATGAGAAAGTTACTAATTTTTTCAACAGTATATAAATGCCCGATGTTATTTAATTATGCAGTATTTAAAAACAAGTAATTAAACAACTTTAACAACTAAAAGAGTTAAAATTTTTTAACCTAATGTCATTTGAAGCCAAAGATCTGAACCAACAAGTGCAATTAAACAGGAGACTCCACGCTGTTTTCACGAAATTCAATAACATTTATGCACAAAGGTCATGGTAAAAAACCATAAAATGTTGTTTCACAACTTGTTAGCCATGTTGCAACATCCTGTTGCAAGTTAAGGTCGTCGGCTGTGTGTATATAAATAATTTTTAATGCACGCAAAAGTTCCCTAGTGACATTCTATGGCGGTTTGAATGACACTAATGAGCTATTTAGATAAGGCTACTAAATCGTTTTAAGTGTCTTAATTGCAAGTTATTTAAAGAACAAGTTAAAATCTTTGAAGAATATAAAATTGTAATTAACATATAACCCCAAGTAAAAATTTCAAGGACATCTTTTATTCTCAAACTCTTTTTACTCAATTCTTTGCATCAATAACACACAGAAAGTTAAATAACATTTTGAATAAAAGTAATTTTAATGGTCAAGCAGCAACTAAAATAACCTTTTAAATAGAAATCGATAATGCTAATGGAAACGAACATTCTATATAAATAGCAAATGAAAAGCCTTTTGAAACATTTATATAAAATGGATCTATAAATACAATTTGAATTGCATTGAATGAAATTTATAAAAGGATATTTCTATGGAAAATAATAACTGGGCATATGCATATTAAATATATGTAGCTATACAATATAGCTAAATGATGGATGAACTGACTGATTGACTGACGAACCGACTGCCGTTTGAGTGTCAAAGTGGGCTTTGTGTTATTTTAAGGTTTCTGTTCCAATGTTGCCACTTCTCATACTTATCCCACGGTACTCTGTTGAGCCTTTGGTGTATTGCGTTGCCAGGCGACCCAGCAGCAGCGGCAGTAGCAACAATAATACGTAACGAGTATACACAATATGTACATAGTTTTAATTTCCCAATACACACACACACACACAGACAGGCACATGCATGGTTTATGAATGTCGTTGGTAGATTTCAATAAGGATAAAGCTTTCCCTTTCTTCCTGTGAGCCCCTCAACCCAAACTCTCTCTCTCATTTTCCCAATACGCGTGCACTTAAAAGGTTGCCAGCCGATGCCAAAAAATCTCTACGTACATATACATATATACATAAATAAATATACATACATACATACGTACTTTATATATATATATGTATATATTTGTAAATATATTTCTTTTTACGATTTACCCAAATGCCTGGCTCTTGGCTTTCTTTCTCGTTTACTTGTCTTTCCAATAAAATTGACATAAATATTACATTAAAAATCATATAAAATCCAAAAGGAGAATCGTTTAGCTTTCTTAGCTTTTTTCCGCTTTTCCGCTTTCTTACTGTTTTTTTGTATATTGTTTTTTTTGTTCTGCCTAAAATACCCTATAATCATTAGCTAAAAGATTATGCTAAAGTTGTCAAAACAATATGCAACAGGCAATAAAAAACAGTTTATATTAAGTTAAGTAAATTGGTAAGCAAATTAAGTTTTTTACTTGTCTAGAACTGTATTCCTATTTAATAATTACTTTTAGCTATAGATAAAAAAAGGCTCTGTTTAACTAGTTTATGCTAATTTCTTTAAAATTTTTTAAAAATGTAGAAATGATTAATTTGAAAAGTGAAAAAGCGATTACAAATTGGCAATATTAAGTATCTTAAACAAAGCTAATTAAATTAATCAAAAAAAAAATAGTATATTAATATTTTGCCAATTAAATCAATTATTATTGAAATTTTTTATTTGTTTTTTGTAAATATATAGAATATAATCGAGTGAACTTCACGAAAACTTTTTAAAATTTACAGAGGCAACTCATTTAACAGACAATTATCGATATATTTTAAGTCGCTGTAAATGTTATTATTTTTCTTTATTTACGTTAATTTAGAGTAAATGGAAATAATTGTATTTAGTTAAGAATTGATAACAAAATTAATTTTCATATTGTATTTTAATAACGGGGTATCTTGTCGCCTTTACTTGAATTTATTTGAAACATTTTGTGTTTTGTTTTTCTTATTCTCTGTTTGGTTTTTTTCTGTTTTTCACTTACGCGTTCCATCGAAGCGTGTGGCAATTGTGTCCAAGAATGTATTTTGGGGCGCTAGCAGCCCCTTACGGGCTGGCATGGGAATTCTGAGGCCTTAGGTGCGCCTATTCAAGCGCTACTTCTTGGGCAAAGGAAATGCGACCGGGTGTGCCAGCGGGTGTGGCTATCCTGCAAAAAACGAAACAAAAAAAAATGTTGATAAGAAATATATTCTGTTTGAGTTTGGCTAAATATTTTCAATTTAGAATTTGAATTTAACACAATAAAGTTTCAGTACAAACAAAAGATAAAAAAATGTCTAAATTGTTGCCGACTTTTTAATATTTGTGGATGGAGGGAGTTCTTCTTTTTTTTCCTTTTTTTTTATGGTTGGTTTCTTTTTTTAGTTTTTTGTTCAGCTTTCTTCAAGGCTGTAGCTGAAACGGAAGCAGAAGCAATTCCTTATGGTTGCATGTAAATTTTATTCTCTCCTTTTTAACGTTTTATTATTCTTTTTTTTTTTTTTGGTTTCTTTGGAATTTTATTCTGTTGACCAACAACAACAAAAAAAAACCACAACCACAACTCTGACAGCTGTTGCTTTTTCGATGTTGTTGTAGCTTTTATAGCTATTAAATAAAACTGAACAAAATTGCAAAAATGTCAAAGCGATAAGCGACAGAGACAGAAAGAGAAAGCAAAGAATATCGACTATTAAATGTTAACCAGTAAGTGAGCGAATGTGTGAATGGATGAATGACTGGGTGAGTGAGTGAGTGACTGACTAACGACAGTTTGGGTTATGCGGGTTGAATAAGCCGAATGATAACAATTTGTTGGCTCAACCCATACGATATATGTATATATATATATATGTATGTATACAGTATATAAAAGAAAAATAAGCTACGACTTTTTTTTGTGTCTCTGACAAACAAATGCAAAAAAAAAATTGTGTTTTTTCACTCGACATATGAGATAAACATGTTTTTATTATATTACGGCACAGTTCAGTGGTGGAGAGGATTGTAAATATTGTATATAAAACAATATTATACACATATAACTATTCTTCTTTTTTTAAAGGGAAATCATAAAACTTTAAATCGCAACACAATATGAAATATTTTGCTTAAATAAATTTCAATTACTGAAATCCTTACCGATTTCACATTAATATATCTATTCTTACTCAACTCCTTTCAGATTTCGCATTAATATATCTGTATATAGAGTTCTCAATTTCTAATTTCATTTTTAACATTTAGATCAATGCAACACACTTAAATGATAGTTTATACCAAAGATAAAAGAAACAAGTATTTCTTAAAATTTGCAAAAATATATTTAGTAACATATTTATAAGATAAAAAAAGTTTAAGGCCAATTTTGGTGCAAAAAAGTAACATAATGCTTGATATATTACGTATACGACACAATGGCTAAATTGCATTTTTTCATTTCCCAAAGAAAAACAATGCTGAATTTCTAAGTATTAGCATTCATTTATTATATATACATATACTAAATGAAAGTGTATATTAATTTTGGTCAGAAGTTTGCAACGCATAGAAGGAAGCATCTCCGACTATATAAAGTATATATATTCTTGATCAGTATGATGAGCTGAGTTGATATAGCCTTGTCCGTCTGTCCGTCCGTCCGTCCGTCCGTCTGTCCGTCTGTCCGTCTGTCTGGATCAACGCAAACTCCTCCGAGACCCTTGGAGCTACAGAGCTGAAATTTTGCACCTAGGCTTCTTTTTGCTGCAGGCATTGTATATCTCGGAATCATCCCGATCGGATGATGATATCATATAGCTCCCATAGGAACGATCGGTCAGGAATAAGGTTTAACATCAATAACTCAGTTGTTTCTTAATCGAATGGCACTAAATTTGATGTTTGCGAGTTTTATATAATCCCCAACATATATACCAAATTTCATTAGAATCGGTCGACTATATGATATAGCTCCCATAGGAACGATCGGCCAAGAATAGGGTTTAACATCAATAACTCTGTTGTTTTTCAATCGAATGTCACTAAATTTGGTGTTCATGAGTTTTAAATAATCCTCAACACATATACCAAATTTTATCAGAATCGGTCGACTATATCATATAGCTCCCATAGGAACGATCAGTCAAAAATATAGTTTTTGATCAATAACTTCGGTGTTTTTGAAGCAATCGTCACGAAATTTGTTATTTGACAATTTTATATAAAAAGAAATATATCTTTTAAGTTTTATCAGAATCGGTCGACTATATGCTATAGCTGTCATAGGAACAATCGGGGAAAAAAATTTGTTTTAATTTTTTTTTTATGCCACGGACATCAAATTTATATTTGATGGGTTTTATATACTTCCTTATGATTCTGGCAAATTATATATAAATCAAAAAGACAGTTTGCAAGGGTATACGAACTTCGGCACGGCCGAAGTTAGCCCATCCTTCTAGTTTTATATTAAAATTGCAAAAGTACTAGAAACTGTAATTTGGGTATGATTTGCGGCAAGAAAGAGAGTTAAAAGCAGAAGAAAAGTAGAAGATAGAGAGAAATGATATTCGGGTTTTCGTAAAATATTTATGAAATAAATTTAATGGAATAAGTGTAATAGGCAATATAAAAACTAGCTAACAAAGAAGTAAACAAAATTTACTATATGCATAGTCCAATTGAATCCTTTCAATAATTTTTTGAGACTTCTCTACTTCTTTCACACTTTTCTGACTGCTGTTAAAGAGCTCCGAGAACAATATTCCTATAAAGTTATATAAAATGCTTAGCAACAGCGTTGAATTTTGCCCACATTGCTCATTAGTTCAGTTAAGTTCGATAATCTGAATCAGACGGCGAAATTGCTTATTACATTACATATGTCGCTCTCTCTCTCTCTCTCTCTCTCTCTTACTCACGCTATGATAACAAATTTTGTAAAGGTAAGTAACAAAAGCGTTAGAGGGGCTCTTTGATAAATGGCTATGGTAATTGGTGTTTGGTGACTATGGACCTAAAACAGATGAAGCCGCAAGACCAACCTGGTGAAAATGAAGCGACCACAACCTCAACTATGCAAATTTAGTTACACAAGCAAATGCAATTTTAATTAATATGGCATAAGTTGGTCATAGACTGCCTATAAACACCCACCCCCCAAAACCCTTAAACTATGCATGCACACTTGGTGCAACAATATTTTGTGTGTGTGTTGTGTTAAACCACAAAATTTTCATTTCCAACATTTCCGCAGGCAACAGACGACGGAAAGCCGAGCAGTAGCAGGTGATGCCAGAGGCAGATGTTTACTAGAAATCTCTTCAAACTTTAACACACATACACAAGCAGACGTATACACATACAACGTGTGTCCATATATGTATGTGTGCAATTTCCGTTTCCGCCTTTTTCCACATGATTAGACTGATGATACTTTACTTGCTCTCCAGCTGAGCTGAGCAGAGAAAAAGCTTCAGGCATCCTTATAACAAAATGCACAGCAAAAACATATTCTTTATATTTTATAACCAAAGAAGAATTTATAAAAAAAAAATCAATGCAATTTAAATATTTTTTTTTATAAAACTTAGTTTGGCTTCATTTGATATGCATAATAACTTAAAGCTTAAATTCAAAAGGTCAATTTGGTAGCACTTACATAGCCAACTTTTGAAATGTTTTTATCTGCATAATAGGCAAAAATATCCTAATATGGTGAATAAATTGCACACACATTGCCGCAAGATATTTGCCCTGCCCCTTCTGTTTCTACTGCTTCTTGCCCCATTCTTTCTGGTCGACGTGTTAGATTCATTTGAGCAAATTTACTTGCTTTATGCGCTTACATTAGCCAGAAGCTGCCCAAAAAGCAGGTTCCTTTATCTATCCCATTCTCCCTCTATATGCTGCAATAATAATGTTAAGTTTGGGCATTAGATGGAACCCAAAGCAACCGAAAATGCCTTGTAAGAAGCGAAACGCGTCTGGCATTTTTAATTCTAACTCCGATGCCAATTCCTTTGCTCAGTCAGGCACGTGCGCCATATAAAAAAAATACCAAAAATAAAAAAGAAACCAAATCTTGAATCCAAATTTAATCAAATCGAAATTTGTATTCCCTTATAAATGATTCGTTTTGAACAATCAGTTAGGCATAATTGATATACCGATGTGTCCTAACATATACCTTATAAAGGAAAAATTAATAGTTGTAAACAAATTCGTTTAAAAAATTTTTAAAGTTTTCTACTTTTTTAATAATATTTAAACGAATTTATTTTCTATTTATCTATTTCTATTTATAGATTTCAAAAATTGATAACAAAGTTGCGTTTTTATCACCTTATTGGCCAAATGTTTTTAGGAATTGGAAATTGTGGTCTTTAAATTTTCTGATTTATTCAAGTTTTATATGACAACTATATATAAATGACGACTATATTTTGCGATGTCATTTACAATACATTTGTCTATACAATATAATAACTAATAATAATAAAAAGAAAAACCAATAATTTTACTAAATACAAATTAGTTTTTATTAATGAAAAAAGTGTTTTTATATTTTAATACTGATAATTTACATAGTTTATAGATAGTTGACCGATTTTCAAACTTAGCACAATGACTTTAGACACAAGAAAATAATTAATAATAATTTATTCTGATAGAACGATAAAAAAATAGATTGGAATTAAATTAATATCGGTAAATAGGTGTATAAAACAAAAATTCTTACTTTGTATATTTTTTAAAGGTGACATTTTTTAGATAAGTATTTCAACACAAAAAAAATATATTTTTCCAACAAAATGTGTTCTCCAGGGATTACTCTTGTCTTGCCAAAACAATTTTACTGATTCTACAATTTTACTATAAATACAGTCGAACTTTTCTATAATGAATTCTCATAGAAACAAAAAAAATCATTATATTGAAACTTCATTATATAGATAATGATGATATGCACACAGAAAATATAATAATGAAATAGAAATGGAGAACATTATTAAATAAAATTTCATAAGATGTTAAGAAATAGAAACGCAGAACTTTATTATATAGAATTTCACAATAGGAAAGTTCGACTGCAAATGTATTATATATTTATTCAATTTCTTTCGTGAATTACAAACTGACATGCAAATTAACTATACCCTTTTTTAGCAAGTGTATATAAAAAGCAAAGGCCAGGCAAAACGATAAAAAACTTCACACACTTGGTTGGCTAAAAAATGACTAAGAGAGAGAAAGGCAAGGGGGTTGTTCGGAACAGCAAAAAGTGCTGGTGCTCTTTTTTTTTTTGTCTACTGTATTTCAACACAGATTTCTTTCATTTTGTTACATTAATTTCATCGAATTTTTTTACTGTCGTGACGTCTTTGCACGCGACTTTGTATGAATCCTTTGATGATCTTATTATGATTGACTACAAAGTCGAACCATAGATGCATATCGGCCTCAAAACCGAAAGCTGGCATAGTCTGCATATCTGTGCGATAGCCACGAATATAGTAACGCACATCCTTTGGCCAGGGACAACGTTTTGGTATATTGCTAAATCGATCCATATTCTCTCGTCCCAATTTAATAATAGTTATTTGATTTTTATTTGACAGCAAATTACAGCCATCAATATCGGTTAGATTGAAGAGTGGGAAGTCATCACCAACACTTTTTGGCCTTGGCAATACCACACGCATATTAATCTTAAATTTAACCACAGGCTGACGGAATTCCAATTCAATGGTAAAGGTGGGCCGTTTGGCGCTTTTGCTTATGCCACAACTAAGATGGGAGAGCAATTTTTCTGGATCATCTCGAGTACAGGAGCAATTGTTGAATACCATATTGAAATCGGACTAATGAAATGAAATGAATAACTATATTAATTACCGCATTATCTACAAGGATTATTTTTTCCCCTTATTTTTTACCTTGGCACTTGTTACATTTTTCACAAGGAAAATTAACAAAAACAACAAATTGAATTTTAAATCCATTTAGCCACTCAACTGAAGACGGAATAACAATTGAAAAAATATTATTATTGAAAAATTTACCTAGGTTAAATAAAAAGAACATCAGCTGTGCCATATTAATATCTGCGGTTAATCATTTGGCTAATTGTTGATATTTTTTTAATTACTTTTTGTCAACAGAATTTTCACATGTGGTTAACCCAAAGCAGTTAATGACAAAATGATTATGGTTATATATATGTATATATAAAATATATATATATACATATATATATTATATGTATGTATATATTGCAAATATTCATCAAATGAACAAAGTATGAAATTATCTGTAAAATTGCAAATGCCATCTGCATGAAAAATGATATATGAATTATATTGACATTATGTATATAACAAATTAGTCATTTATATTGTTAACAATTAAAGATACAATAAAGCAACAAATATATAGCAATCTGTGGTGGTTGAGAAATTAAAAAATGTAATTTTCATAGCAATTACTTACGTACATACATAAATAGTCAAACATTTTCCACCGAATTTCATTTAGACAGAATCTTTAATTATAACTCTTCAGATCAGAGCACTCATAAGAACTACAACATACTTAATATGTAATATTCTACATTATATTTTACAGATCAGATTTAATTATAGATAGTCATATATGTATGTACATATGTATATACATACATACATAGATATTGTTATTATAATAAAAGCTGTTTGCTTATAGGTTTTGGGTTACATATAAAATGTACAGATCGTATGTATGTATATGACATATAACTATAGAAAATTTCTATTATTCATATTCTATTATTCATATTCAATTATTCATATTCCTTAATGTTCATTTTATGCATCCATACCAAAAAGTTAGCTATAAAATTTTTGTGGATTTCATTTCAACCCCAAACAAATTTTCAGAAACAGTTTCATTAATAATGAGATAAATATTAATAAACCAATTAAGTTTATAAAAAATATTAATAATTAATTAATTTGAAAAATATATACATACATATGTATTACAGTACATTTAATTCAATAAATAAGAATTAATGTATGTATGAATACGCAAGATTATGGTTTCAAAATTGCAATTAATTAATTATTAAAGGCGTTATATCGAATCCTTCTCCAGAAATTGATGGAGGACTTTCTTTTGTAAAGTAAATTTTTAATTGACGGTTGAAACGATCGCTCTTCCGATTTGCCTGCTCTATAACAAATGCATATGGTGTTTAAGTCGCTCTTTGTTTACAAGATTAAACATGCCCAAACTCACTTTAACAAAGACATGGCTTACATTTGCTGCCTACTTATGATATTTTAATCAGATGTCATTCATGATTTAGAGGTCCCAAAACACTTCCTTAATTCACTCCTTTTATACAAAGAAATAAACGAAAATTGCTTTAGTTTTCAAAGCGCATGCGTGCAACCTTCTGAGGGATAATCGATTACTTTTTCCCTCTTTCTACCTATCGTTCGAGCTGTCACCACTAGCACAGACAAAAAAGCAATATATCGATAAAAATACACCGTGTGAATAGAAAACTTTTTTTTTGCTTTGTCATTTATTAAATAAAATCTATAAAATAAAAAGTTAAAGCCGCACGCTCTCTGGAATCGCCTATAGCTTTGGTCTAAAAATGTGTGATCCATATAAAGATCAAAATTCTTCAAAGACAAAAAAAAGTATTGAATTTGTGGGAGCAAAGAATACTACGATGGACATGGACTTGCTGGAGCATCCTGGCCCTGATAGTAAGCTGCATTGGCATTGGAATCTTCGGGTCCTCATATCCAATTTGTATATGAAAACAGAGCAACGCTTGCCGGGAGCATGTGCGCCAAGTTGTCTCCGCAATACAAGCCAATGCATTGTAAAGCATCGCTGTGCCAAGCTGCCCGATGCACCAAATTTTTTGAGTGTCCAAGCAATAAGGAACTCATTAACTGGTCAACATTATGACACATTTCTGGATATTATCGAGATGATGATATTGCAGGGCACTTATCCGGGAGATGGTGTACTCGATCGATTGACTCATATGGCTTTGATTCTTACAAACAAAGGTGTCAGCGTTGGGAAGCTAAAAAACGTTTATAAGAAACTTGTACGGACATTTTATCTATTTGTAGATGCCTTTCCACCCTGTTGGACAGCCTTGCGTCCATATTATATGAACTTTTTTGAGATAGAAAATCCTTCGTTACGTGTAAAAAGTTTAGAAAGAACACCACAAAAATTTCAACTTTATCTAAATTTATTAGAGATGATTATACCAAAATGCAGCGATATGGAAATCAGTGAGTTAACCAATTTCTATCAAAAGCACGTGTATAACTTTACCGAAGAAGAGGATGCCAATTTGTCACAAGATACAGTATTTTTGCGTCACGTACAGTCATATGATTGGATGAGCGATAAACTTAGCCTAGACGATTTCAATATATTGGAAACATCAGTGCGCTTAGCACGTATTTTCGATGTAATTAACATGTTGTCCGGAGTATTAGAAATGGAATTCCTTTCCTGGCTGGATCACAATCGTTTGCGTCAATCAAGTGAAGAAATATTCCAAGAGGATACAAAACCATTTGCTATTCTAGTTTTTGGCATACAACCAAATTTTCATTTAACTGCTATGGTGCGTCAGGTGATGAAATTATTTAGTCTAGGCGCATTCAAATCTTTGTATTGGGAACGTATGAATATTCTACAAAGATTGATTTCTCTCATTATGGAGGTCAGCAATACTGCTGAAATCAAATATGTGGATAATAGTGTCATCTATCCCAATTTGGGTCCTTTGACACGCCAACTGATTGCGGACTTCTTTAAGATATTTAAAACCTACAATGGGAAAAATATCAAAACTTATCTGAAAATAATATCTCAACTGCATCAACCATATTTACGCTTTCAATTCACCGATCATTTTCTACAATTGTTTCATTATACCAAAAGCCTAAACTTCGGTCCGCAAAAGATTTGCGAAGAATTTAAAATCAAACAATGGCTCAACTATATGGCCAAAGCCGAAGTTACGGATGAGCAGCTCTCACGTGAAGATTATCTGGATGTATTATTAAATGCCCTTAAAGACTATTGTCAGTGGTTGGATTTGGCAACATTTTGGAAGTACTTGAAAGCCAAAGAGGAAATCCAACCACTACAAACAAAATCCAACAATCCAGTACCTAAAATTGTGGGCAAAATTTGTACACATGATGAAATGCCAAAGGAAGGTGGTATGCACACCAAAATGATTATGGTCAAATCCAAAGTCAATTTGCCTGTGGCCAAAATTCATGTGGCCTCAATGTGTGGACGCTATAGCAACGATATTCGCGAATTGCTCTATTTGAAGAGATTCCTGCAAAATGAAGTGGCAAATTTGGTTGATGTCACTGCCTGGCTGGCGTATTTAAATGATTTACTAGGTTAGGTCATCGATAAAGCCAATGCATGTAACAAATTTTAAACTGATTGTTCTTGGATTGAAGAGTATTGACTATATTCTCTTGATATTGGTTTTCCACCATATAACTTAAATAATTTAACTTCAATAATAAATAGCAAACCTGACTAAAAATATAGATAATTTTTTAATCTTGCAATTCTTGAATATCATTGTTTAATTTGTTAAATAAATCTATGAAATAAAAATAAAAAAAAATAAAAATGCAAGGGGCAATGATTGTTGGAATTCAACAAAATCTTTTATTATGAGATGGAAAGGGCATCTTAAAAATGCTTGTGGCTTAAAAAAGGAAGCATTTTATATCATTAAAATTTATTTACTTGGTATGCACTGAAAACTCATAAACTTCATCCTATTAAAAACCTTGACATTTGGTCGAGTTTTTGACTTTTTTGGTTTTTCTCACTCTCTTATTATGTTTCAGTCAAACATTTGTTTGAAACGTCATAGCCATGATTTGTGACCAGTTATGAGGAAACAAATCAATATCTTTGACTTTTGTGAACACATTGAATATTAACATAAAAGGTCTACTATTGAGTTAAAAATCAACTTAAACTATTTTAAAATTCAAATTTATTTCAAATACTGCAAATGGAAACTACACTTAGAATTTCAAATCGGTCTATTAAATATCCTTTAACTCATTAATTGAACATTTTTAGTAACCAATTTATTTTTTACATATTTTTCAACCAGTAAAACCAATGAAAATTGCAATTTAGACATTTGTTAATTGCATTGCTATAATTTCTAATCTCATTTAGAGATTTATTTAATTGGTTAAATGCCATTTTGAATGCCAAATTGGACAGCCACTGTTTCCTTTTAACTGTGCATTGAAAAGTGTAAAATTATTTCTTAATGAACTTTACAATTGAATTATTTTTGCTCTGTTAAAGTGAATTTAAATAATTTATATGTAAAATTTAAACGTATTTATATTTCATTTTATTAATGAGAAAACTCGATTGAATAATGTTAATGGTATTGCAATTATTTTCCTTTGTCTCGGTAAAGTTGACTTTGCAGAGTTATTCGACTTTACTATACTCTGGCATTAAAATTTAAGATACAACATTAATTTTTTATAATTTTTAATTGATTTTGGTAATATAGATAAACCAAAGGAGTCCAAAAATTCATCTATTAACTATCAAAGTAAATTTAAATATTGTTAAATTTCTTGATTATTAGTGTAACGATATTGTACTAGATATTTCCCCTTCTATACCTAAAAATAATTATTATTTAAGTTATATTGCAGACCAAATAAATGACTTAAAATTTCCTTATCTTTAATAATAATTCCAAATTTCTATGCCACATTTTATAATTATTAGATAAGAACTTAAATTGAGCAGAATAATCAGATCGAAATGTTATAAATTTAAAGATATATGGATTATAATACGAAGAGAGTGTTTAATGAAAATTGCATTTTCTCTTAACTGACAAAAGGTGCAAATAGCCTTAAGAATTATGGCCAAAGTCGTTTTCTCAGCTTGGATAAAAACTTACCCAAGGGTAAAAGAAAATAAATTGGACTACTTGTATTTTGAGTAGAAGCCATTATATAAATTTTGTACATAAATTTAATACCCCAAAAAACTCAAACTAACCATTGTCTGTATGTATTCAATGAGCTCTTGATGATTAAAGTTTATATCTATACATACGTATATATGTATGTATTTATACTGTAAATCAATTTTTGATGCCTCATGACCAGACACCCAAAAACTTTTGCCATTGTCAAATAATAAATGTTGCTCTGGTGTTGAAGTTGCTTGGCGCATTAATCTGTGAAATTGACAGCAACAACAACAAATACATAAATAATAATAATAACAACAACAAAAATAACCATTATATTGAAGAAAGATGGATTTGACACAGAAAATGTTGTAGGAAACATGAAAATGGCTTTTTGTTTTCATAGTCAAAAGTTTTGGTTTTGTATTTCATGTTTCTTTGTTTTCCCTTTGCAAATGTCATTTTTCATATTATAAAATGTTTGCTAAAAATAAACAACAATTATACTAACGTGTTTTAATTAATTATAGAAATTTGTGTATATTGATGGCCACAAAATTAAATTTTTGTTTAGTTTCCATATCGAATTATATATACCAACAAAACCAAGATTAAAAATTTTCTAGACACGTGCAAAAGTTCTGCCTTTTCTTTCCTTCTTTTTTGTTTTTATTATTTTATGAGCACTTCCGCTCCTACTTCCTCTAACCCAAAACCAAAAAAAAAAACAAAAAAGAAAAAGTTGAGAAGTCTTAAAACAAAAGCCAAAAACCAAACTTTGTGGTTTATATGATAAAGACAAAAGTAAGTACTTATTGTCGGTGGAGCCATAAAAAGGATTCGGTAAAAAGAGCCCCCATTTAATAAAGCTGCTGGTCTGGTTGTTAAGTCGACATGAATTTAAATTTAATAGAAAACTATCCACAAACACACACTGGGTAAGATGTGTGGGTGGAAGATAAAGAGAGATAGAGGGGGAGATTGGAAGGGGTTTAAACCGCATGTATGAACATTTTTGTGGTGGCCTTGGCTTATCAAAATGTTTCCTGTTAATTGCTCGACAAAAACTTATTAAAATTTCATCACTTGCCCATATCTAATTACAGTTTAAAATCCCATAAAAAAAAAAAAAACTTTTACTGACAAGAGCTAAAAAAAGGCCGTAAGCTAATTTAGTCGTGATGAGATTTATAATAGTTAAAAATAGCATTAAAATTTCTGTCAAAACAAAAGTAATCGCTGATAAATTAAATGAATGAATGAAATGAAAATAAATACTTTCAATTCCATTTAAACATAACAATTAAAATGCAATACAAATATTAAAAACGCTGAAATTTTAACTAATTGACTCTAAGAACAATATATAAAAATATTTAATAATATTTTAATGTAATATTTAATTTAATTTATTTAATTTGAGGGTAGTTTTTAGATTGAAAAAAATGGATAAGCTCTTTAATTTTAATGAACAATCAATAAAAACTTTTACAGTGATTTGAAATCAATAAAGTAAGAGTAAGCTTATAACAAAAACCAAATAATATATAATATAACAATTAAAAATAAATGAAAAATTCAAAAATTTATAAGTAAAATATAATCTATAACTTTCTTGAAGAACAAAATAAGCCTGTTTTTGCTTCTGTTTAATCTCAAAACAAATATACACGTTTTGTTCATTTGTTTCTTCAAGAATAATATTACTATGTCTGCATTTTACAATGATATATATCTATATTATATTTTAAAACCGATAATTTTATTGTTGATGGGAAAATAAACTTTTTTATAATATTAGCACTAATTAGTAATGCCTGAATAGTTAGCAAAATTTCCATAGATTATTGTTATTAGTTTGAGATTAACAATAATAATGTTATTTCATTGCATTTGGTTTGCAATTTCCTTCTGGTTCAATAGTCAATCAGTTGTGGTTCAAAATTCAAGAGCATGTATATCAAATTAATCCTGATTACCACATTTATGTGTCTCGTCGAGTCCAAGGTGCGTATGAGTAATATTTTCAAAAGGACAAAATTTTATTATATATAGTATTCTTTTAGACCGACTTGGAACTACAATTTGAGAATTTTACCTGTAGCAGTGATGATGTTAAAGCCGTTTTGATGCAGGAATTTAAATGTTTTCTTTGTAAGAATTTGAAATGATGAAATTTTTGGTTGAGAAGCCCAAAATTCTAGCAAAAAAATTTGTTGAGTTCTGACAAATAAATGTTTTCCAAACCGTTTTCTTTAATTAAATTTTACAGAAAACTTTTCTACGAGTAAAAATCTTATTTAAGACATATTTTTTAGTTAGCTTGGTATATTTGTTCAATTGAAATTAATTGTAAAGGGAAGTAGTCCTATTGACTACAAAAATACTTTCTACAAATAATTTAACCAGCAAAGCATTCCTAGAATAAAATATCAAAAAGACTTAGATGATTGAAATATTTTCTATTAGGTTACTTTGGTCTTATTTATATCACTTATTGAAAGTTTTCAATTAAAGTCGGTCCCTAGTACCTAATAGAATATTCACGTTCATAATTCATGTGCCCATAAACCATTTTCACTTAAAGAGCTGGCCACAAGCCTCCACCAATTAACGACTACTCTTAATTGGGTGTGTATGTGTGTGTATGTATGTGTGGGCTTAGAAAATGGGTCTCTGTCAATGTATATGTTACCAAACACAAAATTTTCCTTGGACTTTATGGACAGAGTGGCAACCAGTCGTCAGTCAAGTTCAGACAAAGTTAATTGTATGCAAATCTCTGATGTCTAATTAAAAGAGTTTTGTTGCACAACTGGCAAAAGGAAGAAGAAGCTGACAGCTGCAACATGTGGCCAGGAAAACGAACTGGTGTAAAATGGTATTTCTATTTTTTCTTTTACTCTCTTTCATTATTTATGTGTCTGTGTGTGTGTTGATGAAAAAGGAAAACGTTATTAGTTACCGTTACCGTTACCACTGCCAGAAGTTGTCATCTGTCAAATACGAAATTGTGACAGCTGGTTTTTGAAATTGTGTCGCCACCATGTGGCTGCAACAATATTCTTCCACTCTGTAATTGTATAAGTGTGTGTGTGTGTGTGTGTGTGTTTGGCTCAGGTAATTGAACAACATTTGTTGAATGACATGGAACAAATTGCCACAGCCAAGACAAGGGCATCATCTGGTTACTATTGTTGTAGATGTCAGACTAGTCAGTCAGACAGCCAGGTGCCACTAGCTGATGATTTTCTGGCATATTAACTCTCTCACTCACACTCAATGTCCTTCTCACCTTATCCCTCTTCTCCTTTTGTATATTTCTTTATCCTTTTTGTTATTGTATGCTTTTACTCTGACATATTTTAATTTACTTATTCTGTCACATAGATTTCAATTGTGGTTAGACTTTAATTTCTTGCCACCGTTGACAATACGTTGAACACGTGCCACTAAATGTCCCCGTAGCAAGGTCAAACGTTTACGCTGATAGCCAAATTGAATCTCTACTGGTGTCTCCATCTCAACAGCCGGTATTAGATTTAAATCCATACGAAATCCGCGTATATAGTAAGTTAAACCTGTCTCAAATGGGCATTGTTTGGGTAAATTGCTATAACGCTCGACCACACTGCGACCCATATGAACCAAGGGCACTTGATTTTTATTGGCCAACAATTGACAGCCATCGGTTGTTAAATTGAGTAGAACAAAATCCATTTTCACACTGGGACGTGGCAATACAATTGTCATATAGAAATCATGATCTCCCAATGTTTCTTTTAACATAAATTCCATGCTAAAAGTCCGTCTCTTTAAATTCTTACTAAGACCGCATTTAAATTCCTGCATAAAAACGGCTTTAACATCATCACTGCTACAGGTAAAATTCTCAAATTGTAGTTCCAAGTCGGTCTAAAAAAATACTATACATAATAAAATTTTCTCTATTTGAAAATATTACTCATACGCACCTTGGACTCGACGAGACACATAAATGTGGTAATCAGGATTAATTTGATATACATGCTCTTGAATTTTGAACCACAACTGATTGACTATTGAACCAGAAGGAAATTGCAAACCAAATTCAATGAAATAACATTATTATTGTTAATCTCAAACTAATAACAATAATCTATGGAAATTTTGCTAACTACCCAGGCATTACTAATTGGAATATGGCTCAAATAACAATTACTATTATTCCACACATAACCAAATGTCTATTGGAGTGAATAAAACTATGCGATTAGTAAATTATAGATACACAATCAAATTCATAATAATCAAATGTAAATATGCAAATATATATAAGTTTCTTTATTATAAATGACCTAAATATGTCTGATAAATGAACTTTGAGCGTATTATTATTTGCAGAAATGGAATTGATGAGATATTTTGGTTAAAACGAAATTCGTCAAAAATTATGAAAAAGCAAATGTTTATTAGATTTTCCACCAATTCAAATGAATTAGAAATGCAAATTATTATTATTGTATTTGTCATCAGATTAAAAAGAAAATATAATTGGAAAAATATTGTAAATTAGTTGTGAATTTTAAGTCAGATTTAACACCAATCATAATTAAATGAATCTAATATTATATGTATTTATTTAAAGTATTTGGCAAAGTTGTACCAATACGACATCCATTACTTATATTTTCTCTAATTTTTTACTTATTTCTAATTTTGATAATTACTCATAGATTTTTAATCTAATAATCTCTTTTTCAAATAACTTCTTTAATTTCTCTCTGTATTGTCTCATTTACTTTTATCTGCAATCTTTTCTTTCACTTGTTTGCTTTCTCTTCTTTTAAAATATTTTGAATCTATTTAAATGACATTTTTTATTTTATATTATATTTCGCTTTATTATTCATTCATTCAAATTTATAGTCCCCCTTCATATATTATTATTTAATTTTTTATGTTTTTCTAAAAATATAGATAATTTAAATATAAGAATACAATTTTTAATTCATATAAAAATTTAATCATATAAAAATACTTTACTAAATAAATTAAATACACAATTTTTAAGCATTATAAATTAAAGTATGAGCATATAAATCCAAATTTTGTATGAACTATTTATTTTTTACTTTGTAACAACTATTATCTCACATTATTTTCTTATAAATATAATTAATATTTTATGTATTATATGTACACTTTTACTTTTACTTTTACTTAATTGCTTCCGAACCATAATATAAATAAATAAATAATACTTTTACTTTGTAATAATTATTATCTCACATTATTTTGTTATTATTATCAATATTTTGTTAGAGTCCTAAAACTTGAAAATTTACATTCAAAAAGCGTTTTCAGATTGTGAACTTTGACATTTGAAACCACTGGATAAAGTGTTGTGTTTTTTTTTTGCTTGTTAGAATTTATCATCTTGTGGCATTTGCTTAATCAGAATTTATTCTGTGGTCTTTGGGAGAGTCGATTTGTTTTATGTGTGGGAATGTTTTCATAAACATTGAAGTAATCGCATAACCAAATGTTGCAACAAAACCTGATAAGAATATGCATATATATTAATAATTACTTTCATATGTTTCTCAACTCAAACCTTCTTCAGTTATCTTTATGTGTGGCTTGATCAACTCCATGTGGAAACATTTTGCGGTCTGTCTTTTGGTATAAAACGGCCTTAGAATATAAATTCTTAGAACAGTTGAAGTCAAACACTTTGCCGAGTAACTTCATCAGGAACAAAAAAAAAAAACCCCAAAAATGACCAATACGGATCTGAAGGCTTTGGAATTACTATTCCAGCGTCCATTGGAGCCAGTGTTTACCACTCGTGATCAGGGTAAAGTTGTCTTGGAATTACCCGATAGTTTTTATACGGATCGGTATCGCAATGATGCGGATGATGTATCCAATCGTTTTGCCCAAAATGTGGATTTAAAAATACCCATACAAGAGTTGGCCAGAAAACCAAATCTTGATTTTGCCAAGAAACTGGGACTAAAGAATCAATTCTCCCTGTTTAATAATAATCATCAAGATATTGCTGGCAAATTGATTCAATTGTATTTGGATGCACCCAGTCTAAAGCAATTTGTTTCACTGGCTGTTTTCACCAAGTAAGATATTTTTTTAAGATCGAAAATATATTATCTAATAAATATATATCTCTTTTATTAGGGATCGTGTAAATCCAGTTCTATTTCAATATGCCTATGCTGTGGCAATTGCGCATCGTCAGGATACAAAAGAAGTCCCAATTACTAATATTTCTCAAGTGTTTCCGGGTAATTTTGTAGAGCCTTCCGTATTAAAGGATGCTCGACAGGAGGCATCTGTAATTGCCGATACTGGTAATCGTGTTCATGTGGATATTCCACGTAATTACACGGCCTCCGATCGGGAGGATGAACAACGTTTGGCCTATTTTCGTGAGGATATTGGTGTCAATAGTCATCATTGGCATTGGCATTTGGTATATCCAGCCTCTGGTCCTGTGGCTGTAGTGAATAAGGATCGTCGCGGTGAATTATTCTATTATATGCATCATCAGATATTGGCTCGTTATAATGTGGAACGTTTCTGTAATAATTTGAAACGTGTTCAACCCTTAAATAATCTACGTGGTGAAGTCCCAGAAGGTTATTTCCCCAAGATTCTATCAAGTGTCAATAATCGTACATATCCGGCACGTATTTCAAATCAATTATTACGAGATGTGGATCGTCCAGATGCAACTATTGAGATCGGTGAAGTGGAACGTTGGCGTGATCGTATTTTGGCTGCCATTGATCAGGGTTTTGTGGAGAATGTAAGTGATAATCTTAAACTAAATTGTAAATTAAATTGCATAATTTTATTATCTCTTCTTTCTTGTTAGTCATCGGGTCAGCGTATTCCTTTGGATGAAGTAACTGGCATTGATATTCTTGGCAATCTAATTGAAGCCTCTTCCACATTATCGGTGAACAATCAATTCTATGGCAATTTACATAATCAGGGACATACAATCATCTCGTATGCCCATGATCCTGATTATCGTCATTTGGAGGAATTTGGTGTTATGGGGGATGTAACCACAGCAATGCGTGATCCAGTTTTCTATAGATGGCACACATTCGTTGATACCATCTTTAATAAGTTTAAAACATTGCTAGATCCCTATAATGCCAACCAATTAAACTTCGATGGTATCAGTGTGGACTATATTGAGGCCAAGATTGGTGTTTCCAATGCCGTTGCAAATACTTTATTAACCTATTGGCAAAAATCTAGTGCTGATTTGGCTGCTGGTTTGGATTTCGGTCCATCGGCTGATGGAAATATATTTGCCTCATTCACCCACTTACAGAATGCTCCATTTACCTATACTTTTAATGTTACCAATAATGGACCCAAGAGAACCGGAACTTGCCGTATTTTCATCTGCCCCAAGGAGGATGAACGTAATCAACCGCTGAGATTGGAAGAGCAGCGTCTTATGGCCATTGAGATGGACAAATTTACTGTCGACCGTAAGACAATTATCTTTATTATGTTCTTCACTTACTTTTCTGTATTAATATTCTTCTCTTTTCCATTAAGTGATACCTGGTGAGAATACTATTCGTCGTGAATCTAGTGATTCCTCAGTGGCTATTCCATTCGAACGCTCTTTCCGTCCCATTGGTGCTGCTTATCAACCCAAGGGAGCAGATGAATTGGCACGTTTCCGTTATTGCGGCTGTGGGTGGCCACAGCATCTTCTCTTGCCCAAGGGTAGACAACAGGGCATGCTTTTCGATTTGTTTGTCATGATTTCCGACTATACACAAGATGCTGTGCAGCAACCAAATAAGTAAGTCCCACCCATTCACCCACTCTAATCATAGCAATTGATGCAAAATAATCTTCATTCCTCCATGGATACTCTAGCAATGCGAATGATGCCTGCAGCACTGCCTATTCCTTCTGTGGCCTCAAGGATAAGCTTTATCCGGATAGACGCACCATGGGTTTCCCATTCGATAGACGTTTGCCTAATGCCACTCTAGCTGAACTGACTGCTTCATTCCAGAATATGGCCAAGACCGATTTGAAGATTGTATTTAGTGATCGCGTTGTGGACAAGGCTTAAAGAAGATTTAAAGACTTCTGGAAAATTTTGACAACCATTGATTGTTAAGGAAATGAATCTGACTATGTATAATATAAATATATAATTTTTATCATTTTTCCAAATCAAAAATAAGTAAAGAAAAAGTTTTTAGCATTTAATATTCTTAAGAAAATTTGAACAAGAAATCAATTAAAATTTTTTTATACCTAATCATAAAAAGAAAACGCAGTTTTTTAACAATTTTTAATTGTACTTATGAAGAAAAATTATCTTACCCGATTTTAGATTTTTAAAATAATATTTATAAATTACTTCTGTTTAATTTTTTCAGTATAAGATGTTAAAAATTTTTGATTCAGAAACTTAAACTAATTTTAATTTTCAACGATTCTTCAATCTTATCCAATTAATCAGCAACAATTTCAACAATTTTTTTTTATTTTCGCTCTGATATTAACTTTACAAACTTTCCACAAATTCATCATATTTAAATTTTTCAAAAACAGCTTTACAAATTTAAATTAAAGCAGAGGCCGCAAAGAATTTTTTGTTTTAAATTTTGTTTCAAAAAATAATCAGTACAATAACTTTAAAAAAAAAACTTTATTATTATATATTTTTAAAATAGTTCCCACAAATAATGTTCCACTCAAGAAAAAAACAAAAACAATTCAAATTTAAAATTGATTTTTTCAAAAATACTTGTTGTTCTGATTTGAGAATTTAACTTTTTAAAAGCTATGTCCTAATCAGTCAGTTTTGATTAAGTATTCTGCCAACTGAAATACATTTGCATATAGTAAATCTTTCTTAATTGCAATTTGGAAACCATAAGATTAAAAATATCTTAAATAGGTCAGTTCGATTCCCAATTTATTTTTCAAATTTTTAATCGGTAGATAAACTCTTGTTTAGCTGTATTTAAATTCGACAAATTCTTAAAAAAAAAACTGGACTAAAATAATTTTTAATGAAAATAGACTTAAACAATTAAATTCAAATAGTTATAAATATTAATAACGAATAAATATTATAGTGTACAAATATTATATATTATATAAAAAAATATTATATATCAAATTCGCAAATGAAAATGATAAATGGTAAAAACAAAATATATTTACTTACTTATAAATCAACATATTTCTTTATTTAAGATACATTAGTCTTATTTTATTGCAATATTTAAGTTTTAAAAATTTGATTCACTTAACTTACCACGGTTACTCTGGTTTACATTGATTGCTCAATTGAAAAACCTTCAAAATATTTGAGACTGCCAATTTTTGTTTGGTCTTTAGCTTCTCTTGTGATGAACAAAAATTCTGTTAGTGAATTGGTTTACTTGATGCGAATTGTTTGGCTTTAGCAATGTGAAAATTTGGCCAATTTGATTTGGATTTCAAGTGAATTGAATTCGGCCAAGGATTTTTATTTTTCTATTTGTGTGTGTTTGGCTTCACATATGCTCTGTCTTCTAATATGAACGAAGAGATTCAAGTTTAGAAATATTTACTTGGTAAATATTTGCTTAATATTATTGAATATTATTGATGCCAAATGCGATATCCATGCTCTCTAACACTGGCATTCCCATCTCAGCTAGACGCCACGCTTGTTTATTTGCCACAACAAGACGCCCACACTGTTTGAAGAGAAGTGAGAGAGAGAGAGAGAGAGGGCGAAAGAAAGGGAGAAAGGGAGAGGGAGGACAAGGGAGCTTGAAATGATGTTAAAAGGGGAGGAGGAATTTAGGTTGGTGTGGTGGCAATGGCTGAGGCTAATCCTATTAGACTTCAAAGCCGTTTTTGCCCAACAAACTTTGGCATTGGGTAAATGTCCAGACATCCCAGGCTCAGGCAACTGACTGAAGGCAACCAAATGGGTGGGATTGAATGTGGGAGGGATTGTGAGAGGGATTGTGGGTAGTGGGGTCTAACGTGGCGCCTAGATGAGAAGCTGTTGAGCTATGGAATTGCCTTGGCAACAGCTAACAAAACTGTTTTGCACGTGTTGCGCTTATTAATTTTAGACCTTGGCTAAGTTCCTTACTTTAATTAATGCTCCACACACTTAACTATGCTGAATACTTTTGAGTGACTCACATAAGTGGCCCCAAACCACCAACGAACCACCTACTCCTTCTCCTTGCCACTGCTATAAGTAATAAGTGGCCAACAGCTGTCGATTCTTGGTCAGTTGGTTGTGGTTAACAAATTGATTTTTAATGGCTTTTATGGCCAACTCATTGGCCAACATTGAACTTATAATTAAAAAAAAAAAAAGAAGAAAAAAAGAAGAAAAATCGAATGAGCGAGGAGAAATTTTGTAGCCATAAGCTGAAAGTGCTGCAACAAAGTTTTTGGACCAAAAGTTTTTAATAAAGATCTAACAATAAGTAGGGTATTACAATGCGTATGAAGTTAATGTTTAAATTTTCACCCTCCACAAAGTTGCAACTTGCATTTAGTGTAAAAATTGTTGTACCAAAACAGAAAATATGCAAAAATTTTATTAAGAATAAAAAGAAGAGAAAAACTTATGAATTTTAAGGCCAATGGACCGCAAAAGTCAAAAAGTGAAAAGGGAACGAAAGCAAAAGAAACGAAGTAAAAAGTTGGCTAGGCAAAAAATACTTTAATTTATTTTATAGCCAGGAGGCAATTTTCCAAGTGAGGTGTGGGGGGTAAAGGAAATCTTGGGCAATAGAATGAAGTGGATTTTGCCTTCCCTTTTTCTCAGCAGTTGTTGTTGTTGTTGCCGTATTTGTTATTTTTATTTGGCATTAATGTTGCTTATGTTTGGGGCACAGCTTTTATTTTTATTATTTCTGTTGAAAGTAGAAATAATATTTGTTAAGGACTTTTTAAGAGGCAGCCTCTTCACATACAATATATATATATATATATGTATGCACTTATGTATATATTAACATTTACATAGGCCCTAAGTACTTATACATAAATATATATGTATGTATATGTATATATATGAGTCTTTTAGGCCCTTAAGGGCATGATGCATAGGAAGAGATTGAAGGGGCCACATATGAATACATTCATACATACATAAGTATATACACCAAAACGTTTTTTTTTTCTCTTCATATAGACCTGGCAAATTTTCATAATTTATCATTTTTTTTCAAAAGAAAAACTTCAGTATTTTTTTTTTAAATTTTTCCATGAAATGCTTTTAGTAAAAAATAAATTATAATTTCTTTTCAAAGAAAACATATTACAATTTATAATTTTTTTTAGTTGAAACTTTATTTCAATTTTAAAAGGAAATATATAACATTATTAATTTCAATCTAGAATTAAATAATTAAATTCTACTTCCTATAAAATGACTTATTGTCTACAGTTTTTTTTTTTGTAATCATTTTCCAAATTTAAGAAAAACTAAATATATTTCTGAATTGCGTAAATAAATTAAATAATTTAAAGTATGATATATATTATCTATGATTTAGTTAACTTGACTTTGTGGTGAACATTTGAAATTTCCTAAACAATATGTTCATGTACTGTATAAATTTATTTCAGTATATTTATGGTTTTGTTTTTGAGCCAAAATTAGTTGTTGCATTTGCCTCAACTGCCAGAAGGAGCCCATTAAAAAGTCAATCAAATGTGAACACAAAGCAGCCAGTTGTAATGCATTAAAACTTTATATAGATAGATATAGTAGTGCAAATTGTATATAGAATATATACATATGTATATATATATATATATACTATGTATAGACATGGAAAATATAAAGACCTTGCATTCAATTGTGAATTATTATTGAAAGTAAAAACAAACACCTTTTCGGTTTCGTTGTTTGTTGTAAGCGAAAAATTATAATTTTCTATTTGCATATATGGATTTTTAGTGGGAAAACATTTTGGGCCTTGAAAATCGAAAAAGTCGAAAATCTATGCCAAATTGTCTGGAAACATGAAACATATGTCTGTGCACAGTCTACATACATACATATATACATATGTATGTATTTATGAGTATCCCCCATCCATCTATAAGAAACTCTCACGAAAAGAAATGATTATGATTTGAATTGAAACTGAATTCCCCAAAGTCCTAGATGACTAATCCAATGTGAAATGGGATAGCATAAGCAATGCACAGTTTGCTTTAATGATTGCGAACAAAAGGCAAATGACAATGACATGGCTATATCTATTCCACCTCCTCTTTTTAGCCATTTGTACTCCAGAGTCATGGAACATGCTAATTGTTTGCAATTATGCTTTGCTTCTCTCTGGCATTGAGACTTGACATTGCCCAGCTGAAGTACCAAGTCTTTCTCTTCGAAATACTTAAGCATAATTTTTCTTACTTCTGTTTTTTATTCAATTGCAAGTATTAGAAAAAATCAGATGCCCAATTAAAAGAAAAAATATATTGAAAAATATTCAATTTGGAGATTTATAAAATTAATGCAACTAAAGAAACTACAACGAGAGGCAGCAACAAATATTGTATGCAACAATTTTAATGTTTCTGTAGATAAAAATTTGATTACTCTACAATAAAGTTTTCACATTATTTTACATATTAACACAATGTATCCATCCATTGATTAAATGGTTAAATTTAATGCATATGTACATATAACAGACTGATGGAGGCATATGCTATGTGAGAAAGTGTTTATATTGTTATTTAATCCATTTATTTATAGTTTTCGTATGCAATTTTGGATTCTATAAATTATCTTTATGCCCTTTACATATTCCATCGGAATATTGTGAGTTTATGGCATTATCTTATTTTGTTTTCCTCTTTTTTAGTTCTTTCTTTTATCTTTCGATTTCTGGCCATCTTTTCACACTTTTCATCTCACTTCATTTTTCCTTTTGCCTTAATTTTTGTAATCTTTTATTCACTTAGTTTCTTACTTTCTTCATAATCCATTTCCTTCTTATTCTAAGTTACCCTTGAACTTTACAATGCACACCTTTTTCCTTTATTTTTAGAATTTTTCATACTAGTTTTAATCTAATTTTTAATTAAGTTTGTCGCATTTTTCTTGTTGCTTTTCTAAGTCTCTTTTTAACTGTCCTTTTCGCACCTTTTTGACTCCCTTTTTATTACCTTTTTCCGACACTTCTTACTACCTTTTCTTACTGAATCTCTACTTCACCCTTTCCAGCACTTTTCTTATTATTTCAGTTCTCTGTTTTCACATCTTTTCATTTTTTTTTCGCTCCATTTTTCACTCCCTTTTTTAGCCTTATTTCATGCTTTCATCCACTATTCCTCTCTATTTCTGTAGATTATATAACCAAGTGTATCAATTATATCTAGTCTCAAAATCTTCTTACTTCATGAGATATATTTTTCTACAAGTTCAATATTTTAAAAAAATGTTTGATGAATCATTTTTAACAATTTTTTTTTTAATTTGATTAAAAATTAAAAATATTAAAAAGGATTTTGTAGTTGAATTCAACTGATAACAAGCATGTTAGCTAACATTAAACCGAATTTCAACTAATTTAATTATTAACTAATTATGTATTGCCAAAGGGTTTCATATTCAGAGAGCCAAATTTCAGCTCCTTCAGAATGAAACCAATAGATAAATATATAAGTTATATATACCAAGCAGACTGGCTATAGAATTTATAGTATAGACATCTGTATACACGATTTATATGGTCATATTTAGAAATTAAATTCAATGAGTTTAATATCAGAAGTTATATGCAGAGAGTCTTGCAATAATTTGTTGCAATACATTAAATCTGCATGGCCAAATGTTTATTAGTTTTTCTATATTTTTTTTGTGCTATGTTGTTTTTTTGTATGAATTTGCTAATGTTTATTTGCAATAAATATTGAATATTTACAGTCGCCTATTTATTGTTTATTTGCCACGCGCACTCCTTCAGCGCTTTTTCTTGATCGTTAATGCTAATATTCAAATTAATTGCTAATAAACTGAAACATTATCATATCATCATCTTGGACTGTTTATATACTTCTTCCACTTGTTCGACAGACCGTTCGTCATGTTGTCCAAACCATCTATTCTATATATGTAGATATATCTCCCTTAGGTGTATATGTGTGTGTGTGTGTGTGTGTGTCTGTTTATCGCCCACCATATGGGTAGGAGAAATCAGAATTACTTTTATCTGCCTTTAGCTTGATGCCTTTGCTGTTGCTGCCTGCCACCAGGTAGCAGCTGTGTTATTTTAGCGTCGCTCAAATTGTAAATAAATATTGCATATACATATGTACTAAATATACACACAACACACCTTTGCATATTTATATATACCAAAAAAAAACACACAAAAAAAACAAAAGTAAATAATAATGCAAATGCTATTAACTATGATGTCAGAAGTAAGAGAAAGAGAAATGTATATATTCTAGAAGATATACATAAAGTGAGAGAGTTTATATTCGAATTGTTAATTAAACAATTTGTTAATTTTACCTAGAAAAAGAAGAGAACAATTTTAAGTTAATATTTAAAGAGCAATGAACTGCCAAATTGCCGTGTTGAGTTTACCCAATGTTTTGCCGTAAAAAAGGAAAAATCATTAAATATGCATAATGAGAAAAAGAAAATCAAAGAATGAAATATTCATTCCTTAAGAAATAAAATAAAATTTTAAATCAAAAATGAATTTTCATTAAACCTTAATTTATATTGTATGTATATAATAGAAACTAAAACTAAATTTTATAATTAGCTAAAGTAATGATCAAATTTTTTGCAATTTAAATTAAATGAAATTGCTGGGTAATATATTGATAATATTTTATTCATATAAAAATGTATTCATAAAAAGCATGATGAAAATAAGTCATCCATTTCCTATATATGTATCTAATGTAATTTTAATATAATTGCAAAATAAAAAACAAAAACATCATAAATGTTGTTTTTTTTTATAGGTAAATAGAATTCCGTCAAACAAATTAAAGTGTTTAAATTTTTATGCTTTCATTTTGGCACCTTTTTACATGTGCCATTTTCTATTCATAATTTTCAAGAATACGCTTAGAAATATATAACTTTGCCACAGGCACTTTGAAGCTTTTTGCAGGTTGCACAATATGCATAGAATTACAGTAAATTTCAAGGTAAAAGAGGGGGGAGCGACACAAGAGATACACGCACTCACAAACAACAATTATTTTTATTTCCATGGCAAAGAGAGTGGGCGCAGACAGCCCACACACCCACACACACACATAACACACTCATAGACATACGCACAACATGTACAATGGGGGGGTAACAACAAAAAACGACTTTCAGGGCACAGAAACCCAAAAAAATACGCTCTAAAAAAAGGGCTCCCACATTGAAATACCCTACAGCTAGTAAGGCTGCTATCTATTTGTGCCTCACTGACTTTTATTATTATATTATGTCACTCTCAATGTATGAGAATTTAAACAATGTAGAGTAATAGGATACATCAAATGCAACCTTGCAATTTTTACTCTTTTTCTTCACTACGCAACTACTTAATATAAAGTAGTTTAGGCGGACACATGTTCAAAAAATAGGTTTTAATTGAAATATATATATATATATATATTTAATATAAATAAAATATAAATATATTATTATAATAATATTGGGTCAGAATCATTGCTAATATGCAATGATGATTGTTAAACCATGAACTAGCATTTCAGATAGGACCTTAAAAATTTTAACTTCCTTTAGTAAAAAGAATCTATGAATATATTTATATATATATAATTTAATAAATCTAAAGCTTTAGGTACCAAAGATCTATATATACATGTACATACAATTTCAATTTACAAAATTTTTAAGATTTCACTTTCATATTCAACAAAGCAGTTCAAAAGAACAAAAATAAAACAAATGGAATAAAACAAAGAATTAAAAGAAAATTAAAAAAAAAAATGTTCAAAACATTTTTAATAAAATGCAGTTAATCAATTGATTTTGTTAAAGTTATTCAAAACTTATTTAATTATTTTTTAACAAAATTTATTATACTTAAATCTATAAAGATAGGGTATTTATTTGCTTTGTAAAAGCCAAGAAATGAAATCAAATATTTTAATTTATGCCAAAACAGTTTTCCCATGTAGCAACAATAAAGCAAAGTCTCTATTGGCTTTAATGTCAAAATTTGTTTGCTAGCAAATTCACTTCGAAGCCTTACTGAAAATAAATATACTCTCAAAATTTAATCGAAATTAAAAATATTTTTCTTCAATATTTCCTCTTTTTTCATTACTTTTTCTTCAATTTTTAAATTTTGAATTAAACTGATTTCTAAATTCTTTCTCTATCTTTCTTTCTGCAACAAAAAAACAAAAATAATGAAACCAATCGGTGGACAAACAAATAATTTCAAGGCAAGAATAAATAAGTTAAAGTCTTTAATTCTGAGTGAAGGATCTAATAACATGGAACCGATCGATCCAGTTTTGGTAAAACTTCAAAGTGATAAGAATTTCCCCAATTGTCGTTGTGTGAAGCTACTAACAACGGATGATAATGAAAATGATAATGAAAATGAAAATTTACAACGACACCATCAAACGGTTTACGTTATGCAATTGGGTGATAATCCGTATGCAGAGGTCTATCAAGAGGCAGTGAATGCTGCCATTGAGGCAACCAACAATTCTCGTAACCCACATCATCGTCCTATCTCTGATGTATTCGTCACTACAAAACTTTTCATAAATTCCAAGTTGTAACAAATTGAGAAAGTGTAATAAAATTTCGATCAGTTTCATTCTTAATTCATAGGAATATTTATGTGGAACTTTAGGCGTACTTTAAATCTGCTAAAGCAGCCAAAAAATATTCAATGGGTCTCCTTGCAATGTGGCAGAAATGTTCAACCGAGAGCATTAATTGGCGATTCATTAACTTCCAAGCCAACAAATCATAATGGTAGCAATATTTTTCGTCAATGTTGGCAATATTATGCCAATGATAGGCCAACAAATTTCGTTCAAAATTTACGAAATAAACAAGTCTTTATAACACCGCCGGACTTGGCTGAATTGAAAAAGGAATTTCAAAAGTTTTGTGTAAAAAGAAAAAAAGTTAAACAGAAATTAAAACGAATAAAAAACGCAAAGGATAAAAGCACACTTATTGCAACGAATTTACCGATAAAAAGTAAACCAAAAATTCCGAAATATTTTCTAAAGGTACAGGAATTGACAAAAATGGATAAATTTCAACCTACACGAGAGAAAAGTTTGTCATTCATATTACCAAAGAAAAATGCAAAGATAAATGACCGTATTAAATCAACTCAAGAAGATAAAAAAGACAAACTTGCTCCAATTTTAGATCTGGAAACCGGACCAGAAACCGTAACAAAAATGGATTCTAAAGATAGAAAAGCTGGACCAAGTTCACAGGGTAGGATCAGTTTTAAAACCGATATTGAAAAATATCCTGAAGATTTAACAATAACGCATCCTGAAGAAGAAATTGTGGCAAAAAGGCAAATATTGGAATTGGAAACATCTCGCAAAGCTAGAGCAATTCCCCGATTGAAGATCAATCAAAAATCCGTAGGTAAAACTAAAGCTAAAGGTCGGTCACTTTCACAGCCAACATATCATAAAGATGGGACAGCTTTAAGTCTTATTAAGAGATCGGAAGTCGTAATGAGAGCATATCCAAAATATGACAGCATTTCAAAAAAAAGAGGAATCACTTCAGAAACAATAAAAATTGAAAAAACAGACAAACGTAAATCTAAAAAGAAGGTTAATTCTCTTCTACAACTTGAAAAAATTGAAAAAGAAAAGGAAGACAGATTGAAAAACCAACCTCTTTATAAAACCGATTTACAATCTTTTTCCAAATCATTTAACGGAAATATAGAAAATAATGAATTAAATGCACAGATTAAATATTTCGAACCACTTCCCATGGACCATAGACTAGAAGAGCAAGAAGATCAAGAAGAGCAAGAAGAGGAACATCAAGATAGTGAAGCGAAATCCGAAAGAAATCAACGATCGAAAAAAGATCGACCTACATGGATATTTAAAAACAATATGGAAAAAAGTAATATCACACTAAAATCGTATGAAAGCACAATATTCCGTCCAGATAAATATTTAACTGGAAGCCGCTCGAAATATGATTCACTTGATTCAGACAAAGAATCATTGCGTAAAAATATTTCATCAACCGCTAGCGGATATTCTAATAAATCTGATACTAGTAGTCAAGAAGTTTTTCTATATCGATGGCACCATAATGATAAAGACGATTCTTTTTCGGATGAAGAACCAAAAATTACTCAAATAAGAAGAAAAAGTAAAACAATTGAAGAGATTAAAGCAACACAAACAATTTCCATTCTAAATCAATTGAAAAAGTACCGGAAAAGTACAAAGACTTTAAGTCCAAGTTTAAGTATAAAATTGGAAAAACAAGAAAGCGAAATAGATACTAGAATACCATTTACAACCACACCAAGTTGGAAAGAATTAAGAAAATTAAAAAAAATGTTACAAGATTCTTCAGATGTTCGAATCAAGAAACGAAATTCACATAAACGTTCAATGTTGAAAAAAAAACGATCAAAAGAAAAATTAAAATCTACTCAATCAGATATTTCACCAACATTGACATTTGATAGCATTTATTCAAAAGGCAGCATTGGGAGAAACAATCCAGAAGGAAAACAGAATAAAGTCAAAATGACTAAATCATTAATTATTCCAACTAGATACTCAAATCAGTCATTACTTTCGGTACGTTATTATGTACCACTTAAAACTAAATTACTAAATGTCAATGAAATAATGGATCCTGATCTAATATCTGTAAGTGAAACAATATCGAGTACTTCACAAACTTCTCGTCGACATCGAAAGAGGAAAAAGAAATTACCAAAACCCTCTATAGTATCTCAACGATCAACTGAAAGTATCATAACAAAATCGAAACAATCAATATTATCGGATCAACATAAATTAGGAGATAAATTAAACTCATTTGAATCCTATTCTTTATGGAGAAATCATTTTTTTTCAGCTATTAATATGGATGATTTTAGAAATACCTCTTGTATGGACTGTAAGAGTAAACTTAATTCAAATTGGCCAAAAATGTGGCCAATATCCAATAAAGAACATAAAAAAATTAATATGAATTACAAAAAACCAAAGCTAAAGGATCCAAAAAAATCAATTCGATTTTTACGTATGAATATGAGAAAAACTGTTGCCTGTCAAACGGAAATATCTCCAAATGGAAAATGTATTGATTGTCATAAAATCGAATCGTTTAAATCGAAGGCTTGTCCCATAAAATTTGTTCTAAAACATACCAAAAGGAAAACCAAACAGGGTCATAAACGAAACTCTAAGGCCTGCCAAACCGATGGACCATCACACAAAGAATGTTGTAGATCCTGGCCACCATTTATGGAAAAGGAACCCGATCAACCATATATGCTAGAAATGAAAAATGATTTGAAACGTCAAGAACTGAGGGACTACTACAAATGCAAATTTCAAAAGAAACTAAAGGACCCACAAGGAGAATTGGAACTAATGCGCATTCAATTGGAAACATGTCAGAGAATCCTTTCATATTGTGATCAAATGGTAGAAGAAAAAAAACTAAAACAAAAATCTCAGCCAGGCTGTGGGCTTTGATCTAATTCAAATTCATTTTATTATTGAATTTGTATTAAATCAAAGCCCAAATCTTGACTAAGAAAAAAAAATATATAAAAAGGTGTAATAAAGTTTTTTTAAAATTTGACTAAAAATGAAACTTAGTTTTCTTTGCTTTAAATGCATAAAATAAAAAAATATTGTAGCAATTAAAAGGAGTAAAAATTGTGCATAAAAAGGTAAGTTGAAGAATTGTCCATTTGTTTACAAAAAATTTTCACTTGCCCATATAAAAATTAATCAAAAAAAGAGAAAAAGAAAACAACAAAATTTATATACATAAGAAAAATAACTAAATTAAAAAGTGCATTTTTTTCTCTTTTATTTAAACATAATGAATATTTTGCAGAAATCTGGTTTACTTAGAGCAAAGCCATTTGGTGCCATTCATAATCGAAATATTTTGCTATTGGATCGTCAATGTCTGCAGAATAAAATAAAGAAACGTTTCTTTCCAACAGCGAAATCTGAGGCATTATTTCGGGCATCTTGGAATTACTATGCCAGTGATTGTAAAACGCGTTTACGTAATATACGTAGAGGCATTTGGCAAGACACTGGACATGTCATTCCTTATAATGCAAATGAAGTTTCAGCATTCCATCAAATTCCAGGATATGAAACCATGTTATCACCATCAAATAAAAATATTTTAAATGTGGATACTCTCTATGAAGAATTTCTTCTTTGCTTTCAACCTGAACAAAACTTGCAAAAACAAAAAAAACCAAAAAAAAGAAAACTCAAACTAGAACCGAAAACAGGAATGAAAACTCAAACTAAACATAATCATAATAATATCAGACACTGTAATCTAACAAAAAGTTTAGTTATATATGATTCAGATAAGCAAATGAACATAAAACCAATGAAGGATATGGAAACAAACATAAAACCAAAAAAGGATAAGAAACAAATTTCGGATAACTTAGCGTTAAGGAATCTCAACAAAAACCAAAGCAAATTTGAAAAATCAAGAGTATTAAGAAACGAAAAATCACAAATAGAAAATTCCACCGAAAATCTAAAAAACGAGAATCAATTTTCATCTAATGAATCAGGATTTAATCGTGGCAACGAATCATCTAATAAATCAGAATTTAATCGTGGCAACGAAGCTTTGAAACGTTTCCAACGCGAAAATCCTAGTTTGCAGAGCTTTTCTATCCATAGCAATAAATCAATCTCTGGAACGACAATCAATGATCTAAAATATTCAATAGTCGATATCAGTGTTAATCAAAATCCTATATCCGTAACACAAAATGTCACAAGTCCTCCCAGTGTTAGCAAAATTGATGTTAAGAAATCTGAAAGTCTGATAAAACTTATTGGACCTACCCAAATAAAAAGTGTTCTAGTCATAGGTAAAACTGATGTAAAAATTTTAACACCCGAAGACTCAATTACCGATAGCATTGAAGAACGTACTAAAACAATTGATTTCAGTTCCCTATCATATATGGTCATCCCCAAATCGAATTCACGCATCGAAACCAAAAATAATACCAGTATAAAAAAATTAAAATCACATACCAGTGTAAAAAAATCAAAATCAGTTAAAAAAGTGCCTAAAACTGTTCCAGAACTAATACCTGTAGAATCTTATATGGAATTTGATAAAATGGAGTTACCCAAACAAATAATTGAAACTACTATCGACAAATCAATTGATGAATCCCGAATTGAAACCAACAATTTGGAGAAGTCTAACAAAGAACCAGAGGATACGTTTGAAGAGTTCTTTATAGATATTCCCATTAAACAAAATATCAAAGCAAAGAAAGAATTTAAAAAACATTCACATCATGTTAAACGTAAGAAAAAGATTGAAACTTTAAACAAAACGGATTTGCCAATAGAGTTTGAACCATCTAGTGAAAGTATTTTCTCCGAATTAAGTATGCGTCCAGTTGAAGAAAATAATAAAGGAAAGAAAGAATCCCAGAAGCATTTAAATAATGCTGGACCTAAGAAAAGGAATCTAATGGAATTATTAGCTCGATCTAATAGGGAATCTGTAACCAAACCGCAATCGCTAGAAGATCTTAAAACGCCACGTGACAGTATTATGTCCGAATTTAGTGCAATTGTTCCAATAGAACAAAGAAAAGGTTCAAAGAATAGACTTAAAGAATTAAATATTTATAAATCCCTTACTCATTTGATCAATGACGAGATTGAATTAAATAATAAAGGAAAGAAAGAAATACAGAAACATTTAAATAAAATTGAATCTGAGAGAAATCTTTTACCAAAACTTTTGGGAACTATATCCAAGATGAAATTAACAGAAGAGATTAATTCATCAATGGGTGCAATAGCACAAAAAAAAGCTTCAAAATACAGATTAAAAAAAGCCAATAAAAATAAATCCATCGAACAATTTTCCAATGAAGAATTGCAAGAAAATGCCGAAGGAAAAAAGGTAACTCCAAAATATTCAAATTATCGTCTTAAACCTAAAGCAAAATTTCGAACAAATTTATGGAGACTTCAACATTTAGTTCAACGTAAAAAGGAAAACAAAGCTAAATCAGATTTGCCAGAAGAGTTCCAAAAGTTTGATACAATGTCATCTAAAAAGCCTAGTATATCCGATATAAAAGTAATTAGTCCAATAATGAAAAATAGTCTTTCTAGGATATCAATAAATCTAAAACAAAATGTGCCAAAAAATCAAAACTTAAAAGTTTTAAATAGAAGTTTCAATAGAAAAATTCCATATATCAATCCTTATGGCACCAAGAAAAGGATTTCAATAGTACAGCAACCAGAGATAAAATCGTCATCAACAATCCCAAGATCAGAAAATAATACAATTGATCTAGGGCAATTTGAGGATTTGTATTCGTCAGACTTACGATATTCAGAGACAAGAACTAAAATCCCAAGTCCTCTTTTAACTAAATCCTCAAGTTTAATTTTAAGTGATGCTAATACAGAAATTACACAAAATGAAGTCCCAGATGATAAACCATTGATTATATCAGAATTAGTTGCTGATTTTATGAGCTCTCCCGAAATGCAAAACTATTTTAAAAATCTAGAGCCAGGATTTATAAAACCCTGGGATATTGATATACCCAGGACAATAAGAAGGCATCTTCAAATTTGTAAATCGACAATGCAATTACTGCCAACCAAAGATATTCCTAAATCGAAACCAGAACGAAGATCATCATCACCCATAAAACTAAAGAAACGCAAAACGAATAAAGGAAAATTATCACTAAAATCAAAGGCACAGACAGAAACAGATTTAAAAAAAGATAATCAGATATGTTGTCTCTGTAAATTTATATATGGAACTTATCACCACGATTCAAAGACATGTCCACGTTATATACAAAATATGCAACGTTCTGTTGATAAATTGCAATTACGTAACTATTATGTACAGAAAAGTTTAAACAATTATCAATTGCAGACAACAACAATAGTTGAAACACCCAAACAAAAGGTGCAACAACAAGAGCCAAGAAAAGCCTTGGAACTTCGAGTCCTTTCCAGTTGTTATAAAGCTCTAAAATTATGTCATTCGATTGTCAAACAGAAACAAATCTGTAAAGATTTGCAACCAAGCTGATTAGATCATTTTAGGATTAATAATTATCAGTCTGAAATATGTGAGAAGTTCACAATAACTTGGACTGTTCATTGTTAACTTAAAATGTCCAAAAACCCAGAGATCTTAAATGTACTCTTTGTAATTGATTGCAAAGTAAATAAAAATAATTGTGTCTTAAGGTGAAGATTAATTAATTTAATACTAAATGTACAAAATGAATGTGGGTTAAAAGAAAAGTGATTAGGCCTTTAAGATTACATTGTTCGAGCACTAACCAAATCAAATCTTTTCTCGGGCTTGCCAGGAGATTCCCTAAAAAATAATGTTTGTGATATTATTGAATATCTATTCTTCAAACGAGTAAAGACAGTAAGGATTTTCTCTTTTTATACCCTCTGCAAGGGTTTTCTGTTTCATACTCTTGCAGAGGGTGTAAAAACATGTCCGTCTGTCTGTTTCTTCGCACGATTTAGATCCTAAATTTGAAGCTACATGGTTAAAACTTGGTAGATAAGTTTTTTAGATATGTAGATTTGACAAGTTTGAAGATCAGTCGAATTGGACAACTATAAAATCAAAAGTGTTAAAACTGTAGGATTTGCACAAATTTGGTTATCAAAGCTTACACAAACTGTGGTTAAAATAAAAATAAGAAAAACCGTATACACAAAATGTTCTTTATTGCCCTAAATGATCTTAATTATGGTCTTCTAGAGTAAAAAATCTTTCATCAGGTTTCTAAATAATTTGCTTAGATTTTTTTTTCTTTGAAAGGAAAATGATTTTTCTTTTTAATGGTACAACGTAATGGTATATTCATGAAAAGAGAAATATGAAAAACCAAATGAAAGGAATGACAAAAAATATTTTTTCCTCGACTTTGACGACATTTAACAACTTTAAGTGATTATAAACCAATTTCTTTTTAATAAAAAATTAATCGGAATTGTTAAAGTTATTTCTAGCATCTTCCAATATTCTGGAGAAATTGTAGTTTATGTGGTAAGAACAGAGACTCCAAGGCCATAAAAAAGAAAGTGGACAAATAATTCCAAATAATAGCAATATAAATATATGTATGTAAGTAATAAAGGTAAGTTCATATGAAGAACATAAAAAATGAAAACTAAAAAAGGAGGGCCAAGCCAGTAAATCTACCACTACTGTAGCTTTTCTTATATTTTTTTATATAGTTAAAATAAAAAATAATTCAATTTGTTCCCATTTCCATGAAATGTTTCTTCAGTTTACAGCCAAGAAAATTCATCTGTTATGCAATTTTGATATAATTTCAAAACTGATGATTTTAAGTGACATTTTTGCTTAAATTTATGCACCATTGCATGGACAAATTGAATAACTAGAAATGTTTTTCGTTTTACTCTTTTTGTATTTTTTGTATTTTTTGCTTTCACTTTTGTTCAACGAATTCCCATGCAAATGTCAATGCCAAACTACACAGCATTTTTCTCATCTCAACTTATCAAAATCCCCCGCTGACCTATACATAGATAACATTTTATACTGCTCTGCCCTTTACCAGGAAAAACTAAAAAAGAAAAAAAAAAGAAATAAAAAGGGAAAAGAGAGAACACAATCAAAGCATAAACCAGCAGGAAACAACTTGGTCAAAGTGGTGTAAAAAAAATAAACTAAAATGGAATCCTTTCATTTTATTGTATTTTTTACATGTATTTTATATTCTATGCAAGCTTATACTAGTTTATTAATTTTTATGCTGCATTTTATGGCTTATTTTAAACAAAAGCCATCGAGAGCAGAATCAGAAAAGTGAGCTTTATAAAATGCATTCCAGCTAAAGGCAAACAGGTGTGAAGGTTACATTTACGAGTGTGTGTGTATGTGTGTGTGTGTGCGTGATGGCCAAGACAAGTAGCATTCACACATTGCCGCTGCTGCCCATCAACCTGCCTCTGGCAGCAAACTCATTTACGGCCAATTAAACGGCAGACGAACAACGAACCGGAGCAACATCAACATAAGGTTGGGGCAGAAAAAAAAAAAACAAAAAAACGGATACGGAAATGGAAATGGAAAATATGAAAAAATCTGCTGGTTTTTCCTCTTTTCTGCTCGAATTCTCTCCCTTTTCTCTCTGTATGTGCATAATTGAATATAACTCATTTAAAGTTTATTTATTTAACGAGATCGCTAGCTCTCATCTAACCAATTAAACAATTTCCACTTCAAAAAAAAAAAGAAATGAAGGAAAATAACTTTAGTCGCATTAAATTAATTAAATTTTAACTATTTTTAATCGTTTTATTGTATTTAATTGACTGCGAAACAAGTATATCTATAATTCTATATTTAGTTTATGTAATTTTGCTGAAAAGCTAACAAGATTTTGCCATTAAATAAACTTTAATTCAAATGAGTTTCCTTTAATTGACACACAGAAATGGAAGACCAAGACCAGAGCATTTTTCATTATATATTCTAATTGTGAAAAAACTAACAAATTATTCATATTAATTACTCATTTCAAATAGATAATTTAAATGTTCAAAGACAAAACGTTTTTAATAGCCATTTTTAATTACAAATTAAAAAAGTGAAACATAATAAAGTTTCCAAAGTTTAATCATATCATTCTTTGAAGGATATATAAAAACATTTAAAGCCACTTAGAAAAAGATATGGTAACTCATTATTCATAGCTTGGCATTAACAAGATATGGCAACCTGTATTCGATAAGCGCTTTAACATAAATGTCATTGAAACTTAAACTAAAACTTGTTAAAAAAAATCAATAAATATAACAAAAAACAAATAGAAGAAATATAAACCAATAGAAAAAAAAATTCATTTAAACCATTTAAATAATTTATGATAAGAAAAAATAAATTTAAGCCTAAAGCATTGGAAATGCTGTCAAAAACTAAATTTTTCTTTCCTGGTAAAATTATAAAAGTCCTTGAAAATTAGAAATCTTATAATCTAGTAATAAAAACCAAATGGCTGCTAAGAGTATAAATAAATTGGCTTTAGTTTCCTAAATTCATAATGTTTTTTACTAAAGTTTATCCATAAAACGACCAATAAACTTTAACAACTTAATACTTTTTTTTATTAGTTTTTCTATTTCTAACATGAAATGTTTTCATAAACTTCTTTAAAAACTAACAAGAAACTAAATTTATGTATGCAAAGTGAAATAAAGTTAAATATAAATAGCAAAGCTTAGTACGTAGATTTGACTAGTGATGGAAAAAATATATTTTAAAGCTTATTGATAAGCATTTTTAGAATTTAACTAATCAATAAGATTAAATCAATTGGAGCGCAGCTCATTTCCGTATTATTTTAAACGGATGAGTAAATAAAAATTATGATTTTAAGTTTCTGACATTCTCTAATGCACGTGATCTGGCAACGCTGCCTGTGAAAGGGCAGTTTAAAAAAAATGTTAAAGTGCAACTGAAAGTTTTGCAAATTTTATACAAGAAAATCCCTTTGCTTGTTTTAGCTTACAAATTTCAGTTCAATGAACAATTAAATTTTGTTATCATAAAAGCATTTTTGTATACAAAAAAAAATAGGAAACCTTATGGCAAATGATCTGGCAATATTAATTTTATCAAACAAAAAAAAAAGTAATTTTCACTTGCCATAAATAAAATTTTCAACAAATTTTGCTTTTCCTTTTCTTTTTGTTTTTTTTTTTTTTTAGGAGTAAAGAGAAAAATCCGCTTTCGCTTTTTTTTTTGCACAGCATTGAGAGACTTTATTGTTCAAAAATCAATGTACCATGATGAACTTTGTACTTTCGAATCTAACATAATTATGAGAATAAAGGAAAGGAGACGAGGTACACACACACATGCACGGACAGACACACACATTGGCACGTTGACGACAGGCATCAATCAATCATACGCAGTGTTGCCCCCGCCCAGAGGACATGATAATCACAAGCGCCCTCAGTGAAATAAAAAAAAGAAAATCATGTATATATATATATAGATTATACATATGTACATATATACATTTTATATGGGGGATTTCAATTCGTTGCGGTTTCTTTTGAAATGTAAATTTAAGAAAATTCTGCGAGAGGAAAAAAAAAAATGTGGATAATCAAACAACCAACTTACCTACCAAAAAAGAAGGCCTTTAAGCCAAAATGCCTTTGCTGTTGTTTTGATGCTTGTTGCTTTGCTGTTTGCTTTGATTCTATGCTTTAACAAGAAACAAGGAATGAAAATGATGAAAAAGGAAGAAATATATATATATATATTTTTATGTATATTCTTTCACAACACTCTCTCCCTCTCCTTTTCTGCAAATGTAGCCTTCTCTTTTGCCCTAGTGCGTTCAGTATACGTACATTACATATGGTAATTTGGTAGATTTCTTTGCTTGTTGCACGTTTGTTTTGTGTGGGGCAAGGCTAATGGTTTGGGTAGGTTGCCTTAGATTATAATCAGATTTTTCAATATGTAGACGCGCACGATTGAATTAAGCGTGATTTTTCTTCATTCTATGGCATTTTAAATTTTTCCTTTTTTTATGATTTATATTTTGTTTTTGTTTTTTTTTTTAGAATTTATGATTCTTAACTTTTTGGCACACACATGTTTTCGATTTCTCTCTTTATGATTTCTTTTTTTCTCGTCTTTTATTTTGATTTATTGAATTATTTCGTATGAAAAGTTGTGCCAAAAGTAATTCAAACAATATCTAAATTTTATTATATAGACTATATATGTATGTATATACATTTGATTTCATTCAATTTATATGGTGTTATACCACTTGTGGCAACAACTTTGTGGCAACATTGTTGCCAGCAACTTTGAAGGCTCATGCACTTGAACTAGTTTTTGTCTAGTTTATGTTTCAACATTTGAATTTAGTTTTGCTGCTGTATTTTTTCTCTCTCTTTTTCTCTTTTTTTTTTGGCTTTAACTGATAACGTTTCGCGCTTGTTTTACAAGTACCTTTTGATTTCGTTTTATTCCGTGCCACGTCTAACTTTTGAAGCCACTCAACAGCAACTGTTGCAAATATTGAAAAGCCAGCAACTTGTGGCACACAAGCAGCATCTTTGCCAAAGAGGAAAAAGCTTTTACCGCTTGCTACAGCGCACACTGGTGCAAATGCTCGAAGTTTAGGGAATAAAGCTAAAAAAGTAAGTAGTAATAATAATGTCATAACAAAAATTTGGATACACATTGCGTATGTGTTATTTTTCTTAAGAGCTGTAAATTCTATATTTTCAAAGCAAATAACAAATTTAAGAACTATAAATTTTGTTATTAAATTTTATGAATCAATAATTTATTTTAAATAATTAATTTTCTATAAATTCCAATTATGTATTAATGAATTATATTCTAATAAATATTGAATTTAATATATTTAAATAGTTTATTTTGATTTATTTAGTTAAATCACATTAAAGTCCGCAGACGTTTTTATTCAAAACAAGGACATGACTATTTTAAAATAAATTTAATAATTTTGATTATAATATTTAATACATTTTTATAATATGTACATATATCATTTTTACTTACCTTTTGAAATTAAAAAATCAACAAAGATGTTTGCTTGAAATCGAGCCTTTCTTTCAAAGAGAGGCTTACCAAAAATCAATAATTAAAGGGAAAATGAAATTTTATTATATTGAAAAGAAGATTTACAAAAGAAAATTCAAAAACGATAACCAAAATTTAAGAAAATTTTATGCACACCTTTTTTTGATTTTATCATACTTTATGCAAAATTTTATTCATGAAGCCCAATGTGCAGGGGGGCAGAGAAAAAGAGAGAGAGAGAGAACGAGAAAGCTTTTCATCTGTTGATTGGTGTGCGTGTTTGAAAAGGAAAGAGAGCGTAAAAGAGAGCCTTTATGATGTGTCAGCTGATTAAAAATCATCTTTTTGATAATAGAAATAAAAATTTTTATGAAGGCGAAAGTATGTATTCGTGTACATGTCTATATTAAGGTCCGATTTATTAATTCACTTTCATTTACAACTCGAAAAAGTAAGAACATGTGTCCTTTAAGTCGATTTATCACTCAAGGATCTTACCGTAAGAGTTACAAATAGCAGTTTTATGTACTTTTACAAATTCACAAACATTGAATCAGTAAAAAACGAAAGAGTTAAAGGCTTATTTTTGTTTCAACAGTTTTATGTAAATAAAATAAAATCAAATAGCACCGTCCTAATTCTAGTTAATTTTAGCATTGTCCTTCATCTTGGTAAGCTTAAAACATGCGACCATGTTAGTGAGATGAGCCCCAACTAGTTGCCAATAGCACGCTCCAATGTATTATGTATTTGGGGTCCGTTAAAGTCTTTACTTCACTTAATTCATGGTAATTCTGCGAATTTTTTGAAATTTTTTAATGTAAGCAACAGATAACAGTTCTTGCTCTATTACATTTAATTGGGTTAATTGTAAAGCATAATCAAAATCCGTTGGTTTCTTACCCGGTTCAGAAATGAAAATTAGTTGTTTTTCAAATTACATGTTTGCTAACGGTTTTTTATTTCCCGCCGTTTATTTCTCTACTTAGCCCATAAAAACTCACAAATTGCTATGTAAACAAAAATTTTTAGAAAAAATCCATGCGCTGCCTAGAATTTTAAGAATAGTATTAAATATAGTACATATTCCCGAAACAAATCATAATAAATTTAAATCGACTTGTTGGCAACTTTTTAAATGTAGATAATTATCTACGTAAATAATATTTGTGGCGCCTAAATAGGTGTGACCAAATGTAAGAAACGGCAAACACGGCGAATTCAAGTTTCATATGATTATCTCAAATGATTACAGCGAGTTTAAATTTAGACATTTGCCTCGAATAAGCGGAGCAAATTGAAGTTCACAAACATAAAGTATTTTTTTCAGTGCACTGTGTGGCAAAAGAGAAAAGAAGAGAAAGAAGAAGAAAAGAAAAGGCAACACTAGGACCAACACCGACGCTACGCGTGCATAAGTATTAGTGTATCCTTTGGCATTTCTGCGAGCTTGGTTAGAGTTGGACGTGTGTGGCAAACAAGATAAAAACGAAAAGAAAACCATAAGCTTTTGCCAAAGCAAACAGCATAAACAAGTGCAAGTGGTGCAGTTAGCAGTGTCAACTAGGAAAAGAAAAGAAACGAAACGTTTTCTAATACAACCAACTAACTCAAGTGTAAGCAGCCCCCAAGCCGCCGCATTGCAATGGAGAAGAGAATAGAATTGGAGCGACGCGCACGCAAAACGAATCAGGTAAGTTTTATTCCGTCTGTGTGTGTATGTTTTTGTTGTTGATATTTTTTTTTTTAATGAAAAGTATAGATGGAAGAGTAGAAAATGTGGGAAATCGGACGAAAAAAACGCGCAAAGTTTTCATGTGTTTTTTTTTATGGTTTATATGTAGCTTTTTGATTACACAAATTTTCTCTTATTACAAAGAGTTCGTCTTTGTGTATGAGTGCAGCAGCAGCGGGGACTAACTACGCCATCATGTAAATCTAGTTTCAATTTGTGTCGTCGACGCCGCTGTTGCGTTCAAAAAAAAAAAAAAAGAAAAAATTGATCGCCATAAGCAAATTCTACACACACACATATGAGATTACATGCCCCTCTGTGTGTAAGAAAGAGAAAAAGAGCAAGAGGGAGGCGAACAGTGTTGCCATGTGCGCGCATTTTTGCGCTTTGGCTTTTGTTCAAAATTTTGCACATTTTTCCTTTTTTGCATTTACCAATTTACCATGTAATAGACGGGAGTTAGAAACAGGTGAGCCGATCGACAGGGACATGATATGAGAAAGAGAGATAGGTGTATGCTTTAACTTGCTCTTGTTGTTGTTGTTGTTACTGCTAATTCAGCCGGCCTTCAATTGTCACAAATATGTGTGTGTCAGTTAGTCTATGTCTTTACGAGTGTGTGTGTGTGTCTGTAGTACGTGTGCTGCATGTTGTAATTTCAGGTTATTTGATACCAAAATGTATCTATAACAACATTATAGCGCGCGCATCATCATCCATACGCAAGAACCAAACACACACACATACGCACGCACAAGGGGCAGCCCAAAGGAATGAAAAAAAAAAACGTATGCACAAAATAATCGACACATGACAAGAAGAAGGGAAACACAAGCAGACCAGAGCAGAGCATATTGACTGCGCAGTCATAATACCCTATAACCTAACGCCAACGACTCCTCCACCATTAACAGCAGTGAAAAAAACCGGCCCCGGCCGCCCCAAATGGCGGACTCGCTCTTCTATCCCCGCTCCAACTGTTTTAATGCATTGCTCTTTCTTTGTCCCTCTCTCACTAACTCTCTATCTGCCCAGCTAAAGTAATGCAAAAGATGGAAGAAAAAAGACAAATATCCGCTCTGCCTCCTTGCTGATTAATAAACATGCGCTCTCCTCTGGCACAAGGCCTACTGAATCAGTAGCCTACTTCTCCCTCTTCCCCATGCAACTAACCATCTGCCCGCCCACCCACTTAACCACTCAGGCATCTCTAAACCTAACGGAACTGGCCATATAACTGTTTGTGTAAGATAGAGATAGACTGAAAAGAATGCGAGAAGGCAACGTGACATTCTGTCCCATACAACAAACTCATAATTGGGTAATCAAAAATCAATCACGGCCTCTGTGAGGCAAAGCGGCACTGAGAAATCGAAAAGCACAAAAACAACAAACAAATAAAAGTTGCAGCAGCAACAGAAACAATACAAGCGCAACAATTCAACTACGTCACGTTCAAACATGTTGTTGCCTTTGCCGGCTTGTTTTGCCACCACAGCCGCCACCCACGACCATCATACGTCCCCAACCCCATTCCTCTCCCCATTTAAGTTCAGCCATGTTATCATTATTTGCTCTTTGTGCTGTTACACGAGGCACACAAACACACGCACACAAAAACATTTTGTTGGGCCACTTTTCCTTTTCGTTGTTTTCGCTCCTTGAAGCTGTTATGCAATTTGTTGCAACATATATTTTGTTTGTTGTTCAGCAATTTGCATTTTCTTGGTGAGAAACAAAAAAAAAGTTAAAGAAAATCCTTTAGTTTGATCGATTTTTCTTTTGCGTGTGTATTGTATAATTTTCGCTCTCCCTCATTTTGTTTCTGCCATGTCGACAAACATATCGATAACTCATGGTTGCAAGATGATGTCATCGATTTCTTTTTCTTAAGTGTGACCATAACCGATTAAAATTGTTCAATTTTTTTTTAAAAACTATTTTATTTACTCAATTTTTCAGATCACAGAACTGAATCTGGATAATTGCCGGAGTACAAGCATTGTTGGCCTTACAGATGAATACACCGCCTTGGAAACGTTAAGTTTGATCAATGTAGGTCTGACCACACTTAAAGGTTTCCCCAAATTGCCCAATTTAAAGAAATTGGAATTATCCGATAATCGTATATCCAATGGCCTGAATTATCTAACAACCAGCCCCAAATTGCAATACTTGAATTTGTCTGGTAATAAAATAAAGGACTTGGAAACACTGAAACCCTTGGAGCAATTCCAAAATTTAGCCGTCTTGGATCTATTCAACAATGATGCCACCCAAGTGGAAAATTATCGGGAAAAAATCTTCAAGATGCTGCCATCGTTAACCTTCCTCGATGGGTAAGTTAAATATATATTACAAAAATCTGCATATGAGTAAAATTTATTTTTTTAATTTAGATTCGACTGTAATGAGGAGGAGGGTGGAGAATCAGAAGGAGAAGATGATGAGGAAGTGATCAATGGCAATGATTCCGATGAAGGTACGTGTCCAGGTTAACTTAATTTCTCATACATATTATTAGGTGGTCGGCAATAGGCATATGCACTTGTAGTGAAACGAAATTAATCAGTCGAAATCCTTAATTTTGTGTTTATCAATGGGAACTTAACTGAATTTCGAATTTCCATGCCAATAAAATGGTTGATAATATCTGGATCGCATCTATATAATTTTGATGTATGTTTCAAGTGGTTATCTTGCCGCTCTTTATCCGATCTTGGAATCTAAAATTTTATATAGAATAGACAAACTTAAAAGTTACAATTAAAAAGTAAATAAAAATCAAATTATGGCTAGATCTTGTAGGTATTTCTAACAATACCAAACCAGAGAAATGGTTATAATCGAGTCCATTAAAAGTTAATGGGATCGACCACAATTTGTTTTATTTTTTAGCATTGTTAGAAAGATTAAAAAAGGAAAGTAAGTGCCTTCGGGTCAATATAAAAAAAAATGATGCTTTTAAAAATAAGGACATCTCATAATAGACTCGTACATCCTGCTGCTGTTTGTCCTTATCAACTGCAACTCATCACACCAAGCACTACTTTCTGTTGTCTGTCGCCTTTCAGATGAGCGAAGCAGCAGCAATGCCTTCTGTTTAAATGGTTTAGAGTTCGATTTAGATGAGCTTGAGATTTTGGAGCAGCGTGTTAAAGCTAAGAAGCGTTTGCAACAACAACAGAGAGCAATCGAATCAACCAATGTAAATGATCCTAATCATAATCCTGCTAATGGTGATCAAAATGGTGATGAGGTTGACGAGTTAGATGAATATTTAAAAAAATTACAATTGAGGGAAAAATCAACTGTTGAGCAGGAGCAGCAGCAGCATCTTCAGCTGCAACAGCAATCATCGACAATAACAACAAAAGCAGCAACAACAACATCAGATCGAAAAATCCATTTTGCAATTTTACTATATTGGTTTTTCAACATATTAAATCTGGCTAATACCCTATATTGTAAGCATTTGTAGGATCTAAACCGAAAACTTATTACTCACTTGCTAAATTATACATTTTTCTTTATTGTTTTCCATTTTAGGTTCAAATGATACAACGGAGGGTGAATCCGATGACACCGACGAAGAGGACAATGGAGATGTATCGCTGTCGGAAGTAAGTAAAATGGTCAATATATAAATAACACAAACTAATTCAAATATATTTCTTCTTAAGGTGTACAACGATGACCTCGAAGAGGATAATTCCGATTGGGAGGAGGGCGAAGGTGGCGGCGGTGATGATGACGAAGATGAAGACTCTGATATTGATGAAGCCGATGGTGAGGCAAATGAATCGTCTGCTTCAGTTAAGGATGCTGGGGATAAGCCAGGTATGATAGATTTCATTGGATTTAAATAAATCTTAAATGAAATAATTTAAAACTAAATAAATGATTTATTAAGAATCTTTAAAGTGATAAACCAATATAAAGTTATAATTGTCAAAGCTGATTTTTATCTGCTTAAAGTATTTTCAATATAAGAAAATTAGACGATTATGTAAAAAATACATATATATACATATATAGTCGTAAATGATCAAGTAGAAAATTATAGAAAAAATTTTATTTACAAATTCAAATTTGTAAATTAATTTATTTACTTTTCTTATAATTTTTTCAGAAGAGTCGCAAGCTAGGGGCAAGAAGAGAAAGCATGATGGTTAAAAGAAAAACTCGCGATGGATCAAACAAGTTCTAAAGTTTAATACACAAACACACACACACACACACACACACCTACATACATACATATACAAGAAGAAAGCAGCCACACACACACATCATATTTTGATAGAAAAGAGAAATGATAATGAGAAAATGAAAGAAATACCGACAAATTTTTTGTTTTTTTTTAACTTTAAGCCTTAATATATAAATTGGAATTTCAAAATCCATACACACAGACATATAGAACCGGAGAACGTTATAATCAAAAGAAGAATTACACAGATAAAACGTTAATTTTAAGTCAAACAATTAGAAAAGAAGAGAAAATGAAAGGTGATGAAGCGACGATTAAATAAATCCAATTATTTCCCACACATACAGACACACGTTTCGGCAATTGTTTTTTCCAATTATGGCAAAATACATTGTAAAATTGCTTAGCCTTAAGTTCAACAAAAACAAAACAAATAACATTGTAAAACACACATGTGTAAGCCTTTGTTGCTGTTAAAAAACGTTTTGAAATTGGTTTTCAGTCTCTTATAGAAGAAAGAAAAAGTTAATAAAATTTACAATAAACATATACACACACACACACAAAGAAACAAATAATTTAACTGCTAAGAAGAAATTTTAACTCTTAAGTCATTCCTCTTTATTATTTTTATTCTTTCTTACTATTATTATTATTTTTTATGTAATTACATAAGTTAAGCGCAAATTTTACTTTCACTTTCCTATAAACATAGTTTGAACATAGAGAAAAAAAAATGCTAAGGAGAATTCATTTATATTGTTACGCCCACCTCAAATTTATATCTATCGCCTCCATTATTGAGCAAATTGATTCTACTCTTTTGTTTGCTTAATTTTAAGTATCGTTTAATCATCATAATTATTAATTATCGCTCGTGGTATATAACAAATTTGGTTTTTATTTTTTTCTAAATTTTCTCTTTAACGGCAGTAACATGTTTTTCTTTAAATCTAAGAATGTAAAATTACAAAAAAAAAAATACAACAATTTTTAGAAAAGAATTTTCATTTAATAAAAACAATTATGCAACAATTATTATAAAAACCAGAAAAAGAAACTGTTATTCGTTTGGGTAACACTAAATATATTATTAATTTGTTTACTAAATAATTATCTAGAAACTGACCCAAGTACTACGGATAATTACTCCTAATTTCTGTAAACCATCAAGCTTACCACTTTCTATATATGTATAGCAACTAATGTAAAAAGTGTTACGTAAGTTTTCTAAAGTAAAGTTAAAGTTTACTTAAAAAGATAATTAAAAGGTAGTCTGCCAGTTTCCTATAATCTTCTAAATGTGTAACACAATTTCCTTAATTTTAGAACGATCATATATACTTTTCAGAACTATGGGAACTATGCATTTATATGTTTGCTAGCCTGTGTATAACTAATTGACAAATAATTTAATTGTTTTTTATATAAAATTTAGTTTTAGAGGATTTATTATGGATTTATTACAGTGGTCCGGTGGGTTTATAAAGCTGAAAAAGTATGTTTTTAGGATAGAAACGACTATACACTTGTATATATTTAAGTACGTATATACATATATTATATGTATACTAATTGGTATCGGAAACGATATTATACTCTTCTCTGTATTATTGACGTCCAATTTTACTCTATAGAATATTATATTAGGTATAGTAAACTATTGTCCTGGAAAGTCATTGTGTAAATATATTTTGTTTTTCATTCTGGTATACAGAATTAGCATATTTAACTATATAATCTAACTCCTGATACACCATATTGGAATATATTTTTAAAAAATAATCTTTAAATTAACTGATTTTGATTCACTGCCTCACCCAATGTGCTGTTAATTAACATAAAAATCATTGCTTGGTCACACTGCTATTGTACTCATATTGAGTTAACAGCTGAATTTAAATCTAGTGGCAACGCTCGCGATTCATAGGCGCCAAGGCAACTCAAAAAAGACAAGAAAAAACGACGCACGCAAAGATCGGTGAAAAGAATTTAGTTAATAATAAATACTCAAATGATAAAATGTCTAATGATATAGCAAAACGGTTGAAGGGCTCTCGCAAAGATGTGGAGAGTGCGGCTAAGGAAATCGAAAAACAGTTTAAAGAACTCGTCGATCAACGCAAGGACAGAAGCAGCGACGCTTCCCATGCGATGCGATTGGGACTGGTTGCAATGCGGCAGATATGTTTGTCTCTTCAAGAACAACCTTATAAAAATGCCGATATATTTTGTAATATGTTGGCCATTATGTTACCCCATGTGGAACCCCAGAAGGGTAAGCCCAATCTCTGGGATACACATTTGACCAGCTTGCGATATATTCACCATGCCCTATGTCAGGAGGTACGATCAAGGATACAATTCACAAAGATCTATTCTGATTTAATTTTTTTTTCTACAGCAAACCGTCAAGGAATGCCAAAGCTTCTACGCATTGATGAGAAAACAAACGTGCCACCTGCAATCAGAAACAGATTACAAATTGTATTTTAACATACATGTGACACATTTCGGTTTCCTTCAAAAACGCGCCATAGTCAACTCCACCACTTCATCATCATCGTATATAGAGGATCTCAGTTCTTGTATTGAATCTCTGGGAGAGCTCTTTGAAACGATGCTTAAGGAAGAGCAATTAACCTATCCAAATCTAATAGTACAATTAAATGAGCAATTATTGGCAAAACGCAGCGCATCATTTTTAAAATCTTTAGCTACACTGCCTTACCAAGTGCTTGATAAGATGATGAATCCTCTGCTAAAACTGCTAGCAAATACCAAACAATGTTCACCAGATTTCTCCGAGTATTTGGGAGCATTTCTGGCTATACTCCAGATTGATATATATACTCCTGAACAATTGGAACATCAATATGGTTTGCAATTATTGCGCAGCTGTCGCGGGCTATTCAAGAATGTGTCATACCAAAATTCTGCCATACAATTGTTTTACTATTATATAAAATTGTTATATCTAAAAGAGCCAATGATTGATTTTCGAAGCACATATATAGATCTTTGCACAAAATTTGTATGTTTCTTTGAAAAGAAAATCACCGCCCAGCAGACAAAGGAACAATGGTTTATGGATTTTATAGTGACCCTACAGCGTGTCCAATTGCATTTAAATCAAAGTGATAGCAAAGTATTCAATTTTCGTACATTTTGGAAACATTTTGCAACGAATTATGACAATGTAACCAGTGCAGAAACATATGCTGGACACTTTCTCCTATTACAGAGTTGTGTTCGAATGGGTGTCCATATACAGGGAAGTCCATTTGCCGTGACTTGCACAATTGAAGGTTGCAAAAGTATACGAAGACATTGCATATTTTCCCTTCTCAATAGTACAATAAATTGCTGTGCCAATTGGCAGCTAAAAGAAGTAGATAGAAAAAATAAGGTAATGAAATGAAGTCAATTTTATTATGTATATATTAATAAATAGTGTTTTTTTCTTTTATTAGACCTACCACAAAGCACTATTGGCCATCTTGACCTATGGCATAGAGATGGCCAAAGATATGAAATGTATGGGACCAACTAATATAGATCTCATACGATTTATACGTCTGCTGGCAGTTTTTGTCGATAAAATTGCCTGCATCGAGCAATGGTTAATTATAGAGCCTCTGTTGGAGCCATTAAAACAGCTTCGTCCACTGATTAGTCCACAGGATATGCAATATCTATTGTATCGTCTGGTTAAGGCGAGTTGTGAACATTGTCCAAATAAAGAATTGGCAATTCATTTACAAGCCGCATATATTGCTAATCAACCGGATCCCTTACGCAGGCGTGCACAACTTTGTATTTATTATCATTCTGTGAAAACGGGTCTCGGCATTGAGAAATGTATTTACGAGTGGTCAAAATCAAGTTCATTTGCCCATACCCTTTCAGAGGCCCAACAACAACAATTCTATGATATGAATTTAACTATAATTTTGCATTACTTCAAGACACCACCAATGACATTGATAGAATCATTAATACGTTGTCGTCGCACAGAATACCATTGGATATTAATTGCTCGACACTTTCGCTCTGACAAGGATATACTTAAACAATGTCAAGAAATATGCAATAAATACCAACGTGCCTTACTCACCGGACAGAAGCAAAGTCGCATGGATAATTTATGTGCTGGACATGCCAGTGCACATTTGCTTATCGATGCTCTGGAAGCCCAAAAGATTAAGTCCTCCATTAGGGATGTTAAGGAAATTGCCCTAGATGAATTTTTCATTAAGAACAATCTAATGGATTTTAATATACAACGCGAAAGAAGTTTGGTGGAGCTCTCAGTGAATGTTATTAAGTGCTTTGACTTTTTCTTTAGACGGGTAAGTCAATTTTTTTCAAATGTTCTTATACTGTATATGTATTCCCTGATCTGTCTGGCATTTAAATAATATTATTAATGTTTATACTTCGAACTATGCTGCCGATTTGGGAAGTCGGTAAGCAAGTTAAATCTTTCCATTCTCAACTGTTCCCTCTTCTATTTTCTTAATGCAACTTTGTACAAAAAGAAACCACAAGAAATTTGAATAAATGTTCTCAAAAAGCAAGGAAAGGATCTTATCTACAATATAGCCTTCCTCTAACATTTTTCCATTTTCATCGTTTCTATCCATGGTATCTCTATATCTTCTATTTCAAGATCTCTACCTAACTAAATTGGACGTTTCTTTAATCTTTCTTTTTTTTATAAAAATATCCAAACATTTCCAGGCAGATGCAGAACCTTTGGAATCAAATGAAATGGCCATTGACTGGGAGGCCTTGGTTGATGATGGCATTGCAGCAGCCGTTGCTCTATCCAGCATGGGTTATACACAAAAAGCGGATGATGCTTGGTTTTTACTTTTAGAGATTGGCAAATTCCTGTATGATCGATTTACCTATTTGCGTGCACTCACCTATTTCTTGGGACTGAATCGTTATAGTCATGTGTTCCAAGAATTACAACTGGAAGAGGAGTTGCCACGTTCACAGGAAATGCTCGATGATTTATGGCCACAATTAGCCAGTTCAGATCGTTTCTATAAGAGGCATCAAACCATTGTTATGCTCTGCCTTTGTCATATGGCGACTCATTATGCTAGACTCGATTGTAGATGTCATGCCCAATTGCTTATAATGTTGGTAGAGAATCTCAGAGATAAATTTCCCGAGCGAGTAGAAAAAAAGGATATCGTTCTGATTACACTCCAGACAGTTAAATTTCGCATTGTCCAACAGCAGAAACAGTGTAAAAATATGCCCAATGTATCACCATTGCGTCTGCTTGACACTTTACAGGATAGCTTTTGCAATTTTACTAATTTATCGAGTGTTGACCTAGGAGCATTGCATCTATTACTAGGAGATTTGGTTAAAGAGAGTACCGAATGCTCATCTAATCGTTTGACTGAACGTTTTGCCTTCTCCAACATTATGTTAAATGTGGCCATTCAAAGTGGTCTGGCCTTAAGATCTATTGAGGTATTAACCTATTGGCTATGGACAAATCTCCAAATGGAGGATCTTGAAAAGGCTCAAACAAAACTTAGACTTATTAACCACTTGTTGGGAATTAAACCTCTGAAATCTATTCAACTACCAATGGAGAATCTGAAACAGATTGCCGCTGACAATGAGATTCAACTACCAAATATCAAAAAGTTGGAAAGTAAAACAAAAATTGGAAAAAATGATTTAATAATACCAATGATGCAGCAGGTGGAGCCAATGCGAAAACAGAAACCATTGGAACTCTTGGTAAGTAGATTAATAAATACATTTATTGTACTATAACTATTAAATTATTTCTTTTGCAGGATACTCCACATCAAGTTTGCTTACCGGCCACGTCTCCACCATCCAAATTTCAGTTGAAGTGTTATCTAAGACAATCCCAGAATTTGCTTATTCAGGATTCAGAGCAGTTGCAATATATATACTTTACCATTGGTTGTCTACATGCTCGATTGATGTTCCTCAAACGGGAAAGTTACGAGCAACTTGATTATTTCTATGAGAAGGCTAGCCATTGGCTAAAGGATCAGCAAAAACAAAAGCAACAATCACTATATAATTTGCCAAATATGTTGCATGTTCAGAATATGAATTATTTGCGTAAAAGGAAGAAGACACAATTGGCCATTGCATATGGAAATGAGGCTCTTAAATTGATCACTCCTAAGGATAAGCAACATTATGTAATAGATATTAATTATAGCCATAATTTAATATCCCAATTAATGGCAGCTCATATAGAACTAAAACCACGATCACCATTAGCACCATCTAAAGGTGTAAGAACTGCCTTAAATTTCAATTTATCACCAGAGAAAAAGTCACAAATGTTGGCCACAGTAAAATCAAAACCTAAATTTGCCATCTACTCGGAGAAGAGACCGCAAACCACTCCGCCATCGTCACCCGACGACGAGGTGGATCTCAATGCTTGCCAAGTGATAGACATTATGGATTCAAGTGATGAAGAAAATGCTGCACCCTTGCAACAGACCGTATCTGCACCAGTTTCCATAAGAAAGGGCCGGCCACCAAATCGTACTCAAAATAAACCACAAATTGTTATACTGGAGGATCAAAGCACCGAAGAGTCAAAGAAACCACAGCCAGTGGCTAAACCAACACGAAGTCGTAGTGCAAAACCACAAATTAAAATTCTGGAGGACGATTGCAATGATAAGGCAACTACCAAAGTGCAATCGGCTGCTAAAAGTACCCGCAGTCGAAGTGCCAAAAAGTCTAATGAAGTCATTGAGAAAACACCAAGCACACGACCACGTCGCAAGGCTATGGTAGAACAAGGACAACAACTGGAGACATTAATCTCAAGGCGTCGTCAAAGGGATTAGTGATTTCCATTCCCATAATGATGCTTATTTTGTTTTTATATTTATTTTATTTATTTTTGTTTTTGGAGCGGCATAAGTGAACTTTTGCATATGTCGTCCAGCCACATGCCGAGCTGTATGCGTTGACCCGAACTGTCCAGATGATAATAGAGTCCACTTCCAGATTTTAAACCCTTTTCGAATTCACCCACATAGCGATTACCATTTGCTGTAAGAAAAAAAGGAATCATATAGAATGAAATGTGGTGTTAATCTTGACGTTGTTATTATCGAAATTATTTTAAATGCGTTTCCCCTTAAATTAATATCGTATGACTAATAGTGGAATTATGACTAATAGTAAATGTATGAAATATGTGTTATTTTTGTAAACTAATCAGAAATATAAAATTTTAATTAAAAATTTAGAAACAAACCAAAAATAGATTGAGTTTTAATGTATAAAAAGATCTAGAGATTTAAATAATATTTGTGAACTTCATTTAAAGTTTTAGATATACTACAATATTAATACTAGAAAACTTCAATTATGCCGACTTTTATTTTAAAATAAGTTAACTAATTAAAGATATTGACTGTTTTATTGATTTAAGAATAACTCATAATTTATAACATATGCAAATAAATTAAAGATGACGTATAAAATAAAAAAAGAAAGATATAAAAGCACAGGACAAAGGAAATTTTAGACAGCTGAATGAAGATCGAAGGGAGTTCAGTAGTACTGAAGGGAGAGAAAAATGAGAACCTTTTAAATATTCTATTTGGTATTACAAAACCTTTCGTGTTTTAAGCCAAATCTGTTTTGAACCGTAAAAATATAATGATAATAATCTAAGCGTTGCTCTATACAAGACACGCTATTTTGTTCGATGTTTATGTGACATTTCTATGATATAGTTAACCGATTCTGAAAAAAAAACTTAGAATTATTTATATACATATGTATACCAAACTGTCAAATACCAAATGGGACAGTCGCCTGACAAACTATGACCTAAAATTTACCAATTTTCTAGCGATTGTTCCTACAGAAGCTATAGGATATAGTAGTCAGGATAATTTCAAGATATATAATCTCTGTAAAAAAAAATTTCAAACCTGTAGCTTTAACACTCTTGAAAAAAAGATGAACGGATTATATGATGTATATGAATATATATACTCTATATAGTCCGTAGTACTAATATACGATCTAAACTTCTGATTAAAATTAATATACCCTTTTATGCAAGGATATTAATTTTATTTGCAATCCTTTTTCCATACCTACCCGAAAATAATACTCCCTTGCCATGCATTGCATCTTGATGCCATTCACCCACATAAATGCGTCCATCTGAAAGCCATTGTATGCCTCGGCCGTGTCGTTGATTCATGTGCCATTGACCAAAATAAATTGAACCGTTGTCATAGAATTGTTTACCCTCCCCATTGCGTTTATCCCTATGCCATTGACCCACATAGATGCGTTCACAGGTTTTTGTTGATTTTCGTTCTCTGCTCAGAGTACCATAGCCATGGCGTTGACCCTTTGACCATTGTCCCTCATAGATTAGGCCACGTTTTGTGGACTTTACACCAAAGCCATGAGGTAGATTGTTTAACCATTTGCCCTCATACCGACCAGCTCCGGCTGGATAACGTAAACAGCGAACACCACTTGCCACACTGTCACTTGTAGGGCCCGACATTGTGTCAGAGACTAACCTCAAGCAGGATGACATCTTTTTACACAGCCAGCCAGCCAGCTAGCTAGCTAGTTAACAGACAGGTAATACCATGTGCCAGTCGCCAATGTGCCACGAGTTGCTGCGGCTTTTGGTATGGCGCGGAGTGGGTAGTTAGGGGGCGGGGAAAGACCATCGTGTACCGTGCGTGCGGTGTCACTTTTCTAATCAACCTACTTAACATGTCTTGTCTTCATTTTTGCTTAGATTTGAAGGCACTACTTGCTCCTGGCACGCAAACTTATGGTTTTTCAAATGATTTGTTGTTTCTTTTGTTAAGTCTAAAAAACATATGTAGAAAAATAGATCGTTTTAATTTTTCATTTACAAATTTCACTAAAACGCTATTCAATACATTTAAGTTTTTATGTGGAAGAGTTCTTGTTGTTGTTGTTGTTATTATAGTTATATCAAATATTATATAGGTCTAGGTCTAAACACAAAGAAATTAATTAAATTATAATTATATTATAAATAGATTATTCATCACATTTCGACCAATTGCTTTATGGTGTTAACGTACTAGGAGAGATTGGTATTCAATTAAATCTAAACTTAAAACATTTAGTTTAGTTTAAATTTGTATCAAAAAAAAAGATGACAAACAACATTTGATCACATTGTGGAAAAATAAATAACATAAAATTTTAAATGTGAACTAAGATCGAACATATATAGTATTGTTTCTTTCTCTAGGATGGATCGGGTCTGGTCAAAAAATTCATTTATAATTTCGCAATGAAAATAAATTTCCATTGCTCTATGTGTATCACAAGATGCATCAATGATGTACAAAAAACTGCTTAATTTAATTCAAAATCGTTTCGAATTGTTTTTCTTTTTTCAAATTTAGAAGATTCAATATCATTTTTGTCTTAATAATTATTAATTTTTAAACAAAAGTAAAGATATTAAATAAATTTTTATAAATTTAAAAAGCAGTATTTTTTTTTCTTGCTCGGAATTGCATAAATTTTTTTTCTCAATAAAAAAAAAAAACTTTACAATATATTATATAGTACACGATACATACATACATACATCATATTTAAAGTCTGTCGCTGTCTTTTTCCCATTCAAAGATTGCAATTAATATACATATATTGACAATCCGCTTTTACAAAACCTATAGAAAATATATACATATATACTAAACAATATCGCCAGAGGCACCATAGTGTAGACCATTATTGCGGGTATTATTATGATGATCCATATGATCCTGTTCCATTTGTTCTTTTAGCATTTCCAATTCACGTATTCCCGATACGGTCACTTCATATTTGTGCGTCACAAGTGAACGATAAAAGTGTACAGCAAAAGCCAAAAATATAATCATTACCGGTATCAAAACAATACAAGCTGACCAGGCAGCCGGTTGGCTAAGGTCATAGAATTTCACCCAACAGAGTATAGCTATCTCTAATAGAAAGAGTATTAGTCCCAGCAATGTTGAGAAGGCCCACGCTGTTTCAATATACCAGTGAAGGCGTTCGTGCGGTGATTCGTGTACCAGCGATATGCTATGCAGATTGCAAACTGTTTCAATATTCGGCAATATGCAAGTGCTGATCATTAATGCCAACATGTGTACGGCAACTAACATCGTGGTGCATATGGCAAAGGCAATGAGCATACCATTTGGGACCTGTGTATCATTATTCAGTTGCACCTCCACCATGGCCACCTGTGAGAAGAAAGGATGAGAGATGAGATTGAGTTAGAGAGAATACTAAAATGTTTGAATATCGTTATGTTCAATGTACTAAATGCAATTTGTTGCACTGTGTCCCCTTATTAGTATTATTATTAGCCATCTTTTCTACACTTTTCTTCTTTCTTTTTTTTTTGGCAATAGCAATGCTCTATCGCTAGCTAATTTTTATATATGTATGTATATAGTATTTGTATGTATAAATATATATAGTCTATGTGAATGGGCTAATTTATTTGATCTGTGCCACCTTTTTTTCATGATCATGTCTGCATTAAAAATGAATTCGACTACTTAAATACCTACTAATCAGCGAAAAAATTCTATAGAAATTTGTACAGAAAGCATTTAAGAAATTTTTGAATTATTTTAATATTTGTTTTTCAAATTATTATTATTAAGTAGTTCCGTTTTTAACAGCTTGAGGGACTATTCCTAAATTACGTAACGTATTCGATTTTTAGTTTTTGAATACTTAGTCATTCAAAAAACAAATATCAATCACTCTAAATCAGAGTCACAATTTAATTAAATTTAAATAGTAAATTAACACATTTAAATATTCCTGTAAAAAAACATTATTCTAATGAAAAGTTGAAAATATTAGTTACGTTTTTTGCTAGCTTATTTATTCTTTTTCATCTAATTATTTTTTATTAATTTTTTTATATTTTATACTTCCCCCCAAAAAAAGATGACAGATTGTCACTTATCCTGAGAGATCCTCCCAGATATCGTTACATAATTTATGGTGATAAAACTGCTCCTACCGAAGCTCTATTTTTCCCTTAATCCCTTTTCTAGTGCATCAGTTCTGTATCGGTTTCGATATAACCGAAATAAGTGATATCGAAAAGGCAGTCCGTCCTTTATTGGTAGAAAGTATAACTTTATTTCGCTTTAAGGACCCAAAAAAAATCAAAAAGATATGAAGTCCCTGTAATCTCTTAAAATTCTATGTCTTATAAGAATAATTCTTTTCTCGTGTCACATAAACTTCAAGATCATTTCTAACTTTTTCTTTTCTTTCGCAAGTTCTTTGTAATTGTTTAAGGGCATTCAAAGGGTATTCGCATTAGTTTAAATCCGGAATTTATGGCCAACGTTCTCAATAAGAAACAAAAAATGAATAAACTTCTTAAAGTGTCAAAGTTCGCTAAATAAAAACATTTTTTCGTCACATCAACAAGTTCTGTCTACAAAATCTATTGTTGTCTAGAGTATTACCACAGATTACAAAATCAAAAACTGGTTAAAAGCTCTCTCCCCACAACCTTCGTTGTCGTTCCTCAAATTTGTCATGATTATGACAGAACTTCCTAATATTATAATCAAAATTTTTAAACCAGCAAAATCCCCATTATAAATTTGAAATATTTTTTTATTTTTTTTAACAGTCTTGAAAAAAAGAACATGTGGTCTGTTTCATTAGCAGTGGTTTGAGAGGTAAAAAAAAACATGTTAGCGCAAAAAAAAGCTCTTTTTATCGCCTTTATAAAGGAAAACAATATGCTATATATAAATATAAAAGAAATAATATATCAACATATTATTTGCCGATAAACTTTTAGTTTGCTTATGCTTGTTTGTTTGTTTTTTTTTTTTTTTTTTTGTACTCACCATGGCAAAACCACTGAGTAGAGCGGATGTCTTGCTGGAGGCCTTCAATTTGGCCCTACTCAATTGCAATTTGCGCCACGACAAGTAGGTGGGTGAGTGTAGATCCTCGCCAGATTGCGACATGCTGCTGCTGCCGGTACGATGATGACGTGGCTGAAAACGGGATACTTGATTTTGTTGGTGGTATTGATGATGACGTAAATGATATGGAGGAAATCCTCCGCCTGATGACGACACTGATTGCTGTGCAATGGAAGTATTTAACAGTGGTTGTAGTAGTGGTGGTGGTGGTGCTACTGTTGGCAATGGAATTTGTACTGGTTGCGCGTTGTACCGTCCCGATACCGCTTGCGTTGAATTTGTATTAAAATTATGGCTAAGATAGCGCGACGAACCGATATGGCCCGAATGTACGGGTCGACTGAGATTGCTGTGACTATGACCGTGATGGCTATAACGTAGCGGACGACACGAATCACATAGACTATAATCTGCTGCTGCAGTTGCTGCTGCCGTATATGCATCAACGCTTGCTGCTAGCTTAGCTGTGGCATGCAACGCATTGGCCAAGGCCGAGGGCTGCTGCTGCTGCTGTTGTTGTTGCTGCTGATGATGATGATGCTGCTGCTGTTGCTGATGCTGCTGCCTTTGATGAGAAGAAATGGGAAATGTACCTCCGCCGCTGCTTCGTGACAATAAGCGAGTGGACGCTGTTGTGGGTGTATTATAAACTTGATTGCTTCGCCCTCTTGTTATATTCAATGGAACATCGAGAGTCTCACTGCTCTCTGTGCGCTCAGTTATCGATGCAGGAGCACTGCTGCCATCAAAAGAGTTTTGTTGTTGATTCAATAAGAGGCTACTGTGGCTGAGATTTGTGCGAGCATAACGTAGATTTGAGTACATCTCGTCGTTATTATTGTCAGCTGGTTGAGTCTGGGGCAATAGTAGATGTATGTGTTCGCACTCCTCTTCCGCTGCCCCCACATCTACCATTAGCCGTCCTCTATCAGCTGGTATTAGTATTGGTTGTTGTTGTTGCGATTGATGCTTACGTCGCGGCGGTTTTAACGGCACCTCCTCGTCGTAGGGATATGATGATGATGAACGCATGTGCAAGAGAGCGTTGCGTTTGGTTAATTAATTATTATTGTGCCTTGCCAACAACAGCAACAACAAAATGCAAAAAAAAAAAAAACAACAAAAAGAACTAAAAGAAAATTCTATATTCAATATTCTGCTGCCTCTCTCTTTCTCTTATCATAGTTTATGAAAAATTGGTTGTTCTTTTTGCTGTTTTTCTTTTTTAAGCTTCTCTGTTGAACTGTACTTGATCTCGTAATCTTTCGTGCTCTCACTCCCTCCTTTCACTTGTTAGTCTTTCACAGCTCCCACTCTTGCTCTGTCTCTGTCTCTCCCTCTCTCTCTCTCTGGCTTCTCCTCTTTTTATTACACTCTTTCTCTTTATTTCTCTGCCTGGTTGGTTTTTTTTTTAATAAAAAAAAATTAATTTCCGTTTCACTTGGATGATTTTGCACATGACAATTGATCAGATCGGATCAGTAATTCCCGTGTAGTCGAATGAATGTTTCTCACCGTATTACTGTCACTGCCTCCTTCTTCACTCTTCTCTCTGTCCCTGTCTCTGTCACTGTATTTGTTTTTTTTTTTTGTTTTGCCCTGCGTGTTTTTTAAATATTTACTTTTGTATTTATAAACATTTTTATGATCTTTTCAAAATAAAAAAAAAAGTTATTAAATTGTAGTGTAATATAAAATACTTGTGTCAGTAAAATCGAAAAACATCCATAAATGAACAAACACAAAAACAACTCGATTTTGAATACGGGTTAAGTTCACGATTAAACGAATTGAGAATAATGCGAAATGTTGAGGCCGACGATTAATTTTTCGTTTTTTTGTTTTTAGTTTAGTTTTAGTTTTGCCAGCACTTCCGTGCCGTGGCGTGCCGCAAATCAACTAACAAGAAATTGAAATTGAAAAGTAATTCGGTTTTTCGACACATTTAATTCATGATGTCTTCTTGTATTCTGTTTCTGTTTCCTTGGCTACGCGCGGTCGAAAAGCAGAAGCAGCAGCAGCGGTAGCAGCGACGGAGGCAACGACGACGACGTCAAGTTAACAACTAAACTGATACCGTTGACGAAGGCACGGGCAAAATACATACATACACTTGGGGTATGTATGTATGTGCGAATGTGTATAGGTAAGATCGGGTGAGGGCGGTGGGTAGCGTTGGTGGTGACAGCGGCGACGGCGACGACGACGACGGCGGTGCGATATTCAAATTCGACAATCAATTCGGCGGCCTGCGAACAACAACAATAATAACAACAACAACAACAACAACAGAAAAATGGCAATCAAATTACTAATGCCATTTGAATGAAAGCATTTAAAGACATAGGCAAACAAAAGGTAGACAAAGATAGACAGACAGACAGACAGAAAGAAAGAGACAAAACCCCCACGGTAGACGGTGGAAAAAGAGTAAGAGAAGGAGAAAGCGTTAGAATAAACAAAAAAAAAAAAGAGAGAAATATATTGTAATTGCTTTTATTTAATTATTTTTTTGTCGTTTGCCGATCAATCTGAACGATCATTTGTTTAATGAATGTGGAAAACAATTTGATCATGACCCTGACAACAATTGCAAACCAATTCTACTCCTTAATTCATTGACCTTTGTAAGGTGGTAAAGGGTCAAGTTCAGCATCAACATCTAATCTTCTTACGGGATCCCCTCCCCTTTATATTTTAAATGATGTCCAAATGCTAGTAGACACTAGTTTACTTGAGAGTTTCCTATGGAAGCCATTATGAGATATTTTTCAATCCATAGTACTCACATTTTTCTGACATATGTATGTATAGGACCATTGGAATCAAAAATCATCATACAGAGTTGTTTATTCTGGAAATAGCATATTTATTTAAGAATATATTCGAAAAAGAAATACAGCCGAAACTTTAATTTTCAGTTCATCCATTGTGGATGAGCTGCATCCTGTGCTTCAATTTGATGGATTTTGGATGGCTCTGTCAAAGGAACTTGTAGTTCAACCACAGCAAATCAAATTTTTATGACCTTTTTGAGAATGACGTGTGTCTTGAAGGCCACACATCTTGACGAGGAAAGAACCATTGTCGAGGTAATCGAAATTCGCACTAATATTGTGCGGAACGAACAGAAACCGCATACATAACTTCACTATATATGTACATATAAGAGAATCTGAATCATTATTTAAAAAAGTGTTGTCAGTATTACAACATATCGCCACAAAAGGAGCTTAACAGAAGAAACAGGATAAATATGGCAAGAGTTACCGATTATATAAAGAATCGAGGATATTTTAGAAGAATTTTAGTGACTCTGTTAACGACAGTTTGAAATCAGCATAAAGAACATACTGGAATAATCTAAAAAAAATGTTTTAAATTTCCTGGTAATAATTTTAAGCGATAATAAGGTTATGATGTGGAAGCTTAAAAAGAAATACATATGTATGTATGTATGTATATATGTACATACATATGTACATATGTATGAATATAAACTTTACCGTCTACAAAACATTTGAAACTGCTGGGAAATACGTATAATGGAAATTCCAGCATATATGAAAGCATTCTGTAGATCACAAAGAAATCAAGATTCTCCAAAGAATAACTAAGTACTAATGTTCGACCTGAAATCTTCATAATAGCGATTGTCAGAAACCTACATATGTATGTATGTATGTTAAGTGACGCAAAGAACCACATAAGCTTTAAAATTATTTTGGGACACGTCAGTAAATTTGCAATTGTTTTGGGTTTACAAATTTCAGCCTTTATGATCGTTTTGTCGTACTTTACGACTTGTTTTGGGTATTTACAAGAACCCGAATCAAAATATTTATCTCGAAAGGTTTTTATTTTTTATATATTGGTAATTTACTTCCGCTAATAAAAATCATACATTAACGTTAAAATGCGAGCACCGAAAATTGGAAGGTGTGAACATGATCAGGTGCGGTAGGTGTGATTGCTTTCTGGGATTGTCCGTGTGGGCGGAACGAACAAATGAGACCCAATTTTTGTTGTTTATCGTCTTTAAACAAACTGATAAGGAAAAGTACAAATAACAAGACAATATCGAAGTAAGCAAAAATTAACAAACAGAACGTTTTAAATATACATATGTATGTAAAAGACCGAAAAAGAGATCGAAAGAAGGGGGCATGACGTCATTATGGCGAGATCGAAAAGTCAGGCAGTAGCCAATGATCAATAATAATTCCAACAGGTAGTTGAAAATAAAAAGTAAAAACAAAAACAAATGTTTACACGCACTCACACACAGACAGAAAAGAGAGGCAGCGGCAAGTGTAAGACTGTGTTAGTGTCTGTGTGTGTGTATGTGTGGGGCGATCTTGTTCGACTTGAAACTAAGGTCGTATTTTCTCTCGATTGATTGCCAACGCGTCGCCGTCAGTCAAGCTTCCATTACACAGATTCTCAGTTTTTAAAATTATTTTTGTTTTTTTTTTGGTTAAAAATTAAAAGCAGTTGTCAATGGAATGTAAAACAGTTTTAGAAATAAAGTGGTAGAAGGGGTTGGGGGTGGCGTTATATACAATTGATTTGTTCATAAACTTACCTTTGGTTGAACCGTAGATGAGGGTGGTGGTGGTGGAAATTGTACTAGAGAATTGCTTAGACTGGAGCGTTTGAAACCACCGTTATTACTGCTTGAAGGACTGCTCGAGCTACTCTGATGATTGTGATGATAATTGGGGTGCCCTTGGTATTGATGATGATGTTGATGCTGACCGGTGGCCACTGAAGTGGCGGCTGCTACAGCTGCGGCAACAACGTGCTGGAAATGTTGTGTGGTAGTTGCTGTGCCAATTGATGAGGTATTCAAATTGAAAGTTCCTCCAGTAATGCCTCCGCTGCCGGCTTGTCGTTGACCTTGTTGTAGTAAGGCTGCGTTAAGTATCTTTGGCGTAGTTATCGGTGTCGCGTTTAGGCCAGCCGGGTTTGTTGTTGTTGTCCACACAGACATTTCGACAAGTCCTTGTGTCTGAGTCCTTGACAGGCAAAACTGGCTTTTGGAGACATTTTTCAAATTTTACACGTTAAGAATGTTAAAGTAGTAACGAAATAAAAGTAATCAAAATGTGAACAGCAACAAACACGACAACAAATTAAAATGTGAAGTTAAATTAAGTACGTAAACGACAATCATTCAGTCTTCGATTTAAGATTTCAACAATCCATTGCGATGTTGTTAAGCGTATGGTGATGCCAGACTGTTATTAATTTGGTTTAAGCCAAAAACGAGATAATCGATAAATGTTGATATTGCAAACATATTTCAAAACCATTTAAAATGTATGAAAAATGAGAACAACCACTTAATTAATTTCCAATTTTGTGTTAATTTAATTTCAATTGCATTAAGAGTTCGTTTTTATAGACAGCTTTAAAAATTTCATGTAGATAGCATTCTACCTGTGTAAAAGTTTTTAGTCTATCGATAAAAATAGAGATGAGCGGACATTTTGGCGCACTGTGATTTCGAAATTCCAATTCAATTTAAAATTCTAAACTAATTGCAGCACAAATATTTTTGAATAATTCTTTAACTAAACTCTATTAGAAATTTTAATAAGCTGAAATGTTGATTATAAAGATTTACTATATTGAAATGAAGTCAAGAAGTCATATAAATACATTTTTTTGCTCATCACTAATCTTATTGAAGTAGTAACGTTTTTTTTAAAGTTGAAAAATTGCAGAAATTCGATTCACAGTTCTTTTCTTGTTAATGTTATAGTTGTTTATATCACAGCCATAAATCAAATACGCCCCCGCAACAAACAAATTGCACTAATTAAATTTATTTTTAACACAAATTAAGCGCACTCTTTACCTCCCGCCATCGGCAGTAGCAGCAGCTGTGACATATATTTATTTATTTATTTTCGCTTGTGGCTTTTCGTTACAGTTTTGGTTTTGCTTTTGTCTTTTCTAAGAGGCCTCTAACACTTGCGCATCGCCTTGAACTTGCATTGGTATTTGTGTCTATGTGTATGTATGTATGTTGTGTGTTTGTGCAGGTGTGGGTTGGCGTAGGTGACAATAGCTTTGGCGGTTTCGATTTTAACACCATGTATTCCAAGGGTAAATGGGGTATATAGGGACTATCAATAGATATGTTATACATAGAAGCAAGAATTTATTACCTTTCACCCATTAGAGTAGCCCTAATTGAGTATATATAAGTTAAAGAGAAAAGTTTGCATCAAACTTAATTATTGGCATTATTTACCTCACAGGTATCTATGAAATGTATCCATTTTTCGTATACATTATTCTATTTCGAATATCACGTATTTGTGATTGCTTTCCATCGATTCAGCGGGGTAGTGGGAAGCTTTTTAGTTAGGCTTGCGCGTAACAGGGGCTTTGTTCTGGTGTCGCAAGGGTCATTGGTACGTAAACATTTGAAATTGTTGGCATAGTCAAGTGACCTGCACCCTAATTTGCTGTAGGGTATCTTGTAATCGGCACTTCCGACTTAATATATAGAATTTGGGTTTTTTTTTTTTGGTGTGCTTTTCTTTCGCCTTTACTTTGGCTTGTGAATTAATTGAACAAACAAATTGTAGAAATAGTGCTTGGGGGCGATAGATACCAAGCTATACAAAAAGTCATGTGCCACGTTTATCGGTTAAATTTATTTATTAGATACAGATACCTATACATATATGTATATGTACATTCCCCCCCATCTTTGTTCCACACCTTAAAAATTCGGTGGGTTTTCGTATGTTTTCCGTTACATTGCCAAGGTGTTAGAAATATGCGCAAAACCTTATCTGTATGTGTGACAGTATCTATGTGTGCCTCACTGTATTTGTGTGTGTGTGTGTGTGTGACGTGTTTTGGCTGCCATATTTGTTTATTTGTTTGAAAATTCAAAAAAAAAAAAAACGGAAAACAAAAAGGTCTAGACTAGGGGTCAAGTAATTTTACTTAGTCGCAGTTATAGTAAACTATGAGCTAATGTATTACCCTTCCACTTCACCCCCTTTTGACCATTAATGATCGACCATTGCGTTGCATGAAAAATACTCGTGAATCGCTTGCGATTCTCAGTCTCTGTGTGAATGTGAATACTATAATTAAAGGCAATTGAAATCAATAAATGATCGAGTACAAAAACCGTAATCCCTATGTACTAGCAATTGGGGCAAACAAATGAATTGTGCGGGGGTAGGGGGGGGGATTTTGGGGTACGATCTTGTATTTTGAAGCTCTGACTGTAATTTTTTTTTTTATTTTTTTTTTGTAATTTGTTATGTCTAAAAGACGCCAAGTCATTGGCTATTAATAAACCTTTTCTCAGAAATATGTATTTACTTTCGATAACAATACTAAAATATATATGTATATATCTATATGTATGGTGTGTAGGAATACATACATATGTACATATGTATGTACATACATATATGTATGTATGTATATAAGCTTCTACTTCATGCTATATGCCTTTGCTTTGACGTTTGAAAAAAAGGGGTATGTAAATATCTACTTATATGGCAAATAAATTTGTTTGTCATTGTAAACTTTGAAATGGACGTAGGACAGGGGATGGCAAAGAAGGAGCTGAAGGGCATATGTTCAATTATCGTTTTCTTGAATTGAAATAGTTTATTTATATATGTATATATATAGTTCATATTAAATGAATAAAGAAAAGAATGTACGTTTACGATTTAAAAAGATTGCAGAAAACAAGCAATCTGGTATTCCACTCTTCCTTTCTTCGTTCGAAACAGTACAGTTACTTTAATAGATCTCCACTTGATCCTCGATATAAGAAAGCAAGGAGCCTAAATTGTTTCCCATTTTCAAGTGTATTTAAATGGGAAGTTTTTCTTGATCTTTTTTATTTATAAAATAAAATTTAAATCATAGATCTTAGTTTTTTAATATTATATTGATTTTATATTCTTCTTTTTCTATTTCAAATCAATATTTGTTGGCAAGTTGCTTAAGCTTGGAATAACAGAATACAGATTATTTTTGTAAGCTTGTATGCATTCATATTCATCAGTTGACTCTATCCACATATCGTGACATATATTGTAGAAAAAAAATATGACTAATTTATTCAACACGACAATAATGGTATCTTCACTATAAATTGTCCGATTTGTTTTGCTATATATTATGATTGTGCTGGACTAGCCAGTTTAGGCTAAACAAATCTAAGCAACTTACAAAATTTCTCAAATTAATTTATTCAATTTTTATGCCTTATTTTGTAATATATAATCTAATATACCTCACTATTTTTCTAAAATATATAGAATTAGAAACTTTTGTATGTTTCTTTTATTGAGAGGTGAGCTATTGTCTCTTTTTGAATTAATTTTTAGCTACGCCCATGTGATTAGGGAGTTCAAAATGTTCAATATTGGACTGCTACTTATATATGTACATATGTATGAATGTATTTCTATATATATATGTACATATATAGGTGGTCACAATTCTAGCACATTCAATTTTAAAATAAATATCAATATATAAAGCAGTAATTTCCTTCAGCTTTTAACAAATGAAAAAATCGCAAAATATGAACTTGAAATGGTTTTTATAGAACAAGGTAAAGTCAACTAAGTCAACTTTAAACCGATAACAATTGCTAATATAATTCTGGAACTATACAATAGAACAGTTTTTTATGTAATATGTATATATAAAATAAGTATACCTCGGAATCATCCCGATCATACACGATTCGTCAAAAATAGTGATTAAAATTAATAATTTTGTGTTTGATATCACAAAATTTAGGGTTTTCGAGTTTGACTTACTTCTAAATGTATCCACCAAGTTTTATTAGAATCGGTTAACTATATTATATACATAACTCGCCTAGGAATGAGCGGTAGAAAAATAATTTTTGTATTATAAACTTATCTATTTTTTAACTTGCTAATTTTAAAACGATAGTTAATAAATTTGGTATTTGTAAGTTTTGTATATTTAGAAATATCTCTATTGAGTTTCAGCAGAACCGATCGAATATATATTATAAGTATATGCCAAAGAAACAATCAAACCAAAAAAAATTTCTAACATAAAAAAATTGTATTATTTTCAATCCACAGTAGTTGAATTTTGATTGGACTAGTTTTATGTACTTCATAATGATTCTGTTTAATTATGTTTATATAATTATCAGAAAGACAGTTCAAAGGGTATACGAATTTTCCTTTCAATCACTTAAAGGGAGATAAAAAATATTAAATTTCAGATTTTTAAATAGATTTAGGCTCTTTAATGCTTAAAAAACTAGAATTCACAATAGTTAAAATATATATTACATAAAAAAAGGTAAATAAATTGCTAAGTACGCGGCATAACTAACATCTAATGGACAAGATCAACATCACAAAATTAACATAATCAACAAAATTAAAAATTAATTAACTAAAATGTTAAAATATTTCACAATTTGGTCAGCGTATTGTCTGACCAATGGAACCCATGGATTGCTTTCGCTGATTATTGACCTCAAAACGTTCCATAATTTTGGCCACAATTGATGAGGGTGGCTGATCTGGATTACCCGTTAGTCCGCGATAACCCAAAACACTGGAATCAGCCAATGAGCTGGCCACAGTAAGTCTTTTGACAAATGCCTCCGTATCGATGCCCGCCACTTGTGAGGGTTTTAAGAAACGTTTTGGTATTCGTGATAGCATATCCTCTGATCCTACAGTTGGGCCAAAACCCAAATTTATAAGTATGGCCTCAGGATCTGGTTTGCGTGATTCCAATAGACTGTCCACACTCGAATATCGACTCGAATCCGATTGTACGGATGTTGATGAATCTCTCAGTAATAAACTGCTGAAACGATGTTGACGCAACGCTTGTGGACTTAATTCGGGAGCTGTGCTACTGCTGCTGCGGCAAGAATCAAAGGACTCCTCATGGCGTAGACAACGTCTGGAAATGTGACGCTGCAAAGCCAGGACAACATTTCGACTCTGCAGTGGCAAGACATGGGCAATCTCCAATTCCATTTCATCCAGTTCATCCTGCTCCTCCTCATCCTCATCCTCATTCTCCTCAACATCAGCAGCATAGGCTTGACATTCGAATTCACTTTTCATTTGATGTAACTCATCATCATTATCATCCACTTCAATGGCCAATTGTTGGCGTTGTAATCTCTTGCGCTTACGCAACGGTTTAGTGGGGGGAAAATGCTCTTCCATTGACTGTAAATTGTCTGTACTGCCGGCCAGGGTCTGGACCTTGATTGGGGTTGAAGTTGATGCCAATGCTGCAGCGGCTTCTGATGTTTTGGCCTCGAAATTGCTGCAACTGTGAGAGCGTTCCATGGTTAAGTGTCTTGTGTTACGGTCACGGCAGCTTGAGTTACGTTTTCTTCCCTCTTGGTAGTGTCAACTGTTGTTAGTTGTGGAGGCTTTTGTTCATATTTAGCACTAGGAATGAGGAGAGTTGTTTTTTGTTGTTGTTGTTTTTTTAAGTTACTTATATTTTTTAAAGTGTTTTTCTCTTGAAAAACAATAAACGTGTTTTATTAAATTCCGCTTTGTGTGTTTTTCGTGTTTGGTTGTTTTTATTTTGACGTTTTTTTGTTTTTTTTTTTTGTTTTGCGCTTATTAGAGGAATTGTAGCTGTTAATCAGTCAACGATTCTCATTCCGATTTCAATTTCAATTCGAATTCTATGACCCCGGATTTATTAAAATAAAATCAAAATAACGTCGTTTCAGGCACTTGACATTGATGTTGATAGGTATCGTTTCCTTCTGCAGTGCCTTCAAATGATTTTTTGCTTCTTATTTGCGGTTAAATCAACGTTCGTTCTCCCTCCCTTCCTTTCTCTCTATCTCTGTCTCTTTCTGTTATTGTTATAATTTTCTTATTTAATTATATTTATTTATGTATTAAGTACAACTTTGGGTATTAATCATATATGGACGAGTGATTTACAAAAACAGAGAAAGAGCAAAAATCTAGAGAGTGTGTGGGGAGAGATCCAGCGAGCAGCTGCTTCGTTCCGTTCAAAATGATCTTCAAAACAAAACTGAAATCGCATTGCAAATGAAACGAAAGTCGAGCCGAAGTCAAAGCTCCACATCGCTTCGTTTGCTCTCTGGGGGAGCAAGTTAAAAAAAAATTATTTTGCGGGGGCATTTCCTCAAGCACGACAACACCGAAGCGCGCCAATCTATTAAAACTTTTGATTAAAAGCACAGTCACAAAGAGCTTCCCCCACTACTCCCCAGCTGTGAGATGAGTCCATGTATGCACAGAGCGAAAGAGAGAGAAAGAGAGTGAGTAAGAAAAAGAGAGACGGGGTTAAGGGGAGTGTTGCGATCGTTGGGGAAAAACCTTCGTTAACTTATAGATTGGAGCATTTTAATACCCTATAATCACAGAGTTTACTAAATATGAAGTAAAATAGAATATTTAAAATAGATTAAAAAGAATGTTTTATATAATAAGTATCAAACGTTGAGTCGACTATTTTATTTAAAAAATGCTTAATAGTACTTTAAATCATAAAATATATAATATATGTTCACATAAATATTTATTAAATTTCTATAATTCCATACAATCTCTTGAAACCTTTGAAAACACTGGGAAAATATTGTTTTTTCTCTAAAGAATGAAGGTTTGAAATTTGTGAATAGTTAAAAAACAGATTCTAACTATTATAATGATGATAGAAAACGCAAATTTAATTATAGTTGAGTATAAATTCAGTAAAGTTAAATGATAGAGTGCCATTTGATACAGGGTATTTTAATGCCACCGCCCTAAATTAAAGGTATTGGAATTGTTGTTGTTAACCAGCTTTAAACACGATAACAGATAAATGAATGTGAGAGCCAAAGTGCCATATCTTAAGTATTATTTGCACGTTTTCTTTTTATATATTGTTTATAGCCATAAATGTGACTGTACTCAGATCTTACAATTAATCTTTAGGGTCATAAACATCTCTTTACCTGATTAAACTGCAACGGAATGCATGAGATGATTTAATTACCGTGTCTTTTGATGTTCCCAGTTCAACAAACATGCGGAAGCATCAGAATCAGAGTCAGAGTCAAGTGTCGATTGTTGGCCACACTGTAAACAATTTTATTGTTAACCAATTTTACAATATCAAATCAGTTGTACAGTGTCAAAGCTTTTGCAAAAGCTTTTTACAGTCTAAAAGCCGACAGCTGATCTGATTTAGTCAATAAGCTTTAATATTCTAAAGCTTAGATTTACTAACTGTAAAACAATGCAGATTTCAAGTAACCAAATTAGAATTTCGACACGCTCCTATTAGCCATTAGCCATTTAGTGCCGTTAACTTCAGATCTTTCAAAATGGCTTATACATACATATGGAATAACAGCTGTCACACCGACATAAAACACACACACAGACACACACACACATGAACAAAAATTTTGATTGTTTAACCACACGATGCCATAAGCGAGGAAAAACAAATTTACACAAGTCTTCAAAAGATTTCAATTTTGATAGGTGTATATAAGTACATGGAAACAGGTGAAACAGTCTCAGGTCGTTTCATGCTCATAAATATGCCTCGCTAAAATGACTTTCAAAATTTGTTATTGCTAATTCGGTTTTGGTTCTACATATTGTATATATTTCTAATAAAAATTTGTAATTTTCAATTAAAAAAAAAAAAAAAACATTTGTACAGGAAAAACAACAACAACAACAGCAAAATGCCATAATCACGTTGTATAATTAACTTGAAGTTAATTTCAAGTCCGCCGCACTCATCAATAAGTATGTACAACAACAATAACTGCAATCCGGCACAGCAGTAAATCTGAATTGAGTAATAGGTTAAAACAAATCAAATTTTATTTATTAACCTAACAGCCACACATACCGAAAAAACATAAAATTAAAAACAAAATTATAAATTTTTGCGCAAGGTTCGTATTGGATACTGCAACTTGAATTTACACTAGGAAAACTATTTGAAACCGAACCAGTTGGGAATTTTAAGCAAGGAAGTTGGCGGGGCTGAGAATGAACTTAAATCCTATCGATGTATTGTTACTAGGTCTATATCCTTAACTTTCGCCCAACTTTATAGTAAGAGTAATAAGTTTGTTTTAGGTAAAGTTTACTTTTCTTTACCTGAACAACTTGAATAATTGTTAATGAAAATATGGTAAAAAGTTGTTGTAAAAAGGGAATTTTAAGATTCCGGGCTTAATATATTTTTTATTTTTATGAATAAAGGGAAATCTATACCCGTAATTTTGGGTACGATTATATGAGCACAATAATATTTAAAAACTGATTGCTAAATTTAAAAATCGAAAGTTGGTTACACCTTTTAAATATATACGGTTAAAAACTCAAATATAATTTATAGTTTTAACCTTTCTAATTTGTTTTTTAATTTCCTACAAATCTCAATTGTTTATTCCAAACAGAACACAAAAAAAATTCCTCATATTAGAATAATTAAAGAATTTATTTATGAATTGCTTATTAGCAAACAATTATACAAATTTTTTAAATTCTCCGCGTTATTACAAATGAAATTTTTTCATTTCTTTGGTGGTTATGGAAATCTTTTTAATGAACTTGGTATGTTATTCAAGTACACGTATTTTGAATGCTTTTTTTTAAGATTTACATTATATATTCCTTAAATTTTGTTAGATTTTACACTATATTTCTTTTTTTGTCAGTGCATGCTAATTATTCCATGAACAATGTTGTTTACGGCCCATCGTTGTAATGGATTAGTGATCGGTTTTATTATTATTAAACAACAAAATTGGCATGGCTATCTTATATTCATAGATATATAATTATAAATTATTTGGATAGTGATAACAGTTAGTTAGATACACTCAAAGATTAGTAATTAATTTGCTTTAATTGCAAAATAAACTAGAAATTATCTGATTAGATATTATTTTCCACAGAATTAGACAGATTCCTTGGTCTTTGTTAACTTTGTTATACAACATGGACTGCGAGATATGAAACACGAATTGTTATTCAAAAATAACAGTTATTAGTTATACACAGACACAATGGAAATTGCACAAAAATTAAGAAAAACAAAAAAAAAAACCCAAACACAAACTGAAGCAATTTTAAAAAAAATTACCACCAGAGAACCGAAAGCTTGCGTGCCGGGAATGTCAATGAGCCTATACTACTAGATATATATATATGTATATATATACATATATGTATATATATATATTACATATTTACAAGTAGATACAAGTGTATTTGTTTTTTTTTTCTTTATAGCCTTGATCTGCCTGGATGGCCCTTTTCAATTGATTGTAATTGGTTTCATATTAAAAAGTTATAAATAATACATAAAGACATGTAAGGGAAAGTGTCAATTGCAATTGAATGTGTTAAAAAAAAATGTATACAATTGATATACCGTATAGAAATGAGAGGAATATAGCTCACCTGGTTCAATCACACGATGTGATGTAAAATCTTTCACTTGGTTTTGTATAATCAATCGGGGCAATGTGGTGACACAATCTCTTCTTCTTATTTACAATCCTAATGCACTTTCTACACTGTAACTTTCTATGGTAGCTTAATATTCTTGAATTGCATTTGGGACCGAAACGCCGACGATAATTTGACGACCGACAGCAGCAACAGCAACAGCAACAGAAACAGAAACAGAAACGCAACGACAGCAACACACAACCGGCACGAATCGCTTGAGGCAGAGAACTGGTAGTGCTGAATGGTTTTCCACTTGGCTTTTGTTATGATTATATTATAATATATATCCCACCTCTACACTTTTTTTTTTTTTCTCTGGCGTATACAAAAAAATTTTTTTTTTTGTTTGTAAACTGTTGTTGGGGTTTCTTCACAACGGCTTCACAGCAAAAATTTTTGTTATCTTCTCTATCATTGTGGCATTTGTGACATTCTTTTTGGATAGACAATCTCATTCAGTCTGGGGGCATATTTATCTTTATTTTTATCAGCCTAGTCAGCGCCTCAAGCGTAAGTGTATAGTGATTGTTAGTTAAGAATATATATACATAGTTGATATATATTTGCTAGGTTTTTGTTTTTTTTTTTATTAGTTATATTATGGGTTTTTTGTTTTGCAAAACAAATGTAAAACTAAGTCATCCACAACAAACAACACTGAGTGATTTAAATATACGAGAAGAGGGGGAACGGAGGGTTTGGTTATACACAACAGATGTTAAGGTATAACCAGTAAAAAATTTCCGCTTTAACACGTTTGAAAGTCTGCGAGTAGCGCTCTATGAATGAAAATGCAAAACCAAAAACCATAAACCAAAAGTCAGACTCAAAGCCAAAGCTAAAACTTGCTGCTGCAGCAGCATTGGCAACTGGTCCATCAGTGCTGTCAAATATTTTGGCCTTTTTCTGGCCAATTGATTGGAAAATTATTTAATAGGTGATATCAATCTGAAGTAGCTTAAAGTTTAGAATTTAATTTATTTGCAGTTTCCTAAGAATTGTAATTGTTTATTAATTTACAAAACAACATTTAAAATCTCTTCTTTTAATCTAGTCTTTTAAATTTTTTGTAAAGGTTAAGATCAATTTCTATATATCTTACAGTAAAAGGCAAAACAATATAAAGGATTTTTTAAAAGGAAAAATAATAATTCTTAAAAGTTTGCAAAATATTGACTAATCTGAAAATTAAAGTAATACAACAATTGTTTTTATCTTAAAACTTTTTTATGATTGTTCATATGTGAGTTATGTATATGAAATTGATTAAAATTGTGAATATAAGAAATTAAATATGTATACTGTTTGGTCAGTTATACTAAAACAAATATGCCAGCACTGGTAATATATATATTATATAGTATTATATAGTATAACAAAAGAAACGGTTATTATTTAAAAGAAGAAAAATCCATGTAATTTTTTATTAGCAATAAATAGTGTTTATTGTAATTTCTGGAGTTATATGTTAAGCTCGATGTTAATATCTGTTCTAAAATTTTTTATTTAAACAAAAGAAAAAACAAATTATTGATGCTGCAGCTAACTATAGTTAGCTCCACGGATTTACGCCGTACAATGCCCAGGTCCTCATTTAAGTTAAAATGAACTCATATTCGATCAAGATTAAATAAAAATACTATGTAAACTTTTTACTACTTACTTTTCACGAACTCGTGAGGAAAATGAATAATATAAGATTGAGTATTCTTGTTTTCCAAGTAAATATTTTGAGGTCTTATTATATTCATGTTTAAACAGTCAACTATCTTTTTGTTTAATATATATTTACAACTGATTTTATTTATAACCCTTGACAGATAATAATCAAGCAGGTTTAATTAGGCGGTTCACAAGTTCAAGCAACTCAAAAATAAGTTTTAAGGTCAGAAAATGTAAATGAAATTTTCTACAAAAATCATTTATTACTTACTGTGGAATGTTAAAAAAACATAGCATACTTTTTAGCAGCAATAAAAATAAAGAACAAATGCAATGAAAATTTTAACACTTATGTTAAAGATCATTCTATATTCAAATTCTATCACTCAAACATTATCTATTTTTATCTATTATTAAAAATTTAGACTTTATTACTATATTTTCTACATTAAAAAATACCAAAATTATAATTAATATTTCAAAAGAATTAGTTACAAACGTTTTATAGATAATTTTAAATGTTGGGAATATAAAAAAAACAGTTGTAATTTTGTTAAAGGTATCTCTTACTATTTTTAAACTTCAAAATTAATTTAGATTGTAGAAATGTGCATTATAATTATCTACTGATTCATAATGAACAACTTTCAGTTAAAATTCTACCATTAAGTTACCTTTATAATGGAGTTCTAGGTCATACATACTTACCTTATCAATGAGTTAACACACTTTTTAGAATTCTTTTTTTACTTTTTGTTCTTTATTTAAATTTTGTGTATTCATTACGATTATATTGTACAATTTTATTTTGTTTTTGTTTTCATTTCATTTTTTTTTCTCACTTGTTTCTGTTTTATAATCAGTTTTTCTTTTCTATTTTTCGCGGAATTCTATCCAACAGTAACAAAAAATAAATTATTGGCTTTTGTTTTATGTCTTTTTTTTGTTGTTTCGTTTGTTTTGTTTTAAATATATTTATATACGCATATGTGTATATATAGATATATAGAGAGAGCATAAAACTTATAAATTAAAAACTAAAAATTACAGATTTATAACATGTGGGCAAGATTTTTCGATCAACTCTCTTCAATCATCATATTTAAAAGATATTTTGTATTATTTATCATTAAAGTTTTTTGTTTGTTTTTTGTTCTTTTTTTTATTTAACACTAGAAACAAATTGTGATTGTACAACACTACAAGAAGTGATTGAAAAAGTGAGGGAGAGAAAGAGCGAGAAAGAGTGGAGACTGAGTGTGGGTGGGAAAGGATTAAGGTGAGTGGCAAAAAATAGTTTATTAAAATTAAGAAAACAAATTATAATTATAATATTGAGCATTTGATTTTAAAAAAGTATTATATGTGTATGTTATGTATATATATATATTTATATATTATTAAAACTTGTAGCAATCTGTTGCGGAGTATTCGTTGTGGGAGATATTACAATTAAACATATGTATATCATATATATGGATGAAGGTTTTTAAATGGAAATCTCTACTATGAAAATTGTACAGTTTTTTTTTTACTTTTGTTCTTCTTTTTCCCGTCATCTTTTCGCTTTTCCTTTTTTTTTTTTTGTTGTTGTGTTTTTGTTTTTTTAATTAAATTAAACTGTTAATTATGGCAAACAAAGATTGTTAAACGCTCTGGCGTTATGCTATGCGATTCTATATATCTGGTTTACTATGTTCTATGATCTGTTTTCCTTCGACTTCTATATGTATTTTGTGGTGCTACAGATTTCCCTTTCTTTTCTATGATTTTCATTCCTTTTTTTTCGTCCTTTTTTTGTGGAGTTTTTTTTCTTCTTCATTTTGTTTTAAATCAACAAGATTTGTAGATTGTTTTGTTTGTTTTACAACAAATGCACACAATTTTTGTATGGTTAATTTTTTTTTTTGTGTCTTGTATGTTTTTTTTTTGTTCCCTTAAACTGGTTCTTAATTTTAAAGATTTATCAACATGTTTTTATTGCAGAGAGTGTGTTTCTTATATATATATATATCTATATATAAGTATAGATTTATATAGTTAGATTTATAAAGTAAATAATTATTTTTGTCTTTACCATTTTGTTTTGCTCATTGTTTTTTTTTTTTTTTGTTTTTCATCAATCGGAGATCCTAAACATATTCATAATTCAACATTATACAAAAAATATATATAGAAATATATATATATTATAGCCAAACACAATAAAGAGATTGAAAAGAGAAATATAGAACAAACGATTTGTGTGTGTGTGTATGTATGTGTGTATATATGTGTTGTGTATATGAGTGATAATAATTTTACAAATTTATATTCAACAATCAAAAATGCTTAAGCCAAATGTACATAAGTATTATAATAGAGTTATACAAGTACACAAATATATATATATATATATTTATATTTATATAAAAAATAAGTAATAGTTTCAATTTAGATTTAGTTTTAGTATTAAAACTTGATTAGTTTTCTCCAACTGGGAAGACCTAAGGCCTCTAGCATAACAGATGGAAAGTAAAAGCGGAAACGGAAGCCAACTTATGTTTTACTGGACAGATGTTTTGCACTATATTCGATATACATATATAGTCGATATACATATATATATATATGTATAGATATAAATTAATTCAAGGCTTATGCAAATATTGTATTCAAGTTAATGTTTAAATTTGATCGAACAATTTCAATTTATGTAATCTCATTGTAGCTAAATTACTAATCAAAACATGTTTAATATATGCATATAACTTTATATACATATGTATATACATATATGTATATATGTATATATATACATATATTCTTATGCCTTCTGCTTCTGTTGTTCAATTTAAATTAAAATAAGACCTAAGAACTAATTGAAAATGGCTTATTGAAACAACTTCTCTTAGCGAAAAAATTGTGTCCATAGATTTTGTGCTTGCTTGGTTGATTGTTCTGGTTTTTTTTTCCTTTTTTTTTTGTTGTTATTGTTTTTGTTTTTTCTATTGATTGGGCAACTCCGTCAGCGTCACATCATACAGATCATCCTCAATCTGTTGCACTTCTAGCAAAAAGATATCCTCATTGCAATAGAAGGATATCATATCATCATCAATTTTCGCCGTAATCCTAAAATAATTAAGAAAAAAAATAAATATTATCATTTTAGAGATATGAGTTTTAAAACCAAATCCATTTTTTTATTTTTTTTCTTTTTAACCTCAAGCCAATTAGATAAATTATTGATTCAAGTTGGTTTAAGGGTAAGGGGAAACAATTCACACAAAACACCCAATTAAAAACAGGATTAGCACACAATGAGCGCAGGTTAGATTAATTTTACATTAACAAAAATGAATGTGGTGTTCAAGGGGGCGGGGTTGGAAATAGGTTCTTATCCTTTTTGATGGGTGATGGGGAATTTTGATAAAATTTCTGTATCTTCTATGTGCGTGGTGTGTTCATCTCTGTGTATGTGTTGTGTGTGTGTGTGTGTGTGTGCGTGAGTGTATATGCGTGTTTATTTGATCCTTCAAAAACTGTTTACTTACCCCTTTTTATTTGTGCGATAAATGTTATTTATGCTCGTTGTTGAGATTTTGTATTTGTTTTCAATCTGCAATTGAGAAACAAGAGAAATATGATGTTTTTTTTTTTGTTTCTTTGTCTGTTTTGTTCTTGTTGTATTTTTTTGTTTCTTTGTTGTGTTGTTGTTGTTGAATATTTCTCTGATAACTCTGATTGAATGTAATTTTGTTCATTTTAATGCCAATTTCGCATTTCGCTACTAACACATGGACTTAAGATGCTGGTGGGTACAGTTGTGCTTTAGTGTTATAGTGTGGGGAATTCAAAGTGCCATTTTGCAACACTGATATAAGATGAAAATGTTCTTTGATGGTTTTGATATACATACATACATATTTAAAGATACATATCAAAAAATACATTGAATTTTCATATGACAAAAGATAAATTTGTTTTTTTGATAAAATATCCTATTATATAGATGATATAATTACATGAGGACATCCTTTAATATATTTCTCTAATAGTTTTGCATTGGGTACAATTTTGTTGAACTGATTTTTTATACTAGATTTACAAACTTTAAAAGTTTAATGATACTAATAATATTGATAATTTGAAATAGTTTTATGATTTTATGATCTCGGCCTGACTAAGCTTTAAAAACATTGTAGATTTTTAATCTATGCTTGAAACAGTTAAAATTCAATATAAAATAGTTTACAAATTTTTTTCACATTTTTCAAATTGTATTATTTTCATTGTTTAAGTCGTTTTTTAATATTCTTCTATATTTTATATATTCTAATATTAAAACTTTTTTTCATATTTTGTATATATTATTATTTTAAATTATTTACTTCGTTTATAAATATTATTATTATAATATTATGCATTCCTCTCATTAACTGAATCTAAACATTGTTATTAAATTTTATTATAAAAACGTTATAAGTTCGGCCAATTAACCTGAAGATTTTTAAATTATTGAGACCTCTTTAAAGTCAAAGTTATACATAATTTAAGTCTGAAGAGAGCACCCTAAGAAAATATATTTTTGAATATGATCGGTTTCATGTACATAATTATATTTATTTCATATTTATAAATAATCTCTTAAGATTTGAGTACTTTATTGTAGTTTTTCCTTGCTGATTTGCTGAAAAGTTACCTAAAACTTCCAATTAGCAATGAACCTGAACCATATTCTGAGCTAAAAACTTTTTATCCCTAAAGGCTTTATAGATTTTCCGAATTAAAAATCATATAAATTTAAAATTTTTATACGGTTTGGATTGTTTATTTATTTTTTTGGTTTTTTGTCTGGGTTTTGTTTGATTTCTTTTTGGGTATTTATTGATGAGTTATGCCAGAGCCTGATATTATGAACTTGGATGGTGATTATAGCGCTTTCAATTAGTTTTCAACTACAATTATCGTTATCCAGTTGTTGTATTGTTGTTTGTTTGTTTTTTTATTTTAATTTTGGCAGGATTAATGTGATGAATTTTAGTTCGATATTTAAATATATATTTATATATGCATTAATCTCGCCACGTTTATTTTTTTTTGTCATTGAACATTTTGGCATTTGAATTTGAGTTTAATTGAATTGATTCCTTTTTTTTTGTTGATTTTTTTTCATTTGTGTTTAGACCAATTTAGACCAAAATGAACAAAATTACAATAGAGTATTAGAGTTTTTAGATAATTCTCGGAGGAGGAGTAGTTTGGTAAACGAGGGAAGTGAGAAAGGGTATTAAATAAATGTATTCACAGCTATTCACTTACCGCATTGAGCAGGCCAATGGTTGTTGGTGGCACCACATGGAGCGGTGTATAGACCTCTTCATTCTCCTGCCGAACATATAACATGACCCGTTCAGATGTTGGAGGTGTCATTCGTCCCCGTTTCATTGGCGGACCAAAATCACTCATTGGTGGTGCGCTGGTCAACATCGTCTGATCCAATATGTGATCCTTTTTATCACTACATATACAGATAAAAGAGAACAGAGACAGACATAGAGACAGAGAAAAAAAAAAAACAAAAATAAAAAAAGAGAAAGTTTAGTTTGTTTCGAATTCTATATAAGCCTTGGACAATTTTGACCACGGCTTTTATGAAATGGATGACGATATTTTTACTCACGTCTGCATATCGGGCGGAAAATGATTATGGAATTTGAGCGTTGGTGTGGCAACCTTCTGGCCGTGCAGCAGGAATGGTGATGCCCCCTTCAGGTCCGGCGAGTCAGTCTCATGGCCATAGAAGCTCTGCAAGGGCGAATGCGAGTTCGAGTTGCAGTTCGAATTCGAATTGTAGCCGCCCATGGGTAGTGGGGGCTGGCGTTGACCACCTACACCTACCTTCTCCATATCCTCGGCGGGTGAGAAGAGTACCGGCGGCTTGGCAAGATCCTGCATTCCATAGAATTCGGATCGATCTGTAACCGGATGATATAGCTCGTCCAGTTTCTTACGCCCGGTGGCTGTCATCTTCCGTTTGGCCGCACGTCTCTCCTCATCGCGTGTCTTCCTCTCGGCGCCCTGTAAAATATCAACAAAATTTGTTGAAGATGAGGGATGGTGGGGTAAGTTAAAGTTGAATTCGAAATGGGATTTAATTGCGGGTTAGCTATCATTCAGTTGCCGCTTGGCGCTGGGTTACGATTACGAAAGTTGTGTGGCTCAGGTCTCAGGTGTTTGCTGGCCGACTCCCATCCAGAGCCAGCGTGTAATTAGCAATCAATCAAATGCATGGATGCCACCTTTTTTGATATTTCTGCATCGCATATTTTTATTTTTCTCCTTTTTACATTTTTACTTATTAATTAAATTCGTGTATGGCTTCGAGTGCCATAAGCTGGCCCCACCGCAGGACCCCCTACCCATTCCCCGGCAATCTTGTTGTAATGCAAAAAATATATATATATATATATATATGGAAAAAATAAAGAAAACAAAACAAGTTTTTCGCCTGGGGAACTCGGCGATTTTGTGCCATGTTGTTTGTCGCCGGACAAAAGCAACCAATGCCGCCGCCACCACCGACGCCACCACCAATCACACAGTGCACAGTGTTTAAAAAATTTACGAAATATTTCAAAAACTTTATCGCGACTAAAACTTTTTCCTGATCAAATAATGATAAAGATTTTTCTATCAGATTTGAAAACTGTCATTAGCATTTTCCAATCTCGAAGCTCTAATTAACAACAATTGTCATGGGCGTATCTTGTTTGATTTTCGAATGATTTGAATAGGGGCTCATCTAGTATAAACCAACTATTCATAAAAAATTTTTACTTTGTATGCTTAATCATTATTTCATTATTATTCAATAGTTAAAAGATTGTTTTTAAATGGTTCAAAACCAAAAACCACTTTAGAAAATTGTAAAAATATACAAATTTCTTTATCTATAATTTTAAAATATTGGACAATATTTGCAATATTGCCACCCTTAAAATCGTGTAAAATATATTGATATGTTAGCTAAAGGACATAGATTTATAAGGAATTTAAAAAAGATCTTTGTAAATTTTGTAATTTCATATAAATTTGAACTTTTCTTATTGTTTTCCTACTTTTAAAATTGTTGCACTTTTAACAAATTTTTCCCACAATTGTTATGCAGTGTGCGGAATAAGTTGCAAAATTTTTTTTTTTTAGCAATTGGCCAGGCTAGACCGAAATAGACAGACAAGGCTTAGGCAGCGACTTTGTAGTCGGTAGGCAATTGGCAAAATGGTCTACACCGTTAGGGTCAGATATTTTGCTGCACACATTTGAGAGTCAAAAAAAAAAAAACGAAAAAAAAAATGATTATAAAATACTTAGAGATTCAACATAAATATGCATACATAATAAATAATGCGGCGGCGCCCGAAACCACAAAACCGAAACCATGGAGGAGCAGAGACCGTTCCAACAACAGCAGCAGCAGCCATAGGCAGGCAAGCAAGTGGCAGCAGAGGCATCATCTTTGGTCTGGCCAGCTGCCCACCTGCCCGCTTGATTGCACATACACACACACACACACACACACACAAATATATATATGGATGCATATGTTTTGTAGGTATATATAATATATAGTCTGTTAGCTACTTTGACCGCCAATGATTGCTAGTTTGCGTGTGTTAGCAGATTCTCTTTCTCTCTTTAACTAACCAATCCACTTGTTGCTGCACTTTGCATTTGTAATTAAAAATCAGCAATTGAGCCAAGATGAAGATGATGACGACGAGGACGGCACAGGAAGTGATATTCTGTGCGCTTAACTGATGGCTTCGCAATCTTCTTTCATGGTAGTAGCCATATTATGCAAGGATGTACATAAATGCGTATCGTCCCCCTGTCTAACCATTCTACCATGCACCCCACTCTCCGTCTCTCTTTCTGTCTCCTGCAAACTCTGATTTTTTAGTTCAGTTCAGTTTCAGTTTGAGTTTTGAGTCTTTTCCATCGTCTTTTGCTTATCACAACAATTTTGCCTAGAGCAATGCATTCGCTGTACATCATTTGAGATAGGTGTGTGTGTGTGTGTGTGGCATGTAAATAACTGTATTTTATTACTTTTATTTTATCTTTGCAAAAATATCGCCAAAGTTGCGCAGGCAAAGCTTCGCCCAATCTCTCTTTCTCTCTCTGTCTCCTTTACCTTCTCTTCATCTGGCAACACTGCCGCCGCCATTTGCGGTCAATGTTCGCCTTTTGAGTATCTTGTTGTTGTTGTTGTTGTTGTTGTTAATCGACTTCAAAGTATGACGAAAAGAGAAAGAAGATGCTGCTGTTGCTGTTGCTTCTGGCCTATGGCATAGAGGAGGTTAGGCCGAGTGGGAGCTAATGTTTACTGCTAATGACATGAGACATGTCTCATCTTCTTTTCTCTCTCTTCCCCCCCACCTATTCTCCGTCTACTTTGTCTCTGTCTATCAATTATTATCAATAACTAAATGAATGAAAATTATATTCAAGTCTTTGCATGGGAAACTATTTATTCTGTAGTGTTTTTTCTGTCGAACATTGAATAAATAATTACAGTTGGCTACCAAATATTGACAATATTTTCCTTGATTATTGATCAATTTTCTCAACTTAATAATTGTCCGGCATCAACGAAACAAAAAAAAAAATTGGGCCCAAAGGTGCCAAATGGCAGGGCAACTGAAACTTGCAATTGTAAAGTGAAATCACACAATTCCCCTTCTTCATTTAAAAAAAAAAACTTAAAAAAAAAAACCATACGACATGAAAAGAAAATACGAAAAAGAGGAAACGAAATGAAATAACCTGGTACGCGAAATTTAATTGATACATTTACCGATAAACACAAGGGATGGGTCCATGTGAAATATATATAAGTATGTATGTACATACATACATACGTATATATACATATGTACATACGTATATGTATACAATATGTACAATAAGCCGACTGCCTGATATGACCAGACAATAAAAGGCCTCAGCCACAACCTCGGCCTGACCATGTCCACTCTCCATGGCTAAGATTGAGGAGGATGCCATCGAACCGCCGACGAAGAAGTGTAATGATATGAGAAAATTAAATTGGAAATCCACAAAATGATTTATTAATAAACCCCATCAAGCGAAAAAAAAAAGTGAAGGGTTTCGCGTATGAAACGAAACGAAACTTAACTCAACGGAGCCCCAGCAGCAGCAGCAGCTAAAAACAAGGGCAAAAGGTAGGGAAAGGATGCTATGGATGTTGCTGTTGCCGTTGCCATTGCTTCTTCTTACCAATATACCTTGGCCCTTGTTGATGCATGTGTGTTGGCCATTTACTTTTGTACGCGTTACGCTTTCCACTGACTGACGAACAGGAGGACAGTTCGGACAGTCACAGAGAGAACTAGCAAGAGAGAGAGAGAGAGAGAGGGAGGGAGGAAGGGAGAGAGAAAGAGAATGCCCCCAATTCGGTACAAGTTGTTGTTGATGCCGCGCAACAAGTGGCAGCGTGGCCACGTAGACCTCTTTTATTGCGGCTGCTGCTTGCTGCTCGCTTTTGGTTAGTTAGCTCATCAACCTGTTGCACGTGGCAGAGGTTGAGCACAATATCCTCTGCGTAAGAGAGGGGACCCTACCAGCTATTGCGAAATGAAATCACTTACCTTATCGCAGAAGACCTTTATCTGACAGTAGCCACGATGAAAGACTGTGGCATCTCTGGGGTCCTCGAATGTATCGATTTGTACGTGCAGCGGCAGACCCTGTAAATATATAAACATATAGATATATATATATGTATATATATAGATGTATGTGTAGGAAAATTTTTGGTTTTAAAAAATCGTAGACTGCAATTAGTCGAGAAGACCACAAGGGAAAAAGAAGGCGTATTCTACAATGTTTCTTCAACAGTTTTAGTCTTCACTGTGCCACCACCAGAAAAAAAAAGAGGAAAAAAAAAACAATCCCTTCCATGTATTTCTGTCAATGAAATATCAGACTTAATGTACGCATTACAACTCAAGGAGAACAGACAATCCGCTTTAACGAAAGAACAGACAGAAGATGGTAAAAGGAGAGGAGGCATAAGGAAGCAAGAGACGTCTCCTCTTCCTACGTTCATATGTATTTTATAATGAAAGAACCTTGTCCTTTGCCAATATGGTTGAGGCTGTTGACTCTCTTACTCTTTATGTCATTCTATTTTGATTTGCCATTAACAAGTTGGCATTAAGAGATCGAAAATAGTTATAAACAAAGAAAAACAATCTTAATATGTTTCCTAAATAATCTTAACATAAAAATAATTAATGTTTTGATTACGTTTTGATTATTGTTTTTGATATATATTTTTTTTGGATAAAGCATGTGAAGATTTTTTTTTTAAAGTAAAGTCAAGTGTTAATGAGAAAAATAATAAAAAAAAAAACTAAAGTATCTTGGATCAATCAACTTTGATTAAGATTTTGAAAACTGCATATAAAATTTAAAATGTAAAAATCCAAGTAAAAAATTTAAAATGGGAACTTAAAGAAAAATAAAAAAAAAAAAAATTTATGTTGATTTTAAAGCTAATAAAATTCTTTACGTTGGAGAAACTTTTAACCAACGTTGACAAGGAAATGCAAAAAATTAGAAATGGCATAAGAAACCGTAAAATTTAATAACTCATAAAAATATTATTGACAATTGTGTACATTATTTTTCAGCAATTTTATGTATTAACTAAAGGAAATGTCTTTTGGGATTGTCTTTATCAGAAATATCAATGGAATGTGGCCATGAGACTTTTCAAAATGTTGCAAATATTTAGATTTAAGAAAAATTAATAATAGTTAGAAATAATTTTGTATGAAACTTACCTTAACACCTTTTTGACTGCTAAAATCCGTACTAAGACATTGAACGGCAATGTTGATCTGGAAAAAGTAGATTGGAAATCAATTAAAAATGTTAAAAAAAAACAATGTCATATAAAATAAATATATACAAATATAAACAATTATGATGAATCAAAATAAATTTATAAGACAAAAAAATAAACAAACAACTGAAATGCGTCTGCTGGTTATTAGAAGGCAATTGTTTTCTCTCTATTAAGTCGATGTCCTCTTTATGCCCACGACAGTTTAAAAAATTCCAACCGACACACACACACAAACACACACACACGCATACACACATATACAAGGGGCAGGCATACGCTCACGCACAAGATCACGACAATAACAAGGCAATACACAGAGGACCAAGCCAAGTCCAAGCCAAGCTCCATCGATGGTCGAAGACGAAGACGAAGACATTGTCGAGACAAGAGACTGTGGACTGCAACAGCGACTTTGTATTGCATCCAATTCATTTTTAGTTCAACTTCAATTCAGTGTCTCTGGCATTTTAAGCATGCCACCGAGTCCAGATGCGACAGACAGACAGTCGCAAAAACGAAAAACAAAAAATAAATAAAAAAAAGGAGGAAAAAAAAAAAAGAAAATCCATCAACGCAAAAATACCAAAGGAAACAATCTTAATGGTAAAAGTGCAACATAGCAAAGAGGAAGAGGCAAGTTGGGGAGGAGGAAAAGAAAGAAAGAGAAAGAGAGAGAGAGAGAGAGGGAGAGAGATGATATTGCCCGCAGAAGAGACATTTGCCATGGCTACCATAGCCGATGATGTGGTGGACGAGCAGTATTTAATGTGAATAATTAGCGGGCGCGTACCATATACGAGTACAACGGAGTTGTAGACGTCCGAAGATGAGGATGGTATGGAAAGGAGAGAAGAGAAGAGGGGTGGAGAGGAGCAACAGCAGCACCTGCGTGTCGGTGCGTACGAAAGTTTTGCCGCTGGGAAAGGCATTGCAGCCAGGTAGGCAGCCTAACGGCATAAAACGAAATCGACATTATGCCAAGTTGGAATTGGACTCTCTCTCTTACTGGTATCCGTTGGTTACCTGATGATGGTGGGTTGCCAGTCGGTAAGTGCATCCAGACGATGTCTTTTGGCTGGATTAACATCTCACCGCGTAAACAATTTGTAAATAAAAAGCTCTATCAAATGCAGTCAAATGCTGTGATTGTTGGTATATAAAGGCATTGGTGGGGGACATCATATGGCGCAGCACTTATGGCCATTCCCAGTCCAGTCCAAGTCAAGTCAAGTCAACTTGCCATCAAGTGAGTCAGTTAATAACCGACGACCAATTTGGCAGCTAAGCAAAAGCAAACAGAAGTCACTGAACTTGAATGAAATTCAATTCAATTCAATTTTTCAGTTAATACCCTTTTAAAAAAAAATAATATCAAATATAAGGCGTGATATTTAAGGAAACATTATAAAATGTATATATAGCTATAGATTCTTAATCAGACAGTTTCATGGGTTGAACTAAAAGGTTTAAGGATTAGCAAACTTTGTTATTCATTCTAAAATCTATGGAAATTAAGAGAAATTATTCCTTTTTTCGTTCTATATATAATATATACTATATATATCCTGTTATATTTGGTTTATTTCATATTGTTTAATATGAAATTTTTATTTGTTTTATTTCCTGTCGAAAAAATTTCCTAAAACAAATAAACATCTATTGTTCTTTTACTTATTTTATTTTCTTTTTTTTTTCCACAAATAATACCATTAAAATTTTGCAGGGCTATAAAACGGCTGCTTGATTGGTTTCATTTTGAAACCGGATCCATCTTGATCATTGTGGTGTTTTTTTCATTGTTAAATTGGACTAAAAGACAATATTATTATTCTTAAAATAAAGAATGGGACTGAGCTTAAAATGGGAATTTAACTGGATCTTGATAATATAAAAAAAAAGTTATAGATTTAAAGTGATTTTAGGAAGTTTATTTGATTTGTCCAGTGAGTGAATGATATTATATTTTAGACTGTTTATACTTATATATAATATAAGGAAAGTTATAAATACAAAGTAAGTTTAAAAAGAAGAAATGAATTTATTCTTTTTTTCCAGAAAATCTTATTATTATCATTAAGAAAAAAATAAGTTTGTTGGAATTATCCTCTATATAAATGAGTTTTTAGTTTTGTCCAGAAAATATTTTTTTAAAACATCGGTCTAACATACATACATATATTAAACGCCTTAAGAAATTGATCGAAATCGAAGAAAAAGCTCACTTCAATATACTAAATTCTTCATTAGTTTGACTAGTTAGTAATAAGAATTGTATGACTAATACTTTTGAAAGTTTCAAAAAATATCGTATGACTACAAAGAGAAATATTTCAATGAGTGGAATCAAATCAAACCAAAACGAATGACCACAGTATATATGTCTATATATACACATACATATGTATATCTATGTACATTCCTTAGCTGCTATAATTAAAACTATTTCTTACGAATTTTGATGGTTTAGTCAGGGTATTTTCAATTGGCATTTGCCGTCGCCTTTCCTAGCTTAACGTTATGGGTACTAGTGATATGGTTAGTTAGGGATTAGGTTAATGCTTTTGATATGCAATAAATGGTGGGTAGGGGAATACTAACATGGCGCTTGGCAAATAGAATTGCAAATACTTTTGCAAGCAAATTAAAATTGTTGATAATTGCTAAATTAAAACGCGGTGGGAGCTCAGTAAGACAGAAGACAGAAAGACAGTGGGACAGACAGAAGCTATTGCAACAGCAGATCTGGTCATAAAGTTAAGCCCCACCGAATGGCGGCAACAACAACATTCGACATTTGCTTTGAAAATTGCCAAGTAAGTGATTAAAACTAAGTGTCATAAATAAATAAATGCATAAATTATTCTTCTCTTTTGTGTAGCAAGTGAGAAAGAGATGGCTATATTCCATACATATATAGATATATATACGTAAGTATGTATATGCTGTTGTAGAATTTGCGTTTTACTTGCAATTGAAAATAAATCAGAAATTAATTCTTCAACACACACATACACAGGCAGACATACAATCAGCATACTCATACACACACACATAAATATAAAGATACAACGCATTCAGTTTATTGTCTATCTCTTTCTGTTGCCTTAATTGAGGCGGCGCAAAAGCAAAAAAAAAAAAAAGAAGTAATACAAAATGGTGAAGTGGCAATATAGAACTAGTCGAAGTTAGACTTACTTTGGCAGAGCTCTCCAATGGATTCCAATAAACGGCAATGGCATTGTGTGACACTTCCTCGATGCAACCAACGAGGCCAACTGAGTTCTTTGTATCTGCAACGAAGAAGAAGTGTAGAAAGAAATAGAAAATATAAAACAGAGCGAAAAATGTAGCAAACTCCTCGATGAAGAAGCATAAGAAATATGTTTGTATTAACAATTAAGGAAATTTTCTGCTTGCCAAGTGACAAGTGCCTAATGAGTTATGTTTGATGGGCAAACGCATGCTGCAACATAGCAACAGCAACAGCAACAACAACAACAACCATTGGCAGCTGCTGCTGTTGCAGCTCAGATTATCTGCAATCAAACAAACGGAGCGGCGTTGCAGTGCGCGTTTATCAATGTCATAACTCTACCATTTCTGCATTGCGGGGTTTTTTTTCTTCTTCTTCTTTACCATCTCTCCCCACTCCTTTTTTTTATATATTTTTTTTTCAATAAAAACCAACAATTTACTGCTAGAAACACTAGCAACTAGCCAGGCGGCGGCAGACAGTGCTTTAGCACTGCTGGACTTCGACTTTAACTCCAACTTCAACTGCAACTGGGACTTTGTCTTTGGTTTCGTTTTACGATACGAGTATATATGTATGTATATACATACATATAAAAATATATATATGTATATATGTATATTTATCTGTATGTGTACGCACCTGCATCCAAGATTCTTTGCTTCACCGAATGCTGACGACTATGCCAGAATTGCCATGCCTTTATCTCATCTTCGGGACTCTTCTCCTCACGAAACATTAGCATGATCACACTCTGTGCGGGACAAAAAGAAACAGACAAAGAAAAAAAAAAATACATAAAATTTATAAAGTTAAATCTGTGATAAAAGTTAGTCAAATTGTTTATATATATCATACATCTAATATCAAAATATTTCATTGTTCCTTTAATCAGTTTAATTAAAATTTTGGAAAGGGAAATTTCTATCAAGTCAATTTGGAATATATCCAAAGTATATATACAAACATGCATACATATATAAATTTCTTACGTTAAATCTCTGATAAAATTTAGTTGAAATGTACGTATGTAAGTACTATTTCTAATATTGAATTTTTTTTGTAGTTTCTTTAATCAGTTTAATTAAAAATCTGGAAAGTGAAATATTCACCAACTGAACTTAAAATATATTCAAAATATCTATATAAAAATATCTGAAGTTAAATCTAAATCTAAATCTGATAAAAGGTGTTCGAATTGTTTATATTTATTTATATATATATGTTTTATCGAAATTTATCAAAATTGCTCTTAATTAAAAATCTGTAAAGTAAAATTTCTATCAACTCTACTTTAAATATATCCGAAAAATATAAACATTTGTATATATAAAAATACATCAAGTTAAATTGGACATAAATGTTTGCGGAACTGTATATTGTACATTTAATATCGAAATCTTTTACAGTTGTGAAAGACAAACTGTAAAACAAAATTTCTGTCAACTCAACTTAAAATATATTTAAAATTTATATTTTCTTCGTACATAAAAATTAATATAAACTTAATCTTAAATTTGTAAAATATATGTATATAAAAAAAGTAGTTAAAAAATTTTTTTGCTTCAAAAAATATATATTGTAATAAATTTTAATGCTTAAGTTAATAGTCGTATCCCTGAATTTCATATATTTTAGAGTCAAACGTACAAAATTTAATTTAGCCAAAATTTGTTACTAAACAATTTGTCTGGGCCCAAGAAATGTATTTATTTACCTTTAAGCTTTTAAATGGTATTTAGTTTTTTAATTATTTTTTTTTTAAATTAAATGACTATATATTTAAAAAGAAAATCAACATTATTGTTTTTTTTTATAGCTTCATATTTAGTATGGGGAAAAAATCATGTGATTAAAGTTCAAAAGTTCAAAGAAAGATTATTCATAGTTTCATGGCTAGTTTTAGATTTTTTTTAAAAGAACTTAAATCATTAAATGTTTTAAAAAATTGAAAAATAAGGGAAACGTAACCTCTTTTGAAACATTTTTATCTATATTTAATGAGTTATTTTTATGAAATACTCTTAGTCTATAATTTAATGAAACTTTTGGTATGCTCAAATTGATAAACTTTCACCTTGATTTATTTTTTACCATTGCTAGGTAAACTTATTAAATCTGACTTTGATATAAAGCATATAAACCTACATTGATTGAAGATTTTGAATATTGATTAGTGTATGATGCCATCTGAATAATCTGAAATATATGCGTTGTGACACTCAACTTCACAACTTTGAGAACTCACGCACCCCAGAATAAAAAGGAAAAGGGAAAAGTCAAAGGGATTATGCATATTGAACAAAAGGACGAATTCGATTTAGCAGAAAAATATCTAGCACATTTCATTTTTTTTTTTTTTTTGTTTTTGTTTCCTTCCCAAGATACATTTACATTTGCATTCGTTTTACTGTCTCTTCTTTTTTTAGATTTTGAATAATTATCCCAAAGGAAGCGCATAGATACATAGATACTGTTACTTTTTTTTTTTTTTTTGGTTATTCTCAAAACAAATTGCAACCCTTTCGTTAAGAAACGGAGAAAAAAAACTCAAACTGATTAGAGCATAAATATTTTTGTATGTTTTTTTCCAGTTCTTTACATATTCATGGGCTAATCAGCTCGTAAATTATACACGACAGTTTCTTTCTTCGTTTATAAATTTTTTTTTCCACATTTTCCAACGTTTTCTAACAGATCAGTTTTCCCGTTAGAAATGCAAATGTAGTCTTGATTTTTCTTCATTTCACTTAAAGAGACTAAGAATAAAAAAAAATAAAGGGCGCGCTACTCCGTTGGAGGGCTAAACAAATAAACTCGTAAATTAATTTTGACACTTTTTTTTTTCTTTGGTATTCCCTTGCAAAATTATGGCAGTTTTATGGTAATATGAGATGCGACACGAAGAACTTGAGCAGGAGACACAATTAAGGTGAGAAAAACCACTGAGACAAAGATAGACAGACCAAAAGAGAGAGAGAAAAGGATATATATTAGAGGTAGAAAATTTTCTGGTATCTAAATAGATCTTGCCTTGATTTTATTTCCTTTTTGCTTTAATTTGTATGTGGCAAAAGTTTCTCCACTTGGTTATGCAAATTATATTGGACTACCTTTTCGATACAAAAATTTTCTGAAAATTCTCAATTGTTGTTTACTTAGCATCCAACCATTCACTTCCACTTCCACTTCCACTTTCCCATTCATTGAATTTCAACTGTAACTTTGATTGTCATTCTTCAACTCTCAACGGTTCAGTTTACAATTTGCATTTCCAGTAGCAGACGTCATTTAAGCTTATCTGATTGATGATGTTGAGTTATGTCTCTCTGTATGTGTATGTATTGTGCTCCCGATCCTTAAGATCCTGGTCCTGAACAAACATAGAAAAAGAAACGCAGCCAAGATTTAAGATATGTTGAAAGGCTTCCCCCATTTGCATTGAACGGCATATTCAAATTCTCATAAAAGGATTGCGAGCCCGTTGCCGTATTCAGTATCATTTATCATCGCCCATCGTATATCCTAGATGATATGCCCAAGACGCAGACGCAGACGCAGTGGCAAGCAACCAAAAAAAAAAAGTGGCAGCCGGATGCGGCGCATGTGTAATTGAGCAAAGGGTGGCGAGCTGCCAAACTTTATTAGCGCTCAGGCCATTTGACAATGTCCTTGTTCTTGTCCTCGGGGTAAGGGTCCTGACAAATAGCCTACCTAAGACAAACATTTCGTTGCCAAAGGGTTTTCGTTAACGTAACCAAGGGAAAGAAAAAGGGAAATGGGCATGGAAATAAGAAAAAAAAAAGGGGTTGGCTCAATATGCTGTTCGTGGTGTTGATGGCATAAACACAAAACAAGTATTAATAAGAAAAAAATCAAAAAAAAGGAGCAGAAATGATTGACAAAGCTCCACACAATGGCCCACACCCAATCAGTCATGCCCATAGCCTATGGCTATATATCTACTTGAAATCCTACAATATTCGATAGCCCAACTATGGGCCATGATATGTCATGGATTATAGAAACCACATTTGCATGTTTGTTTTTTGAATAGAAAAACTAAAGAAAATTGGAACTATTCTTTTAGAAAATTTAGAAAAACTATTCTCTGATTTTAAAAGAAAATTCAAATTGCTCAACGATAAAGATATTAAATGTGACTATACATTATAAATGTATAAATATATAACTTTGAGAAGTAATATAAAATAATTTAAATTATAAATGTTATATTAACTTTGAAAAGTAATATAAAATAATTTAAATTATAAATGTTATATTAACTTTGAAAAGTAATATAAAATAATTTAAATTATAAATGTTATATTAACTTTGAAAAGTAATATAAAATAATTTAAATTCTATTTAAACAGTTCAATAATGTAATGTAAAATAATTTAAATTCTATTTAAACAGTTCAATACGAATATTAACTTAGTATTATAAACTTATTCCAAAGATTTTTAAATATTTGTCTATCAAAATTTTTAAATTTAAAGAATTTTAAATATTTGCATATAATTTTTGAAATATTTCTTGAACTTACCTTAACTGTTGTATTTTTAATGGGCTTATCCACATCGTGAACATATTCCAATGTAATGCCATAGAACTGACCCTTATTTATATAGGTAATGCGATCATCCTCGCGCCTCTGCGACGAGCTAATAGGACTCTCCAAATGATAACGGAAGCCCACATTTGTGAAGCTTTAAAAGAGAAAAAGAAAAAAAAAGAAAAGAAAATAAGTAAATTATTAAGAAATTATATTTTAGATCTATTAAATAATTCCAACTATTTTTTTTTTAATTTTTAATTCATGTTCTTTGTTTGAGACTTACATTTTTGGTATTTGTATTTTATCGGCATCATTTTGTCGTCCAAAATCATGCCAGGGTCTTGAGCGTGTTGAGCCATTTGTGCTTGTGTCTACCAGGGATGTAGTTGGACTATTTTGGCTGCCATGGACCACAGTTCGTTGCTGTTGCTGTTGAAGGCTATTGACCGAAACGGGAATGCTGCCATTGGCATCGATCAAGGTGCCCGGTTGGCATAATTCCGTGTAATCAAAAGACTGTAAAAATAAAAATTTAAATTACCATAAATATGTATATAAGTAAAATTGTTTGATATACATATATATATATATAAATGTGTATAGACATGCATATATAGATAGATTAGGATAAATATTTAATGGACACGTCACGCAATTAGTGCTGGCTACTACTAGGCTACACTTAGCAGGTTACTTAGGTTCTATATAGATATAGATATAGTATACATGGGGTGGGAGGGGGTAAACCGGCATTAATATTTGGATTGATTGTATATGTATGTTGGTGTGTGTGTGTGGTGTGGTGTGTTGTGTGAGTGAGTGTGTGTGTGTGTGTGTACCTGTTGAATGTTGGTCTGATCCCGCGGCGTTATGGCATGATCAGTACCTATGCCTGAATCTGGACTTGGCAAATCCACTGTAAGTCCAGCAGCTGTAATGGCCTTGGCATAGATCGGTGTACCGCTGTTACTTTTCCCTGGTTCTGCCTGTTGTTGCTGCTGTTGTTGTTGCTGCTGTTGTTGTTGCTGTTGCTGCTGCTGTTGTTGTTGCTGCTGTTGCTGTTGCTGCTGCTGGTGATGATGAGGATGATGATGGGTGCTGGTAAGCACTGTGGTTGTTGTCAAGGGGGCGGCATTACTGCTAAAACGTCCCTCATATGTTAATACGCCTCCTGGTTGGGATACGCTAACATCATCTCCATACAAACTGCGTGTATATCCACCCTGACCATCGGGTGCAAAATATTCCCTATAATAGGGCTCAGCTGCTATAAATGTTGTGCTTGTTGTGGGCGGGGGACCGGGTGGTAATCTTGTTGCCGTATACATGCCATAATTATCGGCTGTGATATATGGTCCCGGACTGGGACTTTGTGGTTGCAATGTGCTTTGTGCTGCTGCTGCTGCCGCTGCTGCTGCTACTGAGGCTGCTGAGCTGTTGCTTGTTGTTGTTGGATGTGAGGTCTGCAGGTGATCATTTGAAGTTGTTGTTTTTGGTGTTGTTGTTGTTGATGATGATATTCCATTCAAGACAATCTCTCTATCTCTCACACTCTCATCAAACAATCTATCACTCATCTCACTCACCTGTAGGTAAATCTGTGTGCCGCCCGTGGTAGCATACATCGCTAATTCTAGATCAGTCGTGGCTGGCTCAGTGTCGGGACTAGCTGGTGAATGAATTTCTAATGATGGAGGAGGCCTTGACTCCGCTTCTGTTGTGGCATCCACTTCCACTTGTAAAATCTGTGAAATTTGTTTGGGTTTTTTTTGTTGGTTCGTTTTCGATATTCAGGAATGCCTTCCACTCATCTTTCAAATTTTAACATAATTCAATCAAAATCAAAGAAAAACAAAAAAAAAAAAAAACAGCCTCTTCAAAATCTATATAAAATTTTTAGCACTTGAGCTGATCGTGCAAATATTTGAATATATATTTATTTCCGTTTAAATTTCCCAAAACTGAATTGATTGAATTCTATCAAATTTGAACAAAATTTAAACCAAAAACAAAAAAAAATGTTTTTGGCATTTCCTCACATTTTATTTTATTTTGTTTTTTTTTTTTTTTTATTTTTGCTTTAAATAAACAATCGATCATTGCATAAGGATCGAGATTCGAATGATTTTATGCAAATTAAATGATTTTGTAAACAAATTAAACTTTTTATAAACTATTTCCAATCAAAATTGGTTCATTAAGAAATAGCCCAAGTGAACTATAATCATCGTATTTTACATTGATTGATCGATCAGAGCGAATTGGTTGTGGATCGATCGAGTAACTAAAAAAATAAAACTAGAAAAGGAAGGAAAAGCACGTGCACTCTGAACACTGACCAATCTCGACAAAATGACTATTTTTATTTTTGACCAATTCCTCTGTCATTGTTGAGGCTAATGGTAGCGTATGCTATTTGGTTGATTGATGACTGATTATGGCCAAGGAAGGTCAGCATCAGCATCAACGCCAGAGGAGGCAGAGTCAAAGCGATCGACCGAAACGAGGTGACAAAAAAAAAAAAAAACACTACAAAAGTGCGTATGCTCGCTGTGTGTTCTTGTATGGCTTTTGCTTGGGTTTTTTTTTTATAATTTTTTTGTGTTTTTCTCAGTCTGATTCATGAACAAAAGGTAAGAAAAAATATATATATACATATAACCGACAACAGAGCTTATTGAAAATATCAACAAGTACAGTTTTTTTTTAATAAAAAGCTATAAAATGAAACACAGCCCGGGCGACAGTCGAGTGGAAAGAAACCAATTAAAAAGCATCGTGTCGAGAGCGCGAAAAAAAAAAATCACCATTTATATATACCTATATTGTACATGTATATAGGTATATATTAGTATACATATATATATTTATATGTATATGCATATGTTAATTATCATTGCTTTTTTATTGGTCGCCCAAAATGTCAAACGTTTTTGACTCTTTCACGGCATCGACAACGACAACGACAACAACGACGACGACGACGACGACAACAACGACAAAAAGTGAGGTAATACATATACCCGAAGCATATTAGTGATACTAAGGCAATCGATCGATCTATAGATTTCTGCCACGCCCTGCCTAGGTCTAGCAAATAAATTAGCAAGTTAATGAAGATTTTGTGGCTTTGCTTTTTTGTCTATTTTATTTTTATTTATTTATTTTTTTTTTTCTTCTCTTTTGTGATTTTTGGCGCGGGGGGAACTTCAAGCCTCCCGTTTTGGTCTAAAGAAAGTGAAATCAAAGTTAGACCGCATTCAGACGTCATTAAATATCAAAAAAATGAAAAGAAGCTGCTGAATTTATTTTGTATATAACCGGTATGGTATATAGCTTCAGAAGAAGGCGTCAAGAAAAATGAATTAAGTTATTTATATTGTTATTATAAGATAAGATTCTCTTACTATTCAGTTTGACCGGAAATAATTAATGCAGAAAAGGATATGAAAATATTTCTATTTTGGTTTTCTAGTTGAGTATTTGACCATAGCTCAAAGTTGATTGGCATTTTTTACTTTAGAGAATTTCAAATTATTGCCACCAATTTGTGATTTTTATCATAAGAATGTATATAAAAATATATATTTTATTTTGAAGTATATCAATATTCGTCATTTACGTCATTATGCTTTTTTAGCAAGAATCCGTTTAAGATTTAATATTTAATGAAAGAACTTTATTATTTTTTTAAAGATATGCAAATTAAAAATAATACCTAATTAGTCTTTCTTACTTTCAATTATATTTTTTAAATATCGCCAAGTCATATATTTTATTTATTTATTACTTCCAAAAATGAAAGGGAAAAACGTTTGTGTTTTTTTTTTACATGTTTACCCAAACAAATGTGGGAATTTAGCACTTTAATTAGTGTTAATATATCAAGTATTTATGAAAGCAGTTCAATATTAAAATTTTGAAGGGTATAGAAACTTCGGTGTTGCTAAAGTTAGTCCAGCCTCTCTGATTGTGCATTACTTATTGGTCACTTGATAGCAGGGTCAGTACTTTTGTTTGTAATAATTTATATTATTTACTTCAATTCTGTATAATTTTTCATGAGTTGCCTAATTTTTTGTTTCGTTTATTTTTTCTTGTGACACACAAAAACACATTTATCGAGTGTCTTTTGTTACTGTTTTTTTTTTCGTTGTTGTTGTTGTACTGTATACTATATCAAATTTAAATTTATACTAATGCTTAAACATTTTTGAGTTTTTTTTTTTTGTATAATTTAGCATCGATTTCAGCCTTTTTTCAAATTCTGTTTTATTTTTGGTTGAGGTTTTTTCTTCTTTTTTTTTTTTTTGTATTTTTGTCTTTTTTCCAAAAAGATTCTAGCTGCGAGCTAATTAAATTTGTTCATCAAAATCAATTTGCATTTTAAACTTTTGAACGTGCAACGTCAGAAAAGGCCTTGGGGAGACAAAAATCAAAGATTTGTTGTTTCTTCTATTTTTTTTTCGGTTTTTTTTTTTTGTTTGTATCTTTATCTCTGTGCGTGTCTTCTCTTTAGGTAACATTTTGTCTATGCTTGTGTGCTGTATTATAAAATAGCATTTATCTATGTATCGTATATATATATGGTATAGATTTGTATATATTGGTTATGATCAAGTGGCTTTAGAATTATGCTAAACAGAGGCAAATGTCTGACTGACTGACTGACTGCCCAGATGCCCGCTGCTTGCCTGGCACATATTTATGTATGAGGAAGAAATAAAAAATTTAAATAAAGCCAATTAACTATTTTAATGCCTTTGGATGATAAAAAGTGAAACTTCTTTTTTTCTTCTTCTTCTTCATCTGTTGTCTACTTTATTTTGTCATTTTGTTGTTGTTTTTCTTATTGGTTGGCTTGCTGGCATTTTATGAATATTGTTAATTCTCGGAAATAAAGTAACGAAAAGAAAAAAACCTTACAAAAAGTCTCAACTAAAGAATCATCATCTTATAAGTTTTATATGTTTATGTATTATATTGTATTAAATAGTTTATGGTTTTGTTTTTCCATTTAAGATGAAGACATCAATGAGTCAGAATTTTTTTACATTCATAAAAAGAAATGTAAAAAAAAAAATGTACAAAAATTAACAATTGTGGACATTTTCAAAATAATCGAAACAAGTTTTAAGTTGACGAAAATATTTTCATAGTAGATTTTCGCTAATTAGTGATTTAAAATTTGATTTGTTTCACAAACAAATATTAATTGTGATTTAGGGGAATCCTAATTTATCGGTATAAATTAACAAAACTATAAACGAATACTTAGTTTATGTAAATTCATAAAGTAGTTTTTTTTCAGTTTTATAATACTTCTAAATTTTCTTTATAATTGACAAAAAATCTATATCATATAAAAAGTACATAATATAATTTGGAAGCCAGTTGGATGCAGTTTTGATCCAATCACAATTGAAAGTAAATGAATATTTTGTTTTAGGCGAAGAGTAAAATTAGTTGATGAAATTGTAGTAAAATAAAATCGTTTGAATTTATTTATCTATTTCGGTTATTTGTGCCATTATTCTATAATTCTATTTAAAATATTTCGGTAAATTTGACTATACTTGCCAAAAATATATTTTCATTATTCGAACACTAGAATTTTTTCTTTTTTTATATTAATTAAAAATTTACTTTCTTCTAAAACTTATGAAAGATTTACTGCAGGCTTTTTCTCTAATGTCAATAATTGGTAATAAAAAAAGTTTGATTCGAGTAATTAAATTTTTATATTCATTTGAATTAAAACCAATCTAAAAATCAGAAAGCTAAAGTAATTATTTATATAAACTGATTATAAATTTGTCACGTTGCTAAATGATTTAAATGTCAATATACAATTCTTTTAACGAATGTTGATTCATTAAAGAAACATTTCAAGATTACATTAGAAAATTCTAAATGTTATTTTGTAATTTGTTAACTATTAAAGTATTTCTCAGTTGATTAGATTATTTTTGCCTTGCTTCTGTTTCTACCATTATTTCCATTCGATTTCATTTCTATTCTTTCATTTCCAAAAAACGGTTTAATTTATTACTGCGGTAAGTGCAAATTAGTTTCCCATTAATTGTCATTTAAATTGGCTTTTAAGATTAAAACTTCAAACCCTTTTTGCATCTTGAGTTATCATCTAACTAAAATGTTTTATGTCTTTATATTCCCGCTTTATTTTTAACGTTTCTTTCTGTTGTAATAATTTTTTTTCTTAAATTTTATTTTTATTTCTTTTTATGGTTGTTGACGAAATAGAGTTTTGGTATTTCTAATTGACTTGGGTTAGTACATAATGATTATACACTTTCCGGTCGAGATTTAGCCAGAGTCACAGAAACAGAGAGAGAGAGACCAACAATAATAAATTGCCATAACCATATGCGATTCTGATTTCTGTGCCATAAATTAAGCTACCCCCGCCCCTAACCAGCACAATTTGCCCCGTTTAGGCCCCCAAGAGAGACAGACACACGCTGGCGAAACCTTAGACTTTAAACTATGCAACTGTCTATATCCTACTCTTTCTCTCCCGTCATCTAAATATATGCGAACGTGTGTGTGTATGTAAATTAATAAGACAAATATTAAGAATAATTAACTGTCAATGCAAAAAAAAAAAAAAATGGTTTTATATATATATTGTACGATAAATTAGAGTGCAATGCAAATTTTGTTTTTCTGTATATTTTATTAGCGTTGGCCATAATAAAAAAATTAAAAAAAAATCTTCTAGCCTGGCTAAGTGAAACTCAAATTTATACACAACCAATTCAGAATCAAAATCAATATCAAAAATATATTAAAGAGAAAAAATTAAAGACAACTATAACAAATGTTTTTAGTGTTGTTATTCTTGTAGAAGAATTGCGCGCCAAACAAAAGACTTAGAGCACAAACTTGTTGGTTGCGTGGGTGTTGCGGTTCGAACTGCACGCCCACACATGCATAGACAGACACACACAGGCAAACATGCACACTGTTGTTGCTATTATAAAGCGTGTGTGATCATTGAATTCTGTTTGTTGTAACGCGTATTGCAGGTGTTTTTTATTTTTTGTTTTGTTGTTGTTGCTGCTGCTGCTGTTGTTGCTGTTGCTTGTGTGTTATTTCGTTATCTTTCATTTCATTTTGTTGCATTAGGGCGCCCACTCACAGCAATCAAGCGGCACTTTTTCATATATCATATATCATAATATAATATGCAAATGTTGACATATCAAATTCGGTCACAAACACACACACACACACACACACACATATGTAGATACACAGTCACAGTTTCGCACTTACATTCTGAGAACAATCAAATGGTGTAACCGATCTAATCTGATCTGATTACAATTATTGTATTGAAACTTGAAATTGTATTGAAAATTATTTTTTGCTTGCTATATATTACGAGAAACGTTTGCGTACGAACGAACCAAAACGACGAAATATAACGAAACGAAAGGTGGTGGATTGGTGGTGCGTACGTACGGAGGTAAATTACAAATGAATCGCTGAAACGATCCTACTCCGACAGTGTGAAACAACTGACTGAGGCCACAAGTTTTAACAACAACTCTACTCTGCTGCCGACACACACACACACACACACACACACACAGACAGATTTACACATACAGAGAAAAGCTGCGTCGGACACACATACATATGTACATACGTACAAACATACGCTGCTATCGCCATTCAAAATGGTTGGAATCTTAAAGGCTGTCGCAATATTCTCAGCCGGACGGACAAGGCGTAGCAACAAAAACAAAAATGTTTATATATATATACATATATACTATATACACTTGCCTCATATCTCATAATTAAACTCAAACACCAATTCAATACTAACCAAAGCAATCTGAATCGATCAAAGGAAGAGATGTGGAACTTACACGACCGGAAGTTGGCACTTATCCTGGGCCAATTGTCGCTCTAAATGCAATTTCCCACACTATGAACATTGCAATTCATAGTTTTGTTGTTATTTCTTTTTTTTTTTGTTTTTGTCTTATTGTGCAGCAACATTTAATTATAAACTCAATCGAACTTGCAACATGCAACTCAAACATGGCTTGATTTCAATTGGTGCGAAAGAGAGAAATATATACAAATCACATACGCTCACATACACGAACACAAGCCAACGACGACGACGATCAGTTCGTATAACATTTATCAGGCAGCCGGTATAACAGTTTCAATGCAAACTGTTGGTGGGTTGCTGCGCTGTCTCTGCTGCTGCCGCCGCTGTTGTTGTTTCTGCTATCAAATAGAAAGAACCGAACAACAACGACGACAACAGCGACGACGACGACAACAACAACGAAGCTGATTCGTATTGGCTGCAACCACTAACAACTCATTGCTCACTCACACAAGCAATTGACAGACCAATTGCAGGTCTGTTAGACAGATAAAAAAAAAAAAAAATACTTCAGCGACAACAACAACAACTCTATGTATACATAGATATCTATGGATTGTTATTGTTGTTGCTTTTATTGCAATACAACAGGATGAAGATGCGTAGTATATAGTAATAGAGTAAAGATGAAAAACCAGGAGAATTCTGATGGTAAAGGATGTTTGTGAGGGGGTGGGGGGAGAAGAGGTATTGGGTGATCTTATTCAAAACTTGATTCTAGTTTGTTGTTTTTTTTTTTTTTTTGTGTTTTTGCTTTTCTTATGCGTGCGTGTCCATTAATAAAGTTTCCCTAAAGCTTTTGGGTTGCCTACCTTCTGCGTTATGACCGAACCCGCTTGGCCTGCTCCACCTGCTCCACCATTGGCTGCATTCTTGGGATCCTTGCGCAAGTCTTCGGGTTCTCGTTTGATGCTAATTAGCTGCTGCTGTTGCTGCTGTTGAACGGCCGATGAGACAATTGAGCCTGTGCTCCCCACGCCTGCGGCACTAACAATATCGCCGGGATGTTGCTGATGTTGCTGCTGTTGTTGTTGCTGCTGTTGCTGTTGTTGTTGATGATGCGATATTGTTGTGGTGGAGACAACACCAGTTGTGGTGGCAGCCGATGATGATGATGATGAGGGGTGTGAACCAAGCAGAAAGCCTTGAATTTCATTTTGCGATAGGCCAGAGACATCGATAGGTGTGGTCTGGCCATTCAGTTTGCCCGAGCTATTGGTATTGCTGGAAAAATACAAGAGAAATCGAAGAGAGATGGAGAGCAAAAAAAAGAAAAAATAGAGAGATAGAGAGTTGAAAAGAGACAAAAGAAAGAAAGAGAGAGAGAGAGAGAGTGCAGCGCATGGCATTAGTTAAATGATAAATTTATAGCCTTAATGATTATTAAATGGTTATAGTTAATCAACACCCACAGTATATACTTATCAAATCAGTATCGGGAATCAGAGCAGAAGAATTCGTTCAGCAGGAAAACACCTGTGCCTCTTGCTGAACCTGTGAGGATGCCATACTAGGAGCAACAACAATTCCAATTCAACCAAACCAAACCAGATTCCATTCAACGCATCAAGTGCAAAATACAAAAATAAGAAAAATACAAACAACACACACAGAGAAACCAGCCACGACAACAACAACAGCAACAACATCTACGGCACAACGGCAACAACTTTGGCCAGTTGGCAACAAATTTGCACGAATCGAAAAAAAAAAAAAACAAAACAAATCGCATTGAATGGTCTCCGAGTATGAGGATGAGGAGAGAAACCAGCAACATTGCCATCGAACGGTTAAAGTCCCCTTCAATCCCCCTGCTATACTCTCCCCCATACTCTAACCCTCGTATATCGATGGCATCTTATCGCTTTATCAGAGACACATATATGTATATATATGAAAGATTCATTTTGCTTTACTCTCTGACTGCAATAGTCATAAATTAGTTGTGTATGTGCGATAATCGAATATCGATAACTTTGTGGCACAAACACGACATGAGGACAGACAACATATACAACAAATAACACCACAGACTAGATAGGTAAAAAAACAAAAAAAAAATTAAATAAAGGAGGCGACCCAAGGTCACCATAACCCAAGATCCTTGCAGCTGCAAGTTTTGCATACTTATATATAATATATATCTACATATATAGGGATGGCAAACCGGATTTCAAATGAATTGTTGTTCTTTTTCGGCTTCCGTTTTTTTTTCTTTTTTTTTTTGAAAACTTACAATTAAAGTAACCCAAAAGGAAACCAAAGTACCCGACAACAGGTTCTTAATTACTTTTCAAATTTCATTCCAATTTTGATTACAAAATTTCTTGAAAAAGTGTTAAGTAAATCAAGAATCAAATTGTTATTCTTCAAGTATGATTTTAAATTAGTTTTGGATCTTACAAGGTTTTTTAAGTTAAAATAAATAAAAGTTATTCCAACATAACCTTCTTAATAATGGTAGCTAAATTTTATACATTTTTTTTTATATTTTGTATAATCAAATATTCTTTGTTTTGTTTTATTTTTAACTCGTTAAACTTAAACTTAATCTATCAAGACAATCTCTTTATAAAGTTCATATTTTAAAAGAGCTAAAAACTACGATCGTAAAAGTCCTTTCAGATGATGTTGCTAATATAAATTAAAAACTTTAAATACCTTATAAATTGGTACCGTTTGCCATTGGCATTGTATATCAAATACATCGAGAAAATATAACGATTTAACAAATCGCAGAAAAATTGATATATTAATTTGCTTAATTAAACAAAATTATTTGGATTTATTTCTCTTTTTTATGAGAAGATATATGTAATAAAAAAGCTAAACCTATTCGATGGTAAAAATCAAAGTTTATTCGTAATCAAAAGGCAGTGAACCACGGTTTTTGCTATGTTGGTCATGAATGGGTCTTTTTCGTTCTTTTGTTGTTTATTTGATTTTTTAATTAATTAATTCCATTCATATTGAAATAAGCAATATAAAACTTACAAAGATTAATTTTAAACATCACTAGTTCCATTCGAATCGCAAAATGATTGATATTTTAACTTTAACGTTTAATGTTTCATCATGAAACATTTTTTTGTTCAAGTGACATATCTTGCAAATGTTATTAAATGTAATTTCATGATTATTAATTTTGAAATCTAGAAATCATGTACGATAACTTCATATTAAAATTTTCACTATTCATTAAAAATTAAACCACTTTTTAAGAGAAGTTTCCTCAACTTAATTCTTACGGAAAATGCAATGATAATGGTTCAATTTTTTTAATATTCTCTCACGAAATTGATGAGTTGCTAGTTATTTTTCATTCTGATGATTTGTTATAAAATTAAGATTGCTGGAACTTTCGTAAGAATTTTCTTTCTATTTAAAAAAATTAAAATTTCAATTAAAAATTAATAAAAATTTCTAATAAAGCTGCCTATTATAATATTTTTTTATTAAATGAAATGCCTGTTTTTGTAATTTGAATGTAATTCTAAAAAATTGTACCATTGTCAACCTTCTATATATTAAAATTATAAAAATTTATGCTTTTTGTCGATAAAATTTTATTCATTTTTTTATAAGTGAAATTATCTAGCGAAACCGATGACTTGCAAATTTGATCATTGTTTACCAAATGCCAATATTTTTTTATTATTCTAATTTGTTGTTAAGAAAAGATAAGATTTCTAGACCATTATCTAAGTGATTCCAATTCATTTTGAATTAATGGTTAATTGAAATAAAATTTTTTCATTTCATCAGCAAATCATGAAAAATTTTTAATAAAATTTCCTTCTTTATTATATATCTAAAATTGGTTTCGTTTTCGTATCTTAAAGATGAAATATCTGCATCTTGTGTCCTTTAACCAATCTTCCATATATTATAGTTTTTGTATAAATATACATATCTATCTATATGTATATATATATGTGTGTGTGGTGTATATCTTTGTTGTCAGTGTCAATTCTGCCGTTAGTTAGCAACTGTTGCAAGCTCTTTTTTTTTTCCTACCACTTTGTTTGGCATTGCTCAAGTTGACAGTTGCAAAGATTGCGACGATTGCCCCATTTTCAGTTCGTTTTTCTTTTTTATCTATAGTCAAGAGTTTGTCCGGTTTTGGGTTCTGGGATACGATAGTTATCCATGTCCCATGTCCCACCATGTTGTTGGATGTCCGGTGTCCAAATGTCCGGTATGTTTGTACCGTTTTCACCCGAAATTCTACGCGCCAAAATGACTTCGTGACCGTCGTCGTTGCCGCCGTTGCCAAAGTCAACGTACAACGACATCGACATGAAAATTTTGTCTCTTTTTTTTTTAAAGTTTTCTGCAGAACATTTCGCTATTAAAATAAAAACGAAAAAAAAAGAAACCAAACAACACAACACAAAAAAAAATGACACTCAATGTGCACAACATATAAAAAAATTTTCGTAATATGATATGTGTCTAGTAAAAGATCGTGTGTGGTTGTTGTTGTTATTGTTGCTGTTGTTGTTGCTGGTGTTGTTCTGGGTTTTCTTCAGTTTTTGTTTGGTCGTTTTTTAGGGTCAGGTCGTGTAAATCACGTAGCGGCTAACATTTATTAGATACAATGAAACGAAACGACTCGGTTCTTTGGGCTTTTTAATTGTGTTTCTAAGCCAAGTGAAGACCTTTTCACGTGCCCCCCCTCAAAAAAAAAACACACACACACACAAAATGAAATGATGAGGTTGATGATGAAGACAATTTCGACAGCCCCATAAAAAGAAAAAAATACAAAAAAAAATTAAATAAAAAAACCAAGCCAAGAAAAACAAGGCAGAGAAAACCATTTCATAATCAAGAACCATTCATTGTGTTGTCTTTGATGCAGATTTCCATAGAATTTTTGGCAAAACCAAAAAGTTCTCTTACCTCCATACCAAATGCTCCTCTTCAGCATTATTGTTATTCTCCTTTTCATGATCGTGATCGTCCCTATAGTAGGTGGTGTAAACTGGATAGGAGGAGGCATTGGTTGAGGATTGTTCACTCAATTGGATTTCAGCGGCAACCGCCTGCATGAGGCCAGCAGCAGTAAGAGGAAGATGGGCGTTATCCTGCTGTTTGGTTGATAGATGCTCCGGCTCATAGTAGCGGGGAGGTGAACTGGAGGAATGATGACCATAGTGGGATATCTGCTCTGAATGATGATGATGATTATTGTGTGGCTGGTGGGAAGGTAGTGCAAGTGGATGTGTCTGCTGTTGTGGCTCCAGTTCATAACCATTGGAGTCTGGTCGTCTGCATGGGAGTTCAATTATTGGGTCAGGGATGATTTTTCAAGGAAAGTTGTTGATGAAACGGAGAACTGACGACGCCCATGTTTAGTTTCAGAGTGTGTTGTAATCTTCATTAACATTTTCACTTGTATTTACATAAAAAATTTCATCGCATACAAAAAATATGCAGGGACGGATCAAAGGCATATGAATATAAAGGGGGCCCCATACAGAGAGATTCGCTAAATTAATAAAAATATTTTCGTAATTTTAAATAAAACGCCTAAAATTGCATAAACCTATTAAAACTATAAAAATCTTTGCCTTATCTACCAAAAAACAAAAATTATTAAATTATTAAAACAGTTTCCAATGGTAGATATAAGAAATATAAAAAAGAAGAAATCTAAAAACGTTTTTTGATGAAAGAAATGTGAAAAGATCTAGGAAAAAGTTGTCGGAGAATTTTCTTGTATTTATTATTTAAAATGGTTAAACTATTTTATAATGTGTCAATGGATAAAGAAAATTTATCAAAAACTGTTTATCCATTTTTTCATATTTGATATTTTGAAATGTTTCCTACTGCATTGAGGATTCTAATCTTTTATTTCTAAACCTGCAAATCTGTTATATTTTTAGAAAAAAATATTAAAAAAAAATTTTAATTAAAGAAAAATCTTCAAAAGCCTTGTAATATTTGCAAAAAATAAATTTTAAATCCCTTAGTATTAGATTTTCCAAAAACTTTAAAAATCCTTTAATATTTTCAAAAAATCTGTTATATTTTTAGAAAAAATATTAAAAAAAAATTTTAATTAAAGAAAAATCTTCAAAAGCCTTGTAATATTTGCAAAAAATAAATTTTAAAACCCTTAGTATTAGATTTTCCAAAAACTTTAAAAATCCTTTAATATTTTCAAAAAACAGTAATAAATTTTTTAAAGTTAAAAAAAAACCTTTTTAAACCTTCAAAAAAAAGCCATAATAATATTTTCAAATTTTCAAAAAGAAACTTTAAGATTCTTATAATATTTTCAAATTATTGTAGGTTTTCAGTTACTCAGAACTATTGTTAACAAATCACTTTGTACCTAGATAACTCTCCTAGATTTCTTTTAAATATTGTGGAATATATTAAAGCTAATTAATGGTAAAATTCAAGCTCAAATTCTTATACAAATCTATAAAATGCCAGTAAAGATTCATTCTAATTGATATATATATATAATATGTTATTTTTGATTTGAGAAATGTGACTAAAAACTCATTTTAATATAACAATCTGTTATTAAATTGGTATAATAATTTTTATCTCTGGTATCTCTCAATCCGCACCTGCATAGTGTGTGTGAGTGTGTGTGTGTTGTGAGTGCGTTTTGCGGCATTTTTTTTATATATTTCTTCTTTTTTTTATATTTATTTTTATGCCAACTTCGTTTGGGCATCAAAATTGATTCGTTTAGCGCTATTAGCGCCATTAGAGAGGCGGCGTCGGCATCGGCGGCCACAAAACAAAAATAAAAGAGAAATATACAAAAAAAAAAAAGTGAAACAAAAAACCAAAACAAAGAAAAAAAAAATAAAGAAAAAAAAGACGTCAACTTTTTGTTAACACTTTCGTGGCATCGCTTTTCTTCTTAGCCCTCTCCCCTCCTAACCTCTCTCTTCTTTCATTTGTTTCGGTGCTCTGCAAGTGGTCTCTTAATTAATTACATATATTTCCCATGAATGCTAAGTGCAAATGCCTACACTTTTATATACAAAGAGAAATAAGTGTAAGAATATTTGCCGACGAGCCTGTGATTAGGCCTCTCCTCGGGGGGGATTTGCAACAAGTAGCAAAAAACAAATATCGACTTGTTAGAACATATATACATACATACATATGTACATATATGGGCAACCCTTTGCTAATAAACCCTTTTTTTATATATTCTTTTTTTTTTTTTTTTTTGATTTGGCTACCCTGTGGATATTTTGGCACATGCAGCGCATTAGCACCTGAAAGCCAAGCCAATTGCAAAAGGGGCCGAACTGTGGTCGAAATACCAGCCTGGGAAGTGCTAGAGGGAAGTGGGACTTGAATTTGAACCTGAACCAAAAACCTGGACCGAATTCGTCATCAAATGTTATAAACCGGTTAAATTATAAGAGCAGCTGCTTGGTATTACCTTTGCCGGGCCTGGACCGTTACCGTTGGGACTATCTTCTTCTAATCATTAATACTGATACGAGAGAATGGATGCGACCCGCTCGGACATCGTCCAAGTTGGTCCGCGATCCTGTGTCTGTGTCTGTCCCTGTCCCTTTACCCTGCTGAGACAACAAAAGCCCTTCATTTGCATAATGCTTTCAGCCAACAAATCCAACCGAACATATACAGAAAACAATCAAAAGACAACAAGAAAGAAAAAAAGGATTCACATGGTCTATGTCTTACAATTTTCTACGGTCGAATGGTTCGCGACGGCGAAGCAAACTAGGTCTTCCTTTCGTTTTGTCATTGTTTCTCAACGTTGGACATCGCACCTCATATTCATCTTCATCTACAAATCCCTGTCCGTGTCCGTGTCCGGCGCACCACCTAAACCTTTTTTCTCATTTACCATTTACCATAACAGCGACAACCCCTTTGTGTGTCCTGCGGACACGCATTTGCATAACGAAGGAACCGATGGATGGACGGGCGGAAAGTTCATTGCAACCCCTCTTTTTCTTGCTAGTTCGGTAAAGCTGTGAATGCCCATTAGGAAAGAACGAACAGATCGTGATTTAAAAGAAATCCTTTTTCTTGTCCTTTTTTTTTGTTTTTTTTTTTTCTTTGTTGTTGCTGTTGTCTATCTTTCTTTCAAACACAATAACTGTGAAGACCGAGGTCCATTAATTTGTCCACAAAAATGCATGGAATCCTTTTTTCTGACCAACAGCGGGCACATGAGTGTGAGAATCTCTTGCCATGTATTTCTGATTGGAATTAAGAAAGGAAACTGTAGATGCTGTTGCAGTTGCAGCTGGCGATCCCATAATACCATTGAGTAGGGGCGGGGTGGAAATATGGTAAAGTGGTAAAGTGGTTGTTGCTGCATGCCGTGAAAATGATCAACTCAAATTCTCTGGGATTGCTGTTTCCAAGCGTTTCGATGTCATTTCGTTTTGGGCCTGGGTCTGGGCCTGGGCATGGGCATTTACATGATCATATTTTATGCAAATGTCCCCACTGAGAGAGCTCCGAAAAGACTCTCGAGAGCCAGCAGCGGTTATATTTTTTTTTTTGTTGTATTTTATTTTATTTTATTTATTTTTTTTTTTGTTTTTTTTCTTTTCGGGGCGTGGGCAATAAATTTCTCATTCGTATCGCATTAATTACTACAATATTATCCAAGCAGCTAAGAAACACAGTCAAAGATATCAACAGCGGTCCAGCTGCCATATTGAAAATGCAGAGACACCGAGCGAGCGAGCGAGCGAGCGAGTGAGAGAGAGAACAGCAGAGAGATAAAGAGAGGTAAAGAGAATGAGGGACAAAAAAAGCTTTGCCTATTAGCTTACAAAAGTTACACAATCCTTTACACACGCGATCACAACACACAAACACACACTCACACTTTTATCCTTCTTTTAACATGGGCGTCGTTCCGTTTCAATATCCTTTTTTTTCTTTTTCGTTTTTATTTGTTACCGTGTCTCCGACATCCAATCCGTATACGAAATGGCAAAATGACTTGTAGCATCCTGCATGGCGAGGATTAGTTAGGGATTCTTTTAAAAAGGGACGCGGTGGGTGGGTGGGTTGTTGGGTAGGAGAAGGATTTTGAAAATGGTTGTAATCAAATCTCCATTTTTGCACTGTGATTAGTTTCTGGTTCTGTATCGTTGCCAATTTTGATATGCATATCGTGGCAGAGATACAAATGATATTTCTTAAGCGGATTACGCGACGCGTAGTTGAAGTCTTTTGGCGCGGCGGCACTCGATCGATCGATCGTCGTTCGTCGTTGTCAACGTTTGGCTTATTCTTATTCTCTGATACAGATTCTGTGCTATGTGTATAAAATAATATACTTAATTTGTATATAATAATACATATGTTCTCTGTATGTACATATGTAGGCAGATAGATATGTATATATGTATATATATATATATAAACTTGATGGCTGTTGTCGACCTTGTGGCTTTTCGATATCAACTGAAAACCACTTTGAGCGTTCGATAAACTTGTAGCGCCAATTCAGAGTTTTGGATTGTGGAGTGTGCGGTATGTATATGAGTGTGTATGTGTGTGTGTATGTGTGTGTGTATGTGTGTGTGTATGTGTGTGTGTATGTGTGTGTGTATGTGTGTGTGTATAGTGTGTGTGGTGTTTGGTGTATACTCTGCGGAGTGAAGTGTGGAGACTAAATTTGTCGATCGAGAGCCGAGCGAGAGACTAAAATACCAACAACAACAACAGCAACAGACGACAGTCGAAAGCGTTCGACGACGTTGAATTGTGTTAACATGTTTCTTTCTTGTCTCCTCAACGTCGTCGTTGTTGTTCTTGTTGTTGTTGTTGTTGTTATTGGATGCTGTTGTTACTGTAGCTGTTGTGTTGCTGTTGCTGCTGTCGCCGCTGCAGGTAGACTGCGCAGGTGAACAGGTTTGTTTTTATATCAAAAACAACAACAACAAGACAAAAATGTCCAAACGCTGTTGCACCTTTTAATATTATTAATAATAAAATGAGAAACAAGAAGAAGAAATATTTCAACAATAAACCAAAACGATTAACAAATACCCTAAAAAGTGCAGAAACCTTTCTATAAAATTTTTAAATTTTTAATTGAAACTATTAAATCAATTAATAAAAACAAACTAATTTAGTAGTTAATTAATAATATATATAATTTAAGTGTAAAAACAGATGTCAAAAATAATTCTCAAACAAAAGTTTTAGTCTTTGAATCCTGGTTAAATATGTATACAGTGAAAACTCTTTTGGATGGACAGTGATCGTTGACGATTTTGTGTCCGCTTAAGAGAGGAGGAGGATTGTATCAAAAATTGTTCATTTGAGATGTTTCCGCCCAATAAAATGTCTTTTAAAGAAGGTTTCTCTGTAAATTAATATTAAAAAAAAAGAATTCCGGCAACATAAAAATAAAAAATTCTTTGGCTTAACAATTGCTTCAAAATTTTAAAATGTTTCCTAAACTAAATTGTTGAAAATAAACAAAGTTATTCAACAACTTAAAAATATTATTTAAAAGCTTAAGAAGTTTTTTAAAATTAACCATCTTTAATAGAAAGACTTCTTCAATAAAGAGTATCTTAGGACAAAATGACTTCTTTTACTCCCACGCCCTCAACTCACTATTAATTAACTCATAAATCCCAAGACTTTTTTTATAAACATAAAAATATCTTCCAAATCATTTTAAGTGTTAGTTTTAATTAGCCAAAAGTAGTTTCATATTTATGGTGAAACAACTTCAAAACCTTTCATCAAAAAACATAAATCTTTTTTCCTAATTTTCAACCCCATTTTTATTCAGAAATTACGCTTTTGCTCTCTAATTTTATAAGTAAGAAAAAAAATCTTAAAACTAAGTATTTCAATTTAAAACGACGCAATAGAAACATATTCTTAAATTAATAATTGAAATTTGTTTCACCTAAACATTTCAAATAAATCGTTACAAATTAAAAGAACAAATTCAATGGACTCCAAATTTTTGTATGTTTTTCCAAAGAGTATGAAATCGAAAGAAAAAAACAAAATCAAAGTGCTCCATTTGCCATGCGTGTAACGTGTGTGATTGTGTGTGTGTGTGTTTGATCAGAGACACAGGCAACAACAGTAAAATTATTGAAATATTGTCAATCAGTCGGGGAACCAAAAATCTTTAACCAAAAGATCAAAGTGTGACTATATTCCTGACACGAACTGTAGTACAGTTGGTTATATTTGGTTATATTTATTTTATCATGGCTAAAATGTCATATTAAAATAAAATAAAAAACCCAAAAAAAAGATAAAAAATGGAAAAACATGAGGGGGGACACAAAACACAAAAACGAGCAAAAAAATATGTTTTGCAACTCAGAAATTTAATATGATCACTAAAGTGAAAGTAAGCAAGTATACATACATACACATGTAGTGAATGAGTGTGAGTGTGTGTGTTTGTGTGTGTGTGACATGTGCATGACCGCGTATGCCCCTCAGAAGGCTATCATGAAGGGCATCCTTATATGTATGTATGGAAATTTCATAAAATGCATTCTTTTTTTTTTAATGCTTTGTGAGGTTTCCGCATTACAACAACTAATCAACAATAACACTGGACTACAAGTTATTATACAAAATGAATTTATAATCGAAACTGATTGTAAATTTTAGAATTATTTAAAATACATATTAAATATTTGAATAATAATATATTAAACATAAAGGGAAGGCAATGCAAATATTTTTAACTTCCTAAATATAACATTAAATAAATGTCTGAAAGAACTATTGGAATATATAATTATTTATGTAATGTGTTCTACTTATAAAAAAAATGAGAATATATTTATTTTCAAACATAAAAGATCACGTTCAATATTGATTTTAAAATATCTTGACTAAAGATCGGAATATTTATATGTATGTATGTTGTAATCTTTCTTTATTACAAGAATGAAAACTGACTTACTATATATTTATGTATGTTTATATATAGAGAAATAATAAAATAAAGTATTTTTATTGTTCACAATATTCTCTTTTATTTTTTATTCTAATAAAATCACCTTTTTTCCCACACTTTGTTTACTTCGGCAATTGGCAATAATTTAATAAAAATAATCCAATACTAGGACCAAAAAAGAGAGTGGAAAAACCCAAGAGAACGTTTAAAGCAATCATTATAAACTTGGGAAATGGAAAACCTCTCAATTTCTGTTTATTATGGGATAATAATCATTTGATTTGCATTTCATTTTCAGTCTTTAAAAAAGCTTTGAAATCCCTTGCTCCTATGAGAAAACCCTTTCTTTTTTGTCTCATTATGAAAAAAATAAAAATATATTCTTTTTTATGATTTCATCCTTTTAACAAAATTAATAAAATTTGCATTTTGCAATAATGCAAAAATAATATAATGCTCAATTTTGTTTCTCAAATTAAGTTCTAAAATTGTCCTGAACATAAAAATGTAATTACTAAAATGTGAACTAAAATAGATTTTCAAATTGATTCGTTTGTCAAAATCAACTCCTAAATCTTAAAAAACTGTTGTGAATATTAATATTTGGTTATACAAAATATATATACATTAGATATAGAATTGAGATCCTTAGAGAAAAAGTAATTTTTATAAAGAATTCTGTATTTTAAGAACGCTGCTTCCTTTTTAAAAAAAATTAAGTATTAGGTAAGAACTTTTAGAATTATAATTTTTCAAATTCGATTACTGTTTTAATTAGTGTTTTTTGTTTCACATCCAAATAAAATCAACACCTTTAACCCGGCCCCAATCGATGGGCAGCAAAAATATAAATTGTTTTTACAAAATTTGAATACAATAAAAAAAATGATTTGAAATCATTTTACTACACTTAATAATGGTCACTTTGGCATTTTTAAACATTTTAGTCAAATTCTCACTTAGATGGAGTCAAAGTTGTACATAAATAGTTAAGTTATAGATGCATTTGGTGTGTCTGTTTGTGTGTGTGTGTGTGTGTGTGTGTGTGTGTGTGTACAATTGCACAATTCCTTGTTTCGTTGCATAAACATTAAAATCATTTTATTGACCCTCATGGGCAGCCATAAACCATAAATCCCATAAACCATAAACATTGCTTTGCACTTAACTGAATAATAATATATATATATGTATGTGTGTGTGTGTGTGTGTGTGTGTGTGATATTTGTGGTGTTTGTGGGTGGGGAGACAATATAAAATTGTACTGTGAATAGCATGATCAGCGTATCGCCCATTATTGCATATTGCCTTGACATTTGATCAAATGGCAAGCTTTTGGGGTGAAGCTTTTCCAAAAGCTCTTTCCACAAAACAAACTGTTAACCTGTGGGACAGTGTAGATTGTAATACGCATATGTAAATGATCAGTTTCTTATTTCTTTTTTTTTATTTTTTGGTTTGCTTTTTTGAAAGGTTCTCATCTAGAGGAGACAAAGGTCATTTCTACGATACAGTGAGACGACTTGTCTTAATTTGACTTTAATGAAAACGAGGCGAAACATGTCCTCAGCTTTCAGTCTGATCATTAAGACTAAACTAAAACTGTACATCAAGTGAGACAGTGACGGAATGAGGTAGAAGAGATGGGGCAAATAGACGACTAAGAATGAGCCAAGGTGACGATGTGGCCTGGCCAACACGCAAGGCTCTCATTGTGTGTTAGACAACGAACGAATTCAGGCAAGCAAAAACAGGCAACATCAAGCCTTCTTCTTCTTTTTTTTCTGGCTGTTGTGTTGGCCAAAACGTCAAAGCCAAAAGAATCTGTGAAGAGTCTGGATAGAATACAAGAGGCGATGGCGGCGGTTGGCCATATGCGGAAACGCAATTTTGTCGTTATTTATGGACCTTGCCGCACATGCAACATGCACGCTGACCGTAGCAACTGATGCTGCTGCTTCTGCTGCCTCCGCTATAACAGGATGATGTTGGAGCTGGGGTTGAAGCTGGACCTGGAGCTGGAGTTCTATGTGTTGGTGTGTATGTGTGCAGATGCAGATGCGATGCCGATGCCAAGCCAATGCCGATGCTTAGATGCAGATGACTTAGTTGTGCAGGCATCACTAGCAACAGCAGCAGCAACAGCAGCAGCACCTTGCCTTTGCTTGAGGTGCCTGATGCAGCGGCAATGCTTGCATCTCACTTGGTTTGGCTTGCCTTGGCTTGGCCGTCGTAACGGTTCTCTATTAGATTAATTTATATTCAAATTTTTATTACTTGTGCATACCAAATGGTTCCCTGGCCAATGCCAATGCAGCCTATGCTCTAAAATGAATTGCACATCCGCGTGGACGATGGCGGAGGCATTTGAGTTTGGGTTCGGGTGTTATTAGCTCGCCTACTTGAACATTCGATGCACGCTGGAGCACCAGCATCAGCAATAACGTATAGAAAAAAAAAAAAAAACAGTTACAACGGAAGCTGTCATTCCACTGGGAATGGGAATGGTGTGACGGAGAGGTGGGGCCCCCAGAGGATGAGGAGGACTCTATGTGTGTGTTGGTTTTTTTTCTTTTTTTCTTTTTCTTGGTTTGGGGAATGTGAATGCGCTGGCGTGGTTCTTGCCATCGTTTCAGTGGCTTTGGCTTGGCTTGGCCTATCGCCATAATTAACAGTAAAACGGGCGAAGCACCGGGTAATTCAAAATGCATGAGAAATGCAAATGACAAACGTTGATCTGAAAGGACGAGGCCAAACAGAAACCAAAACGAAAAGCAAACAAAAAATAAAAGAAGAAAAAAAATATACAACAAAATTTAACTGTGCCAATTAAGATGTTGATGTTGTAACTGAACGACCAGGTGCACGCCATTGCCGCAATTAGTCAAGATTTATGTTAAGAGATAGTCAATGGTATAGCTACATATAGTCAGAGCCGACTTTAAAAACAACAAAACAAACTTTGATTCCACGAAATCTCTAACCCACTTACAATTAGATTCAGTTTAACATGATATGAAATCATGGAATTTAAGTTGAAATGGTTTAAAATGAAATTGTCTAGTTTCTATGGCGTCTTAAAAAGTCTACAAAGTCTACACCAAACATGAAACTGAAATATAATATAATTCTTAAATCTTTAAACGTTTAAAAGATTTATATAATTTTCCATACCTCTACAAAGTCTTTTAATTAAAAGGATCACATAAGATTTAATAATCCTTCTTAAAAAGTCTACAAAAAGCCTGCATTTTACCCAATTTCTTCTTACTCATATTGATCATAATGCAAAGATTTTACAGTCCTTATTAAAAAGTCTACAAAGTCTACATCCCCACCCAAAGTAATAATATTTTATAATTTTCAACTTTTATGCAGAATAAATTTTCCATTAATCTACAAAGTCTTCTGCCTCAGAGCAACACCAATTCAAATGTTTCTTGGTTTAAACCCGAGTTACCATAGAGTTAAAAAAGTCTCCACAACTCTACAAAATGTAAGAACATAAAATGAACATAAATGTAATATTTAGGCTATGAATAAGCTCTGTGAAACGTATGAAATTGCTATTGTAGTAACTCTACAAAGTCTCCAAAAATTCCTTAAAGTAGGCAATAGAAAATCTTAGAATTGCTGATAGCATTTGCTCTTATGATTCCCAACTGATTTTCAATTCTTGAGTTATATACTGTTAAATAATATAAATAATAATAATAATAATGAATAAATTTTCATCCCACTCACCTTTGTAAATGTTCCTCAACTCCCGCTGGCAATGCTCCATCGGATACAATATAAACTGGCTGACCAGTGGCACTTGTGGTTGGTGCATATGGCAAACCCGCTTGGACCACAACTTGACCATCAGAGACAAGACTATCAATATCACCGCCTGAATAGATCTCTAGTCCCTTTTGATCTGTGGTCGAATAGATCACTGTTTTGCTTCCATCATTATAGATTAAATCGATATGTTTATCCGTCTGATATAAATCCGGATCGAGCTTCTGTGGCACCGCGAGATGTGGCAATTGTTTAACATTCACATTGACCCCACCATTCGGATCGGAGGTGGTATAGATTATGGAACCAGCGGCACTGGCTGCCGCCGCTGCTGCTGCCGCATGTTTCTTATGATCCTCATAGATATCGGCCTCAGTCTTGATCACATTATTATCGTTGCTATAGTGCAATACAGATGCATCTAAAGGCAGGGGGGATGTCTGATAGACAGCCTGATGATGGTCGTTATTCAGCTTCTGGGCTTGATTGTACATGGCAATTGCCACAGCATTGTCATTGGGCATCAGTTTTGTTGGATCGTTGACAATCCGAGTGAGAATATGTTCACCGGCCTCATTCCGAGACAGGATGTGATGCTCTCCATTGATAATCTCACGTGAAATGATTTGCTGTTGCTCTCCATTGGGTCCCACTACACGAATAATTTGATTCTCATCGAATTCGATGCGGGCCAATGGTTGATTATCTGCTTGTTGTTGTTGTTGCTGCTGTTGTTGCTGCTGTTGCTGTTGCTGCTGCTGCTGCTGTTGCTGTTGTTGCTGTTGCTGCTGTGAACTGAGCTGTGCTGCAATTCTAGCATCTATTACATTGCCATCTTCTTGACCACCACCGCCTCCACCATCTGTTGGCATAACCACTTTTGGTGTTTCATATATAAAAACTGCCTCCTTATCATACAATTTGGATGAATCTGTATGCAGATCCAGAACATTAACATTTGTCATTGTGGCAAGTTCTGGTTGCGGACTATCTGGCGACCGATGCATTGTGGTTATTAATGGAACACCGTTGGCCGCCAGCGGTGAACTATTGCTACTGGTTGCCACAATATTTGCACCACCTTGCTGTATGGGCGAGAGTGAGGCGTCACTTAAATGACCAACAACACCGACACCAACACCGACTCCGACACCAACTCCGACACCAACACCGACTCCGCCACCAATACGACTGTGGGGATGTTGATGTAATGTGTGGGCGTGTCCGTGGGCGGACAACGAGAGCTCGTTGGACGTGATGACACTCGTTGTGGCGGTAGATGTGGACATATTATATATATGTATCTATATATATATATTTATATATAGAAAAGGCTAGAATTTTCTTTTATATTAATTTAATTCTTTGCTGGCGACTTATTGAACTAATTTGAACTTGATTCTGGATTGCACTCGTTCAGTTGTTTGTTATCAAAATTAAATTGATTTTTGTTGTTCTAATTGTTCTTGTTGTTGGTGCTGTTATTGTTGGTGTTGTTGTTGGTGGCAAGTTTGTTGTTCTGAGTATAAACATAATAATATCACTATAACGTATGGTTTTTGAAGGCACTTGGATCTTGTTGTTGTTGTTGTTTCTAATGTTGCTATTGTTGCTACTGTTGCTGTGGTTCGACTGCTGTTGCTTTTGTTGCAATGGTTGTTGTAGTTGTTGTTGTTGTTGTTGTTTTTTATGGCACTAAGGAACTTGCAACACACAAACTCCACTCCACTCCACTTTTGACTTCCTCTTTCGTTGTTAGTTCAGCCCAACTGCAATAAAGGAAATAATAGAAATTTGTTAATAAATAGTTAATACAAGTTAATTAAACTAAACTAAGTTTTATGATCCTATACATATTAAAATTAATTATATTTATAACTTTTTGCTAATTAAATGAAAGTTTGTCGTTTCATTTTTAGCAGTTTTCGAAAAATCTATAAATTTTAACTTTAAAGTTTAAACTTTCTTAACGGTAAACAATCTAATTGAGTTTAAATTTTAATATTTATTTCGATTGGGCGAAAGTCTAAGTTCCTACTATATTCCTTCAGAAATCGGTTAATATTAATATTTTTAATCAAGAAATTAATCTTAACTGTTTTAATATCAAATTAAAGCCGGCTAAAGAAAAAAATTTTTTTTTTCAATTTTTATACTTGAGAATCACTTGAAAATTATATTAATCTGAGTAATTTAAGTTTAATTTAAATTATGCCATCAAATTAAACACAAAAAAATTTAAGCAGCATAATTTTTATGCTAAAAAGTTTAATAATATATATATAATATAAATATATATACATATATAAATTTGTATATCGTTAAGTCGATCTCAGGCACTATAGAAATATTCGGAGTAACTAAAATATTCAATATTATATCGAAATCCAAGTGAATAATACTATATTATCATATGAATAAAAGAATAAAAATATCAAATATATAATGGAATGTAAAGATAAAAGATCTTTCTAGTTACGATTCTAAATTTCTCCTTTTCCAAATAAAATAAAATTGAACTTTTGTATACCCTTGCAAAAAAATATACTAACTTTGGTTAGAAAATAACAAAAGAATTAATAAAATAATTCTCACAAAATTTAATATTTGTTGGTTTGGTAGTATAAGAATAACTCTATTCAGTTTTAGCAGAATCGGTCGACTATATAGCTGTGCAAACGGACCAAAAAAATAATTGGTATAAAAAGTTTTTTCCTCAAGCCAGCATTAAATTTATATTTGTGATATTATATGATTATGATATTAGATATGTATGCATATATAATTCTAATAATTCTGCTAAATTATATAAATTTGTCAAAAAGGCAGTTGGAAAGAATATATAAATTAGAATATAGAAATTAGAAAGTATAAACCTTTTTTCACGAATTGTAAATCATAAAATTCTTTTAAGTCAGTTGTTGTTTTAATTCCAATTTTCTTAACTTAAGAAAATTCCTCAAGTAGCATTCCTAAACATAAAATCTTAAACCAGGATTTGCTTATAAAAAAATAATATAGACAGAATATCAATTAATTTCAGTAATATTATTAATTTGTTGTTTTCGTCTGGCACTAAAGTTTTAATTTAAATGAATATTTTATTAACCTTTTTAAAAACCTTTCAAATATTTTCAATTTACGTATATAATTAAAAATATAATTATTTTAATCATTTTTTACTAAAAAAATATTAAAAATTTTAAGAAATAGTCCTTTAACTAATTTAATGATAATGTCTGATCAAAGCTTAACAAGTTGAAGAAAATTCAATTAAGATCTACAGATAATGTTAATATGATCTCTTCTATTTGCACTGAAAGTCCCCATAAATATTTAAACTAAAGGAGCAATAAATTTAACTCTTTGTTTAAGTTTTTCTCTACATGTTTTTCTTAAAATTGGCATTAAAATAATATGCACAGGATGTGAGTCATAAAAATGCCTCTTGTTCTTCCTTTAGATAATTATTTCGACAATCTATGATAATAATAAAAAATATTAATTGCAGTCAGCTTGGCGCCTTTTTATTTTTATGTTGTTATTATTATTTTTAATGCCGGCGACAACGAGTTCAAACGTCACCAAAGCCGGAAAGCGAACAAACAAACAAACAAACAACTGAAATGGAAACAGAAACCGACATGGGCGGTCGGATGCGGAAGAGGCAGACAGTGTAGACCGGCAGACCGGCATACGACGGCATAAAAAAGGGGCAAACAAAACTCAGACCCAGACCCAGACCCAGACCTAAACCAAACCCAGACGGAGATTGGCCCAAGTTAGCGTATAGCGTCGACACGTGCCCGTCGAACTAGTTTGACTCCTTCGCAAATGTCAAACGTGTAACTGCATAACTCAACTCATCACATCAACAACAATAACAGCACCAGCAGCAGCAGCAGAAGCAGCGACGGCAGCAGCAACAGGTGGAAGCAGAAGCGGCTTAAGCAAGCGTTTACGTTAACGCTAGCAGCGCTGTCGCTGCTGCCTCTTCTCTCTGCCTTATTTGTGTGCGATGTTGTTTTTTTTTTTTTTGTTTACAACGGCTTTTTGTGTGAAATTAAACAGCCCCCACCACATCACACACAACCAGCCCACCAACACCAGCACCACCACCACCACCTGCCCCACCACAATCAACAACAATAATAATAATAACATCAACACCAACAGCAGCAATAACAACAACTAACCAGTCAGTCCATCAGCTGTTAATAGTCCAGAATCTCTCATTCTGACTTAGTTTTATCTGCTGCTACACAAAACATGTTTATGAGGGATTTTGAAACGAAAACCAAAACGAAACCAAACCAAACCAAACAAACAAAACAACATCGACACCACAGCAACAAGTTGCTGTTGCTGCTGCTGCTGCCTCAGAACAGGTACCGGTAGCCAGACCCATGCCCAGACAACAACAACAACGACAGCAACAATAAGCAACCAGCGCCAATCCTTGACCTAATCCAGAAGTTGGCCTGACTTTCTGGTTCCTGGCAGTCGTTTGGTTGTTCGCTCGGTCGGTCGGTCGGTCGATCGTCCAGGTCCAGGTTCAGTTTCAGGTTCAGGTTCAGGTTGTATGTAGTATTTTCTTATTTGATGATAAAGCCCCACACACACCAAATTTGCTGCTGCTGCTGTTTCTGTTGCTGTTGCTGCCTCAGCAAAGTTCATGCTGCCCGCTGCCTTTGCTGGATGTGGATGTGGATAAACTTGTTTTGTTCCTCGTTGATGTTGCTGATGCTGGTTTCTGTCGGGGGTTCCGTTAGTAGGTGAGGTCAGTGTCATGTGGCGTGCTTTATAGACTAGTTTTTGGCACATACAAACACACACACACACACACACACACAAACATACATCATCCATATGTATACAAACACACACGATGCACCACCAACCAACCAGCCAGCTAGCCAGCTGCTGATGCCGACTCCAACACTGAACCGGTCAATATTGATGTTGATGATGATTCGCCTTTGCCCAGCGCGTGGCATGCAAAAGATTCTAAAAATTCGATTAGACATGAAGAGAGACTCTCTTCCGCACTGTATACATTTCTCCTTCACAGTAGAAAGTAGAAAAGGCAATTAGGAAACAATTAAACTAGTGAACTGAAAATGAAGCTAGAGATGGATTTGGAATTGGAGTTGATTCTATGAAATTTGGGTCAATATTTGGTATATTGGGATGATGACGTATCTCTAGCCCCTGAGGGCCACTTTAAAATTGGAATTGGAAAATTAAAGTCGCTTTCGATGTGCTGGACCCTCAGGTGATTATTTTGCATCAATGAAAGAGAAGGGCCATGGTTAGAAATGGAAGATTAATGCCAACGTGAGACACTGATTTCATTTTGTTGACAGGGAGGAAGAGAAGGTAAAAGTAATAAAAAAAACACAAAAAAAAAAAAAAAATAAAAAAAAATAAAAATAAATTCATTCTATTCTTAAGTAGGTATTTATTTCATTTAATTAGATTACCAGAGTAAATAGCGTTGGAATCGACATTCAGTAAAAGGAAAAGATAAAGGCAAGTCAAAAAAAAAAAAAACACAATTCCCTAACATTTCAGACAAAATCGAAACAATCTCATTTTGGTACTGAAAAAATGTTCTTAAAAAGGTGTATATAGGAAAGTGTTTAAATCAATATTGCCAATTGGAATTTTCTTTGAACTATATGAGCAAAAATTTACAACAATTGATGTAACAAATATATTACAGCATATTGGAAAAAAGCAAAAGAGAATTTAGAAAATATTAATTTTTTAGGATTACTTCTCAGTTAGCATTTTTCTATTGTTTTTTACTTTTATTATTATGCTGTTATTTAAATATTGATACAAACATTTAATACGATTCGGGTCAAAGGTCGCTATCCACCACACATTAATAATATAACCAAAATTCCTATGGTTATAGGATAATATTAAAGTAAAAAATATCTTTATAATACCCATTTTTATCAATAGAATTTCTAATTGGCAAACTTTTTCAAGCTAAATTTTAATTTACTTTTCTTTTTGTTTTCTAATAAATTTCTAAATTTTCTACTGTCTAATCTTATTGTCTTTCTAGCTAAATCAAAGAAGTTTTTAGTTATCTTTAAATTACTGATAATTACTTTTATTTTCAAAATTTATATTATTTTCTTTTCATAGAAATAATAAGTATGACAAACACTTTAAAACTCAAATTTTTCTTTCATTTAAATGATACTTGATTGCAATAATAATCAAAAAACATTAAAATAAGTTTATTTTGTAATATCGAGCAATTATACAATTATTTCTCAATAATAATAATAATAATAATAAATTCTGACTCTAAATCGAATCTCTTCTCTATTAGTTCAAAATTATATCAGAATTACAATAAGAAAATTTTCTTTCTTTCTTTATTTAAAATCTTCCTCAGAGACAATTATTAACTGCTATAGCATATGCCTGTACGTATTGAGAATTAAAATATGAATTATGAATTTCTTTTATACAAATTTAAAATTTTCCCTCATATATGTACGATGATAAAATAATAGACGTACTCAAAGAGATTTAGTTGTTAAAAAGGTGTTTAAAAATCCTTTAAAGTCAGAAACATCCTTTGTCTACATATAGTTCCTTATTTAGTTAACTTAACTGCTTGAATTTAAATATTGTTTATTGGAATTACTTAATAATCACTGCTTAGTAGCTTAAAAAGTTAAAAGTTTATTCAAAATCAAAATAATCCTTTGACTATATGTAGATCGTTGTTTAGTTAAGTTAACTGCATTAATTTGTATTCACTCTAATTGGATCAACAAGAGATTTAACACAACTTTATATATATCTATTACAGACACCATAGCTGTTACTATATGGTAAATAGTATTATTAATTATATGAATATATAAGAATCAATCAAATTATAATTTTCTATCAATTCTCATTTAGTATTTATTTATTATTCATGACTTCTATCACAATTATCCACAGCAGCAGCAGTAATTTCCCCTCAAGACAACGCCTACGATTCTATTCCCCCTCCTTCATACATCTCTCTTTCTCTCTCTCTCTCTCTCTCTCTCTCTTTTCTTGTCTCTCTGTCTTTCAATCAAACTCTTCCTCTCTCCTTCTCGCTCAGATTTTGTTTGTCTCAATCTCTGTACATATCAAGAAAGCAATAGAATATCATTTCAAAGCCCATTAAGATTTGACATAATTTAATCAGCCATTGAATTTTTACCATATACCCTAAAACCCAATCTCCAAGAGAAATAACCAAAATAAAAAAAGAAACAAAAAAAAAAAAAAAGAAATGAGCAAGGTAACCCTAAGCCATCGACGGTCAAAGCTGGGCATCAATAAGCCAAGTTAAAGACAACCCCGGGACTAAAACCGAGACGGAGTGAACCAAACTGAGTCTGGAGAATGAGGCATGGGGAATAGGGAATGAGTATATGATGGCTATAAGGTGGGGAGGGGTGGAGGAATGGGTATGGGAATTGGTATGAGAATTGTATGCGATTGCAACTGAGAGTCAAAAAGGTAAGAAACGAAGAAATGAGAAGAAAGAAAAGAAAAACAATAAACGTTAACACGAACACAAAAATAAAATAACTCTCTCACGACGACGGCGACGACGACGACAACAACAACGGCAGCAACAGCAACAACAACGACAACATCGAAGTTCCCCCTTTTGGCGCGGCTTTTGTGTGTGGGTTAAAATGTATCTGTGTGAAGACAGTGTGTGTGTGTGTGTGTATATCTTAAGATGTGTGCGTGAGTGACGACGACAATGTTCATTTTACTGTACCATAATCGCAGCACCAAATTGATCACCATCATCAACGTGCGGCCACAAAAAAAAAAAAAAACCGAAATAACCGAAAAAAAAGAACGTAAAATAAAAATAATAATAATAAAAAAGAAAAGAACAACAAGAGTAAAGAAAATGTAATCAGAAACACACTGGCAACATCCATTGATTTTTGAACAAGAAGAAGCAGAACGACAACGAAGGAGGCAGAGAAATAAAGGTAGCAGCAACAACAACAACAAGAACACCTTTTGATACCTTTTCACTCCCGCTTTGTGTGACTCTGGGTACGGGCGCTCTCTCCCTCTAACCCACACCTATACTAATGCGCCTTTACCTGCTGCTGCTGCTGCTGCTGCGCAACGACGTCGTCGTCGTCGTCGTCTTTGGCCACAAAGAGGAATGTGTGCGCAAAAGATACCAGCAACAGCAACAGCAACCACCAACAACCATTGAGGCTGCTGTCTGCCTTACTAAACATATAAATACAGGGTGCTCTTTTTTGTTTTCTTTATAATCTGATCAGTATATTCTCTGTCTTTTAGGGTTGCATTTGATGCGTTTATAATTACTTCTGAGTATTAAAGTACTTACAATTTACTTACATTTTGAGCAGCTGCAATTTACAGGTAAGTTCGTTGGTTTATCGAAGGCATTAAAGGATTTTGGCACTAAATGAAAGGATATTCATATATATATATGTGTATATATATTGAGCTGGGATCTATGGCACACGATCACGATCACACAAGATTGCACTTATCACGTGTCCCAACTGGAGCCAGGAGTTAGAGAGCTCAACGCATGCCAAAATGCCAAAAAAAAAAATAAATATAAACACACAGAAACGAACACTAAAATAACCAACGAACTAACGACTGCAAAAGGCTATTGCTGTTGCTGTGTTGCTGGTGGGTGCACCTTTCGCCACTTTGTGCTGCTGCTGCTGTTGCTGTTGCTGGTGTTGTTGTTGTAGTTGTGTCTGCGTCTTGGTCTTATGGCCTATGCTTTTTTTTTATTTTTTCTTTTTGGCTTACACAATGGCTTTGAGTTTGGCTTCTAATATCTGTAGATTTTGTGGTATGTGAAGCTGTTGTTGTTGTTGCTGCTGTAGTTGTTGCCGTTGTTGTTGTTGTTGTTGTTGTTGTTGTTGTTGCTGTTGCTGTTGCTGGCGGGCGGGCATAGGTTTGTGCATTTTGGACTTCACATTTGTTAACATTTGTTTTGCTTTAGGAAAACGTTGAATTTTTTGTTTTTGCTTTTTGTTGTTGTTAGTATTGTTGTTGCTATTGCTGTTGTTTAATTGCCACGAATACGAAATGAAAAGGAATAAAATAGAGGTAAATGCGGGGGCACATTTAAGTATTTTCTCTGTTTAAACATTTTTCATAGTAGTTTTTTTTTCTTGTTATATTATATTATTTTTTTTTTATTTTGTATTATGGGTGTGTGTGTGTGTGTGTGTGTGTAAGCGCGGGTCTTTGTATCTGTGCAGTTTAATTAATATTTATTTCTTTTCTTTATTTCTTGCTCTTGTTGTTGTTGTTCTTGGTTTGTTATTAATCACTATTTTTATTTTGAATTTTTTATTATTGCTTTAGAGCTCAGCTTTGATGGCGTCTCATTTAGTTCACATACAGACACACACACACACAAATACATACTCGTACACACACTCTCTCATACACACACAAACACACACACAGACGCATATATTCGAGCAGAGAGACGTAGATATAACCACACACACTCGGATTCACACACACACACACACACACACACACACGCACACACGTTTGGTTATACGAACGAATTTTTTCGTCTTTTTTTTTTTTGCTGCTGCTGCTGTTGCTGCTTCTTTTTAACTTAAATTTTTTCTTCTTCGTGTTGTTTTTACCAAAAAAAAAACATTTAAGCGCGTTTTTATTGTTTTATGTTGTTTGTTTTTATGGCTTAAACACACAGACACACTCACACACAAATACACACAGAGAGACACACACGCTAAGAGCGACACTCACAGGTTGGAAAAATTTTCGCAATTTGGCGATGCTTTTTTTTTTTATTTTATTTTTATTTTAATATATATATATATATATACATATATATAAAACAGATATTGGAATAATTTTTGTTTAGCGAAAAACTTGTCGCGAATGAACGTTGAGTCGAGTCTCGGTCTCGTCGGTTATAATGCCCAAAGAGTCAATTGGAGATTGTTCAACTGTTGAATGTTGTGTGTGCCGCCGACGCTGACGCTGACGTTTGCTGTTGCTGTTGCTGCTGACGCTAAATTCTCTGTATGCATGTATGTATGTAGTGGTAAATGTGCCTGTTGCCTGTAATACGGCCACAGGTGAGTGATTGTCTCAGTGTGTGTATGAGGGAGAGCATGATGAGAGCCGAACTCTTGATTATTATTGCTTTTTATGGTTTCATCTCTTTCGTAACTGATATTGAGAGACTTAGGAGCGTGAGAGCAAACCAAGAGAGTGCAAGAAAGAGAGAGAGAGAGAACCTCTGAAAATTCATCGAATCGATGATGTTGTGTCTACACTCCCGAGGCAAATATACACACACATATGCACAATCGCATATACGTTTCTGAGGGAGACTGGCAGCAACTTATACAGGTAGATAGGCCATCTGTCTGTCTGTCTCAATGTCTGTCTGTCCAACTCTTAAGCCATGTCCGTAGGTGCAGGCACCTGCATACTTATGACCCTTACCCTGGACAGGTATGCATGCATTTGGTGTGACAGAGATAGAGTGTGAAGTGTAAAAATCAAAAGACTTAGGCAACAAACTTGCCGCCTTAACAACAATTTCATTTGGCTAAACATTTTTTCGTTTATATATAACTTGGCCCATACCGTTCTGTGTCCCTGAACCGTCCCTGTATATATTGCCTTCTTTTTTTTTCTTGTTGTTTTTTTTTTTTTTGTATTTTTGCGCTTTTCATATATCTTTTTCAGCTCTCGTTCGTTGTTGTGTGTTCATTTTCGAACATTCGAATTCGCCTCTACCTTTGCTTTAGTTCGAATTTTTTCGTCATCGTATTGTTGTTTTTGTTATTTCATTTTCTGGCTTACAGCTCTGAGCCTTGTGTCTCTTGTGAAAGTGGTAGTAGTGGCGGCTTTGCTGCAGTTAAGCATCAGGTAGAGACAGAGACGTGAGAATGAATGAAAGAGAGAGAGAGAGAGAAAGAGAGATCTTTGAACGCATACCTCAGAGACACACACACACACACACACACACACACACAGACAAATTGAGAAACATACAGTTGTATGTATGTATATGAAAATAGTTATTCATGTACCTCAAGCACACAGACTCCAATGACGCTGACTCCGACGCCAACCATAGCTTTCAGCTTTGGCCTCAACCTCAGCCCAGCTTAGCTCGAGACCAGAGCTCACCTCAGCATCGGTCGGTAAAGGGTGTCTCACATATGAACGTACATTTTACGGTATCCACTTGAATATGCTCTGTAGTTTACTTTTATGTAAAAAAACAAGAGAGTGAGAGGGAGACAGAGCAAAAGACTCAAGTGGTAATTCAAAGAAACCTATAGATAACTCTCCATATCAAAACTGTTTTTATTTTCATTTTTTTTTTTATGTTAGAGAAAAGTTTTTCATTTCTTCTAAAAGAACATATACAAATTGTTTTATTTCTTATTGGTAAAATTGTGTTGTTATTTTTTTAAATTTATCATTCTATATATATTTATATATCTAAAAATCAATTAATTGCTTTAGAAATACCAACGGTTTAAAATTTTCTCTATTTAGAACTTTGATCACCAGATAATCGTAATCCAATAAAACCAATGGGTATTCTATAGTTAAAAATATATCATTATATATATTTTTCACAGCTCACTAGTAAAGTAGTTTTGGGTCCTTATTATTATTTTAAATAAACAGATGATAATAACAGTTAACACGATAAATATTCATTTTGGTAAAGAAAAATGTGTTTTAGTCCCTTCTACAGAAATATATTGTATAAGAAATAAAGCCATAAAATAAAATACATTATTTTTCGAGAGATAAAGATTTGATTAAACTTAAAATCGGTGGATAACTGTCTAGACCAAAAAATATTTCATTATTTATTTTGCTTCATTGGTAGAATTTAATAAAAATTAAGTAAGAAAAAATAATTTTGGTAATATATTCTATTTTTTATTTCATCTTTGGCGTCCATGCAAACATTAATGAAACAAAATTATTTGTGTATTTTAATAAATTAAATATACTTTATTGACTATAAAAAAAAAGTTCGAGATTACCCGTTTTATATATAAATGATATGGTAATTAAGTATAGAACATAAAGTAGAAAATAAAATGGAATACTTAAGCAATGATGAGAAGTTCAAAACTATATATTATCAAATATGCCAAACTATATGTATATATTATCAAAGAAAAAAAAAACCGAACAAATTATTCCTTTGTGGAGATCTCTCAAAACGATTAGTAAATATTTTTTTGTAGGAAGTTGATTACATAATAAACTATTTTAATTTGACATTGAAATTTTGTCAGAATATCAATATATGTTAATACATATATTATATCTCCTGAAATAAAAATAATTTCCATATTCAAAAAAACTTTTTAAACCTTTTTTTATTTGTATTTTTTATTTGAATTAAATGTTTAAAAAACATTAGTACAACTAATGGTACATGGACAGGATAATTCGTTGTTGACCAAGTTCCCAATAATTCATCAATAAATTTGTTCCCTGCTGTAACAGAGATCAATGTCAGAGGAATGTCTGCTTTTTGGCTTTCACCTAGCTGACCGTTGAGGAAGCGGCTAATTGGTTTAAATGACCGCTAAGGTCACAGAGCATTACTTGAAATATTTTTATGTAAGCTTTTACAACAAGAAGGAGCACGATGCAATTTCGAATACATAAGGAAGCAAAAACTATCTTTATAGTTTTTATTATTTACATTTCTTTTCTAATTTAAATATCTGCTATCTTTTTGTAAATATATATTATCTTGTATATTCATATATATATGTATATATACATATGTATGTATGTATATGTTTATGTATTCAAATTAGTTAAATTAAAAAGCATTTTATTTTTTTGAAATTTGAGTTTTTATTTTCATGTTTGTTTATTATTGCAATATATATTAAATATTTAAAACTAAATTTAGGCTTAGTTTAGTTTAATTTCATTTTTGTTTTGTTTGGTTTTTGTAGTTATTGGATTTTCTTCATTTATTTGTATTTGAATTCTTTTTATTTTGTTTGTGTGTGTTCATTTCTTTTTTTTTTTGTTGATAATAAATTAACTTTTTTTTTCTTTTTGTTTTTAACTGGTCGAAACTTTTCACTAATGCTTGATTACGTTTTTCCATTTGTTCGAAATTTTGTATATATGTACATATACCGCTATATAGTTAGTATCAATGTATATATATATATATATATATATTTATATAATATATAATATATATATATATATATATATATATATGTTAAGTATGCAAATGTTTTCTCTTAGTGTATGTGTGTCTCAGTGTCTGTGTGTATTTGTGTGTGTATCAAAAATTAAACGATTAACATTTTATTAAATTTACTTACATCAATTTTTCTCATTTTCATTTTTTGGTTTTGTGTGTTTAAAAACAAGTCTTATTTATGTTATATTCTGCATAAATGTAATACATAAAAAAAAACAAACAAAAGAAAAACAAATAACTCAACAGTTTTATTTTTCAGTGTCCTAAAATTAATTTAACAAACCATGGAAAATATATAACTACTAGTCGAGTTGTATTCACACTTTAAAGTAGTATTTGTTGTCCTTTTGTTGTAATAGTATTAGGAAAATTGTCGAATTTTCAATTCCATGAAGCAACCTGAGTGACGTAGTATTATATAAATTGTGAATTAATAAATTGGATTGGTTTTCTTTTATATCTGGCATTTGGATTGGATGGATTGGACTTGAACTTGGTTGTGGTTTGAATCTGGAGAGGATTTGGAAGACACTTAACCTCTAGCAAAGTGTTTGTGTGTATATGTGTGCTATGTGTGTGTGTGTGTGAGTGTGTGGAGGGTGGGTTAAATATATGCTTTAAAACTAGACACACCAACTAACTAAGTACTACTAAATAAACATTCTCTCTTTCTCTCTATTTCTCAGACCAATCTAATACAAACTTTTGTGCTTTAAAATAATGGTTGTGTGAGTGTGCGTGTTTGTATGTGTGTGTGTGTTGTGATGCCTTCATTTGTATCATTTATCATCATCATTATCATCATCCTCCAGCTCCTTCAACACTACGTCACATATTTTTTTAGGGATTTCTTATTGGGTTTTTTCTTTGTTGTTAAAAACATATGTTAACTTTTGCCTATATTTCGTTCACTGTTTTTTTTTTTCATTTTTTTCTTTCTATATAATAATTAATTCGACAACTTTGTTTTTTTTTTTATTTTGTTGCTAAAATGTTAAGTTAAAGATAATATTTTGTTAATTTTCTTTTAGGTAATACTGCTTAATGAAGGAGATTAAATGAATTTCCACTGTGTGTGTGTGTGTTTGTGAGTGAATGAGAGTGTATATGTATGTGTGTCTGTGTATGTAGGAAGTTGAAGAAACAATTGTTTGGATTTTGTTTTTGTATTAAACGCATCTTTAAATATATACAAACATATATATACATATATGTATAAATACGTTTATATATATATATATATATATATATATATGTATATATATGTATCTGTATATATCTCATAGAGTTTTTTTTGTTGGCAGTGATATTGCGAAACATTTTTTTTTCTTTTTTTTTCTATATGGGTTTTTTTTTCTTTTCGCATAGAAAATTTTAAAACATAATATTAGAGAAATTTTATGAGAAAGGGTTTCGTTAAAAACTTTTAATTTCGTAGATCATTTAAAGATTATAACCTTGCAGAGGGGTATTATAAAATTGGTCATGAAACATATTCGATTTTAAAAGTTTTTATATAGTTTTAAAATACTTTATCTACCTTAAAACTTTATATCTTCCAAAAAGGTATTCGCTTTAACACAGTTTATAAAAATTGAAAGTTCATTGAAAATACTTTACAATTCGTTCAATTTAATTATCATAAAAAATTATTAGTTCAAAGTATAATTAATCTATTTTATTAATATCGGACAAATATAATACATATTTATATATATATATTTATATATGTTTGGTCTGCAAGGATATAGAATTTTCGACTTTGCCGAATTTATTTTACTTAATCTTTTGTTTTAAAATCAAATTGAATTTAGAGAAAGTTATGATGTTTCATATATAATATTGTATAAGTATTTATATGATGATGGTCACTCTACATATACTATCGCAAATGTACAGGTCTATAGCTTTACATATACATACATATGTATATATATATGTATGCCTGTATTTATGAATGAATGTATGTATGTGAGCCCATCTATTAACTTGCAAAATATATTTAACCAACTTTAACCTTTATTTAGGTAAACTTTGACATTTAATAGCTCAGATATAACTAAGTCTCATAAATATAATTATATCGATTTAAATTTGCAAGTATATAGATAGAAATTTCGATATACATAACCGAAATTATAATGGCCCAAATGCTATTTGGTTTTGTTTATGGCATTAATTTCGATTGGTATTTTTTTTTTTGTAGTTGTTGTTGTTGTTATAAACATTGTCTTGATTCTTGATTTATGTTTATTGATTTTTTAAATTTTTATATAATCTTTGTGAAATTGTTGCTATTTGTTTTTGGTTGTTGTTGTATTTACAAAATGCTTCGATGTCGTTAATCATATATGTGTATATATATATATATATATATATATATATGTATATATACCATACTATAATACGTATATAAATGTATGACCTAAAACGTTTTCAAAACTAATTAAGTTAGATATACATATTATATATATGTGTGTATATACATATACATATATATATATACGTTAATATAAATATATGTAATACGTTTCTTTTTAAAAATGTTTTTTTGCTTTCTTCTGTTTTGGAAAAAGTATTTGCATTTGCAAGTTTTCTTTCATTGTTTCCTTTTTTTTTTCTTTTTGTTTTTTTTTTTTTTGTTTGGTTTCAATTTGATTAATACATCTTATGGAACTAATATTACAATAGATGCTATTTGTGTTTGCTCGTTACTTGGATCGCTTGAAAAAAATGGTTCATCTTCTTCGAAATACTTTCAACCGATTTTATGTTTTCAATTAAAAACTAATTCTTATTTTTCTTTTTAATATATATATATATAAATCTGCCCAGTTACGTTATTCTTTGGTTTGTAAACGACTAGAACATACTCGTAGTTAGAAAAGAAGGAATCCGTTTCACATTAATCCATATATATATATCCATATATATATATCGCCTAAGTTTTTGGGTTGTCTCCATTAAGCCGCTCCTGCATGCAAAATGATTATATGGATTCTGATTCTATTGAAAATGACTGACTACATATTGCTTAAATCACTACAGTAACGGCTATTAACCTCTTTGAATCCAACCCAATAAATAATACTCTAAGAAAAACAATAACAAAATTCAACATATCGCTATAATCAACATCATCATTGCGATTATCACCAACCAATCATCTAAGTGGGACTATCCGCCGTGGATCCAGCATTCGAATTGTCTTGCATTTGAGCGAGTGTCTTGAACTTTTGAGAGTTTAGGAATCTATCAACATAAAATTTAATGATTAGCCATTATTTAATCAGTTTATTTATAGCCATATATACTCACCTCGGATATGAGTCTCTGTGCATTAGTGTATAAATCTGTATTTGAGCTTCGTCGAATGTGTGCGTCGTTGGCTCAATCATATTACGATTGACTATTTCGCGTACTCGCGAATCTAGTGAGACTTCACGTGGGGACAATATCGATATATAATCCTCATATATCAGACGCGCTTTCTCCTCCACTACCTCGGCGCTATTCTCTTTTTTCAGATCCTCACAGGCCAACCAAAATAGGATATTCTCTTCACTGAACTCGCTACGCAGAAAGTCACGGAAAACCTTGCGACCAGCTAAAAGAAAAAATAAAACAGTTGCAATCATATTATATATAAATATACACGGATTGTACAAGGTGTACAAAAAACTTATTTTCGACTCACTTGAGTTTTTCATTAATTTGTCAAAGCTTTTGCCCCAGCTTCGGATTTCTTCTAATGTTGGCCTATAATTGAATTAAAAATTAATTATAAGGAATAAACAGTTTTCTTTAAGTAGTACTTACTGTTCGCCATCTAAGAATTCGGAATTAACGAGATCACGTTTGGTCGGCGCATTTTCATCGGCATTTTTGATGGCAAGACTGAAAAGATAAATTTCAATATACATATTTCAATTAAATTTATAGAGCAATGTTAATGAACAGCAATAATTTAGATCGATGTTAAGTTAACAGCAAATTGGAATTAAGTAGCATACTTTTCGGGAGGAATGTTAAATTATAATAAAAACATTTTTGAACAATTTAATTTGTTTAATCTGAACTAGCAATGACATACATACATTAAATCAAATATATTATTATTATTTTAAAAGATTTGCGTTCTTTTTATAGTCATAATATTGCTTATATATCTGTTCAAACCAACGAGTAAACAAATACACTTTTACATTAAATGTAATCAAGTAAATTATATTGATAATAATATTTTTTGCAAGCCTTTCTTTGTTTTTTAAACGATTGTTCTTTGGAAAGTTAGATCAAAAGTGTATGCACATTTGCCCGATATTCTAAAATTTAAATTAAAATTACACTGTGTAAAATCTTGTTGATTTGAAAACAGGAAATTTGAAACTTTATTTATTTTGAGAGACATCAGAGGATAACAAAGACATGAACTTTAGTTCGAAACCGATTTCCCGATTTCTATGGTTAAGTGTTCTGGTTCACTCTAATCGAAAAGGCTTCAAATGGATTGGCGGTTGTATGTCATATCGTTGAACTTGGTAAAGCTTTGTTATCTGTTTGCCCATTTGGCCAGTTATCAATGCGCGGTTATATACATATTAATATATGTACTTTATGTATGTATGTATGTACGTATATATGTTTTTTTGTGAATCAAATGACATGACCAACTTCTAAGTGTATTAGGGCGCGAGGGTAAACGACATTCATTCACCAAAAATCTTGCAACGCGCGGCGAAGTGAAGGAGACCCCTGCACACACATACACACTAACACACACACACACTCTTGTATTTGATTTGATTTAAAAAGTGCCCTTAGAAAGCTTTCTTTCTTGTGATTCTGTTTTTTTTTTTTTTTGTTCCTCTTAGTACTCCCAAAAATTGTGAATGAATTTTGAGAGAGCCAAGGAAGAAGAGCGAAAGCTTTCCTAAAACATAACGAGAGTCAGAACTTACCACTTGGCCCTAGTTTTGATTGAATTTGATGATGTTATTGCGTTTCCCATCGAGCGGTTGTGGAAATAGATAGATATCAATTTTTAGTTGAGGGTTAACTGAAGGATAATTTAAGCAACACTCACCAGGAGCAGGAGCAGCAACAACACCAACAGAAGCAACACGGTTTCTGTGATTGCTGTCGTTGCAGCGGAGCATTCGATTCTTGTAATACATTTGATGTGGCAATTCCAGTTGGCACCGAGCCACCATTGCCACCACCTGCTACTGTTGTTGATCCTGAAACATTGCCACCATTGCCACCATTGTTAGCGCCATTATTGGAGGCAGCTGTCTGTTGTGATGATGCAGTCATACCGCGTAAACGACAGCCACTGGGCAGCTCTGATACAGTGCAGGACATGCTAAGGAAGCGATAGAGTGTGACAGGTAGACAGACAGACGAAGAGATAGAGAAAAAGGATTCTCCAATGATATCGAAGTGGAAAGCACTTAACTAATGGTTACACTTACCTGCCCTCCCAAAGTTCGAGTTGATGTTGGCGTTGGCGTTGCCACAGCTGCTAGACCGCCCACTGCCACTGACCTACCGTTTGTCGTTGTCGTCCCTCGCCCACACACTCGTACAAACACACACACACACAGACGCACACAGGCACGTTTACTTGGTGGTTGTAGCTCTCTTTTTCTCCCACAGCAGCAGCAGCAGTAGCAGGGCAGGCGCGTTTGTTTATGCGCTCGCAGGAGAGCGCTAACTAAGTACCGTTACGTATTTATCTCTCTGCCCTCTCTCTCTCTTTCGCTCTCAACTTTTCCTGTTGTTCTTTTTAGTATTTTTTTTCTTCTCCGCCTCCGTTCCTCAAAATGCTAAAACTCCGTTACAATTTTACTTTGATTTTTCTTTTCGTTTTCTTTTTTTTTTTTTTGGTTCGAACTAACAGCAATTACTTCTCCTTTTTCTGAGGGGTAGGTACGGTACGGAGCAAGTGGGCGTCAAATTATTGTATTCTTTTCTTGGGGTTTCGTTTCTTTTCTTTTTATTCTGTACTTTTGTGATGGTAAATGCTAATGTCACGACATAGACTCCTTTTGCTTTCGTGGACTAGTCCTAGAAGTGTTTCACTTGTTCTTGTTCTTGTTTCGTCGAGGATTTTGCGTGGGCTGAGACCTTTCACCGATTTACATATTCCAATTGTATCTGCGGCCCTGCACCAGGGGCAACATTACGAAATTTATGAGCAGCTGGAGCTAGTTGTTAAATATTTGTTGTTTCTTGTTTTAGTCATTACACACATATACACGGGAGCACACACACATGCTAGCACTGACACTGGCACACACTTGGACACGCATACGCACACACACACACACACACACACACACACACATACAATCACAATCACAAGAGCAAGCAAACACCTTTCAATTGAATGGCTAGCGGGGCGTATGCGTGATTTTTTTTTTTTGTTTTTATTTTGTGTTATAGCCTTTTCCGTTAGCCTGTTGGGGCTAATGCTAGTTAGGATTAGCTTAGTTGTTGCATTTATCATAGAATATATCTCGAATAATTGTTGTTCATATTTTAACACACACACACACGGTCACACACACACCTTTTAACTCTACTGTGCGCTTTGGTTTTTGTCGGTGGTCGTCGTCGTCGTCGTAGTCATCGACGTCGTCGTTTTTGGGCGGTTGGGGGAGGGCGTGTGGGTGTATGTATGTATGTTTAGGAGCAACGAGTACATACGAATTTTTGCCTGCCACTGCCACTAAAATATGTGTATTTTCTTCTTTAACTATTCCATTTGCTTTGATTTTCTTTTCTTATTTTTTGAGAGATTTTTTTTAATATTTTTCTTCGTTTCGTTTATGCTTGTCGATACTAAAAACTATACAAAATTTTGCAAAATTTTCAAAGGCATTCGAAGATTTTTGTATCTCTTTAGCTTTCATTTAGCCATATTTTGTGTTCTTCGGGCTCTGCTTTTACCACACATTTTCACATTTTCGATTAGCTCAACCTCCACATATTCTTTAATTTCACAATTTTTCAATTATTCTTTATAATAGTCTTTATTGTAATAGCCAAAAACCTCACAAAAATCCTCGAGCACAAGTGTTTTATTATTTTTCTTTTTTATTTTTTTTTATGTGATATATTTTTCTTTATTCTTTTGTGTGGAGAACGTTTTCTCTTTGCTCTTGGGGCAAAGGCAGGCCACGGACTGATTTCCCAGCCGTAACAGCATTTGATTTTTCCAATGCGCGCGCTCCTCCCCAGCTGAAAAAAAAGATCTAGAACGGGAGAGCGAGCGATAAAATGAGCGACAAGCAAAAGAGAGTGGGTGAACGGGAGAGTAAGAAGCCAAAATGGAGCCAGCAGATGAGTGCAAAGGTGGACACGGAAATATTACGGAGAAAGCTTTTACAAATAGCTATACAGTTATGTTGGGGGTAAGTGATTGGGAGTGAAGGAGCTTTCGATTGACAGGGTTGTATTTAAAAGAAAATTCAAATGAATTTATCGTGCAAAATTTATTTTTTAAAAATTCAAATTAATAAAAAATTTAGAGAATAATTATAACATTAAGCCGTAAACAGGAAGAACCTGGTTTTTAAAATTAAATCTTTTTTTTGCCATGAAATTTCTATTTGTTTTAATTTACTTAACCCGGTTTCGTTAAATTAATACATACTATAAATCTTTTTTATTAAATTAAACATTTTTTATAGATTTCATTTCAATTAAAAAATAATATTTATTGATATATTTACTAACAAAATTATATAAAACATTTCGTCATACACTTTGTTGGCATCTATGTATACAGTCGTATGGTGCAATCAGCGCCAGTTGACAATACCCAAGGCTGCACAGGATGCCAGCAGACATCTAGAACACCGAAATCGTCACGTTTCTCATGAGTCTGCAGCTTTTTCAAAGGAACAATCAAGGGATTTTGCAAAAGATCACTAAAAGATACAATAAAAGTAAGGATTAGTGGAGTCCTTTTAATTATCCGTCAAATTTGACTCACTTGTAGACCATTCCATGGGATACTATTACCGCCTGATCATCACTACCGGAAGCAAAGAGCGGATAACGTAAATGGAAGGCCACACTGCGTACCGCATTGCGATGCAGGCGCATAGTCTGATATGGTTTGGTAGACAAATCCAAATCGAACCATAACATTTTCTTATCATAAGTGGATACCAGTAAATTATCGCCTTTAGGATGAATGGACATGCCCGATATCCATTTGGAATTGGTAAGCAATTTCTTGATTAACTCCTGCTTAACCAAATCGTAAATGCGGATATTGTGTTGGGTCTGAAAAGAAGACAAAAAGAAAATAGAGTCAATTATAAAGGATCCCAAAGGCTAATCCATTTCTACCACTTACGGCTACAAAGAAGCACGGTTTCACCGGATGGAAGAGCACACATTGGATCAGGCCCTTGCTCTTCGAGAACGGTATTTGAGAGCGCCGTTTCGATAATTGATGTATAAGAGCCGATCGGTTGGCTCCCTCTGGCATTACAGTGGCCAAGTAATCGCCTCGTCCATGCCAGGTAACTTGACGTATTGGCTTAAAATGATTGATAATAACGCGAACGCCCTTTTCTTGGTCAGCCGACTCGGCATTTGACCATTGCACAGCCGTCTTGATGCGCTCATTGTCAATGATATCCTGATTCGATGGTTCCTCGGCCAATAGATCATCGGTTTTCTTTATTATCAATTTATCACCCACTTTGGGATTGACCAACAAGAGACGATTGCCAGTGGCGACTGCAATAATGGAGAGCTTGGCATTAGGACACCATGCCACACATCGTACCACATCCTCGGTTTCAATAGTCCGTATGCAACGGCCAGTAGCAATTTCCCAAACTAAAACCGAAATTATACAAAATTAATATAATTTTGATTCATCTTTAAGATAATGCTGGACTTACTCTTTACAGTCTTGTCATCAGAACCAGAGACCAGATATTCACCCTTCGGTTCAACACTAACAGAACGCACCAGATCCGTATGACCACGATAAACCAGACTTTCCACAGTGGGGAATGGTTGTAAATCGCGAGGCGAAGGCAGTTTAGGTATAAGATATTCCGCGTCAATGTTGAGTTTAACCCTCCTGGCACGTGGACATAGATATAGATCCAGACAGCGTAGGAATCGTTCACGTAGATAACGCGAATATGCAGGTACTTCTCGCAAGGACGAAAATTTTTGTGGCATAAAATGCAATTTACGCTTATGTGGTTCATCCTTGAGCTTAAGCCACTGTTTTGTCTCTTTTTCATCGAAAAGATATTCGGGCGGTGGATTGTAGGATTCGGCATGGCCAGGTAGGTCACGTTTTGGTGCCGAAACTGGATCATGAATGCGTCGCATTTGCTCTCGGCTCGTGTCGGTTTCCCACAGCATGTAGAACTTTGGTCCACGTTTCTCGCGTTTTTCCCGTTCCACTTCCTCGGTGGTCTTCATCCAGCCCATTTTCAGGGCGTGGACCATGCGCGACACTCGCTTCTTCTCAGATACCGATGGCAGAAAAGAACGCTTATGATCTGGAACATTTTTAATGGGCATTTTCTCCACCTCCGAAGTGAACCATTCAATCCATGGCTCATATTCATTGTGCTCCGCATTAGGTATGCGTGCGGAATTAATACGCTTAATCAGAGCAATGTCCGCATCACTGAGTATAACTTCTTGACCTGTCTGAGGATCCTTGACAGTGCGCCAGAAATTAGGATCCTCAATTTTTCGTAAGAAGTCATCAATCTGATCACCTTTAATCGGTTTTATAATCTTGTTTCCATCCCAATCGTAGCCAATGTGTTTGTATTCGTCATACCAATGCATGGGAATGTTGCCAACAGTATTCCTTATATCTTCTTCGTCAGAGGTGTCCGAATCCTCATATTCGGGTTTTGAAGGATCTCGTGGTGCAGGCAGAGGTGGTATTTTAGTAGCTTCAGCTTTGCTACTGGTTGTGGGTTTCTCCTCTACATCCAATGTTTTCCCTTCCTCCACCTCCTCCTCTTCCGTATCTTCCTCTTCTTCACCATCATCGTCTACTTCTTCATCTGAACTGCCTTTTCTTCCTTTCATGCCCACATAGTTGCCTTCCTCATCACTTTCAAACTCCAAATCCTCACTACTATCTGATTGATATTCCTGGTCTATACCTTCATCATCTGTTGAATCCTCGCCAGGTTCTTTAACGGTTTGCAACAAGTCCTGTTAAACAAAGAAACAAATATTTAAAAAAAATCAAATTTTTCAGTGGTTTATTAATTTAGTACCTCCTCCTCTTCAGCATTGTCTGATTGTTCTGACCCGGAAGCCTCTTCCTTTATGGCCTCGGCTTTTACTTTACGTTTTCTGTTTAGTTTTCTGGTCATCTTTCTTAGTTTCGGATAGAAAACACAAAACTAACTAACGCGGGTGCACGTGTTGTAGACAGCACTAGTGATGGCAAATCCTTAACTTTTAAGCCGATTTTTGCAGCCCTGCAGCTATATATACCGTATTCACACTCTCACAACTTTTGTTTCTTTGCCATTTTTATCGACGTGGCAACGCCGAATTGCTATTGCATGAATTTTCAATTAATTACATTTAAAATTTTTTAACAAAAACATTATTTGCATCTCTTTTGGAAAATAGTCTTAAACAGTGCGTCTCTATCATTTGCTCTGCAACTTTGAAATTTTTCTGCCAGTGTGAATATGACTAACAAACAAGTAACAAAATAAATATTTTGACCGAATCGAAGTCGATGATACTGATATCGATAACAAATTCTATATTATTATTCAGAATTTTGTGGAATAAAATGCCATAATCCCCATATAGATATCGTAGAAATCGGAAGAGAACCTAAAGAAATATCGATTCATAACGGTGACTCAAAAATAATTCTATTAGTCACCTGCAGCTGAAAATCCCATCGATTTGCAATCGGAGCATACACCCCCGCTTCCATCCACAGGCACACGTACATACATACATAGAGGGCAAAAAAGGAAAATAAAAAATGACTGCACCTCGACGCCTCCGCAAAGAATTGAGCGATTTGCAAGATAGCACAATAAAATCATTTCGGGACATTAAGGCCGATGACGACAACCTGCTGCGGTGGACGGGCCTAATTGTACCGGATAATCCACCCTACAATAAAGGAGCTTTCCGCATCGAAATCAATTTCCCAGCCGAATATCCCTTCAAGCCACCAAAGATAAATTTCAAGACAAAAATCTATCATCCCAATATCGATGAGAAGGGCCAAGTGTGCTTGCCTATTATTAGTACAGAGAACTGGAAACCAGCAACTCGTACTGATCAGGTTGTTCAGGCTTTAATAGCCCTAATCAATGATCCCGAACCGGAGCATCCACTTAGAGCCGAACTGGCTGAGGAATTTCTCAAGGATAAAAAGAAGTTTATGAAAAATGCGGAAGATTATACCAGGAAGCATTGTGAAAAGCGTCCGGCAGATTAGTCTAGCCGCAATAATCGGGGAGACGGTAATAGTGAGGTGAATTTCGATGAGGAAGAACCAACACATAGTAAGCGAGGACGTTTGATGGCACTATAAACAATATATACACACACATGCATACAACAAACACACTCACACACGTACACCCCTAATGAACAAGAGAAAAGTGAAAAACCATTTACTTAAGAATGATATAAAGTAGACAAAAATTGTTCCGAAATGTTATTAAATTGTGTTTACAAATTTCTAGATATTATTTAATTTATATGGTAAAAGAAGATGTGTAAACAAAAAAAGAAAAACAATTCTAATTCATATTTAGTTTCCTAATTGCTTATGTAATTGTATTAATATAGTAAACCGATTTAATTCCAATCTGTTGGTTTATTGTTAAATTAATCAAAGCAAATCTGTCAGAGTTATCCTAACCTCTTGGAAACTTCATTTCTTGGCTCCACTCCACTGTATAATCTTGATATGATCCTTTCATCGTTTCACAAAGATTGGTAATTATGTCTTTAAAATTATATAATTAATCATATTTCCATCATATTTTCATTACTAAGTTACTATAACTAGATTCAGTTGTAACCTAAAGTTATCTTCTCTCTGACTATAGCTTCATCAAATTTAGTACAGATTTTATATAGTGAACTTATCAAGTCATAAAAAATCTAGTTTTTTTCCGAATGATAATATTTAACTGATTTCAATCAAATTTGGATTAATAATAATAAGTTTGTGCTGGTTATATAGGACGCTGATCTGTATATATTTGTACAGTTGATACATATTGAATTCTATCCTTAATATAAATATATATGCTTGATCATGAATATATATGCTTGATATGCTGAAGATCGAATAAGCAACCAATTGTATACATAGTTTCCTCAGACCGCATAGATCGATTTATATAACGCATTATTTCTGGATTTAGAAATATTTCCTTTAAATTTCTGTTTATTAATTTCATTTTAAATAATGTAGGTTAAACCACTATCATATCACTTCTGGTATTCTCATTTATAGTTGTTCCACTGGGCTTCTCCGACGGAACGACAATCATAGGCCTAGGAAAAGAATCCTCGGCCAACATTTTACGATAACTGGCCAAAAGGAGATTGTTATTATACTGAATGAGAGCAAGGCTAAATTGATTCTTTTGCAATTGTTTGATATCAATGAGGCTGTGAATGGCTTTTCCTTGCTTTTCTCCATTATCTGTGTCCCTCTTTAGCAATTGAAGCACTTGTTCTGCTACGGTCAAATCATTTTTTAGGCCACTTAAAGTAATGGAACTCTCAATTATTTCCATTTCACTGAATATCATTTCAGCTAGGATCATTAACAGGGAGACAGCATAATGGCTAAGAAAAAGAAAATTCTTAAATGAAATTATCTTTGTCTTTTCCTTTAAAATTTTTTCTAGGAGATTATGAAAGAAATTTTGCTGAACCAGATGGAAACTTTCGTTTTCATTCGATGGGTAATAAGTGATTCCATATCCATTATCATTTAGCATACATTTTGAATTTAATTGCCAAATGGGATCCATATCGAATGTGTCCAATAGACGTAATCGTAGGAGTAGAACACGTTCCGAGGCAAACAGACTGCTCTGCAGTTGTAAAATCGGCAAGCCCCAACTAATTTTGAGAGATGCATTTATAGAATTGTGCTTATAGCTAAGTGGGACACTTGTGCTGGGGCACTTTTCCAGCTGATTGAATTCCCGACGCAGGCAATAGATTTGTCGAAAAATATCTCCCTCCAAGATTTTGGCACGTTCTGTATAGGAACCACCATAAAGGGGGACAAAGTGGCCCAAAGATTTATTTACCTCTTCCTTATTTGGGACAAGACATAGCTCATCTGCCAGAGGTCGCACTTTATAGCGATTGTAATACATGGTAGATACCAAACTTCGCAAATCATGTAAATGTCGTATATAAAATCTATCCTTGGACTCATAGGCATAGATGCTAGCCTCAATGGCATCCACTTGAAGTTTCATAAACAAACGACAGGCAATCTCATGCTGGAGTAAAAAGTCTTTGGGTATATCACCTTTGGCAAATAATGGCATGACCATGGCATCTTGAGGATTAGCTAATTTCTTAAGCATTTCCACGAGCAAACCAGGCAATCCGGATGCATTCTTATGGTAATCCAAACAAATGACATAGATCTCGGAATTACCTCGCTTAGAGGTGGCCGGTTTATAGAGATGAACCTCACGGAAGATGCAGTTCAGTAAATAAAGCAAAGATACGCTGCACGCCTCGAAGAGTGTAAACATTTTGATTACAAATTTTCCGCCCTCGGATAGAATGCTTAAGGCACTGATAGTTTCTGCAAAGAAAAGGCGCTGGACCATATCCTCTTGGCAATCGGGTTGAGCCGCACAATCAATGGAACCGTCGGCTGTGATGAGATCAACACTTTGCTCGTGAAAATCGTTTATACAACGTTGAGCCATGTCCCGAATATTGGACACATTTATCAAGTTTCCAGTCAAATCCTCATGAAATATCCAGTTATCCAATGTGTGGAAAATGAAGCGATCATCGTTAATCATTTCAGTGGAGGCATTTCCCTCATAGTATGGATTAAGTGTAGTTGCCCGCCAGTTCCATTTAATCTAAGTAGAAATAAAAGATTAGGTTAAAAATTGCATATAATTAGGAATCATCTTACTTTATCTTTTTGATGTGCCGAGTGAAGGTAATGATTCAGAGCCGCTACAAAGGCTCCTGGCGCTTCGCATAGATGCAAGGAGTTGAGCTTTGTTTGGGTCACTAAGGGATAACGATGCAGGACTTCAAAGAATTTGCACCAAGCGACTGTCACAAATTCGGCTTTGGTTTCATTCTTAAGACGCCAGGACACTTCACCTGATGGATCACGGCGATTTGTATGCGAACTCCATTCTTCGACTCCATAGTCATTTAATTTGCTTTTCACCGCATTCAAATGATCCTTGAGAGCAAGCAGTGTTGGAAACTGATAGAATTCTCGAAAGAATTTACTATCTACTCCCTGCTCGTTATTTAATTTGGGAAGTTGCCAAGCCGGAGCATTTCCTTTCGGTTTTTGGTAAAGAAATTTTTTTTCGAATATTTCCTCCAATTCCTCGCGTAGATTCAATTTATGTGAAGGTGTCCTTCCTTGAAACTTGGGCATTATCCACTGCTTTTAAAAATAACTAATAAGCAGTATCCTTTGAGGCCTAAACACGCGTTTCAATCAAACGAGAAAAATAAAGGAAACCGATCCGCCCTCAACAATAACAAACCTGAATTCGCTTCTCTTATCTTGAATAAATTTGCCATCTCCTTTTGAGCGAGCGTATTAGGTTCTCAATTACGAGCAACACGTCAGCTGTTTGTGGCAAAACGGCGCCACTGTGCCGAGCAAATTGACCCAATATGCTGAGCGAATTTACCAAAAGTGCATAATTAAGTTTAATAAAAATGAAGCTTGCTGACCATGTTCCCAATGTATGCTTTCAATTTCAGCAAAAAATTCCTGAATATCCATCGAAAACGCCAGGCGAATTAAGCAAATACAAGCCAAATTGAGCTAGCCAAAATAATTTCCAATTCAATTCGACTCTGTTGATTCCGAAATTTCAGTTTTGACTCCGAAACGAACGGCCACATCGTAATGGCCGCCCCATGTAAAACGTAAAAAACGTGTCCCGCTGCTGAAAACAAAATTCGTACATTTGTGCTAACAAAAGTAATAAAATATTGCATAAAACGCTGCAACTAATTAAAATTACATGAAAAGCAGCAAATTTCATGCATAGCTGAGTTGTTCAACGCAAGAAAAGTGAAAAAAATATGTGCGTGAAAAAATTATTATAAATCGATTTTCTTGTTTGCTTCGGTTTCGGAGTTGACGAAAAATCGGACTGCCAAGCCGAGAAAAAACTCAAATTGAACGGCGTTGGCCCATGAAATATAGAGGCCGCCCAAAACAAATATTCAACGGCGCTGAGCAGCTTTACCAACAGACTTGTTTGTTCTGTATGTTTGTGTGTGTGTGTGTGTGAATGAAAAGTAAAATTAAACAAATAATTTTTTAATTAGTATACACTAATTAGTTTTATTTCGTAATTTATTTAGATTTTAACAAAGTATTTTTTACGGTAAAGCCGTATAGAGAATAGCAACGCCGTTCCGTTTGCACCAAAATTAGTGGCTTTGCACTCTGCGGCGTCGTCGACATATCTTCGGCTCGGCCGCCATTATTGCTTGCTTCTTTCCAGCAAAAAACCACGCTATAATTCGTGAAATTTTGTGTAAATTTTCAAGGGGAATTATCAAGCAAATTTAGCTTGCAGGTGTGTGAAAAGTGCAGGAAATTGTGTGAAAAAATCATCTGAATGCTAAAATTGCATTGAAAATGCATAATGATTAAATAATTGTCAAAATAAAAGCGAAAAACAAAAATCCACATGAGAGCGAGAGAGACTGTGTAAAAGAGAGAGAGAGAGGAGTGAAGAGGCGACGATGGTTTTTTTCTCCTCGTCGTGTTTTGCGCTTCGTATATATGTATATATATGTATCGCATTTTTTTTTTCTTTTCTTTCGTATGGTTAAATTCGCCGCATTTGTTTGAAATGTTGAAAATCGCCGCGTGTGTGTTTGTTTATGCCGCCTTTTTTTCTGGCTGTTCAATTTTAGTGCAAATTTTTAATTAAAATAAAAATGAGTAGTAATACAAAAGGTTTGAATAAAACTGTAAAATATTGGAAATGATTAAGGAGAAGGAAAAAAAAAAACAAACTACTCAAAGACAAAACAAAAGAAATAACTGTTTTTCGCGCGCTATTTTATAGTGTTAGTGCATGCATGTGTGTGTGCATGTTATATGTATAAGTATGTTTGCGTGTGGGTGTTTTATCCATATGTATTTGTGTATGTGTGTGTGCATTGTTTACTCACTAGTTTTCTTGTCTCTTTTATTGTTGTTTTTTTTGCAGATTTTTATCAATATCAAAGATAACGACATTAAAGAAGAATTCGCATTCAAAGAAAAAAAAAGCCGAAACAACGCAGCAATAAAACATAAAAACAAAATAAAAAAAATTAATATATATAAAATTAAAATTGGAGTAGAAAAAGATTCAATTGAAATATTTTTCTCATTTCTTCGATTCCCCCAAAAATGTTGATCCTCAAATTGAAATGTTGAAATTGAATCAACGTAATTATGCCAATTTACATAATTTTTTCGATTTCAAAGTGAAAAATGTCGTCGACACATTTGCTGCATTCGTTATCGTCGTTGCTACTACTGGTGTATTCTTGTGTTCTGCATAATAACCTATATCTAATCCCATTGGTCATCTGTCTGTGGCTAACATATATCGGGCAAATCCACCTACAGGAGGAGGAGGAGGAGGAGGTGAAGGAGGAGTTGTTGGTCTGGGTGCAAAAGGCTATCCAAAAGAAGAACGAGGAAAAGGTGCAGATCTGTCTGTGGGCAACACATATCGGGCAAATCCACCTAGTACAGGAGGAGAAGAAGGTCAACAAGGAGTTTTTGGTCTGGGTGCGAAAGGAGATCGAAAAGAAGAACGAGGAAAAGAAGCAGAATCAGCACCAAGAGGAGAAGGAGAAGGACGACCAAAGACAGCCCGAAAAGTATCTGGAAGAGCCGCTGCCGTATATTGCAACCAAAGTTGCCTTCAAGCGGTCATCTTATTCTTTTCATTCCCATCATATAAAAGTCAACCAAAAGCAACAGGAGCTTAAAAATAAAGCAAGAAGCAGCAGTACGTACCGCCCAGAGGCAGTAGGCACAGGGGCTGCGTTAATCAGCTGGCAGAGCCACAGCCACAGTCACCGCAGCCCCGGTGCACAGGCCCAGCATCAGCAGCAGCAGCAGCCGCAGAAGCAGCAGGAAAAGCAGCAAAAGAAGCGGGAGCAACAACAGCAGAAGGAGCATCAGCCAATTAATTCATTTGTTGGGCTGTCTAATCTTAAGTCTAGCATAGAACCTCCATCCATAGGACACTCCATTAGCAGCAGAACAACGAAACGAAATTGGAGTACGATCCTATTGCCAGGAGTAGTCCAAGAAAAAATCGAAGAAGGAGCAATCAGTAGCCAATATTGGTTGGCTGCTTTTTCATCTATAGCCACTTAAGAAGCCACCCAGAATTCCACTTAAACCACAACCACAAAACAAAAAATAAACAAAACGTTCCATACACTCACATACACACCTATACATACACATACAAAAAAAAAAATACACATACAAGATGTCGAAGTTATCGTTCCGTGCCCGCCACTTGGATCCGTCCAAGCAGATGCCCATCTACTTGGCCGAAGAGCTACCCGATTTACCCGAATATTCAGCCATAAATCGGGCTGTGCCGCAAATGCCCAGCGGCATGGAGAAGGAGGAAGAATCGGTAAATTCCCATAACTCTTTTTGCATTTTTTGATTATTTTAATTAAATAATTCTATTCTTCTTACAGGAGCATCATTTGCAACGAGCCATCTGTACGGGTTTGATCATACCCACTCCTGAGGTTTTGCAAACAAATCAACCCTTTTATGATGAATATTATCCGCCGGATTATAAAATGCCACGCCAAATGATTCATATGCAGCGTAAGGGTCAAGGATCAGTCCAATATGTAAATCTAGGATTTCACATCCATTCCTTTCTTTACCTTTAATTGTAGTCCTCGGATTGGATACTGAAGTGCCCGATTATGATATGGATAGCGCCGATGAAGAATGGCTAATTCAACAGCAGCGTCTTGATTTGAACGAACTTAAATTCGAACAAATGATGGATAGGCTGGAGAAAAGTTCGGGACAAACTGTTGTTACCCTCAACGAGGCCAAGGCGCTGCTCAATATGGATGATGAGACTAATATTGCTGTATATGATTATTGGCTTAATAAGCGGCTAAAGATGGTAATTATAAAAGAAAATATTAAATTTAAATTTCATAGATTCCTAATTAACATAATCTATCTTTACTTTTCCAGCAACATCCTCTTATACTAACTGTAAAGACAGAGAGTCGTCCTGGCGCCAGTTCTAATAATCCATATTTGGCATTTCGACGACGCACTGAGAAAATGCAAACCCGCAAAAATCGTAAAAATGATGAGGCCTCCTATGAAAAGATGCTGAAGCTGAGGTAATATATATTTGATAATTTAAATTGAAATTATTTTATTATAAATTTAACAATAACAAGAAGGAAAAATAGGAAGAAATTTGACTATTATCTTGAACATTGTCAAAACAGATCCTTGCAGAATTCACTGCAAATTTATGTTATGTTATTTTAAAAATTAAGTAAATAAAAGATTGAGCTTAGAGTAGAAGAAGATTAGACAAAAATATATCGAAGCTATATTTGCGAATTAATTAATAAATTTGTTCAAATATTTAGTTTTATTATTATTTATATATATATAAATGATAATTTAATAATAATAATTTATTCAGATTTTATCAACAATTTTGAATATTCCGATTATATTATATACTTTTAAATAGAAAACTTATCTAACCCATTTTAATTTTTTTTTTTTTTTTTAGACGTGATCTACAGCGTGCCACAACCATATTGGAAATTGTGAGATGTCGTGAGGAAACCAAACGAGATCATCTAAAAACCACAGTGGAAATATTTGAGAAACGTGTAGAATTGCGTGACTTCAATGGTGCTGTCTATAACGAGCTGAATGCTCAATATAAAAGCACGAGGTGCGTGAGAAATATTAGCTAGAATTTGATCCAATTAAATTTTATTAATATATATATATGATCTTTTGCAGACCCGCGTATAATTCATTGTATACGAATCAATACTCACAAGGCTCAGTGGCAGCTGGAGTTGGTGGTGCTGGAACAACGGCAACGGGTGCTTTAATGGCAGGAGGTGTGCTACCAGCAGCAATAGCAGCAGCGGCATCGCAGTACCTGACCGCGTCGAATATGACAATGGGTAATATATTAAACCATAAATCGATTGAACAAAATGTTAATTATCTAATTTATTAATTATATTATCCTTTTTAGATAACATCAATGCCAACAGTGGGGGAGTTAATCATGGCAGTAGTTCTCGGAAAGAGAAGAGGCCGTATAAGAAACGTAAACATAAATTGCCAAGGGATAAGCATTCGCATCAACAACAACAGCATCAGCAACCTCATCATCATCAGCATCAACATTCGCATACACAGCAGCCGCAGCAACAGTATTTGCCTGGTTTGGCTCAATCCTCAAACGCTTCAGGTGTTTCTCCTGCCCATCATTTGTCGCATTTGCATCACTTAAATCGTCAGAGTGCCTCACCGGCAGCTGGCATGGATTCAACTGTCGATAGCGAAGAAGATGATTATTTGGGCAGTGGTGGAGCCACAACCAATGGCAATCGAATGGGCTCCGAGAGTGAAGATGAGGCACCATTTGCATTTAGAAGGAAGCTAACTTGTAATTACCTGCGGGTAAGTATCTCCCCCCCTTTATAATAGATGAAATCCTCTTGCTTATATAGAACATTTTCTATTCTATTAGATACGTCAGCAAGGGGGCCATTGGCCCTGGGAAACACCCGATGACGAGATGGAGCCGAAAGATAGGATATCGGCCAATGCCAAATATCGTTATACGCTTACCTCTCTGAATTATCCCAGGTATGGAGAGTCTCTAAATGGATTAAAGCCATTTAGTAATCTCTCTTTTATCCATTCCTTTCCCATATAGACCCCGCTGCATTGGTTTTGCCCGTCGTCGTTTGGGTCGTGGTGGACGTGTCCTCTTGGATCGAGCATCAACGAATTTCGATGATTTTTGGTCACAATTGGACTATACAGTAATGGAGAGTGTAGTTGCCAGTGGTCCAAAACAGGTGAAACAAGAGAGTCGGGAGCAACAGCTGTTGGCTAAGCCATGTTCGCCACCCACAGTGGTTGATCTGGTGCCGAAGCCGGCCGCTCTGAACGAGAATAACCAACTGTTGCCGCCTGATCTGGTGAAAAAAGAGGCGGCAATGGATCTGGAAAAACCTAACCTGCCAGAGACTGTTGATCACCTCAAAGAGGATGAATTAGATGGTCAGGATGAGGATGAGGAGCAGGATGAAGATGATTTACTGACAGAAGATGAGAATGTATCCCGTTTAAGTATATATAGCTCGGCTGTGACGTTGCCACAAATTCCTCATGATTTACGTCTAAAGAGACGCCGTCTGCGCCGGAAGAAGCAACAAATGAGGGAAATGAATGCAGCTAAAAGGATGAAGTGCGCAACGACTGCTTCAGAGGAGAGAGCAAATGGCGGGGCAGTAAGTGAAGATGTGTCTCAGCCTGCTTTAAAACCCCTGCCTCGATTATATCTACATCGTTTGGTTCAGGCTATGGACTCCTTTGACCGTCAACAGATCAAAGAGGAAAATGAACAGAAGCAGGAAACGAATGATCTGGAGAAGGAGAAAGATAAAGTTGAAAGGGAGTTGTCTGTGGGTTCTGTAAATCCGGTTGTGGAGTCAGAAATAGTACCGCGGGTTAATCATCAGCACCACCACCGTTCCAATAATAATAACAACAACACCGTGTTGAATAACAACAACAACAACAATAGTAGTAGTAATAGTAATATGAATAAGAATGTTAGCATTAGCGAAAAATTCAATGTGATAAAAATGGAGGCCCAAGATGATGAGGAAAATTCTCATCAGAGGCAGCAGCAGCAAGAATTATCGGAGGCAGTTGGAGAAGAAGAGCAGCCAGTGGCCTCCACTTCGGCAGCAGCAGCAGCCGCTAGGGCGGCAGAAGCAGCAGCTGCCGCTGTTGCTGGTACAAGTGTCGGATCATCTGGCTCCATGGAAATAGAGGAAGTGGCCAAAACGATAAAGCGCGAACTAATCGATGCCGATGATTCCAATGAGCCATTAAGTAGCATAAGAACACTAGCAACTGCATCCCAACAGGCGCCGCCGCCGGCGTCTCAAAATCCACTCGAGCCAGATTCTGATCCCATGGACGATGAGGCCGAAGATGATGTTAATCTGGCTCAGTTGAGTAACATCATTAGGCATACAGCTGTTAAAAAGGAACGGCAGGCTCAGCAACAAAAGCAACAGGAACAGTATCGTGCTCAACGCGAACGGGAAGAGGATTACAAAGAAAACGAATCCTCATACAATCAGTTGCCCGAAGTAATTCGCTTGAGAAATCTTCGAAATGCAATTCATTTGAACTTTGCGACTCCCAGTCCTATTGAAGATGCTGGCCTAGATGTGGATTACCTGGGGGGTCTGTCACCTACCTCCAGTCAACGTCTGGATATATGCAATGAATTGTTATCCGAGATTAGACGTGATTGGTTGCACTTTCGTCCCAAAACGCCCACAGACGAGCTATCCGATGAGGCAGCAGAAATGGAAGAAATTGGTCAGGGTAAATTATTGGACGGCATGGTCGATTGGACTCAGGATACCCCAATTAGTGTAGAGCTAAATCGTTTAGGTGGCCGACGCGAGGAGGTGCAAGGAACTGAAGATCTAGAGGCAGAGGCTGGCTCCTATTTTCTGACTAGCGCATTTAAGTTCACAGATCTCGATTCAGATGCACAGCTCTTGCAACCAGTTTTGTGTCCGCAGGATTATGGTCGTGGCTCTAGCAAAAGTCCAAATTGCTCGGGATCTGGTTCAGGTTCAGCTCTGGAATTCAATCTCAGTGGCGGTGATTCTCTCAATGATATCAACAATCTGTTGGGCGATGACGAAGATGAGAACGATGAGCATATGCTAGATAATATACTACAAGAATGCGCAATGGATGATCCCAAGGCTCTTAATCAGGCCACCAACTTTTGGAATGGGATTTTGGATGGTGAGGCGGCTGTCGATGAGGTGGATGAAAATGCTGCTGATCAGCTTCTCGACTGTATGACAGAGAAGAAACAAAAACTTTCTGGTGGTGCTGCTGTCGGAGAAACTACATCCCGGCGCGCTGGACGCCATCGGAGGCCAAAATTAGTGAATGGTCCATGGGGAAGTTCCACATTTACAGTATGCCCAACGGTAAATTCTCTAAAGGAGCGAGATATCTTCTTTAGCCAAGTGAAGGAGGTAACCAAAGAGGAGCCGCAGTCCACAGAAGAACCGGTGGCTACACCGGCACCACCGCTTGTCCCTTGCAGTATGCCCATAAAGGAGGAAAAGGAAGAGATAATGGTTGCAAATGTAATAGCGACATCAATTCCAACACCTGTGGTAATACCGCCTACTGCAAATCCTCCTCCACCACCTCCCTCACTTATTCACATACCCGCCCAAATAATTAGCCAAAAAGCACCATCCACTCCCACTCTGACTGCAGTTTCAGTTCCGGTTGCCTCTCAACCACAGCAACAGCAAGTGACCCAATTGCTTAATCAAATTGCCCCGCAGATTATAGCCAGAACAGAGTATAGCGGAGGGGCAGCTGTTGGTGACATTGTGACCATTACACCTCATTTGGGTAGCACTCCCTTGTCTGTAACAGCCAGTGCAACATCCTCGCCATCACCCTCTTCCACATTGACCGCTCAGCAGCAATTGCAACATCAATTGGCCCAGGCTCAACTGCGTAATGTGACCGTGCAACAGCGACAGGCAACACCCCAGCAGCAACAACAGCAGCAGCAGCAACAACAACAACCCGTTCAACAGCAACAACAGCAACTTCTGTTCCAAATGCAGCGAGAAATTAGCAGCACACCTGTGATCACTTCGTCTACACGATCCCTAACGCCGCTCAGTGCTGGCACTGGCAATCATATGATCTATACCACCAGCAGCGGTGAGCTAATCTCGACAACAAACTCTGGCCAGAAGGTAACATATGCCATACAAAAGGCCACAAGCGGTGGTGGTGCAACAGGCAGCAATACTGTTGGTGGAACAACTATTGGCCCAAATACCGTGATCACCTTGTCCAATGTGAAACTGCAAAGTGAGGATAATTCAGTGGGTGGAACAGGAACTGGTTCCAGTGTGAATATCATCAATACAACCAGTGGTCAGCAGTTGGCTGTGCATAGTATAGCAGGATTGCAGCAGCAATCCCAACAGCAGGTACAACAGCAAACCACATCCTCGCCTCTAATAGTTACCACGCCCGCCCGCAATAATGTCCAGCAGCAGCAACAACAACAGCAACCGCAATTGGTGCAACAGCAACCAATTGTATGGCGTCAGGTTAGTGGGACTAATACAGCAGTGGCAACCACAGCAGTGCTGTCCACGACACAAGATACATCCTCGGCAGCATCAGTGGGTAATAAAATTCTTTGGACAACTCGTGCCACTGGCCAGCAGAAGCGTCAACTCAATGGACCAGAAAATACAGGTAAGTCACAAAAAAAATGCAATATAGAAATGCAACTCAAAACAAATGTGGAATCCTACTAATCCCTAATCCTCTAATCTCTTGCAGACATCAACAAATTGTTGCTCAATCGCAAATTCTCACAGCGCAAATTGGTATCTCAATCGACTGTCGGACAACAGGGTCAACAGCAGATTCAATTAACTAAACAACAATTGCAGCAACTGGTACAGGAGGATAATGATTTGGTGGCCACAACAGCTGGCAATGTGGGAGAAGAGGTGGACATAAGTACACTGATTCAAACGGCTGAAATGTATGATCGACACTCCCGACAGAAGATAATCAAAATGTCGGGCAATTCGGCAGCTGCCATTGCAGCAAATCACAATTATAGTTTGCAACCGGCTCCAGCCTTGATTAGCTCCCAATCATCACCACAGCAGGCCAATAAAATATTTCTCACCAGCAGTAATAGCAGCGGAGGAGGAGGTAACTTCACCATTGCCACGGCAAGTGAATTACAGGCAGCAGCTGCTGTACAAAAGCGACATTACAAGGAACTGCCCAATTCGAATCTAAAGTTGAATTTTGTTAGCAGTAGTGGCGGAACAGTTGGTGTAGCCGGAGTCGGTGGAGAGGGAACCACAACCACATTGGTGACCCAAGCGCCACAGCAGGTGGGAGCGACCACAGTGCTACTGAATAAGACAACGAGTGCCCAATTGCAGGCACAACAGCAGGTGGTTACCACTGGTCAGCATCAGAAGCTAAAAATGGTTACCACAGGCAATTCTCAAACTGGTGGCGATAAGCGTGTCCTATATACCAGTGTGGTGAATGTCAAGCCCTTGCAAAAGAACAACAGTGGTCAGATGCATGTGCAAATGCCGCCTGGATTGCAGCAAGTATTGCGTGGACGTATCAACAATTCGGCTATATTCACTAGAACCCTGCCCTTGGGTACCACAGTAAATAGTACGGGTGGTGGCAATGGTGGTGGAACTACTGCAACCACAATAAGACAATTGGTGACCACAAATAATGCCAACAGTGTTAGCTCCAGCGATGGTGCCATCATAAATGCCAAGGATATGGGTAAAACACTAACAGTCGAACAGGTGATTGCCAGTGCCAATAATGGTGGAGTAGTTCTGCCCACCAATCAGTCAAACAATAATAACAACAATGGTGGAGGCAGCAATGATGGTCTCGGATCGGCAGTCAGCTCCACGACAAGCACCACCAATGCAACGGCAGCAACAGCAGCAGGTGGAACAGGAGCAGCTGGATCAGCTAATGCCATGACATCCACCATCAATAGATGAGACACGGAAGCTAGCTAACCTCGTGTTTGCTCACTGAATTTACCCTTGCCCGGTGGCACATCCCTCAGTTTGGCCAGTATGCCATGCCTGATAATGTCTGCCCTGGATCAATTGCTAAGGCCACAATGCTGTTGTGCACTCTGTATGCAGGCCAAGGCCTGAATGAATCACAGATCGGATTATCCAACAACAACAACAATTATATAGATTATATATAGAATTTCATAGGCAACCCTAAAATATGCTATACAAAATTTATATATATATATATTCGGTGTGTATATGAAAAACCCAATTTATAACTGAGAAACCACAAAATTCAAACTGAAAATAGAAATTCTAAATTTTACCATAGACGGACCGGATCGATATCGGATCGGTTAGTTAGTTGGGCTATATAGTGCCGCCACTCTTGCCGGCGACAAAGAAGGAAATTCGATTTCTCAGACGAGGAGGAGGAAAAGCAGCAGCAACAGCAGCAGATAAACCGCTGCCAGTGTCTTTTCTTTCGCTTTTAAACAATTTTTATTTAAATTTGATTCGTATACCTATTATAGGATACATACATTTGTATGCATATATATGTATATATATAAAATATATTCTTATATATATATATGTTTGTATATAAAGCTATTTTAGATCTTATTTTTCAAGATCACCTTAGAACTTCTCGGCCCAGGCAAGAGTTGGTGGCCATCAATCAATAGCAATCCCAACTAAGAGACTGATAGGTACAGATCCATCGCTCTTCAACCTGCCCCCCCTTCCCTTCATCCTAGCCCCTCTGTTCCCTTCAAACTAAAAACTCATGTGTTAAATAGCAGCGTGTATATATATACGATTAATAATTAACAATAATATTAATTAAACATAATGTTTAGTAATACAAATTAATGTTAATACATAAAAACAAAAAGCATAAAACAAATTTACGGTCGCATTGGTAAGGCCGTTTCAGAATCACACGCTTTAGCAGAACCTGGCCTAAAGCAAAAAAACAAAAAAAAAAAATAAAACGAAAAGCGTATGGGCCAGACTGCAAAACAAAAGATAAAAGAAAAAAACACATTTTTCAATGTACGTAAATTTAAATTAACTTATCCTGTAATTTAAACAAAAAACAAAAAAAAAACACCCTCCTCCCCATACACACATAAACACACGAACACACACGAACACACACAAACATACATTAAACTACATTTAGTTATTTTAACGATCAAGAAAAGAATCTTGATGTTAGAGAAGAAGAAATGTCAAAAGGAAGAAAGTATAATTCAAGCGAGAAAGTAGAAAGGAGAGATTGGCAAAAAGCAAGGGTGACACTAACAGAGAGAGAAAGAGAGAGTGCTGAAGGAGGGAAGGGTGACAAGAGCGAGATACTAGCGAGGATAGTTTCATATGTAAGATGGGAAAAGTGTCTGTAGTAAAGGATGGAAGCAAGAACACTATTATTATTTTTTTATACAAGGTAATACTTTTAATTATAAATGCAAGAGAAACATGCTTATGATATGCAACCCATAATAATAAAAATAATACTATAATAATAAGAATGAATAAATATTTTAAATTCGAAACATTTAAAATTTATAAAAGAAAAACTCTATTGTAGCCTGTACTTTTTTTAGCATGTAAAACACTTAGACATTTAAGTCAGCAGGAGCGATAATAAAAAACAAATGAAAAACAAATTGCAAAAAACTTAAAAACACTTAAACAAAACACAAAAAAAAACCAATAAATTCAAATCAATATAATATAAAAAAAAAACAACAAAAAAATAATAATAATTTACGGCGATTTAAAGTAAAGGAAAAAAAAAACAAATAAAAAACAAATGTATTTTTATTTCGAAAACTGTTTACGATGTTCACTATATGATTACAATTTTGATTATGGTTTCATTTTGCTTGAGTTATTTTTCGTTGAAATTTTCTTTCAGTTTCTCTCAAATGGCAAAGCTTTACGAAACACACAAAACATAACCGAACTTCCGCTATTGATATACATACACACACACACACAAACATAGATATATATAAATATAGATATATATATATACCATTTTTTCTAGATATATACCCATGTCTACATAGTTGTATAGAAAATGCATGTTTGTACCTTGACTTACATATGTGTATAGAAATCGAAAAGTAAGAGAAAAACTATTATCAAAAGTGAAACCAAAAAAATAATTATATAGTTTTGGCATAAAATTTATTTATATAAGTAGTAATTTTTATATTACACATACAATAGAGTTCAGGCAAAACTAATCTTTCGTTTTGATATAATTCGTTAATCTAAGATCGGTGGTAATGGTGTACCATAAGTTTACTGTGAATGTAAATGTTTTCGAATTTGCTTTTCTATTATCTTTACTATTTTAAATTTCTTCCGGATCGAATTACATATGTCGAACCCTCAGAGTTTCTTTTCTTTGTCATAGAAAAATATTCATATTGAAATACTGTCGATCGTTTGAAGTAGATCTTCGAATCAGTTCTTTAACTGCTTACGATTTATATATTCGATCTTAATAAAAACTGCTTCAAGGATTTTGTAACTTATAAAAGGATGAATGACATTTCGCAAGCTTTCATATATCCTTTGTGCAAAGAAATTTCTAATTCTTAATGATTTGACTGAAAGCTGAGGGTTAATATACGTATATGATACATATATAGCACCGATTTCAAAAAGAACCAAACTGATTTTTGGTGAACATATAAATAAATTTGGTTTATAATCGAGTTTTCAATAGAAACTAATGTTTTTACATTTAAGAATTTTGGAATGAATTAACTAAAAGTTTAAAACAACCAATATTAAGTAAATTAACTTACCGATCAACGATTTCTACGTCTTTCCTTCAACTCTATTATATGTACTATAGTTTTTCAATTTTTTTCCTGTGATGAGTCCAAAAATATTAAATCTTTATCTTGGTATTTTGTTTTTAAATTGATTGAAATAAAAGTCTTAACAGCAATTACGGGTAATAAAAGCAAAAACAAAGACGAAAAATAAATCCTGAATCTATAAATAAAAAAAAAAAATTTGTATCATATTATATGCAGACTGTCGGAATTTTTCGAAATCAATATATAATTCAATTTTCACTCATTTAAATCGAATGCTTTTATTTTATTCAGTTTATTTTTTTGTAAATAAATTGTCCAACTAATAATCATATTTTTTGTACATCTGTAAGGAATTTACAGTTTTTAACTATATCTCTATATGTATTGTATATATATATTTATTTTTTGCATGAATTTAAATCTATATATAAAGAATATATATACATATATATATTATGGAAATAACAAATATGAATAAATGTGAAATTGTTTACAGCGAAACCAATTTAATTAGAGATCATCTACACAATTATATGCATATACAATATATAGAAGAAAAGAAGCGACTTAATAGATCCAGATCCAACTTCATAACTCCCCCTCCCACTCAAATACCCCTTCCTCATCTCATCCGCCACTATCATGAAATAATGCTCTCTCTATATATGAATTCTAACTGATAAAAAGGAAAACTACCAAACGAGTATTAATAGCTTAAACAAACATATGCATATAGTCTGTCTCTCTGTATAATACTAACAAAAAATACAACAAGAAAATACTACAAAAAATATTTAAAACTATCGTATATTTTGTGAATTATCAATTTTAATTCAAAAATTGCAAATTCGAAAACAAAAAATAAAAGAAAACCCAAAAAAGAAATAAAGACAAATTCTCTGTATTTGTTAGTTAATCAAATAAGTCAACTGGAAACGCTTGTTGTGGTAATTAAGACCGAAAAGAAAACGAAAAAAAAAAAATTAAATTAATATAAAAAATAAAAACAGTATAAATTATAATTATAAAATTAATATAAATACTAAATTAATCTCTAACTTGGTATTAGTACACTGTAAAAAAAAACTGAAGCACAACATTATTATATTTACATACAATATATGTATATATAAATATATATATGTACATCGTATGTGAAAGAAAAGCAAAACCAACAAACAAGAAATATGAATAAATAAATTAATGTTTATAAACAATAACGAATGGCATAAACGATTTTAAAGAATATGAAACTAAAACCGAAAATCAACAACAAACCGAAAGCACTAATTAAAGGCGAAATAAAATTAATGCAATTAAACAATGCATATGAAAATTATGACATTAACAAAAGAATACGAAATCGCATTAGCTAAATGCAACAATTCATTTCTATTTCAGTGAACTAACAATTTTTGTAAGTATGCGTAACTGTACTGCTTAAGGCTGGCAATATTTTTGTACTGTACAAAACTGTACTACTTAAGGGATAAAATATGCATTCGAAAATGTTGCATACCTTAGGGCGCCAATCTTCCACCAACAACAAATAGGACTTGATGAAACCGAAAATTACACTCAATCATGGTTATATGTATGTCTTCTCATTTTATATTAAAAAGGATTTCCAAAAAGGGTAAGTTATTTTAATAACAAAAATTCGTGTTTGTAAATAATTTTAATAATGATCTGCAAGTGTATTATTTTCGAATCTAAAATAATGTGATAAAGATTATCTAAACTTTTAAAGTTTTAAATTAAGTTATTCTAATCGAAATATTTTAGAGAATTTTCGCAGATAACAGAGATGAATTAGAGAACAATTCCCTTATCAAAAACTACAGTTAACCATTTGTAATAAAACATTTTTTTTTCTTTATTTGCAAAAATTAAATAATATAAAATACAATTATTTTAGATTTTTTGTGCCACTTAAACAAACAGACCTATAGTTTTTTAATATTAGCCAAAATTAGACTTAACGGTAATATTAGCCAAAATTAGAGTGAACGAAGTCGTCTTCATGCGGCTGCAGCCTAATCTTCTTCATACTGATTTAAAAGGATTTTACATCATTGACATAGTAAAAATTAAGTCTAAGAAACTTTAAAGAAAAAATTTCGTCCTGATTTTTGCAAATTTTTCTAAGTTGTAAAATTTCTCAAAAATTAGATCGTAATTCCTTTTTAAATTTTGTCTTTTTTTTTTATGGAAGTTTAAAGATGCGATTCTAAAAAATCAAATAAGGTTATAGTTTTTTTTAAATCGGGATAAATCAAACTGAATTAGAACATTGTGAAATTGCAGTTTCTTTAAAGGATGATAAAATCCTTACATACTCTAACTTTGACATTTTTATTTGACAATTTAAAAAAGTTTTACAACTCTGTCATCGGAAAAAATTTTCTGTAAAAATTGAAGCTGTAAAAATTTTCCAATATCTGGTGACATAGAAACATTTTATAGATTTTATACATACAAGTGCAAAAGCCATTTAAAAAAAATATGTGTGAATTTCTAGTAAATTAAAATTGTTGATTAGTTTTGAAATTCTCTCACTAGTTTATTGGCTTATGATAACTTAGTTTCCAACTTGATTTCTACGTCCATGGTTTTAAGTCAGAGTGTTTTGGGTTTGCACCTCGTTAAAGCGCCAAAATCAATTAAGGCGGCTCCGTTTGACAAAGCCCAAAATAAGAGGCAAAAACAAAAAAAAAAACTAAAAAGAAGAAAAAAGAACGAGATATCGAACGAATAAGAGGGGGGAGGGGGGGTGAGAAAACTGAAACTCAAATTGAGTTTAAATTGGCATGCGAATAAATGAATGCCAAACTGGCTGCCTGGTCAAAATCAAAAAGGCAAGTTTACTCTTGCCAAAGTACAGGGATATCTCGGTCAAATAAAATTTTAAAGGTGCCACCAGCAATGTTAAGCCATCAATGGATGTTTTACTGTACCTATGGCTCAAAGTGTTCGATTTCGCATGCATTTGGTGCGTTATCGCCCCAGAGTTTGGTATTGGTGTTGGCCTTTTGGTGTTAAATATTTGAAAGCAATGCCCGTTGCAGTTGTCACTCTTAGTCTGGGTCCTGCTGCTGGCTGCTGGCTAGGTGCTGCTGTTGCCGATCTCCGCAACAGAAGCTCATTTTGTTGTCATGTCTTGGTGTCATGTTGCAATGTTTTTTTTTTTTTTTTTCTTTTGCTTTGGTTGTTGAGCTGCTGCCGTTACCAGTTTTGCAGTTGAGGGGGTGCGGGTTGGGCAGAGGGGGGAGCTCATGAAATTCGTTAACGTTAACGGTATGTTGACACTTTCATATCAAGATGTGTCCCAAAGTCATGTAAATCATTGACCTTAGCTATTTAGCATATTGGGCACAGAATTAAAATCTCCTCCGAAACGAAACAAAAATTCCTTTACCATATGATAACATTAGTCTGCAATTAAAGATGCCAACAGCATCTCTCTCTGCCCTCTCTCTCGCTTCACCTCTTTTGCCTCTACACACTTCTCTGAGAAACAGAGCAAAAGTTTTTGCCTAATTTGATTGCCTCGCTTAGATTTGGTCGATGCCTAGACAAAACGTGACCAGGCCGCACCTCCTCACTGGCACACTGGCTGAGCAACTTGGCTGCATCCTTTTGAATCTCAGCTTTATAGTGGAGCTTGTCGTATTTCGTTTTTAATTGGCTACATTGCTCGAAACCGAGCTTAGACGCTAAGTAACATGGATTCGCCGACCAAAATGCAAGACTTTTGCCATCCCAGGTCCCAGACAGGCTCCTCTCAGTTTTGTTACTCTGCGCCATATTTTGCACTCAATTCCAGGTGCTGACTTTGGTCTCCACCTCCAGTTAAGGCTCCAACACCCATGCTCTTCATTCGCCTGTGTGTGTGTATGTTGAGGTGTCGTTGCTCGATTTTCAGTCGTTTGTTTTGTTTGTTATTCGCTGACTGCTTCGTTAGCATTGTCACTGAGTTAATTTAAACCACATTTTTTTTTTATTTTTCAATGCCTCTCTTTCTTCCTTCATTCCCTGCTCCTTTTCGTCTTTTCGAATGGAGTCTAAATGTCTGTGCTGTGTGCAAACAAGAAAATGAAGAAACGAAGGACTTTCCTTTTAGCTTTGACCTTTTGGTTTTGACATGATGTTGTTCCAACATATGGAGAGAAGAGCATGAGAAACAAACTCAGAGTCGATCTCTCGTTTAAGGTTCATTAGGAATGGGTATTGAAATTGTCAACCATTTACCATATATGTAAGTGAATCCAAACTAATCTTTCAAATTTCAGAAACTCTATTGAATTGGACATTTATTGAGTTTGCTTTTGTTGATAGTTTCTGTAGCAGTTTCTATTGAATGAGGCAGAATCTGGCAACTGACAATCAATATTTGATTTGAGTGTAAAACTAGCAGAATCATAAAATGTTGAAGCAAATTTCAAAGTAATTATTCAATTTAAAAGTAAAATGGTTCATAAATGCCAACTACAATTACTAGATCTTACCAGGTTTGTTAGGCTTTTAGAGATATTCAATTACACAAATCGAATCCAAATTGTTTGTATGATTAAAGAAATATAAAAAAACATGATTAAAGATTAATATTTCCATATCTTTTCTATCTTAACTTTTGACATCTTAAAACAGCACGAAGAATAACACATAATATATTATTTTTATATATTGACATATCATAAATATTTAAAAATGTTAAACTTAGCAATTTGCACAATTTAAGCAATTTATTTGGAATTATATCAGTTAAATTTTGATTAATCTTTAATCAACTAGTAATGTAAAATGGTCTTAAGTCTCATACATTTAAAAAATCGTATAAAAGGGTTACAGGGTACCACTAATTGATCCCATTAACCTATTCAAAAAATTGTTCATCATCTAAAAAGAGAATGTTAAAAGAATATTTTGGAAATTTAATGCTTTTTTTTGTTTAGATACATTTGTGACAAATTCGAATTAATATTTGGATTTCTTAGTTTACTTTAATATCTTATCTTAATTAATTATCTTAATAAAGTAATAGAATATTTGCTTTTATTAGCTTTTAAACAATCTTCAACTAAAATTGATAAAATAAAACCTTGTTTGTAGTCAATTTGTATTTCAATTTTTATTTGTTATGATAAATAAAAATTTCTATTAATTCCTGTATTTATCTTTGATTTAATTTTTTTTTATCTTTTGATCTAATTTGATGATAATTAGATTAAACTACATTTTGAGATCTAATTCCTTCATGTCCCGCCCAATTTACCATTGCCAGGACTTAGTATAATGTAATAACAATCTCCATTTAATCCAATTTTCTCTTCGTTTGTTATTATTTTCTGTCATTTCAACCCAAAATTTGTTATTCGAAAATGCCTGTAACAATCAGAAAATGTCACTTTTGTGCAAATATCAATAGAAATGTGTATTTTTTCTGTCACGTTGATGTTATTGTTGACACTTTTCCCTTAGTTCAGAGTTACTTACAAAGTTAAATGAGTTTTTGATGGCAAAATGTTTGATCGATTTTTCTGCAAAATAAAGGTAAAAAAAAAAAGAATAAAAAAAAAAATGTCAATGTCCCTTGGGTCGCATAGTTTTTGACAGTGCCGTAAACCTACCTCGAAATTCTTGTAACAATTTCTGTGTAATGAGCTTAACTCATACTACACATATACCACAATTATACAGTTGTTAAGTGATGCTTAAAACGACATTTAATTGCCAAGTTATATACACATTTTCGAGTCGCTTTCATCTCTGGAATTTCCCTTTGACTCAATCTTCTTTCTTTTGTGCTGCCCTCTGCTAAATGAGTTCGTCATGAACAAATCAATTTCGAATGCACTGCAATGAACTATAACCTAAAAAAAAATGCAAAGAAAAGGTAAGTCACAAAAATATAAACCGTTCGAATGCCGCAGAAATGCAAATTTTTTTGTTTTTTTTGTTTGGCGGTCTTTTTTTTTTTTTTTTTTTGCTTTACCCACTCTCTTCCTCCTCCTCTCTCTTTTTCTGGCTTAGTGTCTGCTAAGGCATTTTTTGACCTTTTGCTTTTAAAGTGCTCGGGTGTAAGTTAAAATGAAAGGTATGTGAAGTATATAAGACAAAGATAAAATTAACAAATAAGATATAAAATTTTCAGATTTCCATGCAAACTTTGTCTAGGTGTTCTTTTTTGTTTAGAAATCAAATAGCTCTGGTTCTGATTACTCATTTGAATAGTGAATCCAAAAATTATATTGTTTTACTATAATTTATCTCAAATATAAACTTGTTTTCGAAGGATTTTCCAATAAATCAATATTGACGAAACATTGTTATTTCGTTGCATAATTAATGGAATTGGCCCTTCTTGTTAACACACTACAGAACTATATAGAACTCTATAATTATTACACTATAGAAATTTAATAGCTTCTGTTCCGATTAGTAATTTTAATAACTAAAGAATTGTAATATATAACTTAGTTCTAATAATTTAATCTTAAAATAGCAATATATTAGAGTTTTGATACTTTGTTGCATACTTTTTGGAGCTTTCTAGCTTTTTTATTTTATATAATATACATAAGTAAAATATTTCACTTCCGAGTATTAATCCAAGTATTGTGTTATATTAGTAATAGGAGCTTGATTTGAAACTGTAAAACTGCAATTTAAATTTATTTGTTTAATTTAATACTATCGAAATATAAAAAAATGTACTTTTTTTTATAAATACTACAATACTATAAAAATGATTAGCTAGCACTCTATAAACGTTAGTTATTATATTATTTTGTATAATAATTAATAATAAATAGTATTAATAATATAAAAATGAAATGAATGTTAACATTATTAACTGGTGACTTATTTTAACTCTATTTTAAGGAGTTAAAGATTCTTTGTTTTGCACTTCATTTTATAGTCATTATATGTTCTTGAAAATGGATAGGTAGGATAGTAATTTCTCCGATATATTGAGACTTACTTAACAATAACCCAAATCCATTCTCAATGGTATATGCTGGTCGAATCCATTTTCAAACTATTTCAATGGCGGGTGGCTGGCTGGTTGCCTGCCTCAAACATGAATGAAAACATTTGTTGTGTTTTGGGCCCGAAGGCATCACTTGGAAGCAGGTGGAAAGACCGACCGATCGACCGACCGACCAACCATCTCCATCTTCATCTTCATCTCCATCTTCAACTGCAATTCTATGTTTGCCGCCTTATTGCCATCGCGTTGATCGTCTGTGTGGCGTTAATAGTTTTGTTGCTCTCCTGGCCAGGGCATATTTTTTCATGTTGCGATGATTAAATTGCGATAAATTTTAAGCAAATTGCAATTCGTGTTTAACAAATTGCAGAGGCGGAATTGAGTGTAGGCGTTAACCAAAAAAAAGACTGGGTGAAAGCGTCCTGCCACATTTACAAACCCCTACCCCTACCCAACCCCTTCTATATAAACGATGGCCTCACTGAGTTGGATTGTCAAAGTATCGAGTTGGATGACCCAACAAATTGGACTTTATCGAGAATAAATCAAATATATATTCAAGGCAAGCAAATGACATATGTGACATGGCCAAGAAAATATAAGAGAGGGATATATAGTGAGAGAGAGAGAGAGACAGAAGGGGGTAAAGGGGGTTTGGTTAAATTGCATGCGATTGAAATTGAATGGTTTAAATGGTCATTTCAATGGCTGCAATTTAACAAGCCATAATTAGTTGATTGTTGTACTAAATAAACAAGCAGGAACAACAACAACAATAACAACAACAACAAAAACAAAAAGGGGAAGGATAGATGGAAAGAACGAATAAACGAATGGACAAACGAAAGAATGGCCATTCGACAAGTTTGTTCTACTACAAACTGACAATTGACATTTGCATGGCGGTTAAATTGAAAGGATACGCGGTGCTTCAACCCTACCCCTACCCCTCTCCCCACCCCTCTCTTAGACTGTATTCATACATAAATAAGCAGGCGTTACAAACTGTTTTAGGTTCTCTCCTCTCTCTCTTTTCTACTCACTTACAGATAGACATCACACACATGTGCTGTCAACGCCAACCAACTTCTTGTCGGCCATATTGTGTCTGTCTCTCTCTTTCTTTTATACACTATTTTGTCTTCTTCTCTCACACATAAACACACTCTTTTTAGTCTGACCACAAGCTCTTTTTGTTTGCTATTTATTAACCTTTTATTTAATGCTATTTACTTAAACGTTTCTGTTTACCTTCTTCTACCAACAAAGAGAACTGATGACAGGCCATCGCCTTGCAATTACCTCTTGTACCCCCATCCGTAACCCCCCCCCGCCGTGACACGGACCTTAACTCGAACACAATTTCCATTCCCCATTCCAAGTCAATTGGAACCGTCTTGAACTGGAACTTGATGTTGTATATAATTAGGTGATTGTGTCTGTTGTTTGGTTCAAATGTCGCCTTGTTTGTTAGTTTACTTAAGTAAAGTTAGAGGGGAAAATGGAAAACTTTTCATACACGAACACGATGGCAGAGTTTTCACTGATCTCAAATATGCAAATTTCAATTAACAACTTATATAAAATTCGACTTGGAAGAATTGAATAAAGTAAAGAATGGTACTAATATTTATTCTGAAAGTTTAAAAATATTTCATTTTTTAACTTAAACTTTAAAATGTAGAAAACTACCTTAAGATTTATAAAATTTTATTTCCATTTTTTCGCTCTGTTTTGAAAATTAAATTTTTTAACAAATTTTTAAACAAACTAATTTTAGTTTTGTAAAAATAAAAAAGAAAAAATTTGATTCATTTTTTTAAATGTTTTAGGTTATTTTTAAAAATACATATACAAATTTTAGGTTTGTATTAAGTTTAAACTTAGAAACATTTTTATTTAATTTTCAAAAGTAGTTTTTTATTTAAATTAACTGTAAACTTATTTATTATTGATATTATTATTTATTTGTACTATTAAATATTAAGAAATTTTTGTATTAAATTTTCGGATTCAGTTAATAATTTACTTATTAGAGATAACGTTGCAGATATAAGACGGATTGTAAAAATTGAATTTAAAACTGTTTAATTTTTTTAAAATTTCATCAAATTTGGTTGTATTTATTAAAGAAACAATTTAATTGATTCCTCTATTTAAAATTGAAGCATAATTATATTAGAGCGGACATAATATCATATGGATTTGTTTTTAAAGTTAAGAGCTACAATAAAGAATAATATTAAAAATTAGTTGGTATTATACAAGAGTAGAAATACATAATTTAAATATGTCTTTCAGGATCAGATTTTTAATGACACTAAAATTGCACAGTTCATTCCATTTCCTTTAAGGAGCTCAGTGTTTATTTAGCTTTAATGTTTGGGTGTACAATACAAATAACGTTTAATTGCCTGTTATATACAATCTCCGCCCACATGCCAATTGCCAAGTTAAAAACCATTTAACTGTCAATTAAATGCTACAATTTTCCACCCCATCGTCTCATTGTTATTGATTTTTCCCATTCCACAACCCCCCCAAATCGAATGCAATTTCAATTCCCCGTTCAACATGTGTCCGACAAGTGTAACGAAACTGGAATCAACTGAACAGTAGGATTGGGATTGATGACAACAACAACAACAACAATGATAATGATGATGATGATAGTGATAATGATTACTATGACAATGTCAATTATTAAAGACTTTCATCATGTGTTAATTGCAATTAGCGTAAAGTATATGCAAATGCGTTACCCATTCGTTTGAATGACAAATAAAATCCAATCGATTCAATAGGGAATACTCTTCTATGTATATACATACATAGATACATATATATTTATACATACATACATACATATATACAGCAAATACCACTCTTGGGTATTGTGTAAACAAAATTATTAATTTGCGCAACAGTTTGTTGGCCATTTTGTTGCCCAAGTTTATGACACAGTCATGTCCATTGTTTGCTAAACGACATTAGACAAACAACAACTAAAACAACAATCGCTAACAATCAGATACCTCCCCCCTCCCATTACGCTGCCTGCCTCTTAAACATAATAAATGCTACGATTCGATTAAAAGATCAGCAGATCCAAGCAGCAACAACAATATCCAATGCAATCCAATAAGATTGACAATGAGAGCAGTCAACGGCGGTGTAGCTAACGAGGGGCAGAAGGTTCTCTCCTCTGTGCAACCAGATTGGGGCACAGTTGATGTTGCTCGTTTGTAAGCAACATACATTTTTGCGCGTCAGACGACAGCAACAAAACTGGAGATATGGAGTCGGAGACGAAGACAGAGTCTGAGTTTTAACTCCATCTCCAACAGCAACTCCCCATTCTTCTCCCATTTACTCTCTCAAAGTCTCAGTAGAGCAAAAAAAAAAGGTTTTACTTTAGCTACTGTGACTGACTGAATGATTTTAACAGGAGCGGATTTTATTTAAATGGAAATTATTGTATAAAAACAAATACATTTTTTGAAACCACTTTAAAATTTGCAACGATTACCAAAAAAATAAATAAATCAATTATTAGATTTGATTGAACAAAAGTAGATTATATGTATATCAGACTAAATGTTTCAATAAAAGCTATATATTATTGCTTAAAATTCTTTTAATTTCGTTGTAAATGTGGAAAATAGTTTACAGAAAAGGTAATTCGCAAATATTTTTGTTTCCCTTTTCGAAAGTTTTTTTTTTAAATAGCAGACAATTTGCCAACATATTTTCTAAATTTTTTTATTTTTATATTTTTCAATAAAGTTATAATTTTCTTAAAGTTCAATCCATAGTTACTCTCATAAAAATTAATTACATAAATTATCAAGTACCCTTTTAGTTACAAAATTTATCTGTTTTTACGTAACTTTTTTATTTTACAACATTAACGTTTTTATTTGTTTGCTTTGTTTAAGCTCGGAAACTTTATATTCTTTAGTTAAATTATCAATTAAAATATGCTAATAAATATTTGAAAAAAATTTGTTTTTCCATCACCATCTGTTTTTGATGTACAACCACAAATATTCTCGTTTCCACCATTTTTTCTTTGAGTGTAGAGCTTTTGAGGTCATAGCCAAAAAACATACTTTTTCAAATGTAAATAAAATCTTATAACGATGTACATCTAACTACTAGGTAATTACATATAATGAGTAAGAAAAAGTTTTAGTTTTTCCTAAAATTCCAAATTTATTTGTATTTGGTTTTTATTAATCGTTAAAATAATTATTCTCTAAAAGTTTTATTTATAAAGTGAAGGACGGCTTATCTAAAAGCAACGTTTGAGAGATCAGGAAATATAATTCCCAGTTATTAGTTACTATAATTCCTAGTTACTAGATGCTGATAGATTTATCTAGTTCAACAAATCAGGAACTGTTCTGTTTTCACATTACAAAATCAATAGAAAAACAAGTTAAGATCATAATTTGCATAAATTAAAATCGGGTCACATTGAAAATGTCATTTTAGCAGTAAAGTTGTTTAACTAATTGCAATTACTTATGTATATTTTAATGCATATTTGAAAAATATTAATTACGAAGTGGTTAACAAAAAGCTTTAGTGAATTTTTAGTGAAGCTTCAGAAATTTTTCGATTAAGGCTAAATTTGAAAAAGTTATTTTCAGTTTATATCTGAACTGGAAAAACATAATTTATTCATTTAATAAACAAGTAAGAAAATTAATTCTAAACTACAGTAACTAACAAGCCACAGTCATAAAAATAAAAAAATATAAAATTAATTCTAAACTACACTAACAAGAGACAGAGTCAGAATAATATTTTGTTTTGCATTTGTAATAAAGTTTTTGTGAAAAAATCTCTAATATTTTTCAATGCTAAAAAAATAATATTTAAAGTAGAGCAGTGTTAAAAGATCACTCACTTTTATGTGCCCCTGAACCTTTCCCTGCATTTAAACTCCACTCCCGTCCATTGTCTGCCTGTATGTCTGTCTGACTGACAGACTGACTGACTGTCGAAGGCAGCCGCCATCCACAAACAAATCCCCACATTCAGCCTCATTGGCGTTGTTTCTTTTTTTTTTTTTAGTTCCTTGCGCTGCGCTTTTGTTTAAATAAAAGCCTCTTTAAGTTTATCTATTACCGCGCATCTAAATTGTGTGGGGAGCTGAGATGTGGCGGAGATGTGCTGGAGTCTACATAGAGCTCCATCTCGAGGTCTAAGCGATTATGCTATTTGTTGCTGCTGCTTCTACTGGATGCTGTTAGTGTTGTTGTTGTTGCTGTTGTTGTTCCTTTTTGCCGGTTTACTCTTTTGTCGTAGTCGTTGTCGTTGTTACTTATTGCTTTGGCGTTGTAGGCTTCATGTTTTGATTGTATTTATTTTAGTTTGAGTGAGTTTTACTTGGTTCCTGTTGTTGTTGTTCTGTTTTTTTTTTTTTTGTTTTTTTTCTTTTAGTATAGTTTCTACTTGTGTTGATCGTCTTCTTGGTCTTCTTGTGTATTAGTGGTTCTTCGTCCATTTCTGATGAAGATTTTCTGCGCGATTAACTGGCGAGATCGGCTTACGCGCGCGCGGCATCTTTTATGTGAAAAGCGTTTCGTGAGCAGCTTTAATCATGTCGTTTTTTCTTTTTTTTTTTTCCTTTGAGAATCAGTTAGTTGGAATGGGGAAGGGGATGGGTATAGAGAGTTAGTGATAGAGGGGGTTAACGACGAAATCGGGAATCGGACATTTTGAGCAATTGCGTTTAATTTTATTCATAATTCGTGGTCTTAAGTTACAGTAAAAGAAACAAAATTTTTTTAATCGCTGCTATAATTGTTTCTTTCATTTTGCTCCTTCTTCTTCTTTTCTTTTTCTTTTTACCCTCTTTCAACTCGAATTTGTAAAATGAAATTAAGCTTGATTAATTTGTTGTTGTTGGTCGAGAGGGTTATCATAGTGTCGGCATCTGATCAGAGTTGATACTCTCCACTGGCCCTGCCCTGCCCTGCTCTGCTCTGAACCTAACCAACAAAGTTATTAAACTGGATTGGGTGTGCAATTGGGGCGTGGCATGGTTCAGTATGGCGGACATATGGTGCTCCAACGAATGCATATCGTATGTATGTATATGTAAGCACTGAGGAGAGAAAGATAATAAAGCGTGGACAGGTTGTGGAAAAAAAAAATAAAATAAAAACTTTCCTGATATGCAGCAGCTCTTTTTATGAGTTCAACAACGGCCATAAAAAATCAATGGAATTTCTTAAGTTATTTCCATTTTCATAAGGAGGTGCAACTTTGATGGTTGATTCCAGATGAGATAAATATGGGATTACTACTTGAATTATAGCCCATTAATGGTGAGAACACAACACAATATTGCCGAAAAGCCTAGATCTTAATGGAAATTCTAAAAATGGTAATAATTAACTAAGAAATTTTTGTTACCATCCAATATCCGATTTCCTGTAAATATGGTATCATAAATGTAAAGAAAGAAAAATACATAAATGGCATTTGATTGCAATTTCCTAAAAGGACTAATGAGTTCTGCTTCATGGTTATAAAATGCATTGCTAAATTTTAAAGGAGATTTAATTTTTTTAGAGAACAATTCTTCTCTTCACTTTGTTTGATTTTTGGGGAATTTGTCAATTTATATTTCTTAAAGGACTATATATTATATTTTCTTGGTTTTTCTAAATGTCCGTAAAGTGTTAAATATAAACTTATATATAAAATGACATAAATACATAAAATTTCGATATTTTAAAGTTATTTTAAAGTTCCAAAAATATTTTATACTATTCAAAAATATTTCGAATAAATAAAGAATACAAAAGTTTATAAATATTTTAAATTTTTGAACTTCCCATTAGATGAAACCGACTCTAGGATTGATCTTTTAGCAAGATCCAAAATAATTTCAAGCCTAAAATGATTTAATTCTATAATTGTTTGTAATTTTTTATATATGTATGTATGTATTTATCTTGAGTGAGAAAATCTTAACTAGTATTTTTTTCACAGTAAATCAAACCTATTAGAATACCATTTTATCAACTTGATCTTCCAAGTCCAGTTAAAAAGTAGCCCTTTTAGTTTAAAACATTATTTTATAAGTATATGGTAAATTAAATTTGATTGCATTTTTACAACAAAACGTTTTTTTATGTTTTCAAAATTCTTGAATACCGAATATAACCTCAATTAAGCTGCATTAAAGAATTTTTCTCAGACTACATGGGAATCATAAATAGCTGAATGATGCAGATTTACACACACACAGACACACACACAAACGCCCTGATATAATAATGCCAACAATATGTGGGCCAATTAGACAGGCTCACATATGGTCTAACTATAACTATACACACATGAATGTATGTATGTATCTCACAGATACATTTGTATCTATGGGCTGCGCATTTAATGCCGAAACTATCATCAAATTTTGTCCGAACGCAAAAACAAAAATGAAAAAAAAAAGGCAAAGCATCAAAAGCAATTATGAAATCACAGCAGATGTTGCAAATGCAACAACAACAACAGCAACAAAAATTGTGGTGGTGATTTATAAAGCGCAGAATGACATCAAAAAAGCAAAAAAAAAAAAAAATAATAATAAAAAGAAATAAAGAATAAAAAAAAGTTGGCGAAAAAGAACGGCCAAGCAAGCTGTAGCTACATATATCTGTGTGAGTGTGCGTGCGTGTGTATGTGTGTGTGAGTATGTGTGGACATAAAACAGGATGGAGGATGCCACTAAAAGGACTGCAGATGCCCGACCACAAAACTCAACTGCGAGGCTCAAAATGAGAGGAAAAACCTATGTATTCGGAGGAGATTTACGACTTAAATGCTGCAGCGCATAATCAAAAACTCAGACCAGACCCCAATGAGAAGGAGCACAGATGGAGCACTAAGGAGCATTGGGAGACGAGTTGAGGATGATGATGATGACGGCGACGGCTACAGTAACAGCAACAGCGACAGCGACGTTAACGCTGGCAGCGCACTTAATTAACAAATATACAAACACTTAACATAACCTCAACTGACAGGCGGAGGGGAGGATTGGTTGTGTTGGTTGATGATCTAAAGGGTGGGTGGTTTGGTAAGGGGAATGGCGTTGCGTTAAAAGGAGACAACACTATAAACATACATGAGTGAAACAAAAAACGCCCCAATCCCTATTGGATATTTCCCATTCTGAGAGACAGACAGAGTGAGAGAGTGAGAGGGAGAGAGAGTGAGCAAAGAAGAGGGAGAGCGCGAGAGAGTTGAGGCTGCGCAGAGAGAGAGCGAGAGCAACCGGTTTTTTGTTGTTGCCAGTGCTCATTTAGCCGTCTCCGATTAGGCCAGACGGAGAGATTCAGTTGGTCGAGTTCCATGTAACGGGCGAGATCACGTTTATTGCGTCGGGACGTTTGTTTTTTGACCGATTACGTTTAATAGATTTTTTATGTTTAATTGACCAACGCGTCGGTGAATGCGTGAGAGTATCTGTGCGAAGTCTGTGTGTGTGTGTGTGTGTACGTGTCTGTGTGTTTGTCTAAAGGGAAATTAAATTTTAGCTGTAGCAGCAAACAACTTTGCATGGTCAGACTAAATTATTTGCCGCCGGCTTTTGCCATGAGCTAAAACTAAAGAACTGCACTCAAATTGGAGGCATGTCCACTTTGGCCAGAAGTTGTTGCCGACCATCCATTAAGCTAAACAGTTCACCAGGACTGGACGTGGAGGAGGAGGAGGTGGTGGTGGTGGAGCACCAAAAGCATCAAGAAATGCATCCCGATTGCCTGCCCTTGCCGCTGGCCCAACATATAAGCAGTCCTCAAGTGGAGGAAGTCGATGCCGATGAGGAGGAAGATAACTGTGATGAGCATTTGAATATTGAAGATGCCGAGGAGGAGGAAGAGGAGAATGATTTGGATTTAGAAGATCCAGCTAGCTGTTGCAGTGAGACGAGTGTCCTAAGTGTGGGTCAAGAGCAATCTCAGGCAGCTGCCGCTGCTGTTCAAGCTCAGGCCGAAGCCCGTCAGCGTCTTTTAATGTCTCAACTCTATCGTCCGTCGGCCTTTACCAATGTGGAGGAATCGTCGTCACTTTCAATGCCAGCACCCGCCAATAGTTTCCAAGAGGAATTCCTGCGTAAATCCCAGCTATATGCCGAGGAGCTAATGAAACAACAAATGCAATTAATGGCTGCGGCTCGTGTCAATGCTTTAACGGCAGTGGGTAAAATGTCCAGCCAATTGCAAATGGCTGCTGCAGCAGCTGCATTGGTGGCACCAACGGGACAAGATGCCTTGGCCCAGTTAACAGCCACAGCTTTGGGTATGGCTCCCAGTCAGCAACTAATGATGCCTCATCATCAACAGCATCAGCAGCACAATCTTCATACCAATCATCATCATCATCATCATCAGCAGCATATGCAGAGGGAACCTCTAAATAATAATAACAATAACAATAATAATGAAAATCTTCATGAAAGAGCTTTGAAATTTAGTATAGATAATATATTAAAAGCGGACTTTGGTTCCCGTCTCCAACAGCAATTTGCCGCTGGAGTTGCTGGCAATTCTGGAGGAGGAATAGGACGAATTCCTTCGTCTGCTAATTGTAGTAGTAGTAGTAGTAGTAGCCCCCTTAAACCGCCCAAAAAGTCCACAAAACCATTAAATCTTGCACAAACTAATGCTGTAACCTCGAGCCTAAGCTTCTCTAGCTCATTGGCCAATATATGCAGTAATAGCAATGATTCAAATAGTACGGCAACAAGTAGTAGTACAACAGCCACATCGAATGCTGTTGATTTGGCCAAATCCCCGTTAGCCACATCGCCCGCACCAACATCAGGAGGAGGAAGCGGAGGAACAACCAAATCTGGCGAGGATTCATCGGGTACACCAATTGTATGGCCGGCATGGGTCTATTGCACACGCTACAGTGATCGCCCCAGTTCAGGTAAGAGGCGTCAGTCAATCAAAAAGCATCATCACTCAGTGTTCCTACTTATTCATTCGTTTGTCGCTTTCCAAATGCAAACACTATATACTTCACTTCACACTCACAAAAAAAAAAAAAAATAAACCACTGTTGAGTACCTCATAAAGCGGTTAAGCAAACAGAAGCAACACCAACAGCAACCAACCAGCACCACCGCAGCCCACGACAAATAACGTCAATCTGCAGCTCATTAGTTGTTCAGAAAACCACCACCGAAATCCAAAAAAAAAAAAACAAGGGACAAGCAACGAGTCTGAATGCGAATACGAGTGCTAGTGCTAGTAGTACTCGTACCCATACTCGTTGTGTCGTTCATACTCACCCTTTCATAGTTGAAACTTCCGACTTCCATCAAGTGTGTGCTTAAGTGGTTTTTATGTCCTTATGGCTTATGTAACATAACTTAAGCTCATTATGTGACGACGAAATCAACCCCGTGCCCCTGTTCATGAATCTACACATTGTTTCCCCCCCCACCAACCCCACACACACACACATATACACCCATTCCTATATGTTTTCAAACGTTCAACAATCATGGCACTCATGAATTTAGTTTATGCCACCGCAGGGAATTCATTATCATTTGGCTTAATCATTTTATGTGGCCAACTAAATCTCATATACTACAGTTGGCATAAAAGAGACAGCCATAACATTTTATAAAAGACAGACAGAGAGAGAGAGAGAGAGATAGAAGTAGTATCCTTATATTAGGGTGAATTTTTGGGGAATTTCCGTTACGGAAACTTCTCACTAAATCATAGTTAATTATGTTATTGGATGTTATATGAAATTTATAATATGTAGAAAAAAAATATACAAAAAAATCACTTAACTTGAACATGAATTATATTAGATAACAACCAATTTTTAACATTAAGATAATTCTAAGATTTGTTTTTGGAAAAAATATTGTATATTTATATAATTTATTATATAATAATTATATAATAAATTATTTAACATTGCAGTGTTCTTTTATTCTTTTAGTTTTAGGAAAATGAATTTGTGATGCAAACAAAAACAAAATTCTATTTTTCAAGTAACTAAAAAAGAGTGTTAGGAACTTATAATTAAAGGAATTATAGAAAAATTAAATCGGTTTATTTGTTATATTTTAATTCAAACATAATACATATAGATTTTTATTCAAATTACACATTTTATTTCAACAATTTTTATTAAATATAATAAGTTCTAGTTTATTTTTCTAAACGGAATTATGTGAACTAATCAATCATTATTTATTTATTTTCTAGTCAAAGTGCTCAATGAATTTAAAAAATTACTCATAAATCTATCGATCAAAATCTTTATCTTGTTATAATCAATTTTTTTATTAGCAATTTGTATTTGCAAACTTTGCGTACGATGTGAATAATCAGCTAATTTTTTAATTATAGTAATCAATAGCGAAATTGTTTGCGATGATACTATCTATAATATGAAATATTGGATATTATATTCTTTTAATATATGTGCCTAATATTTTCATTCATATATTCATCCATAATAAAAAAGTGGATTCTATATGAAACTTATATATATTTATTTGTAGCTTATAGCTAACTCATTATCTATCATCAAAACTATCCAAAACCGATTAATTTCTAAGATAATTCAAATGATAAGGTTACCCATGATATTATCTGCATTCAACATACAGTTTATTGGTTTTTCAAACTATTTCAATTTAAAATATATATATAGCTAAAAACATATAAATATGTACATACATATATGATTTAGCAGAATTATAAAAACCAGATTTAATTAGAATATACCATAAATAAATCTCTTTTTCAAATAAACCAGTTGAGTTACAACTTTTATTAAACGTACATTTAGTTTTAGATTTTCAGTTTAGTTAGAGTTTTAAATGGTGCGGTGGCAACTCTGTTCTTTATGTAAAATGAATTCCAACTAACTGGGCGAAGTGCATAAATCTACGCTTTTAGGCTTAAATGGGTTTGTCGCAGCTCGCTAATTAACTTGGAACGATTTTTTTTCACTTCAACCATTTTTTTATTTTCTCTCCTTCTCTTTTTCCCTATCTCTCTCTGTCTCTTTATATTTTGCTCTCTCACTCTCTTTTGGTTTTCCTGTGATTTTGAGGTGTGTTTTTTACTCTGGTTTTTTTTTAGGTTTTTGTTTATTTTTTTTTTTTGGTTTAAATAAATTTAGCGTGACTAAAACGAGATCTCGATCGCATTTGTTGGTTCCATAATTTGAATGAATGTTGTAGGCGATGGCGGCAGCATATAGGCATCGTCATGGAGTTTAAAGTTGGAGTTGGAGATTGGAGTGGTGCTGGTGGTAGTTGTAGCTGGGCTCCAAAAACTGTTGCAGCTGCATATAACAATGATTTAGCGTGAGATTTGGCTCAACGATGACAAAATCAACGTTTAAATGCCGCAAACTAAAAGCGAAAAATAACAACAACAACAAACAAAACTCATAAATTTTAAAGCTTTTTTTTTTTTTTTTTGAAAAATTGCCTTGGCAAGAAAACAAGAAATATTATTAAATATTTTTATTAAAAGGTGTCAATTTGACAAATTAATGCAACTTGTGTGTTTGTGTCTTTAAATGTGTTATTAAGTAATTGGCCAATGTGGGCAATTGATACAAAATGGCTTAAATGGGATTTTCTGAAATATGGCCAAAAGCAATTTAGAGTCAAATTTTTGGAAAAAATATGGCATTGGGAGGCACTCTGGAAATAAATTTTTTGAATAAATCTCACAAAAACGTTGTGAAATTGGAATTTTTTTAAAGTATATAATTTATATACAAAATTGAATGAAATATTAATATTATTTTTATGGGAATATTATTATGAATATGTCAGAAATCTTTCTTGGTTAATCTATGAACTTAACTAGGATGACATATTTAATTAACTATTCGGGAATAAATAGTTAATTTCAAATTAAGGATTTTAATTACAGTTTTTGAATAGAATAAAGGCTTATTGAATTATCACGTTTCTTCCGATGAATATATACATATGAATATACATAAGTAAATTAAATTAAATTTTAATGGTTTTTTAAACTTTAAAAATAAACATTTTTTTCTTAATTTTTTTAAGCTTTGAGGACCTTTTTAACTTTGGTTTTGAGTAGAATCGAGGTCTGATTAGATCAGTTCTGTTTTTTGATTGTGTTTTTTCGATATTTTTATATCATTATAAATTAGTATTACATTATCTACAATATTTAATAAATAGATCTATTACAGATAAATATTTGGATATTTATTTTACTAAAAAATTAATAGTTAGCCATATGTAAACATCAAATAATAATTTTTTCTGTTACTAAACAATTAAAAAACAACTTCATCTCGAAAAGAAAAGTTAATTACTAAAATAATTTTTCAATACTTATTATTTTGAGATTTTACTTCTCCAAAGAGAGGAAATGCTGACTTCAAATAAAATAAAAAATTAAAAAAAAAATAAAATAATTGATTCAATTGAAAATATGTATTATTCTTTAATGTAGATAAAAGCTATTAAAATTAAATTATCTTTCACATTATTTGTTTTAATTTACTTCTAACATTATTTTTTCTTAGTTTTTTTCTTACATTTTCTGTTTAAATTTGTGTTCCACGTTAATTATTTTTTATATAGTCACAAAGTTAATACTAAAAAGGTGTGTAGACGTTCGAGATTTTGATCCAATCCAAATGTGTTTAATGAATTGATAAAACAACAAATAAAACTAATTGAATTCGCTGCCACGATAAAGCTCTCTAGGTGGTAAAGAGCTATAGAATGCTAGGGGTTAAAGGAGGGGGAGGAGGAGGGGTTAAGACACATTGAGGGCCCATCACTTTGGTAATTTTCGCATTTGTTCAGTTTTGGTCACTTCTTAACCGGTAGCTTTAGTGACGGCGAGACGAGACAGCGAGATCGCCACTGAACCATTAAGTAATTTTCAATTTGCTGTTGCAAGAACAACAACAGCAGCAGCAGCAGCAGCACCAGCAGCAGCAGCAACATCAGTGGCATCACCAACAACAAGAAAAACAAGAACAATGACAACATAAACAAACGAATTTCAATTACCCATTGGCCTGCCTGCAATTACCCCCCCCTACCATTACTTTCGTAGCTTCGAGCTGTTGGAAAATTACTTGAAAGTTTTTCGCTTCGCTTCTGCCAGTTCTCTAAATGGAAAAATTTTTCGCTTGGAAAATTGCCGCAAAAAGAAAATAAGAAACTAAAAGAGGAAAATGAAAAATAAAACGAAAGATATAGCAGAACATTTTTCACATGTTTTTTAAACAATTTTTTTTTTTATGATTTGGCAATATTTCAGATTTCTAATACAAAGTCTATAATTAATTCCCAACAATGATAAATTCAATTCAGGGAGTGGCATTAAGGAAAACAAAATTATAATGATTATAATACATATGAGTGAGGTTGTTAATTATGATTTAGTGTGGGCATAAAAACGACGCCCGACTGCAATAAAAGTTAAATGACGCTTTCATTCATATTCCCCCTCCCCCTACTCCTCTCCCTTTTGCACGAGAATTGGCCAGAAATGACTATACATGATTCAAGTCTAATAGCTAACCAATAATTGGCGCCTACTCGACACACTAAACACTTAATTTTTGCTCCACTTGTATAGTCAATTTGTTGCATTTTTTGCATATTTAGGTGAAGTGTGGAAAAAATTTAAATTTAGATTTGACCATGGCAAAAGAAAGACCGAGTAATGACTCATATGTGAAGGAGTTGAATTTTTTACTAGAATTAGATTTAGATGGAGAGAGTCAAACAAAGTATGAGTCATGAGGAAAGATTCAGATTGAATAAGCAAATCATTTATTAATATGTGATATTCAGTTGTATAATGTAGGAAAAATCTTCCATCAGTTGTAAATATGATAAATCCGATAGGAACTATATATAAAAATTCTCTGAATGTCCATTTAGAGCTCTGAACCGAAATCATTCGTTTGCCATTATTCATGATGGATTTTATTAAATATGTTCAGTTCTTTATACACTTTTCTTAACTATTTATTTAATTAATAACCAGAAGAATGTATTTTTATATTTAATTTTTAGCTTTTATTTTTATTTTTTTATTTATTTATATTATTATTATAAACAACAATTACAAATTGCATTCAACTCTTGAATTAGCTATAGATACTTGGCCTTAATCTAAATGTTATCATTTAATGCTCTAGTGTGAAAATTTTTATTCGAAACTAAAAGTATCTTTAAAAACTTAGAACTTTTCTTCTATGAAATTAGGCCACTTGGAGGCAGTTGGGCAGTAGAGGGTTAACCGTCTCTAGTTCCTCATTGTATTTAATTAACATAAAAACAGTTTAAGAGAGAAAATCAAGTGTTTTTCTCGCAAAGTTTTAAATTACAATAAAATTTATTTATGTAATTACATTTAGTTGGAAAATTGTATTACAGTCTAGATTTTTGTTCTCTTTTTGAAACAAGAAATTAAAATACATATTTGAAGTTTTTAATTTCTTCTTAAATCTTTGACTTTACTGCCCTTTTACCTATTTGCCTTATTTTGGTTTAGCGATCAACTTTTCCTTGATATGAAAAACAAAAAAAAAAATATGAGATAAAATTAATTACTGCAATTAAATCGAAATTACCATAGTTATTTGTTGGATTCAAATTGTTCTAGTTTTTTATAAAATTGCAGAATCATTGTTGCAAATTGTAGTCCTTGAAAAGTTAATCGAAATCAACTACTGTTTCATTTCTCACATTTTAAATAGGTTTGCACAAATTACCGATAACTGCGCTTACAATAATTGCGCAATAACCGAATCAAGGGAAACCAATTTTAATTTCTGCCGAGGACTAATGAGAGGTTTGGGGTAGTGAAATCGTATCTGGGAACAAGCTTCTGTTGAGCAATAATTTATAGAAATCTTTATGTAAAATCGTCGGTTTTCTCTACTGCGGATGTTTTCAATCTGGAATATGTATATTTATTGATATATAAAATCAATCAAATTCACTAAATTCTTATTTAAAGCTCACTTTAGTTACATGTTAGAATTGCGTGTAATTTGCATTTGGAACATTACAAAAAAAGCCGCAACAAGAGGCTCATGTCTATGACCTAAATGCATTCATAAATACTTATTCGAAGCTGTCACGTCATATGATAATCACGATATGACGTCGGCAATGTATATATATGTATATATGTATATATATTTATATATTTATATATAGACAGTTGTGTGTGGTGGAGTTAAGAGTTTTATGCTCCTTCAATTGCCGGCAAATTGAGCCATTGAGTAACCCGGCTAGACTACAAGTTGAAGTCATTGTTGTTGTTGTTGTTGGTGTTGTTGCTGGTGTTATTAAAAGGAAAGTGTGCGCATTTCCTGGCCAAGAACAACAAGCATATTTTGCAACACTTTAAGGAAGTTTTCCACATGTTGGAAACTTTGTTCGTTTCGTCTCTGTATCGTTCCCTGTTTTGGGTTCAAAAAAAACACGCATAACTCGACGCCTTCATTGGACTTGGAGGGGTTGGCAATCTGACTTTGCGATTTATGAAGTGACAAAAATTAATTTTCAATGTTAAACTTATCGCACACTCAAATAGCCAACAGTATACAAACACAGGGTAAAAACAAAAGCAACAACAATAACTAGTAGTAGCGCCTTTTAAGGCTCCTGCTTCTGTAGCAGCAACAGCAGCAGCAGCAGCATCATGCCACATCAGCCATGTGCCTGGGTCTGGGTCTGGTAATAAAACTGTCAGAGAGTATTTTTCCTTTTTCTTTTTTTTCTGTTCAGGCGCTACCAAAACGAGACCAAAACTCGGTATCAGCCATCAGCGAAAAATGTCGTTTAAACTGTGACTGCGACTGTTTGACCGCATTTGGTTAATGCGAACTGGCAACTGGACTTGGTCTAAACTTAACTGAATAACAGTGGCAATAACAACAACTCCTCTGCTGCACCATAATATGGCCTGAAATTGCATTGGCAAAGCATTGTTAATTGTTATGGCCTAAACCGATAGATAAATTAAGGAAAATGTACAGAGAGAGAGAGAGAGAGAGAGAGAAAAAAGGGGCAAAGAGTTTGATCAAAATTTAGATTATATATAAATAAAATTAACCATAAGGTTAACAAACAATTTAACCTAATAAAGCGCTTTATAAATATCGTTTTTAAATTCCTATTAAATCAAAGTTATTTTGATTTAAATATATTAAAATATTCTGTGAACTTTTAACTTTGATTTCCATCATTTAGACCGATTATACACTTAATCAACTAGGGCCAGGCCTATTTTGTGGTGTCAAATATTCAAATATAGTTTGTTAAATTTCGTAATGTTAAGCGTAAAGTAACAGAAACCTCAAGTTCAATCATCAAAAAACTCAACAAGCTGCTGGCACTGGAGAGATCAACGAAAGACCCAGACCACCCAAGTTGGCCAAAAGCCACAGCAACACAAAAGACAAGTTTCCGCATTTGGTTTCAATATATACATACATACATATATACATATATACATAAATGTATATTGTATAACCTGGGCATGGCTGCTGCTTATGTGTTCGATATAAAAATCAATTTTATAACTTCATTTGTTAATTTAAAAACGAGGCAAGAGGCAAGCGAAATGTTTTACGACTTGCCGGCTTATTTACAGCTGTCAAAATATTTTCTACAACCAAATGACTTCATTCATCAGAGCCAAAAAAAACCACAAAATAAAAGAAAAGATCGAAATGGAATCAAATTCAATATATAATCATAATCAGCGACAATGTGTGGGAGTGGGCAAGGGTGAGGCCGTTTCTCAGGTATGCTTATGGAATGCTCAACAATCGATCTCTTTAGCACTAGAGGCGACTGCCAGTCAGTCAGTCATTTAGTCATTCCAGTCAATCATTCCATATAAATATGTATGCATTAAGACCAAATAAACAAATAAACCAAATAAGCCTCATTACCAATGACTGCAGACAGGCCAAATATGCAACAACAACAACAAACAAACAAAAAAAGAAAATACAGATTGAGCCAAGAGAATTTATTGAAATCTAATTAAGCTTGACGGCCCCCAACAGCAGTCGTCATCGTCATAATGCTTCTTTGTGGCTATAGTTTGCTTAATCGTTTATTTATGACACAATCCCAACTACTATATACATACATACATACATATATATACATATATATACATATGCAGATATACTATATTCATGAGACAATCTGTGAGTTATGTCAGCATCAATCAAAGATTTTCGAAATCTGCAAAATTACGTTTGATTTTATTTGTAAAAACTTGTGTTCAATAACTAAAACGAAAACCGTTTCCGTTTTCAGTTTTGCCAATATAATTATTGAATATTTCTAATCTTGATTTTTAATAGTTTGATTTAGTTTCGTTATTATTATTTTGCATCCGCTTATAAATACTATAAAAAAACGAAAAAGTTTCAAGTTGCTTTTTATAATATTATTGTTAAATTGAAAAAATAAGTAACATTAACATTCTTTAGAAAAGATTAATTTCTATTTTTTGATTTTGATTGGTCTCTTTTTCATTTTAATAAAAGTTACTTTTTGAGGTATTTATTTGAATTTCTGTACATATATGATGCCATTATTAAAAAAACAATTTGAAAGCAAAAAAATCAGAATCGTAAAGTATAATTTCCCGGGAAATAATTATAATTACTTATAACAATCAAGTCTTTGCTTTCACAATTTTTAAATATATTTTAATTTAAAGCTTCTGTTTGAGATCCATTTAAAATTTAAGATAATTTATATTTTGATTTTTAATTTCTTTAAAAGTAAACTGATTTATAATTAATATTCAGCCGAGGATTAAATAAAAATAAATAATTAAATGAATGAATGAATTAAATGAATATATGCTTTTTATCCCTAGCTTATTGTAAAGTATAATTCTTAAAAAAATAAAACTGTTATGATAGAATTCGGATAGATTTTCGAATATGAAAATACACGTAGACTAAAATAAGTAATAAAATCATGGTCTAATTTAGGTATTTTTTAACAATGAAAAATCGGCATATAAAATATTTTCGCCAATTTCATCGATTTCATTTTTTAATATTCTACCTAATGAGCGAATTTTATGCTGTGCTGGAAAGTATGCTATGAAAAATAATGAGTTTTGCAATTGTTATTGCACAGAATTGAATTGAAAATTGCTTGCATTAATTCTTTACTCTGCCTTTTGGTGTTAATTGAGGGACATACAACTCACACCCTAATCCCAGATGCTCCGACTGCTCATGCTGCTGCTGCAGCTTCTGCTTCTGGTGTGGATGATGAAGATGATGATGGCTTGAGGCCTAGAAGGAAGTTACAACTTTTGTATGGGTTGAAAATTTTTGTGTGTGATTTCCAACAGCATTGACATGTTGAATGTTTCTACTGTTGTTGTTGCTGTTGTTGGAAATGATGTTGATGTGAATGTCATACAGTTTGACATGTCTGTCGTCTGGACTTTGATTATATTTTATGCGTCCGAGTGTAGTCACGACAGATCTTTGAGTCCCCGAGCTGAATGGGATGGGGTCTCTCTTCTGTTCATTTCAGTTTCGATATGCGTGTGTGTGGTCAACCGCATTTGTCAAGTTTAATTGGGAAGCGAGCTGGGAGCTTTTGGGTTTTTTTTTATTTTGTTGTCTGTTTTTACTTTTTTTATTTCTCTTTATTTTTTTTTTTTTTGAATGATTTTTTGATGGTTTTCACTTCTGCCTGAGATACTTTGCATAGCCCCCCCTCCCCTCTCCTCTCTTCATTCTTCTACCTCGTGTCTGTGCTCCTCTTACCACTTCTTTTCATGCCTCTTGTCAGACACATGTTGGCGTCGGCGTCTTGGACTTGGTCTTTGGCTTGCTTATTGTTTGTTTATTACTTGTTTCGCTTTAATTACTTGTTCGTGATCATGATGATCATGATGAGAATGATGAGAATGATGATGGAGATGAAGATGAAGATCAGACCCGCAACAGTAAAACCCTATAGTCACACTTATTGGAATTACTGCTTCATTATCCGGTATATGTGAAATAGGCCGACATTATAACTACTTGAGTGCCAGCAGATTTGTTTTTTCCTTTTTGGAAGAGGGGGGGGGGGGGGGAAAGTCAGCTTATATTTATTGTCCATCACAATTTAAGTGCTGGGTAAATATGCAAACTATATACATATATGTATATATATTTATTTCATTTCTATTTTGGTAGATAATTGAGATTTTCCTAAACCTTTAGCTAGACCATCTTTGTCAGCCAAAACTAATTGTAATACCTTAAAAAGAGAGAGTCATGAAGATATTGTCTTAAGCAATGTCAACTGGCAAAATCAAGCAAGCTACTATAAAAAGCTATCAACTTTTGTCTAACTTTTGATCTATATATACACACACAGAATATATATAAAAGATATGTGTGTGTGTGTACATATGAAAGGAAGCTCTTGGCCAACATAAAATTAAGTCAGGAAAGAAAAAAAAGCCAAGCAGGAACAGGGCCAAACTGCAAGCCAACTGCAGTTAGCCCGTTGTTGGAGTCTGAGCCTCTGTCTCTGAGTCGAGCTCTCGGACCACCCAAGTTGACAGCGAACACGAACAGCGCTTAAGCTTGTCCTGCAGTTGAGCACCAAGAGAGTTGAAGGAGCCAACAAGAGGGGTGAGCAGAGATCAAGTCTGCCTTTTAGAGAGAGAGAGAGAGAGATAGAAGGAGATGCAAGAAGTCTCTAATATAAATTGTATTACTACTGCTGCTACCTAGAGATGGCAAATATTTTAAAGAATTGTCTCTCTCCCTTGTTGTAGATGATCTTCAGGAATATGACAATGATGATCATGATGATGATGTTTGCCTGTCAAAAAGCAAAAGACCAAATTGAGTCTAACTACAATAAGTAGCCTAGGATAACTTAGTACTTGCCATACAACTAGCTATATATATATGTATATATATCTATATATTTTTATGTTTGGTTTGTGTCTTCTTCTCCTTCCTCACATGATTCACGGCAATCTGCGATTGTCGATTGTCGTTGTCATCGTCAGTTTTCATTGCGATTTATGTGCGTAATAATTGTGACAATCACAACAATAACAACAAATATACAATTCCCAGTTAGTGATGCTGATATATGTTCATGATCATGATGATGATCAAGTCGAGAGGGCATTTAGTTTATGAGCACTTTTGTCATCATTATGGTTAAGAGATGATCTTCAATTTGAGAAGTCATCGGGCTAGTAAATGAAATTGCATCATTTCCTGATAGCTACTATATTTATTATATAGTCGTAAGAATATCTGTGCATTTCTATCTCTAATGAGATCATTAAAACTGGCTATTATATGATCTCTTATTAAAATTGTAGATCTAGTTTTAATAATAGATCTTACATCATAATTTATCCTTTTATATTTCTATCCTTTTATGTAATCCATTAGCAGCAAATTATAACACTCAACTTGGCAATCAGCGTAGACTTGAAATGAAATTTGTTATGAAAATTCAATTGGCAGCTTGAGATTCAGTGAGAGATGGCTCAAACACACAAACAACAGCAACAGCAACAACAACTGGTTCAATTGCTCGAGGGGCCTGTCCCCATGGTTTTTTTTTTGGTTTTTAGTCTTGTTTTTCCTCAAAAACGGTGTCAATAAGATTGATGGCTTGAAGCTTTGGCCTGGCCAAGACGAGAGCTTAAGCTCTGGCAAGGCTCACAGTGAGTGTATCTTGTGGCGAGCTCATAGATTGTTGCATTTGAAAACTGGCTAAGAGACTGAGAGACTGGGAAATTGCCAGTCTGGGGTGTCTGTCTGTGTGTGCGCCACTTAACTTTGGTGTCAGATAGTCAGAGAGTCACTCAGTCAGTTAGTCAGTTAGACAGTCAGTCAGTGAGAAGAAGCAGAAGGAACGACACAACGAACCGCCAGTTGACGACGATGACGATGACGACCACACACATTGCAAATGTTGATTGCCGACTTGACTGACACTTTTTGATAAGTTGATTAAAATGTATTTTTTTCACATTTTTGTTTCTTTTTTTTTTTTTTTGGTTTTTTTTTTCCATTATTTCTCTTTTATTCTTTTGGATTGTGGAGTACATTGACATTGAGCCGATTTGATTGAGCGTTGTCAGTATATAAAGACTCAGCTCAATTACAAATCAAATCTCTTGGCTTTGATCTTGGCTATTGGTGTTTCTCATTTATTCTCGGAATAGTTTGCCCCATACGATACTTAATTAACGCAGCTAAGCAATTAAAAGCGATTTCCAATTGCTTAATTAGAAACTATACTAAATAATGTTAGTTCAGAATAAATCGTTTAATCTACTATTAATGATTTTTTTTTCTTTCTTTCTCTTTTTCTTACAGGTAATTGTTGAACACTTTTCTGATCTTCTCTACGAGTTCTCATTAATTTATATGTTTTCTTTTCAATCAATTTAATTGTTGAAGCCTTCTGCTTCAATTTAATTGTACAACAAAATGAAAAAGAAAAAAAAAAAACAATTCCAATTCCGACAGCTAAGTATTCAATTTAATTGCCAGTTTTTATTTAAAGGTTAAATTATTTTGTAGTTTTATGTTAATGCTTATATTTGGTAATGATTAATTGCAATTGACTCTATGACCAAAATTGGCTACTGAAATTGAAACTACACGAAATTGAACGCAAAACAATCGTGATTGAGGGAAAAAAACAGAGGAACGAGGGTTCAAAAGCATGTGTAATGAGTGTGTAAAAACTGACAGTTTATCCAAAATCTGTTCTAATTGAGGGGATTTCAGGTGGGTACAGTGAAACCTCCTTTAAAACAAAGATAATATCGTTAAAAGAAAATATAAATATGTTAAAGTGAGAGTTATATTCAATATACTTTTATATAAGCAAGTAATAATCCTGAAATTATATTATGAGTGTTTTAAAAAAACTCTAAAGTATCCTAATCTAAAATATTATTTTTCTACACAACATTTTAATCAAAGTTTAACATCTATTCTATCCTTTATTATTGAGTAAAAATTCTATCCTTTATTATATAAAAAAATTGTTTAGCAGTAACTTTGGAAAGTTTTCAGTAAACTAAAAATTAGATAAATACTAAAAAAACAAATAAAAGAAGTTGGGCTTTTTTAATTTTTACATGATCTTCAGTTTTTCGACTCTTCCAATGATCTCTTAGAAATTTTATTCCACAAAATGTTAAATATGTTCCTGGACACTAAATTTAGAAATGTGTGTAACTTTAACAAAACTCTACAAAGTCTCTAAAAATTTTTCATCTCTTATTATTTATTCAATATTTTAGATCAAAATATTGTGAGTCTTTTGTTTTATAAAGATAAAGAGTCTCTATTTATATTTCGGTTTTTTGTCAATCAAAATCTTTTGCGTTTTCAAAATTAACAAGAAGTTAAAATTCTGAAACGTTCATTCACCAAACATCCAATATCCAAAATATATAAAAAACTTTCTATTTTGATTAATTCTTTATAGCCTTTATAGCCAATGTCTTCTGTTGCTACCACTCATAAAATGTTATCCCCAGAACATCTTGTTGACAACAAACTGATTGTTCAATTAATATAATGCCAAAAAACAAAAAAAAAACGGAACATCTTACCAAACCCCTAAAATAAAAAGAAGAGAAATAAAAAGAAAAAAAAAAAAGAATCGCCCGTCCCAATCAGAAGAATGTTGTCCATTAACAAGTTGTCCCCAGAGTGGCCACAAGAGGATGAAACATCTGCTTGAGTTGATCGCCCCATAAAATGCAATTCTTTCTACTATATACAAGTTGAGCTTCCTGTGGCTATGACCCTTTTCTGTGAAGGGTTTTTGCATTGATTTTTTTTTTTTTTGCTTTTAGATTTGCATTTAAACATCGTAATCATATTTTTATTATTCGCCAATAGTTTTTCAGTCCGAGTTGAAGAGGAGGCAATTTAAATGATTTAAGTGCTTGTGATTGAAACATTTCATTATCATCATCAATGTAGTCAAGATTTTGCAGTTTTCATTTCTTTCCTTTACTCATCTGTATATATTTTTTTTAAGTTTTTTTTGGTGGATTTAAATAATTGGATATGCGTGTGGTACGCACGACAGTCGGACATTTCAACTTTTGTGACTTTTGCTGCACAGTTGCCGAGTGGCGTGGCGCCTCTTTGAACCCCGAAGGTTATGTCCAGTTTTATACATATATATTTTTGATGATCCACTGCAGCTGTGGAACAAGGGTCGTACCTTAATTTAAAGTGATTTTATATAAATATTTTGTTTTGTTTTTTTTATTTCTTTTTTTTCATCGTTTCCTCATTTGTGGTTGAATTTGGTTGCCATTGTTGGTGGGAAAGGTTTATATCATTAACGATGTATATATACATAATGTTTGACAAGTGTTTCTTGCCGTTAGGCCATCTTAAGACATTTGCCATTTGTTTGGCAAACTTCGTTTCTTTTGTTTATCTAGTCTCTCTTACATTTCTTTTGTATTGTTTTCTTTTCTTTTACACGGCGAAGACAACACTTGTTGCCATTTAATGTCTTTTTAATGGCCAAATCTATGTACATTTTTTTTATGTTTTCTTGCCATGTTTCACATTTTAGCATTGCCAAAAAAAAAAAAAAATATAAAATAAAAATTTTCAATAAAAGTTAAGGAGCCAAACAGTAGATACCCTGTATCCTGCTAAATTAAATGAATACATGTAATAACATGTAAAACACTTAATCTTAAGGTTTTTTATTAGTTTTACTGATGAGAAGATAATAATGAACAATAATTGCAATACTATTTCGAGCGGATCCGTAAAATAAAAGTGTAGAAAAATTTTATAACTTTATGATGCAATAGCAAAAGCTTAAAATTATTTTACGAACTAATATATAATTAACATATTTAGGAATTAAATAGATAATACTTGGTCACGAATATGGACTAGATCATATTTGTTTCATCTTTTATCAATATATTATTGTAGAATTCCTGAAAAAAAATGTTGAGAAAATTAATTCGTTTTTTTATACATTGTATTGGGAAATGTGTTTAGAATTTTTAAATAGTTTGAAGTAAATAGGATGAGATTTTTAATCTTATATTATATTTAATAACCAGAAGAAGTATTCTATCCAATATCCTTCGTTTCTGTATATTATGAGATAAATTAGACTTTCTAAAATTTTATTATATTTTAATCTCATATCTTATGTTATCCTTATTTTTTTTTTTTAGAAATTATAGGGTAAGCAAAGTCAGGAAAAGTTACAATTGAATATCTCAAAAATAAAATTATTTGAGTCTATTTTAAAATTTTGGAAAAACTTACTTATCCTTTCTTTTTATACATTTCTTCTTTTCTTTTCTTTGTGTATTATTGGGTATGGAAATTATAATTCGACTTCTGATGAAGAGTTTTCATAGTTTGTTTTATATTTTTAAATCTCTCTACTTACCCTGCTATTATAGAGTATACAAAATATAAGAAAAAATAGACAAAAGTGCAGATATATTTGCATTTTTTTTATTTCTTAGTATTTTTCCGAAATTATGTTTTAAAGTTAATGATGTTGTTGTTGCGCGTGTTGTTGGTTTTTTTTTTTGTTTTCTGTGTCGTGTGTCGTGATCGCACCCAAAACACAGGCCAAAAACACAGAGGCTCTCCGGCAACCCAGGTCTCTTGTGTCTCAGGTGCTTGTGTGTGTGTGTGTATTTGGTGGCTGTTTCTGTTTTGACAAACGCGTTTTGGTGTTGGCCATGTTTTTCCATTTGAGCAATTATTATTTATTATTTTTGTTGTTGGTGCTGCTGCCGCCGAGCAGGTGAGCAGGTGTTAATTGAAGTTGTTTGTTGAGTTGAATTCAAGGTGCCAACGGTGCTCCAATTGTAATTGTCACAGATAAAATGGACGTCTTTTTAGCCATAATTGACTAAGCAGAATACTTGTTCTCTAATGCCCAAATGTAAACTTGCCCAACATGCAAACTCTTCAACTCATTTAGCCATACAAACAAATCTTTAAGAATAATGTAAAATCCATCAACTGGAAATCAGTTCGAGCTGACAGTATGTTTGTCTATCCAAGAAGCGGCAGGAAAATAATTCCAAATTATAGGAGGAAATGAAGTCTATGGTTAGCAGATGATCGTTGGCATGTGGCAAAAAATGAAAAGACTGACAGGAGAAGTAGGAGAAACAAATAATGAAATCAAAACCGAAACCGAAACAGAGTTAAAGTGCTTAACAATCAGTCAGGCAATCAGTAGAAAATATTTGCGCTCCAATTGAAAGCCTTCACCTCACCCCCATTAAATTGTTCCCCACCCCATTTGGACAATGGAGGAGTACTAAGTTGTGGGCGGTGAAAGCTGCATATGGCGGAACAAAATGTTGTAAATTTGTTGACATTAGCAGGAGGGTCGAAGTTTTAACAATAATAATATGATTATGTGGTCTAACGTCATATGGCCGCAAAATGAGTTATTTTTCACTTAGTACACAAAGATGGAGACAGTTAGTAAAAAAGAGAGACAGCCTGTGGACTTGTCATTAAAAATCCATTAAGTTTGTTTAGGCTTAAAACCAACTGTCGTCAAAGTATTGTGGTTTTACCTCAACATTACCAAACTGGGCCTACACTTAAAGAAATAGTATACGATAGCCACGACTAGTTGAGAATCACAAGCAGATCTAATAAAATAAAAATAACATCAGAAATGAAGTTAAAACTTAAATTAAGATTGATTTTAAGTAAGTGAAAACCATTTCAAATATTGTTATCTCGCTTTTTGTGTTAGTTTACGAGTATGTCTTTGTCACGCTTTAGCCCCATGACTCACTACTGGCCCTTCCAATCTTCAGACCACACGCACTTTTCATTGTAAGCTATTAAACAAAACTGATGGTAGAGAGGGTAAAACAAGGCAGAGGGGAATTTTCAAGGGGCAGGCGGGGAAAGAAATAGCGTGTGTGTAAAATGCTCGCATTTCCATTCATTTCCATTGAGGGGGCCCACCCAGATTGAGGGCTTCAAACGATGCCGCTCCAAAAGAGTCACAGAGATTTGCAAAAATATTTCACAACATGAGAAATGTGATGCAAAAAGATGTCACAAAAATGCACAAAACACTTAAACTTAAGTCGGATCAAAGGAAGGGAGGAAGGGAGGTTGAAGGCCGAGGGATATAACATCTGTGTCCCTATGTCTGCGTGGAGAGGCATAAATCACCAAGTACCCTTCCACTCTACTGGCTCACTATGCAGCTTACATATATATATATGTACATATTCCCATATGATGTGGGTTGAGGATGAGTGAGTGTAGATCTCTTTTTGCTCTCTTTATATTTAATTAACTAGGCTATATTACCATATAAGACACACAAACAAACAAATCAATTGAAATCGAAAACGATATCGATGCTGTTCCCTTTACCCGTTCCCAGTTGAATGTTCCCGATGCCTTTAGCGGGCGCCACACAGCACACAGAGACTTAATTAAGTCATCAACCAGAAGGCAGGCTAATTGGAGATCTGCGCCGCGATCGGAGGCAGCAGCAACAACAGACGAAGTAGCAGCAATAGGGACAGAGTAAAAGACAGAGAGTCAGATCAGTGACCAAAAGACGACGCACCCGCAACATGAAGGCGGGCGCACACAAGAACATCATAATGAAGCATCATTATGATGCTGGCAATGATGATGAACGTTCGATGATTCAGTATGTCAGCAGACCACACACATGCGTCCATATCCACCTCTAGGAGTTCCCTTTCGATGATGCTGGGCCCCAGTTTGAGAGCAACTTCTTTTACTGTGTGACTCACAATGTTGGTAACATTTAAGCTGCGCAGGTTTGGCAAATCCGCCAACAATGGAGAGCAAAGTAGAGCCAGGACCACCATGCAAGTGTGCCCCAGTGTGGCTTTGGCCAAGATCTCAGATGCCAGGCTACTTTAGGGGTGGTCCTCGCTTGTTGTTGCTGCTGGCGGCTGTAAATGAAGGCAACACTGGGCGACAGAAACATAGATTTTTTTTTTCTATAGTTGACCAAGTTTAATCTTAAAGTGACACACATGCATACATACATACATATGTATGTGTTTGTGTGTGTGTATGCAGATTAAGACTCATGTTAGAGTTGTCTGGTTACACTAGTTAACAGGATAGAATATTTTTATTCTTGAAAATAAGGATGAATATAACGGTAAAAGTAACAGTTTTTAATGTGTTTAAACTAACTAAATCATATGAAATAATATATATGATTGGGAGATCGAATTAAAGTAGGTTTGACCTATTAAAAACTCTAAAAAAATATATAAATAATATTTCTAAGGATAATGCTAAACGAAGAGCAAAGAGTTGTTGTTTCATATCATTTAAAATATGCAAAAGAAGTCGAAGGATACATATTTTAAATTCATACAATCTAATAATAATATAATAAATTAGTTTAGATTTATTAATTTTTTGTAAGAGATAAATGTATTTCAAGACAATAAATTACTTTATCTATTTGGTCTTTATCAAAAGCTTCCGAGTCAAAGCATTTGTTGTTTAGTGTAATTCACCTGATCTCCTGCTCAATGAGCTTGGTTTAGCAGTTACTTTTTGTTGCTATCTTTCTTGATGTTTACATTGATTCTGGGATTAGCTGTTTTTCCGTTGTATTTTGTTATTTTTTTTTCGTTTATTCTTTGCTATTTTGTTTAATTTGCATATGTTTGTATGTGCAGCAATGACATTTTTATTAACTAGTTGGCAAACATTAAGGGGTAAGCGGGATAGAGTAAGGACAAGTGAATAGTAGTTAACCCAAAAGTTAACCAAGCCTGACCACACGCAAGCCAAAATAGCAGCACCAACAGCAACAGAAGGAGGTGCAGCAGAGGGAGCGGCGGTGGCGGTGGCGTCAGCAGCAGCCATAAAATATTTACCCTCTTTCAATTGTAATTACAAAACACCGATAGGCATCTCGCTCTCGCCTGTTGGCTGGGATTTCAATGGAGGAAGGCTGAGTAGGGGATTGCAAATCGAAAAGAATTTGCATTTGGGGAATTACATAAACAACGCGATGCTCTCTTTCTCTCTCTCTTTCCCTTTCTTTCTCCCGAAGGGTCTCTCTCCCCACGGCATATAATTAAGCGTGCGTTTAAAATTGCAAGCATGCAAAGGCAAATGGCAAAGGGGGGCAAAACGACAGGACGGGGGCAAAAGGAAAAGGGCAAGGGCATTTCAGAGAGCGGCGCAAGTCCAACAGAAACAGCAACAAAAACAACTATGAGCGAACTGCATCTGCTCTTGGGTGGTCCCCGCGGCTTGTCAAAATGTGTGGTCTTTATTAATAACAGACAGAAGAGGGTGTAAGACCAAGTGGGGTGTGGGGAGAGAACGAGAATGGTGCTGTCGCCAATACAAAACGGATGTACGTTCTCTTCGTCTTATACTGTTCTCTTCGATTCATTCAGAGTTGACTCTTTCTTTTTTTCTTTACATTTTTGCTGATACCCTTGAAGAAAGAGTATGAAGATTTTGAGTGTCCTTTGAATTGCACATATTCTATAAATCAGCCTTAATAGAAAAAAATTAATTAGTTTTCTGCAAGTGCTTTAGAGAGAGATAACAGTTCTTCTTAGATAGAGTGTAACTATTTCGGCTTAGTCTAAGAATTTCTGGTCTTCGTTTTTGTGCTGCTGTTGTTGTTGTTGCATGCTGTAGTGCCATTGCAAAGTGTAAGTTGTTTTTGTTGTTGTTGTTCTTATTGCTCTTCAGCGGCATTTACGCCTTTGATTTTTTCCGCTCGAAATGGGCAGAAGCTGCAAATTAAAACATTTTGTTGTTGCTCGTCCCTCGCTCATCTCATCTCATCTGATCCCATCCCATCTCATCTTGTTGCCGCTTCTTCTTGATTCTTTGTTTGCTTTACTGATGACGATCATTTCGCATTAAGTTTAATTTAAGTTGAAATTAGTTCGCTAATGAACTCATCAGCTGGGCAGGGCCACACGCATACCCTAACCACATGGCAGGGCATATGCATAGTTCCATCATGTATGTGTCATTCGATATCACCAAAACGTTAATGAATTAATTAACAAATCTATGCTGTAGGTCTAACAACAACAACGATAACAAGAGACATGACACACAAATCAGCGACAGCTAAACAACATTCAACATAAGAAATTTTTGAACATGGACGTAGCCAAGAAAAGTAATTTATTAAAAAAATTGAAAATTTCTAACAAAAGTTACTTCTTAATTACAATTAGTACCCACAAATTACTTAAATACTTACAAATTTAAAACTTTTTATATATTGTTAAAAGATGATAGATGATTTATAAATTTGAAATTGAGATAAAAAGTTAGAAAGGTCTAGCCAATTGGCAAGTTGTAGAACATTATCCGAAATAGTATTAAAATAATCATTTTTTTCTCTTTGTTATAGGGTATATTAAAGTCTATAGCTTTACTTAATAACTAATTCTTTTGAAAAAACAAATTTGTGTTTTTATTATCTTTTGAAATTTTAGGAACATAATAAAATTTTAAAATAAATTATTACAAAATTTTTAAGTTTTTATTTATGTTGTCAAAAAAGTTTCAAAATAATTTACTACAAAATTTTAAAGTTTTCATTTATGTATGTTGACAAATTTAATGTAAATCGCTTAAACTCTGGTCCAGTGTGAAAAACTAGTTTTTCTCATAGGAAATCTACGCTCATGAAATCTTTAGAAAGATTTAAATAACTCGAGCGTGTGCAAGTTGCAACTGCTGCAGCTGCAGGTCTTTCTGAGTGAGATGTCTCTCCCAGATGCCACACAGCATACAAGTGTCGCCAACGTTTTTGGGAATGGGGGAAATAGAAAGAAAGAGAGAGAGAGAGGCAAATAGGATCGCTCTGTCTTATGCATATAAATTTCTAGCACGCGTGCAAGTAATTAAGCCTCCGCCCCTTCCCCATAAGAGATGAGACATCTTTTTGGGATCACTGGGAACACACACATATATAGGAATACATATCTGATATCTTATCGGATATGTTCATCTGGTAGACAGGGGGAACATAATAAAAGAACTCTAAGAATGAGACTGGGGCAAAGGCAGCAGGCGGAAGACATAGAAAATTATTGTTATGACGATACACACATAATTAGTGGGTCAGGGGTAAAGGGAAAGAGATGGAGAGGGGGGGTTGGTTAGAGAAGAAAGTATAAAGGTTGTGTTTTAGTCTTAATGATATGCTAATGGTCCCTAAATGAGTTGCTTTAAATGTAATTGAACAATTAAAGGCTGATAAGGATAAGATCGGGGAAATCGAAATGGAATTTCAAACTTTTATTTTGTTACGAACTTTCATAATAAAAATTGTTGTACAACTTTCTAAAAATTGAGAAATATCTGAACAATTTGTTATATATGTACGTACGAGTGTATAGTTAATTTCTTTATTCATGTGCTTGTGTGTGTGTGTGTGTGTGTCTGGGGCAAACGTTTTTCGAATTTTCATCAATAAACGCCTTGCCGCAACTCCTACAGCCGGAGCCTGCCACCACATTGGTTATGCAGCACATGAAGCTACAGAAAACAAATTTACTTGCATGCCACAGATTCAGTTGCAGCATCTTTTCAGCTGCTGTTGTTGCTGCTGTTGCCTTTTTCAACTTAATTGCGTGCATAAATTGTTTCAATTTCAATAAAAATGTTGCACAACTGGCCCAGTCCAGGAGAACTGTTGACTGATTCAGTGCAAAGTTGCCAGTATCAATCAATGTGAGAAACTGTAACTGCTGCATTTTATTTGATTTGTAATTAATATTCTGTGGCCATAGCCAAGTCAACTTGGCATACAGACACACAATACGAGACTCATATAGGATACAGATAAATTTTCACTCACTTGTTAACAAGCCCAACAACAACTAAAACAACGAATACAACAATAATGACAATTGACATCTGTCTGGCATTAGGTTTTGTCTGCCTCTGGCTAAAAATTTTGTATAATGATTGGTTTCTAGTTATATGGTTGATTCCCATTCAAATCCGACTCCCTAGCTGCACTCTATATATATGTATATACATATATATATATATATATATATATTGTACATTGTAATTGAAATGTAAATTGCTATGTGTGTTAGGTAATTGATATGCTTAGCTAAAATATTTACTTTAATTTCAGTCAATTAATTGAACCGTTAATCAACAATAAAAGAGGCATCTCAATTGTATTATAATTGAACTTTTGTTCAACTTTTTGTGAACTTTTGTTCAATAGAAGAACGTGACGAAAGCATAGAAAAATTTCAATTGATTTGTAAGTTTTATTATTAAATAATGCTGCAAGTTAAATGGCTGGAACAATGATTTAAAGTTAGTCCATCTATCTTGTAAACGATAGCTTAAAAAAGAAAAATAATAGTTAAATAAATATAGAAAATAAATTATAAATTGGTGTCAATTGATAAATAATCGATAAATTTCAAAAACCATTATTTAAAATGTGTACAATTTAAATGATAAAAATATAATAAATAAAATAAATATAAAATATAATAAAATAAATAAATAAATAATAATAAAAAATAATAAATAAATATAAAAAAAGAACGAGTTTCTATAGATTATCTATAAGATTGTGGTAATAATAAACTGATCAAAGATTTTTTAAACATATTCCAGAGCCGTGGTCAAGTCATTTGATACTTCTTTTAAAAAAGCTTTTATTTTAAGGACTCTCAAACATGTTAGTTCCAGCAAATTTATATAGTTAAGTGTTTTATCAAAATATTTGTTAATATATTAAAATTTGTCATGCAAACATTCGCAAATTGGTGAAATTTGTTCCAAAAACAACAATAAACAACTTAAACTTAATATATCATTTAATAATTGAATTGGAAAATCCTCAAAATAAACTTCTATATATAAAGCCCACACACTCTACTTGAACTGGATTTGTGGGGTGGCATATTTGTCAAATGAAATTCCCCTCCCCCCTCCCCACTGTGGCATAAAGTGCTTGAAATAGGCTCATGAATGCGGCTTATCTTGTCGACACACTCAACGGGAGGTAATATAAATTGGGGTGGAGAGTCTATCAGTTAAGGGTGGCAAATTCTTTGGTTGAGGGTGGCTTATAATAAGCGTGGAAGATAAACAACAAAATCAATTTGTTTGGTTGATATTTTCTTTTGGGCTTACTCGTATTTTGTGGCTTGTCATCTCTATAAGGAGGCAGAGACACCACAAAGGATGGGGGCAGCAGAGGAAGATGGTAGATGAAGCAACCCTCCTACATGAAATATGATGATTATGATTATGACGATGATGATGATGATGATGATAGACTCTGCCATTTTGTGGCAGAATGAAATCCACTTAAATGGGCGTTGCCATTAATTCATAGGCAAAAAAAAAGAAAAAAAGAAATAATAATAAGAGAGAAAAACTTGTTGCCAAGGCATGTTGAAAATCGTCAACTGACGAGGCTAATAACTCATTTAAAAAGTGGCTGACATTGTTGTTGCTATTGCTATTGCTGTTGGTGATCACCGCAGCTGCTGTTGCAGTTGCAGTTATAGCAGTTGCAGCTGCAAGTTGCCCCCAAGAGCAAAATAACTTAATTTCATAAATGGCCACAGCTTCAAAACGTGGCCAGAAACAACACACACACACACACATACATACAGATATACATATATACATATATACTGAAAATTGCTGCCATGTTGACTGATTGACGCTGTCTTTATACAACAACAACAACAAATAAGCAGAAGGAAAATCTATCTACAACTAAATGAGTGTCTCTGTGTATGTGTATCTATTACAAACTTGGCCAATTCGTGTGCTTAATTATGGCACACACACACATACACATATGTATATTGTTGCATACATATGCAAAATTGCCGTGTCTCGTCTCGCCTTGGCTTGACTTTTTGCCTTAGCTGTTGTTTTTTTGTCTATTATGTTGCATGCCACGAGGCTTTGATTGTTGGTTGTTTGCTGCCTGGTTGGCTGCTGGTTGTTATAACTAAAATTGCTACCAGTCAGCCAATTTGGCTTATGAAATTATGCCGTTGACATTTTCATTTCATGGCTAATTGGTGTCGGCTCCATCCTACCAAGAACATTTCAAATAAAGTGAGTTATTAAAGTTATTTTAATCGCCAAACAAGCTAAGGATTGAAGTATATAAATATACTATATCAAACTATTTAAAGTAAAAAATTCTTACCTTATAATAGGGGGAAATCGGGCAACTATATAGTAAGTGACATCTCTTTCATTCTCTCTTTTTCTCCACAATCGAAAATTGAGAATTTGCAGCAGACAAAAAAAAAATGTACTCCCTTTTTGTTCTATTACAATTTCTACTCCTACTTCTACTACTATTACTTCCATGTTCAAACATCAGTCTATTGTCTCCCCTGCTTGTTCTTCATCCCTTTATACTTTGGCGGGGGGATGGTGGTGGAGGGAGTATCAAAGCTCCCTATGGTAGCTGTCAGGTCGAGTTGAATTTAATTAAATCCTTCATGTCGGCGTGTCTGTTAAAAATAGACAAATGACAGTTTTTTTTTGGATGCGAAAGGGCGGTTTGAACCGGAAGAGCGAGACAAAGTGCAACTCCAATGACAGTTGAAATTGAAGCACAGATTACCAAGCAAAAATTTTGAAATGAATTTTCAATTTCTTTTTCGTTTTTTTTTTTTACTTGTTTATTTGTTCTTCTTGGCTGCTAACTCTGTCACTAATTACTTAATTAAAGTCACAATCAAGACAACTAAAACAAACAAAAACAAAAAAAAAAAAAACAAAAACACATAAAAACAACAAAATCGAAGAGGAGCACGGTTTGTAATTAAAAGTCACCAGGAGCAGAGCGTGAGAATTTCAACAAAACATGGCTAAGAGTCTCAGAGGCAAAGACAACTTGCAACTTCACAATCAATAAAGTCAGCTAAACTGAATAATCAGACATTTTAGTAGAAAAAAAAGAAGAAAGAAAAAAATAAAAAGAGTTTCAGTCATTTGACATATTTAAATGTCATATTTTATAGAGAAAAATATGATGGATTATAGTGGACTAGCATTGGAATTCTATTAAATTAGTTCCAGTTGAATGAAAGAGCATCTAGTATTCGTTTTTACAAACATTTGACATGCATTTAATTTCTTGTTTATCTCCCCATCATCTTATTATGCCAATGTCAAATGAATTCTCAAGATTCCCACAGAGACGGCAGGAAATGTTGCAGCAAATTGTTGCCAAGTATCTGTAGACCCCGAGGCAAGTACGAAATATCTTTTCAATAGGCCATTGGCGCCACCAGCTGCTACTACCGGCTGAGAAGCAGCATAATTCCAATTCCGCTGACGTCATAAAAAAAACTTTGATAACTTAATTAACAACAACAGTTCAGTTTAGCTCAGTTCAATTCTTTGGATCGGTTTCTTTTTTTTTTTGTTTTGTTTTTCTTTATTTTTACCCGAATAAGAATGCGGTAGGTAGATAGATAAAGCTAAACCAAATTAAAACTGATCGTTCGGCATCATTTTATCGATAATTTATCAAAGAGAAGAGACGAAAGCAACCGAAAAACCCAGTGGCGAATACTTTTAGGGTCATAAAAGCAGCGATGAGTCGGATGCGAATTGGTTGGTTGGTTGGTTGGTCGGTTGGTCAGTTGGTTGGTTGGCCAAGCAACGTGTGTGGTCCAGGTCCAGCACATGGCAAAGCATCATCAAAATTAGCATAAGAGCGGAGCGTAGACGACGACGATAACGTTCATTATGAGTATCATAATGATGATGATCATGAGGTTGGCCAGAAAGCAAAGAGTTAAAGTCAATGCCAGGCCAAGCGTCTCTTTTACTCAAAGAGTAAGCTAAGCTCAAGCCGATATGATGATCAGAGCTGCATTTAAAGCCAAAGCCAAAAGGGCACCAAGCCATAAATCCGCAGCATGGATCCGGCCAACTTCAAGCTTTGGCTTTAGCTACAGCTACAGCTTCACTGTATTAGCCTCGCACAGGTGGTCAACTTGGGCGGCTCTCTTGCTCTCTACTGATATTTAAAACAATCTGTTGTGCTTTTCAATTACTTTATAGTACGTACACGACATACGATCGTCGGCGTTTGGTGCGCCAAAACAACAACAACAACAACAGCAACTTAACCCATAAAGTGTCCAGGAGCGTTTTAAATTCCATTGAAAGTGAAGGCAAATTATAAAAGTATCGTTTCAAAATTATTACATAAGAAGTTTGGGTTATAAATCTATTTAATAAAAATATTATGTATCCATTTGTTTTTAACCTAAAATAAGAATTTTGATTTAATACAATACTTGATATAGTTAATTTATTTTTTAAAATCAGAATTTTGATTTAATATAATATTAATATAGTTCATTCATCTGAATGGCAAAGTAATTTATTTTTAATTATTATTTAAAATTTCGTAATATTAAAAAATAAATGAAAACGATCTTAAAATGATAAAGTATTCGCCATTTATGTGGTAATTGAAATTTCTAATTAGCGTTTATTTTTGAATTTCTAAAAATTATTCTAAATGTTTAATTAAGATAAGTTAATTTGAATATTAAGAGACTTTGTTTTGAGTTTTCTTTGTACTTGTTATATATTATAATTTATAGTTAATTTAAAGTTAATAAAGTCAAATAATAGGCAATAGTTAATAATTTAAACAATTTTAGTCGCATACGTTACATTTATGATATTTTTTAATTCTTATATTAATCGATTTTTATTACAAGGACAATTAATTGAAAAATTCGGAACAATTTTACCATTATTCTTTTATTTATTGCCCCACCATCTCTTCGACTTTTATAACTTTTACATGAAATAAGCAACTAAAAATATTTGAAAAAAATAATAAGCCAAAAAACGTTGCACGTTGTTCAAAAATATTCAAGATACAATTTCCTTTTCCAAACTCTCTTACCCAACAACTTCCGATCCGCTCCTGTAATTGAGCTTTTGGAGCTCAAACCATTGGCAGAGAAAAAAAAAGCCAAACCTTATGAGCTCAGCTGTGCTATTAATTGTTTTATTAAGACATTTCGAGATTTAACATGCCAGGCATATACCCTACCATAAGCACTTAAGGCATAGCCGACTATATGAAAGTAAATAAGGAAATTCTAAGAAAAGGCAATCGATAGCATAAATATTGGCAGACTCAATCAACTAACTGGTAATCAAGATGATTCTGCTTAACGATAAGCTCTCACTCAATTGTAGGGCATAGAAGAAGAACTTAGGCTTGACCCAGAAACTGAGTCGGGGCAGATGCAGAGGCACAGGCAGACAGCTCCGACTCCTTCTCCGTCTCCATCTCCATCTCCTTCTCCTTCTTAGTGTTCTTCTGCCTCAATGCGCCAGTGTGCAATGTGGAGACGGCGGCAACTTCATGATCATGTGAGCAACGTCTGACAATGATAATAATGATGATCGTGATCGGTGTGGTCCTCAAGTGTTTTGCATCTTTGATCCGTGGAAGATTGATGTTAAATGTTGGGTAGGCATTGGTGTGAACATACTTATTCGCATATTTGTTTTCTTATGCATCCAATTGCCCCACACGATGATTGTGTAATTAAAAACAAAAATTGGAAAACTAAAAGAGAAAGATATACAGATTTACTATATACAGGAGTGTCGCGAAAGGCGGTGGAACAGTAAGCCCTATCAGCATGAATGGAAAATGAGCCACTAATAGAGCCATAAAGCGAACATTTATTGATCTACAAATTATTTAGAGTTCAGTTCAGCTCACTGTGCTGGCTGTGGCTCAACCTTTATGGTTCGTTCGATCCATTCGATTGATGGTTGTTGTTGGTTCTTGAACGCTTTCGTAATCTCAATATTCATTAGGTAAAATAGTGGAATGGTTACTCAGTGGATAGATCCATCGATCGATCGATCGGTTGCTGGTCGGTTAGTCGGTGCGCTCAATCTCTTAGTAGATCTTTGTTTTAATTTAATTTTTATGGCTCCGGCCCCCCCTTTCCACAAATCTTCGACTTGACTACCGCAACGAAGAAACAAACAAACTTTCAGGGGTGGTCCGAACAAATCAGTAAGATCAGTGAGTCTTCTAATGATGTGTTCATTAGAGGTGAAAGTCCACCAATATTTATTTAACTGAGTGATCTAAATTAGAAATAGGAGATTTAGTTTTACGATTGCTTTAATTGAGAGTCCATATAAGTGCATTTAATTTAGTCGAAATAACCATAGAAGCGTAAAATGTTCACACCTCAATTGCAAAACGAGTCTATTAAGGCAACCAGCAATCGGCAATTGGCAATTGGAATAGTAGGCAGCAGCTATAGAAATGCCTAAAGATACAGATACTTTGGCTGGCCATATCAGTGTCGTTTGTCGTTATGGCCTCCCCCTCCACCATTCCCTCTACTCAACATATGCAGATATAGCCACCTGATAATAATGACTCTTCGTTTCAATCGTCTATCTGCATATTGATTACAATTTCTTAATGAAATTGTTTGCTAATATCAGCGGAAAATGCGGTTTTGTAATTTGTCCAAGCAACCAACAGATGCAGTTGGATCATGGTCCCCCAATCAATGCTAGCTGAAATTGATATCGATGAGCCAGACAGAGGGGAGTAGGGGGTGTGTATGTGTGTGGTTAAGGTGTGATTGCATGAAATATGTAAAGGTTAAATAAAGTTGTTCACTTGGCTGCTGCGGCTACGATTACCAATCGATAATATTAATTTAACATCAGATAAAACTTGACAAAAATAATGAATGGGTCATAATTATGACTAAATAAACTTGTATAATAAAAGCTAACAATTCTAATTTAACATTTATATTTATATATATATATATACATATATACATATATGTCTATTTATTTACTTAACAATATTTCTTTTTGGCCTTAGTTAACACTTTGATCTTCACTTTAAGTGCCGACTTCAAAGTTTTGTGTCTAACATGTTTTGACACCTTCTTGCATGTAATAAAACATATTTGATTAGGGTAAAAGCAACGTAAAGCCAATTATTATGCAAAACAGAGAGGCCTATGCAAAATAGGGAAGAAAAATAACTGATAAAGCAATTAAAACACATGCAACATAGACAATTTATGCCTTGGAATGTGGCCATTGCCTTTAAGTCAATTCATAGCAATCAGTAAATTGCAATCAAAGTTTATTTTATTTTTTAGCTATTTTTGATTTGAGCCAAGATTGCGCCAGTGCGATAGATACAACTAGACAAACTGTTGACAGTTTGGTTGGTTCGATTGCTTCGGCATCGTTTGTCATCAGCAACAGCAACAGCAGCAACATCGATCCAAACTGTGTGTCAATCATTTCAATTAACTTGCAATCAAATCGTTGATCGTCATGTCAATATTCATCGTTGTTTGTGGACAATAAGAAGGTGGTGGTAGAGGGGGAGAGTTACTGTGAAGGGGTGGCGGCAACCGCAACGTTAATTTGCCTGTCATGTGGGCGAATCGGAATAAATGTGTATATAAGGAATATCTTATAGATACTATCTATCTAAATGAGTGTGTGTGTGTGTGGGGAAATTGTGATGGAAAGGCCATGATTATGAACAGATAGGAAAATAACTATATATACAGATACATATATCTTCCTGTTCTCATAAAGTTTATATTATAAACTTGATAGTTTCTTATATAAAGAAATATAATTCTTACTCAGAGAGTCCATCTCATGTGAGTTATTCATATTTTGCTATAAGTTTTTATTTGGAATTTAGTAGTACTATATCTATAATCTATATCTATAATCTATATCTATATCTAGAATCTATATTATATTATATTTAGTCATCCAGTCTAAATGAACCAAGCTAATTATACCTTTTAGATACCTAATTAATTGTTTGCCTTTATTTAATATCTTTATTTGATTTATTTAATTTAATAGCAGATTTAATAGAGTTAATAGAAAATTTAGATGCAGAACAGACAAGAACAATTAATTGAATTAGCAACAAATTATGTGCATAAGTATTTGGTAACTAAATTGAACACATTTTTTGGTTTAAGTATATATCATTTAAATTAAAAATACTTTTTGGCTTTCAAATTTTTGGGTATGTGTTTTGTAATCAAAGAAATGTGTTTTATATATTTGTTAAATTATTATAAAGTGAAACACTATAAAGTGAAATCAAAAGTTCAAAGAAATAATTATTTTTTTGAATAACAGGATTTTCGATTAATTGAGAAAGTTTTTAATACAAAGTTTTACCTAGAGACTAGCAGTTTTTTAACAATTATTGAAGTTCCCTATTTAGGTGGGGACAAATTATCGAAATTCTATAGTACAAAATATGGCTAAAGGTAAAAAGCATTCCAATTACTTATATTTATGATTATTATTGGCTATACGATGGCTCTATAATACGTTATAGATCATATTAATTATAGGCCAAATGTCAACAAGTATAATGACAGAAACAAGATCTTAGCTTATTTTAGCCCGGATCTTAACTTAAAAAGATTGTAAAATCAAAAATTGAATATTAATATTTGTCTTCGAGTGCCAAATAACTTTATACACATGCATTAATATTTTTCTTAAAATTTCCACTTTTTTTGTTTTATCGTCATCATAAAAAATGTTGTTAAACAGTTTTTCTCCATTTAACCGCTCATATATAGCTTATCAGTCATCTTCGATTATAATTCGACTTTCACTTTTTACATTAATAGTGTTCATGTGTGTGTGTGTGTGTTTGTGTGTGCATGTAAATTTCCATAAGCAATGTGTTATTTTTATGGCTTATTAATGATCTTGACTGAAATGTGCGATCATTAGATTTTTAGAGGTATCAAAATACCATTCAGCAACAGCAACAGTAACAACAACAACAAAAACGAGATGAATCTAAACCAAAACCAAGTCGAACATATCGCTTACAAAGGCAACTGGAGACTGAATAAGCTCATGTGAAGCAAACTGGCTGATTCTTCTTCTACTACTACTACCAAGATTGAGACCGGCTCTGGCTCCCCTGTGACGATGCCAAGAGCCAACGATCTGGATTTGATATGTTGTTGTTGTTGCTGTTGTTGTTGTTGCTGTTTCAGTTGTTGCTGTTGTGTCTGTGTGTGGCCCGTTAGTTTGAGATCTTTATAAGTCAATTTCATTTCATTTGGCTGACTGGCCACAAAGTTTGCGTGTACATTACCAACAAATTTATGTATATGGCCGAAAAAGATATTTGGCCTCTTTTACACATTCATTCTCTTTCATTTATCTCTATCTCCTTCTAACACTATTTGGTCTCCTGAAAGGATGCTTGATTTAACTTATAATTGCGTCTTACTCTCATTCAGCGTTTCATTCAAGTTTTGTTTAAGTCCAAAAAGGTAACTCACCTGGCCAGGCTCTCCTTTTGCTGTCTGTTGCATCTGTTTTTGGCATTTGCAACTCATGTTAAGCATATAAATAAAACAAATGCGTTTATTTTAAACATATGCTCGGACTTCTCGTGTTTTTTTTCTTCTTGTGGTTGTTGCTGTTACCAGTTGGCAGTTAGTCGAAGCAGAAGCAGGCCATAACCAAGTTGGGTCATTGGCGTTTAAACCAAACCAGGCTTTGACTCTGCGGCCAAGATGATGAAGACATCTTCCCGTTTTTGTTAAGCTGTTTTTTTTTTTGTTTTTTGCAGTTTCAGTTTGTCGTTTTGTTAGCCTGTCTTTGTTATTGTTGCTGTTGCTGCTGTTTTTCTGATGAGCAGCTTCCAACAAAAACAATTTATGTGAGTGCGTTTTTTAAAGGCCCCAAAAGAAAATGTTTAGCTTGGTCTTCTCGAGTTAAGTTAATAAGCAAAAACCATATGGATATTTAAACAAATTTTGATAAATTGCGTTCAATTTTAGTTAATTAGTTTTACTCAAAGAAACTTGGATGAATGAGTTCAAGGTTTTTAGAATTTGTCGCCAACTGAAAAGCATTTACTAGAAGATCTTCGAATGCCTAAAGGAATGCAAAAAAACCATATATAGAAAACTATCAGTTGGAATGTTAGTGTAATAGGAAATTTTCAACACTTTTGAGTTAAGTTGTTTAGTAAGAGTTTTGTTGTTCAGCTTGAGGTTCGACTTGAAGGTATCCTATAATATATCTATATAAGTACAACCTTTCTGTGTTGGTAACAATGTATATAGAATGATTTTAATTCTAATGAAAATCTGTATAAATTTATATGTTTTTTAATCGGCAATTAAAAAAATAGGTCTGATTTAAAGCAGCTAGATTATTTTTTCTGTTCGTAAATTATAATAAATTAAAGTGAATGAGTTAATAATTAAAACAAAATTTATTTGATTACTAAACGATATTTAAATGTTTATATTTACTCTTCGATGCTATCTAGCTTGTAACATTTATTCTAAAACATTTATTTGATATTGTTGTTTTTATTTTTATTACATATATATGTTATATTTAATTTAAAATAACATTTTGAAAATGTTTTTTCGAAGTATGGACAATTTTTTAAATGGGATTAAGAAGTGCCGAATTATCGGGCTATATATTTGAGCTATATATTAATTTTGAAAGAATATAAAAGTAATTTTTAATAGAATGAAAGAAATATAAAAAATACCTATTATACTTCGATTATTATTTTACTTTTGCCTACAATAATTACAGTTAAAAATATCTTAGACGGACAGCAATTTTTGTACGCCCAAAAATTAAGCGGACATTTAGGATAGGAGAATATAGTTTTCTCAATTTTTTTTCAAAGACTTCGAACTTTTTTTAAAGTAGTTTGATTTTTTTTTTATTTTAAAAATTTAATTTCTTTCTCTGTTATGGAAATTCTCAGTGTTTAATTATTTAAGTGAAAAAATTAGTCAGTATTTATATTTTCACATTGTTGATAAATATCATTTAATTATTATTATTTAAATTATTTAAACACCTCTCCACTGCCCACTCATTATCACCTATCGATTTCTGTTTAAACAACTTCCACAATATACGATTAAAGCTATCTACTTGATTTAATTACAAATTATCTTTCATTAAATTTCAACACCTTAAACAAACAATGATTGAGTTCATATAATTTGTATTAAAGCCAATTTATCCACCCTAACGCCAATCTCTGCCCCGCTACCCCCACGTCCACCAACACAACTTGGGCTTTATTGAAAAGTAAAAAAAAAAAAAACTTTTATTGTGTCAAATTTGTTGGCAGCGAGTAAAAGCAATGAAAAATTTAACACGCTATAAATCACAATTCTCACAAAAAGCATCTGAGGCAAGAAGAGAGTAAAGGGTGGCGGATAGAAACAGATTTCAAACTGTGGCAATTGTTGCACTAGTAAATGGGGAACAGAAAGAGAGAGGAGGGCGTGTAGATAAGGGTAAGGCCCTTGGCAATGTCCTTGCTACACTTTGGTATGCAACTTGTAGTAAAGCAAAAAGAAAACACGCTTATCTGCCTGGCAACATGCGTTTTTCTGCCCATGCCAATCGTATGGATGGGGGAGACGTCGGGGTCACCATGACTCGACATTGTCGCTGTCGTTGTCGACATCGTCTCCTGGCTGTCTGACAGTTTCAAGGTCTGGATTTTGCTGTTTCTTGCTTGGTTTTTTTATTGTCGGCTGCGTGTGAAATTTAAAACCATGATAACACCTTTCAAACGGCCACGCCTTCTTTTGTAAGATTGTGGCGGAGAGGGGGTTGCCATATTACACTTAATGTTTTTGGTTTAATTTCGCGCTACATCGTCGCTGGTCGTCGACATTTTGTTGACAAAATTGATTTGTTCAATTTTTCCAACGATTTAACTTGGGGCATGAGCCTGGGGCATGACTTTGACTTGGTTGCCATTAGTTCCAGTACATTTATTTTGAAGGTTGTTTAAAACGGCCGAGTGGGTGAATGGGTGGCTGGGTGGTGGGTTGATATCCAACGGGAATTTTTGCACGTTTCGTCAAATGAAAACTTGCTTACATTTCTCTTCTTGTTATTGTTGTTGTTGTTGTTGTTATTTTGCTGTCTTGCTTCAACAATGTCAAGGAATTTAATCAATTTTCGATATATTATTGATTCGCGTTTAAATTGTCTAAGCCAAGTTAAAAGTGTTTACAATTCTCATTTTGTTTTTCTCTCTTTTCCTTTTTCTTTGCAGGTCGAAGTAAGTAAAGGCAACATCTTAAAGGAATTACAAACAAAGTGGAATTCATATGGACGTTAAAATAGATTAAGGATTTCCCTTATGATGAATGCCCAAGTGAAATTAGTAAATTTTTGCCAAGATATTTTCTAGTTCGAATGGACCGCAAGCACAACTTGAGGTCACCAAAAATATTCCCATTAGTAAAACCTCATAATTGCTTCATTTTCATTTGAGTTTTACCAACTATTTGGCTAAGCTAAAACCAAAAACTTTAACCCTTTTCGCCATGCCATAGAATTTTATGGCTCTAAGTAAAAAGTTTTTTACATACAATGAAAAACCCACATCAAGTCTTTGGAGAAGGAAGAAGGGTCGATGATTTTCTCCGCTTGTCTTCCACCAATGCTGTTAATTAAATCTAAGACAACTCAAGTCAACTCAACTCAAAGCAACTTGGAGGCACATTGTAACGCCCCACATTTCCATAAGGGGTGGGTGGTCTGACTTTCGCCTGGTGGATGGAAATTAGCCACAGTCAAAAGTCATTGCGTTGATTACATTTTGGGCAAAATGACGCGAACAAATTTTAACAACAAACATCAGAAAAACAAAAAAAAAACAGAATCGATGGAAACTTTAATTGTTTTGCCAAAATGGGTGTAGAGCGGGAATGTTGCAGAGGGGTTGGTTTTGTCTGGACGCATTTAAATGTGAATTAATTGCTAGCAACAAGCCAACACACTTGGCTCACATACATACATTCATATGATGAGACTGAGGATTTATGTGTGCTCAATGAGTCGGCGGTAGCAGGTTGAGGCGGTCCAGTCATGTTGATGCCATTAAGCGGACTCTGGAATTTTTATGACCTCCTGTAATCTCTCCCTTTACGTTTTGCAGGTCCGCGTGCACGCAAACCCAAGAAGCCCGCCACGACCAATTCCACGGATCAGGAGAAAAGTGATGCAGATGGTAGCCAAGGGCCAGAGGATAAACGACCGCGTACAGCCTTTAGTGGTTCACAGTTGGCCCGTCTAAAGGTAAGTGTTAGCCATGGCAAAACGAATTGCATACTCGCTATACCCTGTAATTAGGAAAGGTTGTCAACAGAATGGAAGAAAATAGTAGGGAACTATAGATAGCAAAATTATATTAAAGATATTATAGTATCTTTATAAATAATATATAATCTAGTGCCATTTGGTAATCATGTTTTTATATATTTATATTTGATGATGTTTGACAATGATCATCTTTGTTTCTTTCTTTCCATCCAAATTTATCCAGTGCTTGTTCCCTGAACATATCAAATGTCTATTTGATACTTTTTCCGTTTAGAAAAACAGAAAAGAAAAACAGCTTAGAAGACCTCTAAAAATATCTTTCAATAAAAAATATTGTTAAAAAATTTGAAGTAATTGGAAAAAATTTAAAAATGTTATTTAAAAAAATCATCAGAAAGAATTTTATATAAAACATAAATTTTTATTGTTATTTTTGATTTTTAAAATATTTATCCTAATTATCATTTTTGATGTAAATTTATTCTCTCAAATTTGTTTTTCGTAATAGAATTGTTTGATTGTTTTTTTTTTTTATAAAAATATAACATTATTATTTAGATCTGCCATTCAAAAGAAAATTTTTAAATAAAAAAATCTTTGTTTTAATTTTTTATTTAAAAAATGTAAAAAAAAAATCTTTTTTAAATTTTTTATTTGAGGTGAGACAACCTTTCGTTATTCTGATTATCATTGTGTGTCGGCTGCCGTTCTTACCTAGGGGTTAAATTTTTATATTTTAAATTATAATAAAAACCATTTCCAAAAACCTTTGAAAATATTAAAAAATATATGTAGATTTTTTTTGTACTGTAAATGAATTGTCTTGCAACTTGCAATTGCAACAGATGCCAAATCTAGATTTAGATTCACCCTATCACAGAAATTTATAGTTTCATTTAGCTAATGTAGCTAAATTAATTACTAAGGATAAATTGCAGAAAGAATAATGCATTAGGGTTTAATCATATTTGGCAGTTTTTTGTTTTAAATATTTGCCCGTTTTGAAGCAGGGTATTATAAAGTCGATGCCTTGTTTTAGCTTGCAAAATTTTAACATTGATTATTTATCTCTTCCATCAATCTAGCACGAGTTCAATGAGAATCGATATCTAACTGAAAAGCGTCGCCAACAATTGAGCGGTGAACTTGGCCTAAATGAGGCTCAAATAAAAATCTGGTTCCAAAATAAAAGGGCCAAACTGAAAAAGTCTAGTGGGACCAAAAACCCTTTGGCATTGCAGTTAATGGCCCAAGGATTGTACAATCATTCGACAGTTCCATTGACACGCGAGGAGGAGGAACTTCAGGAGCTTCAAGAGGCCGCTGCTGCAGTGGCCGCTAGCAAGGAGCCGTCCTAGTTGGCCAACTTTAAGCGTTTTATTTATACGGATTACAAATAATAATTAATAATTTATTCGTAGTGTGTGTTTTAGCGTGTAAGTTGTGAACAACAGCAGATGTAATTGATTAAGTTGTAAAATATTCTAGTCCCCCCCGCAAAACACGGAGCGGAGCAACTCCTAACTCTAATGCCTGGGTTTGGCTACCTTCGCAGTTTCGTGTTAATATTTTGTATAATAAAAAATTCATAAATTCACAAATAAAATAATTTAATAAACATTTAAATTATACGCAAAACGCGTTTCCATAATTTCTATAATGACTTGAAAAAGTCAGGTGGGTGGTCTCTAGCCACCAATTCCATATAATCATTAAGATTTCGATTCGATTTGGTTTATTTTTGGTTTTTATTTCTTATTTCGAAATGCCTTGTTATCTTTTTAGTTTAAATTCACTGTGGGCGTTGGCATTAATTACTCAATTAACGATCCAAATCAAATGTTGATATTTTGCCGACAAGATCAAGCGATCAAATTGATCGTTTCGTTGATTTGGCTTAGCAATTGCTTGGAGATTGCTAAGCAATTCGAATTAAATTGATTATGTAAATTAAAGTTTGGTAAGAAAATAATTTTTATCTTTTGGGCATAATCACACGCCTAATATCAAGTTGACTTCGGCTCTGTTTTGGTTCGTTTTTCTTGCCTTTTTTTTTCTTTATTCCTCTAATTTAGCCATTAAATTTGCATACAGTCTCGTCAACGGCAACAACAGCAACAGAAATGTGTGTGTTCCCCTGTGTATGTGTGTGTATGTTTGTATGTGCCAACGGCGCAAATTGACACCTTGATGGCAAAGTGACGGCGTCAACATGGAAACAGCCCACAAAATCCTATCAAAAAGGGGTAATTAAAAGATTACTAAGAAAACATGGTTAAAACAAAGTAGCAAAAAAAAAAAGATTGTTGATCAGCATGTTCTTTAGCAGTTTTACATTATATATTTATTATATATGTATATTCAATATAGTGATATATTTTTAGGTTAGTAAATTACTAAGTTGGATATAAATTTCATACTTTCAAATCTTCTTTCTAATCTTAACTCAGCTATAGTTATTCTTCCTTATAACTTATTATCCTGACTCTCAATTAATTTTATCTAATATTTAACTTAACATTATTTTACCTTGATACCGTAAAAAATTAATTTAAAAAAGTCAAAAAATTTGCGTATTAGTTATTCTTCAAAAACACATTTTAATCTGCAATATTTTTTTATATAATGATCAAAATTCTATTGAAATTTAAATGAAAAAGTAATTTAAGTCCTTTAAGAAAGTAAATTAAGACTTAAGACAAATAAAGTGTAGCCGAAGTGACTTGACTTAGAGATTTTAGTTCAGGTAAGTATATTTGTAATATTTCTTAAATTAATATTTAATGCTAAAACTGGGAATTGAATTAAGTAGCAAGTGAAAAATTCATAGTCTAGTGAAATTAAAACTTTTTTAACTGCTACTTTACATTCGAAAAAGTGTTTACAAAATGACTTAACTAATAAATCTCATAAAAAGACCTTTAACAATTTAGTAGAATGTAATAAATAAATAAATGTATTAAAAAGAGGAAAAAAACTTTAATTTATAATCCCTTTTTTACTACGCCTATGGCGGCGTTAAAGTCACGGTGGCGGCATGCGCTTTTTGAGGCTTTACTTGAAGCCCAGCAACGAAAGACTGAATAAGCGTAGGTGTTAAATGTGTCTGTCATGACAGGGAAGGAATGAAGAGGAGCAAAGTAATGTCGGAGACATGGAAAACGTTACGAGTATATATTTTTATAGTCATAAGCGGCATTATTGTGGTCTGAGGGTAAGCAAATCGAATTCAAATTTTATTAAAACGTCTGCACAATCCATTCAACTAAAAGAGATGGTAAAAAAAATTAGTTAAAACGCAATTGAACAAAAACTTAAAGACAAATAAGCAAAATATCTTATTTGGTTATATGAATAGTTAGCAGACTAATATGGCATATTATTAGTTCATGTTCAATATTCCAAATCAGGAAAGTCAGCACTAAAAAATAGGCAGGTTTTAAATTTTTTTTACAACAAATTGTATATCCATATTAAAAGAAATTTATATGCAGTTACTATGCAAATGTAAGCTTTTAAAACGTTTTCAAATACGTATTTCCAAAAAATTCCAAATTACTAGAAGTAAAGATTTCAGAAAATGGTTCAAGAAAAAATACAAAATTTTATAGGAAATAGAAAAATAGACGGACATTAACCTCAATCAAATCAATAATTATTTTACAACCTAATAAAGAAACTAAAGCTCTGTCTTGTTCAGGTTAATTTGAGGGATTTTTCCGATGTCCTGGATTTTTTCGATGATGTCCTTTTGTTTATGCTGGTTATATTTCATCAGATTTTAAAAAGTTTTACGTCAATGTCATTGCAAGGTTTCTTAATCAAAAGCTACATTAAACCTTTAAAAATTTAAGGAAAAAAATTAGGATAACAATTTTGAAAAGTTTATATCGTTAAAAACTGCAAAAATGGCGTCGAAAGTTAGTGTTCCAGATTTCTATTATATTTGGAAGATCCAATTCTGAGAAGAAAATAAATATATAGTTTTTCGAAATTGACCAAAATTTCACTATATTGGAGCCTAGCAAAGTTGAAGGATTATTCTAAAATACTGTTCTTACGTCAAGATAGACGGAAATGGACGGATATCAGCTGACCCCGACTTACTGATCAAGAATATATATACATACGTTTTTATGCGTTGCAAACTTCTGACCAAAATTAATATGCCCTAAAAAATTGCTTCCCTTCGTTAAACGTTAGATCTCTAAGAACGTGAGGGAAACATTGGGGTCACCACAAGTGACATTCCCTGACATATTTACATATATAAAGCTGAACTGTATAACAAATCACTAAATAATAGGCGCTTTGTTTAGGGCTGATTCACAAGTATAACTGTATGACAACAACAACTTGATCCGTTAAAAGCAAAAACAACAACAACAACAACAATGTGTTGTTTTTTTTTATTATTTTTTTTTTTATATTTATATTCGCCTGCGCAAAAAACGTGAATGATTTACAGTTTGGTTTTGGGTTTCAGTTTCATTCGTTGGTGACATTTGTATAACGTAAACGAAATCGAGTCATAACGTTAAAACGTATGTTCATATATATGTACGTAGCTTGTGCCTTATAACGTATTGCAGTTTATTTGCCCATTGCCAATTATCATTTTGTGTGGGAGTTCTTTTTTTTTTTTTGTTTCTTAAGTGATTTTTTATGGCACGCGCGACAGATAGAGAGATATAGAGATGAGGAGATGAAGGAGGTCGGCTTGGGGGGGAAGTGGTGTCGGAGTATATAACTTCATAAAAAATCAATTTAAGTTTAGTAATATTTTGTTGAATTTATAGATGGGGGCGAAGAGTATTTTGCTTAAGCATAATTTTTTATGATCAACTCAGTCAGAAGAGTGCTGAGATGATGGGAAAGGGAGAGTCCAGTCCTAAGTTTTCTTTCGGAATGGATGGTTAACCTTGAGATGAGTCATTTTCTGCGAGTATATTACGTTATAAATTCAATAAATGTGACCATAAAAAGCCCATTCAAATACCTTGCCCGCGTACATTAATCCCAAAGACCGTTTCACCGACATATTACAACTTCTCGAATGCGGCCACGATACTGAAAACGGCTGCTGGAGATGATGGTCCTGGATCTGGAGCTGTGAAACTGTTTTGCCCTCCCCAAATGATTAATGTTTCGGCAGCCAGCCAGCTAGCAGCCTTGACCATGTTTTCAATACAAGTGAGAGCAAGAGAGATATATAGTTCAAGTCTTGGTCCGTCGTCTTCCCGGAATGTAAAGCCAGCAAGAGTGTAACCCGAAAAAAGACAATACGCATAAATCTATAGGGTTGACACTTAGTATCCAGTACCCCAAGTTTCCCTGCTTCACCAGCCACCACCAGAGAGCATCATCGTGGTCTTCAAATGAATTTGTTTGCATGCATTGCAGATCGCAGAGATGAGATGGAATTGTATGGGTTGGGATGGGATGGGATGGGATGGGATGGGTAAGTATAGAATAGGATGAGTTGTGTGGTAAAAGGCGCGAGGCATCATAAAATTGGCAACAAATTGTTTTTCACGCCGTTTTAAATACACATTTTTCGACACTTTCCAAGTTCATAATGAGTGAGACGAAGTCACGGCTGGACCAAAAACTTGGTTTGTTGGACAAAAGGCCGCCAAACGACATTATTCTGACTTGACGGACTGCAGTGTGTGTGTGTGTGTGTGAGTGTGTGTGTCTCCCTTGGACCCGCTCGTACAACGTTTTGTTGTTCGTCGGTTCGTCGCATTTCGCGTTGCGCCTTGTAACACGCTAATAAATTTGCGGCTAAGGAGATAAGCTTATAAATTTTAACTGTAATTATGCGACACAAGATTTATGAAGAGTCCGCGCGCCGTTTGCAGTCGTTTCGGTTTTCGGATTATTAATGAAACACAAAGTTACAACGAAATGCGCTCAAAATCAACCCCTGCACCCTTTAGTCCCCCCAAAAAGAAAAAAAAAAGAAAGAAAACAAAAACTAGCAAAAGATTTACGAGTATATTTCGACGGAGGCAAGGAGAACGATTTAATGAGTTTCTTAGGCTTAGATAGAGAGTTAATCTTTATAAGGAGAGGATAACATGCAAATTTTCTTGGTGTTTCATTGATTCCATTGATACTAAATAATATATGTATGTGTATATATGTATGTGTGTGTGTGTGTGTGCATATGTCTGCTGTGGATCTGTGGGTGTGGCCTGCCTCTCTTTTTGTCTGTCTGTCTGTCTGTCTGACGACCACCCACGTAGCGCCGCCAATCGTTTCGCCAAGATCTGAGATCTGCGTATTTGACATTGCTGCGTTTTTGTGGCTCATTACGCCTGCGCAGACAACCATCGCCAGTGGTAGGAGGAGACGATCAGAAGGAGGTGGAGTAGAACCAAACAACATCTCTCTGGATCGGGCGTGGGAGATCAAGGCTACATCAGCGATAACTTTAGCAGCAAAATAAAAACCTTAATAGACTTAATGAGTATTTTGACTGGATGTTGGTGCTAAAATGGGAAGATCTAGTGTGAAATTAGAGTCGCTCCCCATCATTATTAAAGACATTATTAGCAAAATATACTAAAAATAGACTAAAAAAAAAACTTTAATAAATATTCATTTTGAATTCTTTATTGTTATGGCAAAAATTATATTAAACAAATAACAAAACATATAACAAGTGATATTCATAAGAAGTCCTTTCGATTATGTGTGTATAAAAGCATTTAATTATCGAATTGAAAGTCCATTCAACGATCTTACAGTTTAAGTTATCTTATTAAAGGTTTTTATATATATATATATAAAAAATAGGTTAAGTTGGAGTATGGAAAAGAAGACTTAGATTTGAAGACTTCCATTGCGGTACCGAATTAATGAAGATGCCTAAATGGAGAATCAATGGTTAAAGGTTCCTTTTAGCTAAATACAGGAGAAATAAAGTAATAAATATAGTTTCGTTATATATATAAATTTATCAATTTTAAAATACATATTTATCTTTTTAAAATCAGTCAATATTAATATTTTATTTAAAATTTAGCTTAATAAACTATGTTAACAATTTTCCAGTATCTAACAACTTCAACAGTTTTAATTTTCATAATATTTACAAAAACCTCTTCCGTTTTTTCTTTTTTTTTTAGAATTCCCAAATGGTTGGAGTTAATTATGCTATAAAAATACCTTCCAGCCATTTTCATGACATATGAAAATGCGTAAATTTTATTACAATTTCATTCAACAATTTGAAATGCTTGACTCGTTACTGGTAAGGCATAGTTGTTTGCCATTAGAACGGAAGTATCTTGTTAACATGCAAAACAAGCCATTTTAGGCTAAAAGCATACCGTTACTTTGTAGGAAAAGGATGTGAGAGAGGCTAGGAAACAGTAAAGTAACATAGTTAGTTGGTAACTTTCCAAAGACATTGTCATTCCATGTAAGGTGAATTCCAATGTGCTTATGTTTATTAGTCAGTTTGGTTAGTTACTTACGTAGTTAGTTACTTCAACTGACAACTGTCTTTTGTTGGTTGATTTCAATTCAATTAGAAAGCCGCATCATAAAATTTAATGATAATTAAGAAGGATGGGTGAATGGTAGGAAGGAAGGAAGAAGTAACCGTGACCCAACCCTTGAATTGCATTTTCATAAAACATTTTGCCAGACAGTAAAACAATTTTAATTGTATCCAATGAGCAAAACAAAAAACCCCATATCTCCACACCCACATCCAAATCCGCACCCAATCCACATGAAGAAGGACAACCCTTTAACATTTTGGGAATTAAGGCGATTGGACACGCATGTCCAATGTGTATAAGATTAAGGATGTGCAATAAACACGTAACTGGAAACCTAAATAATATTTAAAGTGTTATAAAACTGTCACCAGGACAACCCAAACATCAGGCAGATGTCACTCGAGTGCTCTTTGATATTGCCTTAAATGAAACTCAACCAATTTTGAATTAAATAGAAACAATTCTAGAAAACCAATTTCAACTGCAACATCAACTCCAATTCCGATTCGGACATCTGTGACCTGCCCACCACCACCAGTACCACCAGTTACAGGCAAACATCAATTAGACACACTTCAACTCCCTTGACAGTGGAACTGTCAAAACAGAAATTGATCGCGTCTGGGATTGGGAATGGGTAAAAAGGTATGGTTATGGGAATGGGTCTTGGGACGTGTATACCCACAATGCAGACAATATGGTTATTGTTGTGGGTGTGTTTTGAATGCACACCTGAAACAGAACAGAACAGAAAACAAATCAAAACATTACTTGCATAAATTATGAACAATGAACGTTAAGAAAACCGCAAGCAAATGTATATCCAAACAGTGGCAAGGTCGCAACTAAAGGTATTCCATCAATGGGATATTCCTAGAACTTGTCACAAGAAAGAAGGCTTAACACACACAAACACACACACACACACACACACCGAAGAAGGGCAGAGACAAATTAAATTAAATAGTTCTATTAAGCCTTTCCATTCCTTTACCTTTCTTTGCGTTCCGTTTTGAGTTTCATTTCGGTTTCCTTAGCGTTCCTTTTCAAGTTTAGCGTTTATAATGAACCCCCTCCCCCCCCACCAAAAAAAAAAACTGCATCCTTAAGTAGGGAAACATTGGAAATATTATGCACAGTAGCCAAAATTCTTCGTGGAGGTCCAATTAATCGTTGTACCGGGTCGGACATACAAATTAAAAGTCATAAATCCACGTAGAAGTTGTTGAAACTCAACCCAGAGAGTGAACGAGAGAGAGAGAGATGGAAAAAAGAAAAGGAAATGTCACCAAAAAGGCAGAAAGAAGAAAAATTATGAGAGAGTCTTTTACCTTTAAAATTCCCTATCCCCTTCCCCTTCTCCTTCCACACTCATTATGCAGCGCGTGTGCGTGCGTGGTTCAGGGGCAAGTGGTAAGCAAGTTTGAAAGAAAGGACAAAGACCCAACATGGTTTGTGGTTGGCCTTTTTTTTCCTTTTTGTTTCGTTTCGTTTTTCCTTTTCTTTTTTTGGCCAACTTAAGTCGGTTAACGCATGCGTTGTGGCATATTAAAAGGCGATCATCATCTTCGTCGACGTCTCTGGGTGGCTCATTAGTATTTAAGTCATATGCATACGTGAGTTCCATCACTCCCCCCCCCCGTGAACTCTCTGGCTAAAAAAAAAAAAATATTATGATGAGTGACATTTGATCTTGTTTTGTGTCAAATTAAGAGGCTGCAGCTGACGCAAAACATCTTGCTGTCGATGATGCCCGACGATGCCCGAGATCCTCTTCACCTCGACCTGATGATCGTGCGACTTTTTTTTTTCTCTTCTTTTTTTTTTTTTATTTTTTTTGGTGGTTGGGGAGATTTCTGTGTGGCGCACACTTAAGCCGTTGAGTGCTTGATTCCTGGTACTTTGGAGGCGCTTCGCTTCGTTTTTTTGCTTTTGTTTTTCAGAGGGCCACACACACACACACTCATATGGCAGGATCAAAATCGGTATCTGAATCAGTGTATTTGAATATGAATCTTCGAATCGCCGTCGTCTTTCGGCTTTGACTTATGCCTTGTCATGTTTTGGCACTTGAGTGCCATAGGCTGGGGGCCACTCCTTGTTTTTTAGATTCCCCCAGCTCTTTGGGTTAATAAAAAGTTGGCAGTTTTTGTTTTTGGTCATTGATGCTCTGATGGCTCAATTGTGGTAGTGTAGAAAGATGATGATCGAAGACGACGACCACACGTTAAGTTGCCCTGAAATCTAGAGCAAAATTCGATTGTCGATTGATATGGACCACCTTGATGTTGAGAGAATGATTTTATCCTAAATAATAAAACTATATTTTGCTTAAAAGAAAATTGTTCTCTCTCAATTGTTTCTCTCTGTCTCTTTCTTTCTCTATGTCTTAGTGATCATTTTCAATTGATTGTAATCATTGAAAGTGATTTGTTGTCACACATTTGTCAATGTACAAAACTCTGATTGTTATTAGGGTTGGGACATCAGTTCAACCAAAATGAGTCATTGCTTCCATTTTCCACATTTGCCGGACAGTTCAACACTTTTTGCCTTCCCCCCTCCCTTCATCACATTGTAGGATTAATTATCGTCTCATTTACTCATTTACTTGATGTATGGCTGTCATTCACTTTAGATTCAAATCGATGACAGTTCTTAGCTCACTGCTGTTCAAGTTAATTTTCAATTTTCCAAATGGTTTAAGAGTTTTTCTTTTACTCGATTTAATTGCTGATAAGACTATGGCTAATTATGCATGAATGGAATACCAGAAAATCATTTTTTTCTAAAACTGGCCTAAAGGTATACATGTACATATATACATATATATTTATGTGTGTGTCAGTATATATTTTTTTTCTTTCTTTTTTTTGTTAGTTTAATTAAGCCATAATTTATCGCTACCAGCAAATGGACACGCAGACGCTTCGTATACACAGAAACAGGGCGGCTGACTTGGCCACACTCGTCGACGGCATGACACCTGCCCGTGTAAATTATACAACAATGTGGGGCAGCAACCACGCGACACTTTTGCCACACATGCAAAGTGGGCAACGAAAGAATATACCAACTAACTAACTAAACAACAATTTAACCAACTGTGGTGGTCTAATTACACAAAAATGATCTTGTCAAGCCAACAAAACATTTCAACTTGGTTCCATGTAGTCTCTGGAGTTTTGTATTAAAAACATTCTCTTTAAGTTTGGAATGATCGATGCGAATACATGAACGATTCAAATTTTTCATTTATTTTAAAAACAAAACAACCAAAAAAGAAATATGTATACAAAAACCTCTCTCAGTAACATGTTGTCCAGGCCAATCGATTGTCCCCAGAGAAGTAGTGGCAAGCAGGTGGACATACTCTCGGACTCGGACTCTGACTCTGACTCGGACACTCTATAAAATCTCCTTCTTCTTTTCTCTGTTTTCGATTTACTTGGAATTTCGAGACTTAACTAATGATGCTCATCAGGCTGTTGAGGCTACTGTGTATATCGATGGAATAAGATCTTTGAATTTCCATGGAACGGAAATTAATTTCCAAAACTGAAACTTAATTATCTATTATGAAAAATTGCAGTCATTAAAACGGTTTATCTATCTGTGTGTGTGTGTATTGAGTTTTCCTTGTAAAAAAAAAAATAGAAGCCATTAGATAAAGTTGAAAATTAGTCTAAAGAGTTGCATTAATAGCAGTTAGTTAACTTTGGCAAAAAAACAGAAATATAAAATAAACCTTTGGCCCTACAAGGAAACGCAGCAGCAGCAGCAACAGCAACAGCGGCAGCAACAATAAACATTTCGTACATACATACAACAACAATCAGCAAAGAGTGGAAAGAGTCTTAGCCAGAGTCTCAGACACGGCATCTGGACCACCCAAGTTGCATTTGGCTTTAAAGCCCATTGGCGAATGATCGTCGTCCATCGTCTGTCGTTGTCTTCGGTGCTGTTGCTGTTGTTGTTGGTTGTCGGCGGCAGCTATTAAGCCTTCCCCAAGTTGAGGCACTCGATGATTACTTGAAATTCAATTGCAGTCCATTAGGAGTGATTAATATGTATGCGATTCGAAAGCCACAACCATAGCCACAACACTGAAGAGCAACCAGAGATCCCTAACCAAGAAACCCGCAAAACGAAAGAGCAAAACCAAGACCAAAAAAATGCGATACACTTAAAATTATTGACACTTTGGCCAGATCGCTCAAAACGGCTACGTGATATGGCTACTGTGCTTTTTCGTCTCTTTGGCTCTCTCTTAAGTTTAAGAGTTGGAAAAAGAAGACATTGGGGCCCACATTGCCAGACCACACACGAAGCCATTGCAGCGCCACAGGGCAGCTCATTGCCAACTCAGAGGCAAAGTCACAGTAGTTTTGCGGCTCGTTTGCTACGAGTCTCTCGAATCATCATCATTATCATCATGATGATGATTGTTGGACGGCGCCAAATTGCAGTAAAGTAAAACAGCAGTTTAGCATGGTAGAGAACGCGTCGTAATCATCTTGGTCAGGCAATATCCCAAATGCTTTAAGCTAAGAGAAACCTATTTGCTTAAGAGAGTTTTAAAAGTCCCCATACAAGTGGAGGGGTTTGGGGTCTGTGAAAATTTGTTCAAATTTAGACCAAATTATTGGAAAATAACATAAAAATTTTTTTACATTACAATAAAAATTTTATGCCATTTTTTTTCTCAACTTTATTAAAGTAGGTTAAAATATCATGTAGAGTCCTCAACTGGAAGAGTTTCGTTTATTTCTGCTTTCTAAGCTAGTTATGGGTTATTTTTTTTTTAAGTATAATTATCGAAATATGATTGAAACCATTAAAAAAATATTACACTCTTTTATATTAAAAACTTTCTTTTTTGGTTATATGTTCATGTATTTATGTGATCCCACGTAAAATTCGATTATTTTTCTAGTTCTTTCTAATAAAGAATTATTAATGTTTTTTATGTAGAATATAGTCTATTGTCTTGTATCTTGTAAATTTTCAAAAATAATTAAAAATTAAAATAATTTCTTTTTGTTAGCATATAGTATGTAAACTATATTCTTAGATATACCACTTTCTAAGTTGAAAATAATTATATAGCAGTCAAAACATATCTTTTCATTTCTAAAAAGAAATTAATAGTTTTATTATTTTTTCCAATTTTCTACTTAAAGAGACCTGAACTCTTAGAAATTTTTTGCATAATTATTTTATTTAAAATATTTTAATATTCAATAAATATAGTTTCGTTAATTAAATATATCGTTAGTTTGCTAAGATAGTTCCTAAAGATATATGTAGATGATGCTACAGAGTCCTGTATACGGGATTAGTTTAATATTTTATACTTACTTACATATATGTAATATATTTAATTATATAACTATTTTTTACTTTTAGTTCTTTTTAAGCTTCATATCTATAAAATTTTAATTTATCGTCCAACCAAGTATTGGTTAAACTGCTTAGATCAACAAAGTATTGATGAAGTCTTATATAGTAGAGGATATAATATATAAGTATATATGTAAGTATAGTATATAATATATAAGTATATACATATGTAAGTATTATACTCATATAGTGAGTATAATATATAAAATTGATAGAGAATGGAACGAAGGATTTCTAAATCAAATTGATTTCCAACTCACATTTTTTTATTTTAATTTAGATACAATTTACAATATTAGATCTAAAGGCGGATTTTTAGTTAGTGACTAACAGTTGGAGTAGGTAAAAAAATTATACTGAGATTAATTAACATATCTGAAGTAACATACCTGCTACAAGATCGTTAAATAAAAATGATTTTATTGGAACTTAAATAAAAACTTAAAATAAATAAAAATACGCTTCCATAGGTAATGGGTATATCTTATAATACTTAAGTTCACTTCATTTTCAATTTCGGAGTTATTTGATTTCAATAAAATCGTACGACAAACAAATCTTTTGAGAGTTTATTATTGTGTAATTCTCTTCCGATTTATCTTTTACCGTTTTGGTTGTTGTTGTTTTTTTTTTATCAAACTAATTACATTTTGAGTTCCTGAAACTGAAGTTGAGTGCCATAAAAATCACATCAAAGTCGCATCCGTTTCAAAAACTAGTTGCTATAAAAGTGCAATTACCCGGCATATATACTAAAAGGCAGAGCACTTGCGGCACTCGAAATTTATTGCCAAAAAAAAAAAGAAAACAAAAATGAAGAGAAAAAGAAAGAAAGAAAGCAGCAGGGAGTGGGATAAAGAGAAGAAATAGAAAACACGCATTAAATCTCGTCGGAGTTGCGAATCCACCTTTTTTCCCCCCGCCGCTATCGCCTACAATTGAGTTTCGTATGTGCAGCATTTCGACTTCTTTTTCTTCTTCCAATTTTTTTAGCCCGAGTAGTGGGGCAATTTTTCTTGGCAGACAATAAAAAAGAAGGACAAAAAAAAAAAAAGAAGAAATAAAATAACAACAGAGCGAAGCAGCGTAACAAAAGCTCAATTTGTACCTCAATTAAGGCGTCGTCCTGTGAGAAGTCGCGTCTGCCATGGCACAGTGTGGCAAAAGCTATGCTAACTGCCAAAAGAAAGTGCTTGTGGCGCATTTCCTGTTTCCTACAATTTCACCATCGCCTTTTCCATCATTCACTCTCTCTCTCTCTTTCTCCCAAACCCCTCTTGGCCATATCTGAGTTATGGCCACGGTTCGTGCTCAAAAGCACTGCACGAAGCCAGATAAAAACTGTTTGGCGTTTCCAGCTCAGTCCTGAATGGAGAGATAACCAACGGCGGTGTGCAATTTTCAACACATTTGCCAGGATACGAATACATATACATATATCCTTTAACCCTCCACCGAATCCAGCCGTCCTCCACACACTCCCCTTTCGTCTCATCAACAAGAACAGCAACCAATTCGTTTTATTGCGCCAATGTTCAGGCTGCAGTTTGCCTTGTTTTCCTTCTCTTTTTTCGCTTCTTCCTTTTTTTTTGTTTTATTTTTTTATTCCTCTTTTGGTTTTTATTGAGCTTTCAGCACTTTCGCTTGTGTCTGGTTGTATGTTTTTTTTTTTTTTTTTGGGTTGGGCTGGGTCCGGATTTGGCTTTTGGGTTTGGGTTGTTTTTCGGGGTTCGCGCCTGAAAAAGTGCAGAATCAAATAATTTACTTTCCAATTCGCGCTGAGATCACGTTTTTAATTTGAAATTTTACAACTTGCGAGCACAATGTTTATTTTTACACTTCATGGCAAGGATGATAAAGGCAGGAGAGTGGGCCAAAGGGGCGGACAGTGTCGTTTTTTTTTATTTTTGGTGGGGTGGTGGTTGAATCCAAGTTGGTTGGCTGTCTAACTGAGTAGGTGGGCAATTTTCCGCCCAGTTTCCATTCTATGTAAAATCAACATTGAATTTGCTTCTCTATTTTGTGTTTCTTTTTCTTTCTTTGTCAATTAACCCTTGTGCATGCGTATTCAGTTGCCTTCTCACACGTTTTGCATAAAAAACAATTTTGTTTTGGCATTTGCCACCTTTTCATGTTTGAAATGGGGGCAGCAACAGAAAATATGAAAAAAAATTGAATTTTTAGCAAAGAGTTTTGGGGGAAAAAAATTTGAAAATCTAACAATATGTGGTGGCAAACATAAAATTGAAATTGTGATGATAAACTAGAGAATATTCTGTAAAAAAAATGTATTTCAAATAATTTATTCTAAGAATGGTGTGGAAGAAGAAAATATTGAAAACAGAAAAGTTTTCTAGAAGTTGAAAGAAGAATTGAATATTCAAAGGATCGAAAGTGGTCATCTATCTTAATTTTAGTATATAAAATAGAGGATGTGAGACTTGATTATAATAAATAAATTTTAGTTTATAATGTAGAAAAAGCCTCGTTTGCTTATAAAGAAAGAATTTGAACCAAAGTTATTAAAGCAATTCAAAAGATGATATTTTATTGACAAAAGGATAAATATAAATATAATTTTACATCTCATCTCGTTCATGTTACATTATTTTTATCAGTTTTAAAATAAAAACTTTTTAACTTGGTAGATGGACATAATTCGTTTAAAGATAAAGATTTTTTTATTGGAATTAGTATTTCAAATATATATTTTTTACTTTTTAAATTAGTAATGTATATATTAAGATACTTTCAACTTTAATAGATTTGTTGACTTTTTTTTGATTTTCAATTTTTCATATTCATATGAGTCATTGATTTAGTTATTAACGCATTAATTATATTCTTTGAAATATTAAACACTTGCAATCTGTCCTTGACCATAAGCTAATTGTATTACAATAATCTAATTACCAGATATAAATAATATGAAATGAGATATTATTACCTGTTAAATAACTTAATTTCCGATATTTGCAAATATATATGTATATTATATTGTATATTAAAAAACTTTTACTTCTATAATTCCACTTTCTTCGATATACTTACAAACACATTAACATAAAAATCTTAAAATCAATATAAAAATCAAATAAAATTAAAATAAAATAAAAAGTAATGAAGAGCAAAATTTCAATATATTACATATTCAAAATTTTAAAAAACAAGTATAAATTTTAGTATCGAATTTTAAACACTTAAATTTAGTTATAATTTTTGCTAGAGGTTTTAGTTAAAAATATTTGCTTAAGAAAAATATTGTTTAAACCAAATTTTAATATTTATATTTAAACCTTTTAATATAAATATTATGTTTGCCAAAATATTGTATATCCCAATTTTTCTAAAACCAATACAATTTTTTTTGATACCCTTTTTCTTAGATATCGAAATACCACAGCAAACATGAAATTTGTTTCATTGTGTAAATATTTTCATTTAATTTGCCAAATTGAATTCGTTTGACTTTTCTCTCTGCCCCCCTGCAAACTCTTTCTCTACTTCTCTTTTTCCTTCTCGCACTTTTGTTTCAATGTTTAGTTCATTAATTTAACCAAATTTGGTTACTTTGCCACCCACAAACATAACGCATATAAGTATATATATACGATTTATACCTATATACGTGCGATTTTGATATATGATCTGGTGAATTTTTATTTTCTTTTTTTGTTAAATATTTTTACGCGAATATCATCTCGCATGATAAATGACAAATTTCCGCTGCTCAAAAAAAAAAAAAAATAAAGAGAGAAACTCCAACTTTAACTTGTTATTGTTGTTAGTCATATTCAAATGCCAAAAAAAAAATATTGTCATTATCTGAAAAAGAAGCAGGAGTAGAAACAGAAACTGGGAGCAGTAAGAGGGGGGGATTGTTGCATTTGGACATTGTTTGTAAGAATCATTTGTCTTAGTATTGACATTGGGAATGGGGCTCCTGGGGTGGCCCGACAAGACGACATGGTCATTAAAGCAGTCATCTACTCGTATCTTTTTAAGCTAATGCATTTCTGGCCGAGAATGAGAAAGAGAGGGAGAGAGAGCGATGGAATGTCATTCCATCAGTTTGAAGTGCATTTCAATTAAAAAATAAGAAAAAAAAAGACTCATCGCCAACTATTGCCTCATGGTACAAAAGCCTTGCAGATGCTTGACCTATGGTTCAAATTAATAATGCTAGTTTTTTTTCGATATTTATTTGGTTAACTTATGGTAGTAGTTGTTACCTCAATTCATTGATTGGTTTCTCTCTCGCACACCTTGAAATGCCATTTCAACGGCATCTCAATGACATTTACATATAATAAAATTCAATTGCCAAGTATGTTTAATTTTTATGTATGTGTTGTCTGTGTGTGTTGGCTATTAAATATTAATAATCACAAAATAATGTTAATAATAATAATGTCATCATACACAAACACACATATACACATATATATATACATATATATATATGGAGACGGACCCACCACTGTGACAAAGACAACAACACCCCGGGAACAATTGGTTTTTGTTTTTTTTTGTTTGTGGGGTAAAGGAAAATAATGTTTAATGTCATATACATTTATTCATTATATATTTATGACCATACTTTTTTTGGTCATAAATGAAAAATTCATTGTGATTTCGATTTGTTCATAAATTTCCGATTATACAATTGCCGTAATTATGACTATATCCGGCGCCAGCCGTGTGATATTTTTCAAAAAAAAAATAATTAAGAAAATATGCTTAGGCTTATAGTAGATATTGCAATATAACCAAGTTAAGGTATCTCTCTGTTAGCCTGGCCAATTAGCACAGCATTGAGAGCAGTTAGCGGTCAACTAACAAAAATCTCACTCAATGCAAAAGGTGCAAATTGTTGAGCCAAACAAAGGCGCAAGCAGCCTGAACAATTAGCATCTTGGCAATTGGATTACCAAGCCCAATTCTAATACCAAAAAAAATGCCTAACAGAAGGCAATCAATTACAACATGTTTACAACTACTAAAATCTAACAAATATTTGAAGACAACTAAGCGCCGGAATATGGTAAATGAATTTTCAAAGATTTCAAGATAAAGTTACAGTTTGGGCCTAAAAAGAGTTGGTCGATGAAGCCAAATGCGTTAAGTCAACATACGGCAAAAGCCAGCATTGACGTTTCAAAGTGACGGCTATGGAAATGATAATAATGACAATGATGATAATGATAATCATGATGATGATGATAAAGATGATAATTATGTGTATATCCTATAGGTTGGCAAGATGTTGGCGTTGACTTCTGCTGAACACCAACTCGGCGACTGGGCATTTGAATGTTTATTTAGGCGCTGAGATTTTTATTTTATAAGCGCCAGAGTTGTTGTAGTTATATTTGTTGTTGGAGTTGATGGAGCTGAAGCTGGAACTGAAGCGGGAGCGGGACAACAACACTTGAGTTGAGACCAAAAAAAAAAAAAGCCTGTCTGTTGGCCATAATTGAGTGCACTTTCCATGGAACTGGCAGCGATTATGAAATGCCAAGCACTTTTGTGACTCTCTGTGTGTCTCTCCACCACCATACCACCAACTTTATCTTCTCCTGCCTCCTTTTACTTCTTCTTTGCTCCAACTCTGGGCAGTCAGTGTATGTGTATGTCTCTGTGTGTTTTTGTGAGCCTATGCCTTTGTGGCAAATGGCGAACATCAGACAGAAGATCATGATGCACATGCCTCATTGCAATGTTTAAGTATCATTTGATGAGAAACGTATTTCTTCTTTTTTTTTTTCGCATCGTAAATCAATTGATAAAGCGAAGCGGAAACAAGTGCCAGTGCTATCCAGTAAATAAATCTAACCAAAAATATGTTGCCGCCAGCATCAGGAAAATTTTCTGACATTTAATAGATGCAAGGATGCCCATCAGCAGCAACACCAATACGAACACCAAAAGCAATTAATACGACAAAACTGTAAAATGCATAAACTACTATACATGAAACCCCAAACAACAAAAAAATGCAATTAGCAATACGGCAACCCCAACCGCCGCCTACTCTACTTTCCCCCCCTCATATTTCTTTGCCATGTCACGTGGCCATATCAAAGGAGAACATAGAATCTCTGTATGCCATCTTCCAGACATCGACGTCAAAGGCAAATAAATCACATCCAAAGCGAAAGGGTGAAGGCGCCCACACATATAGCTGCATCAGCAGCAGTAGCAGGGGTGAGGATGATGGCAACTTATGGACATAAAGTTGGAGCTGGATGAGAGCATACATATGTGGGACTTTTTGTGGCTTTTTAATAGCTCGCGCCATGCCATACCAATAGCAAGTCGACTCATCTTCTTCCCCCCTCCCCCTACCCCTCAAGTACATTGTATGCGCAATTGAAATTCCATTCCATTTCTCTTTCTTTTAACCCCTCCTCATCATCTTTTTTGTACTCTCCCACCATCTTGAGCTGTCTGAAAGTGAAATTTAGTGTGTCACTTGGCAATTTCTGCTAATTAGAAGTGTTGAAAATTTACTTTGATATCAATAAAACTTCAAAAAAAAAAGAAATAACAACAGAAAAAAAAGAAGTGTTTTGTGGTTGTGATTTGTATAATGTATGATATGATTTTACAAAGAAAATTTTAAGATAGTTGAAAATAAAAATAGAAAAAATTGTAAAAATGGAAACGAAATTTAAGAGTTGTGAATTAATTTTTAAACTTTATAGTAATATTCTGTACTAAGTTATAATATAATTAAAGTTATAAAATAATTGTTAGAGTTCCTTTTCAGAAACTTTAATTACAAATTTGATATTAAAATTGAACTAAACCGATTTAACTGCATGAAATTATTATTTCAAATTATTAATTTCAATTAGCTTCTGGTAAAAAACCCTTAAGAAAACTTTCTAAACTATATACTATAATCATTCTAAATGAAATTGTAAATAATCTTTATTTCATATAGAGTATTCTAAACAAATCGTTTATGGGGAACGATAAAATCATTTAATTGAGTTTATACACAGAAAATAATTAGTTCAGAAATGATGAAATATAATGAAATGGACCGGAAAATTTGTTTTTCTTTTAAACATACATATGTACATACATACAAACATATATGTATTTATGTGCATACTGTTTTCTATCTAATCTTAAAGTAACTCTAAACAACAGTTTAGAATCAGGTTAAAAAGTTTTGACTATGAAATCTACATATTTTTGGTTTCAAACATTTTCTAGCAATTTTTGAGGAATCTTAATTATTTAAAATACTTTCTTTGAGAGCCTATTAAAAAATATTTAATAAAATTTTAATATTATAAAACATTATATTATTTTCTAATATAAATTATTGTAATTTTTAATAATTATATTATTATATATTATAAATATATAAAAATATCTTTTTTGTTTTATAAAGTAAAATGAAATATTTTTTTTTACATTATTTTATAATAAATATAATGTTTAACAATATTTTATAATTTTTATATAACTGATAAACAACGAGGAGTGAAATTACCTAAATACCCTATCCAAAAGGGATTGATATACATATATTGGAAAGGGAAAAACAAATCTAAGTTTTTCATTGAACTTACCTAGAGCCAGCTTACTTAAAAGGTTTTAAGATATATATTTCATATTATATCAATATTTGCTGAATTAAATCTTAAAGAACTGTTAGTACTAAAACATTCTTTATTGTAGATAAATCACATTCTACTTCTTAAAAACCAACAAAAATAAATAATTTGACAGTCAATACATAAAATAATATGTCAGTTTATCATCAGCATAATATATAAATCAGAATTTCCGGAAAACTGTCCACTGTATAAACAAAAAAAAAATTACCTCGAGCTAAAGAAAAAACATTGCCAAATAAAATAACATTTTAAATTTTAAATGTTTTTTTAAATTTCTAATTTTTTTAACAAAATATAATTTTTGCAATTATACAACTAATTTAAGTCCGATTTTTCTCAGTGTATTTATATGACTTCGTATGTCTATCTGTATATGCATATTTCTTTGTTCGTCTATACGTCTCTCTGTCTCTCTGTCTGTCTGTCCGTCTGACTATTTGTCTGTCTCTGTTTGGTTTTTAATGGCAAATTGGCTAATTGGTTCATTACGTGCACAAATGGATTTGCGCCTCTATAATATGGCTGATTTAAATCCGCCTAGCTCTGCCATGGATTCCTTAGAGCAATTAGCGGGTTTTGGCATTAATTCATATACATTTTGATGTGGACCGCACCATCTCGGATCTTCGAGCACAGAGTCAGTCAGTGGCAGGGGCAGAGGCTGCCGTTGTACACATCAACGCTTGCCAGTAAATGTCAGCTACCCATCTACACCCCCCTCTACACCATGCACACACACACACACAAACACGTCTTTGACAGTTTGTCTATGCATTTTGTGCGATTTTTGCATTTATTTTCAGCAAATTAACACCGACTGTCCCCTCAATTCCCCCTCGTTATTCCCACCACCATTTGAAATCTGTGCTAATAAATCATTTGATGTGCTCCCATGGTTTGGCTTCGGCATTGGTTTTAGTATTTCTTGTCACAATATTTGTTTATATGAAAATTTGTTTTTAATTAAATGGAGGAGGATGAGAGGAAAGGGAAAAAATCGAATCTTGAATCTTTTCTGCCGTCTGTTGGTGCCGTCACTCAGTCACAATTTTTGTTTTTATGTGTGTGATTGTGCAATTAGCGGCCTGACATTGCCTCATTCGCAGTGGTACCCCTTCTCTTCAACCCACCAATCCACCAGCTAGTTGCCCTCCTTTTTAAATACACCCTCATCAGTGTCTTGGGGACGAGTTTTACATGATTTAAGAGGCCTTTGAAGCGAGAGGGTCGGTAACTTAAATGGGCTTGGCAATCCCCTTCTACCCCCCGTTCATTTAGCATAAAATGTGCAAGGGCATAGGTTAGTCAGCCAAAAAGTAGGCAACAGAAAAATATACGTTTCTTTTTGTTTTCTTTTAAATGTTTTTATATGTATTTTTTTTTTCTTTCTTTTTTTTTCTTCTTTTATTTGTTTTGTTTGTGTTGATTTTGTTCTTGAACTTGTTTTAGCACATGGATTTCAGAAATATATTTTTGTTGTTGTTTTCGAGTGGTTTTTTGTTATATGTATATATTCGTTATTTCTTTTTCTTTGTTTTGCCAAGCTTAAAAACTAGAAATACTTTATCATAGCAATTTTATCTGTGTGAGAACTTAATAACTAAAAAAAATTAATCTAAAGAATTGTATCATTTACTTATAGAAACATATACATATATATTTATATATATATAAGTGTATGGTGTATAGGAATAGATTTCTCTTTTTGTTGGTTTTTTTTTCGTTTTTGCTTTTAGTAATTTAGCTTAAGTTTTTTTTCTGCTTTTTGAGTGCGGCTAAAATTGGTGTTAGATTACAAGATTAAAGGGAAATGTTTTTTTTAGAAGAATCTTCAGAAGCAAAGCAAATTAGTTAATTGTTAATACTTTTTTTTGTTTTTGTTTTTTTTTCTTTTTTGGATATTCTTCTTTTGTTTTGCTTGTTCAATAAATACAACAACTTATTAAATAGATGATGAAACTTGTTAACTTAAATGATAATTACATGTTTATATTACAATTATATCACATGAACACTTTTCATAACTTATTTATTCATTTTTCTTTTTGTTTTTTGTACGCCGCACCATTGTTTATTTTCCCCCCTTATTTATTGCACATGCCCCAATTCTACCCCTATGGGATGGGGGTAGACTATTTAGGGTATCTGACCATTCATGCGCATTTCAAGCTCCTCCTCTTCTTTGGTCAATGGAACTGTGGTATGATTATAAAGACCCTGGGCCATTAATTGTAAGGCCAAAGGATTTTTAGAGCCGGTCGATTTCTTGATTTTAGCCCGTTTATTCTGGAACCAGATTTTAATTTGCGCCTCATTTAGACCCAATTCGGAGCTCAATTGCTGGCGACGGCGTTCGGTGAGATAACGATTCTCATTGAATTCGCGCTACGAGTAGAAAAAAATGAGAAGAGAGAGAGAGAGAGAAAGAGATGAGTATAAAATGCGTAACAAAAGGTAACTAGAGATAGACCAAGTTCCAACCAGTTCAGGTAAGGCAAATCAATTATTTGCGGTTAAAATGAAAGAGGCACCCCTAGTGAATGGGCATGAAGATGGGCATGGACACTGTGCAGTCCGAATGAAATATGAGCATATCTAATTGGTTTAGTTTAGTTGGCATATGCGGTTGCTATTGAGGATACTGGACAGGATGCTCTTAACACAGCAGGCGGTGCCAGTTATGTGTGTAAATATTTTGGTGCCAAAATGACACAACATTTCGAATTGACTTGAAAAGATTGCCATACCAATATATGGTACATATACATAGATAAAAATATATGTATTTAATGTTGCTTACCTTGAGACGAGCCAATTGCTCACTGGAGAAGGCTGTGCGTGGTCGCTTCTCATCGTTGGTCTTGTCCTTTGGCTGTTTGGGGCGACGATAACGGGGTCCTATAAATAAAAAAGAATAAAAAAATGAGAACAAAATTGAAGTAGGGGAAATTAGAAATTAGCATAAATATATTCTTCTCATATCATTAATAATATTAATGATTTAATTAGCATACGGGTATGCTCCAGACGACACTAACGAACTAAAGAATTCGTTTTAGTTTTTCATTTTTGTTTTGTTTCTTTTTTTTTTTGCGTGCTGGAACTATTTTTCAACTCGTCGTCGTTGTCGTTCTGTGGAAGTGTTCAATTTGTCAGCTGTCACGAGCACAAAACTAGGCAGCCATTTTGTCTGCATATAGTATATAGCATATACATATATACATATGTATGAATGCATATATGTATATTATTTTAGGCAAATTAGAACTTGCATGCCACACACAGAAAATTCTAATTAATGTGATGGGAAACAAAAAACATAAAAAAAACGACTATAAAATGACTTAATATTCTTGGCATTTATCTAATTGGCAAATTGGAAAAAATAACGTTTTTTTTTTTTTGTTTCTTTAAGATTTTAACTAGCAGTTGGCATAAGTGCTTATTAGTTTTAGCCATTATACACACATGGTATATTAAAATTTAATTGCCTAGTTCAATGCGATTTGATTTGATTAATTTCATAGACTGTAATCTTTGGCATTCTAACCCTTTCCTATGTATATATGTATGTATGTATGTATATAGTAGTGCCTATCAACACCTCGTTTATATGCATTTGATTTGAGTTTATTTTTTCTTTGTATATATATATTTATCTGATTCTATCGACACCAAATTAAAAAACCATTTCAAGTCATAAAAAAGCACTTAACTTGTCAATTAACGCGCTCTGGTAATAATACAGAAGAATAAAGTGAAAGAATAGAAAGAAGAAATGAAAGAGAGACGAAGAGAGAGAGATAGAGTAGAGAAGTAAAGATTTCTCCATGGGTACGTTAAATGGGCTCTTTTTCTTTTTTTTTATTATTTCCTATGTCAATCATCAGCATGTTTTAACAAAAAAAAAAAAAAATAAGTGCGTGACCTGTGACCTTCTAACTGTATTGGACTTCTGCGACTCCCACTCCCTCTGTCGGCGATAAGCAAACGAAAATGAAACGATCTTGAGCGCTACATGTTGTCACATAAAGTGTCAGTCTTCAAAGAGAGCAAAACGCTGCGTGCGGCCCCTGTGCCGGAAGGCTCACACGATTGTATTGTATGACAACAGCAACAACATATTGCCGACTTTGACTTGAACTCATTGTCATTGCCCGCGTGTCTTTTCCCTCTCTTCTCTAATTGTGGCAATGTCCTTCGAATTTATGACCCAAAACAATATTACTTTGTCCAGAAAAAAAAGAAGAGTGCCGCTTCCTTGGGGGTGGTCCCCTTTTTTTTTCTTTTTCTTTTTTTGGTATCATATTAAGGAAATGATTGCATTCGATTCGAATTTCAACTAACCTGAGCTTGGGCGATCACTGTATCGGGTGCAATAGACCCACGCTGGCCACATTTCATTCTTGCCGCCATCTGTTGTGGTGGAACCCGTTTCGGAGCGTGTATCATCAGAGGATTCCATGCCGGAATCTCTACTCACAGCCGAGGGTGGCGGTATAGGTTGGGGTTGTGGACTGCTCGCATTATTGGCGGCGGCCAGGCGACTACTTGGTGAGGAGTTCAATGAACTTGTGGCCGAAGAGCAACCCGATGAGGAGCTAGTGGCTGTCGATGAGGTGGTGCTTATTGTAGAGGCATTTGAGGCGGGTGGTGGACTGGCCAGATTGTTGGCCATGCTGCTCGAGCTGCTCAATTGAGGTGTCGCAATGGTTGTTGTTGTGCTCGACGTTGGTGTGGGCTGTCCAATTTGGGATACGGTCTTGCAGAGTGAACCCAAGGCAGATTTTTCCTGACTGGGTTCGGTCATCTTGGAGGAGGATGAGGCAGGTGACAGCACAGTATTGGCAGTTCGACGCAAACGACTTTGGACAATTTCCTCATGGATTCTGGGATAGGCAGCCGGATTAAAGCAATTAAGGAAATTGGCTCGTTCGATCATCATGGCTGCTGTTGCTGCTGCTGCGGCCGCCTGTTGTTGACGGCTAAATTCCAAGAGATCCACTCTGGTAAAGGCGGATGGTGTGGCAGCAGCAGCTCGACTAGCCTCGAAGGGTCGGAAAATGCTAGCAGCAGCAGCAGCTGCTTCCAAAGAACTCGATCCTGGTTTCGTTTGTTTGGTTGAAGCATCACCAAAACGATCGCTTAAAATGTTGGAGATCGAGAAGGCCAACGATGGTTTGGCCATTGATGATTGCTGATGGGCCGGAGGGGGTAGACGACCCGCCGAAGTATCATCCACATCGATATCATCATCCTCTTCATCCTCAGTTGCAGTGCCCGTTGTGGTATTGGTTTGATTGTGAAAACTATTGTCACCCATTATGGAGTCATTCTCCTCCTCCTTGATGGTCAGTGGTGTAGATGAGGCAGGTGTTGAGCAAGAGGCAGGTGATCCACTAGCGGCCAGACGTTGTTGCAATGCGGCCGCATGAGCGGCAGCCACTGCAGCGGCATCAAAGGCAGCAGCCGGATGATGGAATACTCCGACACCAACTCCAACTCCCACTCCGGCACTGGCTGCCAATTGTTGTTGATGCAATTGCTGAAGCTGTTGCAATTGATGCAAATGCTGGAGCTGCTGTTGCTGATACAGGGTGGCCACTGGTGGGCTCTGTTGCGATTGGAGACTCATGTCCAAGGCGTGGCTGCTTGTGTTTATGGGTATGGGCGAGGTGTATTGTTGCGGTGATTGCGGTAGACAACCTGGTGGACTGGGCGCTGATTGTGGACTGCAGCGATCCTCAAGGGCCATTTGGTTATCTTACTGCACTTTCAATTTGCACTTGTTCTTGCTCTTCTTCTTTAACTTCTTGTTGTTCTTGCGGCACTACTCAATTTCACTCAATTTCACTCAATTTCACTTGATTTCAATTTTCTTTCTTTTGTGTTTTGGTTTTGATTGATTGATTTGATTTACTTTGATTTCTTCTTTTGCTATTTGTTCGTTTTGTCGTTCGTCTTCTATTTTGGCGTTGTAATTCAGATATTTTTTATTCTTCCGACTTGAACGCGCACGTCTGTTCACTGCGAGCGCAACGACTAAATTAACTAATCACAGCTGCCTGGCTCGGCGACGAAGCAACGACGAGCAGCAGATATTTTTTGAACTCTCTATTTCTCTTTCAAGAGAAAGGGAGAGGGAGAGAGTGAGAGAGTGATATAGAATGCGGCTGCTAGAGGGAGAGAGCTATGTTGTCACGACAATATGTATGAGTGAGGGAGGGAGTAAGAGTGAGTGAGTGAGTGACAAGTCATTTGTGACAGTGACGAAGACAAGAGAAGTAAAGTGAAGTTCCTTCAAATGCAGATCGAACCTCTATGCTCTGCTCTCTTCATCTATCTCTGTCCTGTAACTCTCCCTTTCTCTCTCTCTTGCTCTGATGTTGGAGTTCTTTTTTTTTGTTTGCGAATGCTGTAGTTGTCACCTGTAAGCTGTCAGTTTAAACCATGTACGACGATACTAGCCAAGAGCTGAACCGGTTTCGCTCTCTTTCTCCTTCTCTTACTCTGTTCATGTTACACTCTCTCGCTCGCTCTCGCTGGTGCGCTTACTCCGCCTTCGCCTGGGCCCCCCCTTTTTGGTGGGGTCTTGTTAGGGCTCGATATGACTTTATTATGCGCGCGCTGAAGCTGTCATGCGGTTGACAACTGTGTCGTCCGAGTTCTGCGTCTGCGCTGCGCTCTCACTCTCTGGCTCTCTTTCACGGGGGCGTTGCCAATACAAACAATATAGCCAGACTGCTCACACACACGTTCATAAAGGTAGAAAATGGCTGCTTTGTGGGTTTTGTTAGTTGATTTGTCAATTGAAACTGAGAGAACACAAGAGCAATACTCTTTTGGCTATCTTTGTCGGGCTACGCTTGAGTGATAACCACTACAGAAGGTCGGACAGACGGACAACCAACACCCACAGACACGGGGCACCACCGGCACTGGCACGGGAACGGGAATTGGAATTGGAATGGGTAACCACGGACTTTTCATAAGCATTTAGTTGTTTTTGTTGATTTTGTTTTTGGCGGCGACGTTTCAATCTGCGTCACTCAGTCGCAGAGAAGAGCCTACTACAACTTTATTGACACCCCAGACCGAGACCCCAGAGAATGGAGTGAGTGGTATTAAACGGGGTGGGGGGGAATGGGTAAAGGGGCAGATGATTTCAAGTGTTGTGTCAGTTTGTGTGGGATAATTGATATAATTTACATATATACATACATACATAACCCCTTCCATTTTATCCCCTTCAATCAATTAACCAAAATCATTTGCGTTTTTCACAAAAACATGCTAAACATTTGACCAATTTCCAGATCGAATGATGCTTATTTGTAACAATTAAACGGCTTAATGTAGTCGAACATTGAGCATTGAAAAATTGTAAAAAAAAATTTCCAAATAGCAAATGGAATTACTCTTTGAAAAGATACCAAATCGTGCAATTGATTGTTATTTAATTGATTTTGAATTTATTTATTTATGTGTTTAGAATCATTGATTGAATATCAATTTCAAATGGCCAACGAAGCGTTAAGCATAATGGGACTATAAACTATATGGAATCGATATATGATAACTGTCAAAACAAACATTCCAATCGATTTAAGGTGTTAAAAATATTTGTATATACATATAGAGGTATACACAATGGCCCTGGGTGGCTCTTTCTTTCTAATCAAAAGATACATCTAGCCAAATGTGAAACATGTGCTACAAAATACAACAACAAACACTAATATATGGCAGATAAATCACAAAAACAACAATAACAATACCAATATAAAAAAAAAAGTCATGCTTTACTGAATCGACAAATGTTGAAATCGCTAATGAATTTTTTATTAATTTTTTTGGCATTATAATAGCCATAGATATTGTTATTTATTTAGTTGAATTCCATTGTGGGTCTGTGATTTATTGACTTGGCAACACTTCCACAATATGATATGGCTAAGACTAGTATTGATCTTTGCCCGATACATATATATAAGTATATATTGAAGTTCATCATTTGCTTTTGTTCCCACTCATTTCCTGTTTGGCCATTAAGATTCCGCCGCTATAATCACGCCCCAACAATAGAACCACCGAATTATCATCAAGCCATCCCATATTTAGAGCAATCAATAACCAGTTTCATTTCGATTTGAAAAAAAAAAATGTTAAATTTATATTTTATTTATGTGCATAAGATAAATAAATATTTGAACTATTGTTTGGTTAGGTAAATTAATTAAATATCGATAAGGCAAACGGCAATTCGAAATTGGAAACTCGAACTCGAACCACATTCACGCTTTGACGCTGTCCTTCCAGTGGTGGGTCAGCCATTAAAATTCGAAAACTGGAAAGTGGCTCAGACTTGACTCGAACTCAGTCTCAAACTCAAAAAAGAGGGGAAACTCTTTCAATTCGAAATTGACTAGTTTGTTTTTTTAGTGACTAGTTGTTCTCCTCTAACTCATACAAACACTCACGCATGCTCTCAATAACTATCTCTCTCTTTCGCACTATTTGCTTATTGTATCTCACTCTCTCCCTCCCACGCATAGCAATAATAATGGCTCAGGCTGATTTACCGTCGGCTCTTCTCTCTCTTTAACGCCCCATGTGGGCCATAAAAGCAGCTGTTGATTTTTCCGCTCAACGCACATAAGCAACCCTATTTTGACTGCGTCTTTTCTCTAACCCCCCTTTCCCTCCCCTCACCCAACTCCTCATCAACCCATCCAACTCCGGTTTTCCCATACCTTTAGTGTACCGCCTTTGATTGCCATGATTTTCAATTATTACTGTTGTCATGTTTGCTCGGTTGCGGCCACAATAGGGTTAAACATTTGCCGACAGTTGCGTAAAAATGCGTTAATTAAAGTTTTCAACTCGATTTTGATTTTCTGTTTTTTTTCCCCTCTCTCTCTCTCTCTCTCTTTTTTGTTGTTGATTGAATTTCGGGCCCCTTAATGATAATGATGCCATCCATCCATCCATCTGTCTGTCTGTTTGAATAAAATGGTAACTGCTAATGAGCTTTTTACCTTTCCACCACTTTTAGCTACTGTTTCTATACACATATACACATATGTATATACATATATATATATCTATTTAATGATTTCTGATCACAGCTGGAGGCGACAAAACGAAAGACTCATGACACAAACTTGTTAGATTGTCAATTGGCATGCAAAGTAACAAAAATTGTAAAAACTTAATTGCATAAAACAACTTAATAAAAACTATAACGGCAATTAACTACGCTTGCAAATGTATTGCACTCGTCGGGGTCACCATATGGACATACATTATCACAAGAACTGAAAGTAACTAAAAGAAACATATGTTGAAGCCCCGCTGGCGGCCATAGCAGCAAACTAAATGAGGATCTCTTTCTTTCTTCCTCGTCTTACGTCCCTGTCTCTTTCTTTCGTTGACTGGTAATTTAAAATTCATATTTTACTTAACAGAGGAAAAAAAAAAGGCAAACGCGTAAATCCATGCGTTGTGCTGCTGCTGAGTGCCGGCGAGTGGCATCAAGAGTTATTAATGATATACATACGAGATATATGTGTATGTAAGTATAAACGAATGGAGGTAACTAAGTATAAGGCCTGAAACGAGACAAATGAGCCACAGCAAGCCACCAGGCCAACGTGTCATTTGGATACCCTTTCAAAACATTGTAGAAGTCAATCAGCTAAGATGTTATAGCTATGACCCTTAATAAACGTTTTCCTTTTATCAATAAAGATTTTAAAAAATCATAGACATAATAAAATTTATAGTTAAGCACAAAAAATAAGTTTATATATCATAAAATTCAATTTATATAGAAAGAAAATTCAAAACAATTAACTAAGAAACAAATTTAAATCATAATTAATATAATATATGATATATATATTATAATATAAAAATATAGCATATAGACTGAAAGTAGATTAAACTTTTTTCCTAAAGGTACTTTTATGTATTATTCGGATCCTAGCTAAACTAAATCATATACTAAGTTTTAGGATGAATAGGGCAAAAATATTGCTTTTTACTTTAAACTAATTTCTCGGATTAATTATAGATTAAATTGAAAACTCCCAAAAATTGTTTCACATTGACGCTTATTATAACAAGAAGAAAAATCCGGAACTGAACTAAAGTAATTTTTTTTATTTTGATTAAACAATGGCACTTAGACAAAAAAAAAAGTAATTTCAGTTAAAATAAATACCTAAATGCTCAAAAGCTAATCGCAGTAACTATGACTTAAAATTTATTTTATAAATGATTTAAACGTTCTATAGAAAAACCAAGTTTCTATAATTAAAAACAGATTTGTGATCAACAGAAGTCTTAATTTACAGAAGAAGAATATTATCTTAAAAAACGAAGATCTTAAAACTAAGAGTTATATTTTTAATTTTGAATCAAAATTAACATAGAAACGTGTCTACTTTAATTGAAGTGTCTTCTATGTCTAAGTAGATACTTTAGTACAGGGTAAGCAATATTCGTATTTAACCAATGTTAGCCACTTTTCTCGTAACTTGTCCGCTTGGCTTTAATTAAAATTTAACTTTGTTCGAAAATCGTTTGCTTGCTCTTTCCATACTCCACCTGCGGTCCGTTACGTCTCTGATCTACACACTCCACTCTAATACCCATAACACTCCCTCCACCTCCTTTTTGTCAGTACGCCGGAGGCCTGGAAAACAATTTTTAATTTGTTAAAAATACATTTTTTTCTCTGATTTTTTGTTCATTTCGTGTTGTTGTCGCCTTTGTGCGTTTCGCGGGTTAAATGTTAATGAACTTGTTGATTATAAATTTGACTACTTTATTTGCCTCGGCCAGCCGCAAGAAAATAGCCAACTAATAGTAATAAAAAAGCCAAAGAAAGGAAACTCGTTTGTGTCTTTCTTATTGGCGATTCTGTGGCTTTTATTTTTTGTGTTCTCCGCCCCTTTGATATTTGTCGTTATTTTTTTATTATTAATTTATATGTATTATGATGATAACTTTTAGCTTGTTTCTCTGCATTTTGTGAGGCGAATGAAACCGTTTTTATGACATTTAAACAAAAAACAATTTCAAGATTGGCAGTCATAAGATTTTTTTATGACTTCATCTGAGCGCTTTGTTTGTTAATTTGAAAAGTAAACGCAACTTGTTTTCAATCAATTAACAGATTTCCGTTGATTTTTTCAATTTAGATTTTTTATTTTGTTTTTTTGAAAACCAAATTTTTGTTGTATGCTGTAATTTTGTTTAATTTGCCACTCAAGCGCAAATTGTTTTCTCAGCTAATTTGTCAATTTGCCTACGTTTTTTGGCTGCCTTATTTTGGTTACCAATTTGGGGAATGTTTTGCCTGTTGTTGGCTCGTTAAAGGCGTTAATTGGTCTTGGATAATGAATTTTGCAGCAGCCACTAAAGTGTTTTAATATCTTATTTTATTGTTTAAACAATTTCACTTTTAAATGAAATTGAAAGTTATTTTCTGCGAGGAGAAAGCAAAACGCAAGTTAATTTTTGCAATATTGAAAAGAAGTTTGTGTCCTAAGTCTTTAATTATGGAAAGCAGAGAAGAAAAAAATTTTCCAAGAAATTTAATTTTTATATATTGTTTTGTTTTTTTTTGCTAAGATTACATAAGCATCTTAAGACACTTTTTCGTTTTGTTGTCTAAGAAGTTAAGCCTATCAAATCTGTTTGCAAACACCTAAACTAGATTTAAAGATTAACATTTTCTTTTTTTTTGGTTTGAAGTAAAAGAAATCTGTAAATTCGATTAAACCGCAAAGCATGAAAAAGGATGAGACGGCATTAGACACAGATAGAAAACACATACAGTAAGATAGTGAGTTAGGCACAGATGTTGGCCAAGGTTAACATGGCACAGCAAGTGCAGAATTCAATAGGAATAGGCTAACTCATATATATGTATATATAAGAAATTTGCTATAGACCAACGGGCGGTCCAGTTAGAGTGTCCTTTTTGCTCTTTTGTAAATGATTGTGCGGTTTGTTGCAGCAGTTGCAAACAGCAGCAACTGCAAATGACTTTGCTTATAGTTCGCCCTTGACTTTGTGTCCTTGTTCTAATTGCTGGTGCTTTGCATCAACTCCTGGATATGTACATATATACAATAATTAGTTAGCCCAGTCAAGGTTAAAGCCAAGTCACACGACCATCAGCAGCAACAATCACATTGGGTGGCTTGTCCTTGGCATTTTTTGTTTTCCTTTTCGGTTAAACTTCAAAACATTTGAAAAAAAAAAAGAAATATAATTTTCACCCATTAAACTAATTTATGTGCAGTGTAAGAAAATAAAATCAGATCATTTATCACAACACTACACAAAAAAGAAGGCAAATGGAGAATGAGATGCCGAGCGAGAGAAATCCAATAACATTTTAATAACAAAAGCTAACAGCATCATAAATAAACAAATTTTCTGAGAATTCAAAAAAAAAAAACCCAAACGAAATGTATCTATATCTATCTGTATAGGCCAACATAAACCTAATAAATAATTAGCCAAGAGACGCAGCCAAACAACAACAACAGAAAACACGCCCTCAAAAATGCCGCAAGAAACGTATCTTAGATACTTCTTTTTACTATCTATTCTGTTTTTGGGATCCCTTTTTGAAATATATATGTATATACGTATATATACCTACAAGATTTCTCACTTATGTACATAAATCTGTATATAGTGTGTGTGTGTGTGTGTAAGATGCCTTGGCCAGATTGGAGCAATCAATTTTCATTTGTGTTATTTTTTTTAAACCTTTTTCTTCTTTTCTACCAATGACCTGAACACCGCTTCATTCCCATTGGATGTTGAGACATCTGTAAGATCTGAATTTCCAGTTTTGGGTCACGTTGCAACAATTAGTGGGGGGGAATCTTTGATATGCATATGAGAAATTAAGAAGAAAACACCTGACACAAGATCTTATAGAATAATTAATATATACGAAATAATAAAAAATGTTCATCTCAAAGATTTAGTTATAATCAAGCTAGAGACATACAGAGAGAGAAAGAGAGAGAATTAACTATAAATTATAGTCATTCACTTAGTTCAGTTTCCATCAGTTTTTCCACCTTTAAACATAACTACTTAATGCTCGACCATTTACCGTTAGCAATCAAGTGAAAAACCTGTGTAAATTATAGACTATCTCGGCTTGTTAGAAACCAAAGAGGCAAAACAACAACAGCAAAAAAATAAAGATTTATATATATGTATATATATTTATTTTTTTTTTTGCTCAAATCCCATAAATTAGCACCTCATTCCAATTCCATATAATTGCCATGGCTGGTTCCTGTTTGCTTGATTGAAGCTTTCAAAATGCCGTCGTCTATAAGATGTCTATGAAACTGACACTGGAACTGAGATTGAAGCTATTGCTGGAGTTGCTCTCTGCGTTGAGTGCTAAGTGAAGTGCAAATATTTACAGGCCAAGTTAACTTTGTGGCTTTTTATTCATTTATCAAATCAGATCCAGAGAAAGGTGTGGGGGGTAACTGCATGAGGGGGTTTTGAAAGAGAAGCACTTTGAAGTCAATTCAATCAGTCGCAATACAGTAAGCTGATTAGCAGCTAACTAAGCCAGGTTTAAACTGTTTCTCGGTTTCTCACTTTTTTTCTTGGCCATGGACGTGGAGTTTAAGAAATATTTTAAAAAGGTGCATTTTATACCTATTTATCAAAATTTTTCTAAATACTTTATTTGGTGTATTTCACTCCATTTTTTGGTGATTAAATAAATATATTTTCATACAGAATTTAACACTTCATAATATAAATATATATACAATTTTCGGCATTTTAAAATAATGAAAAATTCTTTAATTAGTATTAATAAATTATTATTATAATTAATATCTAAATTATAAAAAATAGGGCGTATTCGAGCAGATTTTCTGGTTAAGCAAATTATAATTTAATAGAAAGCGTTTTACAATTTTCAAAAATGAGCAAATTTAGGCTTTTTTAAATAATAGCAAACTATTAAATTTGTATTTTTTTAATTACTAAAACAAGAGTAATTAATTTTTGCAAAAAAAGGCATATGCCATTTTTTTGTGTAAAATTGTATATATAAATATATTATAAAGCGTTAAACTTTTTGTAAACAAAAATATTCATATTTTAATTGATAATTCAACACTCCATAATTTCTTAATACTACAATTTTGGGCTTTTCAATGTAATAAAACACAATTTAATTTATATTAATTAATTACTTTAATAAAAGGTTTGGTTTTTAGGATATTTGCAATACTATTTATATATGTACTTCAACAAAAAATGTTTAGAAACAATATATAAATACGGATAATGTCATGAAGACATTTTTTGAATTCGACTTGCTTAAGTCGAATATAAGTTTATGTTTTTTGATAAGTTTACAGAAGTCAAAAAATTGATTAATATTTTCTGTACCTATTCTACGAAATACTCTAAGAAATGAAAATAAGAATGAAAAGAATTTGAATTAGTGAGAAGCTCTCATAGAAGAAACTCCAAATTTAAATTAGATTAAAGCTCAATCTCCAATAAGTTTTTAATAGTCTCATAATGTATCTTTTTAAAATTATAGTTTTGCTTAAATCAATAACTAAAGTTAAAGCTTTGATCAAAGACAAACAAAATATAACAAAAAAATTAAAACTAAATTTGGAAACTAAATAAGGAAGAAAACGGTTACTGGAGCCGTCAGTCTTTATTAAAGGGAGATTTAAACCTCTTAAATAGATTTATGTGATATATATATATATACATTAATTTTAAATACTTCCCAAATTAAAGCTTAATTATTTTTCCAAACTAAATCAGTTAACATCTACGCTCATGCTCTCTTTCTATCTCTTTTTCTTTTACCAAACCAAAATCAAGTTTTTTTTTTTGGCAAATGATTATTTGTGGTAGCACTACGTTGAAATTATTCGACTGACCGACTAACTAACTAAGAAACTCACTGGTTAGTTAGTTGGCAGCTCAACACGTCAATTGGCTGTGAAATTAACGCATTTTGCGCTGCTTTCATTTTTTCGATCGAGTTTTATGTTGGCCAATGGCCATTGTTAATCATCATCATGATCAGAAAAAAGAAAAAAGTAAACACACGAAGGCACTTTGTAAACCGCACCTCTCCCCTTCCCCACTACCTCACCCCTTTATAAGTCAACTGAAAAAAAAGGGGGCCTAGTCATAAATTAAAGACCAAACAAAAGTATTTTTCTTTTGACCATTTGAGACGATAAGGCGAGATGCCGACAAATGGAACGACAGGACATTAGTGTCACTTGGTACATGACCACAAAAGAGAAAGAAAACCAAAACAAAACCAAAATCAAAGAGGAATCGACTATGGATTGATGTTGTTGCTGCTGCGGTTGCATTTTGGGAGCATTTTGTGGCCTTCTTATCGAGTGTTAGAAGAAAATGGAAAAATAAAAGGGGGCACAGAACAACAGAAAAACCCTTCCAAAGATGCTGCTGCTGCTGCTGCTTTTTAAACATTTTCAACCTGTTCATTTGTCATTCGGTATCATTTTGTGGTCGCTGTTGTTGTGACAACAAATGGTACCTCATTTTCAGTTAAGTTGGCCCATTTAAAAAGGCATTCTAATCTCTGGTCAACAATCAGTCTGTGTGGTCCTTGTTATAATCTGTATTTACTTTGGTCAATTAAATGAAAAGCCGCTTAGGGTTCATGCATGTATGTATATGTATTTATATATATATATATAGATATATATGTATATATGCATTTAATCGGCACTAAGGTGCCAAAAGTATCTCTGGCATGCGTAGAATTCCACCAAGTCCCTGGCATACAAACTAACTGCAAAAGGAACTCTGGAATCTTATATGTATTGGCAATACGATTTCGTTGAAATTCAGAATCGTGAGAGAGTTTTTCGCCTTTAGTAGTAGTAGCAACGTTACTTGTATGCCCATCGTCTTCGTTTCGTTTCGATGCGACTCATTTAAATCTCGTTTGGTCCAGCAGCAGCAGCAGCAACGGCAACAGCAACGGCAGCAACATCATCGTCGTCGTCGTGTGTGGTCCAAGTATCTTGGCAAAAGCCAGATACGCAACAGCAAGACCAGATCTACCCCCCACCCTATACCTCCTTCTCTTGCCACATTGGCCCTATCACCATGCATTTCCATTGTCTTCTGGACCGGCGACCTTATCGTCTTTCGATTTGATAACCAAACAGAGAGAGAGAGAGAGAGAGACGGTTAGGGGGGAAACTCAACGCCTGCCAATTAGTCTCTGTGTGGGGTAATCTAATGCCATGTGCCAGTACCAGTGCAAGTACCAGTACCACTGCCAAGTGTCTACTAATTGGACCTCTAGTCTGGTATCTCACTATCCAAAAATGTGCTGACAGACCTCGACTTCTACTCGGCTCCTTTTTGCGCTTTTTGAACCAAACCATTTTGAACGTCAACATTTACCGATAAGCAACTAAATTATTAACACGAACCGGCTCCCATGGATATTTCCTTTGAAATTCCAACACCATCAACTCCTACTCCATCTTCTACTACTCCTGCTCCTCCTTCATTTCCCCCCCTTTTGCTTTGGCTCTATAAAGTATATCGTCGTTTCTGATAATGCACCTGGTTCTAGCCAAGTTAGGTGAGTAAGTTGCTTGTACAAAAAATGCAATTTCAACAAGGTGGTGGCTAGAAAAACAAAAAAAGAAATAGAAAAAAAAATATTTTTCAAATTTATGACACTGACATTTGGCAATCAACGCGAATTGGAGGGGGTGGTGGGGGGATTGGTCTTTTGAATATTTCATGTTTTTTTGGTTTTAATGAAAACTTAATTTGCACGAAAGCTAAGATAAGCAGTCAATTGAGTTGTGTGTATGTGTGTGTGTATGAATTGGCACACGTGTGCCCCCCTCCCCTACAACCTCTCCCTCTTCAAAGGTGGCAATTTCAATGTTGTGTCAAAAGTCTGACATTCAATTAAACAATCAGGCAACAGGCATCAAGGCTTGAAATGGACATTAAGCCGCTTTAGAGGTCGATAGCCAACAACAACAACAACAATAACAATAACAACAGCAACAACAATAGCAATCAAAGCTTCAACTTGGTAGCCGATGATGTATTGGATTTGTCAAAAGACTAAAGAAAGAAAAGCAAAAATAAAGATAAAAATAAAAATTTGTTTTCTTTTTTTGCTACTGTCGTTCCCTGTAGTCAGTCAGTCAGTCAGTCAGTCAGTCCGTCACCCACGCACAAGCATAATAAAATTATAAGCTGGATTAGTGTCGTCCCGCAATAACAGACAAACAGCAACAACAACAACAACGATAACAACAAAAAAAAAAAGCTGGCCAACAACGAATTGAGACAAACAATGACAGACGAGGCAAGTGGCACAAGAGGCACAGAAGACGAGCAACAGGCTTCCAGGAAGATAGTTTCCATGTGTGACTGATTGGTTAGTGATGATTGTATGCTCAAGGTAATATTGGAAGCTTCATCTGGAGATGTAGGAGAATAGATGGAGGCCATATATTCAGATATTGTTAACCTTCAGAAGTCAAGGCAAATGCGCCTACTGTTAGTCCTTGAAGAAAAGAGAAAAAAAAAAAAAAAGAAGGACGCAAGCGCGTGCCTTAGGTCGTGTGTCCTTTGTCCTTGTTCTTTTGTCTCGCTATGAAGACGCGTGCCAAGGATCTCTCTCTCTCTAATTGCCATTAACTCAAGCTAATTGCAGTCCATCAGTAAACAACCTTGGCAACTTTCCTCTATATCCATTTATTTTCACTCCAGATTATATCTATCAAATGGAGTAGGGGAAAAAAATATATACTCTACTATATATATATATATATATATATATATAGCATTAGGCGAACTCAAGTTCATCTTGTATTGGGTGTTGCCCGATAAATATCATCTACGACATGGGAATTGCATTATTAATTTTTCTCCTGCCATTGCGGTATTAGCCATAGATCATTGGCTTTCATTGGCAACTCTAACAAATTGGCCAATGTGCAATTATCGCCCATGTTGATAACGGGCCAGAAAGCGTTTAAAGAAAGGTGGAAAAAAAAATGTGATCATTGGAGCAAAGTTTATGGCCATGCGATGAGCCTGGTTAATTGGTTTTTCCAACGGTCTTTAACTCAACGATGTGGTGATGAGAGTGAGAGAACAGCAATGCCAATTATCAAGATACATTTTGGTTTAATTGGACTTTAGTTAAGCCTGGAATAGAGCCTTCATACGATTAAAGATGTGTAAAGCAGTTAAGATTATAACCAAGTGATAAAAGAAAGGCCAAAATGGATAAAGTATTGGCAAAGAGTTGTAGCCAAAACAAGCATAAGTATGCTTAAATAAATCAGTGTATCTTATAGCTCTTAACCATTTTTTTTAAGGTTTTTTTTTTGTAAGGTTTACCAAATTTGGTACGACAATAATTTCTTGAACAATTCATGTCATTGTCAAACCAAAAAAAGAGTGGAAAGACAAAGAGAGAGAGAGAGAGAAAGAGAGGAAAGAGATACAGCTAAACGCTTGGCCTGGACTTTTCTTTTGATTATTTCTTTACTAATAAATTCGTAACAAATCAATGACCCTAACAATATACAAGAAGATTTTCTTTCATATGAATACTACAAGCATTTCTACTTTAGCACCAACTGCAGCAGAGATAGAGAGAGAGAGAGAGAGACAGTGATTGCAGCTGGAGTAGGAGTAGGAGTAGGAGGGAACTATAGGGAGGTGAATTTTTTTGTATGTTTTGTGGCCTGTGTTGTACATTCTTCACGCATCTCAAAATATGCCACACAGTCCACTCAAGAAGATTCGAAAATATTAACCAAAAGTGTATGCCACAAGAATCTCGTTCTCCTTCGCATGGACATTGTCCTCATCCACATCCACATCCTCAGTCTCAGTCTAAACCTCATCCTCGTCGTCGTTGTCGTTTTCGTTGTTGTCGTTGTCGTTCCCACAAGTTGAACTCTAATTGTGACTTTATTTGCGCATTTATTGCACAGACGCAGAAAGCACAGACCAAAAGCAAGAGAAACCGGCAGCAATCGCAAGCGGCAACAGCGGCAACAGGCACGGCAGCAATAGCAGCGCCCTTTTGCTGCATTTAACTCGGAAAGCTGGCATCCAGGCATCCGCCGCATCCTCTGCCGCCTTCATCCTTAACGTCGTCGCAACGTCAACTTGGGTGGTCTCGAACAACTTTTGCGGCGCATCTTCAAAAGCCTCAACTCGTCTCGTCTCAAACTTGAACATGCACCATGAAAAAGAGAGAAACGAACGATCGAACGAACCTGAACCTGAACCTGGGGCCTGATGCTGTGGCTGTTTCTCTTGCTGTTACTTGGACTAAGACTGGGGCATGCAACCGCAACAACAACAACAACAACAACAGTGAGGCACCCAAACTGAATTCTAAATGATCGTTGAAATTCTGTGGAACAGTGTTTCGTTGGAATTTGCAAATGAGTTGTGTGTGTGTGTGTGTGTGTGTGTGTGTGTGCCAAGAGAAAGAGTTTGTTTTTGGAGTCGAGCGTAAGGATCGAGCTGCTTATGTACATGCAGCTTACCTCCCTCTTTTCGCTCCCCCCCCATACACAACATCATCCTTTTCAACAACCCCTTTTGCATTCTCACTACTTAGCCTCTTTAAGTTGTCTTTGATTTCAGTGCAAATAATAAATTTTCAGCTTTTGTCGATGAACGAGAACTGAGACTCGACAACATCCCAAGTATCTGAGTCCAGAGACATTCTGGAGACTTTGTCGGCAAGTGACCCATTTCCCAATCCCCTCTCTCTCTCTCTCTCTCTCTCTATCTGCTACTCTTCTCTAGGCAAAAAAAAAACTTGTACAATAAATTTATTGAAATTAATCATCATTGTTGTTGTTGTTAGTCTTATTGCAGTTGGAGCTTAGTTAGTTAGTTTTTCCCCACCCAACCCAAAAGTGATGGATGAAGTCGATTTCAACTTTCGCTAAGAAAATAAAATAAAGAAAAAAATAAAAGCCAGTTTGCCACCTTTTGGTCAACTTTTAACGAGTTCATGCCCTTCTTGTTACGGTCTTGCCAAAAAAAAAGGAAATAAAACCACAAATCAGCATTTAAAGTTAATTAAGGTCCTGGCACGTTTGATTTACCATTTCGATTTGGGTTGACGACAAAACTAATGGATTTAGTTAACAGTTCACAATTTGATCTTAACTCTTTTCCCACTTTTAAGCTAAGATGGTCTATTTTTGTGTGGCACCTCTCACATATAACTGTGAATAAAATATATATACAGATTAGATCGGTTAATAATAGAATTGACGTCTTTAAACGATTTTTATAACATGTGAAAAATCGCACACCAAGTGAGAAATGTGTACATTATTTAATAGAAATCAATTGAAATGGATTTTAATATATATAAATGCTAGTGCAAAGACCTTCAAATGGTTCAGTTCATAACTCACTCAAATATTGTATTTCACAGCAGGCAATACTCTTTTGTTGTCTTTTCTCATAAACAATTTACAAAAGATTTTTCTCATTCAGCGTCACTAATTTTCAGCTACTCCATAACGGCACGTAGGCCAAATTGAGGTGCCAAAGTTAAAGGAATACCAAAACTAACTAAAGAAATTTAATATTTAAAAGAGCATTTACTTATTCTTAGTAACAAGTATCTCTATATTTAGATATATTATCACATATGTATCTCTATATTAATATATATCTCTATATTTATATACATACATATATTATCACATAATTGTATATACATATATTATCACAAATTAATATATCATTTTTATCGTTTAAACTAAGATTTTTATTTGTTAATTAAAAAAAATTGAGCTATTTTAGTTGAAATTAAACCATCGAATACAAATAGAACTTACAGAAATAATAATATTATAACTAAAATTTAATTCAATATATTAAACAGAAATATAAAATATTTAACAAATTGTTTCTAATATAAAATTTGAAGTTTAAAGTATAGTATAGGACAACTGATTAATTGAAATCATATAGTTTAGGGAAAAACTTTTAATTGATATCATGATCAAGCCTTTTCTTAATAATTGTGCTAACTTATTATGGTGAATTTAATAGCTATCTTAAAGATATAGAGCCTACTTTAATAACAACAAATGGGTTAAAAAAGTTAGTAATACAACTTCTCATTTATAAACTTATATATATCCCTAATAAACCTACTGGATGCAGCTAAATTTATTTGATTAAACAACTGAGATACATCTACAATATTTAAGCATTTAAAAACTTGTGTAAATCTATACACTTACATTCAGCAATACTCTGCACTTCAAGATATTATTATATTAATTCACTTTAAACCATTCTTAATTAAAATTAAAATTAATTTTTCTCAATGTTTTAATTTTTTGTACAGTTTGAACACACTTAGAATGGACGATATGAAACTTTCAAAAATATTTATAAGCCATCCAAAGTTTTGATCTTTGGGAAAATAATTATAAATAAATTTTTTTAAAATTGATCGCTTTTCGGGTGATGTCAAAAAAGCTTAATTTGATTTCACCGTCGGTAGTTAAACAATAAACATTTTAATATTAGTAATTTTTTTAAATGTTTATCTTAGCAATTTGTATCTAAAGAACGTTCATTCTGAAAGATACATATATTTTCTCATATCTCACATCATATTTTATTTTTGGAAATAATATTATATCTATTAGACATAAAATTAGAATTTTATATGCACATAAAATAACTAATTGACCAAAATCAAGTTTAGAAAATATTTCTTTACTTGTAACTAAAAGAACTGAAGAAAATTATTTACCATTTTAATTATATCTTTAGAGCAACTTTAGATTTTTGTATATTTACTTTTATAAGAAAATTATAATTATAAATTATGTTTATTTTACTTCAAAAAGCTAACTTAAAAAACTTTTTCATACTGACATCCAATTAAATTAAAATCACTCATTTTAGCCATTTAGGTTGTTTATTTTTAACCTTTAATATCTTGATTTTATTTATTACAAATTTGCTCAACGTTAAGCGCCAGTACGAAAGAAAATTGAACAAGAGCGACAAAGCGCCATAACAATTACAAAATGGGGTCCCAAGACCCCCATATTCTAGGCTAAAAAAAAATGAAAACTGACATTTTACACCTTTTCATTATCGCAAGCAAGTAGGCAAAAACAAACAAATCAACAACAACGCAAACAAACGAGCGTATCCATCCCGATCCATCCCAGATTCATTTTGGTTAAAGAGGAAAGAAGAACAATGCAAACAGAGACCGTTCAACAAATAAGTAGGTGCAATGTATTATTTGTTTTATCGCTGCAAAATTGCCAGACCCCAGAACCAAAGTCAGAGCAGCGACTAAAAAGCGCTAAGCGTTTTACTAACTACTCCTCCTTCTCCTCCCCCCACACCTAACAAACACAACAATTTAAACCAGTCTAAAAGTAGCACCCACAACAAAGTTAAAGCTGATATTGCCAGAGAGTAAGGGAGATGGTGGAGACGGTGGTGGAGGGTAAAGGGTAAGGGTGTTGGAGGCTTGGAACTGGAGGCAATTTGTGGTCACTGAAGCGCAGACGCAACTTGGCAAAGAGTTTGCAGCATAATTAACTTTTGTATGTGGCGTTCAGCTTTTCTTCTTTTTTTTTTGTTTCCATTTTAATCATCAAGCCATTTCCTAAACCATCTTGTGGATGCCACACGTGGAAATGAAAATGTTGCACATAATTTATGGTCTGCGCATGCTTGAATATTTCTATAAAATTAAAAATTCACCTTGATATTGGATTGGGAAAAAGGAAAAAGGGACAAGTGATGGTAGCTACTGTGGAATTAGCAGTCCATTTGATGGAGGAGAATGGTATATGTGGGGAGGAGATTCATAGAGCCAAAGAGGCATCGGGCCATGACAAAGCTAATATTAAACCAAAAGGTGGCATAAATTAAACGTTCATAGCACGTATCATTTAACAGGAAATTGCGCCATGGCATTTGTTTTAGTTGTAGTTGCCATTTGATCGAATGCCGAACATTAAGTCATAATTGCAAGAGAAGAAGATATACAACATCAACAACTACAACAACAACAACAACAACAACTAGTTTAAGCAAAAGTATCTTTCAGATACATTTCGAGTTTGGTTAAAGGGGAAACTTTAAAGCGAATTCGAAACATCGAAAACCAGTTTTATCCCTCACAATGAAAGATGAGTGTGAGAAAGAGTTGGCAGGAGTCTCCACTCTCCAAGGAGAAGGAGCCTGCCTCATTGCCTGCCTGCCTGCCTGGTGTTGGTGGTATGTTATAACCTGGGCGGAGTCACAGATGTTAAAGCTTAAAGGGTTGACGTTTTTTTTTTTTTTATAGCCAACTTTTATCCTGATGGAATTATCAGTTCAAGTTGTGTTATTGTTTTTTTTCTTTTTTTTTTTTTGTTTATGACCGAAAACGAAACTTGGCAACATTCTCAATTTAATTAGTCTCGTGTGCTAAGGCATAACGAAAGAGTAAAGAACAGGAAAAGAAGTTAACTCAACGCTCTGGCTACGATCCACTCCGATCAGTTCCAGTCCAGGCCAATTAAGCGATCTGACTATGGTTATATTCTCAGCAAAGGCTTTACCTACCTTAGCCTGAACTTGGTTCAGCTTCTACGATACTTGTAGTTGTGGCTACAACTCCTTGCAGCCTGCTGCTGCTCTGTTGCGTCTCCAATTTCCGTTGTGCCTTGTAGGCAACAGACGGCCAACAAATTGCGCACAACTTCATCATAATCAACGCTGCTGCGACTGAGACTGAGACGGTGATGGAGACGAAGACAGAGACAGAGACCTGGGACAGCTGCAAGCCAGACTAACCGAACAACCATTCAACTAACCAACCAACCAACCAACCAGCCAAACAGCCTGATCAGCCATGCCACCAGCAATAACAACTGCAACAATGGATCCCCCAGACACTGACTACGAAAAACTAAGGTTAAATGCCGGTTAAATTATTTTACGTGCCTCACCGAGAAGCGTCCACAACTTGGACACTAACCATAACTTAGTTATTGGCGGCAGTTGCTGCGGTGCAATGCGGTACGGTGTGGCAGATAAGAGGCAATGCAATGGCCATTCCATTGGTAGCAAGGGCAGGTGCGGGAACGGTAAATGAATGGGGAAAATGATGTGAAAATTGTGCCATAACTTTTTGAAACTGCTGAAGCTCTCTGACTCTGAGGTGGCTGGCTGCATGTTGATGGTGTTGCATGTGGCATGTTGCAAGTCTTGTTATTTGGTTGTTTTGTCTTCGTTTTTATTTGTTTTAGAAATCACAGCAACAAATCATAAATTGCATTTTATGATATTGATTGGTCTGAAATGCTGTGTGCCCATTGTGGGCGTGTTTCGAGAGGCGTTTCATTGCAATTGCAATTTTTAGATACAACTTTTTTTTTCTCTGTTTTTTTTTTTGGTTTTGTGTCTCGAGGCTGTCGTTTCGCCTGTGAAGTTTGTTTAGTTGTTTGCTTTAACAGGAAATTATTATTATTTGTTTGTTGAGATTAAATATCACTGAATTATGGCTTTGTGAATTCAGTTTTTTTTTTGTTTTTTGTTATTTGCCAATAGGCCAAATGATTCTTTGACACCCAGAGATTGTAACATTTTCAAGTCAATCGACAGTAAGTCAAAAATAGAAAAGAAAAAAAATGTTACCCTTTCGAAATAAGTGTGGATTAAAGACCATAAAGAGTCGGAGGAGAAATCATACTTTGATGGAAATTGCCAACAGCAAATGTCCAATCGATTTGCATTGTTATTTGGTTTTACCATTTTCTTTTATATATTTTTAAGGTTTAAGTTTTTCTTTTCAAATTATAATTAATGACATCGAGATACTAGAGTCTTATACTCAGAGTTTTAAATATATTGTATTTGAATGCATTTTTAAAGATTATCTAATAATTATTTAATAAGTTACCCACAAAATGAAAAAGACATAAATACCACCCACTCAACTAAGAGCATCGACCAACCGCATGCCCCATGAACAGGACATTGGTCAAATCCATCCAAGATTACAACACTTTACAAGGCTCCAATTTTTTCAAACTTTGATCGACTTTGAATAATCAAATTTTTTATATTTTTGCTTTTTGGTTTTTAAATTTAGTTGCTTCTTGGATTGTTTATTGGAAAATTTATTTTCGATCCGATTTTTTAAAATTTTTAGCTACTCCCAAAATTAACACAAATTAAAAACAAAATGTTCTCCTTCTTTTTACATTTTAATGTAGTTTTCCGCTAGGGAAAATAACAATAAATTTGATGCAAATTCTTTTGGAATTTTTGGAATTAATAAAACTAGGTCCAACTTTAATATTGTCGAATGAACCATGTGGAATTTTAAAAAATCTGATTAAAATTTTCAATTTTTTCTTTAAGAACAATTGCGTGCTAAGTGTGGGGCAATGCTTTGCATTCTAGTTAATTATATATTACATATATATTACTACATTATATACATTACTACTACATATATATGTATTACTTCTTACTACTAATTATACTTCAGAAGTCTCAACTAGTTTTGTCTTATTGCTCAATAGTCCACTAAATTAACGAATGGAGAATTTACAAGGGTATTAACTTCTTTTAGATTATTGAAGTCAAAATAAAGATGTATGAGATAGTCTTATATTATATATGAGACTAATTCTTATTTAATTTGAAATATCGTTTCAAAGCGATAAATTAAATCTACTTTCCAACACTCAGAATCAATTTTAGAACTCTGCTTTAATGTCCTTATTTTGAAATTAGAGAATTAGAATATAGAAATTTCGGTATTCTGAATTTATTATAACTCAAACACCAAAGAGACATCTTCTAGATATAACTATTTGATTGAAGACTAACTTCTGTTTAAGAAGTAAAGAAGTTATTTACTTCTTTCTTTTATCAATTAGAAGATAAAGCCATTTAAAGAATAAAAATATGGAATGGAATGAAAAATCCCATTCAAAATCCAATTCATATTCGTAAGCAAACATTTTAATCATTTCATCATGTGAAACGAGTTTTACCTTTTTCAATTAACTCCACACCAAAAATCCTTTTAAAGGCTTTTTTGAAATATTTATTAGATATCAAAACCGATGCCGATGCCAGTAAATATGAGCGAAACATTTTCAGCAACTGAGTCACGTACCTTATAGTCACGTCTCTGATCAAGGCCATATAAAAAAAGAAAAAAAAAAAAATAAAACGAAAAAGGGGATTGAGATCATATAAAAATGGGTTAGGCAGCTGTTATGCGTAACAACAACAACAAAAGCAACAATAACAACAACAATAGACTAACTCTCTGACTGAGTATTATGAAGACATAAATTTGCCAACCATATGATCAACCATGATCAGAATGAATATTAAAACCAATAGCTTGATAAGACGAAGGGGGGTAGCTAAAGATAGTTGGTAAAGTAGTTTCCTCTTCTTTTCTTTTTTTTATTCAGAAGACAAGACCAAAGAACTGCAATTAAACCATTAAATTAATGAGCAAGTGCCAGTCCGACAAGATGCAAGCTCAACTTGAAGAGTTAAATGAAAAGCGCGTACAAGCAGACACGCCCACTTTTAACTGCCACCCAGTTAATTGCCATGACACAGACAAGGATGTGAAGAGGACGAACGACAAGGAAATTGCTTTGCAGGGGGTCGAAGTCAGAGAGTGGTAAAAAAAAAATATATATATATATACATATATACTGATTGCATTGCCTTGGCTCTGGGCCAATTATGCACTTGATGTTCAAGATGATGTTTAGGTGGTAGGTAGGGGGAGAGGCGGAGTTGCCTTAAACGAGCGGAGCTGCTACATTTTTATTAAATTGAATTGGGTGCTTAAATAAATTATTTAATAAGCACATGATCTACTAACTATATATATACAGTCGCAATTCAGTTTCTTTTATTTCTGCATTTTTATTTTTATTTTTTTTTTTTGCGAAAAGAGGGCCAAGGGCCAATTTGGCACGCCCACTTTCTGTACATTTTGAATAAGTGAGTCTTCATTTTTCTTCAGAGTTTTTCAATTTTATTTTTCAGTTTTCTTTTTGTAGTATTTTTTTGTATTAAATCATTGCAATTTTAACTTTTGATAATCACAATGTGCGATGAGCCGATGCCATAGCTGTTATATGGCCAACAGACATATACATATATCGCTATATATAATTCTTCAGTTTATGACTTTGCGTTTCTTTCTTTTTTTTTTTTGCAAAGGCCCCCAAGTGGAAGGTAATGGTGGTGCCTCCTTCCAGGGCCATCTTTCATTTGATCGAACGATCAATTTTGCGCGTACTTGCAGAGTAATTTCCCTCCCTCTCTCTGTCTCTCTCTCTCTCTCTTTCTTGGCATCTCTGTCCCTCTCTGGTTTGGTAATAACCATAATGGCGCGCACGATTTATGTTTTAATTTCGCATTTAAGCCTGGTCCATAGCAATGGCTTTGGCGTCTCTTAACTTCAGTTTGATTGGCGCTGATAACCATGCAATTGTGGTGCTTGGTGTGTCCATGGTGTTTGCCTGGTTCGAAGGCATCTTGACTCTTGGTTGCAGATGGAAATTGCATTATAGTTGCAGGCGCTTGAAATCGATTAAGTGATCCTGCTCCTCACCAGGCAAAAAAAAAAAGCAAAATAAACGCATTCAATGGTGTTTGGGTGTTTTTCTTGTTGTAGTTGGTATTTGGTGTTGGTTTGCAGCTGCTACTTTTGTTGCTGCGGGCACAGATCAAACAGATGCATATGGCTAAAGAAACACCATATCCCATGAATTGTGTCCAATTCAAATAACCTAACAAAAATTAACTCCTTCCCAAGCAGAGATATCTAAGGAATTTTATCTATATAGAGATTATAGTAAAATTACTTGTTTTCCTTTATAAAATTTATTAATCAATTTCTATATTTTATGTTATTTAAATAATTTCTACATTTTTTAATGTTTAAAAAAATTGTATAACTTTCATTATTTCTATATTTTTTATCATTTTTACAATTTCTACATTTTTTTGTATATTTTTTAACAATTTCTACTTTCTTTATCCATAGCTTTAACAATTTCTAAAATAAAATTTTTTTTCCAATATCTTTCTGTTTATTTTAACAATTTTTAAATTTTGTATAGTTGTGTATATTTTTGTGGTAAGTCTTTATTTAAGATCTGTGCTTCTTTGGACAATTGTTAAATTAAATGAAAGCTTTGAAAATTGTGTAATTAGTAATTAAAAAAAAATGATAATTAATAATTTTCATCTTTTTTCAACTTTAAAAATTGCTGGGAAATTTTTCTTTATCGATTTTATCACCTTTGACATATCATAATTTTGCCCATCTTGTATTTATTTATTTGGATTATTTTCAATTTTAGCGACTTACAAAATGATCTCTGCAATATTTTAATAAACTTGACAGTTTTTGCGATATAATATTAGTACAATATTAACTATACAATACTTTTAAAATATTTTGAAAAACTTTACAGTTTTGAAAGCCGTCTAGTCTTTGGATTTAACAATTATTTGCCTACTTGAGCACTTGAATAGCACTGGACTTATAAATATTTAAAAAATTAAACATTTTTTTTATTTTGTATTACTACTAAATAAAGTGAAAAATAAAACCAAATGAATAAAGAACAAAGCTATAAATGCCAGAGTTTACCCATTATCTTTTTTACCCATCATCGCTCACTACATATATACAAAAAATTTCCCTCTTAATTACTAAAACAGTCACTTGATAGTATTATATAAGAAGGGTATAAAAAAGTGAGTTTCACTTTGAAGACAGGCCTTTAAAAAACATTTTGACTTACCAATATGTATATAAGTTTAGATGGTAGATAGGTTATACAATGATTTTTTTATCAATATAGCCGAACTCTTATTATTTATGTTACTCTTGCCCACATATTTTCACTTATTGAAACATAAAACATTTGCACCGAATCAAAGAAGACTTATTTAAATCCCGTGTTCAAATTATATTTGTGTAGAATTTATCTATTTTGGTTTCTGGTATAAAATAGTAAAAAAAAATATATCAGAGTACTAATCAGATTTTAGCACATGTTCTAGTATACTCCATTTATTAGCTGTATACATTCAAAATTAAGTAAAACTTTTCCAAATTACTTACTTAAATGAAACTCTATTTATTGACATACCAAGTTTTGTACAATTTGCAAAATGTAATGTAATATAATTTACCATAATTTTACTACATTAACTGATAGTAATCAAGGTCCAACTCTTTCTACCATAAATAATACTAAATAAATTGGTCATTTAGTGTCATTACAAAGTTTTGCCAATACTGAAAAAATTTCACCGCACTTTGCCAAACGGTCGAAACTTTCATGACAAAAACTTTGCCAATGTCATGCATTGATAATGCTTTAGTTCCGATTATTCCAATAATGCTATATATGTATGTATGTAGGTGTTTATAAGAGGCTTACTTGAAGCGGCCTTTTATATTAAAAGGAAATGCGGCCAACTGTAGCGAATGGCATAAAAATTATACAAAAAGAGATAATGGTAAAAATAAAAGGCTTAGTTGAAAGGAAATTTCCTATGCTTAGTGTCAAAATATTTATGCAACACAGCAGTAGACTTCCTGAAAGATTCACAATAAAATGAAATTGAAAGAAATGGAGATGGAAGATGGAAAGTGGAGGAGGCAATAGCAATGACTTAACATTTTAGCCGTGGGATATCTTGTCGTTTGTATCGTTTGATGCAATTCATCTATGCCGACACATACATACATATACAAAAAGAAAAACACTTTTTCCTTCAGGTATAAACAACAACAACTACAACAAGAAAAAATCTGGTACTGAATCTGTAACTGAATCGGCTAATGCCCATTGGCTGAGATGCTTGTAAATGACCATTTATTACAACAAAAGGGATGAGACTTCGACACCGACACCAACTCCATGTCCGAGCCTGAGGTCCATTAATTTTGCTATTGTCAGTCTATATATATTATATATATGTATATACATATATACCTATATACATATAATCTGTATGTCCTTTTCCTGCTCCTGCCAGTGTTTGTTGCTTGTGTCACAACAATTATGTCGGCATTTGCTCAAAAGCCAAAACCAAAAATGTCAAAAAGGATTTTTTTTTTCCTTTTTTTTTATTGACTTTTTATGTTGTTAACTGACCGACATAATGCCCAGTTTTGTGGGTGATTACTAACAATAGTTTTTGTCTTTAGGGTCCTCAACTCATGGGTGGTCGGTCTATCTATCGAAGAACAAGTGCGTTTGCCATTGGCGGCATCTTTGCTCTGATCTCGTTGCAATGTTGCACATGTGTTTTGGCCCACATGATATATGAGTTGTAATTGGTGCTGACTCACATGGTGAGGAAGGGAGTTAGGGGGAATAAAATTGAAAGGGACAGGCTATTTTGGCAAAGAAAAACCAAAAAAAAAAAAAAGTGTGAGGGTGATAAATTCCCCTATCCCCATTCCTACTTCACTGTTTGTTTGTGATCATTAATCGATCGATCGACGACAATCAGCTGAAGTAGCAGCACACAACAGCAGCAGGAGTCAGCAAACAACCGAGGCAACAGCCACTAAAAGTCAACAATACAATAAATATCTTAAACACACAAACAACAGGAATTAATTTAAAACGAAAGCGGGAACACCCTTTATGTAAGTGTATATAAAAGTGAAAGCAAAGAACTTAATTGAAAAATAATTGTTTGATATTTTATATCAAAAATTAAAATATAATTTTGTTTGTTTATTAATTTTGTTTTTTAGCTTTGCTTTTTCAATTTCGTTTTTTTTTTAATTTTGTTTATTTATCTAAATGAATATACCCTTTGCTTAGTTAGGGTATATTCAGAGGATAAGTTTGAACGTTTCTCTTTTTGTTGGTTTCACTACCTTTCCATGTTTCTGCCTCTGCATTTAACTACCATGACAACAACAACAACAACAGTGGCCCGTTTGTTGGTGTCACAAAAAAGGGTTTTCTTTCTGTCTCTGTCTCTGTCTCTCTCTCTCTCTCTCTCGCTCTCTGTATCCATTCCAATACCAATGATGCTATCACCAAAATGCCCAATGCATTGGAAACGATGAAGAAACCCGAAGCTTGGAACATTTATCGCTGATCGGTGTGTCTTCGCTTTGCTTAAATGCTCATTTAAAGAGATTTACAATGTATGGGCCACTTAAGTACATACATACATACATACACGCAGAGAATCCGAGGACCAGAGATTCCGTTTCAGATTCCATTTCAGATGCAACATTTTGAGTATATTTTTTTTTGGTTTTTTGGTTTTATCCTGGCATTGTTGCATTAATTTTGTCTGTCCATAAAAACTAAAAATGGTGAAGGTTTTAGATTAATTGCCATGGTCATTAAATAGTCTCGTTGCTAGGCGATACATCAACATCAGCAGACACCATCAAAAGTCCTGTGGCAGTTGCACCTTTCTGTTTTTGTTTTCTCCTTCTTTTTTTTTTTTTTTGGTGTTTTTCTTTTTTTTTGTGGGCGTCGGCAAATATCTTGTTATCCCGATTGCTCTCAATACAATGCATAAATCGTAATGTTTTGACAGCGGAATTCAACCGCAGGCATTCAAACACAAACTCAACTCCTGTAAAGGCCACACACACACAGAGAGAGAGAGATAGAGAGGGAGGATCCTTCTTCTTCTTCTTGTTTTCGAGAGTATCCTATATGCTAGTTGTTCTTTCTTTTCATTTTATATATATTTCTCTTTGACTTTGACCGAAACTAATCATTGTTGCGCCAACAAGAAGTCAAATGCCTTATCTTTGATGTCCTGCTGTGTTGTGTGCCTTTTGACGCAGCGCATCCTTTGGCCATGTGTTTTTTTTTTTTTTTTGTTTTTCTGTATGTCCTGCAGCCAGGGCAAGGTGTTTTTCTGTCTGTCTGTTCGTCGGTCAATTGCGTTGACTTTTTTTTTGTGCTCCTTGGCAAATTAAATTCTCTGCGGTTTTTGCAACATGCGGCGTCTGCTGCGGTCTACCAAATGTTTATTAACAAGCTGATGAAAAAAATAAAATAAAATAACCCAAACAACTTGGCCAAATTGTTAGTACGAGCCAAAAAGTCTCACGTTCTGTTTCTCCATCTTGGTTTTGCTTTCTCGGAGTTGGGGCATTTGAACCACTCTAATTGCCGGTTGGGCATTTAATTAAAAAGCCAAACTGAAACACTAATTAGATTGCCAGCTCCCCCAATTGCACAGATCCCTATATAAGGCAAAAGCATGGCTAACATGGCCACCATGCCTCTTGGCTCTTTGCAATTGGCAATTGGCAGAGAGTTTCCACTTGGCAATTGCCAATTGTCAGTTTAGCATCGTTTTGTTTAATGGTGTAGATTGTTGCACGCTGACAATTTGCACCAAAAAAAAAAAAAACAAAACGAAATAAAATAAAAAAAAAAAAAAAACAATATCAATTGGCAGCTGCTGCCATTGCATTTCGTTCACAGAAAATGTCGCGCCTATATTAAGTAGATGGGAAATATTTTCCATTTGGCAGGAATGTTTATTTATTGTCTGTTATTTCTATGGTTAACAATGGTTAAAGGTTACCAACGAATCTTTAAGCCAAAGGAGCGGCCTACACTTGGCAGAAGGTGAAGTTAGACTTAAAAAAAGTTGCTCTAAATAAACTTGAAGTCGAAGGTAAAATTTTGTTAAAAAAAAAGTTCCAATTTATTATCTTATGATTTAGCAAAGTTTCTGCTTTTAAAGTGCAAGTTTTTAAGCGTTTTTAAGAATTTGATAATTTTCAATAAATTTTTTGTTAATGGATAAAAAATTTGGCTAATATTTTGTGTTAAAAGAGTTTTTACAGTAGCAGCAGCCATAAGAAAAGAGAAGTTTGTAAGTGAAGAATGTTTAAATTTAAATATAAATAAAAAAATAAATAAAATTTAAAATAAATAAAAAAAGTTAAGACAATAAAATGTAATATAAATAAATTTCTTCGATTATGAACAGTTTGAACATTTTTCGAATATATATTACAATAATTTTGTGATTTCCCCATTTTAATATTTAGTATCAAAATCACAATTTCTAAAATTCAATTGCAAAATTTGATCAACTTATGTTCTTAAAAAACTGAATATTTAGTCTTTTAATAAGTTCAATATTTTCTTCGTACAAATTTTGAGGTACGAGGTTGAGGAAAAATTTGCTGTCATGAGCCAAACATTTCAAAATTTAGAAAAGTATTTAGAGTAATTCAATTTAATATATAAATTATATAAAAGACTTTATAAATGAAAGGTGTGGTTAGAATTAATATTTGAAACAAATGCAAATTCTTGAACAATAAAGTTATTAGAATCCAAAAAAAATCTTTGTCAAATAAAAATACACAATATTGTTTTAGCACTCAAAATTATAATAGAATAATTTTTATATGCATTGTTTTACATGAATAGTTTTCCTTAAAAATAATAGTTAGGTGTTGGGAAAAGATAACTTAAATTATTTCGGAATAAAAATGTTTCACCAAAATCAACAAAAAATTCATTTTAGACTTAAACTAAAGAAAACTTTACAAAATCGTTGTTAATTTTATTCTTCTTTAGTCTTTTATTTATTTTTCAATGTTTAAGACCTCAAAAGTCGATCCAAATCTTTGCATTACATATACAAATACCTTACCTTCGGTTTACTTAAACCAAAATAAAAAAAAATATTCAAAAATTGTACAAATAAAAAAACGGAAAAAGGTTCCTTTTCCTGTACATAAAACAACAGAGTCTTCTCTTAAGTTTGTGTTTTTTGTTTTATTTTTTGTTTTTTTAAAAAGACATTTTGTGGAATATTTCTTGGAGCTCGTTGTACGATTGTCCATGGGTCCATGGGTATGAACGTATGTTCGTTGGGTCGTTGGTCGTCTGTCCAAATCGAACAGAGACAGCGACGAGATAATTTTGCAATGCTTATGGCCGCCAATTTGCGGAAGATCGCCGTACAAGGAGCGCACGCAAGGCACAAAACAGACGAGGACCACAGACGAGAGTAACCCAACACAGGGACAAAGACACAATCTGAAAGGGATTGGGTAAGAGGAGGGGGAGGATGAGTCTGGAGTATGGAGTGTATAGCCAACACGTGTGTGTGTTGATTGGTTCATAAGAAAAGAAGCAGCAACAGCAGCAAGAAATAAACTACAGAAATCATTTAAAACACAGGCAAACGGCGATCGTGCTTAAATATGCCAAAAACAAAAATAAAATGGTAAAAAAAATAAAGAAGAAAGAAAACGACAGCAGCAGTAGAAGGGAGAAGGTAGAGGAAGGTTGAGGTAGGGGTTGAGGGTCCATGGTAGAAGTGCAGCCATGCCAACGATAGCTACAACTATATAAAGGAGCTGGAAGGCAGACAGACCAAAAGGGTCCCTCTCAGACCCAGACACACACACACACACACACATACACAGGATCAATATACAACAACATCGTTTTGGGCTTGTACATAATTTTGCATTTTTTATAAGCCAGCTGAAATGGGTGGCAAGGGGACGAAGCGAAACAAAATGTCGGTTACGGACAAAAAAGAAAAAAAAACCATTTAAACTAAGGAACAACAAACAAGGGCAGAAGCAGAGACCGGGGCAAAAAGGCATCCTTTGGCTTGTCGAGAAAATTAAGCAAAGACGCAAATGTTAAGGTTCCTTTTCTCTTTTTTTTTTTCTTTCCAATGGTTCTTTTGAGATAATTATTATATATATTCTGATGCTGCTGGTGGTGGTGTTGTTGGTGTTGCTGCCACCATGATGAAGATCAAATTCAGGTTCTGTTTACTCCACCTCTTTCCACAGAGTTTAACTCTTTTTGGTTCTGTTGGCTTCACCTCTCCATTGTCGTTGTCGACTCGCATGTCATGTCCATGCGCTGGGCCTGTCAACAGCCTCCGGGATAAAATGATCAACATTGATCGCATAATGATCACAAAAATACTACAGCAACAACAACAAAAAGAAAAAAAAACTTTTTTTAAATGGTTTTTTGTTTTTTTTTTTCTTTCTTTTCTTTCGCTTGGTTTTGTTTGTTCCAGTTGCTTCAATTTCAATCAGCGTAGAGATTGATGATTAACTGCAGCTGTAGATGGACCTGGAATATGGCCAATGTCGATGGACTTGAAGCCGTCCGAGTTTCAGGTTAAGTAAGCTATTATGCGTTTTTTTTTTTTTGTTTTTTGTTCTTTCCTCTCTCTGCTACGATTCCTCCGTTTTTGTTACCGATCATCTTGCATAATTTAAGTTTAATTATATTTAATTGTATTTGGTAAAAGCTACTGGGCTAAGTTAACCCATTTTATAGGGGTTAATCAACTTTCCCATGTCCCAAACCACAGAAGAAAAAAAAATACATAAAGTCAAGTACGTGCCAAGCTGACAATTTTAAGCCTTTTCGAAACCAAAGTCGAGCAGCCCTGACGAATCTCGATCTCTCTTCTTTATTTTACTTTTTTATATATGTATGTATAAATTTTTTATCCAAGGCAATAATCAGGACACACAAAACAGACAAACAACAAACCCTTTTTCACACACATACAGACACAATAGATATATTTATGTATGGATAGATAAATGTTTGGCCCACCCATTTCTTTTTTTTTTTTTGGGTCCTAGATTTTCTCAGGACGCGTGACATAAATCAAAAATACGGCCCACAAAAGGATTTGTTTAGCAAATCCTTTGAGAATTGATTTGTGCACGCTAATAAGCACAAAACAGAAATCTAAATTATATAATACATATAAATATTGCAACCCTCGGACAAAAAAAAAACACATTTCTCTATAGACAACAGACAGCAAGCTATTTGGCTCATTTCCGGTATGTGGTTTTCTCTAAGCCAAATGACATAATCATACTATATATAATCGCATGGCACCAGCGATTGCCCTTCCCTCCTCTCTCTCTCTCTTTCTTTGATATGAATTTCAATTTCAACCCTAAGCAATTTAAGGGTGGCAATTAAAATGTTTGCTTAACTTTCAAAAATGGCGTCAGCCATTGAAAAGTGGCAAACTATGAAATGGAAATCATTTGGTTTATTGGCTTAAGCAAACAGTGCGGGCGATAAGTTTTCCGCCATGAGTATGATAAGTGAGCATGACGAACTGTCTTGAGTGGGTGGGGAATTGTGAAAAGAGGGTGCGTGTATCAAGGGGTGACAAAAAGTTAGAAAGTGTGCAAGAAATTGATAAAGAATAATCGAGTTTAGAAAATTTGGTTAGAATTCTAAATTTATGGAAGTTATCATCTGAAGTACCTGTATGCAAATATATAAATATTATCAAATATCAAGAAGCACGTTTATTCATTTGATACATTCTAAATACGTTTTTTATATATTATATATATCTTTTATTTTGTATATACATATTTAATTACGAAGGAAAGTATATACGTTCATTTTTGAATTATTTAATATTATATTTAATTATTTAATATTATATTTAATATTATACTTAATATTTAATATATGATCTTAAGAGGTTAGTATACCTCGCAGATTATGTTTTTACAGTTATCCATTTAAGTGAGTTCTTGAATCAGTTTTTACTTTAAAAGTGACACAAAGTGCCACTCAATGATTCCTCAAAAATGTCTCAGGGACTACTTGAATAGATATTAAATATCTCTTCTAATATCTGAAAAACCAAACTTTTTAATAACGTTTTGTTAATTTTAAATTAACCATTGTTTCAATTTTAAAAGTAATCAAGAAAAGGTTTCACCCAAATAGAAAATAAATTAAAATATTAAATTAAATACAAGTATGAAAAAGCGAAAATCGGAGCAAAGACATTAAAGAGATCCGTGTATTGGGTGCTATTTTTATTCACTGTATTATAAACCACAAATAATATGTATGTAAATGTTATATCTAAGAGAATAATCCCTCTGGAGTGCACTTCACTTGGACCAGAACTTAAAGCTGCTTAAATTAGTATAAAACTCCATTTAGCATATTTTAAAGTTAGCTTAAACGAAACTGAGAAACCAATATACATACATTGATTTTCTATTGAAATTATTTTGAAAATATTTTATAATTTATTAAGCCACTTTAAAATCAATAAAATTAACAAATTTTTACCATATAACTCCTACAACTTTTGATGGCACCGCTGCACCCAATTGAAATTCCTTAAGGCTACCCCCCGCTATCCTTTCTTTTCTCACCATGAGCCCAGCCTGGAATAAGAAAAAGAGCCACCAGGAAGGGGAAAAAGGTATCCCAGTTGGCGGCGGTAAACATTAATGTTCAATAAATATTTTTGTTTTTGTTGTTCACCAAAAAAAAAAAAAAATTGTCGCGCACCCCGTTGATTTTAATGTGGCTTAAATAGGATAATAAAACTAACCACAAAAGAAAAGACACAGAGAGAGAAAGAGGGAGAAAGAAAAGAGTGATGCGGTGGGGAAAAGAAAAACAGAAAAAAAGAAGGCAGCACACAAACATGGTCAACAGAATTTATGGTCAGCTTGTATATAAAATAGTGCGTTTTATATGTAAGCCTACAGGTATAGCCACTATACATACATGGTCATGGGCATGGGCATCCGTCTGGAAGCGGAAAGCCAATAACTTTAGTTGGTTCCCCTTGAATAGGTTTTTGGGCTAACAGGTGCTTATCGCCCTCTATCGTGACATTTTATTGGACGACCAAGATGATGATGATGCTTATCAATGACCCAATGGCCAACCGGGAGACAGCTGACGCTCTGTTGTCTCTCTGGCTAATGGATGTACCCGAGTACCTTTCATCCATCCATCCATTGAGGAGCAGCAGCAGCAGCATATGGAAATGAAGGTCGGATCATAAACTACTTTTTATGACTGACATAGCTGACAGTTCGTAAAAATAAGAAAAGAAGAAAAAAATAAATAAATAAATACCGAATGAATTTCTGGTACTTCAACCCTTTCCCTTTCCGTTATTCCCTTTCCCCCCCACAAACAAAAGTATTTCAGTGGAAATTTACATGTTTCGTGCGTAAATTGTTATTTTAATTAATTTCTTCTTTTTTTTGTTTTTAGTTTTTTTTTTTTTGCTTTTTCTTATTCATCGCAAGTCACAAGTCACAACAAACGGCCGGCATTCAGTCAAAACAACTGACAAAGAAATGAGCACAAAATTAATTTGGCCAATTTGTTGTGTCCATACCCAAATCAGGCAGCCTGCCTGCTGAGCGTTGATCAATTAGCCATGGGTGTCGGTGGTGTTCAGGTTCCCATTCCGATTCCCACTTTGCTTCTTACAATGATATGCAAGCATCAGAAGGCGCCGCCTTCACACATCACAAAATACCCAGATGATCTGCCACAGAGAGGGAAAGACCACCCAACATCTGCGCGCATTCCCCAACTCGGATCATTTGAAGGATGAGCTTTTGCTTTTTTTGTTAACCATAAACCAAAAAAAAAACAAACTTTAAAAAAAACCACAAACAAAAAAATTAATTAAAGCATTTTAATGATGCCGCTTGACTTGGCTTAATGATTGCTTTTCGCACTTTTTTTTATGTTTTGACCAAAGAAATGACAAGGGAACGAGGGCGTTCCATATGTCCATATATATATACATATATCTTGCCGACATTTATTAAGCAAATATTTTGACTCATGCAAATTTGTTAAGTAGATAATGATTTCGAATTGCTTTAAATTAATTTTTGCAAATAAATTGGCCCAGTTTATAATATTTATTTTACATATCTTGTTTCCCTTTTCTATTTGTCTGACAAATAAAGTACTTACAGTAACTTTCATATCAATTTCTAACAATAATAATTTAGACTCCTACCTTTAACTACATTTTGTTTTCCTTACAAATGATGGCAGTTACGGAACCCTCCCCACCTTTGAAACCACCCCACAATCATTTAGCTGTCAAAATTTCTGACAGTTCAGTTATTCATACGACAACATGGAAAATGACACACTCCCCAAAGAAAAAACGGAAAATTCTATGCCCTTACACTGGGGTACATTGATTGCGGATATTATATACATATGTAAATATATACATATATAAGAACTACACACATACGTATGTATATATAATTTTATTTTATTTTTCTTTTCTTCAAAAACATTATTAAGAGGAATATATAGCTTGCAATTGTACGTCCTTTCATACAACTATTTGATTTAAAGTTATATTCATATATTATTTATTAATAAATATTGGTTTAACAAATTTTATTTAAAGTTATAATATAATATTTATTAATAAATATTGGTTTAACAGATTTTGAGTGCTCGAAAAAAAATAAACAACATCATTTATTTGAAACAAAGTTCTCGAAAAAAATTATCTAAAAAATTCCAACTAAGTGGCAATAAAATATTTTAGTTAAAATTACAATTTTATCCTTTACACTAACTTCTTATGAATTTGGAATAATATATTTTGGAAAAGCAACCTTAGGTACGATTGTATATTTTATTTTACATTGCATCAGATAAAGAAATAATAGTGTAATATATTGATAGACAATAATATAGTAAAATATATAGTAATATATAAAAGTATCTATAGATAATAATCAATTACTGTACCTTAAATTGGAGCTTTCGAATTTTAATTTCTTTTAATTAGAAGTTCTTTAATATTTTTCCAATAAAAATTCCTTATGAAATTATTCAAAATATTTCAAACAAATTTTGTGAACTAGAAATCTGTGAACTGTTTGAAATTCAGAAATTAAAGAATTCAGAATTAAAGTAAAGGAAAAATTCATAACAACAATTTAGAATAAGAAATAAAGACAAAGTTCATTAAAATATTTACAATAAAATTTGGTTAAAGAGAAATAGTAATAACTTAGTGAAATGGAAATTGATCAAATTATTTGACTAAAATCTAAATCCTACAAATATATATACAATATATAGATAGAAAACAAGGGTATAAAAATAACGGCATAGTTTATGTTAATAATTCTTATTTTGGGGTGACTGAAAATCCTTTTTGCCAGTAGTATATTATTCATATATTTAACAGTAGTTGGCCCTGTTGTTGTGGCAATATAATTTATACCTTATAAGCCCATTATACGGCAAATTATATTATTTTGGAGAACAATAATAAAAAAGGCAAAAAAAAAAGAAAAAACGAAAAACGATGATGAAAACATTTCAGTCACGCAACCAAACCAAACCCAAACCAACAACAATAACAACAACAAAAAAAACATAACAAAAAAACCACGGCTGATGGCGTCGCCAAGTGGAATATTTTGCGTAGAAAAACTCAATTTGCTAAGAGGGAAAGTTTAGTGGTTTATTTTTTACCATTTTCATTTTTTTCTGGGGACAGATAGAGAGAGAGAAAGAGAATTGGGGGTCAAAATTCAGGGAAACCTGAATGAACCTGAATTTGTCTGCATTTTGTGCGTTTTGTTTATCCTGTGGGTTAAAGAACACGCGTCCTGCTGCGCATCCTGTGCACATGCCTTTTCTTTTTTGTCCCTGTTGTTGCATTTGCATTGTGTGCAATAACAGGATGCATTTTATAGGCAACCGCACAGAAGTCATTTGTGGGCCTTTTTTTTGGTTCTTTTGTCATTTGCGGCTACTGCAAGACCATGAAATTTTTTTTGCCTTTTTTGGCCAAAATGTTTTGTCAACTTGGTAAGGAAAATTCTGTTTGTTTCACTGCCTATGACTCGGCCCATGTTTCTTTCTCTCTATTCATTATGTAATTGATGTTATGGAATCAAATCCCTATACCCTCTCCACTATATATTCTCATATATGTGGGCCCTAATGATCTATATCGCTCTCTTTCTATTTCATTTTCCTTTTCTCTCTATATATATATTTTTTTTTTGTTATTTTTTGGACATCTGCCGCCCTGGGGATTTTATTTGATTTAATTTGCTGACATCAGAGAGAAGTTTTTGGCGGCCTGCATCATCCTCTTGCCATTATACTGATTTCGGTTTTATTGCCTCATCTCCTGGGCCTGTTTCTGCTTCTCCTCCCCCTCCTCCTTTTGCTCCTGCTTCTGTCCATTGTCAGGCTTGAGCTCGTGTTGTTGTCATTTTATTACTGTTGACTTTTGCTGTCTATGTATGTCCTGCAACATTTGGGATATTTTCTATTACTTTTTTCTTCTTTTCGTTTACAAAGAAAGGAAGAAAAATTAATTTACTTTTGTCGTATTAGAAAAACTTTGTATGCGCGTGCTGTTTGTTACGTGTCCTTTCAGTATTAGAAAAGAATCCTGTCAAGTTGTCCGCTTACCACGAGTGTAGTTTATGGGTTTTTAGTTATTCGAATGTAGCAGCTGTTGATTGTCGTTAAGAAAACCTCCATTTTGGTTTTAATATCATATTCATAAATTTATATTAGACCAATCCCAATGAGTTTGCTTGGAAGAAATAGAGAAATATTTAGATCAAGCAAGAAGTACTGCAAATCATATCAAATTTACATATCAGAGGCTGCAAATAATGATTATTTCATTATATTAATTGAAATCGAGAAATACGTCATTTTATTTCTAAATATTTACCATGATTTCCAATTGTTTGCATTTTATGAATAATGATTCATTTTAAGTTATATTTTATGACTAGGAACTAAGAAGTTCAATAGAATTTTTTTTATTTATTCAGAATTGAAAACATAGTAATAATGGTTATTTATATTATATACACATAATACATACATACCTATTTTGTCCGATTTCCTTTTAGAGAATTTTAGTTTTTTTTTTCTGAATAACTTAAGGAACTTAAGGAATAATTAATATACATATTTTGATTTATAGAAAATTCTAAAAACAATTTGAGCTTTTCTTTTAAGCAAAAAATAAAACTCAAATAGAATAATTATTAATGAACTTTAAATTTTTTGCACAAAAAATAATGATTATTTTTCGAGTCTTAAAATTATACCATTATTTTTTAATTAGATTACTAAACATCTTAAAATAATTATTATTTGGTTATATTTATTATGATATTTAGAGTTTCTTATGTATTGAATTCAATTCGGAAGATAGTCCAAAACATTTTCTTTTCTTATAATCATATAAAAATAAGGAAAATGAAACAATTTATCTATTTTCCTATTGTAATTGAACACTATATTATAAAATTTAGATTAGAACTTTTAAACTTAACTTAATGAATCAATTAGGCAATTTGTCTATAAATATTATTCACAAAAATTTTATTTTAATATTTAGTTTTTAAAAAGCATTGAGTAAAATAATGACTAGTCTTAGCTCATAAGTTTAAAAAGCAAATAATTTAAAAAATGTTTGATACTCTTGTTCAAAGATTCCTAAGTTCAAATCAAAAGAATTTTGAATTTATTAACCTAAAACAGTTTCAAATTATGCTAAGTTTAAAAATATATTAAATTTTAAAGTTTTTAAAATTTTTAAAGCTAAAGAAACATTTATATTACCCCATTAAAAACATTGGGAATAGAATATTTGAAAAAAAAACAAACTTTTCCACATTTTACACTGAAATAAATTCCATGTATATAATGTTGCCGCTCTCCATTGATATTTATGATATTTTCAACACAAACCAATCAAGTTTATGATGCCGTATAAGTTAAGTATATATAATTTTGTTTTTTTTTTTGAAACCACTCAAGAGCAAGGAAAATATTAAAAACAAACCTCGCATAAAGAGAATATTCATATCATATAAGATATATGGTTGGATATGGTTGGCTATATCGGACCCCCCCAATCAACCATTAACATGTTCACTAATTTTACGATGCCATATAATAAACGTTTCGTTTCATTTCATTTTGTTTATGGATTGTATTTTCTTACTCGTTTTTTTTTTTTTTCGCCAACGATTTCTTTTGTCTCTGCTCATTTAATTCGTTTCAGAATCTGTTTCGGAATATGAATCTGAATGTCTGGACGTGTATATTATAAAATTTTATGCGCAATTGGGGCACAGTTAACAGCAAATTCTCAGATATCAAATTCAAAAGCTCATTTCAATACAAAGGACCCCGTACCCCCTCCCGTAGCCACAAAAAAAACCAAAAAGAAACTTGTCAACAATATTTTACGAGCCCACCGAGATTTTGGTCAAGACACAAAACCAAGAAAAAACAACAGCACCAGAGGGCTGATGGTAATTTGGTTTAAACGAATATTTCATACACTTCAAAACATTGTTAAGAAATTGCATTTAGTATATGGAATAACTCTCACATAATAACGAAAAGCTTAATACTCGTTATATAAAGTTTAACTAATATATTTTATTATAATATTATATAGATAACATTTATATACATAACTTTTATAATTATTCATTCTCTATTTATTAATATACTCTTCTTAAAGGGTATAAGCACAACCAAAAAGAAAACGCTGTAAAAAAAATAAGAAGAAACCAAAACGAAAATCGTTAAAAGGCAGCAACAGCTGCGTCTCTCTCTCCATGGAGATCGACGACAGCCATATTGAAAACTTGATGGCTAAGACCGATGTAGGAAGGCGGGGGTGCAGGTAAAGTTGGAGGTGGAGGAGCAGGCAGCAAAATGGAGTTGCCCCAGGCCCAACAATGATGTTGATGATGATGATGATGATGACGATGACGCGGGGAGCACATGGAAAACCAAAAAAAAAAAAAAATCAATTCGAAAAACCAGCCGAAAACCAAAAACCATAAACATAAATAATAATACAATATGTGTATTATATGACTTTGGTTGGACCATCTACAATATATCTACATATATATATATATATATATATATATATATATATACATGTGCATATCAAATTGTTTTTGTTGTTGTTTTAATTTATGATGTTTCTTCACAACACAACTAATAGAAAATTGAATTTTGTTTTTTTTTTTTGATCATGTCGATCGTTTTGTAAATTATCAATGATTGATTTGTTGTTGATTTTCTTGTTCGTTTCTTGTTGACTGCCCTGTACAGTTTTACCTCAATTAAGTTGAGGCCAATAATTCGGCGCCAACGACTAACCAATATGGCGTCTTGTCTTTCGATCAAGCATATGGTCGATACACATTTAGATCCTAAATATTATTTATGCCTATACATACATATACATATATATATATTTGTATGTATGTATATAGAGTTGTCTGTAAGCCAACTGACGCGTTTGGCCGGACCAGTCTAGATCAATCTAGTATGGTGTTGGCGAAGGCAAAAGAAACTTTTATGAATATTCATACTAAACTTCTAACTAACTCCACAAAAGGATACCAACTTGATGGACAGGCGGATACAAAACGATTTCAGTGCATATAAAATGAAATTGTTAAGTTAAAAAATAAATCAATTATAAAAGAAATTAAATTAAATCCACCAAGAACAGATAAAAACATAAACAAAAATATGAAAATTAAAATTTAGACATGGAATTAAATGTGTATACAATATTTAAGTGAAAATAATTAAAAATGTTTTGGAATATTTGTACATATAATCAACAATCCAGTAAGTAAAAATGTTAAACAATATTACCAAATAATTCACTAATAAAAAAAGAACCTAGTAAACTTGTTAAAACTATTTTAAAACTAAAGTTAACTTATTTAGTATTATTTTGCTTTTTCCTTTATACATTTTTAAAAATATAAATTTAACACTATCGATATATAAAACTAATAAATTATTTATAGACAGTTCTCTACCCGACAAACGATTAGAATACATTCTGCAAAAACTTTTTGAATTATAATATATTTGTGAAATTAATAAGGAAATTGGTTTGAAATTAATTTGAAGAGAAAGTTAAACTTTTCTACAAAAACTACCAAAAGTTTGAAATATATTACAAACAGTTTATTTTAACCAATTTTTCTTTTGTAAACGAGGCTTAAAATTTAACCGTTATACGCGTTTCAAACGCTTAAATTTAATTTTAAAAAAAAATACAGTGATAAACGGTTATTGAAACCGATAAATATCCAATGAAAACCTATGCTCCAAAGCTTATTCATATTCGCCCTTCCAATGGCCGAAAAATAAATAAAAAATGACGATAAAATAAAAATTGTATTAATTCGTTACGAGATATTAAATAATATAAAAAAAATAAATAGGCTAGTTAACTGTGTCCTATCGACTGCCGAAACTTTTTATTGAAATAAAAACGAATTTTATATAAACTTTGATCAAATTCTTAGCATATTTTTAAAGAAAAACATAAACGGAAACTTGAACAAAAAAATACTCATGAATGAGTTTACCCAAATTAATAAAATCACATCAAGAATCTGTAAAATAAATTAATTCTAAAATCAATTCAATAGAGTTTTTATAAAAGCTATGTGATATAGTCATGTGATTCGACTACTGAGCAAAATTAAAATATTCTTTTGACATTTTTCAAGTCTTATTACAGTTTATAAGCATTTTATATTTACATCTTAAATGAGTTAAGATTAACAATTCCAATTAATGCCAACTTAGGGATAAGTATTCCATACCAAAATAGGGTCAATATTAAGATCAGATTAATAAGTTCCTTAATACAATACAAATAAAGTAATTTTTTTTTGAGTAACCTTTTATGTTTTTGTCACAAACATATTTCTGACTTGAAATTTATATTTTCTCAATATATTTCTTTAATGTTTTATTTAATAGTTATAATATGGGATTTATATACACTTATTTTAGTTGTTTTAAATATTTTAAACAAAGGAATCCCTTACGCAAAGACACAAGCAAACCAAAATGAAATCAATTTTATATATTTTAATTTATATTATTGGAATGGTATCTACCAATACAGTGTACGGTAAGTAAAAAATGTAAAAATATGAAATATTTCATTATCTATGTATATAATACCTTAAATTAGATAACAATTTTTTCAGGTTAGATACGAAAATTGAAAGTAATGCTGATGGCATGGAATGTAGCGATTGTTCATCAATAAAACATAAAAATTGTCAGATCAAATCGGAAACTAATTTTCTCTGCTCATTCTTTGATGATCGTTGGAAAGTACATCTTATACCAGAAATAGAAACCTATGAAAATCAGACAAGTCAATATAACAAATGTATACCGCCCAATTATGCCTTGGTTGGTATGTAAAAATTTTTAAACAAAAAAATTAATACAATTTTTGTAACATTTCTATTTGCATTTGTGATATTATTTTCAAAGGTGTATTGGAATCATTTTGTTGTTTTTGGTCACCAGAAATGGGTTGCAGACAATTGAAAAATAAGAATAATAAAGATGAAGACTGTTCGATGTGTATCGAAACAGAAGAGGATATGTATGGTGATAAAGTATATAAATATTGTCCTTGCAATCGTGGCAAAATGATGGCAAGTTCAATATTTATATGGTACCTAATATCAATATTATTATGGTTTCAATTTAAATGAAACAAAAATCTACTGCCCCTATATTATATTGAAAAATAATAAATGATCTATAGTCGGTGTCTATGTGTGTGTGCATCCTGTGTTGGTTATTTGGAGGGTGAGGGAGAGGGAAAAACAAATTACAACATATTTGGACAGCGTCATGGTGCAAAGCACATGGAGAAAACACATTAGGGCAATCAAACAAGAACCCAAAAAAAAAAAAAAAACTCAAATTGAAATTGATAATGGAGGATAGATGTAAAAGAGCGAGAGAGAGAGAGAGAGAGATTGAGTGAGGGGTAGAGGGAGACTAAATCGATGTAGTCTCCTAATGCCCAGCAGGGCCATAAATTTTCCCAATGTTACCGCTGTTGATGATGCCGAAAAACCAATCCAAAAGCGACAGCCATTTGGGGGATGAGATGTTACAAGAATGAGATGAAATAAGATGAGCTCCGATCCGATACGATGCAATGATGATGAAGCAGCAAAATTTCGAAAATGGACGTAGAACACGCAATATATCCAACAATGACTGACTAGAGGGCGTTACAATGTGTCTCTCTGTCTGTCTGTCTGTCTGTCTGTCTGTGTGTGTGTTTCTCTGTTTGTGCTGCAGCCTGCGGCAGCTGCAACCAAGTGCTAATAATCTCATAGTTTTGGCCAAACAATCAATACCCAAACCATGTTTAGAAACGTTTCAAAGGGGCTGCCTCTGCTTTGGCTTTGGCTTCTGCTTTTCGAAATTGAAAATCGTATTTTCTAGCATTATCCATTTATTATACAAGTTACTTGTTGTTGTTGTTGCTGTTGCTGACTTGTAATCGCCGCATTAATGTAATCTGTTGCCACAAAAAAATAAAAAGGAGAACGAAAAAAAATAAGTCTTTTAAGTCGTTTTTTTTTTTTGTCGATACTTTTTTTTTTATTTTGCGTGCCATTTGGCTGGCGGCATTCACTTAGCTGATTTCAAATGCAAAACGTTTTTCCTTATCCCCTCTTCCCCTTTCCTCTCCTTCATCTAATGCCTTTGGGGCGTTTGTTGATTTTTCAACTTTATCTTTCAATATGCACAAAATGGCATGTCAAATCTTTACAATTTTTCAATCAATTTTCATCCCGCAAAAAAAAAAAGAAAAAGAAAAAAGAAACCTTTTATCGTTTTTCAGTTATTGGAAAGATATTTTTTTCTGTTTTTTACATGAAATCATTAGTTATCGCTCTAAACAAGAATCGTATAACAATATCTCATGACATAAAGCTCTCTCACATCGATTTCAAATTCGTTTACAAATGACTAATGAAAATGCTGAAAAATACCACAAAACTTGCTCTAAAATTGATCAGTTAAGAATTTTAAATAAAATTTCTTTTTTGAATAAATTTTATTTTTATAACTAGTTAACAATTTGGTGTGACTTTAACATGAAATGCAAATCAGTTTATACGAATTTTAATCAAATGATTGCTTATGGGAAGTTATTAAATTTCTGAAAACGAATATCTTTATAGTGAGTTAATTAATTGTGCTGTTTATAAGTTATTTGTAGCATACCTTAGGGAACTTAAATATAAAGTTAACTATATTTTTTTGATTGAACCATTTAACAGTTATTCAATATTATATGTTAGTAAATTACAAAATATATTTACTTAATTTTTTTATTGTATATATTAGATTTCATTTAATTAAGTTATCTTACCTAGCATAAACAAAAATTATAAATTCTAATATTTTATTATAATCTATTTAATAAATTTATATAATTTGTATTAGTATAATGTTTTTAGTTCCGATAAATTCCCGATTAAAGTGTGAAAAAATTATTATGATTTTTAATTTAAATTATGATTTTTAATAAAATTATTATAAAATTATGATTTTGAATTAAAATGATATTAAAATTAAATGATGAATTTAAAAACATTAATTAAAATAATTTGATAATTTAATTCTTCCCTAAAGTATGTTACTGGCATAAATGTTAAGCAATGAATGAATCCAAAATTATTTACTTTAAATATCGTTCATTATACTAATCTGGTAAAATAAGTTTTATTTAAGAATTTTATAATTTAAATTTCAATAATGAACTGATCCTTAAATATATATTAGAAATATTTATTCGTTTTTATGAACTGATCCTTAAATATATATTGGAAATATTTCTTCGTTTTTATACTACTTTTTCAACAAAAGCTTCATTTAAGAATTGTAAAATTTAATTAATGAATTAAGACCTAAATATGCATATTACAAATTTTCATTTGTTGTTTACTAAACTATCTTTTATAATACATATAAAAGATATATGTAAAATAATTCAATTAATAATTTTTGTAGTCCCTTTTCACTTTCATCCAAGTGAAAAACGAGATCTTTTAAAGACCTTTTTAAAGTTTCTTTTATAAGTTTATCTGATTGATAGCAAATCATTTATTTAAGTTGCATAGAATCCAAATTGTGCCCGCTTCTTATATGAAGATAATTATCTAAATTAACGTTTAAGCCCACATAACTATAAATAAGTTAAATGGCAAATATAACTAGGTTATAAAAATTTTTAACTGATGCAATCATCTATGTGGATTTCTCTCATCAGTAAGACATTCCTCTTAGCCATATTCATAAGCAATTATTTGCCTCACTTATGAGATCAAGCAGCTGTTAGAGTCATTGTTATTGTTGCCACTTTCACCAAGATATTATTTCCGCACTTCTAAGAAAATATACAAGCACCCCAACCCCAAGCAACATTGACACCAACAACAAGCTCTCATTAATAGCAATAAATGCCTGACAACAGCAACATCAGCAGCAGCAGCAACAGCAGCAGCAACAGTAACAACAGCAACAAATCCCAACCGCAAGCCACTTACATGTCATTGTCAGTTGTTACATGGCTTTAAGGATGAGAATGAGGTTGGATGAGGATGAGGATGAGGATGGATGTCAAAGTCTACCCCTAAGCCGCTCTCAACCCCTCGTTAGCACAGCGTGTAAATCAGCCAAGTATCTTTCGACAACACCACACACACACAAACACACACACATGCACACCTCATATCCTTTTTGTAACGCCTCTCACTCCCTTCACTCTGCCTCTCTTGCACAGATGCTGCCATTTTTGGCCATTTTGCGCCTGTGTGAGAGTTAAGTGGATTTACGAGGATGTGGCAACATTTGTGGTTAAGCATCCGCATCCATATCCATCGGTTGCTCATGATAAATGTTTTCCAATAATATACCAAATAAAAAAAAACAAAAAAACGGAGAAGAGCAGGCAACTGAAATTGTTTCCCTTTCCTCACCATCCAAAAAAATCTCTTTTGCCAAAAAATTGCTCCATTTCAGAATCTAAAAATTATTGCACCCAAAAAAAAAATATATATGTATATATATAAAAATAAAGTGAACGAAAAAAAAATATCTTTATTGCAAAAGCAAATTTCCAAAGAATAAAAAAACGCAGATACTAAAACTTTCAAAGTTTCTTTCGGCCATGCTGAATTCCTCTAAAAAAAAAAGAAAAAAACGATACATAAGGGTCTCCTCTCCGACTCCTTCAATCCTCTGATCCTCTCTGTCGCACTTAAGCCCAACTATTGTTCTCTCTGTCTAATTTTCTCCCTCGGTTTTTGAACTGGTCGAACTGGGTACCAATTCTCATCATTTGGATTCTACCTGCATGGAACACGAACACACGTTCACTTGATTGGTCTGCAGAGGGAGGGATGGTGGTAGGGGGGGTGGAAGGGAAAGCAAGTTGAAGGTGCTGTGCGGCACGAGAAGATTGCATTTACCTGGAGGGGCAAATCCGCTGGCAACCAGCAAAACGCGAAAACGTTAATTAAGATTATGAAGTCATAAGAGCAACCTGGACGAATCTTTTCTCCCTCAGTCTCTGTGTCAGTGTGTGTGTGTGTGTGTGTGTTTGTGTGTGCGAGTCTGGACATCCTTGGGATGGTACCTTTAAGTTTTAGTTTCGCATTCGCCTTGAACCGGTTTTGGTAAGCAAGCTGCACGATCTTCACGCGAGTTGATTTTTAAGTCAACAACTTGATTTTCCAGCAATAACAAGATTAAATTATTTAATTTTTTTTTTTTCTTTTGCCTCATTTAGACAGAGGTAGAGACAACCTAGGCCGCTCTTTGATTTGCTAAAATGACGATGCAGACTCAATGTGGTTGTTGTCGTCATGGAGACGATTCTACCTAATGGCGTATTATAATTACGTTTCGGGAGGGGGTAAGCATCTTGGGGGCTCTTTTGGAGACCGCTCCTGTCGCAGCTTAAGTGGCTTTTAATGCTAATGTATCGCTTGATACTCTACATCTACAGCTCCACCTTCATTTCTTGCCTCATCCTTTTTTCTCTTTTTCTTTTTGCTTAATGAAGTGCAACCTAAGAGCTTTTGGTCATTCCATTGAAACTGGTTTCAATTATGTATTATCAATTTAGTTGCATTTTTATGACCAAATTATGATAAAGTTGTAAACTTATCGCTAACAAACAATCTGTATATCGGATCTAACCTAATTATGGTAAGCCAAACTCGATAAACCTATAAGCATATTGTTTAATTAACTAAAATAACTCTTAATTATTAATAAATACATAAAATTTCACGTGCACACAAATTACCAAGTAAACTAATTTTGACACGCAAACAAGGTACAAGCTACAAAAAAAAAAACAAACACTTAGACTAGGTGTATACCCTGTGAACTTAATATGATAGAAGAGAAATTAAAAATAAATATCTTTGCAGTTAAAGTTTTCAGTTTATTTCAGTTTATATATTTTAATTTCCTTTTTAATTTTTCTATAAGTTATAATAAATATGAAAATTATTTGTACTATAAAATATAAATAAATATTTTTCTTTTTTATATATGTATTTATAAAAGACCAACTTTTAATACAAAAATTACAGTAAATGTTTTTTGTTTAGTTTACTTTATGAATGTTTGGAAATAATTAAATTAATAGTTTAATTTTAATTATTCTATATAAAAATGATCTTTTTTGAATATATACATTTGTAAAAGGCTTAATTATATTGGTAAAATTATATAAATTCTGAATTAATGTAGTTTAAAAAATATTAACTATATTTTATTTTACTTGCCTTATATGGCCCTAACTTGGCCAATTGTAATTAACACACCTCAATTAGTAATGGGTCTCATTTTGGTTTCCAGGGGCATGTTTTGCTATTTAGAATGAGGGACTGACAGAGTTGCCATATTTCTTAAATGAACCATCCCCACCCCCTCCCCATTTCAAAGCCAGAACAGCTGCAAATGGCGTCGTTGTTGACGTTCGCTAAACGCTGCCATGCGCTTCCGTTTCGTGTTTCGGCCATGTTGGCCATGTTCGTTCTGCCACTGCTCACACACACCCGCATAGCTGTTTTAATTACTAACCCCCCCCCTGTAAATGATAGAGGAGTAGTGGGGGAGACAATAATTAGGAAACCCTTAACGAGGTACCTACCCTGCACCTTGTCTGGTTCCCATTGCCTTAACTTGTACTTAGGCAATGGGCTAAGACCATTAAATATCGCTAATGAAAATATAACTAAAGAGCAATGAGCGAGCAGCATATTCCCCTCTGTATCCCCTCTGTACCTTAATTCTTACCCTAAACTCATTTCGAATGAATTATGCATTTCAAAGCGAATATTAATTCTTTTTGTCTCTTTCGCACATTGCGTGTGAGTTGCTCTTCTCTCTTTCAGTTTTTCTATAGAGGTTAAATTTTTGTTGTATCATTCAATTTAAGGCCATTTCCTTTTGTGGGCGGTCGGTCACAGTTTGAAAAGTTTAAATTTTCATTTTAACCTTTGAGCTTGTTGCCCACCTGAACGCCTTGTCCGCCTATCCCACCACACCGCTCCCCCTTTTGGTGGGTGGTTGTATGTGGGTTTGGCAGACAGTTTGCAACGCCTATTTGCTTTTCATTTTCTAATTGAATGGAAAACTTAACAGCTGTTGGAAATCATTGTGGCTAACAGCAAAAGGTGGCATAAAACCATATTTTGAAATGCCACAACAGTTATGGCAACTTACATGAAGGGTATTCAGTTTACAAAAGTTATGAAATTAATTTGAATTATATTTAGCAAACTTCTTGAGCATTTCTTAGTAAAGTAATTACGAATTTATTAATACTTATAAATGATATACTTAAAAATTCTTAGTTTTTATTGGGTAGGTTTTTAAGTGGATGGGAATTTACTCAGATTTTGATATCAATTATAATAACAACTTTATCAAAATATTAATTTATAGTCTTTAGACAGATAATTCTTGTGCTCGATGAATGAATTATTTATAATGTATTTATATTTCATTTTTAATGATGAAAAGTAAATCATTTCTATGAAGACAATTTTAATTCTATTTTGGCTTATTTTAAAAATTCGTTTACCATTCAAAAAAATTTGTTTTGAAGAGGACAAATAAATGATAAGATTTGTAAAACCATATAAAGACATTTTAACTAACTTAAATTTTGTGAGGTTGTCTTTCATAAAAGTATATCAAATTTCTGATATCTCTTCTATAATACATTATATTTTTTACTCACGAAAATTTCGTGATGGCAAAGTTCATAAAAATATTACTTATAGAATTTCTGATATCAATTCTATAAAATATGTATGTATATCTATAATTTTAATTGAAAACAAATTTTAGAATATTTAGTAGAAGTATTATATTATAAAATTGTTATAAAATATAGGTTTCTTTTTTAATTTTTAATTAATCCTTTTTAGTTAATTTATTTTTAATTGTTTGCTGTCTATTAAAGTTCATAGACTAAAGAACTGCTCCAGATATTCTATAATTTGTATCCATAATTTATATTTTAAAAATAATATAAAATATGCATTAGAAAGATCAAAATAAAATGATTTCAATTAAGCGCAATTTAAATAAATTTAATAAAGCAAGAAGTATAAGAAAAATAAAGAATTAATTATGAAATTAAACTAAAAAGTGCTACCCACCCCCCTTTTAATCTTTAAGCACCTCGTGGTAATAGTAACAATTAATTTATTCTTTTTCATATATACATTTATTTTTTTTTAAACTTGATTATTATTAATCATTTAAAACTTTCAATTAAGTTTTTGTTCATAGTTCATAGACTAGAAAATGGTTTCAGATACATTTAGAAGACTTATATAAAATCAGTTTAAACTTGTCTAAGAACTATAAATTATGAAATTCAACAAAAAAATTACCCATTTAATAATTGATTTTCAATTTTCAAAATTTTATTCATTATTTTTATTTATTTAGTTTGATATTTAAAAAGGCCAATGTATTAAATACTATAAAATAATTAAAATATGTTCAGAAAGTCTTTCTCAAAAACATACATTTACATACATACATACATATATAGAGATTATTTTCTTTCCATGAAGCTATTTAATTTAATCTTTAAAATTTGCTTTTTAGTTCCGAAAAAAGGATTTAAAAATTTCTATAATCTTATTTTCTAAAAGATTCTAAGAACTGAACAATTTCTTTCATTAAAAAAAAAACAGTTTTAAAATTTAAACACTTTAATTAAAGACATTTTCTTTTGGTATAATCAAAATATTAAGTTTACTCTTTTGGAAAATGCCAATTATATATGTATATAAAAAAATAAACTTACAATTTGAAATAGTTGATCATATCTATGTTAAGTACCCGCTCTTTGAATAATTTTCCGCCTACTAATAAATTACCCAGCTCGAATGCAATTATCATTGAAAAATGACACATAGTTTTTCCACCAGCCAATTAGAGACACACACACACACACACATACAGATACAGAAAAAGTTTTCCATTTTCAGCCACGTACCATACAGAGTGGGTGCCCCAGCAACATGTTTAATCACATATATTTAAACTAATAACTGAATTAATTAAAATCTCATTTTTACCCCAAATAACCAACGAAACTAATTTCGGCATGAATACCCCGGTTCGGGCTAATTAATTTTTACCCTAAAAGAGGAAGAGAAAGAATATGTACTAGAATATAGTCTAGGCCAAGTTGTAACTGACTAAGCCTATAATTAAAAGTCCCCCGCCCTAAAAAGCAAAACAACTTTTACGACACTTGATTAGGGTCAAAGCGGACATTTCTTTTTTTGGGGTTTTCTTTTGGGGTTTTTTCATTCCTCTTTTTTGTTGTTGTTGTTGTTTTTCGGTTGGCCAGGAACCTAAGTAAACAATATGGCTGAACCGACGACCAGGTACACCTCTCTTTCACTCTCTCTCCCCCTCTCTCTCTTGGCATTACAAGCAGCTTGTTCCGGGACATAATTAATTCAATCTGTGCACTTACACGCTTATCACCCGCAACCCACAAGAACACCCAACAACAGCAACAACAACAACAGCAATCTAACCCTCCAATCCCAACAGCAAAGTAAAACCCAAAAAAAGGAGAAGGGAGACCTCAAGGGCGTTGTTTTGTCATGATTTTTAATTAACTTAAAATCAACCCATAGCTCCCCCGAAGGTCCAGTTACCTAAAGAGGAATGCCTTTAGGCGGGGGAAAAGGGGGTCCTTTTCCTGGTTCTGTGCATAATTTGATTACAGGGCTTATCTGTGTGGCAGGATCTTGTTTAGCTCGTTACGTGGCACAGTCGTGACATTTTCACGCAATTGTTGTGTTTGTATTTTGCGACCGGCAACCGTTTGGATGTCCTAAAGGAAGTTTATTTACACATGCTGGCGTCAGATAATAAATTGCCCCCCCCCCCCTTCTCTGAACAACAACAACAACAACCCAAAGCCACACCCACGCACTTTGCCCATCCACAGAGGGGGGGGGGAGGAGAAGTGCTTCCCCCCCAGCCATAAATGAACAACAAACATCCACAAGGATAATAAAACGATTTCCGCAACGTGCCATAAAATTCCTCAGGCAATTCAATTCAATTTCAACCACATGGAGCAGAAGCTTTTTTTCCTGGCTTTAGAGAGCAGCAGCAGGAGGATGGGGATGAGTTGAAGGAGGAGGAGGTGGTGTGTGTGTGTGAATGGCTCAACATTTGCCATTTGATCTTTTAGCAGAGCGTCAATTTGTAGTAAAAACACGCGCGCTTTTATTATTCCATCAGCCCCAGGAATAGCAAGGACGATGACGACGGGGTTGAAAATCGCAGACACTCCCTTGTGTGCCATCAGCAAATTAGAAACGTTTAGAGAAATACCCAAAAGGTAGAGTAAGTGTAAATGAGACAGACCTAGAGTGGGATGAATGAGGAAAAAAGAGATGGATGATGGAGATGGAGACGAAAGAGCAGCCCAAGGGTTGTTAACCAGGATATGGCATTTCATGGGCCATATTGGCGGGCAAAAAACGCGTAAAATATAAATTGAAAATTATTTTATTCTATTAAATTTTAATTAAAAGACATGAGTGTATATATATATATACATATACATATATAAACCAGATCGCAAGTTGTCTTATGTAGACTAGAAAGAGCATAGTAGTAAAATATTATGTAAGAAAAATCATTTTAAAATTTATAATACATATATTCTTTAAATAAATATTTGTTTATAATAACTTCAACGATACCAAAGTATACCGGAAAGTCCTGCAATATAGATACATATTTACTCATGGATATATGTATATATTACATATATATACACATTTTTGTTTAGGCTCTTAATTAGCCGTCTTTTAACCGATAAAAATTTTACTCCAATGTTATCACTAATTTTCCTTAGTAAAACACTAGAGCAAAACTTTTAAAAATCGAAAAAATAAAATTTTTTCCTCTTTTTTCACTATTTTAACATCATTGAAAATTTAAAAAATTGGTTCAAAAACTTGTTTTTCAGATTTTTATGTCGATTGAAAGCGAATTTGCTAAAAAGCAAATATGCGTATGGCTTTACAAAATCATCAAAAAATTGACTAAATTGGAGCCTTATGAAGTTGAATGTTCCTTTAAAAGACTGGCCCGATGTTCTTTAGGCTCTAAGTCGATTATTTTGTACCCAATTTAAAAAATTTCTACTCTATTATAATCGTAAGTTTGCGTAGTTCAAAAACTTCATGCAACTTTGAAAAATAAAAAAAAATTATTATTAAAAATTTTGATACAGATACAGATTTTAAACACAATTAAAAAATGCAATTTTAACAACTATAAAAAGCTATAGTTTTATCATAATCGGTCATAAATTAGACTGAATTGAAGACTTGTGAAAGTAAGGTTTCTTCGAAGGATTTTTCGAATGTTGCTTAGGCTCCAAGCTGGACATCCTTTTGCTGATCAAAAAATCATAGCTTCTTTCGTTAGTGAATATCAACATTAAAGCTTTGAAAACTGTAAATAAAAATATTTAAAAATTTAATTCACAATTAAAAAAAATTGGATAAAAAATTATTTTTTCAAAATTTGTATGCCAATTCGTAAAGACGGCTCTAAGAACCAAATAAAGACAATGTTTTATTTTATATTTTTCATATTTACTTAAATCTTTTGATTTCTCTTATAGCCGTAAACAATATTTGAGGAAAATATTTGACTATCCATTAGCATAAAATGCTATCTCAATAAAATTGCGAAAAAAAATTCAGTTGACTTTTGTTTATTAGATATGATAAAGTTGAAGCATTATCATAACTGGCCGACTTGTCTTTGATATCACCAAAACTACTTAAGCCCCAAAGATAACCACAGCATGCGCTTTAAATGTGGCAAATGGAGCACATCGATTCATCGGGAGCAAATGGAGCAACATGAACAAAAGACAAAAAAAAGATAATTGCTCTGCTATCGAAGTTTGAATACCCTTACTATTTTAGAAACTGAAATAAATGACTAATTGACGGTATTTAAAACACAAATATTTTTTAATTTAAATTTAATAAAAATGTCAATTTTATGTATCTTATACATATATAGTATGAAAATCCTATAACTTTTTGTCAAAGAGGATCTATTAATCAGTTTCTTATAATATTACTCTATAATATCAAGCAATTACTTTATAATTTTAATATTTTTAAAAAATTTATAAATTTTAGTCTTACTTATTATTATCAGAAAGTTGGATCTAAAAATATTTTAAATATATTAAAAAATAAAAAACGGGATTCAAACATTAACAATTATGTATAAATTAAATATGTACAATTCAATATAATAATATTTATTAACTTAAAAAAAGTTAACCCAAATTTTCTAAATACATGTATAAAAATTGTCGAAAAAATTGAGTTCAATTTGTGCGCATTATTAGAAGAGAATAATAAATAATATTCCAGAACTGGTAGAATTAAGCATTACTTTTTGCTTACAGTAATTTCCTTAATTTTTTTTTTTGTAATACATATATAAAAATTTATTAATCTCAAAAGTTTTATTTACAATTATATCACAAATTTTAGAAGAATTGAATACGATTTTATATAAGAAGAGCAAAATTGAAGTCAATTTTTGCATTTTATAGCGTCAATAAAAAATCATTAAATTGGGGGGTAAAAATCAATTCAAAACGTGTTTTTTTATTATTAGAATTGTACTTAAAAAATTGAGATACTAAACTATATGATAAAGGCATCAGTTTAGACAACATTATGGCAAGGTGAGCAAGTTACCTTTGATATATAATTTATTTGGACTAGACAAACAGCTTATAAAATCCAATATACCATTTGCCAAGAGTATTAAAAGTGTTTTTTTTTTGTTTGTCTATAACAACTGTATAGTTTAGACCATATATGTATAGGGACGTCAAACAGTCAGGCAAGTTAAGTTGAGTTAGTTTATCTGTTAGCCAGAACAGAATCAGAACTAGAAATGTATCGAATAGAGATAATTATGAATGATTATGCGCATGTTTGATGATCATGTTGCCTCCACAGCTGCCATATAGATGGATACCAACTGGTGGATTCGCTCCATACCCCTTTCCCGCCTATCCACTCTCTTTCCCTATATCTCTTCTCTCTGTCTCTACCTCGATTAGCTGTCACTATTGACAATTGATGACAATTATTTTATGGCCGACATGCCAACAACTTGTTAGGATCCACATTTTTCCAATCTGACCATATAGAGCGAGCGTTTTACAAGTGGCAACATATTTCTTGTCTCCTTGATTAGCTTTGATACTCGGCCCACCCAAAGCGCCAATTGTCTGCGAATTGTAAAAGAAAGAGAAAAAAAAGAAAAAAAGTAAACTAAACCAAACCAAAAGAGATACAAAGATTTCATAGACAATCGGCTTAAACAAAGGCACACAAAATGGGAATAGAAGTCACCAAATCGGCTAAAAGTCAAAATATTTAGCCACAAAACAAAAATAGACGCAAGAGCAGCCACAGGAGCAGGTCAGAAAAAGGACAACAACTGTTGCCTGTTTTTTTTTTTGTGTTTGTTTTTTTTTTGGGTCTTGCCGTCGGTTTACATCAAAGATTGGCCGAGATATATTTTGTCAACTCACAAATTGCCGTTGGCAATATCCTTTTTTGTGTATGTGTGTGTGTGTGTGTGTGTGTGTGTGTTTGTACTCCTGGTTATCCTGTTGGGCCTTTATTTATGGGGTTGTCGTGAGGGGAGAGGATCTAAGAATATTTTGCCGCCACTGATTTTTGGCCCACCCGCAACGGATTTTCTAAGCGTGAGAAGATCATGTTCCGGGAATTTCATTCACTGGCGCTTGGCTACGTGATCTCTTCCGATATGGTAAAACTTTGGCATTTATGATTGCCATAAATGGCTGACAACTAACTAACTGATTGCAACTTTGGCTCTGCTGACTGCGTGATCTCCTATCAAAAAAAAAAAAAAAAGAAAAATTTATGGGGAAGTCAACTTAACCAGTTTGGCCTTAATGATCACTAACTGCAGAATAGAGAGAGGGAGTGAGAGAGACAGACAGAGCCAGGGAGGGGGGAGACTGGAAAAGGGAAACCGTCTCGTGTCAGAAGGTAATCAAAAAATATTACACCCAGGCCAAAAAGAAACGCCCCAAAATTATAAAACAAAAATCCAAAAAAAAAAATAACCAAAAAATAAAATCACAAAAACGTGAAGTTAAATTGGAGATTGCCTGGCCAGGCCCAGGACATGCCCCCAATAATAATAACAACACAAATGATCATGATGAAGTGAATGCGGATAATGATGATGAAGGTAAAGGCAAAAGCAAAAACAGCGGCTAAAAGGAAAACCTAATAAAGCAACAAAATTTCATTTCTTAATAACAAGTCCGCTTAAGTTGTGATCGAAATTTGTTGCAAACTTATTAACTTTACTTTTTTAACTGGTTAAAACAAAAAAATAACGAAAAATCAACAAGTCTGCAATTAGCCTGATTGAACCAAGGCGTGGCACTAAAGGCGTGATTACAAGTTATGACCACAAATGTTAAAGACAGGAAAAAGACTTTGAAACTAGAAACTTAAAATATTTCTAAAAAAAATTGAAGAAAATATTTACTCTAACTTTTTATATTTATTATACTGTTGGATTAGAATATAAAATAAATAGTAGAGTACAAAAATTATTCAAATACTTTTTCATGCGTTTTCTGACTTATTCATTTTATTCTATTGATTATTATTATATATATATGTATATATATATATATATATATATATATACATATATATGCAGACCTCTATTATCTATAATAGACCTCTATTTTGTATAATGTTTTATACATTTAGATTAAATTGCTCTATATAAAACGATTCTATTAGTAGCCACCGTAAATATAAACTTCTATACTTTTTTATTTCCTCACAAAGTTTTTCCATAATAAGGCAACTTTTTTATGATTTTGTAAGACTTCTATATAATATTAATTTTTATAGATTTCAATTGCCATAAGATATTATATATGAATAATTATTTAATATATTTTATACTAGATTAATAAAGCCAAAGAACAAAGCATTAATTATAATCATAATAAATCAAATTTTTAATAAAAAAAATACTTAATAGATCGTTGAAGAAGTTATATAGAATCAGTTTTTATTTATCTAAAATTGTTCAAGAATAAATGGCAATTAATGAGAAGTTAGTTTGCGCAATTTACACGTTTTTAAACAATGAAACATTTAAAATTGAAATGATATTTAGCATAATAACAAATGTTTTTTAAAGCACCGACTTTATATGGCAAATAAATTATAAAATAACATATATTTAAAGAATCCAAAAAGCATAGTAATCTTATATTAATGATTAAATAAATTACTTTTTAGCATTAAGTAAATATGTATGTACATATATAATAATTAGGTAAATAAGCAAATATTTATTCTAAAAATTATTTCAAAAATTTAAACATGAATATGCATTTTAAAGAAAACTGTTTCAATTTGTAATGTGTTGAAATCTTAGATAATCTAAAATCAAAGCAAATTTATCAAGTTTCTTATTGTTTTCGAAACTATCTTTGTAATTGCCTCCCAACCATAATATAAATAAATAAATAAATAATCTTTTTTATATAAACACACTAAGCAAACTTTGAAAACCATTCCCAATCAATCTATCTATCTTAGTCAACTGAACCATCTTGTAGATATTACTTTAAAGTATCTTTATCTTTAATTGATATATTTAATGGATTCGAGTTCTATAAAATTCTCTAAATTGATATATTTAATTGTTAAAAGTTCTTTTGAATTGTAAATTACCCAAACTTTTATACAGATTTATTACAAAAGTTTTTTTTTGTTATTGTTATTTTGGTACATTATGTGATTTTATATGGTTTGATATTAGTCAATAGCTCTGTCTCGTTTCTTTTTACCATTGTAGATCAACTTGAGGTTAACAAATATTTTTCACAGACCACAAATTACCCGCAATAAATTTGGTGTCAACCCATGCGAACTGCTGTTTATACAAGCCAAAAAACAAGCCGAAAACTATGAAAAAAAAAAACCAAAAAGAAACTGACTCCATGAAGCAAGTCTCAGAAAACTACAAAAAAAAAAAACATAGAGAGAAAAAAAGAGTAACCTAAAGGCAAGAAAAAAAGCACATTGGTTGGTCGTTTGGTTGGTTGGTTGGTTGGTTTAGGCCATTAGCAAAAGCACTACAACAACAATGACAACACACACACACACACTAACAACAACAATAACAACAACTTGGGCCACGACATTTGACAAGGCTAATAAATGTGCTGAATTTCATATTTATGGCTTCATAATTCCAAAACAGCCGCAGTTCCAACTGAAAGAAGCCAAAACTCTGCTAGGCTAGAAAGCCCATGATGACGATGAGGAGAAGGAGAAGGAGGAGGAGTAGGGGAGTTAGGAATAAAGGTAGAGCAGCAGCAGCACCAGCAGGACTCCTAGAAGCTTTAAAAGACAGTGTTGAAATTTCATATTGTGGTACTTTGGTAGATATTCCAGCTTCAAAACTGCAAATGTTGTTATTAGTTTTTTTTCCATTTTTTTATTTTTTCTGTGGCTTTAGTTGAGTCAGAGACTCTGTTGGTTTGGGCCTGGCCTTCTCGATTCACAATAAACGCCAATTAAAGTCGCATAACACATCGGTGGGGGGGAGCCTCCATTGAGTAGACAAACAGTATACGCTGGTGGTTAGATGGGGCAGGGGGAAATGGTGGTGCAGACAGGCGACATTTGTTAATGTTCGGTTTTATTTTATTTTTTTTTTGGTCTCTGGCGGCTCACGTGAGCATAAATCAAAGAGATTAATCGAACATGGCTCAATTGCATGCGAACATGGCAATAAGCAACAACAACAACAACAACAATAATAATAACAACAACCAGCAAAAAGAAGGTAGGAGAAGGAGAGAATTTTTGAGTCATGGATCACGATGCGCTTCTGATAATTGTAATACAGGTGAGAAATTTTGACTAGAAGTGGCTTGGCTTAAAGTTACTTATTTGGTTAAATGTCTGACCAGCCTTTTTTTTGCAGCCACGAAAATGCATTTCGCATAATTACACAGACAAGTAAAGTAACCCCCCCTTCCCTTAAAAAAAACCCCCCATCCTGGCTCAGACATGTAATCAGAACGGACAGCCCGTAGGCCACTTGCAATGCCAATACATAATTTGCTTGTCTGCCATTTTTTTTTTTTTTATTTTTTTTTTTCATACCATGGCCATGGTAAGAACTGATAATTTTGATTTACAGCATGCCAGTTATTATTTATAACTTACTTAGTTAGGAGAGACTCTCTCTCTCTCTCTCCCTCTGTCTGACTTTCTCTCTCTGTCTCTAGGTGGAAAATCAAGTTAACCATTTATGGTGCATCCTTTTGGTTACCGCAATTCGAACGATCTGAATTTTGTGGTGTCTTCTCTTCGTTTCACTTCTTATCTTTGCCTTTTGCAAAATGGCCAATGGAACTACTCCGCCCCATTCACGTTTTGGCCTCAACTTTAGACTCACGTTTACCATTCGCAGGCGCAGGCGTAGCAGCGCCAGGAAATAACTTACTTTTGAACTCGAAACTCTATTAGAGGTTCCACAAACACACAAATAGAGACAGAGAGGAGGGTAGAGTGTGTGTGGGGGGGTTAGTAAGAATTATTCGTGGCATATGGCTAAATATAATTGGCCTAAAAAAGCTTAATTGGATGTTTTGTATGTTAACGTATTCTTTCGCAGACGCCACCCTCTTCTCCTCTTCCCCTTCGATTTTTGCCTGTTATGGCTAACTTAAATAAATTACACTCTAATACAATAATTATAGACTTATAAAGTCAACAAAAACCCGCATATCTTACTAAATCTAACCTTGCCCCAAGCCAAAAAACATTGAAAAAAAAACCAAAAAGAAAAAACAAATAAAAACCAATATGGTTCCCTCTTTCCCCCTCGCTCTCTCTCTCTCTCTCTACAATCAATTAAAACAAAAATCATAAATTGAAAATGATAAAACAATAATAATGTACAATATTTATGGACCCGCACAAACTAAAGTGACAAGGAAACATAGACAGAGAGGAGCTGGAAAAGGAGGTGGTACATGAGAAAACTGGTGGCAATAATTGATTGAAATCAAAGTGTAAATTGCATTGGCAGTTCCAGCAATTACCTCCAACCGAACAAGATAGAGTCAATTCAACAAAAATGGCTGCACTTAATTGTCTCAGTCTCAGTCATAACTTTTGTAGGATTCCAAGTGAGGGAGCCCGAACCATTGTACCATGGCGGCTTTGCGGTTCATTAAGCTAATTAAACGCACTGCGGCAATTGGAGTTGTTGCTGTTGCTGCTGGCCATCATCATTAAAACTGAATTGAGAATCACTGGCTGACCAATGAAGTTGTAGCCTATTAGCGACTTGGTCACTAAGCTGCATCATCATCATCATCATCATCATCATCATAGTCATCACGAGTGGACCAAAACGGACTACGAAATGCGTTCACGTAACTAAAATTGCTTCAAATCAAAATCAAAAATTCCATTACTTTAGTTAGAGTATCGCTTAAGATATACCCTCTATGAAATTGTTAAAAATAACATTGCAAAAATTTATATTAAATATTTTAAAAGAAAATCAAAAAAAAAAATTTTACTCAGAATACTTCATCTCTTATCCATTACGGTTTATAGGTGTTTCAGTTTTAGTTATTCATTTCAGAACCGTTAATTTATATCAATTGAATGAAAAATTAAATTATTATCAAATTAAATTGATAAAAAATAAATTAAAAATGAAACTAAAGTTTATATAAAATAAGATTAATGTGAAATAAAATATGAAATAAAAGAAGCATTAAGTAATATTAATATCAAGTTATATTAATATGAAATAAAAAAATATGATGAAAAATAAATATTTAATAAAATGAATAAGAAATAGAAAAAAGAAGTAAAATTTATATTAAATAAATTTAATATGAAATAAAAAAATATGAAATAAATTAATATATAATAAAATTAATAACAAATAGAAAAACAAAAGTAAAATTAATATGAAATAATATTGATATGAAATAAAACAATATGAAATAAAATTAATATGAAATAGAAAAAAAATTTATATAATTTGAAATCAAATTAGTATGAAAATAAATTCACACTTAACTCTTATTATTTTCTGTTTATATATTTGTTTAAAAAATATTTAAGTATTGATATCAAGTCAGTTGAAAATACTAGAATGTTGTATAACTTAAGAAAACAGTTATATGTATGTACATATATGTAGCAGATTTTAAAATCTAAAATTTTTTTTTGGTATATCCTTTACCTTCAAATAGCGAGTTCAAGTAACTAAATAATGAAAAACAAAACAAATTTTGGGGAGAAGTTAGTAACATAACAAGTATATATACTCGTTATTTTTCTTATTACTTGTAATCAGAAATATATGTTTATTGATTTTTTATTATTACTTAATTTTATCATATTTCTGTACACGATTATTGATGCTTAATCTTGTGTCTCTGTATCTAAACATTTTTAAGTTCTTTACTTTACATAAAGTTTCTTGATTCTATATATGTATGTACATATATACTTCTTATCAATGATATTAATGTTTTAAAGTTCTTAAATTTGCGAATTGACAATAATTAAACTAATAATAAAAAAGAAACTTGCAAAATAAATAATAGAAAATAAAGTTAAGCTAACTATTAACTTCTTATAATTTAAATTTTAAATTGAGATGCTATAATTCTTTTTTTTTTTGTATGTTTTCCTCTTATTTCTTTATTTAATTGAGAAAATTTTCCTATTTTAATCTATATTTAAAATATCATTAAATTTCGTATAAAATCATATTAAACTATTAATTAGCAAGCAAAGGATCTGTCTTCTTTTATCATTCTGCACCTATACGCTTGCTCTCTCTCTCTCTCTCTTTCACTCAACAGAGCAGCCTGGCTAAAGAAATGCAGTTGCATATAATTAATTTACATGTACATAGCCTTGAAACCCGAACACAATCGGCAAAGCAGTTGCCGAATGTCACCAAATGTTTCTGAGAGCGTAGAGGCAGATAAACAGTTAGCCGCCAACCTTACTCCTAGGCTGCACACGTGAAAAAATATTTGTACTTACTTACATATATTCATTGCTTTGATCTTAGGCAACAAGATACATATATTCTTCAAATTTATATAATAATTCTACAGATACAATATATGTATATAGTTCCATGTTTTGCCAAAACTCTGAAATTATATTAAACTTTGCCTTTTTATATGCTAACTGTTAAAACTTTAAACTTTATTGATCTAAAATTTTTACTTAACTACATTTTTTCTACAGTGTAAAGAGACTTGCATTTATTTTGCATAAGGCTTCACACATATGTACATATGTATAACGAAATTTTTTTGTGCTCTCTTTTTAAATTGAAGAGATATCACTTTATTAAGTCACTTTATTCTTACGTTAGCGCCACCACTTGTTAAATCTAATGTACCTGCTCATTCTCTCACGTTACAGGGTATCAAAGCCAACCTACTTCATGTTGCCTCCCCCGCTTCCCGCATTGCGTGTTACAGTTTTTTTTTTGTTTGTTTTTTTTTTTTTTGTTCGTATTCAACAATCATTAAAGGCAATTAGAGGCCTGCGAATTACAATTACAATTGGAGTGCGAGTCCGAGTGGGAATTGTATGGAGTCTCTTTCTGTCTGTCTATCTATTTGTCTGTCTGTTTGTTTTGTATGTCTATCTGTGATTTTGCAATAGCTTTTCCATTGCCTTCTTTTTTTTTCTAACCAGTCAAACTTCAACTCTTCACCATATAATAATGGCGTTAATTAATTGCATTTAGCTTGCGATTAGATTGCATGCTCTCGACACTTTTCAACAACAAATATTTATTTATCATTAGTTCGTTAGTCAGTTGGCTAGTTAGTCAGTCAGTTGGCTAGTTAGCTGTTTGTTTGGCTTATTAGGGGAAATTGTAACAATGGTGGCATTTCAGTTAAAACTCACAGGTATTTAACATAGAGACAGGTAAACTGTTAGCGGAAATCGGTTATTAATAAATTACTCATTAATTAAGAGAAAGCATAGAGAACTAATTAAAATACATTTCCTATACAAACAAATATATTAATAATTTAGTTTATTTTATTTCTGTAAATATTGAAATATGTATTTAAATTAAGGATTTATTTATTTATCTATTATTTATTATATATTATTATTTATGTATTATAATTATTTACTACTTATTTAAATTTTTTCTGTTTTTATTCTAAATTGAAATTTATTTGAAATTCTTTTACTGTCTTACGTATATACTTATATATTTCGCAATCTTTTCCAAGTTTTTAGAATTTTTCTTTAAGAACCATTTGTATAAATATATATTTATGAATATATATTATTAAATATATTTTTATATATATTATTTAAATACATATTTTTATATAATTAAATGGTTCATATTAACATAATTTATTTTTAATAGTTTCAGAACTGTTTAGTCTTTTCGATTTTAGGAATCTTCGCACGGTTGATCACAATAATCGATTATTTTCTTTATCGGTTAACCTATTCGTCAGTTAATTAAATTTTTCGAGTCGGATTAAATGTTTTTGATTCTAAATACTTCTCTCAATATGGGCAAAAATATATCTCAATAATAATAATATTTCTATCAATATCACTAAAAATATATCCAATCATATCTAGAAATGGAATTGTTTGTACCAAATTTCAAAAAGTTCGACCTTTCTTAACTTCTTAAAATTATCGCTTTGAACTGATATTTAAAAAGTTTTCTGAAAATATTAAAAATAATTACCAATTTTAATTTTAATTAAATGATTTAAATTTTGAACTAAAACCTTTGTTAAATTTAAAAAGAATCATAAATAAATTGTTTTTTAAATATTAATAATAATTTTATAGTTATAATTTTCATTAAATGGTTTAAAGTTTAAATAAAAACTTTTATTGTATATTGTAATCTATTATAAAAAAATTGTCTATTTAAAGTCTTCAAAATATTAATTATAATGGATTATTCTTAACTCTAATTATTGTTTTACTTTACATAAAAAATTGCGAACAAATTTTTTTAAACTTTTTTAAGTCGAAATCTACATAAAAGGCTAAACAAGTTTATACAAAATATTTGATGGATTTTGGATAATGTTGTCATCGTGTCTCTTCCCTGTCCGCCTTGCAACAATCACCGAACATGACAACACCAACAACAACAGACGACGCCACTTGATCCAATGGTGATTGTCTTCCAGTTAGCTGGAAGCCTGACAAGGCTCAGTCCCAGACAGAAATGCTTTTCTATTATCGCAGACTCTTGATCGTTGTTGCCATTGTAGTTGTGGACAACACCAGCAACATCAACAGCAGCAACATCTGCAACAACAACATTATATTGGTGACACATGAACACGTTAGCAATGGCTACCAATGAGATCTTTGGGACTAGTCTATAAAGTTTGTAGTTGGTTGTTGCTTTTTCTACTCCTTTACAATGTGCAACATTTGCATTTTTTCTTGCTGTTTAATTTGCTACAACAAAGAGAAAAAGAGATAGAAATAGATGTTAGCATTTTGGCCAAATATAAAGAAAAAGCTCATCATAAAAACCTACATTTGCCGCCTATTATGAACTCTTCGTCGTATTAAATAATTGTTTATTTTTGGTTTTGTTTTGTATTTTTTTTTTTGTTTTAATGGGCCACAGTAATCATGATTTCCGTTCGCACTATATGGCCCATAGAAACAAATCATGATGACTCTTGCTGATGGTGTCAGATCTCACACAGATCTCTCTTTGGCGTTGGCGGCATTTTGGTCTCAATCTTTCATGTGTAATTGTCTTTGTAATTCTAGAGAAATTGCAGCTTGGTCAAGGAGGAGAAAGAGTGGAGAGGGGTTGGTGGGGGTTGGGGTTACCATTTGATTTATGCGTAGAGGAATTACTGGGCGTTAACCAAAAGGGAAATGGCAAGTAAATGACTCGCTAACCAAACAGAAAATACAAAAAAAAAAATAAAGAAACATAAACAAAAATTTTTAATTAAAAATAAGGAGAAAAAAAACATTTATGCTCGATATCAGAGGAGAGAAGTTTTACAGCACCTCGTTTGGCGGCGGCCATATTGCCGGCCATTAAAACAATTCTACACATTTTCCACACACACAAACACACACACACACACTCACTTATACATACAAATTCTACACTATACAACAGAGTCAAAGTTATACACTTTAGTTGGGTTTACCCGGTACCCATTAGTGCTCAACATGGAAGCTTCGGCGCTCATTCGATTTTAATTGCGTGGCTCTTTGGGCCCTTTTTTTCTTTTTCGTGGGATTTTTGTTGTTGTAGTTGTTGTTGTTTTTGCTTTTAGTTTTCTTCTTCTTGTTTTTGGTCATTAGCGTTGGCTGCGTGTAAAATGGCCAAAGCAACTCCAATCAGTCCTCACCGCCTCAACTTCTCCCTAATAGTTGCTGGCCAGTTTTCTTCTACAAAGTTGTCGACATATTGAGGTTGATACGTTCAATCCATGAGTTTGGCTCTTTTGGTTTTTAAATCTTGGGGGCATTTGTTTGGTTGTTGGGGGGGGGGTGTTGGCTTTGGCGTGTTTGGTAGCTGCATCACATGTGCAAAGTCATCAGCGAGGCAAGCAGCAGAAGCAACATTGGAATGTTTTAGCCTGATAATGATGATATATGGCACACTATTAACCCAAACACACTCACACACACACACCAATAAAAGAAAAAAATAAACTAAAACAACTAAAAATGTTTCCAAAGAATTTTTCATATTTTTCATGTTTGTTCGTTTTGTCTTTTTTTTTTTTATTTGCTCCCCATGTTCCACATATATGTATATGTATATATATATGAATTGTAATTATTGGTTTTTGCAGCTGTTACCCATTTTGTACAGGAAATCTCGTAATTGCCACAAATTCTTTTTTTCTTCCCACTTCCCCCTATTGCCCCCTCTCCTACCCTATTTACAGGTCTGTTGAAGCAATTTGGATTGTTATGGCCATAATGAGTTTCATTCGCAATGGATGTTTCATGTCAATGGCTAATTGAATTCAATATCAAAATCATTTTTTGTAATCAAAGAAACCAATTTGAAAGTTTTCTTATAACAAAATCATGGAATTTTTGATGGATTCGAATATATTCACTTTACAAGGTTATATATTGTTTCATGGGAATTAAATATTGTTTAACTTATATTTTTTTAAGCTTCAAAAAACTCACACAATTTATATTTGTAGCTGGTGAGATAATTAAAAAGTTAGAGATTATAGAAAATAGAATAAGAAAATCTTATTATAGAAATAGAAAATCTTATTTAATTAATAAATAAAGAAAGCTGTTGGAGAAATTTCAGAATGTAAAAAAATATTAAATGTAAAATCCTAAATCCAAATTTGCTGCAAAATAAAAAAGAAAACCCAAAAACAATCTGAGTTAGCTGTTATCAGAAAACTTTTAAAAACTTTAAAAAGGGATCCATTAATCAATACTAATATTAAATAATTACTAAATGCAATAGTTTTTAAATTGTTAAACAAAGAATAAGAAATACTGATCCTTATATAACTTCTACTACTCACAATCGTAAATATAATTTTAATTATTTTCACAATTTATAAACATAGCATTAATTATTTCCATACTTGTTTTGTTTAATTGTAATATAGCATTAATTATTTCTAAATATATTTCTTAAATATTTTCATAAATGCTAAATATATCTTTTAAATATTTTTATAATTGCTAAATACAATTTTAATTATTTTCATAATCCTATAGCAAAGAAAAAAATTATATAGAAATTAAACGTATAAGCGTAATATTGATCATGAATATATATTTAGTATATTTAGTATATTCTGGCAATATTTACTGCACGATTAATATTGATCTAAACTTATCTATATTATTAGAAATATATATATATTTATAATCGAAAGCTAATACCTTTATGTTAATATTCTTCAGTTTGAAAATTGCTAGTATAAAGATAGACTAAGATTCTTTTTTAGTTAAAGTTTATTTTAGTTTAGTTCTTCTTTATTTAAAATAAATGAAAATGAAGCAAAAACTTTTAAAAATAGGTTGTTTTTTCAAATTTCAATATAAAGGCTTCATTCCTAATTTAAATCGGTTCGAATGACTTAAATAATGGCATCTTTAAAGTCACTTACACACCTTTGACCATTCAGTAAAACTTTTTCAAGTGTTTTCTCTTAAAATTTCAACATCTGGACAGAGTCCAAGTATCATTTATGATGACCACAAGTTCCAGAGTACTCCAAAAGATTAGCCCTTCACATGAACGCACGCCATTTACCGTTTGCCAATTTACCAAGAACCTGATGCTCGGTTGAGTTTTTTTTTGCTTTGTCAGCCTATAATCAAAATTGTATTTAATGGGCAGCCAAGAGAAACCGACAGAAATATCTATCTGTAACTGGCCAATTACAAGAGTTAACTTTGAGTATGCATATGCATTTTATTTTGGTTTTGAAAGCGCATCAAAAACTCACCGCAACTGTCCAACATGGCAGAGATCAAAGGGAATAAAGCCCCCCCAATCAGTCAACCAGTCATTCAGTCATTCAAATGGATCGAATTATTATTATGGCCAACAAAATGAAAACTTGAGGCTTAGTAGCTGTTTTCTCGACCATAAACTTTATGGCTGCAAAATCAATCAACTTTGCCAAATATAAATCATTTTCAAATGCTGACAGATTGGTCAGAAATTGTTTATGATCATTTCGTAAAAGGAAATTGTGGGAATTGCGGTGTCTTTAAGGTGTTTTAGGTGTTAATATTCTACCTTCCGTCCTTTTTTTTTTTTAATACTTTTGGTGTCTCTTTTTTTTTTTATATACAATATATATTTTCTGAATATTTCGTTAATCCGTAACAATCAACCGTTAAAAAGCCGACAAAACGCGCATTAAAGCCACAAAAAATCTTTATAACATCTACAACCGATCCAATCCCTTCATCTTACCAATCCTCCATTGACAGTTTTGGAAGTTGAAACTGGAAACGTTTTAAAAATCGCTGATTTATGTAATTATTCGGGGCGACAAGAATTTCGTGAGCAAGAAATGAAGGGAGGCATTAAAGAAAAACTTTTAGTATGTGAGACAAACCACCAGGAATACCCTGTATAAAGTAAGGGTATGCATAACTATATGAATTATAAGTTAGAAATTTTATGGTAAAGTTCCTTTAAGATGTTGCTAGTGGTATGTTGCTGGAAATATGTTGCTTACAATAGGTTGCTAACTATTTGTATCCAGTTATATGCTGCTAAATATATGTTGCTTATCGTATGTTGCTAATGAATTCCAGGAACATGTTTGTTCACTTTGTTGCTTGTTTAATATGTTGCTAAGCAGGTTGCTAGTTATAAAAGTTAATGAAAATCTTTTATTTAACTTTAGTATTCCAATTATTGTAAATTGTTGACTTCATTTATAAACTTAAAACTTAGAATTTTCAAGATTTTGTGAATAAATCAATACGGAATAGTCTATAAGTAGGCCCCAAATAATGCACCTGCTCAATGAAATCCTTATATACCCTTTCATCACATTTCTACGGGGTGAAAAAAAGGTTCCAGACCCAAGAGCAGACCAGTCCAGAGACCACGACCAACTGCAGCAGCAACATTATCAAAACATCATGGAAGATGACCAAATTAACTGCAGCCAAAACGAAAAAGCCAGACATAGATGGCGACGACTCTCCCCGCGTTCCCCTAATCCATCGGCATCGGCATCACTGCCACCTCCAGCTCCGGTATAAAGTCTTTTCGAGCTACCTGGCAGGTAAGTTGGTTGGTTGGTTGCTTGCTTGGCGAGGCAATAAAATTCCCTTCATTGAAATTAAGAACGAAACCAAACGAAACGAAAAATGTATTGAAAACTTTGAATGCAGTTGAAGATGGAGAACTAATTTAGCGGCTATGCAATGAAACGAGTTTTAGTTATAGGAGAGAAGTTGGTGGAATGAAGAGAAGAGGACTGACCATCATCTTCTATATATCTCACTCACACCCCCTCCACCCCTTGCATAAATGCATATAAATATTTTTATCCAAAAATGGAGAAGAAACCATTGGCAATTGCTTTTGGGATTGGGACATGAACCATAATTAAGACACAAACATAATGAATAAAAAATGTATATATACCGTTAATGAAATTGAAAAATCTAATATTCTGTTTTTATATATATATATATATTTTTTTTTTTTTGTTTTTATATTATTTACTTATATTTTTGTTTTAATTTTTATTTTTCTTTTTGTGTGGTTGTGCACAAAATGTCGAAAGTTGTTTTTATTTTTTTATGTTTTTGTTTTCATGTTTTGCCTTTAATTAATTAGCGATTAATTACGCCTTTTATCAACATTTTCATCAACATCATTATCTCTCATGTATGTATGAGTATGATGGATTATGTTTCTATATAATATATATATATATTACTGTTGCATATATGTATATATATATATATTTTTATATGCAATATATATTAATGTATAATTTTAGTTGTATTTAGTTTAGCTTTTTCTTTAATTTAAAATATTGTTTTAAAAATTAAAATTTATATATATTTATGTATATATATATATATGTATGTATATATATTTTATTTATCACCAAAAGAAACAACACACATGCAATTTTGTTTAGTTATTGTATTCACTTCATTATGATTGGATAGCGGGGAATTGATTTGTTTTTGAGAGAGAAATCAGAGTACAGAATATATATATATATACGTATATATGTATATATATATATATATATATTAGTTTCATCTTCTCTTAAGCATTTTCTTCATATGTGTATATATATATAATATTTATAGTTATTTTTTTATATGATTTTATTAAAGTGACACAACTGTATGAATGCCAATAACATGCTGAACCATTTTGATATGGGCAAAGTTAGATTGGGTCTAAATAAGTCAAGTGCGTGTGTGTGTGTGTGTGAGTGTGTGTGGCGGGTTTCGTTTTTGTCGGCGTTACAGAGACAACGGCTTTCTATTTATTCTTTTCTATATATACAATTCAGTTAACTGTTTGTATTTACATAAACATATTTTTTCTTTCGTTTTTTTTTTTCTTTTTGATTTGGGATCAACTATTTCAAAAGAAAACTTAGTACACATTTAACACATTTTTTTGTTATTTCACTTTTATACAAACTATTTAGTATGATTGCGGCTAAAGAATATTCATTCATTCATTTAATCAATTCATTTCTTTAGTTAATCAAAATGCTTTCATTTCTACTGGTTTTAATGATATCTGATCTGATCTGTAGGTAGTTCGATTTAGCTGAGGTTTCTGTCTTCTGTCTCTCGGTTAACTCTTTGTCCTGGCTCCTGGTTTGTTTATTACTTTTCTGTGTTCTATATCCTTGCAGAACATTTTTAAATATATATATATACTATATAGTTATATATACATCATACATATATAATTACCCCAGGCTATTGGAACATTAACGCTTCCAATTGAATGCTTTCAACAAATACTGAAAATTCTTTTGGTTTCTGTGGAATCGGCTTTCTATAACACAGAAGTCAAGGTTTAAAAATTATGAATTCTCATAATATACTACTTAATAAACTTTTTTAAAGATCGGATTTTATTATTTTTCATATAAATAGTGTTTAAATTGAAAGTTAATCAATTTTTTAGGGACGTTATTTTTTATTTGTTTTTATATGGATCGGTACAACTTTTATAGTTCTTGCTAGAATCGGAAATATATAGAAATTATATTATATACTAAGATATAGAAATTTCAGACTCCTATCAAACAAATATCCTTTCTATATCTCTGACTAAAGTTAATTATCATTCGAACTGCTTGAATACAACAAAAAAGTTTAAAGTGTAAACCAAAATATATTTTTTATATATATATAAGAATCAAAATTTATACCCTATATAGAATATCTCCTTTAAATATAAACCAAAATCAGTAAATAGATTCTCCTCAAGGGATTTCTATTATCGAAAGTATAAGTCCTTTGATTTATCCTTTTTTTTCTCAGATGTCACATATAGAAGCATATATAAACGTCTTTTCATTCCGATCGGAAATCTATCTAAGAAGCTATAACACTCATGGAGAAAGAAAACTTTTTAGTTTTTTAGAAATATCTCAAATAAGTTAGCTTTATATAGATTCAAATGAGTTGACTAATTCCCCTTAAAGCGGATAACTATGAGAATTTATCTAAGGGTCAAAGTTTTGCAAGGATATAGAAATGTCGATAGAACCGATATTAACTAACTGAATTTTAATTTGTATCTGTTTAAAGCGGCTATGGCGATATTAGATTTAGCTTTCATTTGTTCAACATTTTGTTTACGATTTCATTCAATTATTGTTCAGCACTGCAAATGAGTTTCTTTTCATTATATTTTGTTTGTTTTTTTTTTTATTTAAAATGTTTTGTTTTATTATTATTATGTAAATATTTCGTTTCGTTTGAGTTTTTCTCTGGCATATATACTTAACATTTTTAACATCTGTGTGTGTGTGTGTGTTTGGGTGTGATTGTATGTGGGTGTGTTTGGATAATATTTTTGATGACTGTTTCGAAAAGGTTTCTTTGCATGATTTTTAATACTGTTAATTTAGTTTGAATTTAGTTTGTGCTAGTTGCATTGATTTTTTATTTTTGTTTTGTTTTCCTTTTAAACTTTTGATTTGATTAAAAATGCCAAAACTACTTTTTCTTTTTTGTTTTTATCCTTTTTTATAATTTTTTTTTGTTTTTGTTTGCAAAAATGTACACACAGTTAAATAATTTAATACATTTAATAATATATTTAATTGTTTTGTTTGCTTCTCTTTTTTTTTTTTTTGCCTTGCTTCATTTACAAAATGTTGTTGCTTACGTGTTGGTTGTTTTTTTTTTTTTTTGAGTATATTGTTTAGGTATATATAATATATATATATCTATATATATATATATAGACTAATACGCACTATATTATATATTTTATGTAAATACAAAAAATTGTCGGTTTTTTTTCATTATCTGATTTATCATTCGTTTTGTTTAATATATAAGTACAAAATACACTTTAAAACTTAAAATGAGCGTTTTCTGGATGTGTTAAATGTTGAAATAATATTTAGAAAAAATAATGTTTTTAGCAGCTTTGTGCACAAATACTGTTTAAATAATAAGTGGGGAGTGGGAGGGGTGTAGGAGGGTGTTAAACATTAATTACTGTTGCGGGGACAGGGGCGAACATTGTTTTTTTGTACGTAAATCATTTGTCAGAATTTTACACTTTTGTTTTTGTGTTTTTTTTGTGTGTGTGTTTGTTATTAAATAATATTTTTTTTATACTGCTGCCGCTTTTAGTTGCTAAAACTATAACTAAAACAAAAATACATTGATCTGGGTAAAAAAATACATATTAAGTGATTTTTTGTTCGCTTCTCTTTTCACTTCTTTCTAACTTTTTGCAAATCTCTTGAACGTAGGACGTTGAATACTCTCTCGTGTTATTTTGTATAACTACAATCAATATGTTTATATATATGTATATATATCTATATATATCTATATATGTCAATGTGTGTGGTGTTTGTGTGTGTCTATATAGTAGGTGTGTAGGCATAACTAAATTGTAGATAATAATACAGTGACTATAGCTAATACATATGCGTACGTCCTATTCATTTCCTTTTCTTATATACAAATTCAGTTTTGCTTTCTACTAATCTCTACCAAAATTGTGCAGTTGCTTCTGTAGCGGCTGCTTCTCCTCCTAATCCTGATCCTGATCCTGATCCTGCTCCTAGTCCTAATCCTGCTTCTGTTGTTGTGGCTGTTACTAATACTTCTTCGATTTCTGCTGGCGGCATTATTGGCGGAGAGATGTTAGCCATCATATTCATCAATTCGCTAGCTGTGGAGTGGCCCTGTCCATCTCCTCCTTGTCCCTGTGCTTGTGGGTGAGCTAGTGGCATGGCGTATCAGGAATGCTTATCAGTAAGTTCACCCCAGCGAGATTCAAAGAATTTACGCATGCCATGACCCGCCTTGCCCACAGGCGAATCATCCTCATTAAACATTTCACAATTGTCAAAGATTTGTCGTACATCAACGCAAAAGTCTTCACGTGTTTTGTAGCTACAATAGAAATCGGAAAATTATAAACGATTCTTGTGGAGAATTTATATATATATATAAATATACATACATTAAATCCTGCAGTTTCTTTTTAATAGTGGACAAATCCATTGGTATTTTGATTATTTTGCGATATGTAGGAAACTGTTTTGTATTCACCGGCAAGAGAAATGGCCAAGAATCTTCATGAAGCTGGAAAAGATTACCAATATAAATAAAGAAAAAAATAAAATCCCTTTAGATTCTTTAACTCACCTCCATTTCACCCAGCAGAGTCTTACAGACGGACAATTCTTTCATCAGCTTCTTGGTGGCATGTTTCTCCTTCTTCTCCTGCTTTAGCTTCTCCTTGGCCTCCTGTATGGCATGTATATTGATGGGCGGTGGTGACATTTGTGTTGTGTTTGGAACTGTGACTGCAACTGGGACTCCAACTGATGCTACTGCTACTGGTAATCCTCCAACTGTGTTGGGTGTGGCAACAACAATTGGCGTGGGCGTACATGCTCTGGGCGAGGGCATGGTCATGGGTTGTGTTGGCGATTGACAGGTCACATTCAATGCTGTAGGCGATGTCTGCATTATTAAAGGACCAGTGACTGTTGGTGTCGGTGGCTGCAATTGTGGACCCGGCGGCGGTGGCGGCGTTGGCGTAGGAGTTGGCGTTCGAGTGGGTGTCACAGCTCTTGGTGACATTGCCGTATTAAATTGCAGGGGCTGTGGCAATGACGGAGGCGTACGATTGGCCAGACCAGCTGTAGCAAAATTACTTGGTGGCGGATAAGGTGGATAAGTGGTTACTCCGCTAGCACCAATATCAGAGTCAACCAAAGGAACTCCACCATTATTGTGGGTCACTGCTGTTGGGAAGCGTGAGCCATCAATGGAATTGTTATGATGTTGTTCATCAAATGTGGCTGAGGCCACAGAATGGGCAGGACTACAAAAAAAGAAAAGGAATGAACAATAGATTCTCTAAAGGATTAGACAATCTAATTTACCTTAATGGGGCGGGCAACGAGGTCATAGACTCATCATGCGATGAGTTCAACGACTGTTGAGAGGCGGCATGCATTAAAATTTGTTGCTGCTGCTGTTGAAGGTTCACCGTATCCACAATACCCGCTGCAATCTGCTCCAAACTGCCCGTTCCAGTTGTTATTTGTTGCTTATCATTTCGCCTCTTTGCCGCTGTGCTGGCATCCCGATCTCTACGTGATTTACTGCTACTACCTCCACTACGTTTCTTTGGAGGCGGTGCTCGAGTTATGCAGCCGTGACAATACCATTTACCACGCGGCACCTTTAACAATGGCGGTATATAGCAATCGGCATGATAGGCACGCGGACATAGATCACAATAGATCATTTTGCCCACAGGCGATGGACGATGGCCACCACAAACGATGCATTTACGTTCATTGGTGGCCTTATTCACACATTCATAACAATACCTGAAAAATGCAAATAAAGAAAGAATTAAATAAAGATCGAAATGAAAATAAAAATAGAGAATGCCATTAATAAAATTAAAAAAAAAAAAATAATAAAACGACAACAATAATAATGAAAAGGACGATAACAACGATGATGATAATGATTGATGATCATGAGAACGCGACGTTAATTAAGTGCAGAATGTTTGTAGGACAATCAATTAATATGTAGTTTTATTATAATGGGAAATCTCTTCTTTTTTTTTTTCTCTCTTTTCTTCTTCTTTTGTGATACTCACCAATCGCCATCGGGTATGTTGTCCATTTTTGGCTTGAAACAATATGTGTGATAACCCTTATCACAGCCATCGCATAGGAGTAGTTTATCCTCATTCTCGCCCGATGTACAAAACTGGCAATTCTGTAAGGAATTTGAATATTTGCAAGAGTTTGTAGTAGTGGCTGAACGTCGACGTTTCCCATTCGGTGTCTTTGTCTTGTTTTTGGTCTTTGTCTTCGTCTTTGTCTTTCGTTTTGTCTTGAAGTCGGTGTCCGAATTGGAAGCGGAAGATATGGAACTGGTATCAGAATCAAAACTTTCGTGACCATTTTGATTTTGTGCCTTTGCCAAGGCTTTTAAATTGATTTTAATGCTTAAAGATGGTGTGGATGCGGTTTCTTCTATATTTTCATCTTTTTGCTTCGTTTTGGGTGTTGTTGATGATTTACTGCTTGATTTGCACTGCTTCTTGGTGGCCTGTTGTTTTTTAGGTGTTGTTGCAATCTGCTTTTTGGTGGACTTCTTTTTGCTGCTCTTGCTTTTCGTTGCATACTTTTGGGTGTAGTCAAGTATAAGTCATGGAGTTTGTGTGTGTGTGTGTGTGTCGCGTCGAGTACGAGGGAACACAATTTTTGTGTGAGTGTGTGTGTGAGTTTGTATATATGTGTGTGTGTGTGTATGTTGGTTGAGGAAAAGGAAAACGGTAACGGGCAACAAAAGCATCCATGTATAGGTATGTATGTATATGTTTGTTATGTAAGTATGTATGTATGTATGTAAGTATGTATGTATGTAGCATGTTGGTGTGTGAGAGTATATGAAAGCATTAAATTTATTTTGAACCATGAACACCACAAACAACAAACAATTCAAACATTCAGCAAAATGTGTTAAAAATGTTGAAAAAAAAAACCAAAAAGAAAATATATATGTGTATGTATGTATGTATAATCAGAAAGGAAAAAATGACAAGAAGAAGATTAAACAATAAAAACATTGAATTAATTTTCCAGCCGATAAAAATTTTGAATATACAGTAAAAAATTTAGAGACAGATAGAGAGTGAGAAGAAAGATATATGCTATAGATCTCTACTATACATATATACAATTGCAAGCAAAATTTGGCACCGATTTCAAGCCACACATGAAAACTGATACATTTTATATGTATGTATGTATGTATATTTCCAATTCGAAAATCTGCTAATAGATTTGCTATATAAAAACGATATATTGATTATTTGTTGATCAAATTTTTTAACTGACAAACGAATATTTTAATAAGAATCTTTCACCTTGCGCCATATGAAGCATTATAGTTAATATTTCTATACAAATTGAAATTCTCTTCTTAAAATAAAAAGTTATTTCAATTATAAAATTTCATTTAACTTTAAATATTAAATCAATTACAGTTGTTAACGAATTTAAACTAAAGTACAGTTTTAACTGGTTTCTGTGGAGCACTGCTTGCTACATGCATATGAAAATTACTGCTTGTTTGATTTGATGTAGAAATCATTTTGAACCTTGGCTAATTTTACTTTTGTTTAGTTAATACCCTGTAACTATATTCAAATACTGTTGAATAGGGTCATTGTCTAAGCAGTCCCCTTACATGAGTACCCCTTACAGTACTCCTGTACATGAAATACAAACAAGTGTTAAAAAATGAAATGCAAGCAGTAAACACTTGTCGGAATTAAACTGCTTTTAATTACACTGCTTTTAAGGGATCCCTAAAGGATAAACCATTTAAAAAATATAGCAACTGATATCGGGCCAAATCTACCAACTACAATGTGATGAAAATGATAAATTTAATTGATGTGCTTCTTCTTTTTTAAAGATTTCAACAAAAAAAGGAAAAAAATTCAACCACAACAACAACAATGTAAAAATAATGAAGATTAGATAGGTTAATTGGGATGTGTACAAATATGTCTAAGGTAGTTGTGGATAGATGGGTGGGTGGTGGTGTTGTTAGGTTTTGGCAAAGCTCAAATAAAACATTAACTTACCGCCTTCATGATGCTCTTATCCCAGGCCACACAGGATTCGAGGACATATAAGGCCATGGCCAATTGGGCTGTGGTATGAGACCGAGAAACTGCATCCCGCCATTGCACTAGTCCCTTGGGTATATTCTCCACCTTCTCATCCTTATCGCTATCGCAATTGCTGGCAGGCGAGACATTGCCGGAAGTGCATTCAACTGTACCACCAGGAACACCTGTGCCCGCGGCTCCTTCCATAGCTGCTGGATTGGCGGCTGCTGCGGCCGCTGCCAATGCCATGGTTCGTTCATTAAAGGACGAGGCATTGAGGCTGTTATTGGTGCCGCCAGCACCCAACTGTTGTTGTTGTTGTTGTTGTTGCTGCTGCTGCTGCTGTAGCTGTTGGCCAATCAATTGTTGTTGCTGCTGTTGTTGGGCCGCCTGTTGCTGTTGCATTTGCAACAGATAAGCTGCTGCCGATGCCGAATTCTGTGTCTGAGTTGTGGTATGCTGATTCTGGGCAATCACAGCCAAATGTGCATCACCAGTCTGTGATCCCAATGGTGGTTTTAAATATCTCCTTTCAATGTTCGCCTCCAGATCGATAATACGCTCCCTTATCATGGGTATTATGCTAACGAAATCCTCTTCAGTCACATCCTCTTGCTCGAGATTGATTTCATTCTCAATGCGATTTGGTAATTGCCAATTCTTCAGCTGCATGGATGCACTGGCTATTTTATCCTCCAACGATTCAAGTTGCTCCAACAAAGCCAATTCTACACGTTTGGCCACTTTTGGATTCCAATCGTTTGGCTTATCGGGCATCATGTATTCAACGATTTCGGTTTCATGCTCCTTCAGTTGATAGTTGACCCCCAACGGTTGTTCCAGTGTTAGAAAACGTTGCAAATTCTCTTGAAGTTCACGCTCTCGCAAACCGGAAGGATTCAGGGATTTGACAAGTTGACGCAACTTTTGCTCATCGTTAAGTTGCCACCAGCCATAACGTTGTCTTCTTGGCACATAAACCCCATGAACCTTTTCCGGAAAACCAGCTAGTTTTACCTGCTCCAACAGACGATGCTCATCGGGAGTCATGGATAGGGGCAATGGTATATCAATGGGTATATAAGTTTGGACACTACTCAGTGACATATTGGCAATGTTATGATAATAGGCCTGAGACAGGGCCTCATCCAAACGTAACTCAATTTTGGGCTTAATTTCTACTTCACCCGTTCCACTCGTACCCGTTGCAGACACTCCAGTGTTCCCTCCGCCCGTGTCTGGCGGAACTTCAGTGCCTAAACGAAAAAACTTTTCCTCATCGGTTTTTGTATTCGTTTCAGATTTCGTTTTAATCAACTCCTCATCAGTCTCACTGGGCGGATGAGGAGAACCCAGACCGTTTTTTGACACTGTTATGGCACCCGCTGCTGCTGCTGCTGCTCCTCCTCCTGACGATCCCATTTTGGCAGCATATTCATCAATTTTCGCCTGCATTTGCTTCTCATCCAGACCACTTAATGAGAATATACACTCTTGGGTATATTTAGTTGGTTCCACTTTACACTCGTCCATGGGTATGGAATAATATTGCATATTATTGATCAAATCCCATGGATGACCCTGCAATTGCAATTGGGCATAACAATTCTGATTGGCATACGTGTGCTGTAGATCCTGTGATACAACACCACCATCCTCTGCAGGCAATTCACTGACCAATGGCACCTCACGCTTAACAATTGAGAACCATTTGGGTGAATCATCACCAATTGTTGTGGTGGACACAATAATGCAATCATCTTCCTTTTTCAAATCCATTTCGGCTTTAATAAGGCTAATATCCATTTTATCACAATTGTTGATGTTGTTTATCATCATGTTGTTGTTGTTGGTGGTGAAATCGTTGCCATTGTTGTTATTATTATTATTGTTGTTATTATTATTAATTGTGGGTATTAGTCCAGGAATGGTGGGTATCTTAATCTCTGCCTCGAAATCAGTTTTTGTTGAAATAACAGTGGGCGGTGGACCCATTAATTCCATTTCAGATTTAACTTTAATTTCGGGACGCGGTGGTGGTGGCGGCGGTGGCGGTGGCGGTGGTTCACTCTTGGGCGGTTCATCATCATCATCACCAAGATCGACAATTTCCGGTTCCACTTTATTGATTTCAGTGACATCATCATCATCATCATCATCGTCATTGACATTATCCTGTTCCACAGGAGCAACAGCTGATGGCGTTTGTTGCGTCTGCTGATCTTGAGCAAGTGTTTGATTCTCCTCCACCAATTTCTTGGCATTGCCAACATTATCTTCCTCCACTTCCATGGGCTCATCTTGTTCAGCTGTTGCTTCTTCTGATTCCATTTTCTTTTCCTCCTCTCTTTCGGTATTTTTCTCATCCAAACCCTCCAATGCCTCATGATAGCCACATATATCATTTTGTGCCGATTCCAGGGCCTCAATGAAAATGCCACCCGCCTTGGGCAGTTTCCAGTAGCGACGCCAAAAGCGATCTTGTCCAAAGCATGCTGCCCTCAACTGATTTGAGCTCTTCTCCAATGCCTCTTTGCAATTAAGTGACGCTCGAACAATCTTATCCAGCTTCTTTTGCAACTCATCGGCACTTAGGCGATTATCCTCATCTTCTTCCACATTGGTAATCTCTGAATCCAGATCGGAGAGATCATCCTCAATAATGCTAACATCAGGATGATGACCATCCTCATTAATGGAATTCCGAGCACCGCTCTTCTTGGCCTGCAAAAGGGCATCAGCGGCATTTGGAGCAACTGAAGCGACCGCCACATTGCTTGTTGTTGGCGTTGCCGAGCCATTATGTTGATAAGTGGGCGTGACAAATTCATTGCCAGCTGGCAATTTGTTCGGAGTAATCGAACATTGATCCCCACCACTGGCATTTATTTTCGATGGACTGACCAAAGAGTCGGTACCCAATGGAAGGGTTGGTGCTGGAACTGTTGGAACAGCATTTACATTTGCATTTGGAGTTGGTTGAGTTTCCTCTTTATCGTTATCCACTTCCATGGGCTGTAATGTTTGTTGTGACTCTGGATCCTTCGGTGCATCATCTTCTTTTTCTCCACCATTATTGGTAGTAGTGGTAGTGATGGTATCGGTGTTAGTGTTGGGGTTGGTATTGCTTATGGCTATTGCCGCCTCTGCATTTAGTTCCGGTTTGGAGTTCTCCTCTTCATTTGAAATGACAATAACAACGGCAGCAGCTGCATCCGCCTCAGCCTGTTTGGCCATGGCCAAACGTTCCGCATCCAATTTCTGTTGAGCCATCAGTGCCTGCATGGCTGCCTCTCGTTCCGCCTGTGCCTTTTCATAGGCCTCAATGCGTGCCTTACGCATATGAAGAGCCTTATATTTGCGCACCTTCATGTCCGTCATGTACTTCTCTTTTCTCATCTGGGCACATGTTTCCAGGCTGCCATCGATTTGTCTTAGGACCGCTTTATTCATTAACAAATCATTACAAAGATGGGCCAACATTTGGGCCTTTCGTGTCGGATTCAAGGCCACAAATGGACGATCTTTAAGATAATGCGATAACTTCCAAGTATCATTCTCATGAAGCAGCTTATAGTACTCCTGATTTTTGGCCGAATGTGTGGCTGTATCTGCATCCAATTGATGATGATCGGGCACACGACGCTCTCGCTCCCTATCCACAGTAATGCCATACATTTGACGAATCTCTCCAGTGGCTGTGGCATACAAATAAATTCTTAATATTTCCGATACATTTGAATTGGTTATATCTGCATTACGCAGGGATTGGCCCAACAATGTGGTATGTCTGCCTGGATTTGGTACACCTGGATCCTCTATGGCACAGACCAACAGATGTGTCATTACCGACAGCAACTCCTCCTCGGCATCGGCATTGCTATCACTGATCAGAGCATCATGCAAATTTTGCAATGATGGCAACGATTCCATATCGAAACCCAAAGTTTCACCGAAATTATGCAAGAACTCAAAGACCATGAGAAGATCAGCCATGGCCTGACCAGGCAATCGATTGCCAGCAATACGCTCCAAATCTGGTACAGTCATATCTTGTGGCATTTCCGAATCCTCATTGGGTCGTCGTATCAATTGTAATATATCAGCATCACGTTTACGCTCTGCCATGCGACGTTCCCTTAAAATCAAACGATCCAAAACCAATTGATGCTTCTTTTTCTCACGCTCCTCAAATTTACGACGAACTTCCAACATGCGTATAAGATTCATATGCTGACGGCGACGTTCTCGTTCCTAAAAAAAAAGAAAATTTGATGATAAATAACTAATCATTTGAGGAATTAATCGTTTACACTTACCATTTCAGCAGCCAGGAGTAATTCCTTCTGCTTTTGCAGTTCCTATAATTGACCAAATAAAAAATTTAAAGAGTTAAGATTAGTTTTTAGAATATTAAAAGAGGGAAAGAGCACGAACATCACATCTATGTATATCTAGCGATAGCAAAAGTTGACCGAAAGGGAGACCAAAAGAATATATAATTTCTATAGAGTAACAAAAACCAGATAACCATATATAGATTCATTTAAAAATCATATAGGTAGGATAAAGAATGGTCAATTGATTTGGGAAATTGAAAAGAAGACAAAGTTCAGAGGATAAATCCAAAAATAAAATTTGTGTTTTATAAAGGTTTTCGGTTTTCATTTTAAATAAAATATATCATATATAAATATAGATATATAACTATAACAATATCTAAAAACTATCTATATTTACAATAGTTGCAAAATTTTGAATTTATTTATAAGGGGAAAAAGAAGAAAATTTAATCACAACAATTTTAAACGTTTAATGCATTCTTTTTTGTACCTGTTCCTTAGCTAAAATTGCTTCCTGACGTCGCTTCTCTTTCTCCTATTTGCAAAAAAAAAATATTTATATATTTTTATATATAGGAAACAATCAAACAAAACCAGACAAACAAGGCAAAAAAAATAATAATAAATGGGCATGACAAAAGCCATTGTACCGAATTATTATCAGACTGACCTGTTGCTTCTTAATTAACTCTTCTTGCTTTAGTCTATCCAGTTCCTCTTGTCGTTTCTTGCGCTCCTTTAAGAAACAAAAAAAAAAAAGGGAAAATCAATCAAAAAAACAATTAAATTGGAACGGTTTGGAAAGAGTTCAACAACTTACTTCAATGGCCTGTTGATTTTTCAGTTCCTTCTCTTTGCGTTGTTGCTCCAACTTGGCATTCTTCTCCTGACGCGCCTTCTCCTTGTTACGTGCCAATTCCTCCTTTTGCTGCTTCTTGGCATCCCGCATTGCCTGCTGTTGTTTGGCTATCTCAATGCGTTGTTCCACATTGAGTGTTTGACGAGTAAAGACTTTCAAGTCCTCCAAACGTTTGGCTACATCCTCATCAGTCATGCGTATATATTCACCATCATTGGCATAGGGTGGAGGAGCTGGTTGCAGGAATGAGCCCACAATTGCCCGGGCAGAGAAACTGAAATTCTCACGCGTGAGACTCGATGGTTGTTGTTCCAAGTGCTGCGAGAATATAGATAGAAACCAATGATTAGCAACAATTTCAAATATTAAAAGAGGAAGGGTGGAGGATGGGGTGTCACGGATCATGTCATCTACAAATATACGATAAAGTCTCATCCTACAAACTCACAGCAAAAACCTGTCCAATGGTCTTAAGTGGTGCCACACTATTTGGTGCATAATATGTAACTTCGCCACGAATTTGTCCCTGTTTGGTCAATCCACGAATGACAGTATCTCTCTTCCATCCCAATTCCAAGGGTACACGCAATTCGGACACATTATGTATATTGGCATCCTCTGACTCGGATTCGGATAGGCCACTCTCGGCAGCCATACTCTCGGAATCCGTAGATGTTTCCATATGTGCATTAGCCTCACTCAAAGCCAAACGAATTTTCTCCTATTGATTGAAAATAAAGAAACAAAAAAATAAATTAAAGATCAATTGGTAATTGGAGATTAGTTTAGTAACATACTATATCAGCTCCCTGTTGTAGCAATTGTTGCGTGGCCAGCATGGGTTTTAAGCCAACTGCTCGGGATTGGGCTAGGAGTGATGCAACTGTATTCTTTTTGGGTTTCGATACACCACGACCCAAATTCCGAGGACGTCCTTCTTTATATGAGCTCGAATTTGATCCAGAACCAGAATTAGAATTTGATCCAGCGGCAGCAGATGAATTTCCGCCTGTTGAGACGCCACCACCCATATGTGGTGCTGGTGAGGTAACACCACTGGCGCCACCCGGCATACCTCCAGTGCCACCCAATGCAGCTGTAATCGAACTCAGACTTTGTAGACTATTTGATGAACCACCATTGCCACCACCAGCTGATCCTCCAGTAGCTCCTTGTCCACCTCCACTCTGATAATCACCGGCCAAATTGGTTACATTCGATGCTGAAGCGGATTGGGAACTGTTCTTATCCGATGGCTTCATGGATAAATTGAGGGGAGCATCGAAATCATCAATGGTTATGGGATTAGAGGCTGAGCCCACAGCTCCACTACCCATCCCACCAATTCCAGGATTGCCAGATGAACTAAGATTATTGGATTTCAGGCTTAGATTGACACCAGCACCTGGCCCATGATCTGTGGTTAGATCATGTACCTCTTTCCCTTTATTGGATAAATTGTAGGCTCCATTTGAGGTGATTGTTGGTGGCAATTTAATGACCTCGACACGATCATTGGACGTCGATGAGGCTGTCAAATCTCCACGACCATGTTGTTGTTGTTGTTGTTGCTGCTGCTGTTGGGATCCACTCTGAGAGCCAACACTGGTGATTGTTGAGGAGGTGGATCCACCACCGGATGAGCCTAATAGAGAGGATACACCTTTGGTGCTGACACCGCTTAATTGTTCCAGAGATGTGGGTAGACCACTCATACCGGGCATACCAGATGCAGCAGCTGCTGCTGCTGCTGCACCCAACATGCCATGAAGTTGTTGCTGTTGTTGGGCAGCTGCTGCCATGGCGGCATACTCCATTTCGAGTCTAGCCCGCTTCGCGGGACTGAGACCTGGAAATGCAAGTAGAGAGGAAATTGCATTTGTTGTGCTATCAAGATCTTTCTGTTGTTGGAGTAAGTGTTCGACTTGGTGTTGTTGTTGTTGTTGTTTCTGTTGTTGTTGTGTGTTTTGTTGTTGTTGTTGTTGCTGTTGTTGTTGTTCTGTTTCTGAAATGGTCTTTTTACGACCGCGTGATGTAGTACCAGGAATTTTAGGGCCAACTATGGATGAGGTGTACTTAATGATCTCCGTGTCTGGTGGTAGGCGAACTCCAAGCAAAGAAGGATGCTCACTGCTGCTAAAGTGAGATTTATATTATGATATAGTTAATAATATTAATTAATTTTAATCATTTATTACCTCATCATGCCCGCTCCAGTTAAATAATCCTTGGCTTTTCCACTGCCACTTCCCGCATTGGTATTAATACCGGTTCCTTGCTGCTGCTGCTGCTGACTACCAACCGAGTGTCCTCCAGCCGAACTAACCGATGTGGTACTGGCCGCAAATGCATTCATTGCCGCCTGCATACTCTGTTGCGGTGTCATGCCCAGTGCACCGAATTGCGACAATGAATTTAGAGCATTTAATGAGGGATTATTTTTATCACGATCCTTGTTCGACGATGAGGAAGAATTTGATACCGCACTACCACCCAATCCAGCTCCACTAACCAAAGCTGAATGGGGTGACATAAGCGGATTATTTGAATGCAGGCCGCCCATTGAGGAATTGCTGGAACTGACATTGGTGGAAGATTTGCTGCTGGACATCATGCCACCACTCGAACCACCACCCACACCACTTAAATGACCATGTAGTGATGACGAAGAGTTACCTCCACCACCAGATTTTTTGCCTGAGGAACTGTTGGAGCCAGACCCAGAGGCTGCTGCAGCCACTGCCTGCATGGCCAGCAGCTCCTTGTGGAGGGTCACAGGATCATAGGCAGAGCCAGGATTGCTCGACAGGCTACTAGTGCTTGTCATAGTGGAGGGTTTGCCATAGGCACTGGCCGTGCTCTGCAAGAAATAGAACAAGAAATATAAGTAATCTATGGATATAGATTTAATATCAATTGCATTTACCTTATAGCCACCATGTCCACCACTACTTGTGGGTATCGATCCACTGCCCGTACTAACCGATGGTTGCATACTACTCCCGGGTACACCAAATGCATGCATACTGGCCAATGCTGCAGCTGGATTAATTGCAGCCGCTGCTGCTGCATTTAGACTATTGGCTAGGCTTTGTTGTTGCTGCTGTTGTTGTTGCTGTTGCTGCTGAGCTGCTCTCTTCTCCTTTCGCGACTTGTTCGATTTACTACTTGAGGAACTTGATGAGCCACCAGCACCACCAGATCCACTACTACCCGCATTACCAACACCCAAACCGGAAGAATTTCCACCTGCACCGCCTGCAGCATTTGAACCAGCGCCAGCACCAGCCATGCCCATGGCAGCTGGCCCAAATGCTGCTGCCAAATCGGGATGAGGAAATGGTGATAGACCAGATGCTTGCAGTCGACTGAAATAATCCTGGGCAGCCAATTGAGCCATAGACCACCAGCCTGAAAATAGATTTTCACAAAGTAGAAAAATTAGTAAGGGAAAAAAAGATTAGTAAATGAAAAACTGAGGAAAATTTAACATGAATCCATATTGGATACATGTATATGGAAAATTGCACAGTTATTATTTAATTTAATGTTCTTAATATTATATGAAAAGTCTCAAAATATATTTAATTAAACCGGCAAAGAAGTTTTTGGCTTCCGAAGTAATCTATCCACGATAGATAGACTTTAGTAAGTAATTTTCATTTATTATAAATATAAACCGGAGGTGTAAAACACTATCACTAAATTATATATATAAATTATAAAAATACTATAAACTATGCTTGACCGTTTGTCGCCATTCCTAGAAAGGAAATCTCATAGAACAGCGTAAAGCGAACGGCAAGCTTAAAAAAAATGTTTACTGTAGGAGCGTTTTCTTCAAATGTTCAGCAGGAAAAATTAACCAAACATTTGCTGTTTTAACTCCATAAGAAAAAATGCAACCCTCTTTTTCTAAACCAATCCGTAGCGGGGATTTGAACTCGTTCTTCATTTTCATCTCTCATCTTTTAGTAGTGCCGGCAACTTTATATTCAGCACCACGTCCCTTTGGATATCAGTTGAGCGACCATTCAAAGGTAGTATTAACATACTTTAAAAATAATATATCTTTGCCGACATTTTACTCACTTGCTGGATGCAGACCTGCCAAACTGGCGGCCTGTGATGCCGCCACAGCCATGGTATTCTGGTGATGATGTGCTCCAGCTGCAGCAGCTGCTGCAGCAGCCATTGAATAACGATCGTTGGCAGCAGCGCCAGCAGCATTTGGCAGGAGACCTAAACCGGCAGCAGCGGCAGCATTAAACTGTGAATTGAATAGAGGATTGGAGGCAGCCGCAGCAGCCGCTCCAGTTGGGTCACGACCCCAATACGCTGCAAACAAAGAGAAACAAGGTAGGGATATTATTTAAAATGAAATTCAGGGTATATTTTCTGATTACAACACTTACCAAATAATGATGCAGCATCTAAGAGTCCGGTGGGATCATGGGGATTGCCGCCGGCCCCAGCACCTCCAACACCGGAGACGTTGGAGCCTCCACTTCCTTTATTTAAGTTTTTGCCATCGTTGCCGCTGCCATCGCCGGCATTTTTATTCATGTTGTGTTATATGGCAATCAAAATCTGAAGAAGATGAAACAAAAATAAAACATTTAAATTTAACGTTGTTTTGTGAATGGGCCTGTTAAATTAGTGTAGCTCACGAATGATACTGTTAAATTAACAGTACTCGCAAATGATGCAAGCAAAAGGAAACGCCAGAAACATGCAAAGCAAAACAAAACTAAAACAAGAAACAAAAAATCAACTTCCACAAACACACGCACACAAATTGAGAGAGCCAAGAGAGAGAGAGAGGGCCTGCCTCACTCACCACTACACCTGCATCACAGCCCTACGGCGAAAATAGATGAGGGGAAAGAAGACGCTGCGAATATTTTTAACTCATAGAAATGATAAATGAAGTATCTAAACAATAAAACAAACTTTAATTGGTTTTAACAAACAAATTCAATTTATCAACAAACACTAAAACACTTTATATACAAAAGCCCACAAAACACACATACACACGCATACAGGGGAGAAAAAAGTAGCACCAGAGAGCGAGAGGGGAAAAATGCCGTTTTTACTATGCACTTTTTGTTGTTGTTGCTTTTTTAGTATTTCTTTTCACAATTTCATTCATAAAATTTTGTGCAGGCTTTAGGCTTTTGTTTTACTCTTTTGTTATTGTTTTTTGCATTATATTTTGCATATTGTACATTTTGATAAGCGCCGCCTTCTGTTTCTGCTGCTTCTTCTTCTCTGCAGACAGTCTGTCGACCTTTTTACTTTTTTTTTATTCTTTCATTTTGCTTACTTGGTAAATTTTGTTAAGGGAATGATTTGATTACAAAATTGCATTATAATCACAAAAATGAATGAAATAATCAAAACTATGGATAATTAAACCAAAAAAAAGACGAAAATTATTATTTACAACGCGGCAGCGTCCGTTTGTGTGTGGATTTAAGCGGCGAATGAAGAATAAGAGAGAGAAAGAAAACAAGGCGAAGTTACAAGGCGAATTGAAACAGCGAGAGACTGTTAGTGTTACTGTTGTTGTTGCTTTTGACTGGACACCGCACAGTGGTTGATAATTATCGAGTTTTTTTTTTGCAAAAACTTTGTTTTTATTTCTCTATGGTATGAATTAATCATTTTAATGAGCAAACGTTTAGTCAGGCGCAGCGTCGGCAGAAGCCACAAAGGTGGGGCTGTTGTTTAATAACTGTTATTGCGCATTTTCTACTGCCAATTTCTTTACGCATCGACCGACTACTAAACCATTGTGCGACGGTGACAGATGTGCGAGAGCTTATCAAATAGACAAGAGAGAAGGGTACAGCAGGGGGGCGCTAGGCAAAGCAAATTTATAGCCAACGAAATAAAACAAATTGCAAAAACTGCTGCTGCCGTTGCTCTGCTCTGCTTATTCTTTGTCATTTTTTTTCGTTTTCTTTTTTTTTTGACTTCTTATGATTCTTTTACGGTTTTATGACAGTTGCCACACAGTGGGTTCTCGGGTCAAAACGGTGGCTTGTTCAGTGAGTGGGGGGTGGGTGTGCGGATTGGGTAAGAAGGGGGTGGCAGGCAAGTCAGCGAATATTTAACGTTGACAGAGCTTCGTTGCGCCTGCCAATGGAAAAGGTGAGCACTTTGTTGTTGTTGTTCTTGCTGCTTGGTTGGTGGTTTTTTTCTTCGGTTTTTTTTTTTGCGCTAGATATGTGTGTATGTATGTATGTATTTTGCCCATAGCGAATGACTGACTGAGTCGACTTCGACTCGTTGCTGGATTTTATACCCTTGCAAAAGAGGTATTTTTATTATGACAAGAAGTTGGCAGAAGTCTCTCTTCTTTTCTGTTTCTTTAAGTGTGTCGTAATCAGATTGAATGGCTGTAACGTATAAATCGGGCCACACAAAGGGAATGCTTAAGTATTTATCAGTTTGATTATGTTTTATCATGCGTTAACAAAGGGTATAGGCTAGCTGATGTTGTTGTGTAGCTGTGTATGTATGTATGTAAGTTTTTTTTTTCTTTTTGCCTGTCTCTCAATATTTTGTGACTGACTGACAGGCAGGCAGCAGCGGCAACGGCAGCAGCAACGTACAAATGTGAAATTCTTTTTATTGTGTACTGGCCCCGCCGCCGCCGGCTGGCGTCACTCTTCCATGCTCTGTTCTCGGCCTCCCCAGCCCCCGCTTCTTACTTCTACACCACAGTCCAACCCATCCATTCCACTGCCCCTGCCCTTGTCCCCACACCCACTCACAATACTTTTATTGTGTTGTTGCTGTTGTTTGCTCTTGATTATCTTCTCTCTAGCTCAATTGGCAGTCCGTCAGTCCAGTTTGTCGGTACATGTGTATGTGTGTGTGTGTGTGAATATGCCTCTCTGTGTGTTTGTGTATGTATGTACATACATATGTACACATATTTGTTGTATCTTTGTGTTATACACACTGATGCCGTCGTCACCGCCTTCACCTCTCTTATGGTTATATATTCGTTGTATTAGACAAGAAATTTTTCAATCAATAAGCTAATCAATTTTTCAGTTCACCAATTTGAACTGCGAATGCGAAACTTTAGGTCAAACAGTAAGTAATACAAACATATGTACATATGTATGTACATATGTATGATTCATATTTGAAAGTGAATGCAACAATTTGAAGGTTTTCTTTCTCCCTCTTCCTCTTAAGTTACTAATTCGCCACCATCAAAAGGCATTTCCGGTTCAGAATTTTACATTAATTGATGATGGTACGCCGCCCATATCAGGGTTTTTTTTGTTGTTTTTTTTTTTTGTTTTATTCGCACGGCATTTTAGTTCCGTTTCGCCTTCTTCTTTTGAACTTGTTTCTTTCTTATGTTCCAGATATGTACATATGTATGTATGTATGCATATCAAGATGTTTAGACAGGTGTGTGTGTGTGTGTCGCCTAGTGATTGGATTTTTTATATGATATAAAAATGCAAACGATAAACATTTATCGAATTAATTTTTGTCTTATATAAAATTTCTGGCTATAAAAAAGACAGTCTACACACATACATACATATATAAATATGTACATGTATGTATGTATATACATATATAAATACATATGTACATACATATGTATATTAACAATTATCCAACTGAATTATAAATATAATTGGATATCTTTTAAAATCATATACAAATCTTTAAGAACTTGAAAAAACTTTATTTTGGTTACGACATTGGTTAAGAATTGTTGCTTTTCAAACGACGCTAATTGGTTTTAGTTACCTAACAATTGCTTGTATTGTTTCTTAAGAAAATATGTATGTACATATGTATGTGTATGTATCTTTAAACAAAAATTTAACCCACATATAAACACAGATTGGAGTAAATATTCACTTCTAGGTACACGGAACTTCACTTTGTAGCATTTATTCATTAATATTTCTTTAATTTTAACGTTCATATACATACTTATGTACATAGTTTCCAGGTAATAAATATATGTATGTATAAGTATATGAAGTACAAATGTGCTTCATTAATGATGCGTCGGATTATATACATACATACATACATATCTTTCAAGTATGGCTTACAATTACAGAAAATCTCCATTTCTAAGTACGCCCATTCACTCCTTAGAACAATAAAATGCATTCTCGATTTAAGGTATTGTATGTATGTATGTACATATACATCTATACACATGTACATACATATGTACATATATACATTCATACATATGTATGTATATGTTATACAATGTACTTGTTGTTTTTTGTATTGCCAACCATGCGTTATATACGTACATATATGTATATACTTATACTTACATATATACATACATACATGTGTATTCTTTTGATTGTTGGCGGCTTTAAACTCGCGCGCCGATGTTTTTCAGTTCACTTTTTTTTCCATTTTTTTTTTGTCTGCTGCCTCTTCTCATTATTCAAGTTGACTTCTTGCTGGTTCGCTGCTTGCTTGCTGCTGCTGCTGGTTGAAGCTTTTCTTCTTCTTCTTTGGATGGTTTGACGAGGTTATTGACTTTGAAGTCAACGCAAAGGCAAAGCCATCATCCTCATCGTCATCATCATCATCATCATCATCATCATCATCGTCTGATGTCTTCTCTTTGCGATCTTTACGTCTGGCCCACTTCTGCAATATGCACAATAGCACGCCTTCAGTTGCAGACCTCAGACCTAGACACTAATGACTCGGTCTCCCTCTCTCTGTTTCTCTCTCTCTCTCTCTCTCTATCTATCTTTTTATCATTCTCGCTTGTCGAGTGCAGCAACAAGTTTAAAAGAGCTTTTGTTTTTAGCCACTTAAGAACATATATTTTAATGCCTATGAATGCAGTTGACGACCACTCTTAATTATTCAAATTATATTTCATCACTTGAAATGGAATTAGCCCAGTTCAATAAACACATTTTCACACTTTCCATAAAAGTTTCTTGAATTTGATTTTAATTTGATTATGGCGTTAGTTAGTCGGTTCAAATCAAATCAATTGCACAAACAATTTCTCAAGATAAAGATACAAAATTTTTCACTCCACTGCTGCAAGGCTTGAAAATTTAATTCAAGTCAATTTAAATTGACTAAAAATATTTTAATTTAAGCAAACTTTAAAGAGAAATTCTCTTTTCTTAAACAGATTCAAGTTTGTGTGTGTGTGTGTGCAGAAGAAAATACACACATTTAACTACATATGTATATGTACATACATATGTATCTATATATTCTTGATTACCAACATCCGTTTATTGATTTAACTTATCCCTTGATACCGGATGGATTATTTGCACTGCTTTTTATCATTCTCCGTGTGCAGATACCTGAAATATACATATGTACATATACGCGATTTTATAATTTACACCTGTTTAGTTTTGCCGTTTCATTTCTCAATCAAAAATTAATTTCAATAAGTTTTATATAGGCCACCGAAATTTGCCTTAAATACTATTAATAGAAATACATTAAACTTGTCGTATTATTTGCACGCAAGTGACTTGAATGTGGGTGAGAAAGATTAATAAAATTTTAACATAATTATTGACTTCGAAAATATTCAGTTTTTTGTATATATTAACTTGGTTTTAGGTATTCCCATTTGGGGCCAACAAATTAATTGCCACTTGTCTGTTTGTTGAAATTGATTCCTATAAACACTTTCTTTGTTTTATAATTTCTATTCACAAAAAAAATACACGTTAGGGGTTTTTTTTATTTTATTTTTTTTTTTTTAAACGGAAATCAACTTATCAAATTTTGCTTGCCCACGCCCCTCTCGCAATTGTAGTATTCCGTTTTTTGCTTATGATTTATTTAAGTGAATGTTTACTGTAAATGTGTAACGGTTGTTGATGTTTTTGCTGTTGCTCTTGCTGCTAATTCTGTTTGTGGCTGAGTAAATATTTGCCCATGCCTCGCTTTACTCCAATCCTCACCCGCATTCCCGTTTAACCCATCTCTATCCACTGACTATTTCTCACCGAACCATTTCCATCATTCCTTCCTCAGCGAACGAAACGAAATTGGAATAAAATGAAAATGCCTTCCCCGTTGGGGCCTTCCTTTTTGCCTCTCTGCTTGCCAGCAAGCTGTGTCCACTTGTTTGTTGTTGTTGCTGTTGTTGTTGTACACATTATTATCAAGGATATCGCTAACCAGTAGGGCAGAGAGGGTGTGAGGTAGATACGGCCAGAAGTTGGTTTAGAATTCAGAGTGTTTGGCTATGCGCGCACTCCAAGGAAATTGTATAAAAAAAGGACACACATAAAACTGTAAACTCTGAACCGAAACGGGGCGTATGTGTGAGTGTTTTTGTGTGAGTGTTTTTGTGTGTGTGTGTATGTGTGTGGGTTTGTATATGTTTGTGTGTACATGTGTACATATGTATGTATATTGGACGAGCGGGGGTAGATGGAAAGGAAGAACAGGAGACTTGTGAGTAAAGGGGGTCCCTGCCATTGGCGTAAAACGAACAGGAAACGACCGTGCAAGGACACATGGGCGAGTGGAAGGTGGAGGGAAAAACCGAACCCAAAAGCAAAAGCAAAACTAAAATTGAAAATGGCAACACGAAAGGGGAAGCAACAACATCTAGCAGCAGCAGCAGCAGTAACAACAACAACGCTGCCAACGCAATAGTGACAGTGACAGCGCAACGTCGCAGTTAACGTTGGCAGAGCTAGTAATAACAACAGCAACAACAACAACGAGAAGAAGACCAAACAAATGAATTTATGCAGTCGTCGTCGTATTCGTTGTCGTTGGTATTTATGTAACGGTGTTGTTGTAGTTTCTGTTGCAGTTGCTGTTGTTGCTGCAGCAGCAACAGCAGGAGGAATGCATGGGAAAGGCTCCCCAAAGTGGAAGTGGAGCCCAAACGCGAGAGAGAGTGAGCAAGTGAGAGCATGAAAGATAGAATGGGAAAGAGCAATATCAACTGCAGCAGCATCGGCAGTAACACCAACAACACCAACAACAAGGAACATTGATGTATTTGCCATTTGCAACCCAGACCCAAACTCCTGTTTCTGCCCTCCCCCACCACTCGAGAACGTGGCTCTGGGCTATGGCAACAACAGAACCAAGGCAAAAGTGGAAATGGAGGCGGAGTACGAGGCAGCAGAGTGCAAGTAGCGGCAGAAGCAGCAACAGCAACAGCCGCAGCAGCAGAGAGCCACAGCATTGCCAACTACTGCTGCTCCTTCGTCTCCTCCTGTGCTGTGATGCCACCAAGTTGGAACAAGTAGACAAATACTGAATACAGATGATGATGATGATGGTGATGAGGGTAAGGGTAAGGGGAACCTTTCTTTCTCTCTCTTTCGCACGCTCCATCTATTTCTCTTTCTCTTCTAAAATACAAGCGAAAATGTGTCCCTTGACTCCCTCCATTGTTGTAGTTGTTTTTGCTGTTGCCTGGGTTAGTTACAAAATTGTTGATAACGCCATGCAATTTCTAGTCATGTTGACCAACCAACACACACACACACACACACAGAGACGGAGATAGAGAGAGAGATACACAGAGAAAGAGGGAGAGAGAAAAACAGATAATGGGAAACAGAGAGAAAACAGTGGACAAGTCCTGGCTATGGTCACTAATACTACACGAACATATTTCTACCCGAGATTAACTGTCCTCGTCTGCTCCTCCTCCTTCTCCAACCCACAAAAAGGTGAGTTTAATTAGAATGAAGCTAAATAGGTGGATAGGAGAACCCTTTTTCCCACCCACCAAAAACCCGTGTGAGTTGAGTAGAACTATCTCTATGTATACAATTGTGTTTACTGAATCATTTTACAGATATATCTAATTAGGGCTACAAAACATGATATCAAATTTTTGACGTATCCGTTAAACTTTGGCATTAAATTTCTTCCAATCGCATGATAGTTTACAGTTAGTTAAAGGGAACAAGCAAAAAAAAAAAAACAGTTAGTTAAAAGGAATAATCAAAAAACAGTTAGTTAAAGGGAACAAGCAAAAAAAAAACAGTTCCTTAAAAGGAACAAACAAAAGTATGACCGTTCCTATTTTTTATGTGTATTTCAAATTAACTGTTATGTCATTTTCTTTCGATTCTTTTAAACTACTTTTTTTTTTCTTTTTATATACATATGTATGTATGTATATTTTTTAATCCATTTTCATTTAAGGTAACTGACCTATCTATACCAGTTTAGTTTACAAGTTATCGAAAAATTATTCATTTAAATTTCATTTTCATTTGCCACAGATTTTCCCACAATTTTATTTTTTCATTTTTTTTTTGTCTCAACCGGCTGGCGGCAGCATCTGAGATAATATCTAGTGGCTTAATATCTGTCACCCCTCTCCCTACAATGCTGTTCGCTGTGTTGCTTGCTGCCCATTTGGTCTGTTCAACATTTCTCGCCATTTCATTTCTGTCCATTTGTCCTCTCTTTCGCTCGTACTGTCTCCCCCTCTTTCTTTTCTCACCCATTCATTCAGTCACTCAAACTGTGTGTGTGTGTGTTTTTTTTATAGTATGTCCATTGCACAACTGTACGCGGCACAGCAAAAGCTTTTAAATGCTACACTGCGTTTGGGTTTTGCGTTGCGTTGTGCGGTGATTTCATTAGACAACAAATACAATTAAAAAGCTTGTTGCACGTAATCTAATATGGACAACCCACAGACGCGTACACACACACACACACACAGAAAGAGAGTAATATACACGCACATACATACATATGTACATACATAGCCATTTAATTATTGCTTAAATCAGATTATCCCAAACAAAAGGCAAAATGATGAAGGTAAAAAAAACAAACAAAAAAAAACAAAAAGGAAAATATTACTTAATCGGTAGAAAGCGAAAAAAAACATATTAAAAATACATATATTAAATACAAGTGTTGATAAGTCTAAAGGATATTAAAGAATTTGTGAATGAATTTTCATTACTTTAGATTAATTGTATTTCCACAGAGAGAATAATTTATTCCGACTTTAACTTGGTCAATAATATCATCGTTTATAAATCTGATAAGAATATAATAACTTTGGCTAAAGATATTAACATACATACATATATAAAATACCTAATTTAACAGAGAAATGTTTTTATTCACATGGGGAGCCTTAACTATGCGTGAGTTTAACTTTTCCTTTTGTAATATATTGGTCCCATTAGATTACTAATATTTTCAGAAGTGAAGTCTATTCTTATTAAATAATATGTATACAGAGTGTCATTAAATTGAGTACACTCCAACATACATACATATCTACATTGTTGGATTTATGTACATATGTAAGTATCTGGGTAATTACATAATCCAACATATTTCTCATCATGTTGGCACTCTAATTCCCTATATAAAAATACTCTCTAAAATGTGCTATGAAATACAGTAGAATCCGGTTATAACGACGGTCAAGGGGCCGACGATTTTTCGACGTTATATCTGGACGACGCTCTAACCGGAAGGAGCATAGTTTTATTTTACGATTGAAATATTGTTTCAAAGAATTTTTTAAATAAAAAAAATAAATTTTGAAGCAAATCTAAAATTAATATTCGCGAATATAATTTACAACTCGAATTACCACATTCTTTGGGCATTTTAAATATGTTTTTTTCCAAAAATCGAAAACTGGTGAAAAATAACGTAAATATACTGTTCACATTAGACACTATTGATCGAACTTATTTACGCATTAAATTTAACTTGAGAAAAAGTATAAAAATTTAATTATTTCTTATTATTTCACTGTATTTTGGCTCGTCGCTATAACCGGTAGAATTGTGCAAAATTATATCGTTATAATCCGAGACGTACTAAACGGAGACCCTCTTATACAAACTTGGATGGGGGCTAACCGACTCATCAAAATTTCGTCGTAATAACCGGACGGACGCAATAACCGTAGTTGTTATAAGCGGATTCTACTGCAAAAAATACTTCTTTATCGCAATCCTTTCTCGACGGAATTGGGTAGTGCCTCATCGGGGGGAAAGAAAACTGATTGTGTAATGTACATACATACATACATATATGTACATATGTATATCACGTTTATGTATAACTATGTATATCATAAACAATATAAATAAAGGTAAACATTAATAATAAAAGGGTTATATAGTCATGCTTAAAAACTGAAAACTTTTCAATTGCATTCATTCATTGTAGATTTCAAATAAAAATCAGGTGAGTAATAAAAATGTTTGATAAAAATTAGATAATTAAATATTTGTATTAACTCACCTCTAACAAGTTTTGTGTTTAGGGCTTAAACAACGTTTTGTACTCAATTAAGCTTTTTCTTCATAGCTTTTTTAGATGGCCGTCCGTTCTATTTGTTGTTGTTGTTGTTGTTTTTCCTGGTGTTCTTGATGTTGTTTTTTAATTTTCATAATTAAACGATTAATTTTTTTCTTTTCGTTTTTTTTTTTCTTTGCTTTTTGGCTCTCTCACTCACTTTTCATTTGAATTTATGATTTCATCTTCGACGATGGCTGCCTTTCAGTTTGTTCAGTTTAAAAGAGGGCAAAAAATGATTTTTTATTATTGAAATTGATTATTGAAATTTATGGCAAGCGTCTTGTTGCTTTTGAAGCTAAAGTAGAATGAAAGAACAAACAAAAAAAATAAATAAATACATACATATATATAAATACATATGTACATATATACATATGTATATAAAATTGGTATATGAATTATAATTTAGTGTTTCGTAGTGAAATAAAACAGATTAGCAGACGACTGACAACAACAATAACAATAACAACTATTTGCGGTATTTGTTCAAGAAGAAAAAGAAACAAAATATAATGAGAGATTTAAACCAACAGCGGCTATTTTAATACTCTTTTAATTACAATTATTATAGATTCTATGTTATATAGTCTTCTGATTTTGCAGAAATTTGATAATATCACTAAAAATCTATAATAATTCTTGATTTGCTGTGGGCAAACTTTAAGCTTTACAGCTTTATGACTAAAGAAACTTGATTCTATCATATTAATATAGATAGTTATACACTTCCTTCCATTTTTGAATTGCCAACTTCTGGCCAAAATGAGTACATTCATTTTGCAAGGGTATAAAAACGTTTTTTTTTATATCTAAGAAGAAATGTGAGTCATTTTTACGACGAGTAAGACGACGTGGCCCGACATTCGTTTAGCACTTTTCAAAAGAGGGCAAAACACAAAAAGAGATGAAAGAGGAGGAGTGGGAGGGATGGTCAAGCAGAAGCCGCAAATGTTGGTAAGGTGTGGAGCGGGGGAGAAGGGATGGTATAAGTTTCGAACAAGAAAGCTAATAAACAAAAAACCATGTCGAGCGTCGACTTGGTTGGTTTAGTTATCCGTCTGAGGCGTACAGACAAAATACATTAAATTTTCTTTCCCTCTTTCAATTGAATCAAATGCAGTTTAGACCAAACCAAAAGGGGTGAAGTAGGTTCGGAGGGAACGAGAAGACACCGATCATGCAAGCAAAGAGTCCAAAAACAACAATTGTAAAGATCTGAAGACGAGTGCGTGGGTCACTGTAGTCTGTCCCATCTGTCTGGGTTGTGCTTCAGTAAATCTCACGAAAACCAACAAAATACTTTCAAGAGAAAGCATGAAAATTTGTTCAGATAACAAACTAACCTTACCTAACTGTAAAACATATGTATATACATACATAAGTAGAAAATTACGATAACTCTTATCGTCAGGTAATGAAAGAAAACAAAAAAAAACTTTAGAAAAATAAACAACGATTATCAAGGCGGCATTAAAGAGTTTATGTAGCCTTTAGTTAAGGTTTTTTATATTCAATTTTTATATTGATTAGTCAATGAAGGATTTTTTTTTGATCTTTTAAATGATATTTAAATTCAAAATAAATTTTATTATCACTATCCGTTCTATTCTGTCACTTTTGTTAAGACTTTAAATGTTTAGAAATTAATTCAGGCTTTATACGGTATGGGGAAAATGAAACTTGGAAATTCTATATTATACTGAAACAATTGGAAACAGTCTCTTTAACGATACTGTTAATTCTTTCGACTATTCCGATTCATTGAATAGAAAAAAAATTCGCTTTGAGATAACTGTGAAAACATTCTCCAATGTAAAATTCGGTTTTTAAAAGCTTTTGGTAGACTTTACAGCATCTTTTTTCGAATAGGCCTCATACAAATTGCAGTACCAGTTGATCTATTTGTGATTAATAACCCTTTCCCTCCGCCCCATTCACATTTATCATGAACTGCTTTAACCAGTTGACCACTTTGACTTGAAAAAAAAGAAGGAAAAAACTCGAAAAAATGCAATGCCACAGGCATATGATGCTGAGGCAGGAGGCAACAACAGCAGATGGAGGATGGAGATGCATTCCGTGTATAGTTTTCTATACGGATGGGTGTGTGTGTGTGTCTGTGTGTTGTCCGTGTCGATGTGAGGGTGCCTTTGCCTGCGAATGGAATGAGATTTGAAGAGTTGGAAGTGGAAGGCCAAACACAAAAGGCAAATGACTAAAATTAAACAAGAAAACAAATTCATCATTGAATGTGCCTCAAAAAATATTTGAAGGGATGTTGATAATGATGCTCATGATGAAGATGATGATGATGATGACGTAGCTGCCATAGAAGTGCGCGGAGTAAAGGCAAACCAAACGGACAACAACATGACGAATTGTCAGTAAAACCGAAAGAGCAAAAGACCGAGGGAGGGAGAGTGAAAAAGAGAGGTGGAAAAAGGAGTGTGGAAAGAGGGAAGAAGACTGCCGGCAATGGCCACAATAAAAACCAACTGAAATAAATTAAATAATATGAAAAAGAAACACTGCAGAGCAGCGCCGCGCTGCTGTTCGTACACCCAAAAGAAAAAAAAAAATACACACACACACATACACGTACATATTATATATGTATATGTATGTATGTACGTATACAAGTCAAAGCCCAAAGGGGGAAAGGGGCAGAGACGAATCCAACCAAACACGCGAGAGTGAGAGAGAGAGAGAAGAGGAAGGGAGAGCGCACCAAAAACTTGAACGACAAACTGACAGACAAACAAAGCGCAGACGGCAAACGACGAGCAGATGGATAACTAAGAGAGACAGAGATAGATAGATTGAAAGAAACGATGGGAACGGGGTGGTGGCGGTTATAGTAGAGTAGGGGGGAGAGAATCAGGCAAAACGAAAAACCCAACTAAATATCGAAATCACAAATCCACAACCGAGAAACAACAGCAGCAACAACAACAACACCAAAAACAGCAGCAAAACAAAACAAAAAAAAAAAATTATTGTATTTTAGAAACGGAATGAGTGCGGCAGCAATGTGAACGGCAATGCCGACGCTTGCGGGGGACAGCGGCATCGGGGTAGTGTGGTAGTGGTATTCGTTATTGAGTTGTGGAAGTGGGGTGGAGGGGGGAACACAGAGATATGGAATGGAATATGGCCGAGAGCAATATTTAACGACAGACAATCGTTTAGGCCAGTCCAAGTCAGAGAAGTGAGCAGCAGCAATAAAACCATTGCAAATTCGACTAAAAAAATTTTCCACAATTTTCAAAGAATTGGCAAAATACAAAAACAAAAAAGATGAAAAGAATTTTTGCAAAAATATAGTATAGAAAAGTCAACGATGCAATTTTCACTTAGTTAAATTTAATAATATTCATTCTCTTCCGGCTTTAAATTTAATTTCCTCAAGCTAAAGTAAACTTTAAACAAATTTTTAATTGATTTAGGCTGAATTTTCTGACCCCAAGAGAAGGTTTTATGACATTGTTGGAAACTATGTATGTTTTAACAATATTTTTCATAGATTAAGAGAAGAGATTGTCTCTTTGTTAGTATTAGTTAATTTTGTCGTCAACATTGTACTATATTTATATACATATTTCGATATCTGAATGGCGTTGCCTTTGTCAGTGTCTTTTGAATGTATGTATGTATCTATGTATGTATGTACATATGTATGTACATACATACATACATATGCACTTAAATAGTGCGCATTTGTTTGTATGTGGAGCACTTAGTTGTATAAACAAATTTCAACGTCGAAATAAAATTTAGCGCCGAGTTAATATAAATTGCGTTGAAAGTGTCTTCAAAATATGCAATTTTTTTTTTGAGCGTTTTTAACGACACTTCAGTTGTATTACTGCGATATTGAAAACTTTTATCAGCTAAATGTTAATTAGAATGAAATCTTGAATGTTTGCATGCCCTCATACACACACATATGTATACATATGTATGTATGTACGTAGGTGTTTTCGTCACTCAAGATAATAAACTTTTGTTTAACAGCGATTCTAAGTAACCAAATGGTTATTGATACAAGTAGCGCGGCATCAATATAGATGCATCCCTACACATTTAAATCATTTCACGTTTTACTATCAAGTCATTAAAAGTATCTTCTTTTTTTATACCCCTCCCCTTCCTCCCTTCATTATATTCGCACTGCCCACGCAATGATTGCCGTGTTATCGTATAAGCTTTTTTTTCGGGTGTATTTAACTTCTCAATTTGCCGATCAGCGATGGAAAAAAAAATAAAAAAATAAAAAAGAAAGACCGAAACTGAACAAAGTAACAACGAAGGCAGCAACTGCGGGTCGTGTCATGCACACATTTTGATATACAGACAACACACACATACACACACAGAGACACACACACACAGAGACAGATATACCAAGATACAGATACACCGACACATGCAAACATATTCTGACGGGCAACGGCGAGCGGGCTCCACCAAAGTAGCGCAAAACCACGACACAAACCGACGACCGAGACATAAAATAAATGAGCGCCGCCGCACAAAACATGTCTCCAATGTTGTTGTTGTTGTTGTTGTTATTACTGACTTGGCCTGACTGTGGGGCTAGCCGGAGTCCGTCTCCGTCTCCATCACCGTCACCGTCTCCGCTTCAGTCTCGTTGCTCAACAACCAGCAACAACAACAACAACGACGACGTCTTTGTAATTATTGATACATAAAAATAAGTGAACAAGGCAAACGCGAGGCAAAAGCAAAAGCAGAAGAAGAAGAAGCACACAAAGTTAAGACAATTGCAGTGCAACAGCAACAATAACAGCAGCAGCAGCGGCGACGGCGCTCACTTTTTATTGCAGCAGCAGTTACAGCAACAACATTCCCTGACATTGGTCAGTTACAATCACTATACATATATCGCGAAAATCAGCACATTATTCATTTATTTTCATCACTTTTCAGATATCTGAACACAAAATTTTGTATCCTTTTTTTCTTATTTGTTTTTTTTTTTCTTTCGTTTTTTTAGCCTGGTGTTTCATTCCATTGCAGGAATATCTTTTGCGGCTATCTGTACTGTTTGACTGACAAAAGAAAATGCGGTGCGAGAGCTCTACGCACACACGTACACACATACTCGTGCACACATACAGATACACTCATTTATATGAATGCGAATGCCTGATGTTCGCTTGGTTGAGTTCGCCGCTGCTGTTGCTGCTGCTGCCGTTGCTTCTGCTGCTGATGGTGCTGGTGCTGTCGTTTGGCTGACTTGGCCCAAACGTTTTTCGTTTTGCTTTTGGCATTTGTGTATCTGTATCTGTCGCACTTCCTGGGGCCCCACTGCCGCCGTTGCCGCATGTTCTGCTTCTTCTTCAACTTTTTCGTATACTATTGGTGCTTTTTCTTTTCTTTTATTTCACATTATTTCTTTCTTTTTGCAATAATAAATATTGATATATGTTATACACACATACACACACACTCACACACATACATATATATGGATTGTGTTGGGAGGCCGCCGTTATTGACGCCGCCGCTTCTTACACTTCTCACTCACATTTCATTTATTTCCTTTTTTTCTTTTTTTTTTCTCAGCTTTTTTCGCTTTTATTTTTATTTTTTTCCGTTTTGTTTGTTTGTTTGTTTGTTAGACGACGATGACGACGACTACGGCGACGACGACGACGTTGACTCTGAGGGCTCTGGTTTTGGATTGCCTTTTGCTTTAGATTTTGCTTGCTCCACCGACGAGTTACCGAACTAAACTAACGACACCATCAAAGCTGAAGCCGAAGCCAAGTGTTGGTTGGCACTGGCAGCAGCAGCAGCAGCAGAAGCGAAGTAAGCAGCAGCAGCGCTGCTTTATGGTAGATGGATGAGATAAGAGGGGGTGGAAAGGGAAAGGGAAATGCTGAAGGTGGAGACGAACCAGAGTGAATGAGAAAGAGTATGGGGGGAACAGGCGGCTGGCTATGGGAGAATACAGACCAGAGGAACAGGAAGAGAGAGGGGGGCTACAATACAACGATTATATGAGAAAATTTATTCAACATTTAACGAATGTTGTTGTTGTTGTTTGTGTTATGTTCTTGTTGAGTTGCTGTTGTTGTTGTTGTTGGTTCAAAGGTGTCGTCGTCGACGTCGTTGTAGTCCGGGCAGCCAGCCAGCATTTCATTTGTATTGTTTCCATTTCTTTTTACGGGTAATTAAAAATTTCCTACAATAACTAAATCAAATGAGAGCGCAGCGACAGCCGCAGCAGCAACTGCGGCGGCAGAAGCAAAGCCATCAGAAGCAAAGGAGTACATCGAATTGAGGAAGTGAATAAGCAAATTTCTTCTTTTTTTGGCACTGCATTTGAGTGTATGTGTGTGTGTGTGTGGGAGTAACAGTAAAAGTGGCTGGGGTAGAGGTACTTTTGCAGCGGAAGTGCGTGTGTATCTTGGTGTTGGTTCTGCTGCTGCTGCTGCTGCTGATGTCTCCGCTGCCACGGAAATGTAGCAATGCAAATTGACAGGTGAAAATAAATGAATAGCAATGAAGAAATTGACAAAATGAATATACTCCCTCCTATATGTATATTCCCCACTCATTCTCTTTCATTTTCCTATATCTCACAATCCAATTAAATTTAACAGTTTTACAGTTGGAGCAAAAAAAAAAAAAAAGAAATAATATAATCAAAGTGTTTCCTTTAATTACAGTTTAAAGTAGTAAACAAGGTACAAATATTTACTTACAACTTAAAGATATTATTGAATATACATAAATAAAACAATTTAAAACTTAAAATAATTTTTTTTTGTTTATGTTTTTGTCATTTTTAAAGTATTTTTATTTCTTTCATGCGATTCTAATGAAATTTAATCATTTTTTTAAATGTTGTCTAATAAAAGAGGTGATAAATCATTGTGTAACCACACAAAATGAAAACAAGTAAAAGAATAAATTTCACAAAGGTTTCTTCTGTTCTAATTCTAATTTCCATCACCCCCCCCTTTTCACCCGTAGGTCATATTCAAAAATTCGTTTCATATTTCAGTTTTGGACTACAAATTCAATATTAATTTGTTTCTACTTGGCTTTTGTTACAATTCCATTCATCGAACCTTTTTTTTCGGTTGAGAACTTAAATTTTATTTGTAAATTTTGCTTCTACTTAAAGGGTTTTTTTTTTTTTTTGGTTTTTTGTTTTTTATTTGAGTTTGGGAAAGGGTATTTCAACATTTGCTAAAGCTGCTGTAGAGGACCCTAAAGGCAAAATGAAACGTAAAAGGGCAAAAGGGACAACATTGGAGAAGGACAACAACGATGGAAATGGTTGAGATGGAGGCGCATTCGAGGAGTGCAAGAGCGAATGGAGAAAGGAGGACGATGCAAAGGAAGAGAAGAGAGGAGCAGAAAAAGGAGGAGAGAATGCAGACAAAGCAGCATTGGCACTGAGGCGGTCTGATGTCGAACGTAGCCTGCCAGTTGGTTCGTTTCGCTTCAGTTTGGTTGCCTTGTGGGGACACATACATATACATATATACACATACATACACACAAATATATACACAGATATACAAGAGAAACGATGCAGAGAGATAGAGTGAGAGGCTGTGTAGGATAGGCGGCAAGTACAGGAGCGGGTGTGCGGGTGCGGGTGTCGGTGCGGATGCAGGGCAAAAGTTGTTGCTGCCTTCTGCCCTGGTGCTGGTGATGCTGTCGCTGAGCTGCTGCAACAACAAGCAAAAGGCGAGCGTGCCAACTACAACAACAAGGATTACAATTCAAACTTGCTCGTCAGCCTGGCTGGCTGCCATTGTCAAAAGGGGCATGATGGCGTGGCTCCGGCGAGGGGGGAACAGGGCAGGCGGGCTGGTACACAGAACAAGAAGAATGAGAAGTGGAAATAAGGGAGTGGATGGGGATAAAGGATGGAAGGGAGGGGGGGGGGGGGGGGAGAGGAACCGCGCCGTGTCGTGCCAAACCAGCAGCCAGCAGAAGGTGGCATGACCAACAACAGCAACAACCAAGTTTTGCTACCTACCTCCCCTCCATCCCTCCCTTTAACCCCCTCCCCTGGTAATCATTCCATTCTTCTTCTTCTTGCCTCCTCGCGTTCTGTCCGAAGTTGCATAAAAAATGTGCGGAAGAAAAAATTTATAAGTACATGCGTGTGTGTGTGTGTGTGTATGGGTGTGTGTGAGTGAGTGAGAGAATGAGTGAGCTTTTTGCCAAAGTAAAGGAAACCTTGCGGCTTCTACCAACTGCGGCCCAACGGCAAAATAAATGAGCTACACGCACAGGCACAGAGAGAAAAAGACTGGGAATTGTTGAAGGGCGGGGGGGGCGTAGAAGGCAAGCGGGAGGGACTTGTAGGAGCGGGGGTTGGTAAAAGGGAAGCCAAAGCCAGCTAGCCAAAGCGTAGCCCACTACACAAACGAGCAATGAATTTTTTTTCTCATTTTCTTTTTTTTTTTTTTTCTTTTCGTTTGGTCGTTTTGTTTTTGCTTTCGTTAATTTTCATCAGTTTCAAGCACACAAATGACTGAGTGAGTAATTGGGGAATGGGTGCAGAGGCATTGAGAGGGGAGAGGATAGAAGTGTGTGGGGCATAACCTCAGTGGAACTTCCTCAAAGTCAGCTAATTGGACCTGTAAAAGTAAAGCTTTGTTTTATGTTCTTCATGTATCTCTTCAGTGTCTTTTGTCGTTCCTGTCCCCTCTAGATATATGTATGTATGTATATGTACATATGTATGAGTGCCCCAAGAGGCTCTTCCTATCAAACAAGGTGAGAAACTGTGAAAACGATAATGAATAACGTTTAGCAAATTGTTAAGGTCATGGCAGTCAATAGAGGGAGATGCGTAAGTCAACTATTTAGACAATATATATTTTTTATTTAGCTCTTATCAAAGGAAATTTTTAAATTGATAATTATTATAATCTTATATTTTGTATCATTATCTGAGATTAAGATGAGACGAAAAGAAAGGTAAAGGACATAGACCTGGAACTGGTTTATTATTGTCTTTAATTGAATTTGGCTAATAATCATCTAATTGTTCCTAAATTGGAAAAAGCATATTGTTATACCCTATAACCATAGGTTAAAAGGGTATTAAAAGGTATTTAAGCCGCTAAAATGAACATACATATGTAAAAGGCAAAAGGAAAATTTTTGACTTTACAAAGTATGTATATGTATGTATATATTCTTGATCAGTATCAATAGCCGAGTCGATTGAGATTTGTCCGTCTGTATGAACACTGAGATCTCTGAGACTATAAAAGCTAGAGCAACCAAATTTGGTGCTAACATCCGTCTAGTGTCTACGCAGATCAAGTTTGTTTCAAATTTTTGCCACTCCCGCTTTAGCCGTCGCAATTTGAGAAAAACGTATAACTAGAGCTATATTAAAGATATTGCATTCTTATTTGGCACACTTAATTAAAGAGCCAAAATGCATAAGCTAACCAAATTTAGTCGAAATCGGACAATAAGTATCGGAGATATACGTATTTCCGTTTTGTACCGAAACGCCCATTGCAACATAGGCTGTTAAGAGTGAGCGAGCTAGCATGCGTTCGCTGTTACTGCATGCTAAGAGAATATTGTTGTAAATTGATTGCGATTTTGATCGTTTTTGACTTTATAAAGTACCTCTACTTGCTTCATTTATTTACGCATTGATTCATAAATATGTTAGGGTTGCCACCCTTTTAACAAGAAAAAACAATTAACCGACCCCCTCCCTTATCAATGACCAATTTAATAAATCCCCTCACCACCCATCCAGAATTTACTTTTACTTGGATTACTTTAATATACAGGGAAAAATAAACAATTTAATGAATGTAATTAATTTGCTATCTTTAAACGTTCTTTCACTTATAGCAAAAAACCTTTAAACGTTTAATTCTATTTACTATTTTTTAAATTACAATTTTATGGACGTAAAAAATTAAACTATGACTTTTTGGCCCTTTAACTAAAATTTATTGCTACCTTTAAAGGCTTTTAATTTCCATCGAATTAAGTTTAATGCGACTTTTTGAAGCACTTGTTAATCTGTTAAATATTATTATGTTTTCATTTTGTTTGTAATAATAAAAGCTTATATATGTATGCACATATGTATGTATACATGTATATATACAGAGTATATATTTAGCTAATTGTCAAAGCAAAATCAATTATTTTACTTCTCTAATATTGAGTAATTAGTGGAAATTTGATATATATATTTATCTACCTATTTATGACCATTCTACTTGATGAATTATTGATAGGTAGGCAAAGGCAAAGGCGAAAATGATTTTCACGATGATTCTCAGTGTGTGTCTCTCTCTCCCACACACACTCTCTCTCTCTTTCTCTATGTCTATGGCTATATCGCGTTCTTGCTCTTATCTTACTCATTAGTCGAATGATATATGTAGTATATGTATTTTATATGCAGACATATATATGTACATATCTCAAGTAAAACTAATGAGCGGAGCGGAGTGCCACGCCCACGCCATGTCCACAAACGCACACACACACACACACACACATATACATACATATATAGGCACAAATGCAGCTAGCTTAGCCTTTGGTTGAGCCATGCAAATTACAACAATTTCCGTACACACATGGCACAGAAATAGATACAAAATATATACATAACTACAACTGTATATATGTATATACATACATATATGCATATGTATGTATATATGTTTGCATATAGTTAAGTGTGTATCTGCAGCGCCAAATGTCTAATGTATCTCACTGAGGCGAGGCTGCCGCCAGAGGCAGAAGGAGGTTGGTAAGAGGCAACGGGCATCAGGCAGGGTAGGGGAGGGGATGGGTGGCAAGGCAGCGTCAAGTTTTGCAGTTTCAGTGAGTTTGGCTGAGTTTTGAGTTTGCGTTTGCTTGGTGACAACCTCGTCGTTGTCATCGTTGTCATAGTCATCGTTGTAGTTCTTGTTGTTGTTGTTGTCGTCTCAGCATTTGTATAATTTGCACAATAGTAAAGAAAATGCTCGCTGCGCAGATACAGATACAAATACAACGGGGGCAAACCGATGCAGTCAGAAGCAACAACAACAACAACGAGAATAACAACAACCATCACAGCAAAGCAGCGCAAAAGCGACATTGCAAAGTTTTCGCTGCACATACTAAGGCAAAAAGGAGGCAAAACTAGTGATGATAGAGAGAGAGAGAGAGAGAGAAGGAGAGAGAAAAGGAAAGGAAGGTATACCACAGGGACAGGGGGAGGTGAACAGCAACTAGCAACTGAGGCACATCCGTGTTGCTGCTTCCTTGCCTGGCCTCGCGTTTCAACCAAGCACACACTCACACACATCCATACACACACACACATATAGCTATACACTAGACAACACAAGTAGAGAAAAAAAAAGAAAGGAAACAATCAGTCAAAAAGGATTTGCAACTTATGGAAAATTTCTTAACTTACTATGTACATTTTCTATCCATTATACAGTTAATATACATACATACATATGTAACAAGTCGCTATAACGGGTATCCACTGTGGCTATAAACTCTTTGTAATTCTTAAAATTAGTTGCTTTATTTAAGAATTAATCCCAATTCAATTGGATTTTTAAGTGTTGCTTCTATGTTGAAGAGTGTTTTTGGTGCACTTATGGCTACACACACATATACAAGCATACCAATACACATATGTATGTATGTATGTATGTGTACATACAACTCACATTCACACACATCCAGCATATAATTTTCATTGGATAACTGCCGCCCAAAAAGCGTTTTCCAGTCTATGGGCTATGGCTGGGACTCGTGTTTGCCTCTTATCCTCTGCCTTCCTCCTTCTTGCTGCTTCTTGCCACCACACATACAACCACGAAAATGCCGCCACTTGCGCGCCCTGGCAATAAGCAGGATTCAATAGACGACGACGACGACAGCGAAGAGAAGGACTATAACGACGATGCCGCCACTGCCTGCTCCTTCTGCTACCTTGCCCACCCAACACACACACACACACATACACACATACACACATTCAAACACATGGACAACCTTCACATAATGAAGTAGAGCAGCAGCAGCAGCAGCAGCAGCAGCAGTAAAAGCAACAACAACAACACAAAATGCTTTACAATGTGCTTCGGGGTTGGTCTGAACTGAACCCAACAACTTTGCCACTGCCTCAGACTGAGTCTCAGCCTCAGCCTGGGCTTGGGTCGAAGAAATCGTTGTCGTTGTCGTCGTCCTCGTCCTCGTCGTCACCATCGTCTCCGTTCAACCTAACAACAACAAAAAAAAGCCACAGTCGAAGCAGCAACAAACAAAAGTTCACTTTTAGCTTCATTTTGGTTTAGCGCAAAGAAGTAAAGGCAGGCAACAAAGAGAGAGAGAGAGGGGAAAAAAAAAAGGGAAAATGTGTAAAAGATAATGGACAAGCCTAGAGAAACAGATGAAGCAAGCAAAGGTGGGGAGGGAATGGTGTCTCGCCTCTCTCTCTCACCCTCTCCTCTAAAAGTACTAGCCATTGAGTAATTAATGATTTCTTTCCTCACACAACAACAATTCAAGTAAAAAGCTGGAAAAAAGTGTAAAGATATATAGGAAAAAAAAAAACCAAACAGATGTCGGGTAACTTCAACCGAAATCCGTTAAAATAAATTCCAATTGAAATCATTGAAACTTGGGAATATTTTTAATTTATTTCTTAATAATTATAATTGAATTTTTATTGGTTAAAATATCTTCTAAGTTTTTTTTTGAAACGTGAACCTTTTGTGATAAATAAATAAATAAATGAAGATAATACTAGTTGATAAAATAATAAATTTATAAATAGAATAAAATTGCAAAAAATTAAACCCTAAATGGATAAAATTTCAATCAACTTGTGACTAGTAATAGAAATTCATTCCACAACTTATATATGTATGTACATATATACATACATACATACATATGTATGTAAGTATGAATAAACACACACACACATGCAAACAAAGACCCGCTTAGCTCAACAAACAAATGCAAAACGTAACAACAACAACAAAATGCAATGAAAAACCAATGAAAAATTGTTTACACTAGCAAAAAGGCGACACTCGGAATGGTTATCACTGATGATGGGTGGCAGAGAAGGCAACGAACAGGAGACAGGAGGAAGCGAGATAGAGGAGGTAGGTAGGCGCTACTCTCTCATCTTTAACATTTCAATTTTCGATAGTGTTGCTCTAGCTACCGTTTCTCTCTTGATCTGCTTTTACCACCAACCCCCACCCTCTTCCTCCCTTACTAACGGCATAAATTCAATTACTGCCAATATTTTCAAAACCAGCAACAGCAGCAACAACAAAATGCAATTTTCCCGTTATATATAAACGAGACAGAAAGAGCGTACGTATGTGTGAGATAGAGAATGAGGGAATAGGCAAAAGCCCTTTGGTTAGTGTAATTTTTTGCACTTTTAGCTAGGGCCCAAAAAACAAATAAAATGAAATGAAATGCCAACTGCTGTTGCTGCTGCCACATCTACCCATGCTTACTACACATTTGCCGTTACCCCCTTAACCAATTAGTGTATGTGTGTGTGTAGTTGTGGACAAGGGCGGGGGTCGGTCAACCAAGTGACATCAGTCATTCCAATTCGATATTTGTTTTAAATGTTGTGTACCCCTTTCATTCTCTGTTACTGGTGCTAGTGCTGCTGCTGTCTGCTTTCATTTCCATTTTGATCCAACTGCGCTGCCGATTCCATTTCGTTCTCACGCCAAAAAACTTTGCCGTTGTTACCGCGCATCTCCTCAAGGTGCAACTCTTCGAGAAGTCTTTGACTCAGCCTGAAACAAATGGCAAATGGTTGGCTCTCTTTTTTTCAGTCCAATCCAAAACACATACACGCACACAGACAACGAGAACAGACACAGACACACATATGTATGTATGTATGTATGAGAATAAGAATGGGACACCAACCTGCTGGGTGAGGGAACAACAAGAAGTGAGGATGGGCAATGTGTTGTAGCAGCATTTGTCGCCATTTATTTACACGATTAGAAATCGATTTTATGCGTTTCGATAATATTTCCAATATATATACATATGTATGTATATGTACATATGTATGTATGTATATACACCCACACATATAAATATATATGTATGTACATCTGTACAATGTACGTATAAAATGGCAAAGAAATATAAATACATACTAAAAGGGATGGAGGTGGATGAGCATGGTGTGTGTGATATATGTATGCCGTTATAATGATTTATGTAAGTTAAGCTTATGGGCACTCGCTTACGTACGTACATACAGATGTAGATATGTATGTATGTTTGTTTGTATGGAACAACTGAGCGGGTGTGTGTGTGTGAGTTTGAAAGTACAGCGGGGGATGGCATGCGACTTTCAATTGAAATCGATTTCTATGTTATGAGAATTGGAATCTAACCTAACTTTCAAGTCTATTTCATTTTTATTTTTTTTTTTGCGTAACCTTAAAGTTTAGCATGCACTTTTATTGATTAAAAATCAATCAAACAACTGATGCTATTTTATTAAAAAAGTCGGCTGATTGGTTTTGTCGAAAAACTAAAGACTTTCAATACGTGTCCCTAATCTGGGGCCGATGAATGATAAGACGACCCTAAAAAGCTTAATATTGTTAGGTGTTTACATATGTATGTATGTACATATGTACCATGTGTAAATACATACATACATATATCTCCAAAATTGCTGATCAAATCTATTTACATACAAATACTTGAAAGTGTCGGCATGCTTTTTTTTATAGGTGAAAAACTTTACAAATTTAATAAACTTGAATAAAATTACTCAATTATTTATTTCGTTATTTTATATTGTATACAATTTATGTACATATGTATGTATATTTACATGTACATATACATATGAACCTTGCCTTTAAATTTCTTTGTACATTTCAACAACTCAAAATTTTACTGAAAAATTCTTAGAATTTAACCGATAAGATATAATTGCAAACAGTATAAATATTATGTCTATACTTTCCTATATTTGTATTATTTAAAAAAAAATCATTCATTTTCAAAACAAGTGAATAATTTCCAAGAAATTATATATTTGATAAGATTTCACATTTATTTGTCTATCGGTTCTCATGGCAAGAGGTTTCCCTAGAACAAGCTCAATAATCAACCTTATGAATCATTAATCATCGTTGAATTTAAAGCCCAGGTTAATTAGACAAACTTAATATTTGAACAACAATCAGTAGAGCTTTAATAACTCAGCAAAGTGCACACACACACACACACACACACACATTATACATACATATACATAGACAAACAAATAAACATAAAAGCAATTGATTAACAACTAAAAGTTCAACAACAGCAATTAACATTTGAAAAAATAAATTCAACACTAAAAGACGCCGTGTGTATGATAGAGAGAACGCAAGGGAGACAGAGTGAAAGAGATGGAGATTGTGAGACGCAGAGAGTGGAAAAAAAATTTGTGCTCAGTCATTTTCGCCGCAGAAGTTGAGGTGCAAAAGAAACCAAAAAGAAAGACAACAAAAAAAATATATATATAAAACAACAAAAAGACGAAAAAAGAAGGAAAAACCGTATAAAACACAAGCCAAAACTCAATCCACTTGTATCTGTGTGTATATGTGTGTTTTTGCATGTATGTATGTATGTGTGTGTGTGTGCTCACAGGTCTCGGTCTCGGGTCTGTGACTCTAGTGCACAAACTAGCTCCAACAAAAATAAAACCCTCCACCACCCTCTCCTCCTTCTACAACGCCACACCACCACTAACCAAACTCCATTCGTGCGCAAATCTGAAATAAAAGCGCGCAGAACTCCAACAGTGGGACTGATGGATTGTATTTGTATTTGTATGAACCCCAATCCACACACCGCACACACACACAAACGCATGCAAGAGAAACGAAAAACACAGAGGAATCAGTTTGTCTTTGCGTTTTGGCTTTGTCTTTGCATTTGTTTTATTGCTGCTGCTGCCGCTGCTGCTTCTGTCGCTGTCGACGTTGTTGTTGCTGCTGCTGTTGTTGTTGTTGTGGTTGTGTCGTGTGCCACTCACTCTTACCTACAAATGGCTGAACTCTGCGTTTCATTTTCGGTATTTTTTTTTTTTGTGTACGGGGTCGGTATGTTTCAGTTTGAATTGAAACTGAACAACAGAAATAATAACCAAAAATTCATTTCGCCAGGAGCGGGTAAAGTGTAGGGATGCAAAAAAAATAAAAAGGGTTACCAATATAAGCGGAACGTAAATGCATCTGTTAGGCACACAATTGTTGATTATGGATAGAAGAAATAAGAACTTAATACACGCAAAGAATTCACAAACACCGTATTTAACCCATTCAATTTGCCCTAATAATTTAATTACTGGCATTAAATTGCAATCACTCGTGTCTTAACTTGTAACACTTTATTTTGCCTGATATGGTTAATCAACTAACAATCGGAACACTTCTAAATATGGCAGCTAGAAGGGTTATTTCTGCACTTTCATTTTGTTTTAAGGGTAAGAACGAAGTGCTATTAATTAGCTAAATTTTCTTTACTTTTTTCTTGGATTCTGTCACTGTGTGTTTTTGCATTTTAATTTGGTTTTTATTGTTGTTGTTGTTACCCCTGAATCTGAAACGTTCTTTCCGCTGTGTTTGTCGTTCGCCGGTCATAAAATTAAACACACTCTCACACCAACAACAAACCAAGCAGCACACACACACACGAACACACAGTCATAATAACGGAGGGTAACAAATTTATGAAGCTTACCTGTCCTGTGTAAATTTGTTGTTGGCCCCTGCCTCTTATCGCTTTAATTTTTTTGTTCCGTTTTTATATTTTGCTTCACTTACAACAATTTCGAAATTTCAGCCATTTGGCTAGAAATTTTGCACACACATACACGCACACGCATACGAACACATTAAAAATTTTCTTTCTCTCGTTTAGCCGTGGGCGTTTTTCTTTTCTTTCTTCCTTATTCTATATTACTTTTCTTTTCTTTCTTTTTTTTTCTTTGCAATTTTCACACGCTTTGGCCACAAAATTGTCACTGCACACGCGCAATTTACAGCGCTTTACAACAAATATTTATATAGCGGCTTTTTCGATTTGTACTAATTCAATTTCTTGGGTGCTGCCATTCACTTGCACTAATCAGCTAATCAATTAATTGTTGATTATAATAATAATGATTTAATTTATTGGTGTTTTGGTAATAAAATTACCAAGAGCCGCAGTTACGTCCGAGTGGTACGACAGCGAGAAAACGAATGAAAATGGAATAGAAATGAAATGAAATTGGAATATGATGAACATGAAATAAAATGGATATGAAATGTAAATGGAATGAGATGGAAATTAAGCGAAATACTCTCTCTGTTATCATGTTAGTTAAAATGATCATGTTAACTGTCTGCAAGACAATGGTGAAAATTGGGAAAATTGTTTTCGAAAATTAATTAAGTTGTTGATAAATTGGATCATTAATATTTGCTGAAGCTTTGAGGATATAATATGAAAGAAGAAGAATATAAGTTGTATAATTTAATTAAATATATTTTCTTTACTATTACAATTTCAACAATCAAAATAAAACACTTAAAAATTAAATGTCATTGGATGTACAGGAAAATAACATTTACTTTTGGTCAACTGATTGGCAAGCCGCAGTAAATTGTTATCATTATTAACAAAATTACCGTCATAAATTTCCGTGCAAAGTGTTTTGACGCGTTCCTTGCCTTGGGTACAAATGGCGGTGGCAGTGAGAAGTTCATGATCCGCCAGCGGCAGACCAATGCAGTAGGAACGGGATGAGCGTGCTACACTGGCCCACATGGCATAGATCAGGGTAGAGATTTCGGCCAGACGATGCATTTCGTTTTGACGTTCCACCACAGAGTTGCCATGTCGGGTGAACATTAGTTCCACGGCCATACTAAGTCGTGCCACCGATTGCTCAATGCACTGGGCAGCCGGATCCAATGATGGATGAACATGATCAGATAAATGCATCTTTGTTTTCGGATTGTCAATGCTTGCCGTATCAAAGAATTTACCAAAAATGTGTCCAGGATGGAAGAGAGGATTACGAGATTTACGTACGCCAGAATTCATAGCTTGCTATAAAGGTAAATAAGAGATTTAATCAAGGATAAGATCAAGAAACTTTAAGGCTCAGACTTACACCAGCATGCTGTAGTCCCGACAAAGCAATAAAAATGGCCAACGTATCCATGGATTCGCCTAGGGTATACAATTGTGCTGCATTCCTGAATTCCACCTCAGACAGTTGACCCTTATGGAGACTCTTGGGTCCAATAATGTTTACATTTTGGGTGGCAATTGTATACACCTGCTGGAAGGTGTAATATTTTGTAATTGCACTCTCCAAGGTCACATCTTGGCCCTGAAATTCATCCAGGAGACCAGCTGTAAGATAGAGCATGCTTTCCATGGCGTATACGGAACTCAAAGCCCGTGATAAATGCACTCGAGTTAGTTCCAAATCCCTGAAAAAGTATTAAGATATTAAAATATTTGCTTCACTTTGTTACTGCCACTTACATGATCTTAGTGCCGCATTGTGTTGTATCCACACTGTATTTAGTCATCTGATTAAGTAATTTTTTGGCCAAGGATATGCCCACTTGACTGCCACGCAAACGGGAGGCACGCACCAAATGTTCGCAGTAGCGATTCCCCTCATTTGGCAGGCCTATGATATGCTCATCATTTAACTGGACATTGTCAAAGTGAATAGAACGCATTTCAACGTCCGTATAGCCAAAGGTTTCATGCGCCTTGCCCAGACGTACACCAGGTCGATCAGATTCCACCAAAAATATGGTTGAACTACGTCCCAATACACCAGGAACATTCGATTGTTGGGTTTGAGCCAGGACGACAAAGAGTTGGCGTTGTCCTGGAGCTCCAGTTGCACAGATCACATACGCCTTCTCTCCGGATAGAGTCCAGCAATTTGTTTCAGGTATAAATTTAGCATGGGTATTAAAATAATCCTCCTCCGGTGGATTATATTCATAAATGGCCTCGGTTCCTATTAAATTACCCTGAGCCAATGCTTGTAAATAGCGATCCTGCTGTTGCCTGGAGCCACCATCTCTAATTAGATCCACTACTACGCGATGACTTTGCAATTGTAAAGCCAAACGGGCGTCATGTGAGTCCGGTTCACTGGCCATTAAGCTGGCACTCCAACCGTATCCCTGACCTCCATCGTAATCCGTGGGCACATTTAAGCCATAGAGACCCAACTGCTTCACGTTCTGTACCTGCTCCTGCTGATCTCTGGACTCCTCAAAATAGGATTTCAGTGGGAGAAGGGCATTCTGCAAGTTTGCCATCTCCTCGCGGGTAATTACCTCTGGATAGCCCAACAATTCCTTGTCCACGGATCCAATAAAGAAATTCTTCACAAGTGGCTCACGCTTCGGCAATTTTTGTACTTGTTGTTCATCAATCTGAACATCACCTGTTAATAGAAATTTATAAATAAATTTCAAGATCAGTTTCTGTCACAGCACATGGGCATGGCTTTCAGTACGTTACCATTGTTTTTGTCCGGCTGTTCGCCGGTGTAAATTGGCGAAGCATTTTCCTGCTTTGAACCGGGCGAGAATGCAGATGCAGTAGCAGATGGGGTCACCTTGGTGCTTTTGCCGCGTACCAAAAGGGAATGGCGTATCCTATGATTATTTAACAAACGAATAAAGCTGGAACGCATCTTTGTTCAGTTGGGCGAATAGCTCTTGGGTAACAAAAAGGAAAAACGAAAGTGTGACCTTAAATGCCGGTATTTTCAACATTTAAGTGTTTGGTAACACTTTTTGTTGAGGCGAATTCGGCTTAAGACGAATTGATAATTCAAATTTTTGAAATTGAAATTCAAAATCTTGGCAGATGATGCAGATTCATAGCTTTATCATAAAATGTTATAAATGTTGAAAATATTTAATAGTTTAATTTAATTATCATTGCCAAATTCTTCCTTCTCCCATTCGTACTGTCGTTCTACAAAAAAGATTTTATAAGCAAAAATTTACTTCTAGAGATATTGATTAATAATTCTGGCATATTTAATTAAAGTTGGATAACTATATACTTACATATACATACATACATATAGCTGTTATGCAAATTTCGTTTAAAGGGATTCGATTTTTCGATACAGCCAAAGTCAGACTTTGTCCTATTGCATATCCTCGATATGTTTCTCCAAGGGTTAGCTATAAATGTCCAGAGAACCCTCGCTGGAGATGACTTGAAATTTCATATTCTAAGAGCAACAGTTACTAAAATTGCTTAGACAATGTTCAAAATCTATGTCAGCCTGCCCAACTTACAGATATTTCAAATTCGAATATAAGCTCAAGATCGATTTTAAGTCCGGCTTTGATCAATGAGAATTTTCTAAAAATATTATATATATATTGTCGATTAGTCGCATGATTTTTTCTTCATATAAACACACAGTTTAAAAGGAAATAATTACGATAGTAATTTAAAGATATATAATTCTTATTTTTTTTTTTAAGTTTTCTACATATATTCCTAAAATTTAACACGATTTATAATACAGAAGATGAACAACAAAGCTATATATTCTATTAAATCTATGTAATAATGTATATATATTTAGTTATTTTCGCTTGGAACGTGATCCACTTCGGTCATGTTGTAATCGTTTGGGTGTGGATACCCTCAGATGTCCTGTGCTCATATTCATATCAAGGGACAAACGTTTCCGATTCGGTTGCGTTCGAGTTGTATTCCTTGTGGCTACACCGGGTGTTGTCCTAATGGTAGTGCTTCTAGTGCTCGGTCGTGGCAGGGATTGCGCTTGCTGTGTTGATGACCTTGTCGATCGTGGTGGATTTTTATTCTCTTTTGCTGAGGAATTGCTACCCGTGGGACTATTTGTACTTGTGGTCGTTTGCTGGCTCCTCCTAATGGGCGTATTAACATCTCGTCGAATTTGCTTTGGCAAAGGTGAAACCGATGGTTGTCCAGTATTACTCTTGGTTGGTGGTGAACGGCGTAGAAGACGCTTACGACCATTACGCACGGGTGTGGGACGATCCATGTGAAAAACCCTTTGCTAAAAAAAAAAAAATTAAACAAAAACAAGAAAAAAAATTTGTATAAGCAAAATTTTACAAAAAAAAAACAAAAAATTAAATATGTAATTAAAATAAAGGATCTAAAGGATTTGGGTAACGAAGTGCTTTTGGCTCTATGAATTACTCTCTAACCGTGATCTTAGTGAAAGGAAACAATTTGTGTTTGTTTAGTCGACTTTTCTTCGATTAAATTGCAACATATTCTGTAACTTAAGCTTAAAAACAATTCACTTTCATTTAATTGTCAAGGATTTGAACTATGAACTAAGGTGGACAGTTAGTGGGTGAGCTGTGAGCCTGTGTGAGTTGATGTTGTTTGTGCACTAGATCTGCATACGCATTCGCCGGGTACGGGTACTCACTTTGGCTCCACTACGCAGCGAGCGCAGTCGTCGACTGACATCGGGTGACGGTGTAGCGGCAATAACGGCTGGTGAATCCAATAATGCGACCTGGAATACAATAAGATATAAATATATAGATTTACATAATTAGAAGTGGCAAAATATTACTTACTGGTGATTGAAATTCTGGTGAGGAAGAACTTGTTGCTTCTTCTATTGCGGTCTTTTCCAGTTCTGGAGTGGATTCCGTTTGCTTTTCAGGTGTCTTAGATGCCCTAGCCATGGCTTTTTCGAGTCGTTTTTTAGTTTGCGGACGATTGAGATTCTTTTTACTTATCTCATATGCTGGCTCTTGCTCTGAATCTGCTCCCTCTTCCGTTTGGTTAACAATATTGAGCAAGGAACGACGCAAAGAAGGTAGGCCAAATGATTGCTGCTCTTTATTGGAAGATTTACGTTTTGTCGCTGGAGAAGGTGTTGTTGGAGATATTGATGCTGCTGCAGCCGATGTTGATTGTGTTAACATTTCATTCTCAACTGGAGGAATTGTTTCATCTGTTTCAGCGATGATCTCTAGTGGTGTTTCTGCCACCACTTGGCTATCTTGTCCTTGTTCTGTGCTAATGGTGACCACTGTGGCTGTCTCACAATCTTCTTCCTGTTCCAGCTCCTCGCCACCACTCTCCTGACCCTCTCTGAGAGTGGCAAGTGGAGGATTAAATCGTCCATTAACCATATCCTTAAAATTTATAATATTTTGTATCATGCGAGGTTCCAGTTGGCTCTGTAATAAAAAATAAAAGTTAGATCTGATATAATTTAACTATATCTATAAACGCCTTTGCTCACCTTGATCAGGCTATCCGACAATTCCAGCATTTCCGTTTTTAATTGATGACTTTGTTGTACATTTAATTGCAAATTGATTAACTCCTTAGCCAATAGACGGCACATTTCCTTTCGATCTGTATAGTAATTGTGTATATAGTCGAGGAAACTCAGTGCTATTTTATTATGTAAATGATTTTGCGGTGTGCTTCGCTCCTGTGTGGTCAGGCCAATAAAGAACTTGATGACATGAGATGGTTGACCCTCTTGGATGGGCAGATCACTATCCATCATTGTCCAAACGCAGGGCAATAGACATGGTTCCAATAAATTGGCCATTTTATGTTCAACCATTTGTTCAAGAAACATTCCGAGAGCTTGATTAATAATCGGTTCCGTATTTGGATTAAAGAAACGTTTAACCAGTTTCTCAATGACATCGGGACGATCATTTAATTGCCCACGTAAAACAAGACGACAAAGACCACGTACCAAAACCAGACCAATGCCCTTATCCTCTACACGTTCCATAAAATGAGCCATCATGCCAATTATATCTGAGTTTTGCTCTTGAATTTGTGTTTGACTGCGCTCATCTTCAAGATCGTATGGCTCCACCATGGTATAGAGACGACGTCGCTTCGTTTTAGATACATTGACATCCGTGACACTAGTACTTGTATTGGCTATACCTGTAGGCTTGAGATCCAAGAAATAATTCAAGCCATGATGATCAATTAGCTCCAGAATGCAAAGTGCCGATGTCTCACATAGACGAACATTATTATTTTTACAGAATTGATCCACCAAAAGTTCGAATACCTCTTTGGCATATGGTTCATAGAGGATGCTGAATGTGGAGCCACATTTAATGGCCACCTCAAAGATATCCTCCTCTGTAGAGGCCAAATGCCGGCAGATAAAGTCCTTGATTAGTAAATGAAATAGAAATTATATAATAATTGAATCAAATAAGATTATATATATATATTTACCTTATATAGCTTACAAATACTGGGCGTTAGTTTTTGTACATGTTGCGAGGCAACCATATAAAAGGTTATATATAATCCTTTTAGTACACGCTCCTGCTTGGATAATTTTGGACGCTGTGGCAAATGACCCAAATCATTACCCTGCCGCTCCAGTAATGGTCGTATCAATTCAGTATATTCTTCTGTTACAGCATTCTTTTCATCATTAGCCGCTTGTACACGAATATATTCCTTTTGCCGCCAATAGTTTTCCTCTTGCTCCTCCAAATCCAAAATTCGTACTTTTAGTGTAGAGATTTTTGTCTCCAATGCCGGATCATCCAAGTCGGCCAGCAACTTATTGATTAAACTCCGATCGTGTACCAATTCATTATGTTTTGCATTCAATTCGCACATTTCATAGATAATATCCAAGAAATATTGCATACGGGTATTTAGATCGAGAATCAATTGTTCCATACACCTTACAAGAATCTCAATAATCTTGCGATCCAAATAATAATCTTTTAGCAATAATGTGATCAATTCACGCATATTAATACGTCCGATTTCATCACCCAAATCATATGCCTGCAACATATTGACCAAGGATAATAACATACTTTGAAATTCCAATTGGGCAAATTTATCCATATCGGGTTTCTGGAATTGACAGAATCTAACATAAGGAAGAAGGATTAGTAATGGTTAAATAAATTGCTATAATTATTTTACTTACTTTTCCACATAGGCACAGAAAACTGTCAATTCGGGCAGGCACTGATCCGCAGCATCATCGTTACTCTTCTGTAAATATTCACTTAAACATTCCCAATATAGAAGTGATTCCACAGTGAGTGATTCATGGGGTACACAACGATGCAGTTCACAATCTTCGCTTAATGGTAATTGTTTTAGCAACATTTCTGTATCATTTTGTTTAAACATCTCCTGTAGCATTTGCTTGGACACACTACGAAAACGGCATAAAGATTCCTCATCCGAATATAATTTCAGAGCTGCAGTTAAGGCAATGAAATTCTGTTGATATGATTCCATCCAAGCTTTTAGCATACATTTGGCAACAGTTTTTCGTATATTTTCTGAACTATCGTTAAGACCATGCTCCAGAATTTGCAATCTCTGAACAACTTTATACGATCTAACTGGATAATTGCACAGATTGACATAGGTATGTCGACGCACCTTCTCATCGACATCGCTCAAACGTTGAAGTATATGAGGTATGGTTAAATAATTTCTACCCATACAGGTAACAATACATTGTCGAACCATGGGCGAGGGATCGGCACTCAAATGATATTGATAGGCACATAGTACAGGATCATTTGGCTTATCGGGCATCTGTAGACGTTGCATGGCTAAAACTGCCTGTTTTCGTACACTGGGAGCCACATCTTTGACCCGATCCAACATATAAACCAAGATTTCATCACATTGGGAATCATCCAGTGCAGCTTGTGGTCCCAGTTGCTTTAATATGACATTGACAAACAGGCAAATGCGATAACGCACATGAGGCAATCCCGATATGGTCTAAGGAGGAGGAGAAAACGGTTAGTAAGAGAAATAAATTGTAGATTATTGATATATTTACATTTAGACACCAATGTAATGTATCTGCCAGTATGGGATGTGTATGCTCCGATTCAAAATTTGCCACAAATTTAGCGCAAAAGGACATGGCTATGCTTCCATGTTCATTGGTATCATCCGCCTCCAATATGGACTTAATGGCTTCTATGAATTTATTAACGAATACATTGTGATCGGTCTGGAATAAATTCAAATAATATATGCATAAATATTTATTAATCCTGCTGCTTAACACTACACAACCCCCTGCCACCACTCCTCTCTCACTCACCGCTTGGTACAGTTGCTTCAATTCCTTTAAATACCGATTGTGGTAGGTCTCCGTTTGTTGGGCTCGTTCCAATATTTTATACATTGGCTCATCGCGTGATGGGCGTTGACCTTTGTTCTCTTTACCAGCTTGAGCAGCTCCATCTTTGGCTCCTGCCCCAGATGAACCCTTCGATTTGGCTTTACTTTTGTTTTTGTTAGCTGCGGCTGTAGTTGATATTTTTGATGATGTCGCCTTTTCTGCTGCCTCTAGGGCTTTCTCAGCTGGCGTTGACTTTTCCTTTTGCGTTTTCCCCTTCGTTTTTTTAACCATTTTATTTGTTTTTCACTTTTGATACGAATTTCAATTGTTTACAACTAAAAATAGCACAGAAATTAGTTAAAAATTTTCAAAATGTAGCGTCGCTTTCTTAGTGGCATATTAGTTATTGTTAGTGTTGCCAGAATTTTGAATTGTTAACTAGATGGCAGCACTGACACTTATCATTTTCAGTTTAGTTTTGCGGTTAACAGTTGGAATGTTAAAGGCCCCTAACCGATTACCGTTTGCCATATCCATTATTAAACAAATTAAAAAAATTTTCTTTAGACATGCGAAGTGTGATTGGAAAGTAACATAAATAATAATTATTTAATCATCTAGATTTATGCTGCCACTTGTATTAAATTTAATCTTAATATTTTTGCTATTTAGTTGAAACGGTTAACATATGTTCTTATGTACATTGAGCGCGATCTTTGATAACGACTTTTCCTATTAGTTTTTAAACACATCTCGCTTATAGTTTGATTACGATTCTATCAATTTGTGAATGGTCATCTGATAGGGTGACGACATGTGCTGTGGATGTGGGTTAGGGACTTGACTTTGTACCCCACACGCAAACTTGGAATTGTTGTTTTTATTGTTTTCGTTTTGATTTCATTTGTTTTGCTTCTTTTTGCATATATATTATTTTGTTTTTTTTTGTTTATGTATAATTACATTATAGATAAGAAAACCATTTAATACTAGTTCAAAGACACTATCCGGACTTCCTCATTTCGGCTTAATATGGGCGGCCAGATCAGCAGCATCTGTCTGAGACGAAGCCGCCGATTCCTTATTGCTACTGCTGGTGGTGGCGTTTGTGGTACTAGTAGTGGTAGTTGTGGTGGCAGCCACTTCCGCCGCCGGTTGTAATTGAATACCAACGGCAGCGGTACTTGCATTTGGTTCACGTTCCACCTCTTCATCTGACTCGGTTGTGTCACGTAACAAATGCTGGGGCAGGAGTAACTGCATCGATGGTGGTTTTAGTGTAGATATCACATCCTGGACTTTGTACCTTTCACATGTCTCATTCACATAGCGATTGAATACATCTGGTTTATCGGCATAGACATGATGTCCGGCACCAGTTACAATTTTAATATCCACCATTTGACTGCCTCTTTGGGATTTGATTTTCTCACCCGATGAGGAGTCAATCCAGGAGCGGGAGCCATAGATAAAGGTAATGGGTATATCGGAGCGTACATCTTTGATGCGGTGAATCATTGGATTTTTGGCCCAGCCAAATGACTGCATCATACAGTGGAATGCCGATTCTCCGCTTGGACTCTGAGCATTACACTGATGGATATACTGTGGCAATAGATTGATATCCTCCTCGATGGTATTTTGGAATTTACGCATTATATCGGGACGAGTTTTCTGTACAACCCATTGGCCAAATGGTCCGGCAACTCGGAGAGCCCACAATGGATTCAGTGGCGTTAATACCCTCGCTATGGCTCTTACCCAAAGGGGTATCTGTTTGGTATTTGTCGAATCGGATGGTTTTTCTGGAAAACCCCAGGGATCTGCCAGTATCAGATGTTTCACTCGTTCCGGATAGCTCAGGGCATAGCTAGAGGCAATAAATCCTCCCATGGAATGGCCTAGCAAGATCATGTCATTAATATTCATCTCTCGTCGCCATTCCTCGACAGATTTGACAAATTGTTTCTCGCATATTAATGCATCTTTGCCAAACTGAGGACGTGAACTTCGACCAAAACCAAGAATATCCATGGCATATACAGGCCGACCCTTGGCAAACGAATCTAGATTCATTACCCATAAAGCAATACCAGCACCCAGGCCATGGAGCATAACAAGTGGCACCTCCGGGGATTCCGTATTCATGCTTATTGTCCACACCTTGTCCGCATCGCCAACAGCAGGTCCAATGTCCACAAAGAAGCCGCGATAGGGCAACTTCAGATAGGACAATATTTTCTTCTCCACATTCCGTAGCATAATGGGAGAGCTGGATGTCCAGTTACACAACCATTTCCACAGCCAAAAACCGTTATTTCGAGGATCCTGTTAAAATAAAAAGAAAAAAAAAATAAATAAAGCAAAAACACATACGAAAATTAGAAATTTTTACGCTAATAAGACATTTAACACTTGGATAACCCCGTCAGCACCCACTCCCTCTACTCCTCTATTTAACCTAGAGCTAAACTAAACTGCGCAATTGTTACCTCTAAGTCCATGACCGTGCCCGAACCATTTGAAATTGGCAGAGTTGGCGGCGTCGACAGAGTGGCAGTTGCCGCATCATCTCTATGCTGGGCCAATGCCAGCGGTTTGCTCATTTTTACTAAAGATTTTTAACTAAAAATTTTACTCAACGAAACTAAATTGAGAGGCACAGAAATAGAGAGAACGGAGGGAGAGTATATGAATGAATGTACCTCCTCCAACATGGAACAATCTTTTAGAAATTCGCCTATGACTAACACTGGCCACCCTTTTTATTAATTTTTTTTATTTATGTTTAGTTGTGATGACTTTCGATAATTTCACTGCCAATATGTTCAGCTACCGTCTCGCTTGTCATGTTATCTATTTCTATTCTAATGGTGAAATTATTTGAAACGGAAAATAATTACACACACACTCCCACACACACACAGGGGCTTAAATTCGCCAAATAATAACAAATTGAAATGCCAAAACAAAAAGAATGGGGTCACACCAACAGCTGCCGCACAGCTGTGATAGGGTTGCACAAAAAATTTGGCTAAAAAGCGAACTTAAAAATTTACACGATTTAATAGAAAGTAAAAATTAACAAAAATTACAAGACCTGCCAAATTATTGATAATTTTGTTTCATTTTTATTTTTAATGAATTAAAAAACTGAAAGCCTTTGAATAGTTTTTACATGAACGATGCTTAAAAGTAATTGTAACGGTTAAGAACATGGGCGTAGGAAAGGGGACAAAAGGCAAATTTCAAATTTAACTATAGCAATTCCATAACAAACTAATGAAATATAGCAACGATAATGCATATAAATCCAGTTTAAGTAAAAAAGAATTTAAAATTATATCATGTGTAATTTTTAGAAACTTATTGGCGGGCTTTCCCTCTAAAGTTAAAAAAAAAAAAAAATTCGCCGCCAAATTTAGCGCGATTTAGCCAAAATTCCTCAGGTTAGATTAGTTCTTTCTTCAGCACGCGACAGCTCTGGCGACTCCTTGGAAATGGACGGAATCAATAAGTACAATGAATTTGTGGCTCTACACAAGCCCCAATTGGAATCATCGGCCATTCCGGTACACTTATGGCCAGCTCTTTATCGAAAGCTATCCACGGATACATTTGATGCCGGCGCAGCTTTGCAGTTAATGCTCATTGACTACGATGAGGAGGAGGATGAGGAAGTTGATCCCACAAAAAATGATGATAGTCCCCATCCGGTATTTGCTTTGGGCGTGGACAAAGGCATACTAGCCAAAGATCCGCAGGCCATTTATTTAGTTGATCATGCCTGGACATTCCGCTTGGATCAGGCACGTCAACATTTGGAGGATCATGATAGACTGGCTGACCGCTTGTCTGCTATAACAGGCGTTGATCTGGAGCACGAAGATAGGGTGGAGAAGATTTTAAGACGTTTGTGGAAATATTGTCATGCCTATTCCATACGGGCCAGTGAAGCATTGGGACGAAATTTGACTGATGAGGAGCGTCTACCCATTTGGTATGTGATGGATGAGGTGGGATCAGCTGTTACCCACTCGGATGAACCGAACTTTCGTTTAGTTCCTTTACTTTATTTAAACAATCAGACAACCTACAGTCTATTGTTTCCCATCAAAGATTGTAAACCGGGCGAACAGGTGACACGAGATTTTGTGGAATATGTGCCCAAGGATGCACCACAAAGGGCTGCTCTTCTATTACCATGGCGAGAGGCCGATTTAAGTGAAGAAGATTTCAAACAAATAGAGCCTGGGCAAGATTACTTTACCAGTGGTCATACAGCGGAGACGTACCCATCTTTGCATAATATGGAAATATCTTCAAGTCATCCTATCCAATTGCCTCTTAAGATTTATGCCGAGTATGAGGTTGTAAGAGATAATCTAACTGCTGGTGAATTCATTCTAGTGGATCAGGAAGATGAAGCCGATGTTCTCTGGCTAACCCGTCACTATAAAACATTCAAGGAGCTATCGGAGCAATCGCCACATAAGTTTATCAATCAATTTCCCTTTGAATATGTTATAACCATTAAGGATCTGTTGTGCATTATGGCCCGAAGGGCGTCCAAGAAACTTCATCATAATGTTGAGACCCTGGAGACATATCCCTCGTGGTTGCCCACCACATATAATCTGACCACAGAGTTAAATCAATTTGTGGCCTACTATCAAAACAGGGAAGCCAAACAATTGGATAATCATTGGATTATCAAGCCATGGAATCTGGCACGTGGTCTGGACACACATATAACCAATAATGTGAAACAAATTGTCCGTCTGCCCGCTACAGGACCAAAGATAGCCCAAAAGTATATTGAAAATCCGGTTCTATTTATGCGAAATGATCAGGAACCGATACAGGTGAAATTCGATATACGATATGTAATCCTCTTAAAGAATATCAATCCCCTGGAGGCCTACGTATACCGAAAATTCTTTTTACGCTTTGCCAACCATGAGTTCTCATTGGATAACTTTGATGACTATGAGAAGCATTATACAGTAATGAATTATCGTCCGGATGAAGCCATTTTGCATCATGTAAAATGCGAAGAATTCCTAGAACTATGGCAGCAACAATATCCCGATCATGAGTGGTCCAAAATAGAGAATGAAATATGTGAAATGATTTATGAACTTTTACAATGTTCGATACAAGCTCCGCCACCCAGAGGTATGGCTCCTTGTGACCAATCCAGGGCACTTTATGCCGCCGATATTATGCTGAAATGGGATGGACAGGAAATGAAGCCACAATTATTGGAAATCAATTGGACTCCAGATTGTAAACGTGCCTGTGACTATTATCCCAATTTCTTTAATGATATCTTTAAATTGCTATTTCTCAATCAGAAAAATGATGAGATATTTAGATCTTTGAATTGAATCAATTACACTGATAAATAAATTTTGATATATTATTGTTTTTCTATTTTTAAATTTTTTTTTTGTGTGTGTATGTATTTCTGGGTTTTTTGTACAAGATATTTATAGAGTAGATAATGTAGGATGTGATCGAACCGTCTTATATATATATATATATATATAGTAATTCTAGTCATAGCTTAAAGTCTGAGAAAAACAAAAAAGATCCATGATCAGTGATTCAGTGTGGATGTCAAAGAGTGATAATGATGGCACTTTTATATGATAATATATAAAATAATAGTAATGAAAGAAACGAAATAGAAGTAGTGATTAAATGTTTGTGGGTGTATATAGCTAAACTTAAACAATATAAACTATAAAATATAAAAAGTCAAAGTTTTTTGAATCATTTCTCTCTTTTGTTTTCGATTTACACATAAGGCAATTTTAAAGGCACAAAAGTTTAGATTTTAATCACACAAAAATTATTAAATCGGTTAAAAACAAATCAATTTTGTTATTGTTATGTATATTCTATTTAGTAATAGAGCGATAATCTATTTAAATTAGTTGCTGATTTGAATATCAAAAAACAATTTTTAAGTAAATTAATTTTTTAAACTTCATTTCGTGTGATACTCTTTTAGAAGAGCAAAAATATAATATATATGTAAATATATATATTCAAAAATTGTGTGTGTGTGTGTGCATGGGATGAAACTTAAATATAAATCCTTTTAGCCTAATGTCATCTAGACTTAGTTGTTTTTTTTTTGTTTTTCTTTTTATACATATATAGACTAAAATATCTTAAAATTAAACTAAAACTAAACGCAGACTTCATCAAAATCTAAGCGTATTTTCTCATCCGTGGCAGCTAATTTGTGTATAGTCTTTTTAATGCGCAGTGCAGGCAAACGGACATTGGGATTTTGATGCCAGCATTCCTTCATTAGCTTGGACATGCCAGCCAGGAGCTAATTGAAAAGATATGATAAGTAATAGGAAAAAAAAGAGGTTTAAAATCTAATATTCATACCGAATCGGAGCTCCAACGATTGGGTATGGATGGCCTATAGTTATCAGTGCAGACAACTTTACGCATATCCTCAAAACTGGGATCAATGGGCACCACATCATAGAATGGGACTTTATATTCCTCGGCAATGCCGCTTGAAATTGTGCGACGACATACCTCCCAGAGGACCAAACCAAACGCATAAATATCTGTGCGACGCAAGGCCTCAAAGCATTCCATATCAATGCTATAAAAAGAGAATTTATCATTAAAAAAATATGTATTATATTTATATATTCATCGTCAGAGTTTTTTTTCTTGGCTTACCTCTCGTCGAGGACTTCGGGTGCCATATAACGCTTTGTCCCTACTTTGGGATTATGGCCCAAATCTAATTCACCGGTGACATGTGAATGGGTCACAGCCAGACCAAAATCGGCAATGACACAAGTACCATTCGAGGTGACCAATATATTCTTTGATTTTAAATCACGATGGGCCATAGCCGGTTTGCCCTCAGTGCCAAAGATTTCTGTATGCAAATGGACAAGACCATTGGCTATCGATAGACAAATCCGTATCATATCATTGTGACTTAAGGCATTTCGATTTAAATGATCAAATAATGAGCCCAATGGATAATAGTGGGTCATAAGCCAAAGTTGGGTGCAAGAATTTCTAGATGTCATATCCGAGCCAATGAATCCCAATATATTCTCATGCCGCAAGAGAACAGTACTGAAAAGGAATTAAGAATTAAAATTATATTTGTTTTTACTCTCACTCGCTATCTCTCTTCTTCTAGTTACCTATATATCTCTGTCTCCCGCTTCCAGGACTCTTCGTCGCGACTGAAGAAGATTTTTACAGCTATGCTCTCACCATGCCAATGACCTCGCCATACCTCACCATATTTTCCTCGACCAATGCACTCCAAAAGGGTCACTTGTTTGGCAAGAGTCCGTTGGACTAACAATGGCAGACCACTGCCCGAACCAGAAGTAACCGAATGTTGTAAATATTCTCTTAGGGTGCTATCACCAGCACTGGTTGCCCGCAATAGTTCATCATTTACCAAATAGGATTCCGGATCATGTTTAATGCGAGAGGCGGCCAAACGTTTCCGATGACTACGGCGCATAAAATAAATGGCCACTGCTCCCATAAGGGTAATTGCCAGAAATGGACCAAATATTGCAATGGCCATTTTACTCATATTGCTGCTATCAGCTGTTATAACGGTACCCATATACGGTGGCAATTCGGGAAATTCACCGCTATTGCAATAATCACCCGTACAACATTCAACATTCACAAAAATTGTTGTGTTCCGTTTCAAATTGTGTTTACAAATCAATGGTAAATGGTCCGGTGAAGTGGAACAGCCACGTGAAACTGTAACCTGACCATCAGCATCTCGTGTAGTTGATTTCCAGCACTTGATATAGAAAAGAAATATATGTAAATAAAATTATTTAATCATATTTATGATTTATTTAATTCACTCACTTGTATGGCATTCTGGCATGTATGGGCATGCTCATTGGGATTCAGGCAAGGAGCCTCACAGGCAAAGCATTTGAATCTATGAAAATTAAAATAATTAACAAGGGCTTTGGAAGGAAATTCAATTTACTGTTAGAATTGCAGTGGTTTTTCATTTTCAAAATAACCTCCAGTTTGTTAAAAATTGTTCTTTAATTAATTTCGATTTATTAATCTATAGTATAGATTTAAAAATGTTTCAATTTGGTCTAATTCATAATAAAGTTTCATTTTTGTTTGATAATTTGCTCCTTTTTAAGTGGCATTAAAATTTGAAAAACTAGTTTTTATCAAATTTTTGAAATAAAATAAATGTTTATATATATAAAAGACCAATGTATGTACTTTATGAAATCGGAAATGCTTTTTTCTTTTGGTTAAAAACATGTAAAAATAATTGTATAATAATAATATTATAATAAATTCTACAAGGATAAATTTTGGATCAATTGATATACTTGTATGTGTGTGGGTGTTTTGTGTATGTGTTACCTTCTTTTCATACGTCTTTTGCTTTTAATGTGTCTCCTACAATATACAGTAGTTGTAGGAGGAGCAGCAGCATGTGGTGAGGGGGGGTTGGTTAGGTTTAGGGTTAGGTTTTGGCGACTAATATGTTCAAATAAGATTTTAGTTAAATAATTCTTACCTGGCATGCAATTGTACAGCGTTTTGGGGTACAGCAGGAAATTCTTTGCCCGCTCCAGTATTTAATTCCATGTCCATGTCGGCTATATCTTGATTCTCATCTAGAAGGCGTCCACTGATCTCAGCTGCAACAACAACAATCAAAAATTTACTCACTCTACAAATACAAAATCTGTATATAGACACACGCACACCGCACACACTAACGTATATCACACTCTCTCTCTTTCTCACTCATGTACATACGCGAGTACTTGTTTGTTCGCTCTTTCTCTGTTTTTCACATATGTATATATATACACAACACACACACACAAATATGAGTAAAATGCACTTTTTATGCTTCTTACGCCCACACAACTAAAATATGCGTTTATATAACTCAAAGGATGCATTTTAATCTTGCCTTTTCACACATTTCTTAATGTTTCAAAGTAATTTTATTTATTATTTCGCTTGATACGCAGTGAAATTCAATTAGAATAGCAGCAGATGAAAACAAAATATATTACAAACACACATACATGCACATTTATAAGCTGTTAAGAGCCCTTTTTTCAATGATCTTTTGTAACAATTTAAAGACAGTCTTAGCCGAGTCCAACGCTTTTAACAATTCACTATATTGGTCAATTTCTTAACAAAAATCAATTTAACATACCTTTTGCATTTTTATTCAAAAGAAAACACAATAGAAAAAGTAAAAATAAGTTCGACGACTCCATCTTTTTCGCCCTTTCGCCTGTTGTGGTCTTTGTCTTTGTAATATTACTAACTATTAATATTAATAATTAATCAATCTATCGAACATTATATTATCACAAAATTCGCGTATAAAAAAGTTAACTTTATTTATGCTCTTATTTATTTGTTGTTGTAAAAACTCATTTTGTGCTGTTAACTCATTTTGTACTGTTAATAAATTAAATTCGAGCTGGCAAAACCATCGATAGTATCGATGCAAATTTTCGATTGCAATTCTAAATTTGTCATAAATACAATTGAATACCCTTGCAAACCTTGGCCTTTGATAAATCTAGGAAGAATTCACTTATTAAAAGGATGGAAAAAATATCGAATATCGATAATATTATCAGCTTTTCTGATTTTTTCTTGCCTTAAGAATGCAATTGGCTTCAATTACACCAATTATCGTTGGAGTCAATCATCGACTTTTTGCACACCTCTATTTTGTTGTTGCTGCAATTAAGTAAAACGAGATAAATTTAGCAAGCAATTTTTTTTTTTTAATTTTTGCGTAAAGATAAAGAAAACGCAAGGAACATGAGGAGCTTTCGAAATCGCACTGTTCAAAAGCCGATTCCAGGGACTATGACGAGTCCACATACTGCCCAGGTGATCACTTCGAGTGGCAACCGCTCACTAGACGCGATCCTTGGTGGTGGTCTGCCCATTGGCTCGATATTTCTTTGCGGTAAGTTTTTAATTGATACAAAAGGCCATAGCTTTCCGGCTTCGTTTAAAATCAAATATCAATTTAATTGTCATTTAATATACTCTTTACTGTAGAGGAAGATAGTTTTACGGACTATTCCAGGCTGCTGGTCATGTACTATCTGGCCGAGGGTGTTATGTCGAAGCAAAATATATTTGTTGGCAGCTTGGATGATTTGCCGAAAACGCTGGCAAGCCGACTGCCAGCCCTAATTTTTACAAAAGGTTTGTTAGAGGAGCAAGACGAACCGGAGCCATTGGATAAAAATGATCTTCGAATCGCCTGGCGTTACAACGATCTACCGTTAGTAAATTCGGAACAGGCATCGACCACGATAGGTCATGACTTCACTTTATTGTTTGCAATGAATTCAGATAATTTGTTAAATATAAGCACAACATTGTGGGATGGAACCGAGAAGAAGAATGTGTTAAGCGAACAGAAAGGAGTGTGGAAGGAATGTAATGTGGATAATCCGACCGATAACGAGAATAATAATAAAGATATACAAATATTTCACAATCCCCGATATGGTAATTTGATCAAGAAGATACAGGAGATGCTGCGCGATAAGAATTACAGTTTTGGAGCGAAAAAAGATCTATGTCGCATCTGTCTAACATCTATCGGCTCACCAATGTGGTACGATGATCATTTTGGTGAAGATTTGCTCAAATTTCTGACCATTCTCATGGCCAGTATCCGAAATTGCAATTCGGTTTGCTTCATAACTATGCCAATGCATCTCATTGCCAAATATGTAAGATATACTACTTAAATCTATGCGCCTAGCGATTTAATACTTTCATCATTTTAGGATCCAACTTTGGTGCCGAAAATACGCCAATTGGTTGACTATGCCGTCGAGTTGAAATCATTTCTCAATGGAGAAAAGCGTCCTCCATCCTTAAGTAAATATAATGGACTCGTCCATTTGCACAAAATGAGGGCACTTAATACACTGGCCGTCCATATGCCAGAGACCACGGATCTGGCCTTTAAGAAGCGTCCCAAGAAGTTTGTGATCGAGAAATTCCATCTACAACCAGGTAAATGATAATCATAAATATTCCATAAAAAAAAAAACTAAAATAAAATCGATTACAGAGCTCGATGAATCATCTTCTTCCTCATCTTGCTCTAGTGCTGGAGGTAATTCATTGTCCGGTTGCAATCAGGATTTCTAACTGACTGTTTGAAGGAAAATTGCCACAATTGATTCTTTTAAACCCCCCACATCATCCTAAGTTTTCCACATCGTTTTATATTTAATTTTATTTTTTAAATATGTATATTCTCTATATGGCAATTTAATTATGCTGTTAGCGGGATAAATACAATAATTTACATACATATTTATGATGTGTGAGAATCATGATAGTGATGATTAGTACAACCGATTCCACAAGATTTATTAGTTATATATAGATCAAGTTCCCAGATATAAATACGCGATCTTTTTCCATTAAAAAAAAAAAGATATGTGAGCAAAATTTTGTAAGGATTTATTTTCTTATACATACATCATACATCAAATAATATATATATATAAAAATCAAGCAAATGAAATGGCCATTGAAAACTTTTTTTTTTTGAAATATTAATAAAATTTTTGTATTGTTATTTTTTCTTTAGAATTGGTTTTGATTAACAATGCAAATTATTTAAGTAGATCAAGAGTCACTAAATATTGATCCAAATAGATAAATTAAAGACAAAAATTTTAAATTAGTGTGTTCAATTAAAAGATTCCAAAAGCTATTTTTCCGCAGTTCCACTTATTTAAATTAATCAGATCACAATATCACAGCATTATTTCCATGGCACCCATGTAATATGGTAGTCCGATTTGTAAGGAATATCAATATATATTTTGTTTCTCTTTTAACATAAAATGTAGACTATATGAATAGTAATTCAACTATTCTATGACATGTGTGTACAAACAATATAAATAAACAAAGTGCCCAAAACCAAGAAACAACAAATAGAAATCTGAAAACTGATATTTATTTAAACATGAATTATAGATACTTTCTTCTGTGCTTGTAACGTGCCATAAAAAACTAAGAAAAGATATAAATAATCATTTCATTCTGATTGAAAATTAAGTAGAAGATATCAATTAATTTCCGCTCATCAGCAAGAGTTAAATTTATACACGACTTCGTCTAATTAATGTACACTACAAAAACTAGTATTTTGATAATTGAAATCTTAATATACAATATAGAAATCCATAGCATTATTACATATATATATTATAGGTGCCAAAGAAAATATCGGTCTTTAGTTAATTTAAAAAATCAAATTTTTAATCCCCCAATAAAATACAGAATTGTCAATTACTAACTTCACAGTTTGTCAAAGTCAAAAAATTACTATAATATATAATTGCCATTGGAACAATCGGTAATAAGTCTGATATATTTTTGAATAAAAAAAAAAAATAAGAAAGAAATTAATCTATAAATAATTACATTAAACAATTCGCATATAAATTACAATATAAAGAATATTCTTTTAAAATACACAAATGCTGTAGATTTCAGTTAATATAATTTTTTGATTGATTTTTCTATTTAATAATTTCATTAAAAGGTTTTAAACAACTTGTGAAAGATAATACAAATCCCAATAATTAGTGACTCTTGCCTACTAAGATATTGTTATTTTCTTGTTTCTTTTTCACTTATTTTTCATCGAATTGAACAATAAAGAAATAAAACTTATCAAACATGTTTTGAAACAGGAATTATATTTCAAATAAAGACTGACCTTTAACTTTGGAATACGATTGCAAAATATATTTAATATGAACTCAATAAACATCTGTATAATATAATTAAAATAAATCTAATGTGCTTTTTTTTTCTTATTAATTGATAAATTTAAAGTTTAATAACTTCACTAAAGCGAACGTTTTATTTAATGAAGTTCTTCGTCTAATAAAATCATTTCCAAGACCTTTTATTCTATTTTCAATGTTTATATTATAATTTTTGTATAATGAAGATATTTTCTAATAACGTGGAAATTTATTTTTGTACCACAAAAACTGATTGATCGGTGAGTATATATTGAAATATATTGTAATGGATAAAATTCCCAGATATTAGTTTAGTGAAATTTTTAAATTTTTTATAATAAATCACTACTAATGAAATTTTTACTGGTACTATTATATTAATTGTAGAACGAGTTTAATATATCTTACATAAGTTTTTACCGATATCGATCCTATCATTTCCTTATACATATTAAAACCGATTTTAATCAGTTTTTAACTTTTAGAGAATATGTAGATATATTTTTAATTTTGCAAAATTTTAATGTTTTTTCATGTTTCTGCTAACTTTAAATATTTTAAAATAAGTTAAAGATAATTTTTTTAAATATCAGAATATCCCGGATATTTAAAACTGTTAAAAATAACCCGTTACTTTCATTTTTTTATGTTTGTTTTTATGTTCTTATTTACCCAACTTCTCCCTCCTTACGCAAGCTTCAAGTTCATTGGCCCCCATACAAAAAGGGGAACACCTTTTAACCTACAACTCCATCCAAGCCATTTGCCCATTTAATGCTGATAAGAAGTCTCCGTTTTCACTTAGAACTGCATCACTTTCGCTTTGAATCTTTGCCGCCGCCCATCTGCACCGTAGTAGTCATTGTCTGCGGGTTGCACATAAGCTTTTTAATTGCCACCGCCCCCAGAAAAAATATGCCAATAAGTGGGTGGCCCATAGCTTTGACCCCAATATTCAGAAGCAGTGAAATGAATGAATGAATGAATTATGCTGGCATGGCGGCATCCATCTACATCCAGACCTACATACATATGTACATACATATAGAGATACAGATGTATGTACAAATATTGCGCAGCGGAAATGCGAGGGCCAAATGGATTACAACGGTAATACTTTGGTGGGGGTGTAAAAAGCAAAGAGAGAAAGAGGGAGTCAGAGAAAGGGAAAATACATAGATTGTAAACAGAGAACTGAGAAATGGAGAGAAACGCGCGATGAATGACCCCAAGAAGTCTCTCTCAAATCAGGCTCTAAGCGTAAGCTAGGGTTGCCCCAACACTTAAGATAAAACTGGGACTGTTAAAACATAATAAAAATATAAATATTTGTTTAAATAATAAAAATATAAATATTTGTTTAAATTTAATAATTTATAAATAAAAATATTTATAAATGTAGTTTTGTGATTTCCTTTTTTAAGTAATTCTCCTTTGAATTTTAAAAATGTAAAAAAAAATATCATAAACTTTTCCAAAAATATTTAAATTTATAAAGAGAGGGTCTCTCCACCTCTAAAAAAAAAAGTAAACAAGCGGTAATCAAAATACCTTTTAATTTCTTTATCTCAAATTAAATAACCAAAAATATTTCCTGATTACATAAGCTTATCTTGGATTTAACGAAATGTTAACAATGTGTATATTAATAATTTAAATCTTTGGCAACAGGGCAATAAAAATTCAAACAAAAGATTTTTAGATTTTACATACAACTACAACAATTAAACAATTAAAAAAAACACAACTATTGGATAAATAGTTATATAATAATCAGTTATTTTTTTTTAATCATTTTTATTTTGTTGTTTGTTCTTTCGTTCAGTTTTGATTACATTAAACAATTTTGAGTTAAACTTTTAAGGACTTGAGAAAAATAAGTTTAAATAGAATTGATATATAAAAAATGTATTAAAAAAAGAAAATACATACCTTTTAAAAGTATTAAACAGCGAAGACTCAGCTTTTTATAAATTATAGAAAAATCATATTTTCGAACTCTGCGAAAACTTGTGCGAAAACCTTTATCGAAAGAATTAAAAATATAAATTTATTTTACTAAAAGTTAACCTCCTCACCTTATTCCCTCCTCTTTTAAACTATATTTTTGCTCTATATTTTATATTTTACTAGTATAAGAACAATGAAGTGAAATCTGTTAATTAATATTTTTGTTTTTTATCCATTTTTTTAAATTATACAAAAAGCAAGCATTAAACAGTTAGTTGTTGACACTTGATAAAACTAATATTAATTATAAAAGTTAATAAAATAAAAATAATAAATACACTAAAAAATAAATAAAATAAAATAAAAATAAATACATATAAAATTATTTTAGTGACTAATTGTTTTATTATAAACATGAGTAGCTACCCTCGTTCCCTTTTGTTGTTGACTCTTCAGCTAGATAAGCCAGTTCAACAAGTTTACCAAGTTGCCCCCTGTTCTGTTGTCCAGCTCCAATTTTTGTTGACTATTGTTTGCCACCGCAGTTCCATTTGGTTGCATATGCCAGAGAGAGAGAGCGAGAAATGGTGAAGTTCTCTCACCAGTGAATCTCTTTTTTCTCTCTCTTTCTCTCCATGCTTCTCTTGTTACAACTTTGGCTCCCACATCCGCTGTCCATTGCTCAGTTGTAGTTGTTGCCTTGCACTCAAGCGACGCGCGCCGCTTACAAAATATTTCGGTATATGGTAAAATACGTTACATATTTAAATCTTGTTTGAATTCATCTACTAAATAGATTTCTTATCCATTAAATAAAAGTATTAGTAATATGTAATAATCTGCCTATATCGCCGCCGCCTTTCGATTGCTCATTTCATAATAATAAAACATAATTATCGCCAATTAAATTAAAAATTCTAATTGAATTAAGCCAATCCACACCCACGACACTGTCCAAAAAGAGAAAAAGAACATGGGTCGCTGTTTTAATTACAAATTCGTGCTCAATTTTTGTAATTTTTTATTTTTGGTAAGTTTTAGAATTGCAACATTTTTTTGTTTTTGTTTTTTGAATAAAGTGAAATCGTGTTGGCCTGGCCCTAAAACAAGAGTTGTCTAAAAGCGTTTGTTTTTTGGTAAAACTTCATTCAATTTGTGATACCATTTGACTGCCTGAGCGTTCAGTTGAAGCATGTGAAAAGGGTGTTGAAAGTTACATGGAATTTATGGCAGCAGATAACGTTTGTCAGTACATAAGGAAGTCTAATAAAATAAAAACAAGAAGTGCATAATAATAGTACATATGTAGTTATCTTAAGACTTTTTTAAAACAATGGTAAAATGAGTTTTTAAAAATTGTCTTTTCATTTTAAATTTCACATCAATCAATGAAAAAGAATTATCCAAATCCATTGGAATGTTAATTTACAAATTTAATGCTTAGTTTGGAACCGGTTTCATTTTTTAAATCTTTTAACTGAATTATAATTACATATTTCGATTTAGTTTCATTGGTTTTCCAGTACTGTAAAATTCCTTCGATCCACTTTGATCTAAATACAAAATCTGTATAATCAGAATTGCAATAAAAATTATACATTTAAAGAAATAAAATCACTTTTTTTTATTGGTTTTTCAGTGCAGTAAAATTTCTATAAAATAAAAAGCCCGATCTCTTCGATCCATCTTGATCTAAATATAATATATATTTATTTTATATATATTTATATAAATTTTAAGAAATAAAATCACTTTACTTATTTAATTTTTTAAATTTCAAAACAATCCGAATAATTGGAAATCCAATTAATTACAATACGGATAATTGTAATTCTATTATAGTTCAATTATATATAGTTTATATAGTTTTATAGTATTTTTATATTTATTATTTATAGTTGCAACGTCAGAAAGAGTATACAAAATGTCAATTAATTGTTAGTTGGTTTACTTAACTTGATTTTGTTGTATTAGTTTGTTCTGCTTCGTTGACCGGGAAAACATTTGAATGAAGTGGAGGGGACCATTGGCCCAAAGCAGGCGGAGCTTGGCACCTAGCCGGGAAGTTACAAGTACCACTTCCGTTTGCCTGCTCTTAAATGGACACACGATGATCTTATACTCTCTTAATCTCTCTTCCAGCTATGTGGCATGGTTTTGATAGTGTCAGGTTGTTATCTTTATACGGATAACAAACGAATATTACTTTCCCGTTTATTGGCTGCACCCAGTGACCGATTGAACGCTTTGCCCCAACCATTGCTTTATTATATAGCCTTGGGATTGGCCATAGCGGGATTTGTGGCGGTTCTTGCCTCAGTTGTTGGCTTTTGGGCCAGTTGTCTGCATACATACTGCTTCCTTAGCATCTATTTTCTTAGTGTTGTAATCCTGCTGCTTGCTGAATCTGTCATTTGTTTGGCCATCACATTATGGCCACATTGTCTGGGCATTATACTGGATGAGAAGCAAATGGTTAAGGCACTGCAGGGTAATTATGGTGTACCCGGTCATGAGCAGTTCACCAATGCCATAGATTTGGCCCAAACAATGTGGCATTGTTGTGGGATGCGCAGTTCCTTGGACTATGACACTTCAATGTGGCGTCTACAAAGCTATGGACAAAGGAATTGGCCAGTGCCACTCAGTTGTTGTGTCCTGGAAAATGCTCCACAACCGTTGGCCTATCTGGATCCAAAACCAGCTAATGAGACCCAATGTCAATCTCTCGAACGCTCTTCATATGAACGTGAACGTTATACAGAATCCTGTTTGCCCCATTTAGATAATTGGTATAAAGAGCAATATGGTATATTTTTGGCTGCCAGTTTGATCATGGCTCTTGTGGAATTCTCCGTTCTGCTGGGCATCATTTTAAGCTGTACTGGCTTGGCCTCCCAAAGAGCCCGACTCTCCGATATGGGAGCAGCTCAAAAGCGAAGACGTTTGCCACAAAAAGTAAAGTCCCGACAGGCTTTAGTGGAGAATATCTATGAGCCGGAAGTCCAATTACGTGGCAATCATGGTCTAATGTGTATTGGTGGTAATGGTGCCAGCAGACATGTAAGCAGTGAAGATTTCAAAGAGCTATATGTCCAACCCAGGGATCTCTATAAGCAGAGACATAATACCACATTTAAGCCAATAGCAAGCGATTATCAGACGCCGACACGAAGTTATTTGGTTTAGGGTAAGATATCATAAAAAAAACAGAGAAGAGATATTGAAAAAAAAAAAAACTAATTAAACAATTTTTTGTTTCTATTTTTAGATGGCATCACCAAAGTATTATCAATTTAAATTTGCTTCAATTTACGCACTGAAATTATACAAATAAACTTAGTTCATAAGAAATTTAGCAAAGTATTCACAGTGATTCAAAGTTAAGTTAAAACGAATAAAAAACAATAAATTGTACAATATAAATGACATATAAACTAATCTATATATCTAACTATAGTTTAGTATATATATAAGTGGCACGTCTTCTTCTTATTTTATTAATCATCATTGCTATTGGAGCTGTCAAGGTCGTAGGTTTCAATGCGTCGTCGTTTTATTTGTGGCTCTTGCAACACAGTTGCTCTACTTGGAGCTGATAATTGACCACCATTGAGTCGTTGGAGTTTTCTCTCTTTGCGCTGCTCTTTAAGTATACGTTCAGCTCTTTCCAGCGGACATTCGGATATATCATGAGTAACATTTGATAATGAATCATCCTCAGCTTCATCCACAATGAATGAGCAGGGCATATATTGTGAGGGTTCCTCAACTGGTTGAGAGTAAATATATGATGCATCTTGATAAACACGCTTTGCAGGCATTTTAAAGGCCCCAGGACGTTGCAATGGACTCCTAGAAAATGCAAATTTTTATTAATAAATTATAAAAAAAAGATTAAAAATTATTGTAATTGTCACCTCATTGTTTGAAGGTACATGGCATGTATGTTGGTATCATTATGATTATCCTCCTCATCACTCGATATTATCACCGAATTCTTAATATAGGCGCCAATAGTAACCTCGGCGGCATCTTCTTCCTCATGATCGGAGCCACTCAATTCGACCTCATCCAAAACGAAAGAATTTCGTTTGCGTCGCTTGTAACGTGGCTTAGATGTCGGTGTTGTTGGCTGGTGAAGAAAGCGGAAAATGAATTAGTACTCACAGTAAGATAAGAGACATTTCATTCTTAATTACAACTTAATGTTCGAGTACTTAAATCTTTTGTTTAACTATTCCAATGTTCATTTTACCGTCGGTAATACAATGAGCAAGTGGATTTTGATTTGTATACAAATAATTTTAGTTCCCTGTTCAATTCTTGGCCAAGGGGATGAGATGGAGCCGCGTATTATTGGTGGTTTTATAGCCGATATTGTTAATGTGCCCTATATCGTTTCGATTCAATTATATGGAAAACATCATTGCGGCGGTGCAATTATTAATAAACGTACAATTGTAACAGCTGCCCATTGCCTGGGCGGAGGAATAACGAGACGTTTACTTAAAGTAAAAGTTGGTGGTGTAAAGCGTTCCGCTGATGGATTACTCTATGGAGTCGCCGCCATTCACAGACATGAGAAATACTCATCAAAAACTATGGACTATGATATAGCCATATTGCGATTGGCCAAGAATCTAACATATAGTCGCAAAGTTCGAGCTATACCCCTCAGTCGTAAGGAAGTAGCCGATGGCAGTTATGCCACAATTTCTGGCTGGGGATTCACCAGCATGTCAGGCATAGCAGCAAATTATTTACGTTATGCCCGCGTTCCAGTTGTCAATCAATCGACATGTCGAAGTTTAATTGGCAGCAATTTGATTACGGATCGCATGATCTGTGCAGGATTTACCAATGGCGGTATAGATGCCTGCCAAATGGATTCTGGCGGTCCGTTGGCCGTGGGAGAGAAATTACATGGCATTGTATCCTGGGGCGTTGGCTGTGCCCAGGCCAATAAACCGGGCGTTTATAGTCGTATACCCGTTCTCTTGCCCTGGCTAACAAATCAGATGAAGAAACTATATCGTGAGGTGATCTAATAGATCACAAATAAATATCATAATAATTTTAATTTTAACTTACAATTTGTGTAACTGGAATTTGATCTAGAATGACTTGTGTCTGGGCCACCGATTCATTCTTGATATCTCTTTGTATCTCATTATCCTCATCCTCATCGGAGCTAATGATTATTTTTCGTTTGGTTTGACGTCGCTGTAGAATGGGTGAATCTTCTGGCTCCTTCTCAGGTAGATTTGTGGTTAGTTTATGCAGTAGACCCGCGGTCTTGGCCAGCCGAGGTCCGCGTCCACGCATACGTTGAAGATAAAGATCAAAAATGCTTGGCGACTTCTCTTGGGCAGTGGAATTAGAACATCGTCTATGTTCAGGCGATGTGAGAACTGGAGCAGTAGCCAATTGCTGTGTTTTGGCAGCCAATTTGGAAGCCAGACTTTTCATCGGTGGCGGTTTGCACGGCGACTGGGAATCGTCGGCAAAGAGATCAGGTGAAATGCAGCGCTGAACATTAGAAGAAGATGGTTTTTGATTCTCCTTTAATCTCGCCTTAGGTGAGGATTCCTGTTTTTTTCTCTGATGTTGACTCATAAGGATTTGTTCCTCTGCCATGGGCTCAAGAAAATCATTTAAATCCAATTCCATTTTTTGTGTCGGTAAAGGATCTAAAATTATATTTTCCTGCTTCTGCTTTTGATGTTGGGTCATTAATTCCTGCTCCTCGGGCATGGGTTCAAGAAAATCATTCAAGTCCAACTCCAAATCATCAGGTGTAATCTGTACAGTTTCTTTCTTGATGGGATTTGCTATTGGTCCACTTCTCAGATCATTTGAACGATCTAAATTTGTATTCAAATTTCTGGATTCATTTAAATCCAATTCCAAATCATCTGGTGTAACCTGTACAGTTTCTGTCTTAATGGGATCTAAAATTGGTCCACTTATTAGGCCATTTAAACGATCTAAATTTATACTCAAATCACTGGCTTCCACTCGAGAGACATCTGGTTCTTCAATTATTGGTTTTGTCTTCGGTCTCAATGGTGTGGATCTGTGTGGTGGTTTGGCCTCATCATTGAAATCCTTCCATTGGCTTTGGTATATGGAATCCATTGGCATTTCAAAAGATTGCTCTGCCGATTTCTCCTCTTCGTCCTCAACATCGTCTTCCCCATCTAGCCAGCTAGTTTCTTCGTTGCCCAGTTGCTCTTTAACAGTCACTTCAAGATTCTGAAGTTCCAGTTTATCCATCAGCTCCTGCCTCAATTCATAGTTGTCCGCCATTAGTCCCTGTTCTGGCAAACCCTCAAATATTTGATCACATGCCTCCTGAAACTCTTGTTCATTTTGTTCATCCACTGAACTGACTAGATCTTTGATGGTCAACTCTGCCGAAAGGCTGTCAGAGGGTAGCAATTGCTCTAGATTACCCTGGCATATATCCATTAAAAGTTCATAGCTTTTTCGTGTCTTCTGTTGGCGGCTATTCAAACGTTCCTTGGGCACTTCCAGTTCATTTTGCATTTGCATTTTTGTTCGTATGTCATTGACAAATTGAGGATTACTTTTGAGTAGGAGGAATTTTAAGGATTGGGGCAATTGCTTATCATGCAATTGGCCATAAAGATCTTGATTACGCTGGCTCTCAGAGATCATTGGTTTCGTTGATTGCAAAATGCGATTAAGCTTGCGTAATCGTTGAATCTCTTCTTGACTATTGGAAATTTTCGGCTCATCTGCTGGCTGAGTCTCGACAAGGAAATTCCTGACACGGATTCTACTCCGTGACATTTCATCTTGGATTAAACGTTGAGACTTCTCACTTATTTCATACGGTTGTTCACCAATTAAAATGGCTTCTTGACTTGGTGGCGTTTTTGGGAAAAAGTTTCGCAAATCTCGACTCTTGACTTTAGTCACAATTTTCCGTTTCTTGGCCTCCGGCGACGATGCTTGGATCTGTGGTTCCGGTTCTGGTTGTATCATTAATTGCTTTTCACACTTGGGCTGCAATTGGAGGGGAATCATTCGGGGATTATGCTCATACAAGGATCTCATAACAACCGATGAGTTAAGCATTTGGCGATTGGTCTGCTCCTTGTTGGCTAATACATCCTTGAGCATTTGATGTTCCCGTCCTTCGGTAACAAGCATAACCACTTCACCATTTTTCTTACGACCTGTTCGACCAATTCGCTGAATGAATCGTGTGGGATTTGAACTGCAAATATCAAAGCAGATAATCATCTCCACTTCACCCACATCGAGACCTTCCTCGCCTATGGATGTGGCCACCAGAATGTTACTAATACCAGATCGAAAATCACCCATAATGGCCAATTGTTGCTTCTGAGTGAGGGCATAGAAGCTACCATTAGCGCCACCTTGCCCGACAAAACAACGGGCACGCAATAAAGGACGATGCTGGCAGAGTAGACGCTGAATCAGCATTACAGATTCACGATACTCACAGAAAACTATTGCCCTGGAATCGTCATGGGTCTGTGAAAACAAAAATATTAAAATATATCCATTATAATCCCAGAATTATTTACCTGAAAATGTTTGACTAACACCTTGCGAACTTCTTCATATTTGGGATGACCAAAGTCCAATTCTGAGGGTATTGGTACCATTTCACCATTGGTCATGGGTTTTATGGAAAGATCTAAAGGATTTGCACCAAGATTCTGTCGCAATTCATCCACCAAGTTGCGTAAAGCAAGATCCCTAGTCATCACATATTTTTCCCGACCATCTTCGTCTGCATCGAAATTATTAACAAATACCCGAAGACCATGACGCTCCAGTAGCTCCAGAGCATGATAGAGGCTAATACACGTTGCAAAGTTGCCAACAATTGTATTATGATCCGGATGTCTTTGTCCCTGGACGGAGGAACGCTCTAAAAAAGTTTTCTGATCGTATAACAAATTGTTTTTAGTAATATTGCCACGGGCACCCTTAAGCACATCCGATTGGATAAGCTGCCTTAAATAGGGCTCTATTATCTGTAAGAGACGATCTCGCGGTCCCTTAATTAGATCTTCAATAGATATCACAATGGTGCGTATGGTGCGCTTATGTATATAGGGTTGGACATCAATTGAGTTTTCCCAGCGAACAGATAAGTTGGAGATATATAAATTACGGCAAACGGCGGCCACATCATCCATTGTACGACCTGGTGTGGCGGAAAGGGCCAGCATACGGAATTGATAATTGTGAGCCATCAGAGATTCCGTCACCTGGGTATAAGCATAGCGTCCCTTGGCACGATGTGCCTCATCCACCACCAGCAATTTTATAGAGTCAAAGGGAAACCCACCTCCTGATTGATCTGACTGATCCAACATATCGGAATGTACCACCTGAGGAGTGGCAAAGAAGACACGCTTCGAGGACCATAGCTCTATGCGCTTAGGTCGGGCCAGTCGACCTAAAAGGAATTAAAATTCATTTACCTTTTGGTTAAAAAAACATAAAATTCATCTTCTTACCTGTAACCTCCACGGTATCCTTATCGGTAAATGGCATAATTTTTTGGCAAGCGGCAATCTGTTGAGATACCAATGGTCGAGTGGGTGCCATAAAGATAATCTTGCCATTTGGGTACCAGCGATAGAAATTGTACATAACCACAGCTGCTATGAATGTCTTACCCAATCCTGTGGGCAACACAACCAGGGTATTTTTGTATAGTGCCGCTTGTACGATGTTTTGCTGATATGACCGTAGTGGGAAATTACTGGGATAGATCCAATTTTGTCCCAAATTGTGATCAAAGCCATTGCATTCATTCTGAATCGTGTTGGGGAGAGGAACAGTTTCTGGTCGGGATTCATCTTTTATTTGACGTTCTGCCTCCACCAGGTCATTGTGAGTCGTGCTGACGAGAGGAACAGTTTCTGGTCGGGATTCGTCTTTTATTTGCCGTTCCTCCTTCACCAGGTTATTGTCAGTCCTGCTGACGACAGGAACAGTTTTTGGTCGGGATTCATCTTTTATTTGACGTTCCAGCTCCAGGTCCAGCTCCAAGTCCAGCTCTTCATCATACTCCGGCCAATCCATTATCAGTTTTATTTAATAAACAATTCGCATGATTTCAACTGCGTCGTCTCGGTAGACTTACGGTAGCATGACACTACATTTGTAAGAGTCATGGAGTCAGTCCAATAAGATGTATATCAACTGAACTACGGATTAGCAGTGGAAAATGTATTGTTGCGATGCTACTTAAACAATTAAGCAGATTTATTTAATATTAAATTTGTTTTTTTCGAATTTGATAAATTATGCACAAATTAATAAGTAATGTGTAATTTTTTACCGAGTCATGAACTGCTATGAAACAACCACAATTAATATTTTGTCTAGTTTACAAGGTGAAATCTTAAAATAAATTTAATAATACATTTTTGTTTAACCCGCCGAATAATATAATATGTTCAATGCGCTGTTAACGCAATTAAATTTAACATGGTACTCACATGAGTTAACAGCGAAAATTGAGTGAGTTGCTCAGTTTGGGAATTTATAGCATTTAAGTTTTTCTTGTATTTTATGTTTCTGGGCACACTGGCATTGTGTTTGTTTTTGTTGCTAGTCGAAAAACAACACTGCACTGGACGAGTACGCCGATTTGTCTTCGTTCTTTGTTTTTTGTCGCGTTTTCCGCGTAATAATACTAAGTGAACGTTTGTAAAATGAATTAAACTGTGAACGAAATAGAAATAAGATATGTGAAGTCAAACTTAGTGAAAATTGTTTAGTGTTTGTAGAATAAAGCAAAAGCAATAATAACAGAATCAGCAACAACAACAACAACAGGACAAAGAAAAGGAAGCAAACAAACAAATACAATACACGGACGCGGCGTTTTTACCGTTTCATTTGCCTTTGCGTGTGTCTTTGCAAAGTGAATTTCTGTTTTGCGCGCAACAGAGAATTTCGATAAAACAAAAAAGGAAGCAAAAAATAAAAAATAGATAATTGTTTATGTTAGTTAATGATTGTGTATTATGTGTGTGTGTTTGTGTTTGTTTGTGTTATTGAAGTGCTTTTAAAAGATTACATTTGCAACATGCAACATGTTGCAGGCCAGCATCTGCCCCAGCAATAACACAAGTGATCGCAGTCTCCCTCTTACTGAGTATCTGCATCTCTTTTCCGCTTGCAATCTAAATCAAATAACAAGCTTCGACCTGCTCTTCCCAACGAAGAAATCAAATTGGATTATCGTCATAAAAGCTTAAGTAAGTAAAGCTCTTATCGCTTAATTATTATTATTTGTATTACATACATGTATGTATGTACATATGTACATATGTATATATTATACATAAATTTTATAAATATGTACATATGTCTGTACATTTATACATTCATACATACATAGTAAACGTATCATAAACCAGTTTGATAAGACCTTGAAAATGAAATTAGAACTTCATTTGATTGATGTCTCTTAAGATTATATATGGGAAGGGGGTGGGTGGAAGGCAAAAAATAAGCTTTATTAGGTGCGTTGAGGGATTGCAATTTTGTGGTTAGACGATAGAGGGGAGTGGAGCGTAGCTTGTTGTTAAAAATAGCTCCAGATCGAGACCAGTTTGATGAACTACAACAACAGTAGAAAATTTCGTACATTCGGTACATTGGCAACGAATTTGAAATTACCTCTAAGACATAGTCTTAAATACTGCCAAGCAATCAAATAAGAGCACATTTATATTTTGATTAATTATCCTTGAACATGAATATATATGTATGTACATACTATATACATAGTTTTTATAGTTGTGGCAATAAAATGATTTATTTTTTAGTATACCCAAGTATTCTATGGGTGAAGGGTATCACAATTGCCAAAAATAATTTTCAAAGACAAGAAATGGACTGCATTTTCTTTCATTTGGTTGTACTTCGAATGATGAATGTGAAAATATTTCTCTCTTGCTCTTGCTCTCTATTCCTCTGTCGTCTCTATCTCTTTCTCAATTTCCTCGCCTCTTTGCCCTTGTGTTTGCTAGCTGCTGCTGCTGCTGCTGCTATTCGAAAACTTGTTGGTTTAGTTTTTACTTTGCCTTTGCGTTTTCATTTTGTGATTTGTCTTTTGGTCTGTTGTTGACTTTGTTTTTGCCGTGTTTTCAGTATTCGTTTTTTTTTCTCCCTTTTCCCTCTTCTGTTAGTGGGCGCTCTCTCTTATCCTTGCCTGATCCTTAATCTAGGTAGCGTGATGGAAGGAGAGAGAAAGAACTAGAGAGTACTAATCAAGAGAGAGATAGATAGAGAGAGAGAGCGTAGCTGACCGACTGAGAGAGTAAGAGGGTGGAATTTTCTAATGAAATTCCTTGCCTAGGCATTCCAGGCTGCCTTTTTGCAACCTATTTGATACATTTGGTTTTGAGAACTAGAAAAAAAATTGCATCTTTGGCAATATCGTTAAATGGAAACTCTTTCAAAGTAAATTATGCAGATATTGTTGAGTTCTTTAGGATTTATAGGTAAGCCCTTAATGAATTATTATTAAAGGGGGTTCTTTTGGTTGTATTTTGAGTCCTTTTGATTGGTTTGACTACTTTTATGCTTATTTTACAGTTTTGGAGACTCTGTAGACTTAAAAAGAACCGCATAATTCTACCAATTTGCATTGGTTACGAATTTAAATTTTCTAAATGTTATGTTTTCATTACGATTATATTTATTTACAGTTTTAGAGTTTATAAAAAATAGAGAATTTTACGAAACTTACTTAATTACCTAGAGAATTTTTGCATTTATTATAGTTATAAGTTATAATTCTTTAAATTTTAATGATTTAATTTTGACAAGCATTTAAAAAATAAATATTATTCACATGTGCCTAATGGAATTTTACCGGGGTGTACCTGTCCTATTTGACTGACATTTCTCTCTCTCTCTCTTTCTCTCTGTCTTTTCTATCTAACGTTAGACACGCCCCATGCCTTGTCTAAATCTTCGACGCCTTCGTTTTGTTTGTCTTTTCATACATACACCGGAAGTTGTTGTAGCTGAAAAGTTTTGCTGCTTGCCTTATGTATGTTTGTATGTATGTTTGTTTGTCTCTTGTCTCTGTGTAGTCGAAGTCGTTCGAGCAAGTGGCGCGTGTGAATGACCCAATTAAGCAAAAGATAACTCAGCTTTGGCTTAAGATTAGACCCGAATAAAAATAAAACGAAGAACAAGCTCAGATTTAAGCCAAGCCAGCCACCTATCACGTAGGTGGGCTACAATGAGCGAGCAGACAAAAGCTAAGCTGTGCGGAGGAGTTGGAAGAGAGACCCTGTAAACAGGTTATCAGACATCCACAAACTGTGCCTGTGCCTCTGTCTCTGCCTCTGCAGTTGTTGCACAGACATCTCGCACATCTCGCGCAACACATTTTTGTATTAAATATTTCGCACCATGTTCTGCATTATTTTGCTTCGATTCCAGAGACAGAGAAGAGACCTGGGTTACGGCTCCGGCTGTGGCGCATATTTTGTCGTTGACTCAGTTGGGGTCAATGCTGCTGCTGATATTGCTGCTGTTTACTGGCCAAACAGGTTTATCGAACAAATGAAACGAAGCTTTTTGGTTATTTCGGCGCTTGTGCAGCGTTCGATGACGCCGCCGTCACCGTCACCGCCACCGCCACCGCCATAATCATCGTCGCTCATTGAACCCTTCCTTTTGACTATCTTGACTACAAAAAGAAATCATCCCCTTGCTTAAGTCGCCCTTAAAATCAGCAAGGACTTGAACCTGGATGTGAATGGATGGAATATGGAAGAAGCTGGGACTCTGGAATGGGGATTTAGCTATCCCGTAACTGAATTGCTTGCCCCATTCCAGGTGTTCAGCAAACGTCATGTATCAGGCGCTCAGCTGTTGCAGTTGCAATATTGTTCGGTTGCAAGTAACAAGCGAGAGAGCGAACGAAAGGTGGAGAAGCAGACAATAATAACCAACAAGCAACAGCAACCGACAATCAACCATCGTCTGGGGGCACCACCGGTTTGTGTCGTCCATTTCCCCCCTCCCCTATACTATCCCCTCCCACCCTTCCATTTTGCTTGTGCTTTCTTTCTACTCGCCTGTTTCATGGCTGCAACAATATAGAAACAGCTGCTGCCACTGCCACTGCTGCTCGCATTTTTGGGCAATAAGAAAAAAAAAAAAGAAAAAAATTACCACCCTCTCGCTGCTGCACCCCTTAATGGAAGGCTTCCCGAATTGTGTTCACTAAATGAAATGCCAGAAAGATGATAATTTCAAGCAAAAAAAGGTTTTCTCGTCATTTTGTTGCTGAATCATTAAATATTACTTATTTTCGGAATTTTATAAATGTATCGGAAAATGAAGTTGATGGATGATGTAAAAAATGTGTCCCACTAAAGTGGTTGTTCCATTGCACCACAAATTGAGAACTTTTTTCGAATCGCCAAAATTGTATCAATTTTTTCTTTTACATTTTGATAAAATGAACTTTTAATCGAATTGTTTTCGCAATAAATCAATTTTATCCTTCGAAAATAGCTTTTAATGCTTTTTAATTCGAAAATATCGTTCAAATTTCTTTTAATCATTATTCAGTATCATCAATTTCTGTTTATTGACTCACAAATTTAATATTTTTAATAATGTTTTTTTAGTTTATTGAATTCAATTTATTTATTTATCTGCCATCCTGACACTAATAGAATAACATTTTGATTAACAATATTTTTCCAATTTTGTACATAATAGTTTTGGGTAATAATCGAAATTTTATCAACCAATTCACAACGATTTGGTATAACTGACTTTGAATTAACGTCAATAAATTGGAAATTGTTTAAAAACAAATAGAAGAAATATATGGAAATGTTCAAATAAAATCGGTTCAGAAATTAACTTTTGCTGCAGTGCAAAAAATTGATTGATTATATTATCGATATTAAAATATTAAATACTTTTAAACTCATATTTATTTTTTTATTAAAGAATTTTGAAAATTCGGATGTAATCGGGAATCCTTTAGAAACAGATATCATTGAATCGAAATCCACTTAATCGTTTCTGATAATCGATAATAATTGACTTAAATAAATATTTTGTGAAATAATTCATCAAAAAGCGTTTAAAAAATCCAAAGTCACTTTTTACTCACTTTATCTTTTATTGAATAAAATAATTTTATTTTTAACATTTCTGTCAGTGTAATTTGTCAGAATAAAGAAACTAGTTTCAACCAAAAAAAAAAAAAATAACAAAAAAACGGAAAATCGGAGATCCGGATAACTGGAATCTGGTTAAATAGAATTTTTGGACTTAAAGAACATTCTATCGATTCTTAACTCAAATATAATCTGATGCATAGGATACGCTTAACTTTTTGATATATGTATACATACATACATACTTAATTATACATACATATATGTTTTTTAGAAGAACTTCACCTTAAATCTAAGTAAAATAATCGTTTTATGTTTTTATTTAAGCTTTTTCTTATAATATATGTTTATATATTTTATTATGTATGTACATACATATAACTAAAAGCTTTTTGCTTTTTAATCGGCAATCAAAATCTGTTTGGCGGAATCTGTTTAGTCTATATATTAAATATACATACATGTATAAGTATGTATATACTATAAGTATATAAACATATAAAATACTCACATCAAATGGCGACAAACTAAAGTTTATATTGTATATTTATGTATAATGTAGCTACATATAGAAAATAAGTATATATACATACATAACACATGTACATTAAATAGAAGAGACAGAGGGATAGACATAGGGGGAAAAGAAGAGAAAGAGAGAAAGAGAAAAAAATATAAACAAATAATTAACTGACATATCCGTATGCTTATCGCTCAACAAACCGCAGCAGAAGCAGAAGCAGCCAGCAGCAGCAGCAGCAGAAGAAACTCAGACATACACAGACACACACACAGATACAAACACACACACACATATACCGTTTATACACAGAGACGAGAGCGACTCTGAAATTTGTATCTGACAAAATTCCATAATGAACGTGCTGAGTGGCGTCGTCGTATTCGTCGTCGCGGAACAAGATACTCGGCCGAGGCACCGAGATACTCGCACAGCAACAAAACAGCAACACACACAAAATACAGAAAAACAAAAAAAAAAAAACTAAAAAAAAAAGTATCTACAACATCAAACGTGCGTCGCTTTTTGTACACTTTGTCCTACCCCCCCTTCTCCTATGTTTCAGTTCTTCATTGTCGTCTTCTTCTTCTGCTTCTGTTGGTTAATATAAATCAGTTTCAATGCGAATAATTCCAATGGAAATAGAGAGAAAAGTTTTTTTTTTTTTGGCCAGATTTGCAAACGATTTATGGCACGCGCACATATCCATCCAACAGATGTGCTTACTCAACTGAATTCTATTTATTCTACTAAAACTAGTCGATGAACCCTCGTTTTAAATTTGGCTGATTATCCACTTTGATTGCATTTTTAATTAAGCCAAAATCAAAAGCAAGCATTGAGACCTTGTTTAACTTAGTTATTTGCGCGTGGGAATTTTTTTTGTTTTTACTCGCTTCTTTTTCTTTACTCTAACTGAAAGGGTATACGGATCATGGCTAAACAGAATTAAAAGATTAATACAGAATAAGATAAAGCAAGAGAAGGGAAGAGAGAAAGCGTTAGAGCATTTAATAGTCTAAAATGTGAGATGATTGTCTCGCTTTTATTTAGAGTTTACACTGGGAGAAATAATGTCGAATATTGGGGAATTGTTAAAAATTAAAATATAGAAATTTAAACGAGAAAAACAATCGATTATGGCATGTTTGGTAAAGAAGCAGCCAGAAGAAATTTAAAGGTTTAAAATAAAAATATTTATATTTATTTCACGAGATAACAAAAGTAGAAATATGAAGCTTATATTAGATTTTATCTATAAAATTATTAAACATAAAATTAAAAATAAAAAAGTAACATCTTTCCAACGTTTCACAATGGATTATGGATTGGGTAAATCCAAATAACATCTATAACATTGAAACTTTTAAGTGTATAAACACAGTTATTTATACTTCAAAAGATACTCGAAAAAGAATATACTGTGCACCTAATAAAATTTTAAAACTAATTCAGATCTAATGAAAACTGGTTTAAAACCAAAAACAATAAACTTCAACTGGACAAAGCAATTGAAATATTGGCCATTGGTTCATTCATTAATTTAAAATCTATGTACCCTATACGATTAAGCAGAAAAGGTATATTAGACTGGCAATATAATGAATTATATAAACTAAATAAAACAAAAAAAAATCTTTAGATATTAAGGGATAAAATGATCATTAGATGAAAAGATACAAAAACGTTTTAGACCATAATTTTTATTTGGTGATACTACAACTTTTTACAAATATTTTTAAAACATTTTTAAGTTATAGACAATTTAGGATACTCGGTGCCCTTGAAGTATTAACCTTAATATCGTTTTTCTATAGAAGCTATTTTAATTAAATCGCTTAGTAAACTGTCTCCAAAGTTCTTGGATCGATTTTGGCAAAAACTTCTTTAAGTTACTTAAGACTTGGAACGGATCAAAATATTTCTTTCAATTATAATTACAAACAATAATTTATTGATAAAAAAAACTAAGAACCGTTTTTTCGAATCCTGAAATATTATTGAAAAAATTAAAATTTTTTATGTTTGCACCTTTAACAGAAATTTAAAAATAAATATTTTATAGAATATATTTTTTAATTTCTTTATTGTAAAGAAACAATCTGAATACTGAAGAGTTAGTACATTTGAATAAAAAATTTCAAGTATGTATGTACTAAAAAAATAATTTATAAATGCAAAAAAAAAATACAAAGTCTGCTTTTTTGGTAGCGTACACCCCTCCCCCATCTTAAGCATTACATCAGCAGCCAAGTGTATCATCTTACATGGTCTGTTAGAATGCCCTGTATTCTGAGAGGGTATATTTAAATACATACATGAAATTTATGTAACAGGAAAAAGTTATTTTTACTTTATTATGCACTTAGTGATTATTATTATTATTAAATTACACATTTGACTTTACCCATTCTCTGTGTTTCAATTTGACCAACTTTCTTGTTTCAATTGTTCAATATTTCTTCATTAGAGACTAATGATTGTGACCATTAGTTTTTGAATAAATGATATTTGTTTTATTTATTTAATTTATTTTACAAGTTCTGGAAAATTGAAAAGATTTTGACCTTTAGTTTTCGAATAAAAGATATTGTATGTTTTATTTATTTATTTTTTTCCCTAAATTTTGATATTTCGCCTGAAATCAAAATGATGTAAAGTGAAGTTCTTTAATTAAGTTCGCCATAAAATGAATTAATTTCAAAGACACACAAACCGAATAATACACTAGATATTGACATAGTTCTAGGGCAATACTAAAGTTCAGTTTATTTACAAAACTAATGTTTGAAATTAATATAATTCAAATACATATATTAACTAATGTTGCTTCAGAATGTTTCTATTGATTGTAGGGTATTAGAAAAACGACTCTTTTAATTGTTATGTTATATATGTACATATATACATACATATATTTTACTTAGTATTTTATTTATTTTACTTTGCAGATGCATAATTATGATCTCTTCTGTGTTCATTGTTGTTGTAGATGTTGTTGTTGTTACTATGGGGTCGCTGTCTTGCGCCTGGTTAGACTTTCACTTTTTTCCCCCTGCTTTGTTTCAAATGAAACAATTTGTTGTTGTTGTTGTTGCTGTTATTATTGCTGTTGCTGGTTTTTATTGAAATTACGTAAAGATGAATGGCCGCCCATTGTCTTTGGCCTGGAATTTAGAGCGCAGCAGATTAAGAGGCGGGGGTGGAAGTTGCAAGAGATATTGTTGAAAGAAGATGGAAACATAAAATTAGATATTAGCTCAGACAGCAATGAATGCATGAATATGCAATAAAAGTGAAGTATATATGTATATATATTGTACATATGTATATAAGTATGTATGTATGTATATATTTATATGTGAGTATATATATATATATGTACATATGTTGGATCAACTTTGATATCGAGATATCGATTGTTCGGTCACCTTTGTGATAACATTTCAATTGTCAGCATAATTAATTGCCAGTTTGGCAGTTAATCAAACAAAATGTCAAAGTGAAGCAATACAACTTCAGTCGTTTGTTCGTCTCCATTCCTCGCCTCACCTTACCTTGCCTTACCTCAACTTTGCCTTCTATGTATGAGAGAATGGTCTCTCGTCTGGGAATCGAATCAATCAAGGCCAGGCTATTGGCCACACACGTATACGAATTTCATTGGAAAATGCTTTGAGGAAAATAACCAAAAACAACAACAACAACAAGTTGAGCGTAACGAGTATGGCAGTTAATTTATAAAACTCAACTGAAAGAGAGCCGCCCGTCTGCCTTTGGTACACACACACACATGCATACAAACAAATATCTGTACCTACACACACACACGCACACAGATACTCGTATGTGTTGGTAAGGGTGTGCTTGTACGAGGGCCATCCTAAAAGATTCCGCAACAGAGCACTAAATGTCGTTTTTTTTTTTATTTTTCGGTCATTTTAATACATTCATTTACGTAAACTTTGACATTTAATTATGTAGATAATTAAACAATTGCCTCAACCAGTGGTTTTCATTTTAATAGCGCATAAAATACGTTTACTTTGTCAGCCTTTTGAAATTTCTTGCCATGCTCTTAAACAATGTTCTATACATTATTTTATTTTTAATTTTTGGCTCGAGTGTCACTTAAACTAAATTTTTCATCTAAATATCGAATCGAATCAGTTTTTAGGTTGAAGTCTGACCTAACTTATGTTGAGAATAAGAAATAAAAATCATTTTTGTCAATCAAATTTGTTGAAAATACTTAACTTTTGAATTAATGTAACCCTTAAATACTTGAGAATTCATTTTTTGTTGTTAAAAAAATAGTAAAAATATCTTTTATTTAAATTATCCTTTTTTTTAAGTTCAGGGAGTTGAAAAAGAGTTTTATTGGTCCTTTAAGTGCAAGCGATTGTTTTTAAAAACTATTCCAAAACACTTTTATATATTTTCAAAATAATGGTGTGATAAAAATAATTTAGAATCACAGTTTTTACTTAAGAATAGATTTTAGGTCAACAAATAATAGACTTTAAACATTTCCACCAAATTCTAAAACTTTCGATGACAGGTGTTTCCTTTTGTCAAAAGGGAAATTTATATTTATTTATTTATTTATTTTATAATTAATTATTACACAAAATAATATAATAACTAAAGGGTAAAGAGTGCTAGCTACAAAGGCCATCGACTGGAGAAATTTATAAAGTAATCAATTTAGAAGAATTTAAAAAGAAATGTTTTCTTACTTACATAATGCATTTAAAAATTAAACATTACTTTTAATCGTTTAAAAAAAAAAACAAATAATGAATCAATAAAGTTCATTTAACTTTAAGAAATTGTTGCATGATGTCTTGACTGAGTCCTTAGATGATACCTTTCCTTCTTTATCAAGAGAACTTTTTTATTGTATTCATTTGTTTTAAAAATAGGTAAAGATGACGAGACAATGACTCATTACGCTATATGTTGTCTGATTTATAGCCCAATGTATATGTCTTATCTTCTTTGTTTAAATTGAAATGCGCGCTCAAAGTTATTTAATACCTGGAATCTAAAAAGGCTGTTGACTGAAATGAACGGGTTAACGACTGATTTCTATGCAAACGCATGGACTTAAATAAACAATTTTAGGTAAGACATTAAAGCGTTAAAACAAATTTCACAGAGTGCTTTGGACCTTTAATTTTTATTGGGTTCCGCTTATTTAAAAAAATGAGAAACACATAACGTAACTCTTTAAAACAGAAAATATAAATACCATTTTTGTAGTTAAAGTTTTAAAGTGATTTTTGTTTTTTTTTTCTTATTTAAGAAACACGATTCTGGTTTTGGTTTGAGTTAATCACTTGGATGTTAAGGTTTTTTTTTTGTACAATTTTATAGTTAACCCTCCAGATAAAACTATTTGTCATAGAGTAAACCCCACGGTTAACCCTCGTATGTACGTATGTGTGTGTATATATATGTAGTTAAGGGTGGTGCTTGTAGTATCTGTATCGTTTCACTCCTTTTTGGTTGTCAACATTTAATTAATCAATCATTGTGCAACAAAAAGGCTCAGCTCAGCATTAATCATTTCTTCTTACAAATTTTTTAATTTAAATTTCAAAATTCAAAAGGAGGTAAGGGGAAATCAAATCATTTAATCATTATATTTTCGGCTTAAAGGATTCTTTTAAAAATAATAATAAAAAAACAAACCAAGAACTTTAATAGAGAATCTGAGAGAATCAAACGTATTGTATATAAGAGACAAAGCGAGGCCACTCAACACGTTTTCTGGATGGATGTATGTATCTGTGTTTTTGGTTTCTCCCCCCTTCCCCTCTCTTTTCACTCTCTCTGTGTGTGTGTGTGTGTGTGCTTAAGCATGCGGCCGCACTTGCGCCACGTACAATAACAATAATAACAACATGAAGAAATAGCATTTGATGAACGCTTTTCTTTTTGTATTTTCCTGCGCTTTGGCCCCATGAGTTGAGATACACACACACACACACACACACAGTGATTTTTTTGTTTTATGCAACAGCAGCCACTTGAGCATATTTTTCGTTCATACTTCACTTTTCGCTTTGGCGCGCTCCAAAAAATCTCTCCCTGACCGACCTATCCTATGTTCTTGTCCCTTCCACACCTCCGAATACTCCTACTCCTCCTCCTCCGCCTTATTCTCATCTGAAGGTACTAAAAACTGAGATTACCCACTCATGGTTTGTTTTTAATTGGGCGTTTTTATGTTTTCATTAAATGCAAAAATCCAAATCGAAAGGGTTGAGACGTTAGCACAAGGAAAAGAGTTGGAGCCACTGGAGAATGGATGTGTGTGTGTGTGTCCAGTTTCAAGTGGTGGCATTATATATTTATGGAATACTCTCTTCTTCTTTCTTTTTTTGGTCATGTTTACATTGCCAGCAGCTGAGGCAATCAACGGGTTTTGTGTATTTTTTTGGCCCAAAGTCTATGCATTTTAACGGGAAAGATTGTCGGCGCTTCCAACGAGAGAGTCAATGATAGAATAACTGAATGTTTTATATCATCAAGAATGTGAAATAAAAACTATTGGTTGAACAACTTCTGAAATACCCATTAAAAAATTACTGGGTAAAATTTGCGTAACTATTTGAGAAATTGTTATATATGACTACAGAAATAAGTTTTACAATAAGTTAATTTTGAATTTTATGTACTTATTTCTGCTGTCCTTCTCTTACAAATATTACTAAAAACGAAATAATAATATTTCTTCAAGCCCTAAATAATTTTTAAAATTTTAATTCCATATACTTTTCCAACTAGTAATCGAATTTTCAATGTAAAATAATAAAACATTTTATTTTTCCATGTTAACATCGTTTCTTTTTGCATTCTATTGCGAATAAATTCTTTCGAATACTGTATCAGCTGTTTTCTTTGTTTTCATTCAAATTTTTTCGGTTCGACAATTTTTTGATTGTTTATCTTAAAATCGCATTCTAAAAAGAAATTTTAATGAAAATAAAACGTATTACATTTTTCCTGTTATTAAAATTTATTATAATCTTAAATACTTATTTTAACATTTTTCTTTATAAAATTTACATTGTTATTGCAACTACAAGATTTTCGATAAGCACTTTCGAAATAAATATTCAGATACTTTCAATAAATTCAACCGATTTCTGACGTGTTTTGAATGATATGGAAATCGGAACAGGAATGGAAATATCAAAGGGTATTCTGATACCATCACGGAAATGCATAGTCTCTGTTAAAGCTATTAAAAATGAACCATTAATAGACTTGTAATTCTATAGATGTACACAAATTTAGATCTTATAGCTTCTGGTATTGGTACTATAAAACTGTAATAATAAAAATATTATTATTATTATTCATTTGTGGCAACTTTGTTACTTTTTATAATCAAAAAAAGTGTTTATTGGATTTCCAATTTTAACAAGTTCTCAGAAGTTGTAGCCAGTTTGGGCAGGTAATCGTAACTTCTTACATTCCCCCCTGCCTGCAGCCAAACACCCCTTCCCCGCTATCTGTTAAATGAACCTGCTAATGAAGTAGTTAAAGTTTATCAGAATAATAATGCGAACTTACCTACAGATACAAATAAATCCTATACATACATAGATAAGTGTGATATTTATTGGACTTAAGTGGGTAGTTCAATAACAAATCATTAGCATATCAAGTGGTAATATTCCATAAGATATAATTATAATAATTTGTTTTTCCCCTTTCAACAACTTAACATTTTTTTTTTTGGCATTTTCCTACTGCTATTGTTGCTCTACACTTTCCCTTAAAATCGAAGATCGAAATGGGGCATCGTAGTGCATTATCTGCATAGATGTAGCCCGATATATGCATCTATGTACATAGGTTAAGGAGAGAGAGAGAAAGAGAGAGGAGATATTATGGCCTGCATGTGTCACACACTGCACATTCAGAGAACAGAATACAGCATTGACTATGGGTGTTATGTATGTGTGTGTGTGTGTCGGCAGTGCAACGACCTGTGACAAAAAGACAGCGGCAGAGACAACAACAACAACAACGTGTGACGCATCCGCAGGGATGTTGTTACGTGCCCAACAGAAAACAGAGGGAGAGAGACAACATACATCGAGAGAGTGACAGCGTGACCGAGAGCAAACCGTAGACAGAAGAGACTTTCCGCTTTTGGTGTAGTAGTACAGCTGTTAACAGACTCCCACGCTGCTGCTGTTGTTGCCTCTGTAGCTGCTGCTGCTCTCAGAATGCGTCGTCGTTTGGACGTTGATTCGGACGCCTTTTGTGCGGCTTCTTCTTCTGTTGTTGTCGTCGTGTGTGCATTATGCGACCAGCGACCAAAGATAGAGAGAGGAATGAGAGAGAATGAGTAGATCGGGGGTTATGAGAGGGTCGGGTCGGTCTTATGGTCGGTCGGTCTGGGGGCTTTGAGTCTTTGCTTGCTTCATTTGCGGCCGCTTTGCGTTGCGTTTAATTTTTCAGCCTTCAAGCGTTTTTTTTGTTGTTGTTGTTGCCGCTGCTGCTGGTTGCATCTACTAAAAAATATTTTCCATGAAATTGCTTTTGTTGTGTACACACAACACAGCACAAACAGGTTGGCCCTGGAACGTCAGAGATAGCAAAAGAGACCACAAAAACGATGGACAGATAGAGATAGATAGACAGAAAGTAAGACAGACCGAGAGAGAGAGAAAGAGATGGCAAGGGCAAAAGAGAAAGATAGATAGATAGATGGATGGTTGGTTGGTTGAATGAAGGGAACTAAACTGTATTCTCAGTCGAATGCTGATGAACTGCACTTCATTAATTAGCTTTATTAAATGCCTTGCTAAACATGCGTAAATTACTGGGTCAAATATGGTGGGTCCATCGCCACTTCCCATTCCCCCAATGGATGTAGTATCTATGTATGTATCTTGTATCTGTATACCGTACTGACCAACTGTCATTCATTCGTCTCGTTTGCTCAATTTGTAGCATACATTAATTAATGCTAATCAAGTTTTGGGTCTATAAAAAAAAAATAGAAGAAGAACAAATGGTCAATGGTTAGAGGATTTGAAAATAGAATTTAATAGTTGGCGCGCGAGGCATATCAAATGGGATTTTAAAGAATCTTGTTAACACTTGCAAACTAAGCTTATAATTTGGTATATATTAAAATTAAATATAGGGAAACCAAAAATAGAGTTAAAGTGATTAAGGTGATAAGGTATGTCCAATACAATAAAGATTAGAAAAAGTTGGGGAATAAAAATAGTTTTAAAGTGATTAAGGCGATAAGGTATGTCTAATATCGTATAAATATAATTTTTCTTCACGAATTTCTATTATTCGGATCACTTAATATCAAATTTTAGTTTCGGTAATCGGAAATCTGGATAATTGACAGAAATAAAATTTATATACTTTTATTTATTTTGCACTGAATTAACTAATTAAAGTAACTTTGTGGGAAACAGCCTTCTTTTTTAAAGATTTCTGTTAATGTGTGTAAGTAGGCTTAGTGAAGAAAGTTCCTTTTTGATTACCAAAAACATTTAAACAAAAGTTGAACCTCATTAACATTCGGATAACGGGATGTTCGTATAGTTATTAACTATAGTTTATTCACTATTTCGGATAATTGGAATTCTATGGTACATAGATTTTAATTTTAATAATTTTTTTAATCAGCAAATTTCTAAGCAGAAGTTTTGTTCTAAGAAAGAAACCAACGACTTTGTCCCCAGTTGTTGTTATTGTTGCTGTTTTATATAAATACCTTAACTATGTATTATTAATTGGTCTATTTTTATGGTTATTGTTGTATTGATTTCTGTCTGACAGTAATTAAAACGATTTTAGATATAAATTAGTTTGTTATCTATCGGAACCACAGCACAAATGAGTCAAAGTTCATTACTAAAATAAAGATCGAAAATATAAATATATTAAAATCGTTTTTCAACTAAAATTTATATTCACAGAAACCACAATTTATCTTACTATAGAATATGTACATATGTATGTATATAAAAATATGTATAAACCATCGATAAACCTCAAAATCCCCCATTTCTCTTTGCCTTTACCTCACCCAATGTTATGAGTAATAAATATATTTGTTATCATCTGGAAATGAGTGCTTTGAGGTCGCTCCTATGTATGCTTATGGTTGTCTGTATATAACTATATATGTATGTATATACATATATACATATATTAAGCGAAGGTTATATGGAAATGCATATATTTATATATATTTATTCTTATCGGCACTTGCGAGCTTCTCTACCCTTTAGTGCAGATTTTATTGAAGCTTTGTCAATCTTTCACAATTCGATTTAATTGTTATTGATCGATCGATGAAGATTTGTGAAATTTAAATTTACTTGTGTTTATAATAAGATTTTAATATATAAATTAATTTATTTCTTCCACATTAATTAAATATACAAATAAACTTTTTGTTTTGTTTTTAATGTATTTAAGGAAAAAAAAAAAACAACTAAAGAAATTATTTAAAAGGCCTTCCAACATTATGACCAAAGTGTGTTTCCACTTAAATGTCGTTGTAGTTTTTAATTATTTGTATTTGCATTCGCAGTTTTATTTCAACAATTGAAAGACTACGAATGCTACAACAAGAACAACAACTAACATTGCCTTTGGCTGAGACTTTTGCTGGGGCGACAGTTTCTCGTCGGCATCACGTGTAGCTGGCTCATAAATATTTAAGCGAATTGAGGCAAAAGGTAAGGGGAATAGGGCAATAAGGGGAAACGATAGACCATAGACTGAAACAAACCGGACCGGACCGGGCCATACAGTTTTATAGTTTTTCGCGTTCTGTGTGTTAATTTAGCAAAAAGCATTGCGAAATGACTAAGCAATTTTAGACTTCATTACCGTCAGATCGTCTTTGGTGGTGGTGTGAGATATAAAGTAGGAAGTGTTTTCTGGAGGGTATGGAAGGAGAGGTAGGTACATACATACATACATATATGTGCAGAAACTCAAAGGATATCAAAAGGAAACAGGCAAACACAACGCCAACTACAAGAACAACAACAAAAAAAAAGAAGGAATATTTCTCTCTCATTCTATTTCTCTGTCATTCATTTGGAGAGCCATTCCTCGCACCTGCTCTGCTACATTTACATACAACACTTATACAGAAACACACACACACACATACAGTGTATATGCAAAAGGAAGTCTAAGGACTCTGAATGTCTATAAATATCGCACTTTGTGGAGAGAAAAATAAGTACATTTTGTTTTTCACTTTTTGATGGTATAGAGAAAACCGGCTTAGTTTCTTTGTAACTATGCAATAAAGGAAATTAAAGAAAAATTGGAAAAAATATTGAAACGATTTTTGTAGTTAATTTCATATTTATCCACTATATGCAAAGTATCGATAAAGCGAATGTGATTGCTTTACCCATGAATCAGCCAAGCGCAACTTAGAAAACAGAAAAAGAGAATGACTGAGAAACTGAGGTGAAAGAGAGACCGACTTGGTGCTGAGAGGTGCAGGAAGAGACCTTTGCTTGACGATCTGCCACTTCTTGGGCTTCCACCCAAGAACAACTGAAGTTTAATTCCAATTCTGACTCCGAATGCGTCGCCGTCTCCTTTAACCCGGCTTTGCACAGCTGCTTCGTTTAACGCATGTTGTACAACATTTTAACGGCCAACCACTCGGCGATGCGGTGTTTGTGTCTACCCAAAAGGCACGCTCACACACACACACACATATACATAGCAACAAACACATACAAAAAGACCTACACAGATACATATATGTATATATATACATATGTATTTACGTTTATAGTGCAAGAGGAACATGCCACCACTCTGAGGCACTGTGTCCACGACCAAGCCTGATGGCTCCCTGCCTGCCTATTACAGGGGTGACTTTTTCCTCAAAAAAAAAAGTAAATAAAAAAGGATAATGTATAAATGGCCGTTTGCCTGGCATCGTTTTGTAGTTATTCTTTCACAGTTAACTTTAATTAATTTTCTATAAACCTTCGATTGACATTGACAATGAGCAATTCCCATTCACTTTTACCTTCTGCATTGCCGTTGTGTCTTAGATACCCTTCCATGATCCTTTTGACTGTATCGTAAAAAGGATATTATTGATGGTATTTCGGCAAAAGTCGTCGTGGATACCTTTCAAAACAAGTCAAGAATCTTTGCTGGACTATAAATTATCCCAAACTGAACTCAAGTATAAAAATACTTCCTTAAACTAAAAACGCCTTGCTCAGAGAGGTGGGAAAACCCTCAAGTGGAAGTTTTAAACATTGTTTCCTGGTTATAACACTAGAAAATGTATAGCTTTTAGACAGTAGGTTTTCATTGAAAGTGAAAAAATGGAAGTATTTTTTCAACAGATTTGAGGGTCAGAATTTAGCAAAAAAAATAATTTTAAGTGATAACCCGCGGGGCATTTAATAGCATGAAACGAAAAGATACGTCAGAATTGCTACGAATTTGACATTGTGAAAACTAAATATATATATAATATAAATATATATATATATGTATATATGCATTTAGTTGTAGATGTATCTCTATCTGATTAATGCTAATATATACATAGATCTTTTTCACTAATATAATAAAGGAACAAGCGTTTGTATTAAACGGGATCACATTTACTCCCGTCGTTTGCTAAAATTGCTGGGCGCCTGCCTGTACAACACCAATGGGAGCACAGCTTTAACGAGTAGGCAGAAGAAGAAGAAAAAGCAAAAAAAAAAAACAATAACAACAACTACAACAAATGAACCGGGACAACAGAAGACCAACAAGCGATCCAGGGTCAGAGGGAGAAGGAGTAGTGTCGGTGGCAGAGACTGAGTGGTGGCCACTTTTTTTGTCTACTTTTTGCACTAGTTTGTTGTTGTCGAACCGGTTTCGCTTGTTGCTGTTATTGCTGCTGTAAGTGTTGTTGTTGTTGTTGTTGTTGCTGTCGCGTGTTGCTGTTGTGTTGTTTCTTGCTTAGTTGTGAATTTTCCTTTTCAGCAAAATTATCCCCAGACAGACCAAAACACTTGCTGTGCGCCGGATTGCTGGTGGCACATAACAACAACAGTGGCGCCCTCTGCAATGTTGCAGCATCACAAGAAGTTGCATGGACAGCAAATGTTGCTGTTGCTGCTGCTGCATGTTGCTGTTGCAGCTGTTGGTTCCTGCCACATGTGAAGACATTTGAAGACGTTTAAAAGTAGCCTCAGACGACATCTGTTTTTTTTTTGTTTTTGTTTTTTTTTCGTTTCATTTTTCGCAAAGTCACAAGGAATGGGTAGGGGGGGGGGGGGGGGGTGCTTGGGGAGGAGCAACTTGTCGTTTATGTTGCTGCTGCTGCTGCTGCTGCAGCTGGGCAACAGTTGGGGTCGTCGTTGAACAATTTTGCGTTTTTACTTGTGGGCTTTCCTTTTGCGGTTTGTTTCCAGGCGTGTGAACAAGAAATCAACATAAAAGCGCTGTCTAGGTGATTGGAAACCAATTTGTTTTTTCCAGTGATGCACAATTTGAATGATATAGGAAACGATATAAGAAAAATTAAAAATAGTTAGATTATTCAATAAGAAATATTTCTTATAAACTAAGTTTTAAAACATCCTTGAAGGCGCATTGTATTGAGCAACGAAAGGATTGTTTATAGTGGTCAGTTTTTATAAGAATACAAATGAGATGACAAAGTAAAGTAGTAGTTTTATTTTACAAATATATTTGCAACTCTTAAGGATTTTATTTAATGATCTTAATCGTTTGGCAGTCACTTAAAACCCTCTTAGATATAAGCCAAATTGCTTGCCATGCTCCGTTATCTTTATATTATCCTTTTTGCAATTGAGCAGGAAAAGCATTAACTGCTCTTACAAAAAAAAAAACAAACAATTAAATTGTCCTTGCATTGAAATGGTTTCAGTTCCTGTTTTATCTTTGGCAAGGGTAAATTTTGAACTCCTCACCAGGCGCATGTGCGAGAAACCAGGCGAGAAGACAATTAAGCTAATTGCTCTGCTTGTGCAGCATCCCAAACACAAGTGGTCCCAAAAGAAGAAGACATCGACATTTTGCTCTCAGCATCAGTATCAGTCAGCTGCCGCCCCCTTTCTTGGCACAATATGTTGATGCCTCTTGTGGTTGCGGTGGTTGTAGTATCTTTTCAGTATGCTGGCCGCCTTTGGCCATGGTGGATGTATGGGAGTGTGTGTGCGTGTAAACGCGCCACTTTTCCACTAAAGTCCTGACTTGGAAAATTTTTGTACGTATGTACGTACAAGTAACTATTCCTTCATGTGGTGGGCTCTTCAAAAAGCGGATCTTTCTCGCAATTTGGATTAGGCGCCCAGACCTCAGAGACGACCGAAAATTGTTTGGCCACCACCGACAGTGCTTTTCCAGCACAATCTATCTATACATATGTTTTAGCTTTTCCGCTTTTCCATTGCTTTTCACTTGGTGCTGCAATTCGTTTATTTTCTTTCTCCCTCTGCTTCTGCCTCCCCCGTCGTTTCTCTCTCTCTCCCTCTCCCTTTCTATTTCTCTTTTTTTTTATTCCTCAATATGTTGTTATGTTTGCTTGTTGCCTGTTATATTCCGATAAAATTGACTTTTTGTTTGTCGTTTGGCGTTTGTCGTTGTCGCTGTCGCCGTCATCATCGTTCGTTTGTCGCTTTCGTCACTATGTAATAGCTACGAAGTCTATGGCGGGGCTCCATTTTGTTTGGCGTCTTTTCTAATGGGCCAACAGCATTGCAGCGCATCGATTTCGGCTAGTTTTGATGCGAATTTTATTTATACGCGCTGCGAATAGAGTTCGGATTGAATAGAAAATTTAGATTAAGACTTTAGGTCTCTTTCGCTTTGGAGCGCTTTTTCATTTTTGTTTTCTTTCTTTTTTTCCTTATTTTTATTGCCTTCCATAAAAGTTGGTTATTTTACATACAGTTGTGAATTGTGGTCGAGCATAAAATTTAAAAATTTGTTTTTTTTTGATTAAAGACATTTCTGTTCGAAGTTGATTAAAGAAAGGGATGATCTAATTGAGAATCTGTACAAACAGGAAGTCAAATTCAAACATTTGGAGTATGTATATACATATATAGAATTTCAATTAAAATTCTTATATAACAGCTTTTAATGTATTAGATTATCTATTCAGCGCATATTGTCCACTCACCCCCACCATTCTCTCTTTTTTCCTTTATTTTCCCTCTAGCAAAGTTTGTCGTAAAATTATACAGTAATAAAATTATACCCAGTGCGTCGAGTTGCCTTTGAGAGCGGAGCGTATGTGTTTTTATACCCTTTAAATGGATTGAGAAAATTATTTATCAATTGAGTTTATATCTATTACCTATAAATGTGTCAAAAAATTAATAAAAAATTTACGTTTCTCTTTTAACAATTAATATCGTAAAACCTTTTGTACTGTAGTTTTCGTTACACATTAAATTCGTCTGCAGTCGACAAAAAACCAACGTAAAAATAAATCATCTAGTTTATTTATCCAGCTGGAAATATTTCGATCTTTGGTCAGAGCCAATACGCTCTTGATAAAGGGTATAAAATAATAAGATGCAATGCCATGAAAACAAAATCAATTTCTACCAATGAATTGTTGTTGCTTTAGCTAGCTTGCTGTTGTTGCTTAGAGCATAACCCAAACTCACACACACACACACACACACACAGACACACTCTCATACAAACAGAGACCCACATTTACGTAGCAAGGGTAAAAGAGATAGAGCACCAGACAGATAGAGCAGTGAAAGAGTGAGTGAATGTACAAATTTGTTTGTTAGCTCTCAGAGAGTTTTGTGATTTAACATTTACTTAACATTAAATGGTGCGTCTGCGGCTTCGGTTATGTTGCCCACTTGCTGGTCGCCTGTTCGTTTTTGCGATTGATGCCTGAAAAAGTCGTTTGTCTCGCTTTTGGGGCTGTTTTTGGGGCTTTTGGGACTGCCCGGAATCGCGCGACGAACCGGGACTGCGGTTTTGTCGTCGTCGCCGGCGACTTTTTGTTTTTTTTTTTTTTTAATTCGCGCCGATTTTGCAATGTTTTGGTCCGCCGGCGGTAAATGTTAAATTTTACAGAGCCGCCGTAGCGATTGACAACAGAATGTTGCTCTATCTCTCTCTATTTCTCTCTCTGGCCTCGTTGTGATACCAAGAGAATACATTTTTAGCCATTCTCTTCAAACTATATATATAAATTTGTCTCTCTTTCTTTCTCGCTCGTATGTACAGAAATTTGTGATATGATCATTAGCATGAAAAGTTTAAGTAGTATGTACTTTAAAAACATAAGTTTACTTTTCTTTAATCTAAAAATCAAATTTTAAGTACTTTATTAATAATTCTATTTAAAACAGGGTTCGAAAACATAAAAATGTTCAATCAATTAGAACCACTGTTGCACGTAAACATTTGTTGCCTGCGCCTGCGGCGTTTTCTCTCGATTTCCATATCTCTTTCTCTCGCTCTCTCATTTTCTCTTTTCTGCCAGTGTATCCGTCTCTCTGGACCCTATCTGCATCCATTATCTCATAATGAAGATGCTGAGATACAGATTTAGATAATAATGACATTTACAATGTTGCTGCTGTTGCTGTTGATGATGATGATAATGAGGCAAATGTCGATTGCAAAAATCTCATTCGGCCTCATTTTCATTTTTGCAGTTTCAACGGCAAGAAGAAAATGTTATTGCTGTAGAAAGGATTTATATTGCATGAACTTTTATGACTGCTATCGATTTCCTGGGCGCCCTTAAGCGTGCCTTTCTAAGCAAATGTTAAAAAACGCCAGTCAGTTCAGTTCACTTCGTTACGGTTCAGTAAGGGTTTTCTTTTGTTTTTCCTTTTAATTAAAAAGCTAAGCCGTTAAATTGTCCTATCGATGGATGAATAGATGGGCTTTGGAGCTTGGGCTTTTGTTTTTGCTATTGTCGTACTGTACTTGCTTTCAACGCTTTGTGTACTAAATGTAGTCATAAAACAGCGACGCCGTTTTTATTTTACTATAATCATGATTTTGACGCCAGCGCAAAATTTGATTAGCATTTGTTTTGCTGTACTACTGGTATATGAACTGCTGCCGCTGTTGCAGCAGCAGCAGCAGCAGAAGCAGGAGCAGCAGCAGTTGACTTGACGTCACACACATGTCGTAGACACCAACACACAAGAGCTTTTATTAGAAATTCTTATCAGGCTAATGACGTATAGCTATATTCTAAGAAATGTTTGTGTTGGTGGTTAGTTGACTTGTATTTTTACGTAGGCAAATCAAGATGAAAATGCGAAAATTATCAATTGTAATTGTTATTCCAGAAATATATGAGCTCTGTCTATTAGGACTAACCTGTCCATTATGTTTGTTAACAATTTTAAATAGAAATTTACTCAAAAAAAAAAAAATAATTTAAAAATTAGATATAAAATAAATCTATCTGTTAAAACGTTAGTTGATTAGCTTTCAATGTTCTTCAAGAAAAGTTTCTACCTTATCGATTCTCTGCATCAGGAGGTAGTAAAAACTTTTTGACCTATTTTCGGCCATTGTTTGACTTTTTGAATATTTAATTTTCACTAATTTTTCATTTTTAATATGGTCGCTCGGAGATAAAGTTGCGTTATTATTAATATTTTATTAATATTTTCGCACTTAAATTTGATTTTGTTTTTTGTTAATCAACTATAAAACACACAGCTGTGTTTGTGTATATGTATATATATATATGTGTGTGTACGTATGCGATATACCCTAAATGGGTAAAAACCGCATGGCTTAGTTTTCTAATTAAACTCGTAACAGCAACAAGAATAATAATATTAGCAAAGAACAGCAAACAAATCGAGCAAAACAGCGCTCTCGCCTCCAATTTGACCTTTTTTTGTTTGCGCCCCCCCCTCGCCATATTCACTGCAATCCGTAGCCACCATTCTTCCACCTGTGGGGTGGACTTATGGCAAGAGAAATGTAAACAATGCTCTCTCTCTCATTCGTATTCATTCCATCTCGGTTATGCTCACTCGTCACTTGCGCTCATTCGCTCGCTCGCTTGCTCATTCGTTCGTTATATGTGAGTGTGTGCTCTTTAGCGCCCACGCGCGAGTTAGTAGCTGGGCGAGGCAACTTACTTAAATTTCTGTTCGCCTGTTACATTGTTCGGCCAAACCGCCGTTCGTTTGTAATGCAAGTTGCTCGTTCGATCGAACGCGAGTAAAGTCGCGCGACTTCACGACGGTTCTAATAGCAGCAAACAGCAACGGCGGCAAACAGCAATACTAACAACAACAATAACAGCATTAACAACGACAACGACAACAACAACAAGAGCAGCTCAATTTTTCTTCATGCAAACCAGTTTTTGTTGATGTTTACAGCTCAATTTGTGGTGGTTGAGAGACCCTGTCTGCCTGCCCTTTGCTGCTTGTCCAACTACGTCCCTTAGGTCCACCACGTGCCACCTTGCATAGGCTGCGAAGTTGTTGCAAAAGGTTTGGCTTTTGCTCATTTGCGCGCCTCTGCAACACAGCACAGCAAACGGTTTTTGTCGCTCGTGTGTTGCCGCTGTTGCTGCGACCAAACAACAGAAACGGCAACGGCAACAGCAACAGCAACGACGACGACCGTTGACTTCCAGCTCCACTGCCAGCTCCATCATTCATTCATTCACCAGCCAGCCGCAAAGCAGGCCAGTTCAGAGTTGGTAAATTTTTGCCATTTGTCGATTTGCCAGCCAAGCGATTAAAATGTTTTCTTTTAATCAGTTCCTATTATTGTTGTTGCTGATATTCATTAAATTTATTTCGGATGCGTTTTCATTATATATACATATATTTTTTTTTATCAGTCGAAAACTTGGCAATATTAGAACTATAAATATTTAATAAATTAAACCGGGCAAATATTTAATTTCTAGTTGATTGGCTATTAAAGAGAATGTTTTAGTTTGGTGCAAGTACTACTCGGAATTGGGAACAATCTCTTAATGAACTAAGTTTATCGTTTTAAAGTTAATTTTGTTGTTCTTGTTACTCACTTGTGTGTGTGTGTGTGTGTATCTGTGTGTATGTGTATGTTCACTGGCACGTAGCACCTTTATGTCTGTGTCTTATCAGTAATACGGTGATATCAAACCAGGAAATGCATAAAACCAGATGGAATTGAGAAAATTCAATACATTTCAAATTAAACCAAAATGTAGTTATAGACATAAGTTTAAATTTTTATGTATAATAATCTTAATTGGTCACAAAATCTGTAAAATGTTTAACTGATATGAAAGTTGTGATAACGATCAAAAAAAAAGAACAGTAAAAGTATCAAAGTGCCAAGTTCAAGAATGCCAATGTTAGGATAACAAAAAAAAAACAAAATGTTTACATGTGATATGGAATTTATTTTGAATTGATTGTAGACTAGATGTGGGAGCGATAAAATGAGTGATATATATATTATAAGTATTAATAATTTATTAATTAGAATATATTAATTTAGAATATCTTTAGCTTTTAATGATTGTGTCTTGTTTTTGCTAATTGTATTTAATAACCTTTTTTTATTTATTTTTCTTTCCTTATTTTAGGTGTTTAAAGATGTCCAAGGATTTACATTTAGTCTATCTTCATATACCTCATACCCCGCCACTTTTGGCAATATAGGCAATATATTTTGATCTTCCTAAAGCAAAATCAACTTGTAGAATAATCAACGGCCAAGAGCAATCATAAATAATAACAATTGAAGAGAGATTAAATCTAGTAGTATCTCTGCCGTTTGGCTCTGCCCGCTTGTCGTCTTGTTCTTCGTGATTTCGTCGTGACTGTCACGAACGAGAGAAGCGAAGTAACGAGAACCAAGCCAAAAGCAGCTTCAACACGGACGCATTTATGGATGCGGGCGGCCTGCCAGTGTTTCAGAGCGCCAGCCAAGCCGCAGCAGCCGCCGCCGCCCAACAGCAGCAGCAACAACAGCAGCAACAACAACAACATTCACACTTGAATCTCCAGTTGCATCAACAGCAACATCAGCAGCATCAACATTTGGGACTCCATTTGCAGCAACATCAGCAGCAGCAGCTGCAATTACAACAGCAGCAGCAACAACAGCAACAACAACAACAGCAACACTCGCCCTATAATGCAACCGGAGCAATTGTTGGCGGCCTTGTCGCTGGCGGAAACGGAACTGGCGGCGCTCAAGCTCCAGGAACGGGACCAAATTCCAATAACGGGAACAACAATAACAACAACAGCAATATCAACAACATCAACATCAACAACACCAATATCAACGACAACTCCTCTTTACAACCAAAACGTCAACCAATTGTGGACCGTCTCCGCAGACGAATGGAAAACTATCGTCGACGTCAAACGGATTGTGTACCACGGTACGAGCAAGCATTCAATACAGTCTGCGAGCAACAGAATCAGGAGACATCTGCACTTCAAAAACGTTTTCTCGAAACTAAAAATAAGCGGGCGGCCAAAAAGACTGAGAAGAAGCTGCCGGAACCGCCTCAACAGCAACAGCAGACGCATCAGCAGACCCAAATGTTAGCCGGACAGCTGCAGAGCAGTGTTCATGTGGTAAGTCAACAAATATCGTTGTTCTATATACATTTAAGCTACCTACCTAGAATCGGGTCAATATATTTACCTCAAATATTTCACCAAGGAAATTCTATAGCAGATAATATATTTAAAAGCTTTCGGTAAAAGAATCTAAAAGTTATCAAAGTCAAAATGTATGATACATATATATTTTGGGTTCTATATTTCGAAATCCATAAAATATTATGGATTTTTTTTTTATTTATATAGAAACTGTGTTGTTGCATAACTTTCCAAATTTATCTTTGAATCCTTTTCGAAACAGATGTAAACTTAATAAAAAATCCTTATTTTTACCATTTTATAGAACAGGAATTAATTTTTTAAAAATGTCTTAGGGTTTAACACTTTTCGAAACAGATCTAAACTCAATAAAAAAATCCGTTTCTTATTAAGTTTAATAGATTAAATTTCTTTTGAAAACTAAAACTAAATTATTGCCATTTTTTAATGTCGTAATTTTTTACAAATTTGGCATAATCTAAATGTGCAAATGACTGAAAATAAATTTGATATTAAAATTTATGAGCTAGTTAAATTGAAAGCTCTGGAAATTTCATAATTTATTAGGTAGCTAAATTAAAAGCGCTGGAAACAAATTCCGATCATAAATGATTGGCATCCTTTTCTATTTAAACCGATAAAAAGGACGATAGCCGTTTCTAAACTATTATTTCTAAACCAATTTTCTTCGATTTAGGTTATTTATATTATCAGAATTTAGAATAGAATTTAGATTTAGAATTTTACTTCAGGATTAGTTTTATTTTACCAAGAATAATTGCAGTTTTCTAAACTTAGCTTTTATATAATAAATTTCTGCGTTGAAAGAGTTAATTTCGAAAACAAATCTATATCCTTCTATTTCTATATAATGAAGTTTTTTTTGGGGAACTGGACGTATAATCGGATATAAGTTCGAAAATAGAGCATTTGTCATTGTAAATTTATTGTGTGAGATTGATTATCTTAACTAGAGTTTATAACTCTAACTCTCATTGAATAAAAATTTTGAAGGATATAATACATATATAAAGAAAGTATGGGAAATCAAACTTAAAAGTAGAAATAGTTTTACATTTGTTGATGGACACAATTAACTTGGGAGTAAGTCAATCCTTTTCATCACGCTCCTTCTCAACAATTTAGTTTATGTTTGGCTGTTTGCTGATTGTAGCAGGGGGTGTGGTTGGGGGGTGTTGGCGGAGTATTCTAGAGATTTGAAAATCGGATGACTTGCTTAGTTAGTTTGTTTAGATACATTTGTGATTACTTAAAGTGGAATTGCAAATGAAAAGGAGCCTAAGCTAAAAATGTATCTGAAAGATACTTGGGGCAGCTCGTCAATGTATCTGTGGCTTATTATTATTATTGTGGTTGTTGTTGTTGTTATTAGAGCTAGTGCACACGACGAAGCTTCACACAGCACAGACAAAATGAAGCCAGCGGCACACAAAATGCATATATATGTACATACATATATCTATATACTATATACTATACTTATATATATATATATATATTTATGTATATACACAAAATAATAATGAGGTCAGCGTTTTTGTTGTTAATGCTGCTGCTGGTCGTTGTTGTTGTTGTTCTTGTTGTTGCTTTATTTTGTTTTCCTTCATTCGGTTTCAGTTCAGTCAACAGTTCGGTTTCACTTCGCGCTGCTGTGTGCCAACTTGTATCTACAAGATACATTTGCTTTTTAGCTACAAGCAATTGTTGCTGTTATTATTGTTGTTGCTGTTGTTGTTATTATTGTAGGTACTGACTCTGGCTCTGGCTTCTTATGTGTGCATTTTAAATACCTTGAAAATGATTTTTTGTTTTTCTTTTTTTTTATAAAGATTTTTCTCAACTTTTGCTCAAGTTGAGGCTAATCTTGCGTCATGACAGACGACTGGCTGGTTTAGCTTGACTCTCTGACTGACTGATTGCCTTAACTCTAGTTTATATAATTGTTGGGTTCTGGCCGTTCGACCGACCGACAAACAGACGAATCGACCAATTCGCCAAACTGTTGCAATTCTCAACTGAATCCGTGTAATTGTTGCAAATTTACACAGTCGTCGCCATTGCACTCACAGTCATCGTCATCATCTCCATCTCCATCGTCGTTTGCAATTACAAGAGCAAGTTTTCTATTTCTTTTTTAAATACCCTATGGACAAATAGTTAAAGAGTATATTCCGACAAAAAAAACATTTTACAAACAAAATTAAATGTTGATAAACGAAAACCAAACATAAACATAAAAAATAGATTAAGGGAAAATTGGAAGCTTTTTTTTGTGTAAAGAAATTTATGTTTTGCCTCTTTTTATAAGAAATATATATCTATACATATTAAAGATATATAAATAAGAAAAATGTAGTCTTGATCAGCTTTATTAGCCTAGTTAATCTCTAGCGCTAAGTAGAAGACATACAGCAATCGAGTTAGGATTCATTTTTAGTATATAAGTTTTCCATAATTTTATGAAAGACTTTAAAGAAAACTTTATAAGAATTAACAGAGTTATATATTACATAAGAAATATATTTTATTATAATTTTGTTTTATATTCATAATATTTTAATAATATCAATTTGATATTGTAGATATAAAAATATGCAAAAATGAAATAAAGGGTATCACGAATACATTGTAAAATAAAGCTTAAACGTTCATTGAATGTTAAAAAGTTTTATTACATTCATTTTATATAGTTTGTTGATAGTTAATAGGGTATTTTAATGTCCTATACTTAAATCTAGTATAGAGCATTATTTATCTGAACAAACGTGAGTTATTCGCCATCGAGTGTTGTTTTTTTTTTGCTCAGCTTCTTTCCGCATCCGCTTGCAATGTCATTTGTGTCATGTGCGCCCGTAATCATTCCCCCTTACCAAATACCCTTCAATATACTCGGAACACCTCCGTACTATCCCCACCCCCATGCCTACCCCTCTTTCAATCGCTATGTCTCTATATATACATATGTACCTACATTTATATATGTATATACAATTTTTTTTTTGTTTAATTTTAATTGGCTTGAAAAGGCTTTTGTTCATTCGGTTTTCTCTGTTGTGCTGCGTAATGCAAATTTGTTTTGTTTTTTTTTTTGCCTTGCTTGTGTTAAAAAAATAAAAACAAAGTTGAGCAGCTGCCTTAAAAATCGAAACTGAAACTCAAATGGAAATTGAAATTGAATTGAATCACTTCTTTCTGTATTATCCATGACACGTCAGCAGCTAAGTTGCAAAGTAAATCATAAAATCTGAAAAGAACTTTTATAGAAGAGAAGCACTGGAATTCTCTCTCTCTCTCTCTCTCTCCCCCTTTCGCAATCAATCTTTCTTTATTTGCTATTACTGTTCCTTTCTCTTTTATATATAGCCCATCTCTTTCTATCTGTAAAGATTTCCCTGCCAAGAGAGTTAGTCAGTCAAAAATGTAGAGAGACTCTTGGCATTAAAAATTCACAAAATGAATTAATGACCAACTAACTAAGTAACTGTCCAGTTCCAGTGGCGGGGGAGTGCGTTTTGAGGAATTAAAGCGGTTTTCCTCTAATTCAAATACAGCTTTTCACTTTTTCTTTTCGTTTTTTTGATTTGATTTTCCATCTGCTGCGGTTGGCAGTGAAAATACTTTTTTTTTTCCTTTTTAAAGCAACATGCAAAACAAGAAAACTAAAACATATTGTTTATAATGCGTTTTTATTTGGGAAAGTCGCGTGTTGCAATTTCTAGTTTCTTGTTGTTGTATCTTTTGCTACGTTGTGTGTGTGTGTGTGTGTGTCTCTGTGTTTGTGTTTTCATTGTTTGCAATTGTTTTTGTAGTTGTTGGCTGGTGCCAATTTTCACTTCACTTGGTCGTCGTGTGGCATTTTCTGACAGACGTCACTCAAAGATTCGAGTTGTATGTATTATAATACCCCATTCCCCTTAACCTACACTATATACATATATATGAATATATATGTATGCCCCTTTAAACACCCCCTCTCTCACCTATCTTTGATATAATGTTGCTAGTGTTTCAGTTTGTTCCCATTGATTGACAAGTGACAACATATTATTGGCGTATCGTATCAACTTGAGCTTAAGTTAGCTAAGAAGGGGCATAGGGAGGGTAAGTTGGGTATACCATAACTGCAGTTTGAAGATAGGGAAAACTTATTCTAGTTCTCATACCTTTCTCTCTCTCTCTATCTATCTATCTTGGCAGCCCCTCCATTAACCACGCCTATGTGCATATACATACATAACTTTGGTATAAACAAATTGTTCATAATCTAGAAAAGTTTTCATAAAACTTATCCGGTTACCATAATTTGTTTTCTCTTTAAATTTTTCAACAGCCGCACAATAAATACATTTTAAATATGTTGATACATATATACGCATAAATATTTATAGTATATTTTTGTATGTTTGTATGTATGTTTATGGTATTTCTTTTTGTTGGGGGCGTGGCTTTAAATATTTGTTGTTCATTATTTATGTTTTAAAATATATTTCACATTTTTATTGCCTTCCGAAAATGCATCATTTATCTTTGGTTTGGCTGGGAGTCGATGCCGTTGCCGTTGCCGATGCCGATGCCCAATGTCGACGCAAACGCAGACGAAAAATGCCCTAAAGCTGTGCTACCCAACAATTTTTACTCCCCCCCTTCCCATACACACTTCTTCTACTACAACATCTCCCCTTTTGTCCATGCCCTTACTATACCTACAAGTTTACCTTACACACAGAAATATACAAACACACACACACAGACACATACACATTAAAAAACACTCGTATAGGGTAGTGTACACCCCCTTGCGTGCTTGGTGTCTTTTCTTCACTTTTCTTTCCGTTTTTTTTTTTTTTTTGGAGGGGGAAGGGGACGAAGCAAAATCGATTCCATTTCGACAAATGGAGAAAATGGGAGAGAGAAAAAAAAAAAACAACATTTCTACAAAAATTCCGCCATGTACAAAGTCAGTTGAAATGAAATTGCACTTGTTGTTCCACTGTGCACTGTGGAAGTTTGCTCTTAAATGAGGGGAACTATTCTGTGCGTCAAGTTAACTTGAAGATACTCTTTAACATAAAGGGAAAGTCACTTTTTAACTGTTCTTTACTTGAATTCATTTTGTTTAAATAAATATAATTTATTACTCTCCATTTTGCACTGTGGAAGTTTGGCCTAAAATGATGTTAAGTAAGTTGTGTGTTTGGTCGACTTGAATATACTCTTTATTATAAAATCAAATTCACTTTTCAACTATTTCTAATTTGAATTAATTTTACATAAAGTCGGGCTAAGGAAACCCACTCTGGACTGTGGAAATCCGACTTGAGAATACCCTCTATTGCGAAATTTAAATCAAGTTTAATCTATTATAATTTTGAATTTAAATATAAAAGACTTTATCTACTTTAAAGTTTTATTCATTTGTTTTTTCTAGGGGGCAAATTATTGTTCTTAGATGTTTTTCGAAAAATTTATAATGATATAAAAAATGATATAAAATTCATATGATATTTTAAAATGATAATATTTTTCATAAAAAGTCATTTTTGTTTGTTTTTCTTTTAATTTAAAGGATTTTTCATTTAATAACTTTAACTTTCTTCAACTTAAAACTATTATGTTTCCTGCTTTTTTCATTAATAATACTATATAAATAATTGATTAAGCATGAATGCTTTTACTTAGGATCTTTGGCTAAGATCCAAGCCAAATATTTGGGAAATTTATTTGGCATATTTTTTTTTTTTTTTTTTAGTTTCAGTAGGAAAGATAAAAGAATTAGTTTATATTTTTAATAATAAAAAAGTTAAATACCTTAAATCTACAGTTGACCAAAACGTAGTTTTCAAATGGTTTCATCTAACTGATGCCTACATTTTCACTCAGTCCTAATATACCCTTTCTAGCCAAACGAACTTAGGGTATGATTTCCTCCTAGGACAAAATTCTCACGGCTCACATGTCAAACAGGCAGCTTAAGCTAGCTCATATTGAGGGTGGCTCATCTCTTACTCTATTGGCTCACACACACACACATACACACCCATACTAATGCACACACACTTCAAAGGGTTTTTAGAGAGGCTCTTCTGGTTGAGCAAAATAAGGATGAGGGAGAAGGCTAAGATTTTTTATTTTCCCCAGTTTCCATGCAGAAAATTTACATCTTTTATTTATGATGTTTGGCAAATTTCATTGCATATTAATAATGCAATTTTTGCCAGCTTGCACTTTGAGCTATATTGAATAGAAATGAGCTTTGGCGTAAATCTACTGCCCCTATCTTACCACCGTACCCCCTTGTTTCTTGTGTTACTTAAATGATAAAGCAGATAAAGCTTTGAAGCTTTTTGGTAGTCTGTTTTTTTTTCTTTTGCCAATTGTCTTAAACATTTTAATTGCTTGACATTCGAGCGTTTTGCCATTTCATTGTTGCCAGGGCACAGAAATAATAAACAACATGAGAGGGGCTCACATAAGAAAGGGTAAAAGGATGGAATTGTTGGTTGGCAAAGCTCCCTAAAAACAGAAAAAAAATATGCATATACATATCTAGATTTTTAACCCTTAAGTAATAATGTGGATTCTTTTTGCACTTTTTTATATGCACATTTTAAGGATTTATTGAAAATTGCAAGGGGGAAAATACATAGCATAGACTGATGATGATGTTGACGATGACGACGATGATGATGATGATGATGTTGTTGTTGGAGGAGGTGCAGGAGGAGAGGGTAATGAAATGAGCTTGCTTCTTTTGAGCTTCCCCTTTCTGTGGCAGCCTTTAAAATCGATAAACTCATTTTGAAGTTGTACACACACACACACACACACACACATACTCCTGCATTGCCTTGTTCTCTTACTTACTTTTATTTTCTATGTGCCTACTAACCTCCCACATATACACACACACACACACACACACTTACAGATACAGACACATACACTTTCCCCTATATATACCCCACTCCCTTGGGTTGATATCCTCCCACTGGGCGACCCACAAATCGCTTCAGCTCTTTTAAAGCTTCTCGTTTCTTTCTATATGAAAGTGTAAATGTATGTGTAAACTGTTCGCTGTGTGTGTGTGTGTGTGTATCTGTGTGCGAAAAGGAAGCTGCGGCTGTTGCTTTTTGAGTCTGCAATAAATTTGCTTGATGCGCACAGCATTTTAGCTAATTAATTTAATTAAATTTTTATGATACAAAGAGAGACCAGCTTTCTATCTACTATATACATCATCCAAGTATATATATATATATTAAAGTTTATATGTGTGTGTGTCTGTATATATATAGTGAACACTAATTTGATCTATACAGTTGAGTTGATGGCTTTTCTACTTAACTGTTATTTCTATTTGCACCTAAATGTCAAGCAGAAATTTCTCAACAAATTACTTGATAAAACAAAGGTCAAACTATATTTGAAAATTTAAGCTTTTGAAGGAATCCCTTTATTTTGTTAGACTCTTTGATTAACTGCAGCTCACAAAATATTTATTTAATCTTAGATGCATAAAAGGCTTTGCATTTATCACAAAGGCATAATATAAATCTAATTTATTTATTCAATTGAAAATGTATACCAAATTTAAGTTGAGATTAATGAATTTTAAATTTCTTTTTCTTTATTAACTGCTTAAATGTGAAGAAAATAATTATTAAGTCAAGATTTTATGCGGTTTTTCTTGTACTAGAAAAAGTTTTACAATTACCAAAATTCTCTAATACAGGATTAGAAAATAATTGTTACTTTCAAAACCAAAAAAAGATATTAGTAAAACATCAAAAAAGTTACTGTTAAGTTGTTCATTTTATTAGAAAAATATATCTTAAAAGCTATTTTTTTTTTCTTTTCAAATTTAATTTGAAAACTACTTCATTTCTTTTCTCTCAAAAAAAATATTATTTCAGTTTTTAATTAGTATTAGAAAAATAATTATTTTAATTAAATAAAATGCACTTAATTAAAATAAATAAAAGTTTTATAAGAGAAATATTCAAAATTTAAAAAAAAAAAAAGTTTATTTTTTGTGATTGAATGAATATTACCCAAAACTTATTGTCGATTTTTTTTTATATATACTTTATAACTGTTCCAGATCTTGCTATAATAATTTCGCTTGTTAATTTATTTTTAAATGATGAAAATGTTGAAAAATTGAATTTACAGTAGTAAAAAATATTAAAAAGTCAATTGAAACTTGTTTTTCCAACAACATTTAAACTTTAACCAAGATTTTAAAAGTTAAATAAAGCAAATGTTTTTTCGGAGACAGCTGGTTCTATTTTTTAAATGCAAAATGATTGTTTTAGGAACTTAAAAATGCAAACGAACCATTTGTTAATCACAAGAACCTAATTGAATTTTTATTTTAAGATTCAAAAAACATTCATAATGAATGTTTATTGTAGCTCTGCCTTTAATTTATTGTAAACTGTAACTAAGTTACAAATAAAATGAATGAATTTAATGATAAACAAAACTACACAATTAAAATGAATTTTATGTTCATAATAATTCTGAAAACAAATATTTGCATAAATAAATTATGTTAAGTACTTCATTTAGTATTAAAGTTATAGTTTGTAAATATTTTCCGCTTGGTTTCCATTTCTAAGGGCAAATTTACTAGTTTCGGTCCTTTTGGATAGAGAGAACTCACGCCTGAAACCAAATGTCAAACCGCAACCGCAATTTCTCGCATTCTCATGCTCCAACGCAATTCGATTGGCATGCCTCGTGCCTCGTGCTCCCTGCCTCCTTCCTTCTGCTTCCTTGTCCTGTGTGTCCTCTGTTTCAAGTTCCTTTTGGTGTCCGTTGCCGATGCCTTTTGATGGCCGCCATTTGCCTTCATTGCGGTTACTTGTTTGTGTTGTTGTTGTTGTTGTTATAGTCGTGTGGGCATCCAATTTGAGGTCATTATTGCGATTGGCAAGGGTCGATTACTGAGCAGTGAGCACTACTAAACATTTGTCGCTCACTTAGATGTAAAACGGAAAGCAAAACGTTGGCAAGGATACTCCAAACACGCAATGAATCAATAATAAAATACATTTACTTTATATCACTGCAAATTAACAGATAAGTTTTGAGAATCAATATCATAATAAAGTCAGCAACAGAGATGACAGCGTGATGAAATATTGATTAACCCCCCCATCCCATCCAAACCCCCCCCCTTTTACAATTTTCACCTGCAGTTCAATAACCAAGCTCCCGCTGTTTTCTTCATTAGCCAATTTGCATAAAAAAAGAGCGAAAGTGAGAGTGAAAAAAGAGGGGAAAGGGTAACTGATTAAGAGAGAAGAGAAATTGTTGATGTTGGGGGGGTAGGGGGGCGCTGTAAAGAGAAGGGTATACAGTATGCAGCTCTAATGAGCTTTTCTGTCCCATAGTCATGTTTGATCAGCGAATGGCAGTGAGATGGATAAAAAAAGAAAAAAAGGGAGAGATAAAGAAACCTAGAAAGAGGCGGGCATAGACCGCAAGAGAGACAGAAAGAAAGACAAGGATTTTATGCCATGCGTATAGCCTGAAGGCTGATGACCATTCTAGTGATTAGCGTTTCGGCTTAACTCTTGAAACAATGAATGGAACTTCAACCGTTGACCACTTGCATTGTGTTTTGAGGGCGCTTTTCGTCGAATCGTCAGCGCAAGCAGAACAAAAAATAAAAGAAAAAAAAAAACATTTTTCATTACTTTACTAGAGCGGAAATGGCAAATTAACTGCACAAATACATGACTTCTCACATACACAACCGCACACAACACACACACATACATACATTCCCGCACACACATGTCTCATTTTGTAAACCTTCGTGTGTTTGTGTGTATGTGTGTGTGTGTGCTCAATTATTCATTACACTGCATGGTCAGAGGGAACTGAGTTTTACCCCCTCATCTCATTTGCCTCCCTGCCCTTTCATTACACAGAGTCTTTATAAATGCCGATGCTGCCCTTCCGCCAGCCAAAATACGTTTTCGTATTTCGTAAAAACGACCATGAAGCATATTTACACTGAGTTACTGATATGGCGAATGTAAATCAATTTGATTCATTTTACCTTTTATTAGGCGACTTTTTTTTTTTTTTTTTTGAAATGGTACGTAGATTATTTGCTGTCTCTCTCTACAATTTGATTTTGGATGACTTTAGATAGTGCAAACATAACTTAACTATTCAAAGTTAAGGCACAGCGACTGAACAATAGTTTCAAAACACTTGAAATCTTTTTTTTTTCCATTTTATTGTGAATTTTTCGAGTATTTGCATTATTAATACTAAAAATTATTAAGAAACTTGATTCTAAATTGAAAGTCTTGGTCCATAGAATGAGTGTCTTAATCTGTCTACAATGTTGCTTAACCACAAGCCGTAAAGAAGTTTAACTTTAAGTTGTAATGAAATAGTTTTGAAAACATTTTAAGCTATGAAAAAGGATACTAAAATGTAAATAAACATAAGTAAATATTATTTTTGAAATTAAAGAAAAACTGTTTTTGTTAATTTGAAAACAGAATTTTTTGTTCAATTTGTTTATATTTCATAATTCCAGCAATATTCGTTACTTTTAAGCGAAAAAGTAAAAGTAAAAATAGAAATAAAATTATTTTATTTTGCAAAAGTAATACAAAAAGAATTATTATAAAAAATTTATTGAGATTGAGTTTCATTTTTTCAAATTTTAATTTTGGTTTTCCTATGAGAAATTCAGAAAAATTCGTTAAAAATTTTTCCTTTTCAGTCAGAAAAAAAATGAAAAAAATATTTACAAATTTTTTAAAAAACTTTACAAATTTTATTTACAAATTTAAAAAAAAACTTTTAGTATTTCAAATGTTTTACAAGCTGATTTGAAATGAATATATTTCTTTTTTCTTTAAAGTTAACATAGATAAATAACATTTTTGATTTTAATAATATAATACAGTCGAACTTCCCCATAATAATATTCTATTTAATTAAATTCTCCCCAAAATGTTATAAATTTAATTAATAATTTACTTTAACAAGATTAGAAATGAAGTTCCTTTTCCTATTTCTTTATCCTTTTCGGTCACTTTCTTTTTTGTCTTATATATTATATCTCTATATTAAGAAGTCCCTAAATGATAAAGATAAAGTACAACTGTAATCATTATTTTTATGGAGCAACATGTCGTATGAGTAATACTTTTCTGTTTACTTAGGAAAAGTATACCAAAATTCCAAAGTCTTTTTTTCTTTTGCTTTTTTATGGAATTTATATAATACCTTTTAGTAATCTTACAGTGAGAAACATATATTAATATAATTTTCTATTATTAATGGTAAATTTGTTAACCAATTGAAAGAAAATTTACAAATATTTCACTTATGTTTCATTGCCTTTCGAGACACTTTGCATTGAAGGCTTTTGGTGTTTTGGTTTATCTGGCGCTTTTTTTTTTTTATTTTGCTATTGTTGTTGACTTAACAAAAATAAATTTACGTATTTGAAAACAAAGCACAGTCTGCAATGAGACTGAGACTTACAATCAGTCATCAGACAAACGAATTGTGGATTGTTTTACTGGACGTAGTTGGTGGCGTCATCATCATCATCATTATTATCATCATCATCATCATCATCATTTTCGTCGTCATCAATGTCAACGGTGACGAAATGTTTGCAAATAAAGACAACGCTTTACCAGCTGCAACAAAAAAAAAAAAAACAAAACCAACAAATAGAAAAGTTAAATGAATCGTGAGTTGGCTTTAGGAAAGCGATGGAATTAGGGGAGGAGGAATGTAAATGGCGAGGCTTCATTGGCATATAGACAATGAGCGACCGACCGACCGACCGACCGACAGCCCGACATGTAGGAAAAAATTTACGTCTGAGTGAACTTTTGCCGGACGGACTGGTTGACAGTCAAATGTATCAACAGAAGCCGCCGCCGCCGACGACGACAAAAACAAAAACAAAAAAAGAAGAGAATACAAAATAAAAACGGAAGTTCAAAAGGTGACAATGACAAGAAAGAAGGAAAGTGGAAGGGGGAGGAGGAGGAGGAGGAGGGTGGAGTAGACACAACGCGACACCAAACGGCTGGACACTTTTTGTTTCATTGCAGCCGATATAGTCGTGTATATATATATATGTATATATATATTTGCAATAAACGGGGTCCGTCGGCAAAATTCACTTTAAACAATTAAATTTATGAGATTGTTTTTTAGTTTTTGTTGTTGTTGCTGTTGCTGTTGTTGGTGGCGGCAAATGAAAGTTATGGGAAAACGTTAAAGGCAAAGGTTACCAGTTGATATTGCCACAGGGTTGGCAAGATACTTAATAAGCCTAAAGATACAAGAAAATATATACATACATACATACATATACTTATGCGTAGGTAGACGAAATCTCTCTATATAGAAACAATATATGTATACTATATAACCAGTAAATACAGTGACAGGCATAAAATTTCTTCAGTTGGTTCGCATTTAAATCCGTAATTTCAATTCAACTTGTCGTGTTTACACACACAATGCATAATTTATAGAAATTTGTCTGCAGAACGCAGGCCAGGCCTGGCAGCAAGCACACCACTTGGCGAGACAGAGATAGACTGTCATTGAGAGCAAAAGAGATAGATAAAGGGGAAGAGAGAATGAGAGAGATAGGGAGAAGTGTTGTGGCAGCAGCAGCAGCAGCACATGTAACATCAAGTATACGACACGTGGCACAGTGGTATAAATGAAAATGTTATAAAAAGTTTTTATGCCAAATAAAAATCTATCGAAAGTTTTACAATATATGTGAACTGAAATTGATAAGTATATATATGGCAATAGAAATAGTTTACAACTAGAACAGTTTTTTTTTGTTTATTTTTACCAAGACAAGGACTTTTTGTAGACAGTTTTTAAATTGCAATTATTATTGTATATCATAATGAAAGTGTTTGAAAATAATTTTTTTATGTTACATAATAATTCTAAGTAATATTGAAAATTAAGTATACGTCAGGTAAAGCAAATAAAGTTTTTTTATATATCAGATATGGATTTAATAAGAGATTACTTTAAAAAGAAAACAAAAAAAATAAATGAAGCGCTTTGCATTTTCTTTACGGTCACTTTCTCTATATATTATAACAAGGCATGGATTTCTTTTAGTCAGTGTATTTAACGTTAGGTTAAAGATAGAAGGAGGGGGAATTTTACAGCACAGTCAGTCAGTCAGCAGTTTCTATGTGTGTCTGTGTGTATGTGTGTGTGCTAGAGCTGTACCAAGTTCCTCTACTAACCCTGTCCCCGCAATCCTGTTCCCCACAACTCTGCACTTTGCCAATTGTGTGGCGCATATGGCGAGTAACGTGTGCCCAACCAGAGGCTTCTCTGCTTTACTTACACCCCTCTCACTCTCTCTTTCTATTTTCAGCTAGCTCTCTCTTTCTATCATTGTATGCGTGTGTGTGTGTGTGTGTATATGATTCTCTTCCTTTTTCCACTGTAATGGGGCGCCGGTGTCGGTGTCTGGTTGAGGTTCCTCTTCTTCCTCTTTAGATTCAGTTTATGTGTATGTGTGTGTGTGTATATGTATTTTTATATGTGTGTGTGTAAACTCAACGAAGCTTAAAAGCTTTGTTAGCTCTATGACTTCAATATTTATAGTCTGATTGTCCAAAAAATTGGCAAAATGAATGAAGAAAAAAATGTATTTTAATTAGCATCGATTCATGATTTTACATATTTATTTAACTATATCTACAAATATATACATATATATACATAGTTGCAATAGATATGGCTAAAGATATATCAGAATGATAAATAGACTTGATAATTTTGCGCTGTCCCACTTATTATACTCCTAGTAAGCAAAAAAATGAAAAAAAAAAAGAAAAGTGAAAAGCGTAGAGAAAACGGCAACAACAAATACATTTTAAAGGCAAAAAACCATCAGCCACATAATCCACTTTTGCCTGCAGTTCCCCTTTATATTCACCGCATCCCTCCCTTTACCTTTCTCCTCTCTTTCACCACCGTCTTCTCGACCACGGGCATCATGCCGAGCCTTTTGTTACTGCAAAAATATAAAAAATAATTGGAAGTCGCTTGCAACGATGATGATGAGGATGAGAATGATGATGAGGATGAAGATGACGATGTTGTTGTTGTTGTTGTTGTTGTCATCGTCGTCGACGTTGACGTTTTGCTTGTTAGCTGCATAGTCCTCGTAGTACTTTTTCTCCTCTTTCTCTCTCTCTCTCTTCCTCTCTCTCTCTCTGTACTTTTCTTTCACTCACCAACCAACGGCAATGTTCCTTCCTCTGGCTAACTCATACTCGGCTCAAGCCTGTGTTGCATACCACTGTGGTTAAATCTTTGTTGCCTTGCCTCGCCTTGCGTTGGCTTCTCTTTTGATTTGACTTTTGTTTGCTGGTGATTAGGGACAGGAACCTCCCAAAAGGAGATGAAGGAAAATGCAGGACAACGCAGTACAGAAAGTGAAAGAGGAAGAACAACTAGTGCATACTTAACTATGCATGTATGTATACGTGTGTGTGTGTGTGTATGTGTGTATGTATGAATGCTTCATTTGTTTAAACAAATTTAGGTCGCAGATTTTTTAATTGATTTGCATTGTCTAGTTAAAGTTAAATTTAAATTTAAATGTAATTTTAGAGGGCTAATAAAATTGACAAAATGACGGAGAAAGTACATATGTTAAATTAAAAAGTTAACAAGGGATAAAAATAATTCTCATTTAATTTTTAAGTGGCTATACTTATATACTTTTTTTTTATAAATTTTCCAATTCCATTTTATATCCAATATCTCTTCCCATTTTACTTGGTTCATTCGTTTCATTCGAAACGGTTCCTTCTTAATTTCTAGTTTATTTAATTGTTTATGCAAAATTCCAGAGGTTTTATTGATAAGAAATATATATCCAATATCTCCTCTCATTTTAGTAGGTTAATTCTTCCAAAGTTGGGAACGAATCCTTCTTAATTTCTGGCTGGCAATTTGTTATGCATAGTTTCAGCGGTTTTACTGATACGAAATATCTATAAGAACATAAACATTACATCATATGCAAACTTGTTTGTTTTTAACTTAATGGAGTGACGAAATTTTTATGCGGCACTACTCAGTAGGGGAATAATAGGTAGCTAGGGGAATAGGCAATTGCTGCCGTTGGTTTTGCCATTTGAAGGACTTTAACTCTTACCATACTAAATTCATTTAATCCTTTGTGTAAAATGCCTAACGAATGAGCTTTAAATTAATAATTTTTATCATTTTACAGTTTCATAGTACTTGTAAACCACCCCCCGTATTGCCTTAATTTGTTTTACTCCCTCCCACTCTTGATCCATCGTGTTATCCCAGGGTGTTATCACATTTCTCTCCCATCATCATCATCAGCATCAGCATAATCATAACTATTATTATTAACGACAGCTAGAAACAGCCTATTTAGCGTCAACAAGCCAAAAGTCTTAACCACCATAAGCTAGCTACCTAAAATCTCCCCTACAATTCTCACCCTTCCATTTTTAGCTCTCAGCTTGTTGCCTCCTTTTACACTTCTTGGCCGCAAAAGTTTAGCAAGCGATAAAAATTTGTCTCTCGAAATAGCTGAGATGCTGTGGCAGGCGAAAAAGCAGCCGTCGCACATTTCCTACGACATATGGCAACAGTCTTTACACACACACACACACTCATACACACATACGTTTAGACAGACGTCCTCTTCCCGTGGGTTGTATCTTGTCTATCAGAAATCTGAAAGTTCTAAAGCAACCTTAACGGTATTTCACTATTTCCTGTTTGCCTGTCTTTATCTTTTGTCTGTTTTGTCTACACACTGAACAACAAGGACCAATTTAAGGAGTATCCTTGCTCTTTCGTTTCTTCCCTTTTATACTTGCTTTCTCTATCATTTTTTTCTGCTTTTTTTGTCTTCATTTTTTTTTGTGGTAATTTGTGGCCTGGCTTAAAGCAGAAGGACTTATGTGCGCATGTTTTAAGTTTTTCCTTTATAACCTAAACTGTTAATTGGTGGCCTTTTCTTTAGCACTTTCATTTCATTTTCATTTCTCCTTTGACCCTAATAAGTTAAGATTTCCTGAACCTCTCACGCCCTCTCATCTCATCTTAACTCATCTCTTTGTGTTTATTTTTATTTTTTGCTGCTGTTGTGTTGTTTTTGATCGAATTAACTGATTTGTTTTTGCGCCATAAACAAATAAAAACACAAACATACACACACACACACACACACACACACACATACATGCATACAAAGAATAAATAAATAAATGGAGTAAAATTTCATTTCATTACGACGACGTCGACGGCATCACTTAATTGAATATTGTCCAACGACGAGCAGTAACAAACGACGACGTGGAAAAACGACAAACGACATCGACAAACGACGAGCAGCAATAGCAACAGCAACAACAGCAACAAAAGCAGTTGTTTTAGACTAGAAAATCCACTTGACGACAAGCAGCTAAGACAATTGCAAAGGCGTCACACCAAGTAATAGCAACAACAACAACAACAAGAACAAGAACAATAGCAACAGCAGCAGCAACAATTGTGACATTTTCTTAACCCGCTGCCAACCGTCTCAATCACCAACGTAGCAACCCTCAACCCTAACCCCAATCACCTTCTTGCTTGCCTGCCCACCCAACACATTTCACTATCTCTTGATGTCGATTGTTGCAACAAAAGAAGAAAATTCAATCAATTTCATTGCAAAAACTGTAAAAGATCAATAAAGTTATACATAAATAATACAAAAAATTAAATCTATTTAAAAATGTCAAATAGAAATTGTTCAAATCGAATAAATTCTCGTGATTTCTAGAGAACTTAATTAATTGCCTGGTCACATTGCGTATACGTAATATGTTTTTTTTTTCTTTGAAATATATTTATTAAACGTGATTTTCTTTAAATTGCCTTTAGCTGAACTATATATTTACTTAAATATAGCATTTAACTGTTCTCCTCTAGCTATATTATTTAAACAAAATTTATAGTTTTAACCTAAAAGTTCACATTAGCATATTACGTATACGTAACGTTGGAGAAAAATTAGTTAAATAATTGCATTGGTATGACAGCTTTTTAGTAGAAATAAGAAGAAATACAAGTCAAGGCGTTATATGATTTAAATATTCTATCAATAAAAAAAATATTGTCAGTTTGCTATGACAACCAATTAAAGAAAGGAGACAATAAATACCAAAACATAAATTTGGTTAAAAGGTGCCGTTTGAAGACAATTATAGTATACAGCAAAAAGGTTTTTAAATATGATTTGATTTAATTTGAAGAAATAATATCGGTTATATACTTATTCCAAATGAAACTGTTATTATTTTGAATATCTTAAGGTCTTTCATCTTTGTTATTTAAATTTCTTTTAAATCTTGAACTTTTTTTTTTGTTTTTGCTGATAAAAGATAATTAAAGCTTTACCCTTTAGAACCTTTCTTCTAAATAATATAACTACTATAAATATAGTAACTAGAAACAAAAATAAAAGAATTTTAATTGTAAAATGCAAGAATTAGAATATGTTAAAGGAGTAGTAACGAAGGATCTTTTTATATATTTTAATATAACTTTTTTTTTCTAGTTTTTATATATATTTTTTTTAAGTTCAAAACACTAGAAAGCCATTGACATAACTGAAGCACGGTAAAACCTTCTCGTGATATAGTTGAATCTAAAATCTAAATTGATTCTCTTTTTCTCTCTCTCACACAACAATAAAAGTTCACTTAGTGTTACAATTTTCCATGTTTTCTGTGTGCATTGTCAGCGCTCCTCTTTTACCCTTCACCGATGAGACACCTCTTCAACTTTAACTGTAACTTTAACTCTAATTGAATTTGTCAGCACATCACTGGGACTGTTGGTTAGGCTATCACTTGCCATTATAATATTGCCATTTTTCACGCGACACAACAGTAAAAACAATATAAAAAAAATGGACAAAAAGAATATATACAAATATAAATAATAAAAACAAAAATAAAGGGAAAACTGTCAAAGTCCATAATTTACATATATTGTGTTTGCATTTTTGTCGATGATTTATTTTTACCACTTACGTGTAAAATATATTAATTAATTTACAAAACATATGCCAAAGTGAGTTTCAGTTTCATTCACATATTCGCACCATATATGTATGTATATAAATATATGTATATATACATATATCAAAAGCAATATAGTTGCAGTTGATTTATGAAGAAAAATCATTGAAAAATTGCCGTCACTTAATTTATGCAAAAACGAGACGATCAAGAGGCAAAAAAAAAAAAAACAAAATTGATATACCAAAAACGCTACATTTTATTATGTAAAAGTTTGTAAAAAAAAATGTATATAAAATGGTTTCAGTACTGAAAAAATTTATGTGCATAAAGTAAATAAAATATTAATTTTTATTCCGTAATATATATAATGCACTTGAGGGAATCAATTTACCGGAACGGAAGTTTCAAGTAGAACAATTTAAACTTATTTTAAAACCATTATTCAAGATAACTTAACCGTATTAACATAAAAAGTGATTTTTGAAACAACATTTTTGGAAAAATAAAATTACTTTTTTAAAATTAAATTTAAATTTAAATTTAATTTAAACTTTGTGAAACGCAATTTAATCATTTATTACCACAAAACACTTGATTTGTTATTTGTCTTTCTCAATAGAAAAATGAGATTTTAAATATTGTGAATAAATTTTCAAAGACAATTTAATTTAGATTTTACATGCTGTTAGTTAACAGAGCCCTAACAGAGTACTTCTGTTTTTGACATTATGATGTTTTCTTGTTTGTTAAACGATTCGACTAACTGACTGAATGTTTGTCTATGTTTTCTTATAATACAAGACCTAACAACCCTCCACTTCCATTTCCCTACCGACCACCTACAGAGTGAGGGGGCCGCCTTTTTTGATCCCTTGTATAAATTTTAATGGCAAATCTGCCTGCCATTTGCGGCACATTTCGCGTACAATTTTCATTTTTGTTATGCCCACATATTTATTTTCATGGCTTGTCCTAGGAAATGTGGATGGGAAGGATGGAAAAGAGAGAAAGACCAAGGAGGTGTCGTGGGCAACAAGAGGGGGGTGGGTTGGTTTGGAAGTGGTGTTCTGTTCTGTTGAGGGTGGAGTGAAAGAAAGGTGGAGAGGGGGTAGTGCTGGCGCACTTTACATTTGTTTTGTTTATTTTGGCGTGTGAGCGCGCGCGCCCGTTGCCAGCCCCGAGAGTGGAAAGAGAGCAAGAGTAAAAAAGAGGGAACGATAGAGAGCCAAAGAGTGAGACTCAAAGTGTTTGCGAGTGTGTGTGTGTGTGTGTGTGTGTGTGTGTGTGTCTGTCTGTGAGTGAGTGAAAGAGTGCGGGCGAGAGAGAGCAGTAGCTGTTGATAGCTGTTGTTGGTGTAGTTGTTGCTGGCATGCCATTTCCCGTTATCAGTGGCAGACTTTCTGCCACCCTGCTGCTGCCCATCATGCTGTTGGCGACGACGACTACGTCGGCATCGACATCGCTGTCCGCTCAACGGTGACGTCGTCGTTGCACATTGGTCAGAAAATGAAGTAAGATTCTATTTCTATTTAGTTTTGAGTAAACAACTTAATTATAATGATACTCTATATTTATATAAAGGGTATATTAAAATAACGAATATATTTCTAGCAATCAATAGCAGGCAACCGCTTTTCAATTTTTGAATATGTATATTGAAATAATAATTTTAAATTAGATTTTGCGTAAATAAAAAACGGTTGGAATTGAGTTTGAGTCAAATTTATAATATTCAAATCGTTACACTAAACATAATCAATTCAATTGCGATCAATTGGTTCCACTGTGCTTCTTTTTCGTCGTGCAGCCCATACCAGCTAATTTTGGATTTTCTAAGCGAGCAAAGTGAAATATTTTTAGCTTTGTTTCACCCCGTCTATCTACCTATCCGCCTGACCATTCAAAACAAAAAAATAAAGAAAAAATATAAAAAAAAAAAATATAAGGAAAACAACAACGACAACAGCCACATGCAGATTTTTGCAATTGTTTGCCTTATTTGGCCGCTGACGTTATTGTTGTTGTTGCTGCTACTGTTGTTGTTGTTGCTGTTGTATTTTTAGCCAAGTTGATTTATCATTCGAATTGCGTTTACGCTGCATTTGTTGCTAATCAGTATTCCGTCTCTCTCTCTCTCTCTTTTCTCGTATCCCAGGTAAGTTTCGCAAAATGAATATTGAATAAGGAGAGTGTGGGAAGGGAGGGGGATGGAGAAGAAAAGTGACTGCAAGTTTACATAAGAGATACAATCCAAAAGTTGAACAGTCGTTTGAATAATGAGAAGCTAACAACTTTAAGTTCTTTATAAAAATAATAATAATAAAAAAAAACAAAACTTTGCAATCAGTTTAAAGGATAAAGCTCAAGCTACGATTGCCAATTAAAAAAAAAAAAGTTTTCATTCTTAATCATTAAGTGTAAAGAAAATTCCAGTTTTTCTTCTATTACCTTTCTATAACTGGAACGATTAAAACGTCTTTTTGCAAATTATAATTATTATATGCACCAAGTTTTTATTATTATAGCAGTAAAATTAAGAGACTAGTTTTGAAAAAATAAAAAAAATAATAAACCTAAAACAAGATCGACTTTACATTTGTTGATATGGGGACCGACCAATAGCCGAAACCCCCTCATTATACTCTATAAAAACGAGTTCTCTGTATTAAAATTGGAGACAAGGCAACAAAGACAATGATATGGCAAATTATTTAATTTTGTACTAAAAACATTCCTGTATAAGGTTGGAAAATGTTAAATTGATTTCTTGATATTAATTAGTTAGTCTTTATATGTATGTAGTTGTTGTTGTATAGAGTAAATGTCAATTTCAATAAATGATTAAATCAGTTTGTAAACCTCAATCTTATTAGATGAGACAAAGCTCAGTTTTCGATATATATATAGAGATGTCAAGATAGTTGCACACCCGCACAAACACAAACACACACACACACACACAGAGATTGAAAATTGTGTCATCCGTATAAACAAACGCAGTCAGTCAGTCAGTCAGTGAGGCGGGCAAGCAAGCCAAGCTAAGACTTGCATACACCCCCACAGAGTGCCGCCGCCCACCCCTCGCTGCTATCTGTATTGGTTTGTGTATAAGTGTGAGCGTCGCGTCGTCTGCGTTGCGTGTGCAACATTGCACCAAACCATCTTCTGTTCTCCTCTTACTCCATCTCCACTTTTTTTTTCACCTCTCTCTCGGTCTCCCTCCATCTTCAACTGTTGTTTCTTCTTCTTGATATAACAATTTGCCTTCATAGCCGCGCGCCGCCACACAATACATTTGCATTTATATCATAGTCGTATATACATATGTATATTGTATATGTATGTAAATAAAGTATACATACATACATACGTATACATACGTATACATACTTATATTTTGTTGTTCTTCTTCTTTACCCGATTTGAAGTGTTTACATTTTGCATTTGAATTATCGTTGAATTTTCTTTAGTGTTTTTTCTTTTTGAGTTCTTTTCTTTGATTTTCGTTTGTTAAAAGCTAATTTTAGCTTTATTTCGTTTGCATTTCAATTAGAAAAATGAGAGACTGTACTTTTTTTTTTTATTTTCCAATTAGAATTTTGTTATTTTTTTTTGGTTCTTTACTGTACTTTGATTTTATTCTCTGCGTTGTGTTTCCTTTTTGTAGTTGTTGTTATACATATATTCTTAAGAAGGCGCCAGTTTTTTGATTTGTGTGGCGCCGATATTAAAAATCAGGCATTTGGTTCTTTTCTTTTTTACCAAGTTTTCCCACATATTTCGAAAACGCAAATTCCATGCAATTACAAAAAAAAAAAAAAAAAAACGGAAATGTTAAAATCATAATTAACTGCAAATTAGAGTGTATAAGCCTAGATTAGCTATCTTTCTTTTTTTTTTGTTTTTGTTTGGATTAGCTTTTTTATAGTGGCAGCAAGTGGCCTCTATTACGAAGAAGAAACACAATAAATTTGGTAAGATAATGTCAAATTGTTGTTTTGGTTCGTAAACGGAAATGTTAAATTGCAAGTAACTGTAACTAAAGCTTAAGCTCAGCTCTCGGCACTAGCACTGGCTCGTGTCTAGCTCTGTCTCATACTCTGTCGCGGTCAAGAGAGCGTACGTTTTGTTTGTGTGTCTCTTTGCTGTTAAATATTAACAGCAGCAGCGGCAGCAGCAGCAATTGCCCTCTGTTAGATCTCAGATTTTTATTCTCTGCTCACAGTTTTTGCCTTCATTGCTAAGCCAAGTTTTTATTGAAGCGCAGTTTTCTGGTCAACAACAAAAACAACAACAACAGCAGCAGCACCAGTAACAGCAACAACAATGCATGCAAAATCCCTTGAAGCGTTTCAGCGTTGTTGTTATTATTTTATTTTTTTCGCTTCGGTTTGTTTGATTTGGCTTGCTCACCTTCGGCTCAAAAGTGGCAGCAGCAGCAGCTACAGCAACGGCAACAGCACCAACTCGTGCTGTTACATTTGAATGAGCACAGCAAGGTATATACATATATATATACATATATATATATATGTATCTATATATCTATAGATGTGTATACATTGGAGTTGGCATCAGAATTGGAATCGGACTTGAAGTTGGGTTAAACTAAAAGAGAAGGAGAAGAAGTGTAAAGCCAAAAGGGGGTGGTGGTTGGAGGTAGGAGTAAATGTGTAGGTATCGGTCGGTGGAGGAATAGGCATCGTTCTTCTAGTCATTTATCACCGGCTCTTTGCAAAAACCTCCACCCCACACACACACACACACACTCTTCCTTATGTCCCCCCCCCCCCACACTACTTCACTTGTCTGCCTTCTTGCCGTCTGCCTTGGCCATAAATATCATATTAAATATTTGCCATAGAATTCGCCGTAGACGTTGTCGTCGTCGTCGTCGTCGTCGACGTCAGTTGCCGTCATGAGTTGCCGTCATGAGTCGCCGTTTGCATTAGCGCCAAATGTAGTCTGTTTATCTCGCTTAGTTATTGTTTGTAGCCCATAGGTGGTAACAGTGGGGTTGGGTTGTGTACAGAGGGGGGAGGGAGGGGAGTAAAGAAGTTAAGAGGATGCGGGTGTGTTACCCTCTGCGGTGGTTGCAAAACTTTTGTGGCATTGCCAGTTGATTGGATTGCTATGAGATGAACTTGGCGGACGTTGTATATATGTATGTATGTATGTGGTATATGTACATATGTGTGAGTGTGTGTGTGGCAAGTGATTTATGAGTCCCTTGAGCTGATATAAGATATGGCAAATATATAGACGAATAGATACAATGTCATTAGCTTAAGGGTGCTGCAATATATATATATATATATATATATGTAGAAATATATATATAAATTTCAATTGATTCCCACCATAAAATTTTCCTATTTGAAAACTATTTCTCGAATTAAACTTTTCTTTTCTGATCAAACACACTGAGTAGCAAAAGTCAACTTAAAAAAATTATTCTACCAAAAAAAAGGACAACCTCAGACATATTTATAAATTACAATTTTTTTTTTTAAATAATCAAAAAAAAAAAAAAAAGAAAATGCAAAAATCCTCAGATCAGTTATTTACATGTGGATTCGAGATATTTGGCAAAGTCCAAGGTGTACGTTTGCGTAAAGAAACGCGCGAGTTGGCCACACTGAACAATGTACGCGGATGGGTTATGAATACTGATCAGGGAACGGTCAAGGGTCAATTGGAGGGGACACTACCCAAGGTCAATGAACTGAAATTTTGGCTTCTCAATTATGGAAGTCCTCGATCCATTATCGAGAGGGCTGAATTTACACCAACAAAAGAGATAACAGCACGCAATTTCAATGCATTCACCATACGATATCGATCTGATGATTTCACCATATAGATAGAGGATTAAAACAAAATTTTCTGTTTCAATGTACGTTAAATTCAAAATAAATAGTAACGACAGCCTATTAGACGAGTATTCTACATAATTCACTGTTACTAATTAAGCACAACAAAGAAATTTATATAAGAAGTAGTGAATATATATATATATATATACATAGATATAACTATATATAAAGATATAACTATATATGTGTACAGTGGGGACGAACTGTAGACACCTGCAGCGGCAGTGGCAGCGGCATCAGCAGCAGCAACCTCATAGCTTGGGTACATTTCCAGTTGAGCGCCGCCCCAAACTGGCAATGAGGTTTTTTCTTCTTTTTTTTATTTTCTACAATGAGACACCACAACAGAAATACGTACGAGGGTTTACTTTAAAGTTATCTCTTTGAATACCTTAACTCAAAAAAACAAAACCATATCTAAAAATTATTGCACCCTTTAAATAGAACAAGTTTATTAAGTTTTCCGTTCCACTGAAAAGCATTTGTTCCGTGTGCTAAATTTAATTACATTCGATCAACGGTCATTCGGAAGTACTATAACAATGTTTTTAAGAAAATAAAAACCCGTGTAGACGATCACAAAATCTAGATAAGCTAATTTTTTATGCCGGAAATATGCCACTTCCTCATTAAAAGTGATAAGGCGCAAAATTATGTGTTAAGGTATCGATATAGAATTATTGTGTTATCAGTAAAATAAATACAAAGTAAAACTTTTCAGAAACTTTTCGACTAATCCTCGTGAAGTAACGCTTTTTGTGCGGTAAGGCAATCTTTTTTGTTTTGCCTAGAAATGAGTTGAAGTCGAAGAGAGGAATATGGGTACAGCTCGAACTTGGATTGTGTTAGGATAGGATAGAAAAAAAAGATCATTACTTAAACTGGCAGACTGAGTGCGGCAAGTGTATCTGCGTGTCTTCTGCCCAATGTTGTATTGGTGGTGCCCTCCATGGGTCGCTGACTACAATGATGCCTGACTGGCTGGCTGACTGCCTGCCTGCCTCTGTCTTTGTGGCCTGGTGTAGTCTTTGTCGTTGTAGCTGTCGCTTGGCCACTGCGCATAATCACAACAAAATCAAACAAAGTGAACAGCAACAGCTTCGTAACAGAAACAGAGCGACGAACGAAACGACATTGGCTGTTGCTGTTGCTGTTGCCGTTGCTGTTGCCGTTGCTGTTGCCGTTGCATGTGCGTGTGTGTGTTGGCAACTTCGTCGCGTGTGTAACAGGCGCCCAGAGTTAAAGAGGTAGTAAATAACATACAAATATGTAGAGATACAAATAAAGAATTACATATGTATTGCTGCTTTGAGTACGTACTATTCCATGTTGCAGTCGCCGTTGTCGTTGTCGTCGTTGTCGGTTTTTGTCGTCGTTGCTGTTGCTGTTGCTGGTGTCGCCGTTGCCGATGTCGTTGGATGTAGTCGGAACCGAACCTGATGTTGTTGCTGTGGAATTTTTATAGGTTAAGCTGCAAAGTGCGTGGCAGAATGGGAGAGGAGTTTGTAGGTATGGTTAGCTCTATGGACTTGAGTGAAGGATGGAGGAACATAATATATGGAATGATGGTGCACGGGGTGGGAGGAGGCGTAGTGACTTTAACTAGTTTCAGCCGGCCGGTGTCGTTGGCTTATAACTGAGTAGTAGCAGCAGTAAAAGAGCGAAATATACATATAACGAGAGACACTCAACATTTGAGTGATTCTTTGGTGTGCAAAGATAACCATGCTCCTTCTCCTCCTTCTCCACCTCCTCTACTTTCTCATCATCGTCCTCGGCCACCTCTTGCTATTTCTTTCTTAAGCTGGTGTCTCCTTTCCTTTGACATTCCTTTGCGCATTCCGCCACGCGTCGCTGTCGACGTTCAAATCTCTCGCTGCCTTCTTCCTTCCGGTGTCACTTCCTTATTTAGTTGTTTACGTTGTTGTTGTTGTTGTTCCGTTGTTTGTTTGTTGTTGGTCCACTTTTTTTTTTTTCCTCCATTTTTTGCCCCTTTTTGTTATTTGGTTTTTGCTATAGGGGAACGGTGACGTCTTCCTATTACCCCATGTCCTGGCCCAATTCAATTTGCCTGAAAGCCTCAAAGAAAAGCAGCAAGGCAAAAAACAGTACAAAATATTATAATATGAAAATAATTTCACTCTTTACTCTGTTTGATTGTTCATTAGCCGCATTATTATTAGTCTATTAGTGGTAATAAAATTTATGAGTAGGAGAAACATAGAGAAACTTTCCTGACGCCAAAATGAAAATGGAAATTGAAAATGTCTGCGAAAAAGAGTTTGCGGTGGTAAGGGTGATGAGTAGAGGATGGGACCATACGGGGGTTGGGTGGAGAGGGGGTAACGTTGCGGAGGGATAGCCCGGGGGTCGCGGCATACATAAATGCAAACACTTTGTACAAATATTTGTGTCATTAAACAAATGACAAACGAATTGGTTTGAACATGAAAGCCGAAATGAGCGAGCAACAGAGAGAGAATGAGATAGAGAAAAAGAGAAAGAAAGAGAGAGAGAGAGAGCGAGTAATAGGAAGCGAGAGTGCGAGAGAGAGACAGTAAGTAAGCAAGAGAGATAGATAGATATAGAGAACGAGTGACATGCAACATGCTAACAGTGACTACGAAGCTTATCAACAGTCAGCCTCTCTGTTAAAATGTTAAGACCTAACAGTACCAACATAACATCCCCCAAACCACCATATACACACACACACATACACGCACGCTGCAACAATGCAAAACGCAAACTTTCACGCTGCTGGCGTCTCTGTTGCTGCTGTCACTGCTGCTGCTGCTTCTGCTGCTGCTGCTGCCGCTGCCGCTGCTGTTGGCTGTTGTTGGTTCGTGCTGTTTCGCTGACAACGGCTCGTGCCAGTACTCAACCGACTGCCAAACGGCGCACGACACCCAAGCGGCCTAAAGCAGCCCAAAAAGCAGCAACAGCAGCAACAAAAAAAAAGCTTCATCATCAGCAGCACTGGTACCACCAGCAACAGCAATTCCCAAACACCAACTGACAGGCAAAGAAAAGCAAAAGAAAAGCGATTTTTTCTTTTTGTTGTGTCGCGTTTCGTTTCGCGTTGTGTGTGTCTGTGTGTGTTTCTCACTCAGTGTGTGTATGTGTGTGTGTGTGTGCATTTTCATTGCGGTTGGTTCGTGTTCCCTCCTAAGCGATATAAAACTGAAATACTACAACATCAAGTGGCACAAAAGCGGCTCAAAGTGTTTCTTCCACAACAGCAGCAACAATAGCAACATCTATAACAATAGCAACAAAATTATTACCAGCAACAACAAACAGGCAAAACAAATAATCAACAATGTTTAAAATGAAATTTTTTCAAAATATAAACGCTTAATTTTAATTTAAAGTCATTTTTGTTTTATAGAGTTTTAATTTTCGAAAGTTTTTCAAGTGTCAAAATGTGATTAAAGATTTAGAAACTTGAAACGAATTTCTTAATATTAATAAGAAATTAAAACAACAAGAGAAATGACAGTATAAATATTATGCTATACATAATATTAGTATATACTATTAAAAAAAAATATATATATTTATATATATGCAAATTCTTATCAAAAGACAAATCGAATTTAGCAGAATTCTGTATGTACATGATTAAAAATAATCAAAATTTCAATTCAAAATGTCTGAGCAAATGAAAAAGATAATCTCTAAAAATTCTTGATTTTTCCAGTTAAAAAAAAAATGATTCAAATCTTTTTCAATTCATACGAATTGAATAAAAATAATTCTGTGAATTCGAAAAATTTAACAAATCTCATTTATTTCTTCATTCAGTCAAGTGAATTTATTTTTTCGCCAGAGATTAACGAGTTAGTAACTTTTTTGGCAATTTGAAAATAATTTGCAAAAATTTATGCGTTCGTGTATGGGTCTCTGTGTGTGTGTGTGTATGCATGTATGGGTTTTCTCTTTGTATCTGTGTGAGTGTATGTGTGTTATTTATTTGACATTTGTATCTTTTCATTTTTATTTTGTATTATTGTGTGAAAAATTATGCATAGCAAATGCAAAATTTATTAGGTGCCGACGACTACTAATAAGATTCTCTCAAAAGGCTATTACCCCACCCACCCAACCGCCCTCCGCTCAAAAGGAACAAAAAAAAAAGAAAAATTAAAAAATATAAATCAAATCTGCATAAATAAATCATAGAAAATTGTTGAGAGAAAAACCCATTTGCAAACCAAATAAATAAGCTAATTAAGTCCAAGCAAGTTCATAAAACGAGAAACGAAAAAAAAAAAAAATTCTAAAAATTCCAAAATAAGTCAAATTAGATAAATTTACATCTATATATAAATTTTAGTATATAGTAAATAAAGTGTACACTTGCAGTAATAGTAAAAGTATACATATATCGAGGGTGGTTTTCCATTTTCCGGAGATCTCTTTTGAGTGAATTTATATCTAGTGTGCTCAAGGATAAAAACTATTATAGATTCAAATCTATTTGATTAGGAAGATTTTTATCGTCTGAAAATTCGAAATATATATTTTCATTAGGCAGTTAATAATTGAAAAAATATTTCTAAAAATTACAGCTTTTTCTTGTTAATTTATAGAAATTAACAACAAATACCAAAAATATTTGATATTTGATACTATGATCGTGAACCGATGCCATTGCATTATTTCTGCCTACTTCTTTGATTCAGTTTTTTTTTTTTTTTTTTTTTAAGTATATAAATTTGTCTTTCATTTTACATCTAGCTGCATTCCTTTGTCGTGTTTGTCTTTTGCTTCAATGGTCACACAAGACACAAGAATTTCTCAGGCAGCAGCTTGGCAGCAATCAGAAAGAAAAATAATTATCTAGTCGACTAGGAGATACCCTATAAAAAGTATAGAAAAAAGTGATCTTTTAGATTAAAGAATTTACAGAATATTCTCTTAACTTATAAAAAATGCAAACTTTAATTTCATTTAATTAATTAAGAAATTTACTTTAATTTCTTTTTTGAAAGTTGCTAGGATAAAGATCAAAAAATCTTTTTATATATATAATTTTTTTTTTGCGTATTCGAGTATAACCTTTCCTCTTAATACAGGGTATAAAAACCAAATGGCCAGTAACAGAAAAATAATGCCAAATTTTTTTTGGAGTCAGTTGATGTATAGAAAAAGAAGGAGAAAAAAAAAGAAGAGGAACAGCCAGAAATTGAAGATGCGGAAATTGTGGCTGCCGATCAGATACAACTTTAAGTGCATTCATAGATACACACACCGACACATACACATACACACACTCACATATAGATAGATATAGATATAGTATATTTATGTAAATGCATTACTTTTATTGCCCGTAATTATTATTGAGATTTTGCAGTTTCGGTGACTGCGGCTGCCTTTAATTAATTTCAACCATCATAATTTCTCATTAGTTTTTCGCAAGCAGCAGTTAAATGAGTTGAAAAATGATTTATAATTTTTTCATCTCTTTATTTTCGTTGGCTTTTTTTTCTCTTTCATTATTTTTTGTTTGTGTATGCCCCAAACTGCCACACAGAAAATTAATATTATGGAAAATGTAATGCGAGTACAAGTGGGGGGCGTGTCCGTTTGCCTACCCAGACTGCAAAGAGAAAGAGAAAGAGAGAGAGTGAGCGAGAGAGGGGGGAAACCGAAATGAAAATATTACGCATACGCCATGTATACGGGGATAGGAGTCAGAGAATGAGGGAACAACTTGGTGAAATAGCTAAGAATTAATTGGAGAATACTAAGTAGAAGGTGGATATATGTATATATATGTATAGAAGAGATTGTGCAAGCGAGAGGGTAAATGAGGGAAAAGGAGATGATGCAGAGGGGTAAATGTAGTTATGGTCTGACACTTGAGCGTGAGTTTTATGTTACATTTTTAATTAATTGTTGTGAATAAATGTTGGTAGAGTTTGAGTAAGTGCAATCGCTCATTATAAAAGTTTTTTTTTCAAAAAATAAAAAAAAAAACAAATTGTAAAAGTTAAAGCCAACAAAGTTCCTAGTTAACCAGATTGTTAGCAGTTAGCATCAAGTGCATTTTTAGATTATTGATAACTGCTACATATATATATATATATATATATATATATATCAAAATTATTTAAGAAAATACAATTACCAGTTGAAAACCAAACTTGGGTATTAATAATAATAATGCTATTGTTCAACAGATTTAAAGAATATTTTTATTCTAAAATTAATATAGTTTCTCTTCAATTAATCAGACTTCATAGATTATTATTTTTTACCATGATTCAAGTTTGCAAATAAATTTAAAAGATGCAATTAATGCATTGATAGATCTTAGTTATCTCAAGTGATATCATAGTTTATTATAAAAAAAATCTCAACTTTATTTACCTTTTCATTATCTAACGAATGATTCATATTTTTTTTTTAAATCAGAAAATGCCATCTTGATATAAATATGTATACATAAATATAGTAAAACTAAGACTCTTGTGTCAACTGATCTCGTGTGGCATTATCTATAATGTGATTCATTTTATTTATGAATTCCATAGAATTGTTCAAGTACAGCTTTGAATATATATATATATATATAGTATATACATCTCTTCATTCCCCCTCTCTCCGTCTCATATACCATTCTTCATTCTCCTCTCGGCATGGCATTCACGAACTGAAAGCCGAAGGCTTTCCATGAATTTTTGGGGCACCACTTCCGTTCATTTCACTCACTCATTCATTTCAGTTGGCTGCTTGTTTATTGGGTGGTCGTTGGTCAGTTCTGTTCGACGTTGTTCAGCAGCGTTATTCAGTTCACTTTGCTTGTTAATTCGCATTAATCATACGACGCGTACGCCGGAACATTTCGTTCATTGAAATATGAAAATAGCGAAAAGAAGAAGACGTCGACGAACAAGAAAAAGAAGAAGAAGAAAAAAAACATCAACGTAGCTTTTCGCATTTATTTTTATACATAAAAACAAAAAAAAATATATATATATGAAGAAAAAAAAAACATATTCAGTGACGACTTTTTTTCGTCTTCTTACTCACAAATGCGCCGCTTTCTGCTGTAGTTATGTAGTAGTTGCTCTACCCTCTCCTCTCCTCTCCTACCCCCCCTTAGCATTGACTGTTGCTTATTTTAATGTGTCAAGGTTCGCGGCATATTTTTTTCTTTCTCTGTCTCTCTCTCTCTCTCTTTCTCTGTTTGTATGTGTTTCTTTTTCTGTTTTACTGTAGTATTTTTCATTTTTGCTCGCTTCATATACTCAAACAAACAGACAAAAAGTATATTTCATTTCAAATCAAACAAAAAAAAAAAAAAATAAACTCAAAAGCCAGCACGAGTCATGAGCTGCAATTTTTTGACTTTCTTCTTTACGCAAAAGAAAATCTAATATTAATCGGAGGTTTTATGGAGACTTGAGATGACTTTGACAAGTTGTTGGAAATCTGAAGTCGTCTTTATAAAGTTAACATAAAAACATATTTAATTGATTGAAAGGTCGATGTGTCAGCATTAAATTAGAGACTTGTGAAAACTTTAGAAACTAAAAATAGATAGCCATAACAAAAGTCTTTCATTTAAATTAAGAATTATGTACACTTTGTTAAGTTTAGTTCTACAGCTCACAAAATATTGTAGATATTGTGAGTTTTATTTAAATTTATAGTAATAAAATATCTTAATATGATATTAATTATGATATTTATTGATTTGAAGTTTAATTATTATTTTGTAAAATAAATTGAAATTTATTGAATACTGTAGAAACTATATACATATATACTAAATAGTATATATTATATATGTATGTATGTATATACAAAAGTTGATGTTTAAACTTAATTTTATATTTCAAAAGTTTGTAGAGTTTCGATACACTGTAAAGTTACTAAAATTAATTCTTTTATTGTTGTTGTTTAGTACAAAGTCTTCTAGTAGGTTTGAGAGTTTAGGAAATGTTTCTCCTTTTTGGTTTGGTATAAACTTTGTAAATAAATAGTTAAAATTATATTCGAGGTGTTTAAGAAATTTTAAAAATAAAATTTTTATAGCAATAAATGGGGGGAGTGAGGTGCGAATATAAAGGCTTTTTGAGAATTTTTGAAAGTGTTGTTTTTAGACATTTCTTTATGATACTGGACCTACTTTGGGGACTTTTGTAGAGTTTGAAGCATTTATAGAGTTAATTAGCTGCCTTTTTTTTCTCTTTTTCTGTTTTTATGACTGCTCTTCGCAGTCAAGTGGCGAGTAATGTCAGCGACTCGTTCTACAGTTTGTATAGATTTACTGTAAGCATTTGTTATATGATCTTAACACATTAAATGATGTTTATACGTAAATCTTAACAGTATTATTAAAGTCAAGACAGAGTCCTTAGGCTGGAAACATAAAAAAAAATATGTCCAACAGGCAACAGCCATGACGACGGTGACGGTGACGGCGACGACGGCGACGTCGCTGCCATCACCACAGCAGCAACGCATCGATAAATGTAAATGCAGTTAAATATAGTAAAGGCCAAAGAGGGGAAAGGCGGTATATAAAGGGTTTAGGTATATATATGTATATATATATGTATATGTATATGTTGTTTTTGTTGTAGGTGGAACTATCACACTCTGTGTGTGTGTGTGAGAATGGTAAAAGTAGAGAAAGAGAGAGCGAGAAAGGGCGAGAATGAGAGGACGAGTAAGTGAGTAAAACATTTTTATTACCACAACGGAGTCGTAAAAAACTAAATTACTTTTAAGTTTGTAAAATTGTGCGAGTCTCTGGTATTGGACTTGACTCTACGCTTTACTTTGCTGTACTATGCTATGACTATGTGTTCGCCTAGTGTCTGTCGTATGTGTGTGTGTGTGTGCAGCATAAGTTGCCCTTCGGTTCCCTCTGCCCGTGCTAGCCCAGAGCAAGTTTGCATTCTTTGTGTCGTCACGTTTCCATCACGAGAAAACGAGAGGGCTAGACTGAAAGAGATATACAAAATGCGCGAGATACAAAGACAGTGGAAGGAAGAGTGAAAGAGAGGGTATACATACATACATATATATATAGTAATGGTATAAAGAGACGAAGCGATGCCCCGAAAAAAGAAAAACAAATTTATGAAATGGCTTTCATATTCATAATGATGAGCCAAACGAAATGGGGGGGAAAAGTGTTGGCGCGTGTATCGACTGAATATACGAGATGGTCCAGTCCAGAGTCAAATTGAAGTATTTGTGTGCCTCTGTGTCTGTGTGTGCGTCTGTGTGTGTGTGTCTGTGGAATTGAATGTGTAAAGTGTCTCATCAAGTTATTAGTAGGATTAGCGAATTTGTGAAAATTGAAGGATTGAGTAAATCACTTTGATTGATTGATTGTCATGTGTATTCATTAAAGCCAAAAACAAAATAAAGGATAACCGAGAGTACGATTAATAATTGAAAACAATTAGCTTAATGTGATTAGTTTTCTATAGATACATATAAAAGATATCTGTGTGTAGAAATGGCATATATATGTCAATTTGTAAATCTAAATCAGATGTCTATATAATGCTAAACAGATTGATGCAAAAAAAAAAGCGGTTAACTATCAAAATTTGAGTGGAAGTTTTATATATACATCATATTTTGCTCATCAACGTCTATATATGGATTCTCAATCAGTTAGTTAGTTAGTTAGTAGCAAAAACTCATCTGTTTTCACAAAGATGACTATATAATGAAGCACCCATATGAACATGAAATAAGCCAGGGCGGCAGAGAAAACCTCGTTACGGGCCAAGCTATTACGCTCTGGTAATTGAATTTGGATTGAATTTCCTTTGCATGTGTTCAACTTGAAGTTTTACTTGGACTTACATACATTTTGCTTGAATACAGCGTCCATCTACAACGCACACGCCTCACACACACACACACACACATACGCATACACATACCTTGTTGTTGTTGGTGGCTATGCCCTGCTATTTTGTATACATTTTGCATTAATTAAAAATAAAATAAACAGCAAAGAAAAAAAAATAAAGTCGCGCGAGGCAAGAGAATAAAAACAGAAAACAAACCTAAAAAACATACACAAAAAAAAAAAAAATGAACAATTACAAAAAAGAAAAGGCAAACACATACTGATTTAAATGTGATTGTTTCGCTTTTGCATTGAAAAAGCACAGCAGAGCCAAAGAGCAAAGTAAAACAAAAGCAAAGCCTCTCCGTTACTCCCTCTCTCTTACTCTCACTCTCTCTTACTTACTGTCTCCTATACATCGTTTGCCCACTTGTTCGTTTTTAAGCGCTCTTTTGGCGCTCTGATTAGAAGTGAGACAGAAGCTGGTGGCCGTGGGCGGGGGGAGAGATTGGTTAAGGTGATGGATGAAAAGAAGAAGGCAAATACACTCGTTATACCCTGCAAATTTGTTAAAATTTATTAGTTAATTACTGATTGAAGTCATTAAATACTGTCATATAGGGAAGTGTTTGAGATTCTACAAACATTTTTTTTGTAATTTGATTATTAAAACTAAAAACTATTTTTACAAATTATTTTTTGTTTTTCGCTAAATAGCCCACTAAAAAAAACCAACGAAAGAAACTTAATCTAACAGTTCTTAGAATCATAAATGCATATAAAATATATACATATATAAAATATTTCCAGTACACAATTATCTATATATGATAAGGTATTAAACTTGATAAAAATCTCAAGAAAAATAGCAGTAAAAAAGTTAAAAAATATACCAAAGAAAAATTTCAAGATATTATTAATATAGAATCAGACTTTATTATTATTTAACATATTGTCTAAGGACAGATTGTAAATGTAAATAAATTCAATATACATATGTATATATTTAACAGATATACAAAACTCCTGCTAAAGGGTATTTGATCTTCGAGATATCATTTCAGAATGTCAATTCTTTTGTTGTTGCAATTTTCATTTCATTTCGGATTTTTTTTTCTTTTCGTTTTTTTTTTATTGTTTTTCAATAATTTGTGCACGTCGTCTTTGTAAGTGAATTTCTTTTGATTATTTGCCAAGTCAGCGAAAATGATTTTCGTGCTTGCCCTTTTTTTTTTGTTGTTGTTGTTGTTGGTTTTACTTTGCTATGGTTGTTGCTGCGGTTGCAATTGTTGTAAAACCTATTGGAGAAGTGTTAATCGAATATCTATATTTTATTTGTCTTTGTGTATGTGTTTGTGCAGCAAAATCAAATTGCAAGCAAAAACGTTAAAGAAAGAACAATAAAAAGAAAAAGTCAGAAAAGCTAAGAAAACTAAAAAAAAAAAAAGAAAAAAAGGGCAAAAAACAAAAAGCAAAGCCAAATGCGAAGTTCACGAAGCAAACAACGCAACAAAATGCAACATTGGCGACATTTGGCAACTCTGTCAATGTCTCACAGCATCGTCGGACGACAAGAACAAGAACAACAACAACAGCAGCAACAGCAACGCTCGTTATACTCCTATCAGCAAGTCTAAACTGATCTATTAAAAAAAAAAAATAAAATACAAAAAAATAAAAAATCTCCTCCAAAACTTTAATATTACAAAAAAATCCAAAAGAAATATATATTAAAAAATAAAAATAAAACAAAACTTAAACTCTTATTCTATAAGCAAAGCCAAAAACAACCAAAGTTTTAAACGAAACTTCTATGCTTAATTTACAACTAAAAGAAAAACAACTTAAACTAAGCCCAACAACTCTACTAAAAACGAACTATCTATGAATATTTGGGTAAGCGAATCATAAATAAGATTTTCAATAAAAGTTTTTTTTTTTTTTGTAGATTTTAAGTGGAAGGAAGAAAATAGAAAATTCTTAAATTTTATATTAAGAGACAGCACTAAATTATTATTACATTTTTTTTATCTATTTTTTTTCTGAAATCAACGAACCAAGAGTAAAGTGTCCTTTGCAGTCAAGTGTTTGGAGTCACTTGTCTATAATTTTGTCTTAACTTGGCTCTCCTTTAGGTCCAAGTTAATAAGCAAACAACTCACGCAAAATATTAAAATTTACTTTAATGAATAATTCTTAGAAAAATGCTGCACATTTCCCAACTGAAATGTTATTAATAAATATAAAAATATATATGTATGTATACTATACGAAAGAGAACTAATTTCATATTTTTTTTTATCTCTTTTCTTCTTTTTTTTTCTCTTTTCGTTTCTTTAGCAACAAAAATTCTTAAAACGATCAGCGGAGGATGTTGACAATGGAGCCGAAAATTATGAACCGCCGCATAAATTGCCTAATAACAACAATAATTCAAATAACAATAATAATAACAACAACAATAGTAACAACACTGGTGGCAACAATGGTAATGGCAACAACGGCTCCGAGAATCTAACAAAATTCTCTGTAGAGATTGTGCAACAATTGGAATTTACCACATCGGCAGCCAATTCGCAACCGCAGCAGATAAGTACGAATGTAACGGTGAAAGCTCTAACCAATACATCGGTTAAGAGCGAACCAGGTGTGGGCGGTGGTGGAGGAGGAGGCGGCGGAGGAGGAGGAGGAGGCGGTGGTGGTGGAGGAGGAGGAGGAGGTGGTGGTGGTGGTGGCAACGGCGGTGATCACTCACAACAACAGCAGCAACAGCAAGGCGCCGGTCTGGGTGGCCTCGGCAATAATGGACGTGGAGGGGCGGGTCCTGGTGGTGGCGGTGGCATGCATGGCGGCGGTCCAGGACCAGGTGGCATGGGTGGACATCCCGGCATGGGTGGCATGTCTGGCGGTCAACAAGGCAAATCCGCATTGGGTAATTTAGCCAATTTAGTGGAATGCAAAAGGGAACCCGATCATGATTTTCCCGATTTGGCTGGCCTAGACAAGGATGGTGGCAATGGACAATTTCCCGGTTTTCCCGATCTGCTTGGCGATGATAATTCAGAGAACAATGATACGTTCAAAGATCTCATCAATAATCTGCAGGACTTTAATCCCAGTTTCCTTGATGGTTTCGATGAGAAACCGCTGTTGGATATTAAAACTGAGGATGGGATTAAAGTGGAGCCACCAAATGCTCAAGATTTGATCAACAGTTTAAATTCAAAATCAGAAGGTGGATTGGGTCATGGATTTGGTGGTTTTGGTGTTGGCGGTGGCATGGGTCTGGATGCACAACAAGGCATGAAAATGCGTGGTGGTGGTGGTGGTGTTGGTGGCAATGGCTTCCAAAATGGACCAAATGGACCAAATACTGGTGGCAATGGTGGTGGCGGTGTTATGCAGGAGCATTCAATGGCTGCCCAAACACTTAAACAAATGGCCGAACAGCATCAGCATAAGAATGCATTGGGTGGCATGGGTGGTTTTCCACGACCCACACCGCATGCCATGCAGCAGCAGCAGCAACAGCAGCAACAACAACAGCAACAACAGCAACAGCAACAACATGGCCAAATGATGGGCGGTCAGCCAGGTGGACGTTATAATGACTTTGGCGGTGGTTTTCCCAATGATTTTGGTCTGGGACCAAATAATGCACAACAGCAACAACAGCCACAGCAGCAACACTTGCCACCACAATTCCATCAAAAGGGTCCTGGACCAGGTCCAGTTCCTGGTCCTGGGATGAATGTGCAGCAGAATTTCCTAGATATCAAGCAGGAGCTATTCTATTCCTCACAAAATGATTTCGATCTCAAGCGTCTGCAGCAACAGGCTATGCAACAGCAGCAACAACAACAACAGCAACAGCAGCAACAACAACAACATCATCAACAACAGCAACAAGCTAAAATGGGAGGCGTTCCCAATTTTTCCAAGCAACAGCAGCAGCAACAGGTGCCGCAACAGCAACAGCAGCAACTTCAACAGCAACAGCAACAATACTCGCCATTCAACAATCAAAATGCCGCCAATGCTGCTGCCGCAAACTTCCTCAATTGTCCGCCTCGAGGTGGCGGTGGTCCCAATGGCAATCAGCCTGGCGGAAATCTTCCCCAGCAGCAACAGCAGCAGCCAAGTGGCCCGCAACAGCAGCAACAGGGTGGGCCACAGCAACAGCAGCAACAACAGCGTGGCAATGGGCAGCAAAATAATCCCAATGCTGGCAATGCAACAAATTCAACACAACAACAACAACAGCAACAGCAGCAGCAACAACAACAGCAGCAGGCAACAACAACAACACTACAAATGAAGCAGACACAACAGCTTCATATAAGCCAACAAGGTGGCGGAGCTCATGGCATACAGGTGAGTGAAGAATATAACTTTGAAAAGAATTTATTTACGATAATCTATAAAATAGTTGTAGGATACTTACTTACTTTCCTTTATTATAACATACTGCCCCTAAAATATGCCCCGCCCCATCTAAAACAGACTTCTTGGTCCCTTTTGGGGACTTCATAGATGACGCTTATCCAATAACATAACGCCACTTAATGCCATTGACACGTATGTAAATTTCCATGCATATTTAAGTTATCAGCGTAACGAAGTCAACAGCTTTGACAAAAATCCCGAAGAGCAAACCAGCAGCAGCAGCAAAGTTTCGTTTCGTTAACCGGCTATATATATATACATATATCCTCTCACCCCTCCAACTCCCTTAAATACCCAACAATACTCACTCTCCTGTCTATACATTTGACATAAATACAGAAACGGATAGCCGTTGGGTGAGGGTGGCTTAACATGCCTACAATTGCTCTCTCACTCAGTTTAAACACTCAACTCAAACTTAACTCACTCATATGGAGTTCACTCAAAGGTTCAGTTTGTACTCTCCAATTTGGTAGCTGGGATCATAAATCATGTCAGGCAAACAAGCAAAAGCAAACGACCCTTTGGTCTGTTAACCCACGTCTCCTCTGCCTTTGCCTTAACCTCTCGTTTACTTCTCTCACACTCTCTTTTACATTCTCTCTCTCTCTCTCTCTCATTTTCTTGCCGACTAGCCAGACTCTCTCAGAGCACGTCTAGCTCTCTGTCACTCACCACTCACACTCATATTGGGCCAGACGTTTAACCCCCTTTAGCCAGCACATCTCTTTGCCTATATGTAGCTAGCCTAAGGCAACTCTCCACCCCACTCCTCCTGCGCTCGTTTCAAGTTTATCTCTGTCCATTAATTTTACCACACATCTGTTCATAAAATTGTCCTGCGACCTGGTGTTCGGCTTCAGTTCGTTCTCGACTGTGAGACAGAAGCGTTTCGCTTCGGCTCGCACAACATCGGCCCAGTCGAACGAATAGACAGAAAACGACGAGAAGTTTTGAGTCCGTTTGCCATGTGTAAGCCATTTTCATTACGTGAGCCATGAAATAAAATGAAAAAAAAAGCAACAAAAAAAATGCGAAACAAAATGAAATGAATAGTTGTTGCTGCTGTTGCTGCTATTTCTTTTATTCCTTCTGTTTCTTGTTTTGTCCTGTAGCTCTAGCAATGTAATCGTTAACAAAAAAGATGATGAAGTGATTCTTGGTTCAAATGTCATTTAGAATGTGAAGATTAGGGACGGGTTGATGCGATTTATTTATTGATTCATGAATTTATATGTAGATTTTAACAAAAAAATTGTATTTTCTAAAAACTAATCGAGGCTATTCAAATGCATTCATTTATATAATCAAGCATACTCACACACGATCCCCATGACGCTCCATTACTCAGGGGCCTCCTTTCAAATGCCGTTGCTGTTGCTGTTGCTGGTTGGCTGACTGCCTGCATTTTGTTTAATGATTCTCCCTATAGAATAGACGATTTACACACATACACTCTTATGCATATACATGCATACGTATGTATGTATGTAACCTAACCCATATTCATTATCCGCTCTAAATTGTTTTCCTGTTATTTCACTACAGCAACAACAGCAACAACATTTCATTTACAAAATGAAAGTGCAAAACTTTTTAAGTTAAGTTTCATGTCGTTGAGTAGTTTTCATCAGAAAAACAGCCAAAAAAAAAAAAAAGTAAAAGAGAAATAGAGAAAATGTAAAAGAGTAAAAAGGAGAGGCTTCCAGAAGCAGGACGTTTCCCTTCATTTTATATATATGTATGTATGTATGTGTTTGTGTGCTTGCAAAAAGGACACGGTTGAAATTTCCGTTTTGAGCTTTAGTTTTGCCCCGGCGAAGGTCCGTTCAAACGCTCAAGTTTTGCCATGAATTTCGTCTATGCCATTATCCACGCTCTCGCCGCCTTTCTACTTCACAGTTACACGTAACCCCCTCACCCCTAAAGTTTCATGCCATCCGTTTCCCCTTCTTTAGCCCTCTGTCTCTCTGTCTCTCTCTTCCTCTGCATATAAAAATAGTTAAGCCAAGAGTTGAGAGCCCTGGCGTATTGGTAAGATGAGAAAATTGAGTGCGGGAAACAGGCAAAAAGGACGAGGGCAAAAACTTGTTGACGATTGAGATTGAAATTTTTCTGGTTTCTGGCCAATGGTCGGCCACCCTGTCTATGGTATGGATATGGATGGAGTATATGGAGTACATATAGCAACCCTGCGGGCATTAGCGTCTAGTTTATCACTCCTTTAAATATATAAAACAACCCCTCCCCCCCCCCACTTACTCTCATAAGTTAGTAGATGTTTGGTGATGTATTTGTTGTTGTTGTTATTATTATTGTTGGTGTTGTTTGCTGGTCAAATCAACGCATTGACTTTTGGTTCGAGCACATTCGTTCGTCATCATTATCATCATCATCATCTTCTTATCAGTAGAAAAAGACAAAATGCTCAAGTCAACAACACGTATACACACTTAAGGCTAACGATATATTTGCATAGGACTCATTAAAAAACCCAAACGTAGACCGAAAAAGAAGGTTTCCCTTTTCTTTTCTTTTATATTTTTTAACAGCAGCAGCAGCAGCAGCAGGGTTGATACTACAAAATGTGAAAATGTACAATAAATATAACACGAACGAGACTATAAGTAACAGAAGAAAGAATGAGAAAAGAAAGCCAAATAAAAATTGTAAAGACAAAATGGAAATATATATCCTTGTGAAATATTTGCCTAATGAGCTTTGCTTGCTGCACAAAGTTAAAATAAGCAAGCAAGTCGTCCCTGCCGACATTGAGTATACCCTGTACCAAGTAAAAGTACTCCATAAAGTCAAAAACGATCAAAATCGCCATCAATTTACAAAAAAAATTCTCTTAGCATCTACTGCTTGCCATGCAGCAACAGCGAACGCTTGCTATCTCGCTCACACTTAACAGCCCATTTTGCATGGGGCGTTTCAGTACAAAACGGAAATACGTATATCTCCGATAATTATTGTCCGATTTCGACAAAATTTGGTCAGCTGGTGCATATTGGCTATATTATTAAGTGTGCCAAATAAGAATGGGATATCTTTATTATAGCTCAAGTTATAGTTTTTTCTAAATTACGGGGGCGGAAGTGGGCGTGGCAAAAATTTAAAACAAACTTGACCCGCTTATACAATAGACGGATGTTGACACCAAATTTGGTTGCTCTAGCTCTTATAGTCTCTGAGATCTCGGTGTTCATACGGACGGACGGACGGACAGACGGACAGACGGACGGACGGACAGACGGACATGTCTCAATCGACTTCGCTATTGATACTGATCAAGAATATATATACTTTATAGGGTCGGAAAATTTTCCTTCTGCCTGTTACATACATTTTAGCGACTTTAATATACCCTTTTACCCTATGGGTACAGGGTATAAAAAGAAATACAAAAAACAAAAATGGAATTTTAAATTCAAAAATGTCTCTCTCTCTGCTTCTGCAAAAGTAACTGTTCATGTCATGAATATAATAAGCATATATGCATGCTATATATATATATTATTATATATATACTTATAATCAAGATTATGTTCTCCATTCAATTTCTAAAGTTATAGTTAGACCAACGAGGACACGACGCGTCCTGTAAAAGTTCAATGAATTCAAAAATGCTCACATTTGCATGTCCTGCATTAACTCGTTAAAATGCCAACAGCAACAACAATAACAACATCAGTACCGAGTACCGAGTGGGTGGGCGAATAAAGGGGGAGGTGGTGGGGGATGGGGGGTCGCTTTAGTATGGAATGCCAAACAATGTTCACTGACAGTTGTTGTATGCTATATACATATATATACATTTTTTTTTTTATATATAGCTAGCCACCAAACAAATTTGTATAAAATACAATAATAGCAAGGCAGGAACAGGAGACGGTATTGGGTATATTTTCTTTTTTTTTTCCGTCCTTCTTGGTAACCCATCATCAGCGTCATCAACATTGAAATGCCTGGGCGCACAAAAGTATGCAACGGAAATGTGCAAAACGTGAAAATGTGCGGAAATTATATTTTCTTTTAGGGGGGAGGAGAGTGTTAGCTAAAAGCGTAAGAGGAGTGATAAGGGGGGGTTTATATGAGATTTTATGACTTTGCCTCTGCGACTTAATGAAGTTACCCTGGCTACACATGCGACCGAGTCAGAGAGTGCCCTGTATCAAAAAACAATAAATAATTTATAACCATAATGTGTGTTAGTATGTTGTGTGTGTGTGTGTGTGTGGCGAGAACAAAAAGATCTCTAGCCGAAAACAAAAACATAATGACCAACTCCATGGCTAAGAGAAACAGAGATAGATATAGAGAGAGAGATAGATGAAAGTGCGCCTGCGCCAAGGCCATCTTCAAAAAAAAAAAAAGCAAAAGAAAAGAAAGCAAAGCAAAGCCAAAGGAAAAGGCATAACAAGTTCTCAAACTTTTTGTTCCTCATGACATTCCATTTGCTGGTGGTGCTGCTGCTGCTGTTTGGATTATTCTAAACTTGTGTTTAGGACTATTAATGCCTTTAACCTCTATAAATTTACGCCCAACATCAATTGAATGGGGGGGGCGTAGAGGGGGCCAAAAAAGTAAACTAAGTTTAACTTCTAATTTGTATACAGCAGCCGAAGAAGAGAAAAAAAAAAACCAAAAGCAAAAGAGAAAAGAAATCACCTAAAATATTTACGGCTCAAACTTTTACAGCTCGCAACATAAAATCTATGCCAGAGTAAAATGTTTCCCTTTTCTTTACCTCCCCCCACCCTCTTCTGCTTTTTCCTTTCTCTTGGTTTACTTTCTTTCTGGTTTTTTTTATACATTTTTTTTTTTTTTTTGGTTGTGCCTGTGCGTCATGCATTCATAATTCACCAAATGTTTGGTCTTGCTGTTGCCTATTGTTGCTGTTGCTGTTGCTGTTGCTGTAGTTGCCACTTTAGCACATCCCTATCAAACTGAAACGATGAGCCCGTCCCCCATTCTCTTTTCTATATGCCCAACATATCTCCTCTTTCCAACATAACCAAAAGAGGACTCTCTGGTCTCTGGTCCTTGGTCCTGTTTCTGGCTCTGTCTCTGGTTTGGGTTTTTTTTTTTTTTTTTTTTTTGCTTTTTTTTGTTCCTGGGGCCCCCGCGTCATTTTGTTTTTAGGCTGCCATTACACAACGCATTTGATGCTCTCAAAGGTCACATTATTTACCTTTTATATTCCCATTCGTGGGCAGTAGGTTAGACAGAAGCGGCAATAATGAAAGGGGCCGAGGGGCCGAAGGTATCGGGGTAGTGAGATGTTGATGGTAGGCTATAGGCTTAGCTGATGGTTTTTGGCGCATCGAAATTTGTGCAAAAAAAAAAAGAAAAAGAAAAAAAAAACCAACAAAATGTTACGTAGTTTTGCGACAGGAGAGAAATTTACATCGTATATATTTTCAACGGTATTTTGATATCCTTGTAGTAAGAGATAGAGACAGAGGGAGGGGGAGAGTGGCGTATGCACTTTGTTTACATATCGTTTATATATTGCTGATGTGACTGATTAATATAATGTCAGACTTTTTTCCCGTTTATTGGATGATTGCCATTCAGTTTACAAATTGGCCAATGCACAGTGGTTGGATTTTTGGTTTTAGAAGAAATATATATAAAATATATATATAGATTATTGAGGGATTCTTAAATTATAAAAATCCAATTAAAACTATTGAAATTTCTTAAAAATTATAGGCATTTAAAAGTTCATTCTTTATAAAAAATATTCCAAAATTATATAAATTTAAAAAGTAAAAGTTATTCAAAAGAAAAAAAGGAAATCCCATTTAAAAATTATTAAAATTTATAAACTACAAGAGCAGATGATAAAGTTATTGTCTTTTAGTTTACATTTCTCTTTTATTTTGTTGATGCTATAAATTAAATAAGGAAAATATGGCTTCCAACTGGAATTAAAAATTTGAATTTTTTTTTAAATTACGACTTTGTTACACTTTGAAATATAATAACAAAAAGAAATTAAGAAAACCAGTCGTAACGGTAAAAAGACCAATCACATCTGTGGCCAAAAAAACAGCCATAAAATTGTCCATTTTTTAAATTTCAACAACATATTTTTATAACTGTTTATTTATTTATTGTTCAGATTTAAATAAATGTGAAATATTTATTTAAATAAATATAACTTACAAGTTCAAGCTTGGTCCAATTTAACTGCAAACACAAAAAAAATAGATTACTTTGGTAACTCAGAAACCAAGGCCAGTAAGTTTTTGAATCAGGAAAAATTTGCTTGATTTTTTCTACTTTAATTTTTTTTAATGATTTTGAGATTATTTCATTTCGTGCTTAAATTTAGCTTTTTTGGTTATAAAAAAAACAAATAATTAAAAAAAAAATGCTACAAATAATAATAAAAAAACATAAAAAAATCAAAAAAGAAAAAAGAAAAATATTCCCAACACCATAAAAACTTCATTCATAAACATTAATTCATGATATATCAAAAAATCATGTTTAAGTAATTTTGGAGCACGAATTTGCTTAATTTTTTAAACCTTTTTTTGCTTTTGTCTGCTTGCCATTTTCTTTTTTATAATTTTGTGTTGAATATTCTGATTTCAGTCCAACTAAACTTAAATCTTAAAATTGCTGTCATTGCATTTTCTAGTTTTTGTCAAATATAAAAAATAATGCCAAATATTTGATATGACAAAAGCCAAAAACTCACGTAAGATTAGCAAAAACTATGTGGAAAGTTGAAGAAGTTTGTTGTTTTTTTGTTTTTTTATATATATTCTCCACTTTTTTGTTTTCGTTTCAATCAATTTGACAGGTGTTGAGGGAAAGAGATAGAAAGATAGCAGAAAGAGTGAGAAAATGGATGGAAAAGTTGATAAACTTTTTTGTCATTTTGATGCGTGCGATGAAAGAAATCTTTTCACAACTCAACATATTTTTATTAGAGAGAGAGAGAGAGAGAGAGAAAAGAAATTGGAAAGTTTTAACGATCGTTTGCATAAAGATCCTGCAAGGATAATCCTTGCTATTTATCGCACCAGGAAAAATCAATCAGACCATGTCCTTTGTTGAATACTTTTGCTGAGCTTTTTGCGGAGTTGGTTTTTGCCCTTTTACGTTTTCTCTTTTTTTTTCCCTTTTATTAATGCTTATCCCAGCTATTTACTTTAGTAGCTATTGCCATCACCTGTCTTGTCCTGGCGTGTCCTGCCACTGTACTGGATCCAGGATGATTGGTCTTTTATATGCGTTTGCCATTTGCAGGACTTCAATCTCATTCTCTCTCTCTCCCTCTGTCTCTTCCCCTCTCTCTGTGTGTGTGTTTGTCTCGCTCTTTTGCTAGCTACATTTTCTACTGGTTTGTTGCTTGGTTTTTCGTTTTCGTGGCATATAAAATTTAATATTTGCGCGTGTGCTTAACCCCAACATGTTACCTGCCCCCCACCCAGAAAAACCACCCACCCACCAATTCATTGCCTTTGTGTGTAAGTGTGGGTGTGTGTGTGTGTGTGTGTGTGGTATGGGTGGGTGTGTCTGGTAGTGTGTGTGTGTGTGTGTTGGTTTTCTCTCGCCGTTGTGATTATTATGCCGTGTAATCTGCTTGATATAACAACACGTTGACGTTTCGGGTAAGCGGCGGCAAGTACTTTTAATACTTTCACCTTTTCTTGGTTAAAGGCGTTCACTCTCCACCGCCTTCTTGCCATGCAACATCAACTCCATTTCCACACCCCCCTTGGGACATTTAATACAAACACACACACACACACACATAGCTGAGAAAATATATGCAAAACATATACATACATATATATATTTATATATAAATATTTTAGTTTTTAATCTATTTTAATGGATATTACGCGAAGTTTTTCTTGTTGATGTTCGCGGCTCTTGTTACTGTTTTTTTCCTCTCTTCCTTTGCCATTTTATTTATTTTTAAATAATTTCTTTGTCGCCGCAATGAAAGATTTTGTTGCTTTAAGTTCAAAAATTTTTTTCGAATCTTGGCCTGGCTATGACCAAAACAGCAAACAAATTGCGCTAAAAAGTATGCTTTTACTTTATGTGGGGTGGGGGTGTTGGTATATAGAATATGTGTTGTATGTGTGTGTGTGTGTGTGTGTGTGTCTGATTGCGCTCTGCAAACAGCTCACGTCGCATATTTATAGGCTGCCAGGCATAAAAAGCGATTTCAACTAAAGTCTCTTGCCAAAAGATTTGCAAAACGTATTTTTTTTTCTTTTAGCCAGTTTTTTACTTTTCTTTTCTTTTTTTTTTTTGGTTTTTGTTAATACCCCTTGAAAATTTGTAAGATCTAAGCCCAAGTAAAGGGTCAAGATTGGCTAGGAATTGCAGAGTATAAAAGAGAGTAAAAGGATATTTTATAGTCGACTCATTTTTTTTGTTTCAATTTTTTTTCGCTTTTGTTTTTTTTTTCGTTTTTGGCTAAATGTTGGCTTCCATTTGCCTGGCAAGGGCATTTACTTAGGCCTGTTCCAGTTCAAAGTTTGTTATCACTTGCTGCAGTTTGAATATTCAAATTAGTTTTTATTTGCCCTCTGTCCGGCATTTGCCAATACACACACACAGACAAGCACAAATATGCTTGCATACATTTAGTAGACCCAAAAAAAAATATATACATATATATATATACAAAATATATATACATCTATATAGTATAGAGATGAGACGACGAGACATTCATATCAAAATGTATTTGCACAATTTGTTTAAATTTCATGCCACTCAGACGGAAATTCATATAAAATGTGTGTGTGTGTGTGTGTGTGTGTGTGGAAAAACAAGAAAAATATATATGTGAGGGTGGTAAAGGGGAGGGAGGGAGATACATTTTCTATGCAACTGTCAAAGGCAGTCAGCCAGGCAAACAAGCAGAAGACAAACGAGCGGGTTGAGCTTTGGTCAAGTGTAAATTGTTACACAGAGTGAACGAGTGATAAAGCTGGTAACAGAGAGAGAGAAGCAAAAAATACAAAAAAAAAAAAATGGAAAAAGGATAGATGAGCATAAAGAGAATTGTTCCTCTTTTCTACACATGCAACACATTTGAAATTCCATTAAAATTTTGGTCACAAATTTTCGGTTGCACTTGCAATGCCAGCAGGAACAATACAAATTGGAGTGAGAGAAAGGCTATATTTAACTGCCGCTTTTTAGACCGCTGAAAATGACAAAAAGCAGGCAACAGAAACTCATTTCATTTACTTGCCATCAGGCAAATGTAACGCACAATCTGTTGCCTGTATATTTGGTCATAAATATGTCTACCATTTTGTCTCACTCCACTGACAACAGCTACTACTCTTAATACAACAACAACAACAATAACAACAGCTTCTTCTTCTATTCTCGTCCTGCTGTTGCTGCTGCTGCTTATAACGACACCTTCAAAGCACTCTACTCCCGTCCCCCCCCAGTCCAGGCCAGCCACATACTTGGCCCCTGAAAAGCGTTTTGCCCAGCCACTTTATCAAATTAATTACTTTTTCAACAACAAACAAGGGCCAGAAAAATGCTACAGAAAGGAGGGAAAAGAAGAAGATGGGTACAAGGGAATGGGTATGAGGGTGAGGATGAAGCAAAGTGGTCAAAATGTTGTGTTTACTTATATTTGCCTTGTTTTATTGCCATGACCATAAAATCCAGGACTCTTATATATTGTATAGTTTTACATACTAAAAAAGGATTAGCAACAGATATATATATATATATATATATACAAATGTACATATATATATTTATAAAAAATAAAATAAACTGAAAAATCATTTTATATAAAAGAAAAAGAGTGAGTAATTAGACTGCAATAATTTTTTTTTTTTACCACTTTACTGGCACTCGAATCCTGCTAAAGTTGCAAAAGTTAACAACGTCATAAAAATTTATGCAAATGGAAAATTGTGATTTAAAAATAGACCATTGTATATATACTTATAGGAAAAAAAAATATATATACGTATATAAAGAAGAAGAAGCAGCTGCTTTACCAACTAAAAATCAATAATAATAAAAACAAAAAACTGAAAAGAAAAAAATAAAAAAAAAAGAAGGCAAAACGAGACACACAAAGTGAAAAATTACCATTTTGAAGAGTAGGAAAATACAAAAAAAATAAAAAAAGTAAAAAGAAAAAAGAAACACGCTAATAAAGTAATTTTTGTTGCCTGTCTCAGCAACTGTTTGTCTGTCTTTCGGTCTGTCTGCCTGTCTGTCTGTCAAATGACAAAATGTTTAACTGAACTGTAAAGGTGTACAGAAACTAAAGGCAACCAACTAACTACAACAACAACTGTCTCATTCTGTGACGAGGACACAACGCAGCCTGTAATTAAAAAGTATATATAAACATACAAACATACATATATATGTACATATATATATGTATATATACTATATCTCATGTATTGCATGTAGGTAGATCTAAAAAAAAAAAAAAGGGCCAAGCCAAGCTCTCTAATATAACCGCAACAACAAACAGCTAACAAACAAGGCGAATAGAAAAGTCACTCTTGTTTCCGCCCCTTTTTTTTGGCCAACAACACACAGGGCGTATGTGTAATTTTATATATTGTCTGAGCGCTTACTTTTGATCTCGTTTTTTCTTCCCTCCCCTCCCATCTGTTTATCTTTCTCTCTATCTCTCTTATTTTGTTTTGCAAAAGTAAAAGCGAAAATCTGCTGACTTACCTCTCTATATATATGTACGTATGTATTGTTTTTGTGGGCGTGGCTAAAGTGCGTGCCCAACCGACCACACTCTTCATCACTTTCCTCGCAAAGTAATTGAAAATGTAAATGGGCAAAAAGAGAAAAACAAATGAGACAAAAAGAAAAAACAACAAAAAGTGAAAAAGAAAACCAGTTGATTACTATTGGCAAAGTAAAGACTTTTATATATCCTATATCTAAAGTTTTTTTTATGGAAATAAAACTTAATTTTAATTGTATGCAGAAAGAAGAAGAAAAAAAGCAGGAAAATTAAAACTTTATGATTTTTTAAATGAAATACTTTTAATCTTTTTTTGTTGAAACATTGTTTTCTGAGAGATCTATACAAAGCTTTCAATTTTATGGCAATATTAATTTACTTAAATATTTAAAAATATTTGTTAAGGTCAACGAAAAGTAATTACGTCGTTTATTTATTAACTTGTTTTTTTTTGTTTATTTATAATGTCTATATTAAGGGTCTATAATACAATGCTCCATTTCGGTTCTTCCGAGTAGTCTATTAAGGATCATGCAGATAAAGAGAATGTTATAATTATAATTGCAATAATAAATATATTCAAAACTTACGAACTTTAACTAAATAGATAGAAGTTAAAAAATTAAATAAAAAAACATTCAAACTTCCCTTTAGTGAACTTCTATATAACAATGTTCTCCGTATAATGAATTAATTTCGAAGAGATGTTCTCTCATTCCATTTTCAGTGTATGTATATATATATATATATCATAATTTCTATAGAATGAAATTTCGTTATAATGAAGTTTTTTCTTATCCCATACAAATTTATTATAACGAAAACTTCCACTATATAATCCTAATCTAAAGAAAATCTACATTAAATAGACATGAATAAATTCAAATAAAAACATACATATATAGAGAACAATGTTTTTGGAATAGGATTATATAAAAAATTACATTTTCTATATAGTTCTATAAGTTATAAATATGGTTTTACTAAGCCAGAAACTATTATATATTTTATTTTATCCCAAAAAAGGATTTTTTTAGGCATACAAATGATGAATGAAATAACGAATTTACAAAACAAATCTGTCATTTGTTTAACTTTTTTTTATATATAATTCCATGTTTCTTATGGTCTCTTTTTCCTTGTGTTTCATCCGTTTCATTTGTTCGTTTTGTTTCAATTAATAAGTTAAGTCTAAATTTCAATTCCATTGTATTAGAAATGGGAATGGAAACCAATTTGAGATATTAATGAAAAATTATACGAAAATATAAATATATGAATATTTAAATAAATATTTATACAATGAGATATATAGAACTTTCCAATTCAAAATTTAAAGGATTATATATATTTTCGAAATAACTAATATTCCCTTCGATTCCATACCCTTTTATAGGGTATGCTAAGTGTAAAGTTGTTTTGCAGGATCAGAAGACCATGTCATATACCTGGCCACACTTTGCGGCTAACCGAATATATTTGTTTGCTTTTATTATTATTAATTGCTTATTGTTTTAATGCATCACTAACGACAATAACAACAAAAACAACAACAACAATAATAATAAAAATAATAACATAAAAACAACAACAATAAATAGCTAAAGTAAAACAAAAACTCTGTCAGCTGTTGCTATTGCGGTTTGGACTAATAAATTAAGTAATTAACTTTAACCGATTGTCGATACCCGCTTTGACTTTACCCCTACCCCTCTCTTTTTCACCACCTCTTTCTCTCTCTCTCTCTTTCTCTGTGTTTCTCCAACTTTTGCAATAAAATTTCAAAGCATTTAGCTTGTTGGCTTTTCCATGAAACAGAGATTAACATTAACACTATGTTGCACTACCCCCCCTCTAATTTGTCTCTTTTCCCCTCTCTCTCTCTCTCTCTCTCTTTCTCTCACACTTTTCAATTTGCATTTTCCGCTGTTTGTCTGGGTGTGTGTGTGTGTGCACATGAAAATGAAATGTATGAATTGAAAATCGAAAATCAGCATCAAATAAAAAGCAAATTCAGGTGATTCTTATTGGTTGCCATTTGGTGGCAAAATGGGTCGGCCATTTTGCCAAATTTGCAATAATTTTCATGTATATTTCGTACGTTTTATTTGCCCATTGTCATCCCAATGCTGTCCGCCCAAATGTGTACAATGTTCTCGTTGTGGCAACCTATTTTGAAAATGCGTGTAAATAACACTAATGAATGTTGAACTTTCTAATGCTAGCAAAATTTGAAACAAAAGAGACAAATAATTGAAGTAATTACTCGATACAATTTATTTTTTTTCTTCACCAAATTGTCAAATTTTTATCAAATTTTAAATGAAATCAAGCTACAAATCTATTGCATATATTGTTTATAGAAATTTAAGTGTGATGGTTCAGTTTCTATATACTATATGTACCATGATATAAACAATTATGCAAATAGGGAGACGGCCATAACCATTTTGATTGAAAAACCAAGTAAGTTTAACTCGAAAAAGTTTTTGTTAAGGTTACAAAATTTTCAACTGTGCATAAGGAACAAATTAGAAATCTTAATTAGATTGCTTACTATTTAGCAACTGGTTAATTGTCATTACCAGAACTTTAATTAATGTCAAATAAGCAAACTAGTTAATCACTGTCCTAGTACAAAGCTTTTGTTTACAACTGCTTTTGCTTTAAACGGAGATTTGTGGCGCTTTTCTTAATTTTATGTTAAATCTTAGCAAATTTACTGCCAAAGCTTAACCTAGAATAAAAGGCAGGAACTAGAAATTAAGATTATATTTATTTTTTAATTGAAAAATCGGAAAAATAAAACAAGACCTACAAATGATATTCTTTTAATTCTTTAATTGAAAAAATCATTCCCCTAAAGTAAAATCTGTAATATACAACAGAAAGTGCCAAAAATAATCATTTTACTTTTTAATTGACCTAAAGTAAACTTTAAAGCGAGAAATATTTTTCTTTCATTTATTCAGATTCGAAAGATTACAAATATTAGTCTTAGACTTTCCCAAACTGCCTATATAAAAGATCAAATTGCAATTTAAGATTTATTTTTTAACAAAAAATAAAACTCAATAAAGAATTATCTAATTTATTTTAAATATTATCTTTTGAACATATTTATAAAAATTAGAAATTTTTTATTTTGATTATAATTTATTTTATTTTCATTTTGTTATTTCAATAAAATAAAACTTATAATGGTTACAGTTAATGGATACAAACCATTTATTTGGCCTCTTCTCTAATTGATAGTAACCAGGGTTTATTTTATTAAAACTTAAAAAGAAAAAGGAGAAAATTTTTTCGTGGAGTAAACAGTTTTTATATTAGATGGATAATCCAATATCTGATACCAATTGTACAATTAGAGTTCCATTAATATTATTTTAATAAATTTATTCACATTTATATAGAATAAATTCTCAATTTTTAAGTAGAAAAATAAACTTTTAAGATCTTATCAAGAGTTTTATATACAAATTAATTTGAAATTTTAATATCCGTTAGTTCTCTTTATGCTTTTAAGATCTTTGAACGATCTAATGTCACATTATCCTTTTCAATTTCTCCTTTAATTCTCTATTTTGCAAGCTTTCTTGATTTGCTTTATTAATAATAAGTTATTTTTAAACAAAAGATTACTTGATTTTGATAAGTATTAAATAAAATTGTTCTCATTCAACATAATTGAAATATTTCAAAGTCCGCAATTTAAAAATTCGATCGTATTCATAGATTTCCATGCTCTTTATTTGATTGCAAATTGTTCACTTGGCACGTTTTATTGTTTCTCTCGTTCTTCCACTTATTCTCTCTCCCTCTCTTCCTCTATCTCTCTCTCTGTTTCTTGGTTAATGCGTTGAGTCAGTGATGAGTAGCGCAAAGGCATTTGCTCTTCCCTCGTTTGTCGTTGAGCAGATGTTTGCTGCCGCAATGCATCGCTGTGGATCGCTGTGGATCGCTGTGGATCGCTGTTGATCGCGTATCGTTCACATAGATGCGGACATAATGTAGAAATTCATCTCATTGCTATTTTGATTTCGAATCGCTGTTTCGAATCATTATTGTTCACTGTTTGTCATCGTTGCCATGCAGCTGTTTTATCTATCAGATACTTATGCTCTGACTCATCCAAAGAAAAACTGAATGCAATTGTGTCTTGTTTGTTGTGTAGTCTTATCGAGAGTAGTGAACCGATATGAAAGCAGAAAAAAAGGATAGATATACATATATTACCTTGGCTCATCTCCCACTCTCTCTCTCTCTCTCTCTCTGTTATTTTGTATGCTTGTTATTTAGTTGAGGAAGTAATTATAATAAATATATAATTAGGGTAACCCTAAATGAGAATCATTTGCTATAAATGGAATCTTACAATCCAATTAGTCGGGCAAAAAAAAAAATTGTTGCAATTTTATTGAAATAAACACGCAAAAAATAATAAGATTTTCTTCTTTATCATTTAATGGGAGCTTCAATTAAGGCAAATAACAAATATGATTAAATTACATTTGACATGTCATTATTAAAACAAAATGAAACAAAATTCAATTGGAATCGTGTTCAATATTACATTATTGTTTATTCAATCAAAAAAAAAAAAAAATTAAATATTAATCGCTTTGTCATAATGAAAATTATAAAAGAATAAAAGAAATAAATAAATAAACTTTATATCCAATTACGATATTGGTTCAGATCTTCTGGCTATATGTATGTATGTAGTGGCATGCATTTGCACACAGCAAATTATTCACTTTGACAGACGATCCATTAAAATGTTTTCATAAATTTTCACAGGTGCGTTTGAGTGTTACCGAAAAAAATGTAGAGAAAAAGAGAGAGAGAGAGAAAAAAGGGGGGGAGAGAGCTTTTCGTTTAGTTTTGGGTGGGTGGTTACAAAACCCTTTTAAATTAAGCCAACAAACACACAAATCGAATTGGAACTCACCTCTTACCTCAAGCCTTTTGGCCCTGCCACCTGCTGTTGTTGGCCTTCTCTCAATTTGACATATGTATGAGTCCATTTTGGATACTGAAACCGACAGCCGTTGCATGTTCTATGTGTGTGTGTGTGTGTTGTTATTGGTCTTGGTGGTGGTATTGTCCTTTTACAATACTACAACTCATTGGCCTGGCCAATCGTTTACCCCAACCTTCTCCCCTTTTTTTGGTATATGTATGTATGTATATGCATATGGCGCTCTCATGACCATTTATGCCAAAATTTAATTTATAATTATTGCAAGTTTAATTTATGATCATTGACATGCTGCTGCAGCACACTGATATAGTCACAAATACAAAGACACACACATAGAGAGAGAGAGAGATGTAGAGAGAACCACAGTTAAACATCGTTGGCATGGGAAACTTCTCACTCTCTCTCTCTCTCTCTCTTTCTCTCACTGTTCTATGCATTTCTCTTTAGCTGAGATTCCCTTGCATTGTATAGAAACTGCAACTGTTTCAAAAGTTTTCATACACATACGTGCTCCCTCTCTTACTCCCTCTCTCTCTTAATATTGCTCTATGCAGCTATCTCTCTTTTACACATATTGACGATTACCCCCTCTAAGCCTGGGAATTGAAATCCTTTGAGGCCAGCGAAATGGAGAGGTAGTGGCAAGTGAGTGAGTGGGTGGGTTGGTTGGTTGGTTCAGTTAGTTGATGGTATATTAGAAGGGTGAGTGGGGGGAATGGCGAATGCGCGTTGAAAGTTGGCACTAGCAATAGAGAATCCTGATGAGATTTGTTGGTTGGTTGATGAAAGTTATAACCAACCAGGAGACTGGCATTCACTTTAGTTTCAGGATGCAAAGCAATCAACTAGTTTGATCCTAGCCAAAGTCCGTCTAACTTTCTGGATTAAGGAAGTAACACATTTATGGCCATTAATAAACGATTCCTGCTACCAATAAAACAAAATATAAAAGTTAATAAAATTGCATAATTAGACTTATTATAATATTTGGACATTGATAATAAGGATAACAATAAAGCGAATATTAAAGAGAATTTTATAATAATGGTAAGAAAGTTCCTGGAAATGAAAATCTTTACCAGACACATGATAATAATTTCCCCTCCGTGGAATACATTTTAACATTTGGATATTAAGTACTAGTACCGTAGATAAAATCTATCTCCATGGGGAGTAAATTGATATTAACCTCTTAAGCATCTGGGCTTTCTTTTATTTATTTACTGCCAAGGTTAAGTTAATGTTTGACCATGGAGAGAAGGCCATGAACTTTATAAGTTACATATCGTTTATATATCCAATTTTATATACAATTCTTCTTATTCATTGTTTTTTATACTTTAATATAAATATTTGTTTTACAATATATCTGTAGTCTCAATATTTTCATATCTCAATGTTTTATATATTAATATATATAATGTTTATAAACTTTCTGATGAAAGCAGATAAGCCATATTGTTATATCGGAAGTGTCAGTTGGAAGTGCTTAACTTGAATGTTGTACTCCTTATTTATTGTACGAATTGTTGCCAGAGTTTAAATAAATATATTGACAATGCAATCGGTATTTTTAGTAGAGGAAAATTATTAGGATATAAGAGAATAATATGTAATATATTATATAAATGAATGATATAGATAAGTATATTATATAAATAAATATATAAATGATAGTGCATATAAAAGAATTGCTTCAATGAATACTTAATATTATAATCAGTGTTTTTAACAGTTCTAATTTATAACAATAATAACAATTAAGTTATGAGTAATATTCTTTCGATCCAAAAAAAATAATTATTATTTTTGATTTTTAATTTCGATCGCCGATTATAGTAATTATATTTGCATTACTTACTTTAGATTATTAAACACTTCAATGATGAAATACTTTTAAATCTAAAATTTACTTCGTAATGACTTCTGTAGTTCAATTTGATCCTTTGATAATCATAGGCATATGGCAAACGTGATAGTTAGTTAGAATAGATAGTTAAAAATTATAGTTTTATTAGATATAATATAATAATTAAAACAGATATCTAGTTTCAATTACTTTCTTTTAGTTTTAAAACGAAACCAAATTTTCTGTTTCAATGTTCCCGAAACTGTTTGCCTCTTCTCGCATGTAAGATTGAGTAATTTACCGCAATTTAAAGTGAAACCAAGAGAGAGCATTTCACCATTCAAGCCTATGAGCCAAAGAGAGATAGTATTAAGCAAAGCTAGAGAGTCAAGATTTGGATTATTTTTTAATAACAGAACTTGAACAGTGGTTCTCTTACCATTAACACGTGCAAATATGAGAGTTATTTAAAATCACTTTTAATCAAAGTGCGTAACTGTTATAATTTATATATTTAAAAAAATTATTACTTAAACAACATTTAGTTCCCCCTATATATCGATTGTTTTTCAGTGAAAAGAAATTCAATTTTTCTTTTCGTTGATATATTCAATTAAAAGAAAAGTTTCAACATTTCTGGCCACATAATATTCTCACTGATTTAAAGTCCATTGAAATCTCATTAGTGATTTTTCATCTTAGCTTTTAAATGTAATACCACGCCCACCCAAATCCAATCCGATCCAATCAGGCTTTAATGCTTCTTCTCCCCCTGCTTCTCCTTCACTCTTCTCATTCATCTTAGTTTCTTTCTCCCCTACTGTTTCTTGTCATTGGCAATTAAAAATCAAATTCGCTTCGCTTTAACGCCATGCCAAATGACATTTTCTTTTTTGGTGTTTTTTTTTTTAGTTACTGCTCAAATTTTTCATTTTTTTCCGTTTGATTTTTGTGTACCTCTGCCTTCTCCTTTATTTTTTCCCATCCTCTCTCTCTCTTTCTCTCTCTCTCTCTCTTCCCTCTGGCTGTCATAATTTCGTTAAATATCGCAACAAACCTCCTGGTAGAGGAAAAAGGCAAATGGAGTGGTAGAAGCGAGTGGCAGAATCGACTACTGCTGGCAGTCAGCTAGTTTTGTGTCACACAAATATCCAATGACAGTTTCTACCCCACCTCACACCTCCCCCCTTGTACACAGGGTGCCAATAGCACCACCCTGTTGTCTGCTCCTGCTGCTCCAGCACATTCTCTTGGCTTCATTTGGATTTTTTGGCTTCAGTGCCAAAAAAAAAAAAAAAAAAAGGAAGAAGAAAGATAGAAACGACAAAAAAAAGCGTCGGAAAGAAGAACTAAAGAAATGAAGCCAAAGCGCAGACAAAATCATGTTGGGGTAGTTATAATGGTGGGCCTACTTCTGATGTGTAGGCGTGGTCGTTTTGCTAATTTCATTGACATCCCTCCAACGCCCTCCGCCCGTCTTTGTCTTGGCTGTCTGCCAAGTTGTTTAAAGTAACTTCAATTATGAGCACAAAGTCAGCCAAAAAACTAGACAAATCGATCAAGAGTGAATCTTTTTTATTTTCTCTCTCTTTCTCTCTCACTCTCTATTTGTTATTTTGCCTCAAAATGTTGCAACAATTAAATGTGAACTGGAGTTTTGATGCGGCTGATGAGTACGCGACATTCTCTGACATGGCAAGTTTCCTTTTCAATTATTTTAAGTGCTGCCCGGGCAACAAGTTTGAATTTTATGATAAAGGTTGAGTAAGGAGGGAGGGGAGGGCTGGTGGGGTGGTGTAGTACTAAAAATCGGAGTTGGAGCTGAAGTTGATGGTAGTACAGTTGTGTTTGGGACAAACTAACTAACTGAAGAAACAGCCCCTTGGAGTTTGTTTTATTTCTTTTGGTGTTTCTTTTTTTTTTTATTTTTTACTTTCTTCTTATTTTTTTTTTACGTCATACCCCCTCACACACACATAAACAGAGACACGCACACAACTACCAGAATAGTCACATATATCATTGTCAAGTCTCTATGCAAGGGGCACCCCAATCTCTGTCCTCTGCTCAAATATCATTCCCTTGACGGCGCGTGGGTGAGCAATGGAGAAGAAGTCGGTGGGGAGGGTGGTGGACCGGCAGCGTGTGTGTGTGTGTGTGGCAATCTTTTTGGCTTGTCAAATGCGCATTTCCTGCTTAGAGCCAAGCAAGTCCTTGTCTCTCTGTGTGTGTGTGTCTGTGTGTATGGGTGTATGGGTTTGTCTCCAGCGCAATCAATATGGCTACGTTGGGGTAATAGCTGCAGGATTTACGCGCTCGTGCGGTGTTCCGAGGCTTACCCGAGCCTTGTCCTGTTCCTGAATCCTGACACTAGCAGTGCTCCTGCTCCTGCTTTTGCTCCTGTCGTGGTTACGTCGTCGCTGTCGACGCTGCCGCCAAGTCGTCGGCAGTTACCTTTAAACTTTTTTTATTGATATTTTATGTATGTAGTCCTCTCATGGATTGTGGGGTTGGACTTATTGTATATGGATGGGCGGCATGTGTTTGCCCTTTTATGAAAGCTGCTGTAATGATTTGTTTTATGAACTCATATACCCCCCCTCCCCCCACTACCCAATTCTCTCTTTACCTAAGAAAATCTTATATTTGTTTTGTTGTTGTCTTATTTTCTGTTCATTTTGCGTTGCCCCTGAAAGTATGCTACTAAAATGCTAGTCTTTCCATATTGAAAATATATATAAAAAAGAAAACTTATTGAGACTTTACAAGGATTTATTTTACAAATTAAATTAACTTGTTGATAGTTGTTGCTATGTTGCAAGCTGCACAATGAAAGTTTAACTTTAAATTAATATTGTCTATATTATTGATTGGGAGAACAGTTGAAAAAGGATTCACCTTTTTCTTTACGAGTCACAAGGCATTTCTTTCTAAGGAGATTTTACATTAAATTGTCTTAGAAATGTAAACATTAAACTAGAAGGATGGGCTAACTTCGGCCGTGCCGAAGTTCGTATACCCTTGCAAACTGTCTTTTTGATTTATATATAATTTGCTAGAATCATAAGGAAGTATATAAAACCCATCAAATATAAATTTGATGTCCGTGGCATAAAAAAAAAAATTAAAACAAATTTTTTTTCCCCGATTGTTCCTATGACAGCTATAGCATATAGTCGACCGATTCTGATAAAACTTAAAAGATATATTTCTTTTTATATAAAATTGTCAAATAACAAATTTCGTGACGATTGCTTCAAAAACACCGAAGTTATTGATCAAAAACTATATTTTTGACTGATCGTTCCTATGGGAGCTATATGATATAGTCGACCGATTCTGATAAAACTTGGTATATATGCTGAGGATTATATAAAACTCACAAACACCAAATTTAGTGACATTCCATGAAGAAACAACTGAGTTATTGATGTTAAACCTTATTCCTGACCGATCGTTCCTATGGGAGCTATATGATATAGTCGACCAATTCTAATGAAACTTGGTATATATGTTGGGGATTATATAAAACTTACAAACACCAAATTTAGTGACATTCCATGAAGAAACAACTGAGTTATTGATGTTAAACCTTATTCCTGACCGATCGTTCCTATGGGAGCTATATGATATAGTCATCCGATCGGGATGATTCCGAGATATACAATGCCTGCAGCAAAAAGAAGCCTAGGTGCAAAATTTCAGCTCTGTAGCTCAAAGGGTCTCGGAGGAGATTGCGTTGATCCAGACAGACGGACAGACGGTCAGACGGACAGACGGACAGACGGACAGACGGACATGGCTATATCAACTCAGCTCATCATGTTGATCAAGAATATATATACTTTATATAGTCGGAGATGCTTCCTTCTATGCGTTGAAAACTTCTGACCAAAATTAATATACACTTTTGCAAGTGTATAATAAAGTACAATAAATATTCTAAAAGTTACTTAGATTTTTATCCATAAACTCTCAGTAAATGGTATAAAAAGATTAAATATTAAATATTTTATTTAACAATTTTTTTCTATTGTATATAAGGAAGGAAATAAATATTTATTCTTTTTTGCATATCATATGCATATACAGTGAAAGGTCTCTTTGGCGGACAGCGAGCACTTTCGTCCTCTCAAGAGGAGTTGTCCGTTTAAGAGATTAGAATAATTTGGAAAGATAAATAACGATAGTCATTTAAAAAAGAAGATTTTTTTCAATAGATAAAATATCTGCATAAGAGAGGTGTCCGTCATATACAGGTCTCTGTTATGTGAGGTTTTACTGTATATTATTAAAATATTTTATTTGACCTTATTGAATTTTATCAAACTTTCTCTGCTCATGTTTAATAATATTTTATATATTTTATTTATTATAATAAAAATAAAACAGATTTATTATTTAAATAAAGTTTTGAGAGATTTCAAACAAATATTTAGATCTTTATTAATGTTCGAAATGTAGTTTTAAACGTTAGTTAGAGTTAGAACATGATTATTTAATTCTTTTATTTAAATTAAATTAAATTTTTAAAACTTTAAAAATGTTCAAATCTGCAAAAATTACAAATTAACTTAGAGATTGAAATGTTTGAAATTTGTATAATTTATCGAGATTTTTTCTAAAGTATTAGCAGTTTATATAATTGAAAAAAAAAAAATATTGAAATTAAGCTCAATATAAATTATATAAACAACATAAACTATCCTTAACCGACTGTATAAACAAAAGAGAAGATAATTTTCAAATAATTGAAATCATTTTTCTTTCTCTCATTAATATTGTTCCAAAAAAAAAAAAAAAAAACAAAAAAAAAGAAATTTCCATCGATTTTGTGCAATTTATTCATGGCCATTTTATTTTATATTTCTTTCGTTTTGGTTGTGTTTTTTTCTTCTTCCTTTTTTATTGGATTCCATGTCCTTTTGGCATTTGAGTGCTTGCGCCACACACCGATTTGGTAGTTGGCCTTTTCACACCTCACACAGAGGTTGCATGCAAATGATTTACGACCAAGAGGCAGAGGAAAGAAGAAAAAAAAAAAATAGAAGGAATGTTAAAGGGAAGGAAAGGGGAAGGAACTTTGCCCAAAACCTTCATGGACAATGGCGGTTATGGCACTAAACTTCAATTAGCCCAACGAGTCCATGACTTTTAATCAGTGTACTTTATGCCACGCTCACACACACACACGCACACTCGCACACACGTACACAGAGAAATGGAAAATGCGTGAGCTGATGCACAAACACAAACAATAAATTAAACCAACAAGCAATTACAGCAACACAAAACACCGCGACGATGGCCACAAAAGTTGCTTAGTTCGCGCATTCACAAAAGGGCCAACAAAAACCAAACAAAATGGCCTCACCCCATATCTCCCTCTCTCTCTCTCTCTCTCTTTCTCTTAGTGGTCAGGTTCTAAATGATATATATACACACACACACACACATACGGATAAACGTGGCATAACTAAAGTGACATATTTACAGTGGAATTAATGAAAAATTTGCATTTAAATCACAATTGACACATTGATGAAAGAGATCTCTATCTATCTCTCTCTCGCTCACTCAATCTCTCTTCTCAATTACCTAGGGAAATAGGTCTAATATAATTAGAGTCAAAGAAATAAACGCATTTTGCAACACTGTGAATGTGTGTTAAAGATTTATTGGCTTGCCGCCTTATAAGCCGACACTGACGAGGACATGGACTTGAAACGCAAAAAAAAAAACAAGTAGAGACGAGGACAATGGCTATGGCGAGGACGAGGACAACGGCTATGGTGATGGCTAGGATGGGGGGACGAGGACGAGGACGAGGACGAGGAGGAGGAGGAGAAGAAGGTGGCATTGATCGTCTAGTCGAGTCGACACTCTCTACTTTCCCATTAGAACAACAAATAAATTGCAAATTTGTTGCTTTTGTGCCCTTGCTCCATAATGATGAGAGAGGAAGAGAGAACAAGGCGAAGTCTTTGAAAGAGATAGATAGAGAGAGAGAGGGAGAAGGAAAGACAAGCTTTAGCTGCCCGCAAAAGTAGACTATGAAAAAAGTGTCAAGAGATTTATGTGTGTGTGTGGGTGGGTGGATGTGTGGGTGTATGTGGGAGGACTAACGCGAATGCAGCCATGGCGATAATAAGCTTCTACTTCTCCTCCCTTCCAATTCCTCTCCCTACCTCTCTCTATCTCTAACATTCCTTGGCTTTGCATGGTGTCGCTTCAGCTCCTCTAACCTGTATCTATCTCTGTGTGTGTATGTGTGTTTGTGTGTGTGTCTATCCTGGCATCTCATTCCCGTTACGTTTTTGGCGTCTGTGCGTCGCATCGTGAGAGCTGACAGCAAATAAGACAGTTGAAAATGGAGTAGGTGTTGGATGTGCCAAGCAATGTGTCGGATATTAGCTTGAAAATCTTTGCGCCCTGCAATGGCAGACAAATTAACAGAACAGCTTGCAAGTTAAGTTGTTCCTGCAAAAGGAGGGGACTGGTGGGGAGGGGAAGGATACAAAAAGGCAATGGTATTTAGAACGATGGCAGCTGTTGATATAGGGCACTTGAGTTGTGAATTGTTATGGAATCCCTACAGAGAGATTGGAATGGTCTTCTTTTTAATTGTATAACATTTAGAGTTTAATGTAAATAAAGAGATATATATATATATATATATATATATATAGCTAACTGTAACTTCAATTGACCTTTCAACTCTATTCTTTTTATTTATTATTAGGTATCGGCTGGTCAACATTTGCATCTTAGTGGCGATATGAAGAGCAATGTTTCCGTGGCTGCTCAGCAAGGAGTTTTCTTTAGCCAGCAACAGGCCCAACAACAACAACAGCAACAGCAACAACAGCAGCAGCAAAACCAGCAAACGGGTGGCAATGGTGGTCCCAATCCACAGCAACAACAACAGCAGCCAGGTGGCAATGTGGGTGGACCTAATCCTGGACAGCAACAACAACAGCAGCAACCAAATCAAAATATGAACAATGCAAATGGTAAATAATTCTATTATAATTCCAATTATTTTAGATTAATCTTTAACTTTCCTTTTTAGTACCCTCCGATGGCTTCTCACTTAATCAAAGCCAAAGCATGAATTTCTCCCAACAGCAACAAGCAGCAGCGGCGGCAGCAGCAGCAGCGGCTGCACAGCAGCAACAACAACAACAACAACAGCAGCAGCAGCAGCAAGTGCCACCAAATATGCGACAGCGTCAGACGCAGGCTCAAGCGGCAGCAGCTGCAGCGGCGGCAGCAGCGGCGCAGGCGCAGGCAGCGGCCAATGCAAATGGACCAAATGGTCCGCTCATGCAACAAGGAGCTGGCGTCGGTGTTGGTGTTGGTGTTGGTGTCGGTGTTGGTGGTGGTGGTGGTGTCGGCGTTGGTGTTGGCAACGTTCCTGGTGGCGTTGGTGGTGTTGGCGTTAGCGGCGGTGTACCCAACAATGGTGCAATGAATCAATTGGGCGGACCCATGGGCGGCATGCCGGGCATGCAAATGGGCGGCGGTCCCATGAATCCAATGCAAATGAATCCCAATGCTGGTGCACCGAATGCCCAAATGATGATGGGCGGTCCGGGTGGACCGAATCAGGCAAAGTTCCTGCAACAGCAGCAAATGATGCGAGCCCAGGCAATGCAACAGCAGCAACAGCAACAGCATATGACCGGTGCCCGTCCACCGCCACCGGAGTATAGCAAGGCACAATTGATGCAGGCACAGATGATGCAGCAAACTGTTGGTGGTGTCGGTGCTGGTGGAGCTGGTGGCAATGGTGTTGGTGTCGGTGTCGGCGTCGGCGTCGGTGTTGGTGTCGGCGGTGGCGGTCGTTTCCCCAATAGTGCTGCTCAGGCGGCGGCTATGAGACGAATGACTCAACAGCCAATCCCACCATCGGGTCCAATGATGCGTCCACAGCATGCAGCCATGTATATGCAACAACATGGCGGTGGAGCTAATGGACCAGGACCACGTGGTGGCATGGGTCCATATGGTGGCGGCGGTGGTGGTGGTGTTGGTGGTGCTGGCGTACCAGGACCCATGGGCGGTCCACAACAGAGGCCACCCAATGTCCAGGTGACACCCGATGGTATGCCAATGGGTTCACAACAGGAATGGCGTCACATGATGATGACGCAACAGCAACAACAAATGGGCTTCGGGGCAGGACCAGGAGCTGGTCCAGGTGGACCAATGCGTCAGGGACCAGGCGGTTTCAATGGTGGTAAGCTAAAGGTCAATGATACTCATCTCGAACGATTTCTAATAATATCTTTTGCAGGTAACTTCATGCCCAATGGAGGTGCACCAAATGCGGCTGCCAATGGCGGTGGTGGTGGCATGATGGCTGGCCCTAATGTGCCACAAATGCAATTGACTTCAGCACAAATGCAGCAGCAATTGATGCGACAGCAGCAGCAGCAGCAACATCAAATGGGTCCTGGTGCCGGCAACAATATGCAACAAATGCAACAACTTCTCCAGCAGCAGCAGCAACAGCAACAACAACAACAACCACAAACTGGAGCCGGTGGCAACATGATGACCGCCAGCCAAATGCAAATGTCCAGCATGCACATGTCACAGACACAACAACAGATCACCATGCAACAACAGCAGCAACAATTTGTCCAAAGCACCACAACAACAACACATCAGCAACAGCAATTATTACAAATGAGTCAACAGCAAAATTCAGCCGGCAACAATAATGGTGGATCAGGTGGCGGTAATCCTGCCAATTCATCGACCACAATTGCCAGTGCCAGTTCCATTAGTCAGACAATCAATTCTGTGGTTGCCAATACAAATGATTTGTGTCTCGAACTTTTGGGTAATCTGCCGGTGGATGCCAATTTCTCTACCCAGGATTTGATCAATTCCCTGGATACAGATAATTTCAATTTACAAGATTTCAATATACCGTAAATTTGGTAACATTAATTCACCGATAATAACGGTTATTGATTGCCAATCCTTGATGCACATACATATTTTTTGTATTGACCAAAATTGTGTCAAAAATTAGATCAATTGGATCGACTTTTGAGCAGTTTGTTTATGTGCAGATTAGGCCCTTGTTGACTCAGTTTGTTTTTATGTTTTGTTTTTTTTTTTCTCTAATGCGGGAAAAAGAAAACCATTTTGTTGCCTGTTGTTGTTAAGCCCTTTTGCCCCTTATCCTGCCTCCCCCTGCCTTCCTAATGACCAACTTTCCCTTTTATATATTACCAATCGAGTTATTTTGTTTGTTATTTGTATGTGAGAATTTATTCGTAAGTTAAGTTCGTTTTCACTGTACTCTTTAAAAATCTCCTTTCCTCGGGCTTCATTGTATTGTATATGTATATGTATATCATAATCGCCACTATCTATAACTGCAGAAATAGGGCAAATTGAAATTGTTACCAATTATGTTAGAGAAATGCCTTCCAACGATCGAATCATAAATTTATAATCAGTTGTTCGTTTTCTAGAATCTTTTAATCATTTTCCTATTAATGTAATCGTTATGAAATGTAAATTTGGAGCCAAAGTTGAGAAAGTTCTATTAACTAAAATTTTTGGTCAAAACGAACCAATTTCCAGACCAGACTTTTGAGTTTATCATCAACTTCTGGCATATACTTTTTGTAAAGCTATATTCCTACATTCAATTAGGTTTAAGTTGCATCATAAACCACTTACCAACACTGTAAAATAGTGTAGTATTTAAAATAAGCGATTTATAAGTGTTGGCTATCTAAGTTTTTGGTAACAATTCAATTGCTTGACACCCTGTATATTGTATTAATATAACCAATAACCCACTTAGAGCTGTCCACGGTCCAAATATGGGCATTGTCCACTGGGCGTGGCAGCGGCAAAAGACATTCCATTTCAAATACGAATCATTTGAGAGAAAGAAAACAAAACAAAAATGAAGAAAAAAAAGTATTTGCAAGTACTTTAAACAAAAGATTTAACTAAATATATTAACTAAAAAAAAAAAATGAAAGAGAAAATAGCCAATTCAACTTAAGCACTTGTACTTAAAGAAAATTTGGCCACGCCCAGTGCATTGCTCGCCCCGCCCACACACAGACACACACACAGAACAAAAACAGAAAAGGAAACCAAGCAAAAATTTTCAATATCGTTTTTTTTTTATTTTTTCTTTTTGATTCAAAGAGAAAACCGTTACAAGAGCAAAGAACCAACAAACAAATTTTTTAAAAATACAAACAAAGAAACAGAAAAACAAAATGAAAGGGAAACACAAAATAGTTGTACATTTTATATTGTATTTAATTTTATTTAATTTTTTTTTTGATAAAGAAATGAAACATAAAAATTTACAAAACAAAACAAAACAAAAAAAATGAAACTTGCAGACGAAAAGTAAAAACAAACAAAAATATATATATATATATATTGGTGATATTTTAAAACAAAAACGAAAGAAAAACAAAAAAAAAATTGTTGCTTCAAGAGAAAGATAAAAAAGGAAGAAAAAGAAAAAAATCGAAAGCGATTCAAACAACAACAACATGAGGAAAAGCAAATTTATTTTTTTTTTTTTAGAAAAATGCCAGCGAAATTTGGCCCGAGGCAAACAAAATAAAAAAAAAACAGTTATTATTCGTATTGTACATTACGTTAATACTCTTGCAAAAAAATCAAAAATATTTGTTCTCTGACAAAACTAAAACTGATTTTCAATCACTCGATAGATATATACTATATATATATATATATATATATATAGCAATAACCATTTTGGTAATTGTTTGTCTGTTGTATTTATAAAAGAATCTCTGAAACAGACAACTATATTATATAGTTGCCATATAAACAATTACACTAAATTAACGGAATATTGTTATCTAGTTAGTTTTGCCAAATTGTGGATATATATCATAAAGCTACTAGTAAAAACTATTAATCCAGTTTTCTTTAAATTACTAAATCTAAATTGGATCTTTCTATTCTATTCTATCTTCATCTCTTTGAGAACGTTTAACTAAGTTATAAATTTTGCAAGAGTATCGAAACTTCGGTGTAGCCGAATTTAGCCTGGTCCTCTGGTTTTTTTTAACAAGATTATGTTCCAAAAATTTTGCAAGAAACAAACAAAACGAAAAGAAGAAAAAGAAAAAGTGGAGCAAAAAATGTGCAGACAAATGTGCAAACACAAAAACATATTTCAAATATATACACATGCATACATATACATACATATATATATATATATATATATATTTATATATACATATATATATGTAATATATTATCGGGTGCGATCAAGCGATAAATATATATACATACATATATATATATATATAACTATGCGTAGTTTTTGGGTAGTGAAACCGAAATATTAGTAGTTTGTTAAATGAATCGATATATATATATATACACATACATACATACATACATACATACATGCATACTTACACCCACACATACAAAAAATACATACATACATACAAGCATATATAGATGCAAATCAATTTAGATATATACATACATAGATACATATATGTATAATTGATATACATACGAAAAATTATGAATATTAATATAAGTTCCATAAGCCACCACAAAATGTTTTAAAAGAAGGAAAAATTACAACAAACGAAATGAAAAAAAAACTTAGCTAAATGCGCTAAAGCCTGGCCAAGCCACGCCCCTTACATCTAGCCCCCACTTAAACGCCGAGATTCCAGAAAATGAAATTATTATTAAACGACAAACAGAAAAAGAAATGAGAAATGATAGCGAGAAAGAGAGAGAAAGAAAAAAAAACCAATTAGATCAATTCCATAAGTCCATAAGTTGAGGCCATAGACATTATATGACTAGGCAATTGAAAAAAAATGAAGAAGAAAATTTGTATTGCATAATTAATTGACACAACACAAAGAGCAAAGCAAAAATGCACACGCCTAGTAAAAAGGAAAACAGTAAACGGAAAATGAGCAAAGAAAAATTTAAGTATTTAAGCCACAAATAAACAAAAAAAAAAAAACAGAAAGAAAAAGAAACCTAACAAAATTATTAATACAATTATATATTATAATTATTATATATATATAAATATATATATATATTACGATCAGGATTGGATCGGATCGAAAGAATTATACGCGAATTGTAGTTTGTAATTAAGGCTAATTGATTCAAAGTGAAATTTGTTTATAATTATAATGAAACGCAAATTATATATACACACTATTATTACAATTATATATATATATACATGTATATATATATACATCATATATATATATATATACACGCCCACGCATATTATTATTACTATATACAATATGGCATATTATTATTATTATTATTATTACATATAGAAAGCAAAACTCTAGCAAGCAAGAAATCGAATGAAATCGTTAGGTGTTCAATAGCAGCCTCGATAAGCAGTTCCAATCGATATCAATTAAATACAAAACATACAAAAAAAAACAAAAAAAAAAACAGCAAACCAAAATAATTAAACAAAAATTTTACAAAAAAAAAAAAACAAAAATAAAAAAGAAAAATGAAACGGAAAGAAAGAAAACTAAATGCAAACGCTAAGCAAAAGCAAAACCATTTACTTTTAGCTAATAATTTAAACAAAAGAAAAGTTGATGATGAAATGAAATGATAACGATTGTTAACTAAAATCGATTTCATGGCAAGCGTTTTTTCCTTTTGTTCACAACGATGGGTGCCACTGGGTCCTCCGTTTGTTGTAAACATTCAAATCAATTGTCCTTGGAGATCTAAAATGCAAACTGTCTGCAGGACGATAAAGAACAAACATTTATAGATATTTCTTTTTAAGATTCAAAAGAAGACCCAAAAATTGAAACCAACAAAAACAAGAAAAGAATGAAAAGGAAAAGTAACAAAAATAAAATAGTAAAAATATTACTTTTGTAAATAAATTAAAAAATGTGTTTTGATTTAATGGAAATTCCATTGGGGGAAATAATGGATACTTGGAATGCATTATGTAGAATTGTTAAAGGCTATGTTAATTAGTCTATGTTAAATGAAGATGTTTTTTTTTTTCTTTTTTTGCAAAATATTCTCTGCCAAGATCATCTACACAGTAAACTGTTACTAAAGTATGTTATGATAATGTAACTTAACAGTCCTTCCAAAATTTTCAGCCTTCTTTCATCTTTCCTTCTCTCATCTAAAGCCCAGTTACTCTCTCTCCAGCATTCGAATATCACGTGCTCATTGTTTTCGCTTGGAAAATGTTTAATATACACAAAATATAATTGAGTCTGCATTAAGTAAATGCAATTATCTTTTAATTATGTTATATTAATAAAATCGGTGGTTATAAATTTATTCAAAGTGATAATATGAAAAGATAAAAGTGCAAAGCTGGAATGGAAAGCAAAAGCATAAAAAAATGGATTACCACTAGATATGTGTATGTGTGTGTGAGTGATGGATTATCAAATTTAATGTCGGCAACTTAGAAAAAGTCTGTTCGTGTGATTTTTTTTCTTTTTTTTGTGTGTGTGTGTGTACAGCAAGTGCTCTTTTGGCGTGAGAGCGACGTAGAGAAGAATAAGAAGGTTAGATGCAAAAGCTAAAGGTAAGTGGAGTAAACTTTTTTTATATATGTACATATATTGTATTAGGCGAGAGCATTAAAAGAGAATGCATACATACATACATACATACATACAAACGTAAACGACTTAAATTTGTATATATTATATTTATATTTATGCATGTATGTAGATTTTTCTAGAAATAAGACAAGAATGGAGAATTTACAGTTGGGACGTCTCAGTTGCAGTCGACGTCATTATGGGTGAAAAGAGACATACATATTTAATCACTCCGTGTGTTTATGTGATAGATGATTGAAATTTTTTTCATTTCTTCCACAAATTAATTGCCTTGCATCATGTTTTTTTTTTGCTTTTGTCAACGTTTAGAGCAAAAAGGAAAACGGTAGGAAGTCAGACTAAAAGAAAACGAGTGTTTTGAATCGAAAATATCGTCGATAGCTGTAAATAGAGGAATTTATTATTATTTTTATATTTTTGTTTATATTAATAAGATAAAACTAGATCAGGTAGTACTCAATAGAACGATCGTTAAAGAAAAGAGTTTTTAATTAATCAATATGTAGTATCTTTAAAGCAATTTCTGTTTATTCAACTTTATATTTAAAAACATTTGTACAAAAATGTTTTTGAGTCGAGATTATTATTTAACTTTACCACTTCTAATAAGAATAGGTTCACAATAGGATCATTACCATGGACATGGCTTTGATAACAACGATACATATTGATACCCAATTTTTTTATTGGTTTAAAATATTATGATATTATATATAAATATCCTACGTAATGTTTGAAAATTCTAAACGATAAATTTTAATCAAATTTTAGAATAATTTTAACAATTTTGTGTAGTGAAACCAATTATTAAAACTATAAGCCTAAAAAGGATAATTTCTACCAAATTTGACTTAATTGGAACACTATAAGTTTAGGTTTTTTCAAAGGATTTGTCCAATGTCCTCAATATTAAAAAGATTAACCTTAATTTAATCGTTACTTTCCTCAGTAAAAGTTTACAGAAAAATGTTTGAAAATTTAAAAAAAGGGTTTCCAAATTTTTTTTTTAAAATTATGACATTAAAAAAATCTTCTAATTACATACAACCAAAAAATTGATATCTAAGGTGAAACTATAGTTTCTGGCCACTTACTTTTTACTCTGTCAAAGTTTTGACTTTTGACAGTTTTCGTTTCGTTTTGGTTTATTATGCCAAAACGTTTATTAGGACTATATACCATAAGAGCAAGAACTATCGAATTCGGGGTGAATTTTTGCAATTTTAATTTTAAAGACATCCTTTATTTATTTGGCAGTCTCAATTATATACATGCAAAATATACCAAATTGCAATGGTAAGTTGCATTATTAGGTGTTAGTATTAAAGTCCCTTAAGCTGGAGTTTTATATGACTTTATTTTAATGGATTTTCAATATATTTCAGTTTCATCGAGTAGATAGATTCACAACTGATTGAGAGGTCCACTGAATATATAACGTTATACATATATACATATTAAAACACATATATAAACTTACCTATGAATTATAATACAATATAAATACATATGTACATATGTATATAAACTTCACCTATGAATCAGTAATTTGTTTATAAAAGACTCTTGATTAGTTTTCATTCATATTTATTGATTCCATCATACGCTTGTTTCGTAATACATATTTGCATATATTTATGACTTAAAATAAATAAATGGTGTGTGCTTAATTTTTTTGTTTCAGTTAGTTTTATATAATAATTTGCATTTTATAATGTTTCTTTTCCTCTTTGTCCGTTACCTAAATAAATTCCCAACTAGATGGGAATGGGGACAAAGAATTATTTAGCATTAACTTATTAATGGGGTTTGAATAGATATTATATAGGTATAGGAATTGCCTTTAATCGCTCATCGCAATCAAGGGCAATATTTTTAACTTAAAATGTAATAAACTTTTTTTTTTGGGTGGGTGTGTGGTGGAAATTAAGGGGGGAAAGTGGATTTAGGGTAGAAAACTAAATACAAATAATTAAATATTAACTATTGCGGGAACTAAAAAGTGTGCTAAATGTCTAAATTAAATGCTAGTGTTGCCAATATTGACTCGTATGTAATTAGGATATTTCTGTTTTTTTGTTTTCTTTTTGTAACTTTCCAACACTTAAACACTAGTGAAAAGGTGCCGCCGCCTTGCCAATTCGATTCGAAATACAATTTTCATCTGTAAATGCATTTTACTTGCTTCGGTTAGTAGAGTTTGGTTTTTTTTCTTCATTCTTTTCTGTTTCATTAATAATTTGTCTTCAATTTGTATGTGTGTATGTGTGTTTCTGTGTAATAAAATCAGCCTTAGTTATTATAATAATAATTGTTTGCTGTCAAATATATTTATATGTACTAAATAGTTGTATATATATGCTGTGGGGTGAAAAAGAGGGGGGAAATATATGCCTAATGCTTTATTTCCGTTAAGCGCTGGCAATTTTATTTTGAGAACCCTTTTTTTAATTTTTTTCGTTTCCGTTTAAATTTAATATTTTGTTAATAAACATTTTGTCTTTCAATTTAAATTTTTCAAGTTTTTTATCTTCGGCTGTTTTTGTTGTTCTAAAAAACAATTATACAAAAAATTGTTTAAAAGTAAAAATCTGTAAATTTTACTAGCAAAAATTTACGTTTTTGTTCTGTTTTCTTTCGGATTATATATAAAAATTTTGCTGCATTATTAATATATTCATATTAAGTATATGTATATTTAAAAACATTTTTTAGGTTTTTATATAGTATTATTTTTAGTTTATTAACTGTGTTGTTATTTTTTTTTTCAACTTTTTCATTTTACTTGACTGGAAAATTCGGCTAAATGCGCAAATTCAATAATTATTGTTACTGGTGCAATTTCTCTTTTTTTCTCTCTCTCTTCTCGTTCCCTTTTTTTCGTTTTCATTTGTTATTAATAATTAAAAGTTTTGTTTTTTATGCATTACTTTTCTTTTTCTTTTTTTGGAAATGTTTTTGTGCATATTAGTTAAATACGAATGATGTATTAAATCATTGATTGATTGTGTGATTGATTTGATTAATGGATGGATACTGAAGAAATGCACTTTGAAATAGACTTGCCCCGGGCGCCGCCTTTTCAACATTTCAATTATCAACTAGAATTACGAATATATATATTAATATATATATATATATATATATTAATATATATATATATATATTTGTTTATATATATATATATATATGTGTGGTTGGCGAAAATAATAATTAATAATAGTTGTAATAATAATAATTGTCGATTAATTTTAAACGTTAAATGTTTTGTTTGACACATACACATCCTCTTCTTCATCTTCCTTTTCTTCTGATACTCTTGTGCAGCTCGAAAGCAGACTAAAAACAAGAAGCGATTTTTCGAATTTCTTTTTTAATATAGTTTTTTTTTAGTTTGTTTTCAATCGGTTTAACTAAAGATATTGCATATATCTCTGGCTCCTTCATAAATTTATATCACACGCAATAAATACATAGGTATACATACAATATATATATATAATACATACATAGATATAAATACATATATGGATATATATATCATATATAAATATTGTTAAAAATAAAATATAATTATATGGGTTAATTGTAATTCGTTATCCCGATTCACTTTTTCCCTTTTGAACTTGAAAGTTATTTATCGGTATTTTTGTTTTCGTTTTTCTATTAACATTACTATGCAGAAATATGCAACAATATTTGTTTTCAAATGTTTAAATTTGCTAAATTTATTTGCTGGGTGAATTGTTTGAATTGCCTTCAAGTGCGCGCGCAGCTATTCGTTGTGAATGGCAATGACTGTTGAACTAACACTATCTAACGATTTAACGACGATTTGGCAAATTGTTTATGTGTGTGAGAGTGTGTGTGTGTGTGTGTGCACTATTATGTTCTATATATTCTTTTATTATTATTATTAATTTATTTTATCATATAAATTGCTTAATGCAATCTATGATGATTGGCCTTCGGCATGGCTCCCACAATACGAACACGACCTAATGTGCCAACTGCACCAGCACCAGCGCCACCAGACAAACGCTGATGAAGTTGTTGCTGTTGCTGCTGCTGTTGCTGTTGCTGCTGTTGCTGATGTTGTTGCTGTTGGTGTTGTTGTTGAGCTTGCAACTGCAACAGCTGCTGATGGCGTTGCTTCTGTTGCAATTGCTGTTGCTGCTGCTGCTGGTGATGTTGCTGTTGCTGCTGTTGGTTATGTTGCTGCTGTTGTGGATGATATTGGGCCGGTAAATGCGGCTGTGGCGCGTGCTGGGCATCATTACAATCGCAGAATTGTGGCGGCGGTGCCAATACAATATTTTCGGTGCACAATTGCAAATTGTTGTTGCCCGGCTGCGCCACAGTCGCACCGGCTGGCACAGCAGCAACAGCACCAGATGGCACAGCCACCAACTGGCCGCTGGGCAACATGCCCACAATATGCGTGGCCATCTGTTGCTGTGGCTGCTGCTGCTGCTGCTCACCATCGCTATCGGTTTCGAGGGGTGGCGGCAGCTGCATTAGGGATACGGCCGGATTGCGGGTCACGCCTCTTTGCATTGCAATGGCCGCCGCTTGTTTTCGTGTTAGCGAATTGTGACGTTGAAAGGCTTTGGCGGGCGGCGAAGGACTAAGTTCACCGTCATCATCTTCCAGATCGGAACGTTGCTCCAACTCGGAATCATGTCCACTGCCAGCTTTGTGCAATTGCTGCTGTTGCTTGGCCACCAGAGCGGCCGTATTGCTGGCTCCACCAGCTGCTGCTGCCTTGGCTTTTAGGATTTGTTGCAGATGTTGCTGATGGGCGATTTGCTGTTGCTGCTGCTGTAATATCTGTTGCTGTGTGGCAATCAATTTTTGATTTGGATTCAATTGTTGCTGCTGCTGTTGTTGCAGTTGCAATTGCTGCTGATGATGATGCACATTGGGTATGCGTCCCAGGACTTGAGGACTTAACACTGATTGATTTTGATTTGGCAATGATTTGAGATTGCTCTGGACTGGTTTTGAGCTCAGTTGTTGTTGCTGTTGTTGTATAACTGGAGCATGTTGCTGTTGCACCAATTGCTTAACAGTCAAGGTGGTTGTTGTTGTTGCTGCTGCTGTTGCAGCCGGCATATTGTTGTTGTGATTACTATTGGCATTATTATTGGTGGTTGAAGATTTGGCAGCCGCCTCATAAGCAGCCGCTGCATTTGCCACATTTATGTTGCTGTGGTTCACTGCTGCTGGTCCACCTATACTTATTGTTGTTTTAGCCATAGGTTTGGTAACTATCTGTGCTGGATGATCGGGTATAGTTTTGGGCTCTTCAACAATGGTAACCGATGGTTTCTTTTTAATGGTATCAGTTGATTTGCCCACTGATACTGCTCCTCCTCCTACTCCGGCACCAGAAGCAAGTAAATGTTCCTGATCGCTGCTCACACCTGAACTGCTATTATCACACTCATCCTCTGGTGGTTGTAATTGATGGGATTGCTGTTGCTGTTGTTGTTGTTGTGTTGGCTGTTGCTCCGAATCTTCCTTCTTAACAAATCCATTGGGTGAGGATTTGGAGGTCTTTAAATTGCTGCGAATCCGTTGAATTTCCTCCACTGACAAAGAATGCGATATTGAGGCACTACCCGAATTTGAACTGCTACCACTGGAAGAATGAGGATTAGATTATAGAAAATTGAAAACTATCTATAGAATCAATTTACCTGGCTTGACTATTGCCACTGGTCTCGGGGACATCGAAAAGGGCAATCTTCTCATTTAGCTTAGTGTTGCGTGCCACAAGAATTGAATTCTCATCTTCTCCATCTGACTCGCTGCAACTGTAGTCCGGTTCGGGTATAGGTGGAGCATTACCACTGTTAGTGGAACCATTTTGAACTGGTGCCGGCGGTGGTGGGGCTGGTGCAGGCGGCGGTGGTGCTGGTGGCGATTGTGTAGCCGGTTGTGATTGAATCGGCGGCTGTTGCTGTTGAACCTGAGGAGCCGCATAATGTGAGGCAATTGGAGCTGCTGCAGCTCGTATTTGGGTGGGTGCAGCATATTGGCTAACTTGTTGGTGCTGCTGTTGTTGTTGTTGTTGTTGCTGCTGGTGCTGCTGCTGTTGGTGCTGCTGTTGTTGCTGATGTTGAGATCCAGCTGATACCTCTGGCATTGCCTTATCCTGTCCCTGACGTAACTTCCAGGCCATCACATTACGTAGTTCTTGCGGTGAGGCATAAATCTTGGCATTAGCCGAAGGATTAAAACTGCTCTGGACTCCATCAATAGCCGCCGAGGTGACAGCATCATTCTCAGTCCGCTTCTTTAGCTTCTGTTGCAATGAGATAGTGCTCTCATATTCGGAAACACTACTCCGGGTCTCCACCTTAACGACTTGGCCCACTGGCGGCGGCGGCGGTGGATGATTGGGAGGTGGCAGTACTGCTGCAGCTCCTCCTGGTCCAGTAATTTTGCCATCAACCAAATTCAGACGCTGCAGTGAAGCATGCAAAGTGGCCACATCGTCCTGCGAGTGATGACCTTTGCCCACAGATTGCCAAATGGATGAGGATGAGCCATGTAATTGAGCTCCATGTAGATCTGGTGTCGAATGGAAACGTTTAAGATCACGGCCACCGCCACCAACGCCGCCAGGACCAGCTCCACCCACTGTCGGTGTGGCAACTGGTTTGCCACGCAAGGTGCCACTACCGTGCTTGCTCCTTGCCGCTTTGCGCTTCATTTCCGCCACACTGCCATAGACCAAGGGACCGGCATTTCTCATTGGTGATCCATTTGTGGCCGGTGGTGTGGCTGCACCACTATCTGTGCCCGACTGGAAGCGGGAACTGGTCATCATGGTGGCATATCGATTGGCATTCGATGCACTGCCTTCCCCTTGTTGTCGTTGGAAGAGCTCTTCAAGCTCTGCGGCAGTTATCCGGCTCGAGGTGGGACGTGCCTTAATGCTGGCCGTGCGCAATTGGACTGGAGTTCCCGGACCAACACTTCCTGCTTGCTGATTATTTGGTGTGGGTGTGGCAATAGACTCCACCGAATTCGATTTGGTATGGGGCACATCATCCTGATCCTTCTCCCCGCCATTCTCGAGGCCAGCCACCATAGACTTGGCCCTGGCTCGACCCACACTCAGCGTAGTCTTTGGATCCCGCCGAGGTGGCATGGGAGCCATCCGAACACTGCCACCAGCAGAGGATGTACCAATGCCGCCACCATTTAGATGACTGCCTGGTCCCATGGACATTTTCCGTGGCAATGTGGCACACTGACGATGAGCACTTTGCGGTGTACTCGGTCCACTGGACAAATGCTGACTACCTCCACCTGCTCTTCCTCCCACCGGGGCTGCACCTCCACTGGGCAGATATTGGGCAGTGGCTTGCATCTGATGTGGGAATTGTGGCGAAATCACTGTCATATTGACCAAAGCACCCGCTGAGCGTATCATCTCAACCACCTGCTCATGGGATGCGGCACTCACATCCTCCCCGTTAATGGTAAGAAGAAAGTCACCCGGTCTTAGGCCAGCCATATCCGCCACACCACCAGGATCGACATCATCGAGATATTGTAGAGCCGGAAAACGTTCCGAGGGTCGCAATTGCATCAATTGGGAGCTGGCCTTGGCTCCGCGCAAAATGAAGCCAAAGCCGCGCTTGGCGCGATGAAGGACCACTGAGCGTGGGGCATTATAGGCGCTTAAATGGAGAAACAATTAGTTAAATCTTAAAAGTAATATTCAAATGCAACTTACCTCTTCTTGATGCGAGGAGCTGTGGCACTACTATACTGTCCAATGGAATTGTGATTGTTACCGATTGAATCGTTTCCAGCACCTCCTCCATTGTTCTCCAATTGTTGCTGCTGTTGCTGTTGACAGGATCCATTACTGGTCATGGACAATGAGGGCGAATGATGTGGTTGCTGTTGCGGATGTTGGAGCAATGTGCTCGAACTGCCTGAATGTCCACCCAAACTCAATTGAGGTGATCCCTGGTATGAGGATGATGGCTGCTGCTGCTGCTGCTGCTGGACTGGTGCCGCCTGCTGATGATGTGGAGCAGGCATTCCTGTGCTGGCTGTCATCACATTGGTAATATGCTTTTGTCGTAAATTCACCTCCTGTACACAGTCGGCGGGAAAGAAACCAGATTGATTGGTACCACGAACATAGCCCTCAAGTAGACCACAATCGGTGCTGCCCACCACTTCGATAACATCGCCAGGCTGTAAACGAATATGACCGACTGTCTGGCCGGCATACGGTTCCATGCATACCACAGTTGTGCTGGGATGACCAATGGAACAGGCTGCCGAATCTGAATTGGTGCCCACGCCCGATGAATCACTGATAATGTCGCTGGTATCACCCAGAGATTTGTCTGTGAAGATGGAACACAAAATCAAATGAATATTTACAACTACTTGAATCATCTTAATTATTCTGGTGGTGGACACGAGACGACGAGTGCATGCGATTTGGTGGTGTTTCGGATGTGGTAAGGTCGGAAGGAACATTGAAGGCAAAGGCAAAAGAAAGACTTATGCAAAAAGCGAATGCAATGAATTGATTGAGGATGGATGGATTAACCAGAAACAGGAACGAAACAGGAATTTTCCCATTTGGATAGCCGAGAAAATCTATGGATTGATAACATTTCTCTGGAAATGTGTCTCCCACTGCCATATATATATATATATGGAACTCTTACAACAAATCATGCATAAATTGTAGATTATATATCTATATCTAAAGATCATGCTTAACGAAATGATTAATTTATATATACTTAACCTTTGACTGATTTATTATTTTATGATGAATATATACATTAGGAACGAGAATATATATATTTATATATGTATGTATATATATCTTATGGCTAACTTATTCAACTGTCGCCTGATTGACATTGTGTTCGATATAATGTCACAAAATGAAAACTTAAAATGTCAAATGCAAATCAAATGGAAATTATGTGCTTTACCTGTCACAATGCTGATGTCATCCTCATGCGAACGATGTCCCGATGAGCCCTCGGATAGACTCGAACTGGCCGAACTGTATGCACCTAACATGTGCTCCGATGGACACGGCGACGGTGGCCCATGCAAATGCTGTAGATGCGGCTGTTGGTGCTGCTGGTGGTGCATAGGATGATGTTGTGTATGTGGATGATGTAACTGATGATGCGGATGCAGGGCAAGATGATGGGGTGGCATCATTATAGTGACACCATTACCATTTGCATTTGCATTGGCATTGGCATTGCCATTGATCATCGTTGCACCACCAAGAACACCGCCAGCCGCAGCTAACATTGCAGCACTAGCTGAACCATTGGCACTTAGCCAGCCAATGCCCGAACGACGCTTGGGATTGTAGCGAGGTGGTCCGCGGAAGGGTACTGTAGTGTGGAGGAGCAAGTGGATAGTATACGCTTTACAGGTTTATTTGTGGTTTCTATGTGTGTGTGTGTGTATATGTGTGTGTGTGTGTGTAGGTTTGTGTGTGACCAAGTGTGACTTGTTTGTATGTATGTATGTTGAGAAGGGTCTCTGTCAGGTTGGAGTTAAATTCCTGTCTGTTTGTCGGTCTGTATTGGTTTTTTGTGGTGACCTGATCATTTTTCATAGCTAGAGATGAGCAACATTGCGATTTCTATATTAGCTAAACTGCCAATTGCTCATCTCTAATTGGCCCTCTGGACACTCTACTCAATCTTTTCTTTTGCATTCTCTCTGGGTTCAATGAAATGAATAAAACGGAAGCTCTATAATTAATGCCCTAAATCAAGCTGTATATACATAAAGGTACATATATATATGTATGTATATGTATAGGTAAATATAGGTAGTATTCGATTGTTCGTTCAACTAGCACATTTTTTTTTTGTTTCTATTATGAATTTTCGCTTTGGTTAATACACTTACTTACACTTTCATTTAACTTACTTACGGCCCACATTGAAGGTTCATACAATTATTTGGCCAATACAAAAAGCAAAATAGGCATTAAACCAATAACAAAAACAACAAAAAAATTTGAATGGAGCATTCTAAAAATGCTCCCTAAATACACATATACATTTTTGGATACAAGGTGGAAGGGATGAAAGAGTAAGATATATATAGAGACAAAGAGAGCATCGAGAAAACATTGAACAATACATTTAACGGAAAAGGATGAACATGGAACAAAAGTGAACTGGAACGAACATACATATGTATGTATGTATGTTCCATAACAAATTTGGAACAATGGATACGAGCAAGAAAATAGTTACTAACTTTATAGATTTATATATATATATATGTATATATAGGTACTATATAGATCGAAAACTCAATCAAATATTGACAAGCAAATGCAAAAATTATGCAATACAAATAGACAAAAAATTATTTAACATATATTGAATTGTGATAATTATTAACTATATATAATTGGATGACATACAATACGTATGTATGCATGAACATATATGTATATGTATGTATATATAGAAAGGAGCCAAGATTTTTGTTGTTTTTAATTGAATACCAATTGATTATGAATGATTGATAATGATAATTATGATGATGATTATGATGATGAGGGAATGATTGATTGTGTCTAACTGGATGACTGGGTGAATAATTAAAGAGGAAAAGTTAAAGCATATATAGAATATATATATATATATATATATATACAATAGATATATATATATATATTAAAAAACACTGTTGAACTAAGAGAAAAATATATTATAATCAAGTTAAAATCAGTTTTGATTACAGTAAATAGATTGAGTAGAGGAGAGCTTTATAGATAAAACAGAGAGAAAAAGAGACAGACAGATTATATATATATACGTATATTTTGAAACAAAAAAATTAGAACCAATTTACTTGAAATCATAATAAGAAATAAGAATTATATACGAATATATATATATTTATAGAATAAAAAGTATCTTTTTAATGTAGAATGAGATTCGATTGATTGATGAGTAATGAGAAAATGTCAAATGTCGAGTACAGGTCGATAATGATTTCGGTTTCGGATTAATGATTGGCTCTTGATGTACTTACCAATATCTTCCGATTTGTAATTCTCAATGATTTCGGCCAGTTCCAAATTGCCAGCAATTACAGCAACCTATTAAAATACATAAATTATAGATTAGTTATTATTATTATATATTATTATATACCATATATACATACATATGTATATAGTTCTAACTACAAGCAAATCTACTATTAAAGTCTACCAATTACAATATTTAATATATGTATTTACTATAGTCTAAGTCACTATATAGAACTACAAAATGTTTTCCAAAATTTTTGTCTATTTGGTCTAAAGTTTGTTTATTGGTTTTACCTGATAGGGAGTTTGGTTGGCAAAATTCTGGGCACCACGTTGTGCGCCACGAAAGAGAAGCATTCTAGCACAAGCCTCTTGGTTGTTAACAGCGCAAACATGCAACGGGGTATTACCGGACGCATTGCGTCCATCCATATCAGCACCGTAGAACAACAAGTGTTCCAAGTGCTGAACTAGGCCATGACGACAGGCCTACAGATAGGCCCGGTTTACATAGTTGGTTAGCAAGCGATTTGAATTGTTTGGTTTTTTTGTTTTGTTTTTTGTTTAATTAGAGGTTAAAGAGATAAGGAGAGAGAGAAAGAGAGACAAAGAAAGAGAGAGTAGAATAAAAATAGAAAAATTCAAAATTAGCAATTAGCATTTTTGGTTTATATTTTGTTTTAATGGTCATAACAGGAGCTAACACCAGTTAATACCAGGGTGGGATAGGGGGATATCTATGTATATAAGCATTGCCATGATCCCATTTGATGGACCGTCACCAACTCACCTGATGAACCTCGTTCCAGCCTTGTGTATCCTGTATACCCAATGTGGCATGATCGTGCAGCAAACTTTCTGTAATTTTTGCCTCACATTTTCGTGTTATCGATATATATAAAGGCGTTATGCCACGCCCATCGCGATAATTTGGTGAAGCGCCCAATTCAAGCAGAGTGCTACAAAATGAATTAAAAGAAATAATAGTGATAAATGAATAAAAAATGAATGACTTCTATTCGAATACTCCCTACCTGACTGCCTCTAGGGAATCATGTTCAACAGCTCGATGCAATGCAGTGGTTCCATCTTTCGTCCGATAATCCAACAAGGCTCCACCATTGACCAGGGCAATCAGGATCTTATTTGGCTTTTTGGCACCAGTGGCCACACTCAATGGAGTTTCGCCACTCTCCGAACAATGAAAATTTGGATCCAAGCCTTTGGCACACATTTTGGCAATTTTCTCCACTTGTCCCCCATTGATGCATTCGAGAAATCGACGCAAATTTGCACGCGTATGCAGTGCCTTCAACTGACGTTCATCGAGAGTTAGCATTTTGTATACTCGACGTTTGTACTTGAGCTGGAAATGGCGAAAACAGAAATGAGTTAAGTGAAATTTTCGCAAAATATTGGCCAAAATTAGTTCGTCACTCACCTCGAGATAGCCAACTGGTCCATTGAATGGATAGTCACCCAGACGTCGCTCTTCGTCGAGAAATTTGCCAGCTTTGCCATTCGAGGGTGGTGCAAATAGACCATAGTTGAAGCTCTCCTTGAGTTCCTGTATAAGTGGAAGAGAAATGGGAAGACAGTCAGTCAGGTGTGTGTGTGTGTGAGTGTGTGTGAGTAAAGTGTGTATTTGTAGCATTCACGTGCTCAAGTTGTGCATTTGCGAGTACAAAAGACTTCCGGCTTAACCATAGTGGGTGCAGGACCTAATGAGCGCGTGACAAAAGCGCCATCTAACGACAAACATTTCATTCATAATTTACCATTGCCTTTAAGTGGCAATTTCTTGTTTTTAATTAAACAAAAATGTTTTACAAACACTAACAAGGCTACGTTAGGGATATAAGATAGACAGAAACAGAGAGAGAGAGAGAGAGAGAGGGAGACAGGTAGCCAGGGAGCATGGAGTTCTGTGTGGTCTCAAGTGTATAACTGGCGTTGGTGACATTGCCATTGCCATTGCATTAATTATGCAGACCCAAGTGCGTGTGCGTGGATTTTATGCAGACACACACACATGCACACACACGCTTATATGTTTCCCCCATAAGTAGGCAATGCTTTCACGTCACATCATAATGAGCCAAATGTTACCATTAAAATAAACAGTTAATCATAATGTTGGAATAGTTGATATAAAGAGAATATATAGAGTTTTCTTTACCCATTAGTTCATTTGAATATTAAAGCCATCTTTTATCAATATACCGCATATTATTTAACTTTCTTTCAGTTGAAAAATTCCGGTTATGCAATTCCCTTTTAACACAAAAAAAGGGAAATAAACCAACCAACCAACGAGCCAACCACCCGCCCCGCTTTCTCGCTCTCTCACCCTTTAGCCCTTGGGCAATATAAATTTCCACCGTACGTAAACTAATGTGCCTCACCCATTTGCCACCCGCCCTTAGTAACTTTTCCTCTTGTCGATCCTATGTGTACTTCCGTCTCCAACTGCCTCACAGCGACACGTTAACTGCTATGCGCCAAATGGGTTTTATGGCGACTCTCTGTCAGCCACCCCAAAACCCAGACCCATTCCTGCGCCACCCCCCCCCCCCTCCCCATCTTGGGGTGATTTCTTTCCCCCTACTACCTTCCCCTCAAGCATTAGACAACTTTGGTCATGCACATGCAAATTGCAGACACGTCGCTGCCCTAGACCCCGGAATTCAGATTTAGATTTGGATTTAACTTTGGATTGAGTTGGGGTTCATAGATTGTGGGGGGTACAGGTTGTGTTTGTGGGGTTACGTCTTTGGAGATTGCTTTAAGTCGACTTGTTTGCGCAAATTGCATTTTTATGAGTTTTGATTTCGATTATTCAATACGTAAGAATATATGAGACTTCTCTCTCTCTCTCTCTCTCTCTCTCTATATATATTATATATATAAAGGGGGATGACTATGACCCCAACCCTGGCAGTGGTCTGTCCCTGGTACGGGTCCTGATCCTGGCAAGCTGCTAAAAAGTAATTTAGAACTTGGGCATTGAAACAGTTTTGCTTGCTCATTTTCGTTTCCCTTTTTTTTGCGTTTTACTTTATTTTTTTGCTGTTGTTCTGTATGTTGCAGCCATAAATTTTGTGTGTTTGTGTGTGAGTGCGCTGCAACAAAGTGGGGCATGCGGAATGTGTATTCGACATATTTGGTTGTTTTGTGGTTACGATAAAAGGGAGGCGGGGGTGTGGCATTGCTGCCATTTGGCTATGGCGCATTGTCCATAAATCAAAGGCAACAAAAATTGTGAGAACAAAATTGCATAGCAAATATCCCCTTACTTTTTATGATTGTAGGGTATAGAAAACAATAGTAATTTGCAAGCGTAGCACTCGTTTTTTAATTAAAATCTCTAAACTCAATTTGGAAGAAACAAACAGTTTGAAAGCCACCCGCATAGTTTGACAGTCACTCACACACATAGAACGCACAGTGTCAGAGAAAAGCAATGACCAAGTATAGTAAATGTCAATGCGAGATGCACTTGCCCGCAAATAAGCAACTTCCTGTTCCAATAAGATGAATAATAAAAAGACAAACAGCAACGACAATGGGCATCATTGATAAATTGTCAAACAGTAGTTTGTTGTTGCTGCAGTTGTGGTTGTTGTTGTTGTTGTTGCTATTGTTGCTGCTGTTGCATTGTTGATTGAAAGCTAACTCACAGGTAAACATAAACAGTGCCAGCAAAAAAGTAAACAACCAAAGCGGACTGGACTTGGAAGTGGGTCGCGCCTTTGCCTCCGTTTGGTTTGCTGGCCATCTGTTGCCAGTTGTTGCAGTTGCTGCCGCTGCTGCTGCTGCCGTTGCCTTTAGTTGCTGCTGTTACTGGCTAGTCGCAAACTCATTCTATTACAGCAATTAGAGTCGCATATTGCAGTTGCAGTCACGGATTGGCTTGGAGCTGGTGGCTTTTGGCCGGCATTTTACATTTATGGTCTCATTAGTGTCAGCATTTTTTTTTTTTTTTTGTTTTTAAAACTTTGCCACAATTTCGGTCACTTCTATGGCTAACTTTATTAAAAGTCCATAAAATATATATATATGTATGTATATCTATAAATGTATATTGCAAATAAACATGTTCGAAGACAAAGCAAATGCTTTTTAATGGTTACAGTTCAGAATTAATAACCAGCTAAATATGTTGCCACTTTCATGGCAAATTTTTTTTACCTTCAGTGCTTTTAATTAGAACAAATATTTAAACAAATGTTTAAGAAGGTTAAAGAGATAATAAATAACACATATTTTTAGTTAAGTTAAAGAATTTTTGTCTGTGTTTCGAATTCGAAACTAAATTTCCATTGTCTAATCTCATCAGGAATAACCCCCCGCTTCTTGCCACGTTCTTTTCTTGGTTTCCTTTTCTTTTTTTAACAGAGACCATTTTGGATCACATTTTGCTTCTCAAGTTGCAGTCAGCCAAGAAGAAGAAGCTTCAACATCAATTTATGTAATCTGGCAACACACTCACACCAGATTCTCTACTCCATCTCCAGTTCAGTACCCAGCAAAGATCGCCCAGTCACATCATCTTATAAATTTTTCTCGTTGCCGTTGCCGTTTTCGAGGCTGATGATGCCTGTGGTTAACCACAAAAGTCTCGGCCTGGACTTGAATTGGAAGTTCTCGACAAAAGCATGGCGAACGAACACAATGCGCGCAGTCGTCGCAAACTTGAACTCGAGAAGAGAGTCGAAAACTGGTTTCTCAAAGTTGTTGGCGGCGCTTTAAATGACTTTTTTGTGTTCGATTTTAGTGTTTGGCCTGTCTCTGTCTCTGCCTTTGGCTTTGCCTTTGCCTTTGCTTGGGCGCACATTCTTGGCCAGGGTTCGTTTGAACTTGGCAGGCCAAAGTTTTTGGTTTTTTTTTGTTTTTTTTTTCGATGGGGGGGATGGGGTTAGGGATAAAGGTGCGTCGTTTGCTGCCACCTTTCCTTCCCTCGTTGAAATTGACATTTGAGTGCAGTTGTTGGGGGCACACATTAATTTATGCGTACATTGGCCTTCTCCTTTTACCCCTCCTCCTACTCCTCTTCCTTATTCGAATCGAACTGGAATTGTTGTAATTAATTTAAAGGTTGATTGCAATTTCGGTAAGGCAATTTTATTTATCAGAGAGAAGAGGGCAAAGTTTTTCCAACTTGATGTTGTGTAACGAAAGGCATCTTGGTGGCATCAACATCAGCAACTTTATCTATGTGTTAGTGTGTGTGTGTGTGTGTGTATCTGCATCTTCTGCATTTAGCTACTCCTCCTCCTTCTCTAGGGTCAATGACGTGAACGTGTTGTTTGCCGCCTGCAGCAGGAGACAAGCTGCTGCTCCGCTTCAAAGTCAACGCCATTCAAACAAGAACAAGAAAAAGAAAAAGAAAAAAAAAGAAAAGAAGATCCCCATGCCAAAAACCCATTCCATATCCATCCCATGCCATTTTCAACCCATTCCATTTCTATCCTTGACTAGACTCGTTGGATATTTCAGTTATCAACGAAAAAAGAAGAAAAAAAAATGAAACTAGTTTCGTTTCGCTAGATTTTCGTGGGCAAAAGCGATGTTCTTGTCATGCCCATGCCCACCTACAGGAATCACAAAACAGCATCTTTCCAGCAACATCTAAAAAATTAAAAAAAAAAAAACTAAAAGGCCGGGTTAACAACTACTACCAAGGCAAAGTTTAAATACCCTTGCAAATATTAGATTTATTGATTCAATTTGTTTATGATATATATTGTATGTAATATATATGTATATTTAATTTGTTGTTTGTATATGATATAGTCAATGGATATTGACCAAATTAAGTAAAGTAGTGCATAAATAATACTAATTTAAACCAAGTTCAAGCCTAGACATAGTAGGTTAGAAAACAAAAAGTGTTTAATACAAAACATATTTTTTTGTAGCGATTTTTTCAATGTCACCTATACGATATAGTCATCCGATTCATTAAAACTTGATACTTCATAAATTGGGTGCTAATAATATGAAAAGAAATAAAATTATTCTTGGACGATCGTTCTCATAGAAGCTTTCGGACTATTTTTTTTTCATTTTAGAAGTAATTTTTAATTCTTAGCGTAGGATACCATGCAAAAGGATATATTAACATAAGGAAGTACTGGTATATTATATTGTCTTCCGATTTGTTGGGTTCTGACATATATACACAGTGCAGCAAAAAGAAGAAGCTAAGCAAAATTGTATTACAATAGCTTTAAATCTGAGAGACTACCGTGCCTTCATCTAGATAGACAACTCGACACAGGTGATCGTGCTGAACAAGAATATATATACTGTGTGCAGTCGCTTATCCTTTCTTCTTGTTGATATACTTTTCTGCAAGGGTATAAAAAATCAAGAGAAGCGAAGAAGAAAGTGTTGAAGACTTCGTTTGGGCCTTGGGGAGGCGCGAAAGGGTAGCAGTGGCTGTGGCAGCGGCACTGACTAAACATTTATCATCAAAGTGGTAAGTGCATTGAACTCCCTTGACTATGACGGAAATTTATTTGCCATGGGGGCGTGGCATCAGCCCATCAGAGCCATAAGCCATTCATATTTTTACACTTTGCTGCATTTAGACAAAAACGGGAGGTAGAGGGGAAAGAAAGCAACGGGTATGACAGGGCCCAGGCCAAAGGACATTGACAGGCAACGACGAAAGGTGAACTAAAAATTGCAGAAAATAGTTGCAGGATGTGGATATATGTATTTGTATGTACTAAACATATAAATATATATATCTCTATCTATATATATATTTGTATGTGCGGCATGTGGACATAAGCTCTTCTTCTGAATGCAGGTGACAGGCATTTGCAATAAAACAGCGAAACATGGACAGAGAAAAGAATGGGATTTCAGGTATGAGGAAGAGAGGGGTCGGCAGGGTGAAAAGTGGTTGCAAGTGGAAGAGAAAGGAGATAGCAGCTTTGGCAGACCTTTCAGAGATTAACTGTTGACAATGTTGCATGGAATTCTTTACTTTGGCTGCTTAAAAACCAACAACAAGGACTAAACGTATGAAGAGGTAGATAAAGGGGGGACTTTTGGGATAAAGCATGACAATGATGTTGCTGAGATATTTCTTGTCTCCATTTCTCTTTCTCTCTTCTCCATTTTTGCAGTCATGATTCAGTACTTTGGAATTAAGTGCCAGACATATTTACAAAAAAGTATTTCTAATGGACTCGAATAGAACTCAATTCTTTTCATGAATGATTTCTTCATGAATGTCAATAAATCAAAGTTATGCAAAAGTTGATCGATTTAATCGCCCAGACGACATTTATTTTCACTGGATATAGTTGATTTGTAGTTGTATAACCTTGTCATTAATGCAGTTTACCTAAACAAACTTCTAGTGAAAGACAAAAAAAAACGAAAACAAAAAACACACTGAAAGAATAATCAATATTTACACAGACATAAAACTGAGCCGCTGCCACCGGAGCAACAAAAATAAACAAAAGCTAAAGCAGACATTAAAATAAGACAAAAAAAAGAAAGAAAGAAAACACCAAACAAGAGACTATATACGATTATGACTTTCAAACTGTACTGAGAATGTTATACAAATTTGTCGAGTTCTACACTCTTGGCAATGTTGTCTACTAGGCTTAAATTTCTAACCAAGAACAGCAGCAACACGACAAACAACAACAGCAACAACAACAACTGGCGACAAATGCTGCCCATTTAAATGAGAATGAGTTGAAGATGGAGATTTTACCGCAGAGAAAGGGGGATGACATGGAAATGGAATGGTTATAAGAAAAAGGGGATGGTGTATATGGAGTAAACATAGCGAAAGAAAAGAAGGAGGGGAAAGGGGAGGAGAATAAGGGCAAGACAAAGTTCCAAGGTATGTCTGGTCGCCGTTGTCGTCGTCATTGCCGTGGGGTTAAAGAACCGTTGAAATGCTTTCAGCATTTTTCATATTCATAACACACAAGAAGAAGGCAGAAAACGAGAGAAAGAAAGAAAGTGTGTGGGCGGGGGGAAAGGCTTCTACATCAACAACAAACAAACAAATAAACAGCAATAAACATGGAAAAATATCACATCATAATGTCATCACAGACATTTAAATACCCTTTATTATATAAATGAAATAACCATGACCGATATTGAGTATATTCTGTACCAAGTAGAGGTACTAAACAAAGCTAAAATCCCTGGAAATAGCCATTAATTTAGTATTTTTTTCGTCCGATTTGGTGCATCTTGGCTTTATTTTTAGATGTGCCAAATAAATAGTGCGTTACTATTGATACAGTTCTACTTAAATTATTTTTTTTTTTAATTGCGGGGGCGAAAGTGGGCGTGTCAAAAATTTGAAATAAACTTGATCTACGTAGACAATAGGTGGATGTTGACACTAAATTTGGTTGCTCTAGCTCTTAAAGTCTCGGAGATCTGGGTATTTATACTAACAGACATTCAGACACGTCTCTATCGACTATGCTGATCAAGAATATATATTTATTTATTTACAAAATTAGATAAAGTATAAATACTAAACCTAAACTAAAGATATGAGTACTAGCTACAAGGCCTTCGACTCAAGAATAAATATATATTATGGAGACGGAAATATTTTAGTCTGCCTGTCACATATATTTTAACGACGTTAATATACTCTTTCACCCAATGGATATAGGGTATAAAAAAAGATGCGACCATATACTTCTTTAACCTCAAGTCGTAAAGTCTTTATTTCGCTGTAAGGGTATTGTAAGTTAAGGGTAGAAATTAAGGGAAAATCCAGCATCATATCATAAGCCAGGTGGTGTCCCATGGCATCTCCATTACCAGTGAATGGTATATATATATATTCATATATATATTTATTTTGCTTCATTTCTATGTCAAAGTCATTGGCCACTGGTCAATGTAGAACAATAATGTGCGGCACTAAACGGACACGATATACGACAAACAAACAATAATGTCCACAACTCAAACATCAAAGATCGTGTCCAGTGACTCTCATTCCCGCAACGATCGCTAATCGATTTGATGCCAAACGTGAGCCAATCGATCGATTCCACATTTTGGCCAGTTCTTACTGCCATTTGCCGACATATGTTCTGGCCACTTTCTTAAATTGTCTTATACTTTCTACCGTTCTATCCGATTGTGTGCCGCCTAAAGGTGTAATTTGTGTCAGTAGAAACTGGACAATAACTGAATTCCCTTCCCTTCTCATCTCTTTCATCATTATCATTTGAAATTCTTCTTTCTCTCTACACAACTTTTCTTCAAAGTAGTTAAAAGAATTCAAGTCCCCCCCCATGGGGGAATACACTAACAACCCTCCAAATAAAATGAATGAAAATTAAACATTTTATTACATTTTCCTTTGTCATTTAACTGGAAAAATGCGGAAATACGAAAAAAAAAGAAAGAGGGTTAAAGCCAAGGCTTTAATTTATAGCAGAAGGGAAAATGAGAGCGAATTGGGCCAATATTGATTTAAAGCCAATAGTTAAACTAGTTTAAGCATTTAACCTGATTACTAGACCCTTTGGCTAGGCTCCCACTACTGACCCCTTTCGTCTCTTACTTTTGATCATTTGCCGAATCAGTAGAGAGCAAAAAAAGGAAAAAAAGAACTTTGATAGCCGCTGGCGTGGCTTAAAGCCTTTCGCCCAATCAATGCAACGCCCCGCCATGTGCCAACAGACAAACAAACAAACAAACAAACAGACAGACAAACAGACACACAGCAATGGACAGGCAGATGCTGGAGTGGAGGAGAGGAGTGGCTGGCAAATAAACTTCCGTCTCAATGCACCTCAACACGTTGCCTGACCCACATAGACGAACCAACTACTTGGAGTCGGACATGGACATGGACACAGATTCGGCCGCGGTCGCGGCTGCTGCCGTTACTTAGCTTGGTCAGATTTAGCTCATAATAAAAAGTGCCACAGGAAACTAAGCGAATGTGTAGAAAGCGCAATGAATAGAGTAGAAACAAAAGATAAAAATAAAAAAAAAAAACCATCAAGACAAAGAGAAGATCCAACAATCTGCAATTACATGTCACCAAGACAACAATTATGTTGGCAGCAATGAGGCGGCAGCCCTGAACCTGAAGCTTGGACTGACTGGCAATGCAATTGATTGAACAAAGCGTCAATGATGGTGGCAATGGGCAACCTTCCTCCCGGGTTTCAAATGACAATCGGAATACGAATCTCCATCAACTTGGCCATCGATTGTTGCTTATTATGTGAAATTGTAGACAATAGACAACGGACACCTCACCTCTCACCTCACCTCTCTTTAATGGATATAAAATGATTGCGTATACGCAGAGTAGGAGGTCTTTAAATACATACATACATAGAGCAATTATCATAAGCATAGAAAGAGGAGCAATTGCCAGGGGAGTGGGTGGGGAAGGTGGCAGCAATCTAAATAAGCTACAGAAATGCAATGCACTTCAATATTCCAACGGTTCGCTCTCTTTCTCTCCCCCTCTCTCTCTCTCTCTCTCTCTCTCTCCCTCTTTATGCATAAACAATACAATTTTAGTGCTTTGGCTGCAGTTTTGCAATTTTTTTCCTCCCCTTCCTGCTTCCCCCACACTCTTGCCATTTGCACTTTTTCACTTTGTTCAGGTGTGAAAAATTGTTAAATATTTTTATAGATAGACATGCACACACACAGACACACACACATACATATATATGGTCTGGCTGCTGCTGCTGATAAAAGGCAGCTGGCTCTATATAGACATCCCCCTTCTAACCTCATACCCACTCCCACTACCACCAACCAATCATCACCCGAAATAAACGGAATATGGGTTTATTGATTGAAGGGGGGAAACAGGGGATTTGATTTAGCAGCAGCTACAGCTGCAACTGTCAACTAGAATTAACATTTTTTCTCTCTTCTTACTTTGGCTCTAAGTAGGTACAGTAGGGCACAAGCAATGCATGATGACTATTGGATGTATGTATGTATGTATTTGTGGGCAGATTGCCTCAATTTGTTGCAAATTTGTAGTGCACAATTTAACGGTAAAATCTAGAAGAATAAGAAGAAGGAAGGGTGGCCCCAAAAGGTAAAAACAAGTTAAAATTTCTGTTAAATTTATGCAGCCGATCCAAAGTTGTTTCTTAGACTTGTTTAAAAGAGAGGAAAAAGGAAAAGAAGAAAAACTGACCACCGACCATATTTGACAACGGAACGTGCTCTTGCAGCTAAGCAACAGCTTTGTCCCACTCACCAAGTTCGAGATCCCGTTCTCCTTTACCCCACTGCATCATCATCATCAGCTATCTAATACTTAAACCCCAACAAGAGGCCCTCTCAGCCTTGCCAATTGATGGAATTATAAATGGGAGTAAGAGAAAATGGAATCTAGATTTTTGTGGTCAGTTGGTTTAGCCCTTTTTTCTCGTGCGGAACTAGCGTGCGGAAAGACAAAAAAAAAAAAACAAATTAGAAAATTGCCACAAAGTATGAAATTATATATTGTAACTGGGTCGAATCTAAACAATCTGATGGGAAAATCATGAGAATTTTTTTTTTTGCCAGATGCAACAATTGCGTAAGTCAGTGCATGCATGATCTAGTTAAAATTGAAAAGAGATTAAACTCAAAATTGGTTGGTTTTGACTATCATTTGGCCATCGATGACAGGGTGACATACACACACACACACACACACACACACACACACACATACACACACAGCTGTGGTAAACAACAAACAAAAAACCAGGCACTAGGCAATTGGCAGGCACTGCACGAAATATCACAGCTCGTAAATCGATGGAGCTGACAAAAAGCTATAACAGCTGCCCAGGTCCCCCCCCCCCCAGAGACGATGGCCGGCGACACTTGACAGCCTCCAAGCCCCCCTCCCTCTTTTACACAATTGCATTGCTTATACTATCCTTCGGTACCCCTTCTCACCCCTTTGTTGCATGTCTTTTGTTTTTGGGCGTTGCCGAGCGCGCGAATTATGCCACCCAAAGACCAAATGAAATGCGGTTTGAAATCTTTTTGAATTGCATTTTTTTTTTTGTTTCTCCTCTTATTTTGGGTTTTATTTTTTTTCTTTGCCAAATTGGTCGGATGCAATTGCAGCAGCAGCAGTGGCAACGGCAGTTTCAAGCTGCACGTGCGCCATATCAAGAAACGAGTTTTTCCTTCACTGTTTTATTTTTTGGGGCTACTTCAATTTGCCAAATGGCAACTAAAAAAGATAACCGCAGTGCAAACTGTTCCATGCTGAAGGACATTTGGTGTCTGAACAAATGAGTTAGAAATATTGTGAAAATGCGCAGAGGAAAAACAAAAAAAAAACACAGAAAATGCGGGCATAGTTTGACTATGCCACAACTAAAAGAAGCTAAAGTGCTTAAAGCCGACTAGGTGATGCTCTTTGAAGCATTTGGTTGTCTAATGAATATGAAAAAGAGAAAATGATGACAAAATTTCGAAAACTTTTACCGTCTACTGAAGTTATTAGAGGGTGGAAATTTCACTAATAAAAAGTTTTCTAAATTATTCAAAAGTCTCATTATTCCCTCTACAAAATTCATAATTAAATCATCTGCATAAGTCTTTGTCATGGAAAATGTTTTACATTTTCTGAGACTTAAAATCTGAACTATGTCGCCCTTATTTATATTAAGGGTATCCATGTAGAATCTCTTCCACAAAAAAACCGAAATGAAAAGCAACCTCAAGAAAATTGTATCTAAATCTTTGTGGCTTGTTTGGCTTCCAGGCTAAATTGTTCCTAATGCTGTTGTTCTTTTTCTTGTTGTTGTTGTTGTTGTTGTTGTTGGATACAGTCAATTTTTGCATCCAATGAACTCGAGAGATTCTCTACTACAATCTGCCTTTTTTTTGTATCCATCTCCCCACTTCCCCTTGAAGCTTGTCTCGGTTGCATTTTGGCCGCAAGCATTTTTGCTTAGTGTTAGTTCTTCTTTTTCTGTTCAACTAGAACCTAAAAGCCACGCCCACAAAATTGCTAACATATTTGCAAGACTGGGGAGAGTGAGAGAGAAAAAGAGCCCTCAGCAGCAGTCAGAAAACAGAGTGCTTTTCGCCCGTCCCCTCGCCTGTGCACTTTATTTGGTGTCACTTGGTACTTTGGCACAAAGTTTAAATAGCTCAAGTGGCTACAGATGATGCAAAAGAGTAAAGACGAAGAACTCAACACACACAGACACACACACACAAACGCATACACACATTGAGAAGTCAGTTGGATTGCGTGAAGCACTCAACCTGTCCATGGGGGGGCCACGACTCCACCTTTCTTCCACTTTTGCAACAGTTATGGTTTGGATTTCTGTTCACTCTCTTCCCTTAAACTCGACTCTAACCAATCGTTGGCTATTCTTCAAGTGTTTCTGCTGCAGCTGCATTCTGACATTTTTCATACTGGACCTGATGGGTATTTTCAATGTGTTTGTATTTGTATCTGTGATTTGAATGGCCCACCAATTGCATGATTGAGATACTTTATCGAGTGTCAGACATCCCGCAGCTAGTTAACCCAGACTTTTGTACTCACTCATCGACAAGATGGGGCAATTGCATGCCCAATGGCAATCTATAGATCTATGAAGCTTACCTGTAAATGAAAAGAAATGAAAAATCATTATTTAGTCTATGCAACAAATGAAATACAACAAAAACCTAAAAATTAACACACACAAAACGAAATGCCCGCACAATTTGCTATTGGGTTTGTTAAATTATACAAAGGAAAACTACATTTTCATTATGTCATAGAAGATTAAAATGTATATAATGCTGGTTTCTCTCACACACACACACAATAGATCATCATCATCATTATGATCATATATATAATCGTTATATATTATATTTATATATCCGTTGCTAAAACAAGTGAAGGAGCAGCTTTAGCGCCCGCTTTTACACATGACAATTTACACAAACATTTATTTAAATATAAAAAAAATAAAAAAATTTTAAAACAAATTGACGCAAACTAATGTACTCAAACATGCCCACAGAGAGATAGAGTGTCATCCCCCGACCGGAAATGCTTCATTGTTGGGTTTAAATAACAACAAGAAGAACAAAAACAAGCTGTCGGCATCGGAAATTGAAAAGCAACCCAAAACCAAAATGAGAAAAAAATGTGTGCAAAAAATAAAACGCACTCACACACAAACTAAAATAACAAAAAACTGTAGAAAATAAATATTAAATTGCCATTAAAAATTTAGTTGGAGGGCACAAATAAAAAGAGTCTGTGTGTGTGAGTGTGTGTGTGCGTACATGAACTTTGCATACTTGAATGATTTTGCTTGTCCACAGTTTTACAGTCATTGGAAGCCTCAATTATTTGTATGAATATATGTAAGCTTTAACTATATTTATGCCAATTGTTTTATCTATTTTACTTGTCTGCTTTTGTATTAAGGCCAATTAGCTACTTCGCTTCATGCAATTGACCAGTTGTTACAAAAAATAGAGAAAAAAAAACACCAACTAATTGTATGGCTTAACTATCATTTTAGATGAAAACATTTCACCTCAGTCAAGGTCATTTGTTGGGTCCTATTATGATATAAGTAATTTACTTTATATATTTAGCCGACTTTGCGTTACTCTGATCTAATAAGAGATATAGTTTTAAAAGCCTTAAATCTTAAGCTAAAGTCACAAGTTTGTTATTTATTTTTGAATAAATTAATTCGATTTTTATGTATAATATACTGAGATATCTTACTTAACGAAATTTAATTGTTATTTCAGTAAAGTAGACAACAATTTGCTCATCAATGCCTCGCTAATTCCAATTTCTTAATATTGTCCTAAATTAAATAATTCAAAGCATTAAAAAAGTTGCTCTTGGCATTTTAAAAGTTGTAGTCGTTGCTTTTTTAAACGCAAATTATAATGACAACTTTGGCATACCCTATATCAATTAGAAAATAAGCACAAATCACAAATGATTAGTATTAAATAGATATACTCCACTCTCCGATTGGTATAGGGTATTAAAATGAACTGTATGGTCTGCTAATTGTTTGGCTAACATTCGATTTAATTATTTTGTTGATTTTATAATTTCATAAAATTGAACAAAGGCCTCGCTTTGTCATTAAATTTCAAATTTCTTTGCAAATTAGCAGATGAATAAACATTGTCTGATTCATTTGTATTAGTATGTATATGAGATATATGTATATGTATATATATATTACATACATATGTATATATTTAGATATAAATGTATATATATATTTAGAAGCACATAAACCGCAACCACAACTAAAAACTGTCGCAAGATCTCATGACATTTCGTGGAACTCAACAAAGCAAAAAAATAAACGTAGAAATATGTTGAGTTCGCATAAAGCAGACAAAAATTTTTGGCGGAATAAAAATATATTTGTGGTTGAGAAGTGCCAACAACTGCAACACTCTATACACAGCGGCGATAACACTATCAACACACACACACACAGAGCACTCAATGTCCAGCCTCAGCTTCGACAGTGAGAAGTGGACAAGAGGACCCTGGCCAGACCCCAGAGCCCCCAGTCACCATACCAATCACCCATGCTCCATTTGCTTGAAGCGCTAAAAATCTTTTTCTCTCTCTCTTTTATTTTTTTTTTTTGCATTTTAATTGAATTACAAACTGGAGTGGGAGATGGGGGAGGGGGAGCACTAGGAAGATAACATGTACAGAAAGGGAGGAAATGTGGGGAGGAGGAGATGGGTAGGATGGACACATGGATGGAGTAGCATGGGCGTTTAAAGAAACTGTGTGTTCCTGGTCGCGTGTGGGGCGGGCGGCCACACTGAATGCCATAAATTTGTAACTGTTTGCTGTACTTGACACATTTTATAGTTGCATTCAAAGTTGCATGAACTGCAGACTGTGTAATCTATGTGTGTGTGTGTGTGTGTGTATATGGGGAATATGTTTTCCCTCACCCCCTCCTGTGCTAGGAGGAATTTCATAAATATTTACGTAGGTGTCTAACATGGCCAAGAGAAGGAATCATGTAAATTAAAATTAAACTTTAATGAAACAACTCAAATAGATAACTTAACTGAGTTAATATTAATATTTAACTAGAGAAATAATAAAAGTAAACAAGCAAAAGGAGTTAAGTAAAAATCATTGAACCAACCTTAAACCAAAAAGCAACCTGTGTGTGTGTGGTGGCACCACCGCGTGCCATCATTGTTGTTGCATTAAATGTTGCCATACGTGTCACGTTACATTATTTATTTTAAATTTATATGGGGCATATAAGTGCAAGCGGCAATTGAGTATCATTAAGACCGAAAGATATTTATTTATATATAATATATATGTCAGTTGCAGGGACATCATTTTAAATCATTTGCCAGTTACATTAAATGCATTTTCCAATCAGTTATTTATCCATGTTGCATGTTTGGGTTGCATCCATCATTTTAATAAGAATTCCCCATTGTTGGTAATCGTTGTTGTTGTTGTTGTTAATTATGTAGTTTAAAACGTTAAGTTTGTTTATTTTTGGTAAATTGTTTGTTTGTTTTTATTGTTGTTGTTGTGCGGTATTTAATTAAATGTAAAAATGTGCCCAGGAAAAGCAGCCACCACCAAAAATAACCAAAAAAAAGTATAAAAAGAAGACAAAAACAAAAAAAAAGAAGGAAAAACATTTTAATTAATATTAAGAACAAGAAAGAAAAACAAAACAACGACTTGTATGTAGTTGTTTTGTTGCTGTTGTATGTTGTGGCTCTTGTCATGCCGCATAACAATGAATAAGGATGTATTTTTATGTACATATGTATATGTATATTATATATATGTATATATATGCATTACATTTATATATATGTATATGTGAAATTTGCATGTTTAGCATCCATTTCGCATGTATCATGCATACGCAGTGTGTGACAATGGGAAACATTTTACTGGAGTTTTGTACCCTTACAAAGGGAGTACAATGGAATTAGTTGAGATGTTAGATGATTACATATGTATATATACAGATTTCTGATTAGTATTTTTTTTATGATATATGTATGTATATACATATATGTATGTATGTATGTATGTGTAACTATACTTCAGCAGTTGTAAAGGATTTTGTAGTTTAAGTAAAATATATAAAGTTTTTTTTTATAGGGTATACCTCAGTAGGATCTCGTAACTGATCAGTTATTTATCCTTAATAAATAAATATAAATAGATATTTCTCAATGTCTAGGCGATAGTCCTGCCACATAATACTTTCGCAGGTTAATAATAATATTGTTAGCCTTTGTTTTTAAAGATAAAAATTAAAATAAATTATTCATTTAGCGCTTTTGAAAAGTGTTCATAAAACTATTTGCGTACTTAATATATTGCATTTTTGTTTTTTAATCCCCCTCTAATCGAACTACTATGTATATCATGAAGGAATAATGGAATCTAAAGTGCCCAAGTATCCCAAGAAATTCTGGAAGCTTTTTGTACTAGTTGATGTACCTCAGAATGGTTAGTATTATATAAAAATATTTGTTGGAAACAGATATCAACTGGGAGAAAAGAATTTCTTTTCTTTTTTTTCTTAAATACTGTATCTAAAAATAAATTTCAAATCAAATAGTTTCCATATCGATTTAAGTCATTTTTAAAGTAAATCAGAAATAATTTTCCTAGAAGATTTCAAATCTCATTTATAGATTTTAGTTACTTGAAACAGTAAAAGTGTATATAGAAGTCGATGGAACTATATATAATATTTTGTAATTCTTGTCTTTTATACACACAATATCTTATGATTTATAATGTTTTTTACAGTTTATGGTCAATTTACATATAGGATGAATAAAGAAACGATGTGAACTACACATGACAAGTAAGTTGTTAGAACTTTAATATATTTATACATACATACATACATATATTCCTAAAATATTCTAATATTTCTTGGGTAAGAAATAAATCTAAAATCTCAACAAAAGGAAGAAAGGAAAACTATCAAAAATGCTATAAAAGTTTACCACTTCATTGCTCTAGGAAATCTGCAAAGAAAATCTCTTCAACGATTTCTTCTTCTTCGTCTTGTTCTAAGGCAGCTGCTTTAGAAAACTCGACTTTTTCCCTACTGTTCCCTTTGTATCAGGGCCATCTTTATTGTTGCAGGCCTCAATTTAAGTGAATATTCTCTTAAGCTAGGCAAATGAATAGAAAAGTAGGGGAAACAAGAAGCAGAAGTAAAAGAAGAAAAGGACGACAAAAAGCCAAAAAGGAGGCAACAAAATTACGTAGCCAAATCAGGCACGTCTTTGAATAATGTGTGATGAAGAGCAGAGAGATGGACAGAGAGGAGGAGAAAATGTAGGGAAAGACTCCGAGAGAGATAGAGAGAGGAAGAGAAAAAGGGAAATGAGCGCATAAGTAGTTGAAGTAGAAGGCGTTGGCGTTGGTGGCAACTTTTGTACAAGTGCCAAGTTAAGTTGACATACAAATTAACGGTTCAATAGAGAGGGAAGATAAAGACAGAAACAGAGACGTACTCGCACACACAGACACATATGAGACAGTATGTGTGTACTCTATAGTTACACATACAGTTATCTCAACTGGGTCTCTGTGCCACTTAAAAGAGATGAAGGCGTCTTCTGATGAGAGGCAAGAGAAAGAGGAGGCGGCTACAGATGTAGGGGGAATCCCTTCAACGAAATGATGTCGTGCGTGCGCAAACTATGCAGCGTCATTAAATCTAACGAGGAACTAGGGTTTTTTTTTTTTTTTTTTGGTTTCACTGGGTCTTTTTGGCCAAAATTGTCTACATTTTCGCATTTTCAAAAAGTTTTTGATACAAGAAATCTTCAAGATATCCAAGAAGCAATAGCTCTCTATATGAAATGCCATTGAATATATATATATATATGTATATTATAGCTACTGCGTGAATTCCTATTAAGCTTACGCATTAGACATTAACATTAAGTCATGGCTTAATTGCAACAGCAGGGCTTGCTATATTGTGGCATTATTTATTTTCTTGGTAATGTACTTAGACAATGAGATTTATGATTCATTCCATTCGTATGGCAAAGGCAAACAACAGTTTAAATTGATTCAAGTTTACCCATAAAATGACACACACACACACACAGAATGCTGACTCGGATTGTCAACCCACCGCCCACATCCGGCCAATTGATTTCTATTTCAACCAAAAATAAACAGAAGCAAGTTCAATCTCTTTGGTCAACTCTAATGCTTTAATGCTTGATACTGATTTAACTAATATTAAATCAATGGTTGTTTTTTATATATTTTTTTCCTTCGTTTTGTGTCTTTCTCTCCCGTTTCAATCTTTATTTGTATCTTAAATCGAATTAGAATAGCTTAGGTCCATACAAAGCTTGGGCATTACATGCAAAACAACTTAGAAAACCGGTAAGATATCTCTGAACCGCCTACCCTAAAAAAAAGAAAAATAAAGAAAAAAAAACTGAATTGAAAATATATGTACAAGATCAGTCATTGCCATGGCAGCAGCGGCGATTGATTTGATTAGCAGGCGGAAGCCAAAATGGCCCACACGCAATCCTCAAAATTGGAATAATAACAAACTTGAATGACTGTTGGATTGATAGATTATTGCTGTGATTGACTTGCCGTCATAAGATACAATAATACAAATCCAAAAGAGAACGATTTTGAATGATGCCACTATATTGCATATATAATAGATCTAAATATTAGATCTTAGATAGGATAGATATTTTTGTAGACTTATTTGGTCAGATATTAACAAGTTCTTTCTATAAATAACATAACGGATAGGAAATTTATTTATAGATTATTGATTTTACTTCTCTATTGGTTTTGATATTCTTATGAAATTTACTTAACACTTCGATTTACACTTATTTCCCAGTATTTTACCTCAGTCTTTGACATGGGCAAAGTCGTGCCATAAGGGCCTGATAATGTGATTTTATAAAAAATATATATAGTATATATACATATAAATATATATAGTATTTTGTATTATTATTTTGCTAAAATTTACAATACCTTTCAACTGCTACTCTGATAAGGCTAAAACAATATCATTCTAGGAGCCACTCAAGTACCAAGCTAGAGATAATAATGACAACCGATAAACAAAAAAGAAAAAGAAAAAATGTGAAAATAATGCATACTCGACTGATATTTGTCTTTGATTATGATTCGGATTTAAAAATTCCTTTAAAGTGGTATAAATATTTTTGCCATGATGGCATAAAAGAACGCACATTTTTTTATGGCCCGATACATATATAACTGTTCCTTATATATGTATATATATATATATATATAGAGGGGTATAGAAACCGATAAGATATGTATTTAGGCTAAATATTTGTGATTGATATATGTATATGACATGATGTGGTGCAAAGTCTTAAGAATATTCACACAGGTGTTGCTTCTAGGTGAGATCTTTGCAGATTCTACCAGTTTATGAATTGCAAATGATTCACTTGACAAATTACTAATGTCTGTCTAACTAAAGAAATTAAATAATGACTCAATCGAATTTATTGACTATCGCAAAAAAATAAAAATGAAAGGCAAAAAATTGTCATCACTAATAGCACTTAATAATTTGGTTAACTCAGATGTATCAATGCAATATATCAAAACAGTTTCCTATAGTAACAAAGAGTTATGCAAAACCTCAACTGGGTTCCCACACACTGACCAAAAATTTTACAATATAATTTACTAAACTTGACACAGACACAGAGAACTGACACCACCAGAGGAGACGGCAAATGTAACAAAGGCAACCACAGCAACTGCAACTGCAACTGCAACAGCAGCGGCAGCAACTTGGTCTATATCCAATAAACCAATCGCTACCCTCGCCCCCACATCTATCTCCACTTTACCCCACCTATCTCTCTTTCTCTTTCTCTCTCCCTCTCTCAGTCTCTGTCTGACTTTTTCATCTGAGCTGCGTTGTTTGGGGACCGGACTATGCAATTAGCTGGAGGTCGTTGTATTCAGTTCAAATTTTTGCGGTTGTTTTTCGGTAAATTGGAAATGGGCGCGGCAATGCCCTGACACAATGTTTCGACAATACAAAAAAAAAAAAAAACATCAACAACAACAACAGCAATTTGTTAAACAAATTGTTATTAAATTGTACAATTGATAGGCCGCATTGTACCTACATACATATATTCCGATAATTGCGAAATAACAAAAGAGTCTTCCGGCCCAGACCAAACGCCCGCCCTTAACATTGAACAAATAACAACAATAGTAAATCAGATCTTTTAAAACTGGTTCCTGTCGCTCCAATTGACAGACATTGCCTAATTTAATTGTCAATATCTTTTAGATGCAACGTCACGATTTTCGCTTTGACACGAACTTTACATTGAACTTCGAATTGAAATTGCACGCTTACAGCTGCAGCTGCAGCAGCAGAAGAAGAACCAAAGGGCGAGGTGAAGGCGTTACCAAGAATGTGGGAGTGGCAGGTGGCACGAGCGAAATGAAAGTTTGCAAGAAAATTAATTAAACCAAAAGCAGCAACAACCACAAAAACAACTAAAATGCAATTTCAAATTGCAATTGAAATCAATTTTACTAAAAATAGTTTTTGTCGTTTTTCCTTTTTTTTTTTGTTAGGATTTTTGCGGTCAATTCAAAATTGAATTTAGTTTTACGCAGACCTTAAAAATATTTGTTAAAAATTTTTGATTATTTTGCGGCCATAGCATTTGGAAAGGATTACTGGGAATTAAGTAAAAGCATTTAATAACAAATAGACAGTAAATATTTAAGTCCTAGTATTATAAAGATCATTAAATATTGTACAAAATAAATCTTTAAAAATGGGAAATAGTACTAGGTTCTAGGTATAATCTATGCCACTTCGAGGGGGCGACATCAGCTCAGCTAATCCTAAAAAATCCGCAACTGTTCTCGCTCAGTTCTAAAAATCTTAGAATACAAATTGATTGAAGCAAATTAAATTAGTGTTTTAGTCCACATTTTTCATTTTCAAATTATTCATTGGATTTGGCAACTGTCATGAGGGTTTAGGGACTTTAGGGAGTAACCTTGAAAAATGCTGATTCAATCTATAAATAAGTGAAGCTGACATCACAATCCACGCTTGTCAATTGAAAATATCTCTAAAGCTTTAAAATTTTTAACATGGCGAAATTTTCTATACCCTTACACTTGATTTTACGAAATAACGAGAAACAGTTATTATAATACTTTGATCTAATCAAAACTATAATCAGTTTGTGTAGTTTATTGTGTAACTTGTTAGTGAAAAATTAGCTTTTAATTCCAGCTCCAATTATTTGCTAAGAATTTTAACTTTGAAAAAAAAAAAAAGATAGACAAATGAAACAAAAAATATTCACAAGGTATCGAGGCATTTTATATCTTTACAAATTTGCTCTATTTTATTTTCTTATCATTAACAATTTAAAATCATATGTTCTTTGACAAAAATTTCCAATTTTAAAAAATTTATTTAATTACACTTTACACACAATTACACCAAGACAATGTTATCAAAATGTTGCTTTTGTGTGCCTCTCAATTATGGCTGTATGACTGTTGCCGTCATTGTTATATGTTTCCATCTAATCGAGCTGATAGCACATGGCAAGGATGCACTATATATGCGTAAGTCAAAAAATTTGATACATTTGACAATTGTTCAAGTTCTTTGAATAATTTATTAACAAATTTGTTAGATGAACATGAGGAAATAAAACGGGGTTGGACAGTGTATCTACAATCAGCCATAATAGCAATTGGTATTGTAACCTCAGTACTATTGTACTATGGAGCAAATAAGGTGAGATATAATTGGGAATCGTTAATAAGAATCCACCTGCAATATTTCTATCTATCTATTAGAGAAGACGATCATTAGTAATACTGTGGTTGGTCGTCTTTACAATCACTTTTATTATTTATGCAGTTTTGGCCTTAATAGAGTGTATCGCATATAAACCAAATGTATGGATCCAAGTCATACAAGTTTCGATTTTAAGTTTGTATTTAAATATATTCATATTTTTCACTCATCTGTAACAGCAATTGTTAAACAAAAATTTTATTCTTTAGTTATTTTGGCCTACTGTCTGATCGTGGTGTTTTCATTTTGCAGACAACTCGGAGCAGCCGAAGAAGATTCCACATGAATAACACACTTATGATAATAAATATATAGAATTTTACAATCAAAAATAATAATAATAAAATGTATTTGTTAATATTTCAAAGTTTATCTTGATTTAACTTGTTGGTTATGTTTCGGCTCAAACAGTGATTCTTTTTGTCTACGGTTTCGGTTAAGTAACTTCCTGGTTGGTAACGACATCTTCACTTATTTCTTAGAAGGTTTTTTGTTTGGCAAGAGAAGATAAAAACCGGTCGAAACGGTAGCAAATCACAGTTGGTTGTGCTACGAAATCTTATAATTACATTATAGATGTTCTTTATTTTTTTAAGCTTGTTTATTTAAAACTGGATTTTAAGTTGAACTGTAATTTAAGCTAAAATAATTGCGGTTCCTTATTAAAATGTCAAAATTAATAAATTTTTCTAACAACAAGCATATACGTTTCATTTATGGATCTAAAAAAAGGTTTTAGAATTTTTTTATAATTGATGTTGAAGAGGAAAAACTTTTTAAAATCAATCATCCTGTTTCCGTTTCCGAATAATTTTGTCAGAAACAGAATTGAAGTTGTTTTACTTTTTAAAACAATTCGGCAATAGGATTTGCAAAGATAATATCTATTTCTTTAATTTTTCTAAAAAAATTCCTTTTAAAAAAGATGGAATGGTTTAAAAATGGTATTAAAATATTGGCTGCTTAATATTTTAAGATATACTAATTTGCTGTTAATAAGAATATTCTGCTTTATAAGTATTGTGAACTTTTTTGTAGATCTAAATTACAAAACGTAGCAATTACCATTCAAATTCAATCTTCTATAAAAGATCAAAACAAAATGATTCCCAACTATTATATAATATTTTGTTCCTAAATTAAAGTGTTGATATTACATTAATATTAAACATGTGTTATATAGCAACTTGGCAACAAATTATACATCAAAAGATTATATTAATTTAAACTCAGTTCTCCTAACAAACAATTTCATTTTCATGATATACACTGAAATTTGGATTACTAACAAAATTTAAAAAATTTTCAAGTGTAAATCGAAATATATTGTGTAAATAAAAGTTCTAAATTTCTGTAATTGTTAAATCGCCGAGGAAATCCGTCAACCGATTTATTCATCATTATGGCCTGTCCCTGCAAGTATTTGAAACGAATATTGAACAAATGTTGCTATTGCTATTCGTTGCGTACTGGAACTCTAATATTCGGTTGCATATTCCTCACATGGTTCTGTTATCTAACCTTTGGCACTGCATTCATGATGGAGTGCATATTTCCAAATGAATATCAACGGAATTCCACACCACCGGCAGCCCTAAAGACCACAATGGTATTCTCATTCTTTGGCATTGTATCAGCAGCGATGCTTTGCATTGGTGTACACAATGTGAGTGAATTGGTTGTAAAGGAAATTAATCTGATTCGAATTGTATATTATATACATACGTATATTCCATTATTTTATGTAGAACAATGAGATGCTATTTTTACCATTTTTGGTATTTACACCAATCTGGATAATTGTGCACATTTTGGCATTAATTCTTTATGCCTTTGTTTTAATCATAATCATACTGATTGTGATAACCATAAGTAAGTTAAGGTCATCAACTACTTGGTAATACTGATAAGAGTTAATCTATTATTATTTCAGTTGTTCTTCTTTATTCATGGATGGTGGTCTGGTCCTATTTTGTAGAACTTATCTATGCCTATGATGAAGATCTATATCGGCCATCTTATATGTAGATGAACGAATGAATTCATTATCTTTGGCTTCATGCAAGATATATGTCACACGTGTATTCGGCGATTATGCTTCAAATGAATCCAAATTTTAATAGAAACTGAATGTTATACTTAGATGCGTCTCATTTACCACAGTCACGTGACACAATGACATGCTATAGTGATTTTCGAAAGATTCTGATTCTCTTGAGATCTTGTTCTAGTTATAGTTTTTTTGGTCATGCCATGCTCATGACTCAAACTGTGACTACATCATACAATCAAAGTAAATTTAGTTTTTTCGTGGGCTGACTTACCTTTGGCAATGAGGCTAACACCTGCTGTTTGACATCCCAAACTAGACGCTCCGATGGGAATTGCAGACACTTGTAAACATTTAGCTCTGGCACATGGATTCGCACCAGCAGCCAACCATCTCTCGGCTCCGGCGGTGGCTCATCGTCAAACGCCCCCGGCCCGGACGTTGCGTCCATATTGGCCGGGTTCTGTTTGACTTTGGGCGTGGGTGGGTGATACGTCGTAATTTTGACGGCTTTTATTTAAACCGGGTATACGAAAAATTACAAAATCCAATTGAATTTAATTTTCGCAAAAGTCGAAAGTTTTTATTATCACCGATGATAATTTCTATTCTCTCTTTTTTCTCTTATTCGAGAGTTTTTATCTTTTAATTTTTGCTCTGTTTTCCTTTTTGATAGTTTAAAATTTATTTCGATTTAGGTTAGCATTTATTTAATTGAGCTGGCTTGAGCCTGCTGTTGGATTGCATTTCGTTTGTTCATTTCGTTAAATGATTCTCCTTGAGTTGGCAGCATGATGGAACTGTGTAAAAATAAAGAAAAGAAAATATCAATTAATTGCATATTTAATTGGAATAGTAGCAAAGTTAATGAACAAAAACGAATGAACCGCTTAACCTCTATATCTCTCTCTATTTTGCATTACCTTAATAAAATGTAGCACAATCAGCCAATACATAAATTGAAATGCATATATATAGTATAAATAATGTCGTAATTTCGAACTGAAGCTACCCTTTATTTGTTTCCTAAAATATAAATTGAAACCCTGGTAATATAGAATGGTTGCCTGTTCCCCTTATATTTTCTTTATTTTTTTCTTTGCACACATCTTTGCTTTAATCTAATGGATAAAGATTGATTATATAAGAGGGGAGGAGAAATTATTTACCGTGGAAATAAACCGGATATGTCAAAATACTCAAAAAGCACGCACATTTTTGTAAACAATTAGATAACTATGTCATATGGAACTATAGTCTCTAAGAGATGTATATATGTACATAGTTGCAAAAAGAAAGGTATATGCTTATAAACTGGCATGATTATACATAGATACATATACATATGTACATATATATAAATTTTTTATTTGTTTTTTATTTTTACTGTGGTAGATAACTCAATTTGGCATTTGAATAACTTTTTTTTTCGTTTTTATATTGTTCTGCATTTCAGATTTTACTTTTGTTGCTGATTAAAAATATATTTCAGTATACTTGTTAAACCAAATTACATTATTTGTCTAATTTTTGTTTACAAATTTTTCTGGTTTTTGAAAATAAAGTTTGCTCTTTAAAAATTGTTTGTTTTTGGTTTCCTCCTTAAACTGATTTTCTGTGTTTTTCACTTTTTTTTTTGACAAATACGATTTATATCGAAAATTTTAAATAATTTCATAACTGAGTTATGTCCTTATTATAAACCAAATCTAATGCCTAATATGCCTAGTGTTCCCCTTTAATTGTGGGTTATAAACACTAACTAACTCGTTGCCACAACACTTAACGTTGAAAACTTAATTTGTAAATTGGTTTTCTTTTCTACTGCACTTCCTTCCCCTAGCATTCCGTTTAGGCCTACGCACCATAAGATCTGCGTTCATTTCGCAGTTTAAGTCCGAGTTTGTGCTCGATTCGTAGACTGAATTCCCCTTCAACAGTCAATTGGCCAGTCACTAACATGGGGGACACTTCTCTATTGAGAGTAAGTGTAAGAGAGGGGAGGTAAAACAACTAATCGTTTTTATTTATTTTTTTATTTTTCTGCCAACAGTTACTCTTGTTGCTGTTGTTATTGCTATTGCTGCTGTCACTGCTGATTACTCTTTGATATAGACATTTTATGGTAAAATCTGCAGCAGCAATTGCAATTATGCACAAATTTAATTCACACGCTAACCCCAAAAAAAAGAGAGAAAAAAAAGATATAGGAAAAAAGCGGATAAAGAGCTAAACGAGTGAGTGGGGAAATGTATGCCAAGAGACTAGTTGACAGTTGTCGCTTACTATATATGCATATATGTATGTATGTATATATATATAGATATGTACAAGTGTGGGGTATAATTGTATGCTAAATTAAATGGTCCGCAGGGGGTGGGGGTGGCGGTATTGGTGTGCAGAACTGTGGGCGTCACTAGTTTGCTCTTTGTCGCTTTTAATTGCAGTTAATGTTGATTGCAATTAACTAGTTTCACCACTAAATTTTCCCTCATCAAAAGAAAATGCATTAAAACAATGTCAAAGAAGATAGGGAACTTTTCTTTCTAGTTCAGTGCCCTTAAACATTTTTTTTTTCTTTTTAAAACATGTCACGGTCAAGAAACTTCACCGAAATACATAAATTACAATAAAGCCAAAAAACAAAAATAAAATAAAACAAAAAGAGACAACAACTTCGTTCGTTTAAACAAGTGAGCCACGTTTACCTTGAAGAGCTATTGCTGTCAATCAGAAGAATGAAAAATGAAAAATATTAAAAAACAAAAAAAAACAAAAACAAAAAAAAAACGTTAACAGCAGCAACAACAAAAGCAACCCAATTGTCGCCAGACTTGTGATAAGATGTGGAACGTGGGCCAAGGCATTGATAATGAAAACAATAAAAAAAAAATAAATGTGGCTAAAGATAACTTCGACGATTTGCCATTAGATTTACTTCTCTTGGCCGTTTTGACTTTTAATTGATATCACATTTCCGCACATTACGCATACGCCACGTGGTTCTCCATCTTCCTTTCCTGGCGACACTTGTCGAGTCATTCAACTTAATTAAAAAAGAGAAAACTATACGAGTACAAGGACTGACTATGTGATACCCTGTAGCTTAAGATTATTATGACTCCTTTCTTGTCATTTTATTAAATAGGTGGAGTCGTAGCCAATTCTTCATTTATGAATCATGTAGCATTGACTCTAAACATGATTAGAGTGGATAATGGATATTTATATAATAAAATAATATAATATAATAATATAATAAATAATATAATCTATAAGTGTGATTTATCATGAAGATTATGCTAAGATAATATTTCGTAGATTACAAAAAAAAGCAACAGAATGAGATGAGAATGAGACGTTTAAATGGAATCATATTCTTATTCTTATTAGGAAGATAATAAATGTTAACTTTGTATAATTTGCAGGAGAATTCCTGAATACAGGTAAACATTTTCTTGTATATTATAACACAGATACAAAGATAATGGAAAATAAATTAAAAAAAGAATGGACCTGTACAGGCGAACCGATTCGCCCATTAATTTTGTATTAAAATATTTTCTTTAGCTTCGCCAAGGCGGATACACATTTTGGGTACACTAAGATGCCCATTTTACACCACAGATTAGAGGGTATTTAAACAAAAACAATTGGATTTCAGGTGATTAACTAGATTATCATATTTTGCTTTCATGGTTTGTGTTAATTGAATTTCCTTGAGGAGGGGTTGTTATAAAACCCAAAAAAAAAAACACAAAATGAAACCAATTTTGTTAAATTGAAAAAGTTGCCAACACTTTGCAGAAATTGTTCAATTATTACAGTGGCAATTTTTCACTTGATATGATAGAGATAGAGAGGGAAATGGATAATAGAAAAATTATGTTTGACCTTAAAGCAACATTTGTGTGCATGTTTCTAGTTGTTGGTGTTTTATGTTGCCCTGCACAACCCCACTAAATGTTGTTGTTGTTATTGTTTTTGGTTCACCATTTCCAACAACTTGACAGCTGTCAGTTTGTTTGCTGCTGCTGTCAAAGAAGCATTTTTTTGGCCACCAGGTGGCAGCACCAGCAGCAGCACATCAAATAAACTCATTTAACTCAGTCAACTCTCTTTCTCTGTCTGTTTCTTTCTCTCTCTCTCTATGTCTGTCTGTCTCTGTCTCTACTATATTGCTGTCTAATGTCTGCTGTCTATCTTAGCTGTTCTGCTGTCCTGTCTATTGTCTTTGGATTGACAGTTATTTGATTTTTACACCCCAGATCAGGGCAACATCCCTTACTAAACGATGGGGTCGTATCTTTTTATTTTACAATTTTTTTTTATTGATTATTATATAGATTTAATATAAAAACTTTAAGATCTTCTCTTCTATTTTCTGCTGCCTTTTCTTTATTTTTCATTTTGCCTTGTCAAAGGGTTAAGCATTAAAATTTCGACAGTTAGGGCAGCACTCTCTCAAGTTTTGTTAGTGTGGGCCTGTTTTAGCCACTTGAGTTTGAGTGGCTGCCTGCCTCTGCGTCTGCCTCTGGCTCTGACTTCCCTCTATTTCTTTAGCGTCTCTTTGCCATTCACCTTAGCTTAAGCATTTGTGACACTTGCCTCTTGTCAAGCCAGCGCATTATGACAGGCCCCAAAAAAGTAGAAAAAAAGTGTGACGAACATTATGAAACCCAGTTGACAGACTTTGATGTCGACAAGTTTTTGGCCCAATGGCCCCCATGAACCTAAATATTAAACGCAAATTGAAGTGCTTCATACATATACATACATACATACATACATTCACGTACATATGTATGTATGCTCTATGGGATAATTTATATTTTAAACATGCCACATCGAATGGTTTTTAGTTGTCCCTTGGGGGGAAGAGGCTGGCAGCACACTTTGGTTCATCATTTGTGGGTCATCAAATGGCACTCAATGATCTAGTTAAACACACACTGGAAGCACGCATTAGGGGTACCTGAATTTAAAATTACATTGAGGGCATTTTTTGCAAACTAAATTACTTTGTGTCATTTAAATGACTTCATGGTGAGGGACTCAATCTAAATATGGAATTGCATTTTCAACCATATTGCATTTGTGTGGCTGCATATTGTGTGGCATGCTGCAAATTATTTGCCTTGGCAACGCAAAATAACAAATTCAAGAAAGCGACAGCGAGAATGCAACGGAATTTCCAACAACTTAATAATGGCCAACAATTTTTCCTCTTTTCCCAAAAAGACAGTGGAACAAAATATAAATGAAACACCATAAATAAAAAAAAAAACAAGTAGAAAATTTCATATACTTTCTATATTCTACTTATTTTTATCCTTGTGGTTTTCGTTCAAACACACAATCATATTATTTGTGGTAATGCAAGTTTATGACAATGGGCCTCACTGTGGTAGCTTAGTGAATCGAAAAAGACGACGCCATTTTGTGTGCAGCGTTGCGTGTACCGGAAACGGAAATGCGCACATAATTCTGTTAGAAAACATGCAACAAAATGGTGAACGGGCTACGCATACCACACCCTCAAGCATGAAAGCCAACAGCGAACTTTAATTAAATGATATTAAATGCGATTATACTACTGCAAGAAAACATCGAGAGAAAAATCAGTACTATAGAAAAAAATACTCAGATTGCCATGGGAAACTAAGTAGGATTACCAGCACAAGGAGCCAAAAGGTAAAGGTAAAGGGGCTAATACAATAAGAAAATTAACTCTGACCTCCTCAATAGAGCATGGTTGTGCATGAGTATGTTTATTTGTGTGGCTCCACTGTGGTTGCCTGCCCTTAACCCTTTGATGGCAATGCGGCACTGGTCTGCCAGTTGGACCGTACAATCAGGTTGCTCCTTACCTGGCTAACCCTTTTGTCTATGCTCAATCGAGTTGCTAGGAGAATCACCACTACCATTACCATCGCTACTACCATAACCAACAACAAATTACGTTAAAAATAAACTAATCTCAAACCACAAACTAGCAGGCAGGCAGGCAGCCAGGTAGGTAGATAGAGGCCAGGCAACTTCCTGTCCTGAAAGAAATCTACTATAATAAAACCGAAATAAAATGTTTACCATGGCATTGAACAAAAATTGTATACACTTTGAAAAAAAGAGAGAGAGAGACAGAGAGTATAGATTTTTGGAATAAGTTCGTACTCAAAAAAAAAAAGATTTAAATTCATCTCTAGCAAGTGGAAAATCCTCTGTCCTGCATATTGGGAAAACTCCAAAGCGATCGAAAGGAATGACAAATCCTTTTGTATCTAAATCAAATTTAAAAAAAAATTTACTTTACAGAAATTTAACAATTATTTTTGCTATTCACAAAGTAATATTTAGAGATTCATTAACAATATAATATTGAATAATATTAAACAATTGGTTCTAGAAAGTTTGAAAAAAAAATGCTCATATTTTCAGTTAACTAAGAAAAATTATGCAAAATGTTGTTCCATTCGGATACAAGTATAAAATTTTACAGTGTCTATAAACGTCAAGTTAGCGAAATTAGGCCAAACAATTTTTTTTGGTTGGCTTTTGGCATTCATGTGGTTTAATTGGATTGGCATAAACGTAAATTACAGTTAACATATTTGTGCACTTTTCTCATACTCACTACTTTCATAGTTTCTAATTATTGCCTTGTCAATTTCCTATCGAATTATAACCAAATAAAAAAAATTTAAAAAAAATCGATTCATAATATTCATTTGTTTTTAGTTGCCGTTTTATGATTACGCCGTTTTCTGAATTACGTCAGTGGCAGTTAGCAGCAGACATTAAGTTAAATGTTGTATTTCTGCAATCAATGAAAATAAATTAAATAAAACACTGATTGAACAGAAGAGAACAAAATTTTATGCAAATGCCCCCAACTGCGACAAATGGTATACCTGTCTACATATATCTGTATATATATATTTATATATATATAGATATTCATGTACATATACATATATACAATATATATACTTGTAGTATATAAAAACCCATTTGACCGGTTTGCAAATGCAGGTAAAAACAACAAACAGACAGAGAGACAGCAGCAAACATCAATAAAATTTGTATCCAAATCATTTATACAATATGTCTAGAGTATATGTACATACATACATATATATACAATATAAAGTCTGAGCACTGACAAATTATAAATTTTAAATGGAACTTACCCGTCTTACCGCCCCTCTTCCTCTTCTATCCTCGCCTAAAGGCTGCAATATAGCTTGAACTGCTGAAATCCCATTAAAAAGCTGCAAAGAGAGATAGAGAGAGAATGATTGTTATTATTGTAGATTGAGAAATTTGTAGTCATCAAAATTTGTTAGCTCATCTAATCTACTCTGCAGGATATTCACAAGACCGTGACAGATGACAAGCGGCAATCTCCATTTCTATACGTATACATGATTAATTTGTATATAACGTGCAAATATTTTCCCTGCCAATTTTCTCAATAAACGCAATTTATTTCAACATACAACAACTATGTACAAATAGCAACAATAACAACAGTAACAACAACAAGGCTAATTTTCAAGTCCTTACTTTCGACTCCTGATCCCCAGACTACAGACTTCAGACTCCCTTGCCTGGCTTCAGGGCCATCAATCATACGCCATGTGAGCACCAAACGCGCGCAAAAAGAAAAAAGCAACGCAAAAAGCAATCTAAGATAATTATAACACGAATTGAAGATACCCTATACAATACACTAACACACACTCTCACGTAATAGATTTGTTTGCATCGTTTAGAAAAGTTTCGAATATGTTTCACTTGTTTTTTTTAATTTTCAATCAAATACATTTAGCGATATACCCTTTTTTTAGTTTTTGCTATGGTTACAGGGTATCCACAAATGGAATTATAGTTGTTGTTATTGTGGGGGTGGATATCAAACCCAAAACAACACACAGCACACAACAAACGCCCACAGCCCCAAGTTAGAGTCAGGGCAAGACCAAAGAGCCATAGAGCCAGAGTCATACAAATTGCATGGCAATTGGCAGCAGCAGCAGCCAGCCAAAACCAAAGTTGTTCATTGCTTGTGGCCAAATTAACGTAAAGCCATTTAGTATACCTCTTGTCCACCTTTAATACAAATTTTAAGAATAATATTCACGAGAATTTCTTGAAATTGTTATCGACTTTAACAATACATTAAGAAAGTGAAATGCATTTAGAATCGATTGTTTTATTTATTTTTTTTTTTTTTGGTTTAACCAAATCGAATGAATTTTCTTAGGATTGTTAAACCTTATTATTTGATTTTCCCTTTTTCATCGTTATGCAAATTAAGAACTCAATAGCGAAACTAAATAAAGAAACTGATATTTGAATAGGATTGAATAGCCTCTACATTTTTCTACTTAATTCATCACACGTATTCATATTTTCTTTAGTCTTTGCATTGAAATGATGTATGCTTTAATTAGTATTTGCCTATTCATATTCAGTGTTTCGGATACTATTCATTCGTGTCACCTAAATGGAAATTATGTAGGTATAATTTGTTATTTATGTAATTTAAAAAATTTGGAATAAACATTGAAAATTATCTACCAGTTTAGTGTCTAACACATAAAACTAGTTTGTCTGGTAAATGTGTAAAATTCTGCTCTAAAAGCTATTTCAGTTTATTCCATTTTGGTATTACGATCTGAAATTTTGTAATAATCTTCTAGAATTTTCAATCTTCTAGTGTCAAATTAATCAACATTGCTGTTCTGGACATTGTATACCATACATCGATTTGTGTGCTCCACAATTTGATCCAGGTTTCAATATTAAACAAGTTAAATCGAATGATATATGTCAGCCAAATGAAGGTTATGTAAGGCTAATTTTCTGTTAACAGTATAGAAAATGTAAGACTAATCTCTGCTATAATTATCTACCTTATAGTGTCAAACTCATAGTGATTGTTGTTCTGGAAAATGTATGACATACTTGAATAAATGCGCTGATAAAGCTCCTTATAAAAACAAATATTAAATTGGCAAAAAGGATAAAGTAGAAGGATAAAGCAACCATTAGTCAATGGTAATTCCTAACCAAAAGCTCCAAGGCAAGGCTCCCTGACAATGGCTAAATAGTTTTTTTTAATTTATTTTAGATTTACTATCTAGCCGAATAAAATCTGCTTCCGGATTAACCAGTTACTTTCAAAAATAATTAAATCTTTTTTTTTCGTCTAACTCACACCTGTTTATTTGTGATGGAACAATATTTTATTTTTATATTTCTTACAGGGTATGTTAAAATCGTCACCTTTGTGAAATGTTTTTATTTTTTGTCTGTTGTAATCATTGTTATTTCTTGTTGTTGTCTTTGACACCAAACAACTTTATAAAACAGATCTCACCTCGTTTACCTATCTCTTTTTACCTGCTCCTCTCTCTGTCTCTGTCTCTTTTTCTGTCTTTCTATCTTATTGTCGTGAGGTTTGCGTGCTCTTTTTGACTTTTCATTTTCATTCGTTTTGCCACTCAAATCACTTAATTTTCATATGTTATGTAAATTTACTCAAGCGAAAATTGTCACATATTTAGTTGGTTAATTGAAAATTAACAACAATTTAAAAGAAGGAGATACAAAGCGAGCGTCAGAACTATAATTAAGCTCAATGACTGACCAAAAACGGGTTGGTGGTGTCGCCTCTAAACGATTTGGTAACATTTGATGCCTTTAATGGCTACTCGAGACACTCGAGTTGAGTCGAGACAAACCAAAACCAAAGCCAAAAACTGGCCTGACCATAAACAACAACAATAACTGGACAACAAATGATTTTTAATAACTTTGACACTCATTAAACTCAAATTACATGCACAGGCATTTGATTACGAAGTTTTGATTTTTTTTTTTTTTGCATCTTTAGCTTCAAGTTTTAAGCGGCTTATGTTTCATCATCATCATCGTCATTATCAACTGCTGCATCATCACCATCATCGTCTTTACCATTTGTATATATATATAGTAAGACATATGTATGAGAGAAAAACTGTTAATTTATGGGAAGAAGTTCAAACAATTCCACTTAGCCTAATCATTTGAAATTCCTAGAAGATTTACTCCCATTTCCACAAAATGGCATTTAAACAATTTCTCTTCAAAAAATCATAAAAAGAAGTACACTAAGCTAATCAAATCAAATGCCTAATTAGTTTTTAATTAGTTCAAAGTCTTGGAGCTCAATGAACTGTTTACATACAAAAAAAAAAATTCAATCGGAAAATTCAAAAAAAAAAAACAAAAAAAAAACAACAGCAACAAAAATAAACAGTTTAAATGTAATAAACGGAATTGAGAATACCCTATAAAAAAAAGAGAAAATTCATTATCAGAATTTAAAGGCAATTCATCTTACGAAAATTAAATTCTTTTCTTTAATTTAATTAAAAAAAATAATTTGTTGTTAATAATTAATTTGTTTAGCTTCCAAATAAGAGTCAACACTTAAAAGAGTATACTTATATATTATTAATATTCTGCTTAATTTAAATAATCATAAATCGAAAAAAGTTTAATTCTTAGACTAAACTTTTCTAATCTTTGAGTTTTTATTTAAATTGCTATTGTAATGAGCCATTAATACATATAAATATGATTTCGGGCCCCCTTTGCCTACATATTCCATATACTAGAGATTCATTGATGACTATAGGGTATTAAAGAGAAAAAAAAAACTCATTAAATAAGAGTGAAGTTCTCACCACCTTCAATTCTCACCAACTGTCAGCGGTCTGTGGTCTGCAGGTTAGGTGGCCTGATGGATGGAGCACAGGGGGGAAAAATGAAAGATTAAGACGCAGTCAAATTAATTACGCGTTTCATTGTTTTTGCTATTTCAGGCTTTCTGTGTCTTTATCTCTCACCGAGAGCCATTTAAAAGCATTTTTACCTGGAAGGGCAAGACGTGCTTTTGATGTCTTTTTGTGTTGTGTTGTTACCTTCTTTTTGCATTTGCATTTGCCATAACCCTGAACTTGACATTTATGAACTAAACTAAACTGTCTCCTTGTTTGGTTTTTAGTTTTTTTTTTTTCTATTCGTTTCGTTTTGTGTTGCTTGATTTAGTCGTGTCGCGACCATGTGCTAAGTTCTTTTTAATTACCCCACTCTGGAGGTGCTATACAAAGTAGCAAACTTTGCCGGGGTCTCATCGGTCGTTCGGTCGGTCGGTGGGTCGGACAGTCTGTGTCAGTCACTGGCGTTTCTGTCTTTGTTCGTCGTTTCTTGGTTTGTGCCAGGTCGTAAAAATTCATTTAATGACTCTCAACTCTTGGATTTTGGAACGTGCCTGTGGCAGGGAAATAGAAATGCAATCATCATTGTTTGCACTTCAATAAGAAACTATTTCATTTCTTTTTTTTTTTTTTATTTTGTACTATTTTTATGGTAGGAGCTCACAAGTGGCTGTTGGTAGCTCAAACTCAGACAGTCTATTCAGGCATAAACCTCAAAAGTAACATTTCTATTGGTTGCACATAAATTTTACAAAATGCATTCGCCATGTGAGAGCTAAAAGCCATAGAAGCTGATAGTCTTAGTAGTTAAATCGAAGGAAACAAATGAAAATAAACTTAAAGGCAAAGTTTATTGTATGTATATATATGTATGTATATACATATATGTATATCTGAAGCTCTAAATTTATTGAAAACTATGTACTTGTTAACTGATAAAAAATGCCATATTAATTCAGTTTGTGGTCTCATTAAATTTTTTGTATTTAACACACATTTAAGTTGAAAAACAATATTTTCTTTTACAATCACTTTAAAAAAAATCACACTAAAAAAAATTGAGAGATTATGAATTAACTAAAAGAGATCCTCTTGTTAGAAAGTAAAGTATTAGACTAAAACAGATCCTCTTAATGTTGTTAGAAAATGTACTATTAGAAATTAGATGTGAGCATATACAAATTTTATATTGTTAATAGGCTAAATGACCTTATTTGATCCCGGAAAATAAATATTAAATATCCCGCTTTGGATCACAGTAAAAATAGGCTCTGTCATAAAACATTTTTCATTTTAGAGTTTTACAAGAAAGTGCTTGTTAGTAAAAAACTTCAATTTGAATAAATTTTTTAACATGTTCTTAATATGTGGGAGTGCACACAGGTGTATAAATTGCTACCGTAACTATTTTTATACCCTGTACCCATAAGGTAAAAGGCAAGCAGTGGATGCTAAGAGAATTTTTTTGTAAATTGATGGCGATTTTGATTGTTTTTGACTTTATAGAGTAATTTTACTTGGTACAGGGTATACTCAATGTCGGCAGGGACGACTTGCTTGCTTCATTTTTATTACCCCAGGTAAATGATTGTGTGTAAGTGTGTGTTGCTTCTGTATCACATCGTTTTGCACTCATCATTAAACAACGGGAGATGTAGAGACACAGAGAGAGAGAGAAAGGTGAAAAAACAATTTCTCTTGGCTACGGCTACAAATTGTCAACTATTATAATCAATGCCACCAAGTTTTCCATTAAAATCAACTGATAAATGATTGTAAATGCAAAAAGAACCGTTGAAAGACTCCACTTGGGCATAAATCTTGATATCGGGGACATTATTAACGTCAATTAATTCTAACTGTTCAAGTTAAAGACTCAAAGGCTATACATTAAACAGTAGCTGCTATAGCTAAAAAGGGGCGGGGATTGAATTGTCGAGGGCGGAGACTTGAAATCACATCGAGCGAGAGTGATGGATGGATGGATGGATAGATGGATGAATAGATAGACAGACGACTAAAGTGAAGAAGAGAAAGAAGAGACCCTCAACTGTTGCAATTCTCTGTTCTTTGTGGGCTTTGGTTTTGCCTTGCTTTGGGTTACGGTTGGCTACATTGATTGTCAACCTGTTTGTGGCTTCTTCCTCGAGTGTATTAAGTGTTGTTGTTGTTGTTATTGCTGTTGTTTCGCTTGTTGCTGCCTCACGATTTTCAAAGCCGATTATTATCAAGCCTCACGTGAGTGCATGCTTTGTTTTTGTTGTTGCTGTTGTTGCAGTTGCTTTTCATTTTTACAGTTGCCTCTTCATGTTGCTAAGGAGGCATAGAGGATTTGCGGGGGGAGGTTTGAAAAAACTGCTTTGAACTTGAAAATTTCCCACGTGACGCCGCTTTAAACAGCAAAAGAGAATCAATTCTTTGGCTTTTCCTTCACTTTTCTGTCTCCTTCTTCTCCGTATTTTTCGTTTCGTTTATATGGTTTGTTTGTTCGTGCCACATGTGCACCTTTTTGCACCCGTTAACAGAAAATGTCCCCCCTCATAGTGCACCTCACCTCACCTGTTCTTATAGCCTTTAAACTGCTGCTGCACTTTGCATATCATTGTCAACGTGCTTTTGCTTCTTCTTATTTCTTTCTATTTTACTGCTAACGGTTCATTCTTCTTCTTTTGTTGGCAAGAACAAAGTGTCGATTCCAGATAGTAACCATTTAATTGGTTGGTTTTTTCGTGAACATGGTCCATATCATCATCAATATAAATATATTTTCTCTTTGCATGGGGCAAATTGTAATTGCCATTTAATGTTGGCAATTTATTCTTAGCCAACACGACACAGAATACTATAACCATTATTTTAACCTAGGGAGATATGTGATATGCACCTTTTATGCCAATTTACTTTTAAGTCCACTTTACTCCATGAAATTGTTATGTGAAAATATATATTTTTTACCCATAAAAATTTTTTGAATGAACTGAAATGATGTCAGATGTGACAGAGAACTTTCCCAAGCAGACAAAGTGAAATGCATAATGAGCATTATTTGCTTGCCTCTTGGCGAAACGACACCTGGATGATAGAGAGAGAGAGAGAGAATGGGTGAAATTTGAGATATGTGCACAGTAATTAAATGCAAAACTTAAAGCGCATCAGCAGCCTCACAGCAACACCAACAGCAACAACAACAACAACAACAGATAACGATTCAAGATAATGCATAATTGTTGAAGACAAAAGGAAATGGTTGCAACAACAGCAACAAATGCAACTTAGAAGAGCTATGTAGAAATATGAAAAGAAAAGAAAAAAGAAATTCTTGTTCTTCTTCTATATGAGCCATTGAGGCATGCTCTTCTTCTTTAGTTGCATTTACTTCTACTTCTATCTCTACAGTAAAACGGCGTTCAAATTAATGGCCAAGTTTCACATGGGAAGAGAATCAGCCAACAGCTAGCAGAAAGCAGCAACATCTAGTTGCATGCAGCAAGTAGACAATTGCCAATGGAAATTGTTGACGACTCTTGGCACACTCTCATATGTATTTGTGTGTGTGTCTGTGAAAGCGGAATACAAGATACAAGTAGCTAGATACAAACTAGAACAAGCAAAATAAAAACTACTTATTGTAGTGCTACCAAGCATTGTAGATACTCTTTGCAAAAGTTTCTACTCACAGCATTGATATGCCAAAACATGAGAGTATCATGCTGTATGTGAATGAATGAATGACTGACTGATGGACTGACAAACTGACTGGGTGACTGCCTGCCTGACTAGTTAAGCAACTGTGACGCTTCTTCACTCAACTTGAAATAGATAAAAGGAAATTGAACTAGGCAAAAAAACAGAAGTTGCCACTGACAATTTAAACATTGTTGTTGCTGTTGTTATTAGATGCTCTGTGGAATGTAGAAAAACAAAATTCAATCAGTATTGGGCAACAACAAAACAAAGACATGCCCAAAGATATATATATGTACATATAGACATAAAGATAAAAGAAATGTTGCTCCTCTATACACACATATGCTACTAAAAGTTACGACCAGAAAAAGTTTTCGGTCAAATGCCCCAGCGCCTATTTGTAGGCTATGCTTTTCTTTTCTTCGTTTTTTATACCCTTGCAAAAAGGGTATATTAATTTCGGTCAGAAGTTTGCAACGCATAGAAGGAAGCATCTCCGACTATATAAAGTATATATATTCTTGATCAGCAAGATGAGCTGAGTTGATATAGCCTTGTCCGTCTGTCCGTCCGTCCGTCCGTCCGTCTGTCCGTCCGTCTGTCCGTCTGTCTGGATCAACGCAATCTCCTCCGAGACCCTTAGAGCTACAGAGCTGAAATTTTGCACCTGGGCTTCTTTTTGCTGCAGGCATTGTATATCTCGGAATCATCCCGATCGGATGACTATATCATATAGCTGCCATAGGAACGATCGGTCAGGAATAAGGTTTAACATCAATAACTCTGTTGTTTTTCAATCGAATGTCACTAAATTTGGTATTTATAAGTTTTATATAATCCTCAACACATATACCAAATTTCATCAGAATCGGTCGACTATATCATACAGCTCCCATAGGAACGATCAGTCAAAAATTTAGTTTTTGATCAATAACTTCGATGTTTTTGAAGCAATCGTCACGAAATTTGTTATTTGACAATTTTATATAAAAAGAAATATATCTTTTAAGTTTTATCAGAATCGGTCGACTATATGCTATAGCTGTCATAGGAACAATCGGGGAAAAAAAAATTTGTTTTTTTTTTTATGACACGGACATCAAATTTATATTTGATGGGTTTTATATACTTCCTTATGATTCCGGCAAATTATATATAAATCAAAAAGATAGTTTGCAAGGGTATACGAACTTCGGCACGGCCGAAGTTAGCCCATCCTTCTAGTTTTTTTTTTGCTTTTATTTTATTTTGTTTGCCCTTAGCAAACTGTAAATATGAGCTAAAAACAGAAACTTTATTTGGGTTAGTGATTGTTTAAAAATGTATGAGAAAAGCAAAAAGCAAGTTGCATGCAAAAAAAGCTGACACACTTCCCAAAAGGCCAGGAGAAACAGGAGTTAGTAAAATGACAGAGAGGGGTAAGAGTGAGGAGTTAACTACTATAGAACGATGTGGGAGAGTTATGCTTAAGTTTTGCGCCTTTTAATTGCCGACCTGTTCGACCAAGCAACCAATAAACTTTGTCAGGTAATTTATTATTTATGACCTAAGACGACGACTCACTAACTACTTATTCATATTGCAATATACATATATAAATATATATGGATATATATGTATGTATACATATACATACATATGTATATTTATATATACTGGTATCTTGTAGGTAGATAGGTAAAGTATTTAAAATTGACCACCCACTCAAAAGCTGCCAAGACAGAGATAGAGACTGAGACAGAAACTCGACCAGGTTTTGCTTGAGACTTTCTCGGAACGGAAATGATTGGTCACTGAGTGGGCGAAAGTAGTGCAAAATCTTATAGCTTACTTTGATTGCTTTACTTACCATTCACAACCAGAGATAATAAAAGCCAATCTCTGTTATTGTCATTGCAAGTGAATTGCATTTTGATTAGTAAAACATTAATATTAATTTGTAAAGTATTAGCATGTGACAAGGAGAGTTAGCAGAGGAAGAGCGAAAGTTGAATGTTAGAGATTTACAAGTTTGCCCTGGGTAACAAGCTTCATTCATCCATCTTTGTAATACACAGTATATATTCTACTAATATATGCACCCTCGATATTGGTATTGCATTTGGTATTAGCCACATTGATATTAGCAACAGCAACATAAGCAAAGCAGTAGCAATTGTAGCATCTGTGTCCATGTCAAGACAAAAGACAACGTTACGCACACAGACAAACACACAGAGAGAACACTAGAAATCACATCAGGTTGTTGCAGGTGCTGCAGAAATTGGTGCAACATTGCGGTAAAAAGCAATAAAGTGGCAGGTCTTTGCTTGGGGCATGCAAAGTGCTTGCAACTGATGTTCATCTTCTTATTTGAGAGTGAGCTCTCAATGAGTGTGTGTGCTGTTGTTGTTGCCTTAATTAATTTTGATTGCAGCAGTGCCGCACTTGAAGCGGAAATGTTCATCACATAGAGGCCTTTGCCTCTTGGCCAGGCTAATTAATTGAATTAAATGAAAGGCCTCTCTGCATACTCTACCCTCTGCCATTAGAAGCCATTAGACATTTTTGTTGCCATTGCTGGCGATGCCTCTGCCGTTGCTTCCGCTGTTGCTGTTGTTGCTATTATGTAAATGAGCCTTGTCTAAACTCCATCTTAATGCCCACAAATCACAGACTCAAACTCCAATAAGAAGCAAAAGAAGAAGAAAAGTATTAAACGATCTCCATCAACCTCCTAATAGAATTATTAAATCGATTTGATGGGGTAATTGCCAGACTCTGAAATGATCACGATTTGATTAGGGATTTACTTTTTTTCTTTTTTCTTTTATTTTTCTTTTTTTGGTCGTAAACTAGGCATCATTCATTTTCATTTCCCAGCTTGTCCTCTTGCTGCCAATTCACATAACAATTTTTTCTTTTTTTCTTTTCTATGCTTATTTATGGCCATAAGACGCAATTGAAATGCCGCCTTTAAGCCCAGACTTGCAAACAATATTGTTGACAACAAGGAACGACGCCTGACGACAGCGACAACGACATAACGACATAACAACAGCAAAAACAACGACTACAACGATGGATACGCATAATTCATATTCATTTCTGTATACCATATTGCTCTCTGCACAGTGGATCCAATTCACGAAACATCAATGCGAAACGAATATTGATATATGTATGTAATGCCCATTGTAAGGCATGACCGAAAAATGATTAGTGTTGCACTAGCTTCTCATCGTCTATGTGTGTGTGTGTGTTTGTGTTTGTGTGTGTGTGTGGTGTGTGTGTGTGTGGTGTGTGTGTGGTGTGTGTGTGTGTGTGTGTATATGAGTGTTTTGTCTGCGCCTAGCCTTCTCTTTCATCATCAGAGTGCAAAATTTATTGGCAACCAAACACCAGTCAAATAGTCAAACTGAATAATCACGTACTTAAAACAAAGTGGCGAATAAGAGATACCCTGAAAACAATATTCATGGCAAGTACAATAGGATTCCAGTTATTTATATTGATTTTGGCCAGTATTAAACAATCCATATAATCGGATAGACATAAAAAATTGTATATTTTAAGAAACAAAACTTTAATAACAACATACAAATCAATTAACCTTAATCAACTTTGATTTAGTAATTCAACTTTAAAATACATTTTTTTTTAAATTCGGATAATTGTAAATCTACTTTATCACATCGATTTCATTATTAATTAAAATAAATTATTTAAATTAATTTAAATAATCTTGCGCTTTATAAGCCATTTATTTTTTATTAACCTTTCCTGTTACGAAATATTATCACAAAAAAAATTGAGGTTAAATGATTTGATAGTTATTACAGATTTTGGTATTCAAATAAATAAACTGAGCAGATTGATCTCAAACAAGAATATCCACAATTACAAATGTCTTCTCATATGTAACTCTATGTTATCAATCTTAATATACCCATTTATCTTTTAGGTTAAAGGGTATAAAAACACCTTCGCCATTGCCATCATCTGAATGGAATTTCTGGTTTTTTATTTGGAGGCTTCGTGTCGAAGTCTTTTTGCTTGGTTTTTTTTTTTTCTTTTTTTTGGCCAAAATGGTCTCTCATTTATTTGCCTATTATTTAACCATTTCAGCAAGAGTACCAGACCAATTGGAGTGGGTAACAGGAGTGGGAGTGAGTGCAGAAGGAGAAGGTTGTAACCTTCTTTCTTTGGCTGGGTAAAGGCTTACTTATAATTTAATTAGCTTTGTCTTTGTGGCGGCTTCTCCTGGCTGTTCCTGCTCGTTAATTATATAACATCTAGGAGATGGAAATGGAGATGGAGAAGGAGAGACATGGTAGGAGTTTATTGTAAAGTAGTGGTCACACAGCAGGTGATTTCCCAGCCAGGTTCACTTTAGCCGGGTTAATTGTGTGCCATTTAAAGTCACGAATTAAATTCAAAATTCAAATAGCTAAAAAGAAAAGGAGCCTTTCTAGCAGGAAATCCGTTAAATTAATTTGGGGTCAAACGAAACGTATTCGAATGACCCAGTAAACAATATATAAATAAATATATATATATATGTATATATATATGTGAGTAGTAAATTTCACAGAAACTATTTCGCACCTATGTCACGTCAAATGTTTATGCAAATCATTGAGACTGAGACCCGACCCCACACACAAAACTCAATTTAGACGCTGCGAAATGCAAAACAAGACTTGTCTTTTATTTTGTTTATTTTATTTTCGGCTTAAACGTGAGAGACAACAAAAGAGCCAAAAAGCGAAATGACCTTGTCAAATTAGTGCCAAAAGAAAAAAAAAATAATAATAATGGAATCCAAAACATACTGACATATTTCGATTCACAAAAGATAACTTAAATGAATCGTTTAATAAAGCACAACAAATGATTCGAATGAGTAAAAGTGAACTTATTTATTTATAGAGTATCTTTTGCTTTTTTGCATCACAATAAAGAATTTCATTCGTTTATTTCAAGATTTATTGAAATTAAGCAATACCAATTATTTAATAATAGTTTGCAACTGGTTTTTTGAATCATTCATTAGAGAGGGGAATTTTAATTTGAATATTTATTATCTATTAAGTTAGTTATGTTCACATAAAATCTGTTGAAATTATATCGGAAATGCCAGAAATACAAAATCGGGTTATAAATTTTCTCCAAGAATCTAATAAAAAATTCAGCATTTTTTTTGTCGGCTCAAGCAGAGAGTGATATATTAAAGGGGAAGTGAACTGAATAAATTATATTAAATTAAACTAAATGAAAGTTTTGATGAGAATATTCACAAACTTTAAGAATTTGCATATAAGAACTTGAACTTTGAAATGAGATTTGAGAGCAGTTTTTAAGGGTATTTTTGTGGGATACCAAAGTGAAATCTGAATGGATTTTAAAACCTGAGTTCATTCGAGTTCCCATTTTTGACTGATCTTTTATTCGTAAGAATTTTTTAATTATATACACCTTTTCGGTCATTTATTTGCGTTCTGGGTAACATGACAGGTCAAAACGATTACATTTTAACAAAATTTTAAAATGAAATTTCTTTTCTTTTCTTTTTTGTAGTCAAATCAGTGTAAATTCCATAAATAAAATTATTATTTCTATTGATTCAAAATTTATCTAGATTACATTATATCACGAATGACTCTGTGAAAGAAAATAGTATCGAAGCTAAATCTTTATTGTAAAAAATTTTGCTAATTTCAAATGAGAAGATTAAATCATTTATGGAAACCAAAGTGTTTCCATGTTCACACAAGATGAATATTTTAAATTAAATGTGTATAATTTCAAATAAGATTTTGTTATTTTATCGTGTAATTAAAAGTAATTGTCACTTATATGTTAAATATTACAATAATCTCCTACCATAAATCAGTGTGCAAACTCTATGAAATATTTGTAACTTTTAAGTAACAATCCCACACCATGCGCGTAACCTCCCTCTCCTCCCCACGTTAATTGTCGACACTTAAGGCACATGCCAAAACACACACACAAACACATACAGACGTACATACACACCCATGTACCAACAATGGTCTTTCACCTACTTAACTACAAACATTTTGGTCACTTTTAAAACCCATTTGGACCCTTGTTTAACTTGTAGATCAAGCCCAGCGAAGCGTAAACTGTACATTCACGTCATTGTCTATTTGTCTCTAAGTCTTTGACTGGCTAACTGACTGACTAACTGTCTGTCCGTTTGTCCGACTTTAACTAGCGGCAGCTCTTTCCCAAGTGGCAATGCTAATTTTAAGATACAAATCAATGCAGATGAATGCTAGCTCTTGGTGGTCTGTTTACCTGTCATGTTAACAAGCTTCTTCTTAGTTCTAGCTTCTTCTTCGAACTATTGGAATGGTGCTAATTGAACTCAACTGGGAGACACCGTGACACGTGTCTGACCTTTGCCTGCTGTGACCTCTGTTATTCCCCTACTTGCCCCTACATACCCCTTTTGTCCATCAATTATGTTATTATGATAAATGTAGAGCAGAATTTTGTTAAGTTGTTTAATTGTATAGACATCATCATTATCATCATAATTTCAAACGCCTTTTTCCCTCTCCCTGATGGTCAGTGAAAGTTTCCAATTTGTAGTTAATCGACGATTTTTTTTTTTTATTATTATTTTTTTCTGTTCTTTAATGAAAATGTTTTTGCCACATTTCTTTCATAAGCGAGAAATTTGTTGCATGTTGCGGGAATATTAGGAACAGGAAATGTTATTTTTCGGTTAAGAAAGTGTTTTTTACTCATTTCGGGCAAAAGCCATGACAAACAATAGACAATGGCGGCAAAAGGTTCATTCACATTGGAGACATAATGACCACATTTGTATATATGTATGTACATATATATAGTCATAAACAAATTGGCTATAACAAAGTGCCGTCTCATGTTTCATAGAACTAAACAAATATTATTTGTATCTGGCGAAAATTTTGCAAACAAAGGCATAAAAATATAATATATTGTTTTGTTAATTTTTTCCCTTTTTTTGAGGTATTCTAAATAAATGAGGCTCAATTATAAGAGGAGACGCATAAATTTTGTTAGTTTGTTTGTTTATTTGTTCGTTCAACTTGCCATGAAATTGATGAAAAATGGCCATTTAATTACCTGTAAAGAAACAAGAAAAACAAAATAATACAACGATTAGTCTTACAGTTTGTGGGGCAACAGCAAAAATGAGAAAATGTAACTACTCAATGTAATGAGCGCAAAAACAGAAAAGATTGTTAATTTGGTAAACCCAACCCAAAAGTGAATACTAAAGATGAGTTAGCACTGTAAATAAAGATAAACCGGAACATATAACTTTGGCGTAATGATATCTATATACTCTATAAGTTCATTAACTTTTTTGTCTATATATAAAATTGACAATATTCTTAATCTTTTTTAACTTGAAATCAATGAGTGCCATTGATTTATCAGTATATGGTGTTTATGTTTATAGTCTGTCAGTAAATAGTGTTCTTATAAAAGGAAAGATAGGAAATAAATGATCGATATATGAGTTAAATTAATTTTAAAATTGCCTTTTCGGTTTATAAGAAAAATCAAATTTGTGTTCTCAATATAAATCATTTTAATTGTTTAAATACTTTATTTATATTTAGATTTAAATAACAATTACAGTTTTTACTTTAGGTCTAAAAAAGTTAATTATTAAATGGTCTCTAAACATTTATGTACCCATTTACACTATGCTAAGACAGAGTACAAAAACAAGCCGAAAATATGACTTGCAAAATTCCATAAAAATAGATACAAAAAAATAATCGATGATTAATTGGATTTTCATATAAAAATAAGCAGTCCCCGAAATCATTTTGATTAACATTAAACAGGAAAATTTCTTGGAAAAAAAGTTGATATTAAACGAGAAAATTTTCCCATATCTAATTGTTACTTAACTTTGATTTGAGCAAATCTTAAGCCGATTTAAGTTGGGTAACTTCATTTCGGGAATCAGATGTTGAAATTTTCTTGTCTTGGCCAGGTTGAAGCTTACCCGTGTGCATGATTCACATTCATTAAGTACTTTAAGTTAAGTTAACAATTTTAAATTACATTTTCCTTTTTTTTTCCGTCATCTCTCTAAAGTCTAAAGCCTTCCCAATCCATTAGCCATCTAGAATAGTAGAAAAACTCGTCGCGGCACGTACAACAAACAGTCCGAGTGAGGCTATGTAGGAGCATAGGCAAACACCTTTTGAGTTGCAATGGTTAGAACCCAATCCAGTCCAGCACCGCCAGGCAGTCAGCCAGTCAAGCAGTCAAGCTAAGAGGCAAGCATCATCCACCCACAAATCCAGACGCATTTTTCGTTTTTTTTGTTGTTTTTTGTATTTTCACGACTCCATTCCCTCCAGCAGGCAACAGCAGCAGTGGCAGCAGCAACTCTAACTCCATGTGGTGACTCTGGAACCCATTGCTCCTCATGCATTTGCTTTTGTCTTGTTTGCATTCTACTCTTTTTTTTTCTGTTTCGTCTGTTTGGTTTTTCTTTTCTCTGCCTGCCGCATGCCGCACACTGCTGCTGGGCATGTTAATGACCCTTGTGTTGCCTAGGGATTTCACTGAGTGAGTGTGTGTGTAGCATATAGGCCTACACACACAGTTCTTGTCAAACTGTGGACCCCTTGCTGCCCTTTTTTTTCGCCTCGTTGACTGCCGCTTCGCGTCGCTTTCAATTTAGGCGTCTGCGCATAAAATTGCATCGTTTGCTTTGCTTTTTGCCAGGGAGACAACAGCAACAGCAGCAACATCTATCTACAACCAGCATCCACAGCAGCACCAGCATCATCCAAGTTTGTATCCCCTTGTTTTTTGCTAATTTATATAAATAATTCTTGTCGAGTTGTTTTTCTCTTACTTAACGTTGACTTTGATGTTCGTGTGAAAATAAATGCGCAAATGCAAAAAGATTATTATAACAAACTCCTCTCTTTCACTTTATAAATTTTTGTTTGGTTTGATTTGTTGTTTTGTAAGATCAATTTGAACAGCATTTGCAATTGGCGGAGACTTTATATGTCGACACTTCTTAAAGTGACTATATAAAGGCTGCTGGGGTCTGGTGGCTGGTGGCTTGTGGCATTGCGTGGGTGAAGCCGCATCAAAAAGCAAAAGCAAAGTGAGTTGTAAATGAACCCACACACACACATACACACACACACTCGCTCACTGTGGCTGAACTTTGAGCGAGTTTCCATGGCTTGAATTGAAGTCCAAGATTCGTTCACGCAGAGATTTCTTTCTGTATCCCGCAGATGGAAAGGAAACATTTTCAACAAGCCATGCAGCGTGTTAATTGGAAAATGCCTTGGTGGCTCTTACAATTAAAGTTGATTAATGTACAAACAAATTGTTTTATACCTTTTTACCTAGCACCTAAGTACATACATGCTGAATTTAATGTATTTGTGAGATACATTTAGCCTTTAAGCTAACAAACACCAATGTAACTTGGGCAATTGCTTTTTTTCTTCATCTCAAAAATGTTCGTAAAAATATCTAAGAGATGTTTCCATTAAAATATCTCTCATGCATTTTAATGAGTGGAAAACAATTATGCTTTAAGATAATTGTTAAATTACCCAGCAGTTGATTTCAGTTAAATGTGTGTATATATTATTGTAAAAAACATAAACTTATTTTATTTTAACTCATGAACCTTAAACTGCAATTAGTAAATCACCAATTGGTTTACTTATTATACAGAAATCTATAAAATACTTATAAGTTAAAGTTTCCTTAACTTAAATGTATTTATCTGTAAGATACTTTTAGCATTTTAAGTTACTTGGAGAAACTTTGCTTTCACACTTAGTAGACAGATGATCTCATTGCAGAATTTAACCTTTAAGCTTTTACACATATGCAACTTATGCATTTGGTTAAAACACTTCGTTTTAGTTGAGGCTTGTTTTATTTCTAGTAGCAAGCTTGGAAAAGCTCACCAATACATATTTCTCTACATGATTAGCACCTTCTCATACCTAGACATATATGTACATATATATATTTATGACAGCGAAATGAGATAACCTTGCAGTCACACAACATTTTTTTTTCTCTCTTTCTTTATTTCTTTTTTTTTATATACCTTTTTACCTATGCTGAAGCTACTCCGCCCCACATTTATGTTTTTTCTCATTTCACGCACATTACAGAATCATGGGTAAAAACCTTTTTTCCCCTTTTAAGCCTTAAGCTCGCTAGTCATATAATTATTTTTAACTCGTTTTTCTTTTTCTTCTCCTCTGATTTTTTTCTTTGCTTTGTAACAACATTCATCATTGGTGGTTGCATTTCGCCTTCACTTGAGGCAATCTTTTTTTTTATGGAAAATTGAAAACTTGAACCAAACGCATAAAACTATTTGTTGCTGTCAATTATAATTTACGCTTTGACATATATCTGGATTTTACATATGTACACATGTACAAACATACATACATATGTGTGCCATTTACAAATGGAAATGCATTCATTTGGAATTGATTGCAAATTCATCTTATCAACATAATTATGCAATTTTACTGAAAATTGAATTGAATTAAGTGCATTCACATTAACTATTTATGCTTTTATATTGGAAATTTATTTAATATTAGCTAAGTGGCGGCATTTTGTTTAACTGGCAATTTCAACAAATTATTTATGCATTTAATCTCTGGTTTACCTCGAAATAGAACCTCAATCCCTAAACAATATAAATCCATGATGATAAATTAAATGAATAAAATGATTATAATGTCGCAATATCGACACCCTGTTTAAAGTTGTTATAAATGTATGACGTCATAATTTAAATAAATTTGATTTAAAGCTAAAAGCTAGGTATAAATTCCACATATTGATCAAGAATCTACATACTTATAGCTAAAAGATTCTGTCGATTGTGGCAACGAAAATAAATAAACTCTTTTAACCTATAGCTACACGGTATTTAAAGACAAAAAAAGACTTATCTCAGGGCCAGATTCCACCAATAAGTATTGATTTAGTTAAGAAAAGCGCAGCTTGAAAAAAAATAAATCAACGATAAATATATATATGTATAAAAAAAATAACAAATTCCAAAATGAAATGAAATGTAAATGTAAATGCTGAGCCATCAAAGCTTTTTTTCTGTGCTGTTTCTTCTTATCCAATCGCCAGCTAAGAGCGCCAACATTTGTGGCAATCTGAACAATAAAGAAAAAGAAAACGAAACCAACAACAACACAAATAACAACAGCAACAAAAAAAAATTGTACTTTTTTTATGTAAACAGAAAATTTGAATGCAAAAGCAGGAAAAACTTGAAGAGGCGACTGAAAAAAAAAATTCAGAAAATAAATCGAGGAAAAATATGCACAACATGCAAAAGTACAGCAGAAAATACTAAACAAGAAAGGAAAGAGAGCAAGAGCCAAATGAAAAGCTTAGCAGCAGGTGGTAGAGAGGGTGGCCTAAAAAATGCCAGTAAAGAAGATATCAAATCAATAAAAAGATAAAGACCAAAAAAAAAAAGGCGAACAACTGGTACTCGATGTTTATATATTTTTATTGGAATTTTCTGTTGGAAAAGCACAGGTAAGCCTTCAAATATATAATATATGGAAATATCAGTAGGTGAGGTAGCTAGAGGAATCATATCGATCATGATATCCAAGGAGAAATATAGGACAAACGTGAAGTATGTTCGTTTCGTTCTACTTACAATTCGCCTTAACTTATTTTGTAAAATTCTAAAAATTCTTTACGTTTTCGTAAATGGATTTGGCATGGATAAAATGCAATAATAATTTGAAAAAATATTTTTAGTTTCTGTTATGGCATTTGTTCCCTCTGCTGCTTAATAATTTGTAATAATATTTATGATACAAATAAAACTTATGCTACACCCTCTATAACCTTTTATTTTAAAATAAACTTTTAACTAGACCCCAATAAAATCTCATATGAATATTAATAAAATTTATATCAACTTTTCTCATAACATTAAAGTTAAAATTGGCACAAATGATGATAAAAATAATAATGTATGACCCACAAAAAAAAAAAGAGGAAAAAAAACTGTCGTTTGCATTGCGACAACGATGACGACCTTTTTCAAGTTCGTTCAACTTTCCTTAACTTACTTGCAGACAAGTCGGACAAATTGAATTAAGTTTAGATGCAGACGAACCAATTCAATTCAATTTACTTCAATTCAATCAAGAAAATTTGTCACTCATGCTAACGTAACTCCAGGTGCTAAACGGTAAACGGTTTTATAATGATGAACCACTATACTAGCCATTAACCAATATTACACATTCACCATTAGCCATTACACATGTGTTCCAAATTGAGATGGTCGAGAATGTGAGGGACCCATAAAATGACACAGACCAAGAGTGAGAGAGAGAGAGAGAGAGGGAAAGAAGACAAGATCGAGAAAAGAAAAACCGGTTGCTTACCGACCTTAGGAAAGTTGTTGCTTTTGGGCCCAGTTTTAGCAGCAACTTTTTTTTCCTTTTCGGAAATATTTTATGTGTGTTAATTGTTTCGATCGATAAAAAAAAAAACTAAAAGAAAAAATACAGCATTTTTGTACATTGAACTTGCCAACGAAAAGCTAACTGCTGTAACACTACTCCCACAGGGTTGAATTCTTTGCCGCCTTTTGAAGTCATAATCAATCAAAACAACGATCAAATCATCAATTCATTTGTCAATCAATATATGAAAGAAAAAAAACTAAATAAATAAAAATTGTATTTCATAATTGTCTTTGAAAAATTAATTGTCAACAGCAAAAACAACGATGCCATTAAAGGCATAGTTGTAACCAAAATGGACGTTGCCCATTTAAAAAAAAGTCAAATCGATAAATGTCCAAACAAATATCAAAGATCTCATCAAACTCTGGCATATTCCAAATTGTGTGTGGACTTCAGTTTAAATAAGGGGATTTATAGAAGTAGTTTAACCATATTATACCCTATAACCATAAAATCAAAGAAATACATATGCATTAATACACATACATACATATGTATATAGGCGTATGGTATTCTTGATCAGCGATCAACCATTGCAAAATGCTACAAAACAAAAGGTCAGAGTCAGTCATAAATTATATTTTAAAAATAATCATTTATTCTTTTATTATTTATTTAAATAATCACTCTTAAGTTATGAAGAATATTAATATAAATAAAATAAATATTTTTTATTAAATTTATCTAATGGCTTGATCTTCTACAAGCTAATGTATATTCAACTTTTAAGATTTTAGACCTTATTAATAAGCATTTAACTGAAGTGTTCCAATAACTATCGATAATTTGCAGAGATACTTTATACACCCACCAATATTTATAGGGATACATATGTATGTATGTATATACCAACTACTATATCATAAATATTTGCCAAAGGTTTACTTTTCTTGTACACAGTAGTAACTCTAGAAAACAAACATTTTAATCGATTTAAGAAAGGCAAAAAGATTTGTTTATATAAAAAGGTAATAGTAAATATTTCTTACTCAGGATATAGTAAATAAATAAATGGTAAATGGATAGTAAGTTTCATATTTCAGCACTGCTAAAGGGTATCTCAAAGTCTGTAAATACACCCGCTTAATTGTTCCCGAGGAATTGTTTAATCTTTTTTTATTTTATTTTATCATTTTCAACGGGTTTACACATCGCAGTTTGGTTAGAATTTCAGACAAGAGACCTTGTATGAATTTCCTTCGAAAAACCATTCAGAATTTTAATAATGAGGGAATGTGTCTGTAAATATGTTTCAATGCTTGTATGTATGTGTGTGTGCATAACATGCCTGTTTATACCTTTTATTATTATATGTATATGTATGTATATGTTTGTATGTATGCCTCGCCGCACCGTCGCTTAGGCAAATATTTGAGGCCTGTTTTCTCGTCTCCTTCATCTCGGTGCTATTGTGTTCTATATGAGTATTCTTCCCTTCCTCTCTTCTCCCCCTGTTACATTTTTCACTTTGTTCATTCATTTGCGCTTTTGTTTGATGATTTTTGGGCACTTGTCGTAGGACTGGCTTGATTGTTCTCCATTTTCTACCTCTCTACTTCATCTTTTCAATCTAGATACATATATGTACAAATGTATGTAGATATACATATGTACATATATAGGAAACATTTGTGATATGACAGTTATTTCAGGTAGTAAACACTTGTCGATTATATTGCGTCTTTAATCAAAGTTTATTGGTATTTTCTATATGTGTGTTCCTATGGCTCAATTATGGGAGAATACCCAAATGCATATGAGTTTGCTGGTGATAAGGTAGCGCCAAATTGGTTTCATAAATGAACCCAGAAATGTCCAACATAAATATATATTTTATTGCTATATAACTAATATCAATAAATATTGTAAATGTAAATGCAATTGTACGTACATATATGGACAAAAAACAAATACGCCGAACCCAATAATGTTTTTCTTTAATTATTCTTTGTGAAGACTTCATTAAAAATTTAATACTACCAATATAATGACTATTAACTAGTAGATTCTTTTTCATATATTTATTAACTAAAGAAATTGATTAAAAGTATATCTGCATACATTCCGTATATATTCTGTAAATATTCTATACAATGAGCCCAAAAACTATTGTCTCATCAAAAATTTTTCACTTTCAAACCGCTATAACTTTTGCTCCCTGAGGCTAATAATCAAAATTTTGTATAACGGGGTTTAAGTTTTCATTTAATAAACAATATTTTAATATTCATATTTCTAATTTTAACTCATTTTAATTTTGCTAAAAGTCGCCAATTTGGGGGGGAAAAAAAAAGAATGCTCTTTAATGATCACTTGATAAATGATTTTATAAAATATTTATTTATAAGGCAGACGTCTGATTTCTTTTTTATAGTGTTTCTATTTCTAACAGGATGTTCTTCTCTATATTCATATGCCACGCCTTTAAAGAACACAAACACACACATATGTATCCATAATCTCACATTTACACACACTGGTTCGCATATTTATTTTCCTTCACACATTCGAGTCACATAATCAACTTGTTCGTTCTCTTTCTTGCTGGTCTTTTACTTTTTTTCTTTCTTTTTTTTTTTTTTTTTTTGATGAATACCCCATACTAAATATATGCCCATATATGTGTATATGTATCTGTAGATGAATGCGTCGTTTTGTGTGCCCTTCTCTTCTGTTGTTATTGTTGTTGTGACTCCTCAAATTGCCAGGGCCATAAGCAGGCATTGGCGTGATTTGCATTTTAATGTGAAAAAATATTCCTTGTATTCAGTTTTTTTTCCCCCTTTTTGTCATATTTTTTGCTTGTTTGTCTTTCTAATAAATTTTGATTCGTTTTTGTTTAAGCTTAAATTTTATTTTTAAAAAAGAAAAATGAGAAAAAGCAGGCAAATAAAAATGTTCCATCCTGACGAAAAACAGAAAAATTGTTTTTACAAGTTTCTTGTTAAATGGCCTGCAAAATAATTGCTATACAGTTTTACAGTCACTTTTATATGTTGGGGGGGATTGCAGAATAACTGAGAAAAAAAAAAGAATCCCATTAAAGCAAATAGAAAAACGCCTCTACTGACCCACCTCCTTGCCTGATTGCCTGGATACTCGCCTGCCCTCTGCCCATCCGTCCGCTCGACTGCCTCTTCCCCTCTCATTATTGTTTATTATTCCAGGCCCAGGCCGGAGTAAATTACGCAATTTGTTGTTTAATTTTGTGAAAATTTCCATGGTGCTTTTGCGGTTTTTTCTTTCTTTTCTGCATTTAATTAAGACCTCCTAGTTCTCAGCCTGGTCTGCCCAACTCCCTTCTAGATCCCTGTTACCCTTCCATTTTACACACAGCTTTCTCATTAGTTGCCGCTCGGGCTGGTCTGATTGATTACAGTTACCTAACTGTTGCTTTTAAGACAAGCCAGCCAGCCAACCAGCTAGACAGCCTATTTGTTGCCACGCCTTTACCAGAATCCGTTAAAATTTTATAAAGTTCTTTTTTCACTGATTTTTATTTCTATTATGTGTACTACCAATATTATTATTTGCCTTTGGCCATAAACGGGTTTCTTCCCATCCAATCGTTATTTGTAAAGAATGGAGGAAGAACATTGTAGAATAAGTCTTCCATTCCTACGGAAGCGTCTCTACTAAAAGTACTCATTAAATTTCTTTTCTTCTTTCTTGTTGTTTTTTTTCAGACTTCTTTTACCTTCTTTGCATCTATCACTCGCTTATGCTGCTTGATTGCAAACATTGATTGATATTGATTGATTGTCGCTAAACAAAAAGCCAAGAAGAGCAAAATAAAATATAATAAAAAAAAACTGGAATGGCAAAAGTAAAGAAAAAAATAAGCAGCGCGGAAATGAGTTTACGCCCTTGCCAAAGAGGCAGCAATTACACTAGAGAACAGGTTTTCAGAATTATAAATATTTTTCGAATATGCAAAATTAAGATACATATTTGGTTTCAAATAAAAGTACAAATTGCTTTTCCCAGAATTTTACTAACAAGATTTTACTCATTGCGACACCTAACGATTATTTGTTAAATAAAATTGTTAAATCAAACAATTTTTTAATTATAGCAGTTTAAAAACCCCAAAAGTTTTCATATTTTCCTACCCGATATAGTCAAATCCTCTTCCGAGGTTATTTTTACTGCCTAATGAACTTTATTTGTGTAAACCTGAATAAGTCCTGTAATAAATATTTTGTTGATTAGTGTTATAACTGAATTTTTGATCGCTTGTTGTGCCATTTCTTAATGTCATGATAACTTCATGCTACATTTAAGCCAATTTTTAAATCTCCTTTTTTTTTGGATGTCATTCGACATTAAAAATTTTACATTTTATTAATATTTTTAAAAGCATTTCGCATGAATTCATTTATGTTCCATATGCGTCCTGTAATAATTTTGGACCCAAACTTGCGAAACTTAAGTTATTTATTATAGGTAGAAAAAAAAAAGATGACCACACCCAAAATGTAATAAAAACATAAAACAAATTCCAATGGCTCAAACGATGGGCAGCGCGGACTGTCATTCACTTTCGATTTTGTTTTCGATTCCATTAAATTTCTTCAAATTTTTCTTCTGTTTTGCTTTTGCATTTAATTTCAGTTTTAGTGTCATTTTGTTTGAATTTTCTCAACGGAACGCAGAGTGGCACTTTCTAAAGATTGAAAGTTTTGTATATTTTTTGTTTTTTTCTTTCTGCTAGCCGGAAAAATTATTGCCAAGTTTTTTTTATGTAATTTATACAATTTTTTTTTTGTTTGTTCCGCTTCTTTCTGTAATACCACTTGCCACCCTTGGCCAAATGTCTTCCCCCTCTTTCTCTTTCTCTCTCGCTCTGCTTATTTTTCTCTGGGAGTGGCAATTTTTCTTGCTGGCTTTTCGTTTTATGCGGTTTTTTTTCTTTGATTTTTTTTAGTTTATGCTGCGGCACTTTAGTCAGCAATTAGCGTAATTTAGTTGCAGTTAAGCAGCGGAAATAACAGAAAATCTAAAGTTTTTCTGGCTTTTCATTGTGGCGCAAAGGAAACTTATTGCAATTGCATTTCAGTTTCTTTGACTGAATGGGCTTTATTTTAGCTTAGAATTCACTTTAATTGAATTTTCTTCACAAAACTTTTTCACGGCTCAACTCAAGTTTCTTATTCTTCTTCACGATCTCATAATCCTATCGCAGGTAACCAAAACTTTCTATTGCGTGCCTTCTGGTTCTTTAAGAAAAAAAAAACCCTCCATGACCCTTCCTTCGCCACACCACCCGCGCAATCAACTGAGGGGAAATAATCTGGCCAAACCCACTCAAGTTGCCAGTTTATTTACGGTAGCAAAGTTTGTTTGCTTGCCTTCTATATAAGTACAACACCTGAAAAGGTCTCTTTCTTACAAAAAACACAACCCACCCCCCCACCCCCCAACAAGCCGCCGTACACCTGCAACTACACCCACACCCACATCTACACCCACCCACACTCTACACCTCTTCATTTTATATAAGCCAAAATGGCGTGCCAAGACACAACTAAGAAACGCCATTAGGAATTCCTTTTGCCATGCAAATGAATATGTTGATTTGCCAACCTTTTAATGAGTTCCATAAACTTTAATGTTTCTTATTATTGTTGTTCTAGTTGTTATTATATGGAATAATAAAACTAATATCAATTGATTTACTTGTAATTATACTGGGATTGCGAATATTAAGTGGAGGAGCAAGTTAATTTCAAGTTTGAGTTTACTATGGAAAGATTTTCAAAGAGCAATAATAACAAATAATTATTTAACAATTTCAAACATCTTCAATTCTACATTGAAACCTTTTTTTTTAACAAGATGTATTAAACTGATACAGATGCCACTTGATATACTATTGATAGTGATAACAAGTGTTATCACTTTGATTTTAAATTGATAAGTAAATAGATCAAAAAATAAACATATCAAGTACTTAAAAATATAATAAAATCGTTGTTTATTTTGTATTATAAAGTATTTATTTTAAAGTGTACAAACTATTCAAATTTTCTAAAACTTTCAAGGTTTTTGTAGAGAATATATTTCCAAATCGAAGGTATCTATTATATTGAACTTATCATGGATTAACAGCTCTATTCCTTATCTATCTTTCATTATTTTCTCGCTTTGACCACTCTAAAATCTATTTATTTTTTGCTAAAAGTCTACCTCTATCAATTGCTTTAAAACTTAGTCAAAGGTCATTGTGACGAAGAGTTGTCTCTTTTTTTTGTAAATCGAATGGAATGCTGTTTTTTGGTTGTTCCTATGATTTAAACGTGAGAAAATCAGGCATTATTTTTGTCACAAACTTTTTCCATGTTAAGAATGTTATATAGAATTTATAATTTTCTCAATTACAACCATTTTAAGCACGAATCAATGGTCAAAAGCATCCGCTTTAGATGAGCGTCAATATAACAGAGTTAACACGCGGTATAAATTATTTTTGTTAACTTCATTCATTAGTTTATTTTCATAAGTTTCATTTTGAGTCTCTGGTTTTCCAAGTAATATGAGACACTTTATAACAATTGCTTAATATTTATTAATATGATCATGTTTACGGTTTTTATTGTACTTTGTATATATGCCGGCAAATCTGTGATCTTTAAAGATAGTAAAACTAACCTATATAATTTCTTAACATAATCGTTATTAAACTAAGCAATCTTATCATTTATTGTCGGTTAAAGAAGTTCTGACAAAAAATAATCACAATATAAATATTTCACATATCAACATACGGATGCGATCACAATCTTAACATTCTTTCAAACAAAAGAAAGCAAAACAAAAAGTTAAAATTATATTTTTCATATAAAATGTTATTGAGATTCAAAAAAAAAAAACAGATTTTACTTTCTGCAACGTGCAATTTGCATTTATAAAATTTAAACTCCAATTTATATATATGTACATATATATAATATTGTAGAAAGTCATAGTCATTGTGCCCTTGACATGGTAGAGAGGAAACACGCTTTTGATATAATAATAATTATCATTGAAAGTCATTAAATATAAAAAGCAAAAATCACAAAAAGAACGCCCACAATGTCAACATGTTAAATCATATTGCACACTATATGTATATAGATATCTACATATGCATTTAAAATACATATATATTTATTATATTTATTATATATATGGCAAATTCTTGCCCGATAAACATTTCCTTGCATGAAGCAATGAAGCAAAAAATAAAGCAAACAATTGGCTTATCGGAAGCCACACAAACAACTTACTGAATCATCTTTAAATATAATGACTTATAATGTAATAATGTTAATAATAAGCTATACTTCTCGCTGGTAATAATAGATATATGTATGTATATATATATATATACAAATATATACAATATACAGTAAAAATTTTGTAGCAAACTGGTGGGCACTTGGAAAAACTTTGTGATAAAAAGCTTCTCAATTAATCAACAAACGCTGTTATTCGACAAAAATGTAATTCACATACGATTTCGAATTATCGGGATTATACTATATACACAATATATATTTATCTATGTATATAAGTATATATATGTATGTATGTGCAATGATACAGTTAAACAGAAACAGCCTTTGTAGTAGAAGAAACATACATAATGTTTGCTTAAATATTAAAATTTTTTGAGTTTATTCTCTCTCATTCTTTATCGAACCTCGATTGATAATGTCGCAGATCAAAGAACCACAGCAAATATTAATAGTTTAAGGCTGCAGAAATAACCACAACTAATCTATAAATTATTAAATAAATAAAAATATATTTATAAATTTATTTCACTGTCTTCCTAAATTTTATTAGCACTCCAGCGCACCTATCGGCCAACTATGACCTTATTTGCTTTACAGAATAATGCGTTTTTCCTAAAATATTTGCTAGTTTAAGTCTGATATTAATAAAATTCGGTAAACTAAAAGATTTTGGCTAATTATTTTAAGATACTATATTAGCTATCAATTTTTTAACAATCCAACTCCAATCGGTTAATGATTATATAGATATCTATAGTTTAAAGAGACTTTCTGCCTGTTACATTCAAAGGTATACAAATGATAGATCTTACCAAGTAATAAATAATAGATGCCAAACAATTAGTTCCCAATAAATACTTAATAGAATTTTTATAAAGTTCTTATATATGTACATTATATACATTTCAAATGATTCCATAGACTGCCAATCCCTTTCGAATATTATGTAATATAGTAATGTATGGTTTTTTTTTTTTTTTAAATTTTCTAAAGAATTTTTTTTTTATTTATATATACAAAAATCAATTTATTTTACTTCTAAGCCCTTTTTCATTTCTATACGCGAAAATGGGTCGTTATGCCTTTGGCGGCATTTTGCTTTTACTACAAAGGGCCAGTTTAATTACCGCTAGCGATTTTATGGTTATTATTTGTTGACTTCATTTAAAGATAACTTAATGTTTACACTGAAAAGTAATTATATACACCATGTACTATATATATTTCTATATATATATCAGCATACATATTTACAAAACATGTTGGCTATATCAAGAGGATTCTGTATAATCGTCATCAGTTTCTCGCACCTCCACTATATAATCCAACAAGTTTGCCCAACTTTCTGTCAACTTCATCATCATGCATTATTCAGCAAAAATAAAAACTGAATAGTACACAAGCAATACCGACTATGGTACACCCTATGGACAGGTAGTCCATAATTGCTGGTACATTTTTTCTTTAGGATTTTGGTTTTTATCACGATAAGCTTTCGTATTAATAATGTTTATAATGTTTTTTCTATGTTATATGTATTATGCCATATACCCACAACAGAGTGTATATATATGTATATAGGGTATGTAACACCCACACTAACTAACAAAACTTTAGCGCGCACACACACACCCACCCACACACTCAAAGGTTTTTTTTTTACATTTGCTTTCAGTTGAGGACACGTGTCCCATATATCATATATCCTTGTGCCAGATTGATTTTCTCTTCTCCTCTGCTGCTGACTTTGCCGCTTCTCTTTTTGTTAATATTGTTGCCATTGCTCTTGTTACTGTTATTGTTATTGTTGTTGTTGCTGCTGCGCATTGTGGTGGCAGATTTTGTTCTATTGTTTTTTATTGATTTTTTTTTTGTTTTCTGTTTTTCTCGACTCGTTTGGTGAAAAGGAAAATGCAAAGGAAAAAATGTTATTTAATTGCATTATGCAGAGGCATTTTCTTTTTACTAAAGGCCAAGGGGAAGGGCAGGGCAGGCAATACAAGTTAATTGCATTTCATTTTCCGGTCAGGATGTGGGTCTGACTTTGCGGCACTCCATTATATTGATTTCTTATGGTAAGTGACTGGTGGCAAACCGGTGCACATTTCCCATCATTTTCATTAAGAGTCAAGAATTGGCAAAGGGAAAAAAAATTTTAAAATGGGAATTCCCTTAGTCAAGTAATTTTTGTTTTTCTCCCATTCTGTACCTCTCTCTTTCTATCCTGATGTCGTCCTATTTTTTGGCTACTATAAATCAAGTCATGGATTTTCGGTTTGGGATCATTAATTTGCCTCTCAATGATAGGATATAGCTATTCAGGCATTATCTATTATATATGTGGCAATTCATTTACCCACCACCAACCAAAGGCAACAATAAATCGACCTCTCCCCCGAAAATAAAACTAACCGCACGGGTCAGCGCACGTGTCCCAGCTTACCATTAGAGCAATGTATTCTTATCACCTTTTCCTATTATCAGGGATGCAGCAGCAGTAGCAGAAGCAGGAGTACTCGAAATTCTCTAATATTAACTTGAAAACTCGCTAGACTTCAGTGCGCTATAAGAAATGCTAATCATTTGCTCATTAAATCCGCATCAGTGGATGCTTTAGCTCTAGCTAGTGTGTTAATGACAGGAACACCAGACCAGGCCAGACCAGAACAGCATAGCAGTGAAGTCAAGGAGTCTTATATGGGCGGAGGTCCTTTTCACTCTTGGCCCGGGCAAAAAAGAAGAAAACTCGCACAGCTGTTTGGCTCAACGAATTTTTGCGCACACAAGGCGAGAAAGAGAAGAGAATAGCAACAAAAACCGTCTGAGTGAAGGGCATGTGAGGGGCAATTACAGTGAGAACTCAGTGGGAGTGAATGGAATGTGAGAGACTTGTGATTAAAGTTTTTGGCTTAGTTATCGAGTCTCTGCTGTGACTGTGTGAAATATGCCTAGAAATGTTCCTGGTTCTAGTTCTGGGTCTTAGCCTCGGCCTGGGCCTGGACGCAGCCTTGGCAAGATACAAGGCAAAAAGATTCTTGGCAATTCATATCTTGGCAATTTTCCTTGTCTTTTTTTTCCTCTCTCTCTTTTTTACTTCTTTTCTTTTTCTTTAGGCATTTTGGTAAGCGGGCGCCTGATGTCAAATCATCTGTTTTAAATCGATTTTCCTTGTTTTTCCCTTCTGCCTGCTTGATTGTTGTTGTTTGTTTTGTTTTTGTTGGCTGACTTTTTCCTGCTTTTCTCTCTATAGCTCTCTGCGTGTGTGCCCTTTGCTGGTATCTATATACATACACATACATACATATTGTATATGTTTGTGTGTATGTAGGTATGTACATTTATAATGTGTGTATGTAAGTTACATAGAAATTGCCAATCGACCCTGGAAGTTATTTCTCAATGGCTGCCTAAAGGCAAAAAAAAAAAGTACACTCAATTTTTTTTTACAAATTATAAAATTCGTTTTACGGCCTAAAAGTTATACCACAAAAAGTTTGCCACAAAACGATAGGCCACTCTCTGCGAAACGAAAACCTTTGCGAAAATGTTCAATTGATTCCAAAGAAACCACAAAAACCGCAAAGTGCAAACTGCTAAAGTGGAATTAATCCGACAACCAAAGATTCGTGGTAGATAAAATATTCCATTCTAGTCCGAAATATTTCTAGTTACTAAAATTACTACAGTAGAATTCCATAAATCCGAACATCCAAATATACGGATTATCCATAACTTAAATTGACAGAAATTTAAAACTAACATTTTTTTCTTTAAATTAAAAAGTTTCTTAATAGTTCATTAAAGTGTTAGATATTTTAAAATCCATTTTTATGCTTTATTTTTGTTTCAAATATATAATTTTTGTCATGTCAATTCATTTACCTGGATCAGGTCTGTTGGCAATTGACGTAGATATTTGGAATTCTACTGGATATGTACACATATCACATCTATATTTTCGTTCTTAATATAAATTAAGATAATTTAAACACTTTTCAATTTGTAAAAATTGTTTAAAGTTGAAAATTATAAAACATATATTTCTCTATGCACTTAAATCATACATATTTCCAATAAAAGTCCTTCAACTATAATCTTAATTAAATATTATACTATTATTATGGAAAAAACTACGAACTCTTTAATAGAACTACTTAAAAAAGGTCAGCAATTAATAATTTTATTTTGCAAATGCTTTAAACTTGATTTAACTAACCCATTCCACTCGCCTACAACCAAAATTTGAAAATCAAACAAATCAAATGGCTAAAACAGCAACCTCAACCTCAAAAAAGTAAAATTAAAGTTAAGATTCCATCAACAAATACCCCTCAACATGCCACCTGCCCCCCTTATTATCTCTCTCCCTATCGTAGTCTGGCCACTAATTTAATTGACCCCAAAAATTGGTTTAAATTTGTTAAACTTCAACAGCAGCCAACTGAGAAAATCAAAACTGAATAAAAATAACTGGCCAGAGCAGCCACCAAAAGCAAATTGATTGTGAGCTGAGAGATTTTTTTATTTATATGGCGATTCCGACGCCTACGGCTCAAGTAACATTTTTGTTCATTAAATCAAATCAAAAATTGCCCCCGTCTCTATCTTTTTCTATTGCCATCTCGGTCGATCTTTCGCTATATGACCATAAATAGCCGCTGCCGTCGCCACTGTGCAATTTAAATGTATAATAAATTTATGCAAATTTCTTTGGTGAAATGGCCAAATCCATTCACATATGTACAGACATTTATCTAGCAAGTGTCACCACTTTTTCTAGTGGGCCAAACTAATTTTCTGTGAAACTTTTTTGCGAAATTTTCAAATAAAACTTTCCAAAGTTGGTATAATTGCAGAACAATATTTGAAAAGAAATTTTAAATTTGTCCTTGGAAAATAAAACCAAATCTTTAATAATTCATTTGAAATACATATTCAAAGTCTAACAATACTTAAGACATATTAGTTAAGGACTTCTGATTATCTACTCCTATATACATATATCTACGATATGGATAGAATAAAGATACTTTTTAGCAATTTAAAAAACGAATATAAAGAATTTTTATTGGCAAATAATTCGAATAATAATTTGATGTTAATCTCAAAAAGTTAAAGGAATTGGAATTTTATTTAAAAACATCAGTTTGAATTTGTTGGAATGTGGAATTCACATCTAATCAGTTTTAACTAGAAAGTAATAGGAAGCCGTCAAAATTTCATTGAGGAAATGTTCCAAATACCACTTTCCGAAAAAATATTAATTTTCATTTACAACTTCCTTTTATATTTCATATCACTTAAAGTATTTCAAGATTATCTTAAAATGATGGTTTATATACCATTAACTAACGCTTAGTACGGATTATATGTATATGTAGATAATGCTTGGTCGTCATGCTTAGTCACTTGTTCAATTGAAGGGCCCCCGACCACCTCCTCCCTCTACAAACCATTTCCAAACTAAAATTCAAATACAATTCTGCCATAGATTTTATTTTCATAATATTTTTGGTATTATCGCACCTTTATTGCTGTGGTTTTGACCTCCACTTAAGGTTTTATGAGAATCATAAATTTTTGCCAGACCATGGATGATAACGCAGTAAGAGAAAAGAAATCGTGCTTCAAGTGAAGGCATGTGAGAGCATGCAACGCATTTTAGCCTTCTCTTATCAGTATGACGATTTTTTCCCTACCATTATTTGAGTCATCCTCGGGAAATATTTTTTGTATACTGATATTAACCCTATAAAGGCCTGCTTAGGCTTTGTTTCTTTTTTATTGGATTCTTACATAATCATAACAAAAATGTAATGTTGCCTGCTTGAAAATAGTTAAAAAATTTTACATGTTTGTAATTTTTTATATATTTTGTTTTCTGGTTTTTATCAGATAGCACGCTCGGGGCACGTAACAGTGAGGCTGACTGGCTGGCCACACGTAAAACTGAGTTTTAGTTGAGTGAGTTGAGTCGCAAATCTATCAGAGATCACAGACCTAGGCTAGTCGGTTTTTTTATTGTACTTGTTGTTGTTGTTGTTTTGGTGGTGCAGCTATGAATCTGATATGTGGCTTTTTATTTATAGTTATACAGTGAGTAAATTAAATATATCTGTACTAGTGTAAATTATAATTTTGAATATGAATTTTTCAAGCCAATGCTTGAAATAATTATCCACAAGCGCAGAAAAACCATAACAAAGGGCCGAATTGGGAGTTTGACTGATATAAATGTTTAACAATTTACTATGTTCAATTTCCCAAAATTCTGTAGGATTTTTAAAACAGAACCTTTTAAAAAATTCATAAAAAGGTAGAAATTAAAAGAAATATAACTCGATATAGTAACTTAAATCTTTAAGCGATAATATACACGGTAAAAATATTATTACAGATTTTTATATGCTATTATTACAGATTGTTGACTAAAATTCGATGTATTTGTAATTCACTACAAATTCTATGTACGAAAAATATGTTTGTATAATTTCTTTTTAATTAGGAACCTAATAAGAAGTTAAACTGAGTAATCAGAAAAGTTAGAAACAATAAACACTTTAAAAATAAAAGAAAAGTTTTTGGATTAATATGTAGTTTCTACATAATAAATAAGTAATTCATTTAATATCTGTCTCTAAAATTAATGGAGAAAAAATACGTTTAGTTTTACAGTTAACGAATCATGTAAACCAGACAAAAATACTCGGTAGATTCCAATCAAACAAAAAAATTAACTGAAATTTTCTTTGAAACCAATTGGGTTTATAATAATTTGTTGAAATATTTACTATCTGATGTTTCAGGGGTACTAAATTAAGAAGTAGTCTGAAATTTTACTTTTTTTTTTGTTGTCCAAACATTTTGATGGACTGTATAAGAAAGCTATAGCTCTGAGATGTTAAATGATTAACTAATTATTAAAATTCCCGTTAAAAAATGTGTGTTTTCTATATGCCAATATTTAGTTTAAAATTAAATGTACAAAAAACGGGTAATTGAAAAGGTGTCCTTCATTTTACCCCTAAAAAACAATGCTCAAAAAATCATAAAAAAATATTCTTACAAGGTAAAATATTAATTAAATTACACCAACACACTTACATATGAACGTCTGTGTGTGTGTGTACAGTTATGTATATACATAGACAGGATACTGACCTTTTTATTTGATTTGAATTTGTTGTTGTTCTTGTTGTTGTTGCTGCTGCTAGTGTAATTGTCGTAATTGTTGTTGTTATTTAGTACAATTCGTTGGATCCGGCAATTTGTTTACTTTTCTTGCTATTTCAACTATGTTCTCTCTCTCTCTCTTTCGCTTCTATTGTTGTTATTATTATTATTGTAAACCGTCCGGTAAATGTTTCGTTAAGTTGTTCAGTTTTTTGGGTTGGGTATCCCCTTTTTTTTTGTCCACAAGGACTCTCTTGCTGTTGTTCTCTCTCCCTCACTCTCTCGCTTTCGTTCTTGCTCTCTGGCGCGCGCGCTTTACGCAAATTAATTTTCACTTTTGGGGGAAATTGTTCAACTAAAAAAAATCGAAAATAAATAATCAAAAAAAAAAAAACAAATACCAAAAACAACGAAGGAATTTTCACTTGTGCCACTTTTTTTTTTTTGTTGATTCCTCTCTTTTGCTTTTTTTTTGCGGGAACAGGTTTTTGGTTTTGGTCAGCAAACGAGAAATTCCTACTGCCTTTTTCCTACTACCTTTTTCTTTGCTTAATACTTTTTATTTCTCTTTTGCTTGGCACACACACACACACACTAAATCACAGTCACACACACATCCATAACCATGCACATATGCACACACACACGCACCAAGACGTTGTCTAAGCCGGGCAGAGATAGAAGCAGAAACAGAGGCAGTGGCAGAGGCGACTTTGGCCCAAAACAACAAAAATTCTTTTGGTTTTGCTTTGATTTTGTTGCTGCAGCGGCTGCTGCTGCTGCTGCTGCTACTGCTGCTGCTGCTACTGCATAGGCGAACCGGTTTTTGTTTTTGCACTTCACTGAAATATATTTGTTGCGTAGGGGGGGTGTTGGGTGCTTGGGGATAATGCAACAAATCTTATTTGTATCAAATTAAATTTAAATTCAATATGAAATTCCTCTTTTTCTTTGGTCACATTCTTATGACGTTTCTTTTGGTGCTTTTTATTTTTTTACCTTAGCACCGTTATTTCACTCTGCTGCACTTTTTTTGATTTTTGCTTCTTCTATCATTTCACTCCTCGGCTGGATTATGATTTGAAGCCGCGTCTTTATTTCAATTTCTCAGTTGCGCTTATCTCTAATGGTTATTCTTCTTTTGCCCATATTTCTTTGCTATTTCTATGATTATTACTTTCTCATCTTTATCAATGCCACTGTACAAGAGAATGCAGCAAATTTGCAATTTCGTTTTAATCACTTTTTATCATTCAATATGTTTTTTATTTTAATAATAATTTTTTTTTGCTCACTTGATATTATTTTTTGAAAATTTGAAATTTTCTTAACAATCACAATCGACGGACCGCACAACCACTCGCGTTAGAAACAAAAACAACACTGAAAAAAACCCGAAGAAACAAAATTTAACAACACTAGAAAAACGGTTGATATGAATTCGCTTCATAGTACCGAATTCGCTTCCCATTTTCGAGTATATAACGGAATGCGCTTATACTTTAACATTTTTCTGTTAACTGTTTGTCTCTTCAAAATGCTAATAGTTATTTTTTTTTATCTAAAAATATTTTTGAAGTCCTTTACAAAATTACATGGATTTCTGTTATTAATAATAATTATTAATATTAGTATATTTGCTAAAAATAAATTAGTAGTGTTAATTCTAAAATGTAGAAAATTCATTTTTGTATTGTTGAATATATATTATTAATTATTTGTTATTCCTTTCACATTGTTTTACAGGTTAATATAAAATAATTCTTGGAATAGGAACTAATATCTGTGGGTATGTTTTTAAAAAACTGAAATTTTCTTTAATTGTTTACCCTTGGAATTTATTTATCAATTCAATCATATGAATAACAATTATTCTTACTGTTAGCTAACAGTATAAGAGAAAGTGGACAAATTTAAAAAGCACGCGCCCATTCATACGCCACAGAAGCCAATTGCTATGCTCCTTTTTGTTGCTGGTGGTCAGTTTGTCATTAGGGAAAGGACATCAAAGTGGAAAGAGTTTTCTTCATTTTCTCCCCTACCGCTTAGCTCCACTTCCGGGTAAAAAAAAAAAAAAATAGAAGAAAAATAACTTGCCTTGGCCATTTCTCCTTGTGTCCGCACAAGTTCTGGGTCACTTGGGTATTTTTTGGCTGCTCGGTTTTTGTTGATGCGGTTGTTAAAACGTTTTTCATTTTTCTTTAAATCGTTGACATTCCATTCACTGGGTTTTTTTTTTGGGGGGGGGAGGTCACTGAAGAGAATATTTGGTTGTGGCTTCAATATACTTAAAGCACCTTAAATGCTGTTGTTGTTGTTCCAACTGAAAAGGATAGCATTCGGATGTTTGTTGTCCTTCTGCAAATTGGATCCCTTTTATAAAAGGTGGCCCCTCACTGGTTGTCTATCCCAGGATTCTGTCGCTTTTTCTTCAAATACTTGTGGTTTAGAACAATTTAACACCTTTTTTTTTTATTATTAATTTGAATATGTCTTATAATTATGTTAAATTCAATAATTAGGCGCATTTTCTGAAGAAAATTATTATAAAAAATTATTCACAATTTTCAAAAAATCTTTGACTAATAAAAGCTTCAAATTTTAAAGCATCTTTCGTTGTAATTTTTAGCATGGCTGAGTTATTAATACGTTTATGTAAATAATCGAAAGAAAAAAAATAATTTCCTCGATTTTCCAGTTAATGCCCATGCCAGCGACCTGCTGAGGTCAGCTCAAATTTGGAAAAGCAGTTTAGAGGAAAATTATGCACAATTTTGCGGAAGTTTTCCATCTCCACACTAATTTGGACTGTCTGCTCGCCTAACATCTAGTTCCATTAGATTGAATTTCCATTTTCTTTTTTGAGTGGCTTTCAAAATTTCACGCACTATTAGGAAGTGAGTTCGCTTCGTCCACCTCCTCCTTCTATTCGCAATTATGGCGGCGGTGTCTGATTGTAGGTCAAAATGCTGTGTGGTTGGTGGGTCAAACTCTCACTTAGCAGCACTCTTAGTACTACTACTAGTTTCTAGTTTGATTTATCAGGCTTTTTGAGTTTGATTAGCATGCAAATGCATTTGCCACTGCATTTGATTTGTTGAACTGTGGCAAACAAATATGCCACGCCTTTCCTGGATAGCCTATCTACCTGCGCAAACTACCGACCTGGCTATGAATCTATATATACATACATATATTTCCATTGGCTTTCGCAGAAGACGCAATGGTTTCAATTAGCGGCAATAGGCGATGTTGCACGTAGCCGGTTGCCTATTTTTTTTTTTTTGTATTTAGTTGTTTATTTGACTTGTTTCTATGTTTGTTTGCGGTTTCCACTGAAATTGTTATTGTTTTTTTGCTGCAGCCGCGCTATGAAATCAAACACGTGAGATAAACAGTGGAACGAAAATAACAAAATGAAATTCATTTCATCAAAGACCCTTCCCTTTTAGGATGTTATTCCATATAAAATTGTTTTTTTTCTTAGTTCTTTCATCACTGAGAGTGTTGGTAAACGCCCTATAAACATCATATTTGCCTATTTTGAATTTATATTTAAGTATTTTGTATAATTTACTTATTTCTACATACATATATTGGACTCAATTCGATTTTGATTTTAATATTTTTGAAAATTGTTATGAGATATCAAAAACGTAATTTTCAGTTTCTATTTAAAATATCTTGTGAATATCTCATTCTAAAAAACAGTCTTTAAATATTATTTTAAAAATATTTCAAGAAGTAAAATTTTTCTTTTTTAAATTTACATTTACAATTTATTTTTAAACAATAAGTAAATTCAAAGACTTAACTATTTAACAGATTTTAAATATAATAGTGTCATTTGATTTTTACTTTTCTTGTAAAAGAGTAAAAATAAATAATCAATAATATCAATAGATTAACAAAATTTTATGAAATAACTTGGCTATATTTAATAAAAGAAGTTTAAACAATAACGTTAAATCTATTGAATTGTTTTAATATAATTTTGTCATAAAAATCATTAAAATATTTGCATATAGAACATACTCCTTTTTACAATATTTAAATTTAAATATTACCCACCAAAAATCTGTATCAGAAACCACTTTGAGATTATAGACCAAGTATTTTTAAAATATATATTAATAAAATATATATGTATACAGTTCTGTGTTAAAAAATAGTATTTATTAAATGCAGATTTTGTAAAAATATATTAATTTGGACACGCCGCATATAAAATATTTAAATAAATATCCATCTAATACTAAGATTAACCACATATTTTTACTTTAGAAAAACAATGAGCTGTAATTATATCTATAAACACATAATTTAAGTGTATTTATTTATTTTTACTTTTAGTATTACTTAATTCTTTAACCAGTAAGAGAAAAGCTATTTTCGATCAGTTATATATAGATTATTGGTCACTGTACTGGCGGCACTCAAACAAAGTAGAAACAACATCGTAACATCTTATCGGTATGTTACCAGCTGCCCCTTTGCTCCCTGCACAGCCTCTCTCTTTCTCTCACTCCATCATCTACAGCTGCTGTGTATGTGTGTGTGTTTTTTTGACTCAGTTTAAGAGCCATTGCTTAACCTTATACGATTTATGTGACGTGCACATGGACTGCAACTGCATCCCTACCCACTGCCACGCCCCCAGTGGCACACCTCGGATCAGCTTTCATAAGAGTACACCTCAGACAAACTGGCAAAACGAATGAGTGGACGAATATATAGCAGTCACTTCCACATCTCAAGCATTTGGAGCTCTCATCCTGTGCGCCTAGTGCCCAATAGGGCAATTGGTTGCCTGGAAAGGTTGAGTTTTAGCCACTTCATTCTGAGGAACTACTGTGTGTATATACTCCTCTTGCCGGTGGTTAGCAAAAAAAAACTCTTAAGGAGCAACTCCAAGCGGGATCTCCATGTGAAGGACTTGACGACCACGACAACTTTTAGTTAATGGTAGGACTCAGTGGTGACATTTAATGAAGTTTATTAGTAAGGAAGTGCAGCAAATCCAATGGCTATAGTAGTTGGAATCCTTTTAACCTATATAAAAAAGAATATTATATGCAAGGATAATTGATGATATAAAATGTATTTATATTTTCTACCAGTTTTTTATGCCCAAACCTAAACAGTTTTCCAAAATAACTGAATTTCTAGATTAAATTCGAAAAAGTTTTCCAAAAGATGATCTAGTCTCAAGACTACAAGCTCTTTTGTGTAATTCAGAAAACAATTCTGGTTTTAAAAAATAAACTAAACGGCCATGCCGAATTTCGTATACTCTTGCAAACTATCTATTAATAATAACTATATATACATATATAATATTGCAAAATCATTAGGAAGTTTTTAGAACTAGTCGAATCTAAATTTAATGTCCTTGAAAAAAAGTTTTTCATGCTAAAAATCTTTTTTTACCCATTGTTTCTATGGCAGCTTATATGCTATTCTATACCGATTCTGCTGAATTTCAATAGATATATTTCTATATCTATCAAAATTACAAATAACAAGTTTCATGATTGTGCTTGACCTTTAAAACAACCAAGTTTTAGATCTAGAACTATATTTTTGACCGATCGTTCCTATGATGTAGTCCAAGAATTCTGATAAAACTTGGTGGATATGTTGAGAAGTATATAAAACTTAAAAAAATTGATATTCGAGTAAAAAACAAGAAATTTGTTGATGTTAAACCTTATTCTCGACCGATCGTTCCCATGGGAGATATACGATATAGTCATTCGATCGTGATGACCTGTTTTTGGAGGAGATCGTGTTGATCCAGACAGTCGAATAGCCGAGCAGGGCTGTATCACCTCAACTCATTGTGCTGATCAAGAACATATATACTTTATGTAGTCGGATATGCTTCCTTTTATGCGTTGCAAAAGGTCCTGTGGACCACAGAAAATAAAAGTTCCTCTTTATGTTCGGTTTATATATTTCCAGATTAAGAGAGAGCCCCATTATCATTTTCTTTACATTTCTCTCATTTTATTTATTTTCCAAATACCAATTATGAATCAGTTGCCATGACGTTCTGCATCTAGCTTCCGCCGCTGTGGCAAAGAGATTTAGTCCTCCTACTTCTCATCATGCAATTTAGACCCCGCATCTATTACAAACAAACACCAATCAGTAGCTGATGAAGAAATGGTGGGTATTCCTTCAATGGAGGGAAAGGTGAGCCCACACCAGACACTGTGCAGCTGCAACACAGAGATCCAAACCTGACAGCCTGACCAACAACAACAGCAACAGAGACGGGCCTAGGCCTAGGATTGAAACAAGATTGCAGATTGCTCCCACTGAGACTCAACTCTGAATATGAGAGGGAAACAAATTTTATCGGCCAAAATAGTTTACGATGTGTCTGCTCCAGAGAGGAGGTGGAGGTGGAGGTGGAGATGGTGGTGGGGAAGAAGATCGCATTTTGGTGGATCAAATTTTTCGTTAAGTCAGCAAAGCAGAAACATTGCCAAATGGGTGGCAGCAAGTGAAAGTCAAGCCGAAGATGGGAAAGGAGGCGGCAATGGAAATGGAGAGACTCACGGCTCACTAACCTCGTGATTTATATTAGCCAAAAAAAAAAATAATAAAAAGAAGAAGGAAAAAAAAATAACAAGAAACCGGCTAACTTACTGAATGACTGACTGACTGACTGACTGACTGTCTGTGTGGACTCGCTGTCAGAGAGATAAAGATCTTTCGGCCCAAAATGACTGACGGCTGGGGCCAAGAGGCGTGGCATGCGTTTGCAACATAATGAAAATGTTTCAGCTCCAAAAGGAAAAGAGTGCAACACACAGGCATAGAAAGAGAGAGAGGAAAAAAAATTAATTTACATAAATGTTGCTGCTGCATTTGCAACTTGCAACAAGTATAGCGAAATGTTGCTACTATGCAGAAAGTGGGAAATTGCATTGCATAAATATGGCAAGCGAAAGTGTTATCGACTGCAAAGTCGGAGGGGAAAGGAGTTAGTGGGAGTGTTAGGGCAGGAAATGCCTGGCCAAGTGTTTAGCAATTGGCAATGCTTGTCAAACCATGACGACCAGCCAAAAAGATAGCCAAAAGGAAACCCATTTAATTCTTCCTCAATTCCCTCTACCTCAGAAACTTAAATTATTTAATGAGAAATTTATGCTAAACGAAATCAAATCATAAATTTATGCTAAAACCAGCTTTAACCTGTAAACTGTCACGTTGTCAGCAACAAAACAATGCAAAAATTAAACAACGACTTTAACTTACCCTTCAACAGGAAAAAGTAAGGCCTAAACAAGGCCTTTATAAATCAAGCATAAAGTTGTTCTTAGTATTAGTAATTATAAAATGGGTGCTATATAATTTAACTATTCGATTTAAATTAATTTTTTTTTGCATTTCACAAGCTTTTATAAGAAACATCCTTGGGGAAATTTCAATAATTATAAAACAAAATTTATATAAAATAGTTTTAGTATTCACAAATATCTAAGTAATATAGAAATATAGAAAAATTCTTTTATTTTTTACAAATCTCCAAGAAATAGAATTATTTAATTAATTATTTATCCTAAAGTAACATTTTCAAATCTCTGTCTACGTTTTTAAAATATTTTAATACTTTTATTCAACATACCAAAATTAATTTTTAATATTGTGACATTTTCCTGCACTAGCACAAGATTTATAAACGATCCTTAAAATCTTAAAAGATCTTAGAAAGCTTGCTAAAAGTGTTAATTAATAAATTAAAAAAGAAACTATTTTAAAATAAAAAATGCGATTAATATTAAGAAAAAATTTAAAATTCAATCATCAAATTTAATCGATTTTCAAGATACTTCTTTAAAGACAAATAACTGAAATTTTTTAATCATCTGAACCTCTCCATTTTATAATTATTTTTAATTACTAAATTTTGAATGGATTGTTCATTGCTTATTAAGTCATTCGAATTAAGTACTTATTTAGTCATTCTAATTAAATTTAAAGTGGAAACATCATTTGAAAGTATTTACTCATTTTTATTTAGAAATTCAAAAAATACTACTTTGTTTAGCAATCATTCCTAATCCTATATATAATTAGATGATTCGATCGTTAGTTTACTTTAAAGTGCTTTCAACTGAGACACTGATTTTCCTTGATTCAGATGATAAAATATCATCATGGTTTTTATTAATTCTATAAAATAATGATTTAAGAAAAATTATACGTTTCAAATTATTAAAAAAAACTGATAGATTTAACCTAGACAAGGTTTTGGGGATTTTTTAAATAGAAAACTAAAATTGTTTGACTTCTTAATAATAAGCTGATACATAAGCGACCTCTGTAATTTTAACCTTATGTAATTTTTATTTTACTATAGACTTTCTGTTTTATATAAATCTCTATTTATATTTAGTTTATAAATATATGTCGGAAATCTAATAGAATGAAATTTCTATGTTAATTTTTGATATTTTAGAATCTGTAATTAATACAAGATATGTACGTAATACGTATATAAAAATTTAATAACTATAGAAATATTGACAGAAAAAAGTAGCTTTACTTAAAGAAAACCAATATTATATTACCTGCTTATACTTTTTCTTTTCAAAATCGGAACTAATCTCGATTTCTATATTATCTTTTGTGTTTAGAGAAAGGACTAACAAGTAATTTGATATATAAGACCTGAAAGGGAATACCTTTTTTTGGCCTTAATATTTAGGGTATATAAACATGCCCAAAAGGAGCAGGAGGCAATATGGGAATGGGAATCAGAATAGGACTGGGATTGGAACTTGGAATGGAAGTGGGAGTGACAGGGGAGGTGAAGGCGTTTGCTATGTGTCTGCTGTCTCAGCACTTACACGAATTACGCGACCTGAGCAAATTGTAATTCATAATATGCCAAGCTGCTGTTGCTGCTAGATGATGCGAAGGATGGATGGGGAACGGGGGGGTAAGGAGTACGGGGTGACCATGGTGTGGGGTATATATATATATATATATGCACAGCATACTCAAATCCTTGGGGATGGCATTGCTTTGGAGTTTTTATTTTTAACTCAGGCCTCAAGGTTGCTTGGGGAGCTGGATTACAAACAGCGGGGCGCATCCAACTCAAGTTTGTCACCATGTGCTCCTCATTCTCCTTATCTTTGTCCTCTCTATCCTCCCTTCGCCTTCTATTCGGTCTTCTGTTTTGTTGTAAAACTTTTGCATTTTGGGGCAACCGTTGGGGCCTCCCAGGTGACTTGAAATGAGCTGCAGAAGATGTTAAAGATAAGACACAGTTCGGTGTAAGTTTTGGAGTCACATATACATAAATTCACTTACTTACACAATGGTTGTTAAACTGTAAATGGTTTTAAAATTTTCACATTATTTTTGTTGACTTTAAAGCTCAGGAATGTTCCACTACGTCACATCACATGAAATATAATATATTAAATGCAAATGACAGAGTCCTGTGGAAAGGATAGATGGACTCTGGCGATTGCATTTTGGTCAACACGTGACTATGAGGTAGTGGCCAATTCCCAAAACGTTTATTACAAATATGTTTAAAGGACATTTCGTGCTTGTCCTTTAAGTAAATACTCAATCATTTGCCGCATAATCAGATACTTGGAATATTTGTGCTAGAAAAATATTGAAAGTGTCAGGACACACACACACACACAGGAAGAGGCGATAAGTATGACAGAGCGAGCGAGAAAGAGATGGAGATGGAGAGCGGAAAAGAGGAAAAAGAAGACTGCGAAAATTGCAACGTTTGTGGAAAATATTGTAAGTGGCATTTTGCTTTTTCTTTGCCATTTCCCTCCCCCTATCAAGCAAGCAAACCCATTTTCACATTTTCACATCATTTGCATGTTATTAAGCGACGACTCTGTACCAACTGTGCGGGAAAGTGATTCCCAAGTGGGCCAAGGGGAAATCCACTTGAATAAAAAACTATCCTCGTAGAATCGGGAAAATCCTTGAGTGTTTGGCGTTGGATCCCTTATTAGTATTTGTGCAAAGGATTTCTAAAGGATTTTGTGGAGAAAGTGACAGATTTGGCAGCCAAGTGAAAGGGTTTTTATAAACTCAAAAATTAAACTTTTACAAGCATTGAGAGTCTTTGCAGTTTGAAAGTCACTCGGTCAAGTGTAAGGAAAAGTGTGTAAAAATTATGTTGCAAATGCAATTTATTTTTCTTTTCGCAGTATTTTTTATTTTTCTGTTTTTCTTTTTTTTTTTAATATTTTCCGTTTGGCCACGCACACAACTGGATATGGTTAGCAATTGCCCCAACAAATTGCCACAAATTAAGCGTCTTAAGCCACACTGCAGGTGGCAAAGTGAACGAAAAAAAAAATGCAAAATCCACGACACATTTAAATCAAATTCGATTTGAGCATTTCGATTTTGTGTCTTGGGAACTATCACATTGCGTAAGCGAATACAACTGCAACTGCAACTGCAATGTGCAACAAGTTAACCACACATCGATGAGTGTAATCGTTTTTTTTTTTATATATTTTCCTATAAATTAATTAAAAAGTCCTTTAGTAAGGATTTTCACTAAATCACTTGATCACTCCACACTCGAACGACTTTACTGACATACTGAATGCAGGAAGATTTCTGTGAATTGGCCACGACAGATTGCCGTACTGTACATGAAAATGTAATTAAATACATAAGTTGAAAAACAAAAAAAAAAAACAATTTCACAAAAACTAAATACAAAATGCAGTCAAGTCTCAGCCATGTTCTTTGCTCATCAATTTGCTGAGTAGCCCAAAAAAAAAATATAAAAAAAAACCAGAACCAAATGAAACACACTGCTCCTCCTATCCACTACCCCTCGTCTACACAGTTATCTCTTTCTCTCTCGCTCGCTCGCCCACTTGATTCCAACATGAAATATGCATTTTTAAGCAAAAAATATACCCTTGCTATTCCTTGACTATTAGAACTTCCATATAGACAGATCATTTCTAGGAGTTAGTATTTTTTAGCACTTTGCATCCGATAGGGCGAAATTAAAAAAAAACATTAATTATTTGGTTGAAAATTTCCGTTTGATTAGATATAGCAGTCAGATATAAACAAATAAACTAACTAATATTGGGTACAGTATTAAAAACTGAAAATTATCTTTAAGTTATAAAAGTTTTTGGTCCGAAAAAAATAAATTTTCTGGCGATTTATTCATTACAAAACCAACAAATTTATTTCAAAAGATCACGCCTAGATAGAGGGACATTCTAAATACGAAATGATCCCTAATATATATTTTATATAATTTAAACATGCCCTTTTTTTTATTAATTTAAAGAATATAATCTAATTTGATTAATTTCAACTTAAAAAACTAGAAATTACCATGAAAAGTAACTTGACGCAAAAAAATATATTTTTATCAAATTGTCCATTGATGCTGATCTGGACTATATTTATATATTTTCTCTCTTTCAATATGCCCACAGCAAGGGTATACAAAAACAGTTTTTCTTCAAACTTATTTGGAGGTTTTTTAGTCTTGTTTGACAGTCACTGGTGCCCCTCTCAAGACAGCGTGTGAACTTGGCTTACGTAAGAAGGCATACATTTTTCCCTATATGTACACATACATATATACATGCTTATATACTTTATTTACAGTATATACATTTCTTATCTCTTGCTTTAAAAAGTTGTCAACTTTCTTGGAATTTAATATATATATTTTGTATATAGTTTTTCCCACGTCGTTGTCTTCTCTTCCTGTTCTTTCTTCCATCTTAAATAACCAAAATGGAAATTGTAATCCGGCTCCAATTGGAATTTGCAAAGGTTTGCATAAATATATTGCATTGAGGTTTCTTAATGAATCCATATGAGCCAACCAAGATTCTGGCTTGGTCTTTCCAATATACAAATCAATGGAAGGTCTTCATTGAGATTTGCATGATAATATTTAATGTAATTGCTATAGCATACTTTTGGGCGGCGGAATAGACAGTGCGAGGAGTGCACACAAAGTTACAGAGTTTTATAGTTTATATAAATATATGTAATACACTTTAATGTGATATTACCTATTGTGGGAGTACGAACCATGGTTATCAAAAAATACTCGAAAAAAACATTGGTCTACTAAGTTATATATATGTATTTAGTTATAAGGCAGATATTGGGACCAAAGTTTAGCAAAAATTCGAACAGATTAGTCCAAACATATCTACTGAACTAAAGATGTATTAATAATAACAAATAAACTGTATATATACTATATTATAAACGCATTTTCGCAAAATTCAAAAACAAAAAAATCTTGCTAAAAAATAGAAATTGTTGTCGTAGATATAATAATCTGTCTTTATATGATATTTTATTTACCTCTCAATGATCCTTGAACTGTGAATATACACAGTAAAATTCCGATTATGTAATTACGCAAAAACATTTTTTACATTTTTACTTTTAAAATATAAATTTTTGCTAAAAATATTTGAGATTCCCAATTTTTTATTTTTAAGATTTGAAATAAGCATATATACAGCTTTACGTTTGCCTCTTTCATGGCCTTCCATTATATTGCCATTTCATTATCTATCTCTTCTATATACAAACGAATTTAGATTTCTAGAACTGAAAATTATTCCCTCGTTCTATTAGAGCTTCTACTTTACTCTTATTCCTCTTTTTACGTTTATATTCCCTTGCTTCCTTTTTATTATAATTATATTAATTCTGTTTTTGTTTAGGTTTAAAACGAATGTCGTTTAAATTTAATTCAAAATCAACATTTTTGGTACTTAACAATATTAAACGAAATTCGTTAACATTATTTGAACAACTCTTATCAATTAGTGTCTTACAACTATCAGATGGCCAGATGAAAGATTCGGTGCTCATTTTACTGACCACCCTTATTTGGATCTGGTGTCGTTGATCCTGGTTTTGTAGCGGATGTCAGAAATTTAATGACCTTACCACCACCATCTTTGGGTAAGGCGCTAATATTAACCACACGACGCACTGCAGCACCGCCGGGCGTGGCTGTGGGTATAACTCCTCCACTGGTTGTCACACGATTGGATACCATCTGAACGGGTACCTGTTTTAGACCGCTAGCCGATTTTAGATATATATTCCTCACTGATTGTTTGCCATCCGCTGATGTGATTGTTGTTGTTGGATTTCCACTTGGACTGATCACCTGGACCTGGGGATATGACTTGTTGCCAATAATAATTGGCAATGATTGGCGCAATCCGCCAGTGTTTGTCGTCTTTAATGCCTGCAAATTCATAGTCTTCCCATCTAAAATCAGAGGAGAAGTATTGCTTCCAGTGGTTGTAGCGGTGGCACTAACAGTTGTCTTTGGACTTCCACTAGCACTGCTCACAATCCTTATGGGCAGACGGCCAGTATTGGTCATTGTCACATTACCCACAGGTTTCATAGTATTCCGATTGATATATACCACTTTGGAGGTGGTTGTTGAGGGGGAGCCAGAAGCAGAATTGGCTGAATTGGCGGTAGTTGTAAAAAGCTGTTGTAATCCCTTATTGATAACAATGGGTTTGGTTGCCGAATGAGTACCCTCTTTGATAATCTTTTGGCTTATAATCAATGAGTTCTTATTAGGAGCAGGACGAGCTGAAAATGAATGTGTTATTAACCAGTGTCTAATTGCTAATAGAGTAATACTTACGTGTCTGTTGCTTATCCGCCTGATCGGCAATATTCCCCTCATTGTCGGCAAATACAATGGGCATATCTATAATGTTGGATAAATCCATTTGGCCGGTGGATGGGGAACTGCTGGCAGCAGACTGCGTGTCAAGCCCTGGTGATTGTAGAGTTTTGGCCATCTGTAGCATGGTCATGCCATTGACATTTTTATATACTGTATATTTTTGTGTGCCAGGAGGAACCGGGCTATTAGTCTGACTTAATGGCGTCTTCAGGGTTATGAACTGTTGAGGTCCAGTTGAGAAAGAGCTTGAGCCTGGACTAGTTTTCACTACACTGCCAATAGTGGGTACCGCTGTTCCACCTTTATTGATTGTATAGTTGATAAGTTTACCCTGGGATCCGGGCATCTTCAAATGGACAAACTGATTTGAGGGTATCATCTTGATTTTAGTACCAGCTGCCAGATTAACCGGTTGTGATGTCAATGGTTTTGATCCGCCACCAGTTGGAGTAGCGACTTTGCTTTGTACTATTTGATTTGTACTTGTGCTAGCTATCGGTGTGTCATCATAGTCCAGTGTCTCATCTAATATAGATTCAATGGATTGATTTAGTTCCTCATTAGTTAACATATATGATTGCTGTTCCACAACAGGAGCAGCAAGAGTGGGAGAGACAACTGGTGTATGAGTTTCTCCAACTGGAGTAGATTGAACATTCGTGACTTGGGGTAGTGGACGGGTGCGAGGTCTTCCAACTAAGGGGAATGGTTAGTAATGGGTTAGTGCGGGATGATGCATGCTAGGATGTGTGTATAATTGTAATATGTGTGTGATTAGTGAAATACCCTTTCGCTTAGCGGCAAATGGATCTATGAGACGTGGTGGCTTTGGCTTGGATGCTCTGGGAATACGAGGTTCTGCAGGATATTTAGTTGGTATATGATTAGGTTTTTTGGTTAGCAGATGTTAATAAGAGAAATAATTTATCCTATATTAATGGAGTAACAAAAGCACCAAAAACTTACTAGTCGAAACCATTCTGGCTTTCACCAAGGGTCGCGTGTCATCCTGTACCAATTCCCCTTTACGTTTGCGACCCATCTGATTCGGGATCATCTTATCAACCATTAGATGTCCCTGCACTTGCTTCGGCTGACGCTGCTGATAGGGTAGCAAGGAGCTCGGCATTCGTGGACCAGGAGGATTGCTCAGCGTTTTATTGACAAACTCATAGACCTCATCCTGGCAAAGAAATAAAACAAAAATCAAGAACATATTTAATTCAACGGATGTTATCCTTGAACTCACCACTACCATGGCATCTACCATGGATTGTGTAACGCCTTCAATGCGTCGCTTGCTTTTTGGAACTTTTAAAGAATCATCGGCACTGCCCACCACAACTAAAGATGATTCGGACTGCATGCGTTCGCGCAAACCCTCCATTTCCTCTTGACTCGTACGAGATGAATTTTGACCAATGACAAACAATATGGGAGCCTTAACATCCAGCATACGATCATCGGGAGCTCCTCGAGGACCGCGTATCGTATTATAAGCAAATCCCATACAAATTACACAGGCAACACTCTCCGACAATGCCACCTGAAGAGCAAGAGCTGCCCCAGCATTAAATCCAATTAGAATGATGCCACGACTTGGATTTTCCGAGCGAAGCTCATGGATACGCACTCTGGTCAGAGAGACAATGGTTTCGGCCACCTGATCTAGATTCTGATTGGCAATTCGATCGTCTGAACAAATAAGAAAGGATTATAATTGTAAATAATTACAAAATAATGTTTCGCTGCAGACTTACTTGTATTGGGGACATTTATGGTACTAATCTGAGTGATGCTGGCCAAAGATTGATACCATCTTTGCATCCTTTCGGGCACAGCACCTCCTATGGGCATTGTTGGTAATGCCACTATGATTGCATTGTGATCTATTTGCCGGGATTTGGGTAATATATGCGGTTCCCAACGTTTCTTCATCACGGGTGCCAGCAATTCCTGGCAATTGCTCAATGGACGACTGAATAACATCTTATCGGTTAATGTGGGCAATTTGGTTTTCAATGTCTGCATAATATCCAAATATGAAGCCATATATGAAGGCGACAAATGATCCATGAGAAGGGTATGCAACCATTGTGTAATTCTTGATTCCCAGAATACACTGGCCAACACGCGACGCATGCGTGAGGCGGATTTATCAACTGTGATGCGACGATAGACGGGCTCATGTTGACGCTTATCGTTAGCCAAGCGAGCCAATTGATCCTGATCTAATATATTGGCTACTTGTTGAAATAATTTCAACTGAGCCGGTGTCCAACCATTTCTAGTTAGAAAATAGGAAAAATTTATAAACATTTCTGGCCACGATATTTAATTTCTATGGTTTTATACTCACTGATTGATGCGTGCCTGCCAATCCTGTTCATCGGGATTGTTATTTTTCACAAACTTGGCTATGCGTGTACATTCATTCATGGCCTCCTTGGCGGCAATTTCATCATAGGGTGGGACATGTGCCTGCTGTTGGTCACCTAACAAATCCTCCTGATGTGCTGAATACGTGTGACATGATGGGCATTGTGGTGGATGATGCACCAATATGGTACGTGCAATGGCCAAGCCGCTGCTGGCGCTAGTGTTGCTGCTGTTTTGCGTCTCGGTAATGCGTGGTGGATCACGCATATAACTGTGTTCCATTTTATCAACTAGAGAGGATTCACTAGGCGCCGATATAGTGCTTGACTAAGGAAGAGATGAAATGATATAGATTAGGTTGAAGGGGCATATACATACATAGATTAAAGCAATTTAAGTGGAAATGGGGGAGGGCATTTAGTTTTGAAATTAGTTCTGGATGGACATAGGTTAAATTTGAGGATATATTTTTTTGGGAGAATTCGCATTACACTCTCAGTTGGTGTGGGCGTGACGGGCGTCTTTGGTGGCGTTCTATTCACTTTAAGTGTTCCTGCCATGGAGGCGGCACTACCCATACAACCTGCCTTGACCACATAATATGATGATGAGGAAGATGAAGATGTGGCGCCGGCGGCAAATGTGGAAACGTTTTTTTTGTTGCCTGTTCCTATTGTTCCTGTTGTTGTTGTGGTTTTTATCTGTGTGTGTATATTATGTTTATGTGTTTGCATTTGTTGCTGTTTGTGTGTTTGCATGGGTAGTTTTGTTGTTGTTGTTGTGTCGGTGGATCCAACGCGGGCTATAAATTTGCTGGGGCTATAGGTGATGATGGTTGGCGTTGGATTCCTTGATTTAGCAACATTTGTTGTTTTATTGTTGTTGTTTATTGTTTGTTTCATCATTTTGCTAAACGCTTTAGTTTTTTTACTCTGTTCTTCTTCTTTCTTTATTGCTTCTTCTTGCTTCTGTCTTATTGACGGCGCGGCTATGGCGTTTTAACTAGCACAATTATGCTCAACTCCACGTTATTCGTTTTTTTGATATAATTAGTATTATTTTTTTGCGATTGTGATTTATTTTCCTTATTTTTAATTCTCGCTTCTTGCTTTTTAATGTCCACTGTTTTGCAAAAACTTGTTAAAATATGGCGTGCCCTGAAAAGAGTTGCCACCCAGTTCGTGTAGCAGCAACCCTGGCAACGCTACAAAGTGCAGACTCTCGCCCCGCTGCACAAAATATTTCCCACCAAAATTATAATCCTGAAGAAAATTTACATTCTTTCCAACAAAATGCACTTAATTCTGTAATTGGGTTAAACACTTACACTCTCACTGGGCGTGGGCGTTGTGGCCGAACGCATCTCGATCGATGTCTCTGCTCCCACAATAATTTGCATTTGTTGCTGTGGGTCTTTATCTTGCAGCACATTCTGTTCCACATTAGCGCCGCTTTGCACGAAATTGTTAAAACATTCGAAAAACGACGACATGCTTGATAGTTTAAATCTCTACTAGATGTTTTTTAATAACAAAACGCAAAATACAAAAAGCGAGCGTCAAATGATTCGAAAAGAGATGCCACTCAACGCCAACTACGTTTGTCAGCCCTAGTAAAACAGCTGTTTCAAAAATTCACCAAAAAAAATTTTCAAATCCACCATTTCTGAGCGCCAAGTTTCAATACTGCAACCGAACTAATTTAATCAATTTTTATATATATATTTTTAGATAATTTTCTTAGCAAATTGTTTTATTTCTTTTTTTTTCATTATTTTTACATAGTTTTCGTTTCAATAATTTAATAAGTTTAACAAATACTAGAAAATTGTCCATTTTCTTTGACATCGATCATTGTGTCTTCGTCACTGGGAGGCCTTCATTTGGGTGTTTTGTGGGGGTAAAGATGATAAATCAAACAATTGGAAATTAGAGGATAACCAAAATAGAATTTAGTTTTGGAGGGCAGCGTACAAAAAGCATGGATAACGCATAAGAAACGCCAGATTTTAAACAAGATTTCATAAAGAATATATATGTTTGTAAATTGTAAATTAGATGTAAGATAACTCCTAGCAAGCGATTACATTTTTGCTGTCCGAAAAACATCTTCTTTAAGTAGACTGGCATTATGTTTTGTGAGTGTTTGGTGATTCTTATTATCCTTTCATCCACTATCAATTTAATAAGAACGAATTGCTGGCGGCACTGTTGACACCTCATTATCCAGTGTGGTATCAATCACGTTTCTGTAGTCCAACTGAATATCACCATTGTCGTTGCAGACCCAGGAAAGTGTATGCTTGCGCCAATGTTTCTCAAATGGCACCTTCTCCTGACCCTCAAGGGGTTTGCTGTAGTCCTGGAAATTTAAAGATTAATGATTAATTCATTTCAATTCTTGTTGGTTGTTGGTTTACTTACGTATTCATCGATGCGCGTCTTGAAATCTTCACGAGCATGTGCACCACGCGATTCTTTACGTGCTTCTGCACCCACAATGGTCATCTGGGCATTGGCGAGCAGGTTTTGTAGTTCCAACGTCTCCACCAGATCCGAATTCCAAATAAGAGATCTTAAAATAGAAAGTGTAAACTTAAGTGATAATCTTGTTTACCCTTCCATTCCGAATTCTACTCACTTGTCCACTACTTTAACATCCTTAAATTCCTTGTAAACCTCCTGCATCTTGGCCACACCCTTTTGCAGGATTGGTCCATCACGGAAGACTGCAGCATGTCCTTGCATGGTCTTTTGCATCTTCAAGCGAAGATCAGCAGTGGTGATTTGACCATTGGCATGACGCAGTTTATCCAGATTAGCAACAGAAGCCTCACCGGCATTGTCCTTAAGCTTGGGAGCCGGAGCACCAGGTTTGTTCTCCTCAGCAATGGTCTTGGCGCAGGCACGTCCAAATACAACCAAATCGAGTAGGGAATTAGCACCCAGACGATTAGCACCATGCACTGAGCTGGATGCTGCTTCGCCTGCTGCATAAAGACCAGGAACAATTACATCTTTACCATTCTTATCCACGGTAATGACCTGGCCGCGATAGTTGGTCGGAATACCGCCCATGTTGTAATGAACTGTGGGCAATACAGGGATGGGTTCGCGTGTCACATCGACGCCGGCAAAGATCATGGCTGTCTCTGAGATACCAGGGAGACGTTCGGCCAATTGTTTGGGTGGCAAATGATGCAATTGCAGGTACACATGATCCTTTTCGGGACCCACACCGCGGCCCTCCATAATTTCAATAGTCATGGAACGTGAGACAACGTCACGAGAGGCCAGATCCTTGGCGACTGGAGCATAACGTTCCATGAAACGTTCACCCTTGGAATTAATCAGGTAGCCACCTTCACCGCGGCATCCCTCAGTGATTAAACAGCCAGCACCATAGATACCAGTGGGATGGAACTGTACGAATTCCAAATCCTGAGAGGGTAGACCCTGACGTGCGACCATGGCGGTACCATCACCAGTACAGGTATGAGCCGATGTGCAAGAGAAGAAGGCACGTCCATAGCCACCAGTGGCCATCACTGTATTCTTTGCACGGAAACGATGCAGTGTACCATCCTCCAAGTTCAGAGCCAACACACCTCGGCACTCGCCTTCCTCGAATATCAAGTCTAGGGCGAAGTACTCCACAAAGTAATTGCAGTCATAGCTCAGGGATTGACCATACAGAGTGTGCAACAGGGAGTGACCAGTACGATCAGCGACAGCACAACAACGATGTGCCTGTCCACCCTTGCCGAACTTTAAACTCTGTCCACCGAAGGCACGCTGGTAGATCTTGCCATCCTGGGTACGGGAGAATGGCATGCCATAGTTCTCCAGCTCAATGACTGCTTTGGGTGCCTCGCGTGTCATATAGTGAATGGCATCCTGATCTCCCAGCCAATCGGAACCCTTAATCGTATCATACATATGCCATTTCCAATCATCCTCCTCCATGTTACCCAAGGCAGCATTAATGCCGCCCTGTGCGGCAATTGTGTGCGATCGCGTGGGGAAAAGCTTGGTAATGACAGCTGTGCTAAATCCTTCGGCCACTAGGCCGAAGGCAGCGCGTAAACCAGCTCCGCCAGCACCAACAACAATGGCATCAAAGCTATGATCAACAATGGGATATTGCTTTGAGATTTTGTCCGGATTGGCAGCCGTTGCCTGTTGCCGTCCATGTGTTATGTGATAATTGCGCTGTGTGGCTCCAACAGCGACGCGGTACTGAGAAAGATAGAGAAAGAGAAGAGAGAAAATGAGAGCGAGTCAGAGGCAAATGCAGAGAATTCCCCAATCCCAACAAAAGAGGCGTGTGGCCTTAATCAAAACACTTTACTCAATTAAAAATGGAAATATGAGAGGCTTTTGATGATCATGATGATGCATTCGACTCTTATCCACTGATTTTAGTCATATAAAGCCCTCAAAATAGTTGCTAATTCAAAAGACAAACATTAATATTGATTACGCAAACAAATATGCGAGTGGCAGAACCAGATATAGATATAATTATATACTATATATATATACCAACATTTAGAGTAGCTTAGATAAGATATCAACGTATATACATATGTACATATATGCATATATTATGTTTTCGTTTGCAAGTCATGTATTTTTTAAAGTTACCAGAATATCTTTTGTCTATAGTATAGTAAATGCAATTTCTTAATGTTTGCGAATCGAATGTTTTATATCTTATCACAACGGATTCCGCCGGAATGAATAAGAAGCAACAAACCTTCATTAACCTTTTTGCAAAAATGTGAAATAAAATGTATTTGAGTGTTATAAATCGAAGATTGTATACCCTAAAAAAAGGTTTTTGAGCTCTATTGTTTACGTTATGTATTTATATATATATATATATATACATAAAAGGTATATACATATGTTTTTTTGATATAATTTCTATGTAAAACATGGACTTGGTTGATCTTAAAATCAAATTTCTTTAACCTTCAATTAGAGTTCCGACGTAATAGGAAACCATTCTAAAGATGCTTATGAAAATTTGTTTGTAAAAAAATGTAAACCTATCTCTAGAAGATACCGCAGTTACATTTCAATTTATATCAAAATTAAAAAATTTAAACAAATTTCAATAATCGGATGATATTGTAATCAGATTGTAGTGCAATTAAAATATACCCTTCTTAGCCAGGGTATACCTACGATTTAGCATCGATCGTTGGAATGATAAGTTAGCATTAGTTACTTATATTGTTTTAGCAAAACCAGGCAAATTAACGACAACTTGACGCAGAGAGATAAGCGAGACACATGGAAGGAGAGTCGCACACGCCGACGCCCTCAGTGGTGCATTGGGGGAATATTCCCATGACCATGCCCAAGAGCTAGAGCTAGACTTAGAAATTAAATGATTTTCTTATGTAAGATTAAGAAATGAAATAATTAAAAGAAGCGGGAGCGGCAAAAGATTCTAACGGAATTGTATAATCAGCTGTTGGGGACGTGCCTCCTCTTTCTCCCTAGCTTGCTCGCTTGATCTGGCTCTCTCTCTCTCTCTCTGTCGTACCGTCTCTTTAACTTGTTGACTTGGTTATCAAACTATTAAATAATTATAAATTATGAAAGATGCCGACGTAGGATAATTAGCCAATTGCAATTGCATTGTTATTGTTGCGGTGGCACGCATATTCTAAACACGACAAAAAACGGAGGGGGGTGCGTCACATAACCTCTGCATGGCAATTGCACAGACACACACACACACACACACATAAAGCGCTACGAAAAATTTTCCACAAAACTTTTTTTAAAATGAGCCAAAAGTGAAACAATTTAAATAAACTAATTTGGTTTTAAATTATTTCACCTGTTCATGTTCAACACTTGCCACTTGCTAACTGGATTTGTTTAAAATTAAAAAAAAATTACATAACAACCACAAGAGGGGAAGTCTTTCGTTGATAAATTTCTTAACTTTGCTTTTTAAGTCACGAGCACACTAGTTTGTTTAGATTTAAGAATTTAATTTGCCAGGAATATTAAGAAAATGTTGATGATGATACAGTGTGTGATCTTTACTACCCACCATAGACGCAACTGCATTTTTGGCCAAAATCGATGGCACACGTATTATTCCGGACATTGTTGGCTCTTTTTTTTTTTTGCTTGCTTCTTGGATTGCTCCGCGCTGTCGTTGGCTGAAGAGACCTCTGCAACAACAAGGCAAATTGTGTGTTTAATTTGGTTGATGAGTTTAACACTTTGGTTAATAATTATATGGCAACGCGATTGCTTGTGTATTTTACGGTTAATACTATCTACAACAAATAAGTACGTGTTTATGCGATTGAAAACGGAAACAAAGTTATAGAAGTTTACAAACTTTTGAAAAACTTGTGTGTGTGTATAAAACTACCGCTCGTCGTCGGCACCAGGCAAGAACTACTAGGTCACAACAGAGAAGCAAAACACAAGTGAACCGGTACTGGTTCATAATTTGATTCATTTAGAAACTCACAGAAGTGAACTAATGCTAACGAACAAAATTTATAAATTTGAACTTATTTTAAATGCCTGTTTTGGATTTATAATTCTGTTTTTATTTTAAATACCTGTAATGTTTTAGTTTTTAGTCGTTTTCCTTCTTTCAAATAGTTCCAAAATCAAGTGAACTAGTTGGTATATTGTTTAGTGTGACCTTTAATGGAAATCCTAAAAACTCACCACACAACATACATAAATGCCAACAGCTGATTGTTTATTTTGTCTTAAATCGTTATAAAAATTATCAAAATACATACAAAAACTGATAGAGAGAATGAGATTGTTTCATTGAAATGTCAAGTAATTGAGATTCCCATCTTTTAGTTGCTATTCACTTCGGCGGATTCTTCCTGCCGCCACAACGCATTGCGAATTCATCTTCGTTTAGATCGGCCAAATGATTGATTCCCATTTTCCAAGTGACTTCACCACTTTCGTACTTTTTATTATGATCCTCAATCTTGGCCTTAGCCTTCGCATACAACTGACGGCGCACTAAATCTTCCTCCGCCTCGTAGCTTTTGTCAAATTTAGCCTGAAACGAATCGAGAGTGGTCGCATTTGTCTTTACAAGGATATTGCGTTGTAAGCTATAGTGAGGATATTACCTTATATTCTGACCATTCCTGATCTGTAACAAGTGACATGTTGGTGGTTGAAATATTCAATGTATACTGATTTGTTTAAATACAATGTTATCACGGGTTCACGATTCGAACATGAGTCAGAAACAACAAAACAAAGAAACAATATGAATGAGGGCGTTGCCACTTAGATTCAATTACAGTAGAACCTAGACAAATGAAATCATAAATGCTCGTATTGAAATTTTGTACAATTTCCAAGTGTTTTTTTATTATTCTGTTTTTTGTTGGTTTTTGCATTCCATTTTTTTGTATGTGTTGTCGAGTGGGCGTGTGTGTTGATTTTATATAATACGAAATTTAAATATATTTTTATTTATGCATTTACTTAAAAGCTAATGAATATATATGTATATATATATTCCTCTTTTTTTCGTGTAATCAAAAGTTTCTCTTTTTTATAATTATTTATTTGCACATTGAATTGGAATATTGACATATTTCTAAAGTAATTTTTAATTTTTTTTAAGTTTCGTTTCATTTGTTTCTAAAACAATCAAATTATACAAACTTTTTGCTTTTATTTGTGCAAAAAAATTGCTAGAAATAAGCTTCGAATCGTTGCGCAAATAATTAATTTTTATTCATTTTATTATTAAGGCTCAGCAATGTTTGTGGTTGTTTTTGTTGCAATTGTTAATGCATAATGGAAAAGCAGAAACAGTTATTATCAAACTTTTGGAGAAAATTAATGAGGATGTGGAAATGCGATTAGTTGTTCTTTTGTGCCTTAGAAGTTTACATGCTATGGCAGTTATTTTTATATATGTATATTTATTACTTTTTTTTGAGTAGATTTCGTTTGAATTTATTTAAAATATCAAGCACAACTACTTACAATCGAGAGAGATGTATATATATAAGTGTATATATGTCTATATAGATCTACATAAATGCTGAAATTTGAAATTGAATTTGGTATTTAATGTTGTATTTCGTTCGGTCGTGTTTCTGCTTTTCTATGCATTTTTTAATTTATTGATTTTTTTTGTTTTTGTTTTTATGTATATATATATATATATATATGTATATGTATAAACAGTTTTACGTACATAAAAATATATAATTATTATTTATATATAAAAAAACTAATACATATTTTGTTTATTTTTATGTGTGTATGTGTTTGTGTGTGTATATGTGCTGTGTGCCAACTGGCTGCAAATTGAGTTTTTCTTTTTGATTTTGACCAAAATGTTCTCTCAAAAACGAACATAAAACATACAAAGCTTTTATATATATTTTT